>CATQJP010000005.1:0-1385901 GCA_958299785.1 Medicago lupulina
TTATTTTCAGCACATTCGTCGGTTACTATTTCAAAAGTAATCGGCAAGACTTTATTTTCAGCACATTCATTGGTTACTTTTTTAAAAGTAATCGGTAAGATTTTTATTTCCAACATATTCCTCGCTTACTATTTCAATAGTAATCGGCATGATTTATTTTCAGCACATTCGTCGGTTACTATTTCAAAAGTAATCGGCAAGATTTTTATTTTCAGCATATTGGTCGGTGACTATTTCAAAAGTAATCGGCAAGACTTTATTTTCAGCATATTCGTTGGTTACTATTTCAAAAGTAATCGGTAAGATTTTTATTTTCAACATATTCGTCGCTTACTATTTCAAAAGTAATCGGCATGATTTATTTTCAGCACATTCGTCGGTTACTATTTCAAAAGTAATCGGCAAGATTTATTTTCAGCACATTCGTTGGTTACTATTTCAAAAGTAATCGGCAAGATTTTTATTTTCAGCATATTCGCCGGTGACTATTTCAAAAGTAATCGGCATGATTTATTTTCAGCAGATTCGTCGGTTACTATTTCAAAGGTAATCGACATGATTTATTTTCAACACATTCGTCGGTTACTATTTCAAAAGTAATCGGCATGATCTATTTTCTGCACATTCGTCGGTTACTATTTCAAAAGTAATTGGCAAGATTTTTATTTTCAGCATGTTCATCGGTTACTATTTCAAAGGTAATCGGCAAGATTTTTATTTTCAGCACATTCGTCGGTTACTATTTCAAAAGTATTCGGCAAGATTTTTATTTTCAACATATTCGTTGGTTACTATTTCAAATGTAATCGGCAAGACTTTATTTTCAGCACATTCATTGGTTACTATTTTAAAAGCAATCGGTAAGATTTTTATTTCCAACATATTCCTCGCTTACTATTTCAAAAGTAATCAGCATGATTTATTTTCAGCACATTCGTCGGTTACTATTTCAAAAGTAATCGGCAAGATTTTTATTTTCAGCATATTCGTCGGTGACTATTTCAAAAGTAATCGGCATGATTTATTTTCAGCACATTCGTGGGTTACTATTTCAAAAGTAATCGGCAAGATTTATTTTCAGCACATATTCGTCGGTTACTATTTCAAAAGTAATGGGCAAGACTTTTATTTTCAGCACATTTGTCGGTTACTATTTCAATAGTAATCGGCATGATTTTTTTTCAGCACATTCGTCGGTTACTATTTCAAAAGTAATCGGCAAGATTTTTATTTTCAGCATATTGGTCGGTGACTATTTCAAAAGTAATCGGCAAGATTTTTATTTTCAGCATATTTGCCGGTTACTTTTTCAAAAGTAATCGGCAAGATTTTTATTTTCAGCATATTTGTCGGTTACTATTTTAAAAGTAATCGACGAGATTTTTATATTCAGCATATTCGTTGGTTAATATTTCAAAAGTAATCGGTAAGATTTTTATTTTCAACATATTCGTCGCTTACTATTTCAAAAGTAATCGGCATGATTTATTTTCAGCACATTCGTCGGTTACTATTTCAAAAGTAATCGGCAAGATTTATTTTCAGCACATATTCGTCGCTTACTATTTCAAAAGTAATCGGCATGATCTATTTTCTGCACATTCGTCGGTTACTATTTCAAAAGTAATCGGCAAGATTTTTATTTTCAGCATATTCGCCGGTGACTATTTCAAAAGTAATCGGCATGATTTATTTTCAGCAGATTCGTCGGTTACTATTTCAAAGGTAATCGACATGATTTATTTTCAACACATTCGTCGGTTACTATTTCAAAAGTAATCGGCATGATCTATTTTCTGCACATTCGTCGGTTACTATTTCAAAAGTAATCGGCAAGATTTTTATTTTCAGCATGTTCATCGGTTACTATTTCAAAAGTAATCGGCAAGATTTTTATTTTCAGCATATTGGTCGGTGACTATTTCAAAAGTAATCGGCAAGATTTTTATTTTCAGCATATTTGTCGGTTACTTTTTCAAAAGTAATCGGCAAGATTTTTATTTTCAGCATATTTGTCGGTTACTATTTTAAAAGTAATCGACGAGATTTTTATATTCAGCATATTCGTTGGTTATTATTTCAAAAGTAATCGGTAAGATTTTTATTTTCAACATATTCGTCGCTTACTATTTCAAAAGTAATCGGCATGATTTATTTTCAGCAGATTCGTCGGTTACTATTTCAAAGGTAATCGACATGATTTATTTTCAACACATTCGTCGGTTACTATTTCAATAGTAATCGGCATGATCTATTTTCTGCACATTCGTCGGTTACTATTTCAAAAGTATTCGGCAAGATTTTTATTTTCAACATATTCATTGGTTACTATTTCAAAAGTAATCGGCAAGACTTTATTTTCAGCACATTCATTGGTTACTATTTTAAAAGTAATCGGTAAGATTTTTATTTCCAACATATTCCTCGCTTACTATTTCAAAAGTAATTAGCATGATTTATTTTCAGCACATTCGTCGGTTACTATTTCAAAAGTAATCGGCAAGATTTTTATTTTCAGCATATTCGTCGGTGACTATTTCAAAAGTAATCGGCATGATTTATTTTCAGCACATTCGTCGGTTACTATTTCAAAAGTAATCGGCAAGATTTTTATTTTCAGCATATTGGTCGGTGACTATTTCAAAAGTAATCGGCAAGATTTTTATTTTCAGCATATTTGTCGGTTACTTTTTCAAAAGTAATCGGCAAGATTTTTATTTTCAGCATATTTGTCGGTTACTATTTTAAAAGTAATCGACAAGATTTTTATTTTCAACATATTCGTCGGTTACTATTTCAAAAGTAATCGGCAATACTTTATTTTCAGCATATTCGTTGGTTACTATTTCAAAAGTAATCGGTAAGATTTTTACTTTCAACATATTCGTCGCTTACTATTTCAAAAGTAATCGGCATGATTTATTTTCAGCACATTCGTCGGTTACTATTTCAAAAGTAATCGGAAAGATTTTTATTTTCAGCATATTCGTCGGTGACTATTTCAAAAGTAATCGGCATGATTTATTTTTAGCACATTCGTCGGTGACTATTTCAAAAGTAATCGACAAAATTTTTATTTTCAACATATTCGTCGGTTCCTATTTCAAAAGTAATCGACAAGATTTTTATTTTTAGCATATTTGTCGGTTACTATTTTAAAAGTAATCGACAAGATTTTTATTTTCAACATATTTGTCGCTTAATATTTCAAAAGTAATCGACATGATTTATTTTCAGCACATATTCGTCGGTTACTATTTCAAAAGTAATGGGTAAGACTTTTATTTTCAGCACATTTGTCGGTTACCTATTTCAATAGTAATCGGCATGATTTATTTTCAGCACATTCGTCGGTTACTATTTCAAAAGTAATCGGCATGATTTATTTTTAGCACATTCGTCGGTGACTATTTCAAAAGTAATCGACAAAATTTTTATTTTCAACATATTCGTCGGTTCCTATTTCAAAAGTAATCGACAAGATTTTTATTTTTAGCATATTTGTCGGTTACTATTTTAAAAGTAATCGACAAGATTTTTATTTTCAACATATTTGTCGCTTAATATTTCAAAAGTAATCGACATGATTTATTTTCAGCACATATTCGTCGGTTACTATTTCAAAAGTAATGGGTAAGACTTTTATTTTCAGCACATTTGTCGGTTACCTATTTCAATAGTAATCAGCATGATTTATTTTCAGCACATTCGTCGGTTACTATTTCAAAAGTAATCGGTAAGATTTTTATTTTCAACATATTCGTCGCTTACTATTTCAAAAGTAATCGGCATGATTTATTTTCAGCACATTCATCGGTTACTATTTCAAAAGTAATCGGCAAGATTAATTTTCACCACATATTCGTCGGTTACTATTTCAAAAGTTATCGGCAAGACTTTATTTTCAGCACATTCGTTGGTTACTATTTCAAAAGTAATCGGTAAGATTTTTATTTTCAACATATTCGTCACTTACTATTTCCAAAGTAATCGGCATGATTTATTTTCAGCACATTCGTCGGTTACTATTTCAAAAGTAATCTGCAAGATTTTTATTTTCAGCATATTCGCCGGTGACTATTTCTAAAGTAATCGGCATGATTTATTTTCAGCATATTCGTCGGTTACTATTTCAAAGGTAATCGACATGATTTATTTTCAACACATTCGTCGGTTACTATTTCAAAAGTAATCGGCATGATCTATTTTCTGCACAATCGTCGGTTACTATTTCAAAAGTAATCGGCAAGATTTTTATTTTCAGCATGTTCATCGGTTACTATTTCAAAGGCAATCGGCAAAATTTTTATTTTCAGCACATTCGTCAGTTACTATTTCAAAAGTATTCGGCAAGATTTTTATTTTCAACATATTCGTTGGTTACTATTTCAAAAGTAATGGGCAAGACTTTTATTTTCAGCACATTTGTCGATTACTATTTCAATAGTAATCGGCATGATTTATTTTCAGCACATTCGTCTGTTACTATTTCAAAAGTAATCGGCAAGATTTTTATTTTCAGCATATTCGTCGGTGACTATTTCAAAAGTAATCGGCATGATTTATTTTCAGCACATTCGTCGGTGACTATTTCAAAAGTAATCGGCAAGATTTTTATTTTTAGCATATTTGTCGGTTACTATTTTAAAAGTAATCAACAAGATTTTTATTTTCAACATATTCGTCGGTTCCTATTTCAAAAGTAATTGGCAAGATTTTTATTTTTAGCATATTTGTCGGTTACTATTTTAAAAGTAATAGACAAGATTTTTATTTTCAACATATTCGTCGCTTACTATTTCAAAAGTAATCGGCAAGATTTATTTTCAGCACATATTCGTCGGTTACTATTTCAAAAGTAATGGGTAAGACTTTTATTTTCAGCACATTTGTCGGTTAGAATTTCAATAGTAATCGGCATTATTTATTTTCAGCACATTCGTCGGTTACTATTTCAAAAGTAATCGGCAAGATTTTTATTTTCAGCATATTGGTCGGTGACTATTTCAAAAGTAATCGGCAAGATTTTTATTTTCAGCATATTTGTCGGTTACTTTTTCAAAAGTAATCGGCAAGGTTTTTATTTTCAGCATATTTGTCGGTTACTATTTTAAAAGTAATCGACAAGATTTTTATTTTCAACATATTTGTCGGTTACTATTTCATAAGTAATCGGCAAGACTTTATATTCAGCATATTCGTTGGTTACTATTTCAAGAGTAATCGGTAAGATTTTTATTTTCACCATATTCGTCGCTTACTATTTCAAAAGTAATGGGCATGATTTATTTTCAACACATTCGTCGGTTACTATTTCAAAAGTAATCGGCAAGATTTATTTTCAGCACATATTCGTCGCTTACTATTTCAAAAGTAATCGGCATGATTTATTTTCAGCACATTCGTCGGTTACTATTTCAAAAGTAATCGGCAAGATTTATTTTCAGCACATATTCGTCGGTTACTATTTCAAAAGTAATGGGCAAGACTTTTATTTTCAGCACATTTGTCGATTACTATTTCAATAGTAATCGGCATGATTTATTTTCAGCACATTCGTCTGTTACTATTTCAAAAGTAATCGGCAAGATTTTTATTTTCAGCATATTCGTCGGTGACTATTTCAAAAGTAATCGGCATGATTTATTTTCAGCACATTCGTCGGTGACTATTTCAAAAGTAATCGGCAAGATTTTTATTTTTAGCATATTTGTCGGTTACTATTTTAAAAGTAATCAACAAGATTTTTATTTTCAACATATTCGTCGGTTCCTATTTCAAAAGTAATTGGCAAGATTTTTATTTTTAGCATATTTGTCGGTTACTATTTTAAAAGTAATAGACAAGATTTTTATTTTCAACATATTCGTCGCTTACTATTTCAAAAGTAATCGGCAAGATTTATTTTCAGCACATATTCGTCGGTTACTATTTCAAAAGTAATGGGTAAGACTTTTATTTTCAGCACATTTGTCGGTTAGAATTTCAATAGTAATCGGCATTATTTATTTTCAGCACATTCGTCGGTTACTATTTCAAAAGTAATCGGCAAGATTTTTATTTTCAGCATATTGGTCGGTGACTATTTCAAAAGTAATCGGCAAGATTTTTATTTTCAGCATATTTGTCGGTTACTTTTTCAAAAGTAATCGGCAAGGTTTTTATTTTCAGCATATTTGTCGGTTACTATTTTAAAAGTAATCGACAAGATTTTTATTTTCAACATATTTGTCGGTTACTATTTCATAAGTAATCGGCAAGACTTTATATTCAGCATATTCGTTGGTTACTATTTCAAGAGTAATCGGTAAGATTTTTATTTTCACCATATTCGTCGCTTACTATTTCAAAAGTAATGGGCATGATTTATTTTCAACACATTCGTCGGTTACTATTTCAAAAGTAATCGGCAAGATTTATTTTCAGCACATATTCGTCGCTTACTATTTCAAAAGTAATCGGCATGATTTATTTTCAGCACATTCGTCGGTTACTATTTCAAAAGTAATGGGCAAGACTTTTATTTTCAGCACATTTGTCGGTTACTATTTCAATAGTAATCGACATTATTTATTTTCAGCACATTCATCGGTTACTATTTCAAAAGTAATCGGCAAGATTTTTATTTTCAGCATATTGGTCGGTGACTATTTCAAAAGTAATCGGCAAGATTTTTATTTTCAGCATATTTGTCGGTTACTTTTTCAAAAGTAATCGGCAAGATTTTTATTTTCAGCATATTTGTCGGTTACTATTTTAAAAGTAATCGACAAGATTTTTATTTTCAACATATTTGTCGGTTACTATTTCAAAAGTAATCGGCAAGACTTTATATTCAGCATATTCGTTGGTTACTATTTCAAGAGTAATCGGTAAGATTTTTATTTTCACCATATTCGTCGCTTACTATTTCAAAAGTAATGGGCATGATTTATTTTCAACACATTCGTCGGTTACTATTTCAAAAGTAATCGGCAAGATTTATTTTCAGCACATATTCGTCGCTTACTATTTCAAAAGTAATCGGCATGATTTATTTTCAGCACATTCGTCGGTTACTATTTCAAAAGTAATCGGCAAGATTTATTTTCAGCACATATTCGTCGGTTACTATTTCAATAGTAATGGGCAAGACTTTTATTTTCAGCACATTTGTCGGTTACTATTTCAATAGTAATCGACATTATTTATTTTCAGCACATTCGTCGGTTACTATTTCAAAAGTAATCGGCAAGATTTTTATTTTGAGCATATTGGTCGGTGACTATTTCAAAAGTAATCGGCAAGATTTTTATTTTCAGCATATTTGTCGGTTACTTTTTCAAAAGTAATCGGCAAGATTTTTATTTTCAGCATATTTGTCGGTTACTATTTTAAAAGTAATCGACAAGATTTTTATTTTCAACATATTCGTCGGTTACTATTTCAAAAGTAATCGGCAAGACATTATATTCAGCATATTCGTTGGTTACTATTTCAAAAGTAATCGGTAAGATTTTTATTTTCAACATATTCGTCGCTTACTATTTCAAAAGTAATCGGCATGATTTATTTTCAGCACATTCGTCAGTTACTATTTCAAAAGTAATCGGCAAGATTTATTTTCAGCACATATTCGTCGGTTACTATTTCAAAAGTTATCGGCAAGACTTTATTTTCAGCACATTCGTTGGTTACTATTTCAAAAGTAATCGGCAAGATTTTTATTTTCAGCATATTGGTCGGTGACTATTTCAAAAGTAATCGGCAAGATTTTTATTTTCAGCATATTTGTCGGTTACTTTTTCAAAAGTAATCGGCAAGATTTTTATTTTCAGCATATTTGTCGGTTACTATTTTAAAAGTAATCGACAAGATTTTTATTTTCAACATATTTGTCGGTTACTATTTCAAAAGTAATCGGCAAGACTTTATATTCAGCATATTCGTTGGTTACTATTTCAAGAGTAATCGGTAAGATTTTTATTTTCACCATATTCGTCGCTTACTATTTCAAAAGTAATGGGCATGATTTATTTTCAACACATTCGTCGGTTACTATTTCAAAAGTAATCGGCAAGATTTATTTTCAGCACATATTCGTCGCTTACTATTTCAAAAGTAATCGGCATGATTTATTTTCAGCACATTCGTCGGTTACTATTTCAAAAGTAATCGGCAAGATTTATTTTCAGCACATATTCGTCGGTTACTATTTCAATAGTAATGGGCAAGACTTTTATTTTCAGCACATTTGTCGGTTACTATTTCAATAGTAATCGACATTATTTATTTTCAGCACATTCGTCGGTTACTATTTCAAAAGTAATCGGCAAGATTTTTATTTTGAGCATATTGGTCGGTGACTATTTCAAAAGTAATCGGCAAGATTTTTATTTTCAGCATATTTGTCGGTTACTTTTTCAAAAGTAATCGGCAAGATTTTTATTTTCAGCATATTTGTCGGTTACTATTTTAAAAGTAATCGACAAGATTTTTATTTTCAACATATTCGTCGGTTACTATTTCAAAAGTAATCGGCAAGACATTATATTCAGCATATTTGTTGGTTACTATTTCAAAAGTAATCGGTAAGATTTTTATTTTCAACATATTCGTCGCTTACTATTTCAAAAGTAATCGGCATGATTTATTTTCAGCACATTCGTCAGTTACTATTTCAAAAGTAATCGGCAAGATTTATTTTCAGCACATATTCGTCGGTTACTATTTCAAAAGTTATCGGCAAGACTTTATTTTCAGCACATTCGTTGGTTACTATTTCAAAAGTAATCGGTAAGATTTTTATTTTCAACATATTCGTCACTTACTATTTCCAAAGTAATCGGCATGATTTATTTTCAGCACATTCGTCGGTTACTATTTCAAAAGTAATCTGCAAGATTTTTATTTTCAGCATATTCGCCGGTGACTATTTCTAAAGTAATCGGCATGATTTATTTTCAGCATATTCGTCGGTTACTATTTCAAAGGTAATCGACATGATTTATTTTCAACACATTCGTCGGTTACTATTTCAAAAGTAATCGGCATGATCTATTTTCTGCACAATCGTCGGTTACTATTTCAAAAGTAATCGGCAAGATTTTTATTTTCAGCATGTTCATCGGTTACTATTTCAAAGGCAATCGGCAAAATTTTTATTTTCAGCACATTCGTCAGTTACTATTTCAAAAGTATTCGGCAAGATTTTTATTTTCAACATATTCGTTGGTTACTATTTCAAAAGTAATGGGCAAGACTTTTATTTTCAGCACATTTGTCGATTACTATTTCAATAGTAATCGGCATGATTTATTTTCAGCACATTCGTCTGTTACTATTTCAAAAGTAATCGGCAAGATTTTTATTTTCAGCATATTCGTCGGTGACTATTTCAAAAGTAATCGGCATGATTTATTTTCAGCACATTCGTCGGTGACTATTTCAAAAGTAATCGGCAAGATTTTTATTTTTAGCATATTTGTCGGTTACTATTTTAAAAGTAATCAACAAGATTTTTATTTTCAACATATTCGTCGGTTCCTATTTCAAAAGTAATTGGCAAGATTTTTATTTTTAGCATATTTGTCGGTTACTATTTTAAAAGTAATAGACAAGATTTTAATTTTCAACATATTCGTCGCTTACTATTTCAAAAGTAATCGGCAAGATTTATTTTCAGCACATATTCGTCGGTTACTATTTCAAAAGTAATGGGTAAGACTTTTATTTTCAGCACATTTGTCGGTTAGAATTTCAATAGTAATCGGCATTATTTATTTTCAGCACATTCGTCGGTTACTATTTCAAAAGTAATCGGCAAGATTTTTATTTTCAGCATATTGGTCGGTGACTATTTCAAAAGTAATCGGCAAGATTTTTATTTTCAGCATATTTGTCGGTTACTTTTTCAAAAGTAATCGGCAAGGTTTTTATTTTCAGCATATTTGTCGGTTACTATTTTAAAAGTAATCGACAAGATTTTTATTTTCAACATATTTGTCGGTTACTATTTCATAAGTAATCGGCAAGACTTTATATTCAGCATATTCGTTGGTTACTATTTCAAGAGTAATCGGTAAGATTTTTATTTTCACCATATTCGTCGCTTACTATTTCAAAAGTAATGGGCATGATTTATTTTCAACACATTCGTCGGTTACTATTTCAAAAGTAATCGGCAAGATTTATTTTCAGCACATATTCGTCGCTTACTATTTCAAAAGTAATCGGCATGATTTATTTTCAGCACATTCGTCGGTTACTATTTCAAAAGTAATCGGCAAGATTTATTTTCAGCACATATTCGTCGGTTACTATTTCAATAGTAATGGGCAAGACTTTTATTTTCAGCACATTTGTCGGTTACTATTTCAATAGTAATCGACATTATTTATTTTCAGCACATTCGTCGGTTACTATTTCAAAAGTAATCGGCAAGATTTTTATTTTGAGCATATTGGTCGGTGACTATTTCAAAAGTAATCGGCAAGATTTTTATTTTCAGCATATTTGTCGGTTACTTTTTCAAAAGTAATCGGCAAGATTTTTATTTTCAGCATATTTGTCGGTTACTATTTTAAAAGTAATCGACAAGATTTTTATTTTCAACATATTCGTCGGTTACTATTTCAAAAGTAATCGGCAAGACATTATATTCAGCATATTCGTTGGTTACTATTTCAAAAGTAATCGGTAAGATTTTTATTTTCAACATATTCGTCGCTTACTATTTCAAAAGTAATCGGCATGATTTATTTTCAGCACATTCGTCAGTTACTATTTCAAAAGTAATCGGCAAGATTTATTT
Source organism: Medicago lupulina (assembly GCA_958299785.1). NCBI lineage: Eukaryota > Viridiplantae > Streptophyta > Magnoliopsida > Fabales > Fabaceae > Medicago > Medicago lupulina. The sequence goes on from CATQJP010000005.1 coordinate 10,793, forward strand.
TCAGCACATATTCGTCGGTTACTATTTCAAAAGTTATCGGCAAGACTTTATTTTCAGCACATTCGTTGGTTACTATTTCAAAAGTAATCGGTAAGATTTTTATTTTCAACATATTCGTCACTTACTATTTCCAAAGTAATCGGCATGATTTATTTTCAGCACATTCGTCGGTTACTATTTCAAAAGTAATCTGCAAGATTTTTATTTTCAGCATATTCGCCGGTGACTATTTCTAAAGTAATCGGCATGATTTATTTTCAGCATATTCGTCGGTTACTATTTCAAAGGTAATCGACATGATTTATTTTCAACACATTCGTCGGTTACAATTTCAAAAGTAATCGGCATGATCTATTTTCTGCACAATCGTCGGTTACTATTTCAAAAGTAATCGGCAAGATTTTTATTTTCAGCATGTTCATCGGTTACTATTTCAAAGGCAATCGGCAAAATTTTTATTTTCAGCACATTCGTCAGTTACTATTTCAAAAGTATTCGGCAAGATTTTTATTTTCAACATATTCGTTGGTTACTATTTCAAAAGTAATGGGCAAGACTTTTATTTTCAGCACATTTGTCGATTACTATTTCAATAGTAATCGGCATGATTTATTTTCAGCACATTCGTCTGTTACTATTTCAAAAGTAATCGGCAAGATTTTTATTTTCAGCATATTCGTCGGTGACTATTTCAAAAGTAATCGGCATGATTTATTTTCAGCACATTCGTCGGTGACTATTTCAAAAGTAATCGGCAAGATTTTTATTTTTAGCATATTTGTCGGTTACTATTTTAAAAGTAATCAACAAGATTTTTATTTTCAACATATTCGTCGGTTCCTATTTCAAAAGTAATTGGCAAGATTTTTATTTTTAGCATATTTGTCGGTTACTATTTTAAAAGTAATAGACAAGATTTTTATTTTCAACATATTCGTCGCTTACTATTTCAAAAGTAATCGGCAAGATTTATTTTCAGCACATATTCGTCGGTTACTATTTCAAAAGTAATGGGTAAGACTTTTATTTTCAGCACATTTGTCGGTTAGAATTTCAATAGTAATCGGCATTATTTATTTTCAGCACATTCGTCGGTTACTATTTCAAAAGTAATCGGCAAGATTTTTATTTTCAGCATATTGGTCGGTGACTATTTCAAAAGTAATCGGCAAGATTTTTATTTTCAGCATATTTGTCGGTTACTTTTTCAAAAGTAATCGGCAAGGTTTTTATTTTCAGCATATTTGTCGGTTACTATTTTAAAAGTAATCGACAAGATTTTTATTTTCAACATATTTGTCGGTTACTATTTCATAAGTAATCGGCAAGACTTTATATTCAGCATATTCGTTGGTTACTATTTCAAGAGTAATCGGTAAGATTTTTATTTTCACCATATTCGTCGCTTACTATTTCAAAAGTAATGGGCATGATTTATTTTCAACACATTCGTCGGTTACTATTTCAAAAGTAATCGGCAAGATTTATTTTCAGCACATATTCGTCGCTTACTATTTCAAAAGTAATCGGCATGATTTATTTTCAGCACATTCGTCGGTTACTATTTCAAAAGTAATCGGCAAGATTTATTTTCAGCACATATTCGTCGGTTACTATTTCAAAAGTAATGGGCAAGACTTTTATTTTCAGCACATTTGTCGATTACTATTTCAATAGTAATCGGCATGATTTATTTTCAGCACATTCGTCTGTTACTATTTCAAAAGTAATCGGCAAGATTTTTATTTTCAGCATATTCGTCGGTGACTATTTCAAAAGTAATCGGCATGATTTATTTTCAGCACATTCGTCGGTGACTATTTCAAAAGTAATCGGCAAGATTTTTATTTTTAGCATATTTGTCGGTTACTATTTTAAAAGTAATCAACAAGATTTTTATTTTCAACATATTCGTCGGTTCCTATTTTAAAAGTAATTGGCAAGATTTTTATTTTTAGCATATTTGTCGGTTACTATTTTAAAAGTAATAGACAAGATTTTTATTTTCAACATATTCGTCGCTTACTATTTCAAAAGTATTCGGCATGATTTATTTTCAGCACATTCGTCGGTTACTATTTCAAAAGTAATCGGCAAGATTTATTTTCAGCACATATTCGTCGGTTACTATTTCAAAAGTAATGGGTAAGACTTTTATTTTCAGCACATTTGTCGGTTAGAATTTCAATAGTAATCGGCATTATTTATTTTCAGCACATTCGTCGGTTACTATTTCAAAAGTAATCGGCAAGATTTTTATTTTCAGCATATTGGTCGGTGACTATTTCAAAAGTAATCGGCAAGATTTTTATTTTCAGCATATTTGTCGGTTACTTTTTCAAAAGTAATCGGCAAGGTTTTTATTTTCAGCATATTTGTCGGTTACTATTTTAAAAGTAATCGACAAGATTTTTATTTTCAACATATTTGTCGGTTACTATTTCAAAAGTAATCGGCAAGACTTTATATTCAGCATATTCGTTGGTTACTATTTCAAGAGTAATCGGTAAGATTTTTATTTTCACCATATTCGTCGCTTACTATTTCAAAAGTAATGGGCATGATTTATTTTCAACACATTCGTCGGTTACTATTTCCAAAGTAATCGGCAAGATTTATTTTCAGCACATATTCGTCGCTTACTATTTCAAAAGTAATCGGCATGATTTATTTTCAGCACATTCGTCGGTTACTATTTCAAAAGTAATCGGCAAGATTTATTTTCAGCACATATTCGTCGGTTACTATTTCAAAAGTAATGGGCAAGACTTTTATTTTCAGCACATTTGTCGGTTACTATTTCAATAGTAATCGACATTATTTATTTTCAGCACATTCATCGGTTACTATTTCAAAAGTAATCGGCAAGATTTTTATTTTCAGCATATTGGTCGGTGACTATTTCAAAAGTAATCGGCAAGATTTTTATTTTCAGCATATTTGTCGGTTACTTTTTCAAAAGTAATCGGCAAGATTTTTATTTTCAGCATATTTGTCGGTTACTATTTTAAAAGTAATCGACAAGATTTTTATTTTCAACATATTTGTCGGTTACTATTTCAAAAGTAATCGGCAAGACTTTATATTCAGCATATTCGTTGGTTACTATTTCAAGAGTAATCGGTAAGATTTTTATTTTCACCATATTCGTCGCTTACTATTTCAAAAGTAATGGGCATGATTTATTTTCAACACATTCGTCGGTTACTATTTCAAAAGTAATCGGCAAGATTTATTTTCAGCACATATTCGTCGCTTACTATTTCAAAAGTAATCGGCATGATTTATTTTCAGCACATTCGTCGGTTACTATTTCAAAAGTAATCGGCAAGATTTATTTTCAGCACATATTCGTCGGTTACTATTTCAATAGTAATGGGCAAGACTTTTATTTTCAGCACATTTGTCGGTTACTATTTCAATAGTAATCGACATTATTTATTTTCAGCACATTCGTCGGTTACTATTTCAAAAGTAATCGGCAAGATTTTTATTTTCAGCATATTGGTCGGTGACTATTTCAAAAGTAATCGGCAAGATTTTTATTTTCAGCATATTTGTCGGTTACTTTTTCAAAAGTAATCGGCAAGATTTTTATTTTCAGCATATTTGTCGGTTACTATTTTAAAAGTAATCGACAAGATTTTTATTTTCAACATATTCGTCGGTTACTATTTCAAAAGTAATCGGCAAGACATTATATTCAGCATATTCGTTGGTTACTATTTCAAAAGTAATCGGTAAGATTTTTATTTTCAACATATTCGTCGCTTACTATTTCAAAAGTAATCGGCATGATTTATTTTCAGCACATTCGTCAGTTACTATTTCAAAAGTAATCGGCAAGATTTATTTTCAGCACATATTCGTCGGTTACTATTTCAAAAGTTATCGGCAAGACTTTATTTTCAGCACATTCGTTGGTTACTATTTCAAAAGTAATCGGTAAGATTTTTATTTTCAACATATTCGTCACTTACTATTTCCAAAGTAATCGGCATGATTTATTTTCAGCACATTCGTCGGTTACTATTTCAAAAGTAATCTGCAAGATTTTTATTTTCAGCATATTCGCCGGTGACTATTTCTAAAGTAATCGGCATGATTTATTTTCAGCATATTCGTCGGTTACTATTTCAAAAGTAATCGGCATGATCTATTTTCTGCACAATCGTCGGTTACTATTTCAAAAGTAATCGGCAAGATTTTTATTTTCAGCATGTTCATCGGTTACTATTTCAAAGGCAATCGGCAAAATTTTTATTTTCAGCACATTCGTCAGTTACTATTTCAAAAGTATTCGGCAAGATTTTTATTTTCAACATATTCGTTGGTTACTATTTCAAAAGTAATGGGCAAGACTTTTATTTTCAGCACATTTGTCGATTACTATTTCAATAGTAATCGGCATGATTTATTTTCAGCACATTCGTCTGTTACTATTTCAAAAGTAATCGGCAAGATTTTTATTTTCAGCATATTCGTCGGTGACTATTTCAAAAGTAATCGGCATGATTTATTTTCAGCACATTCGTCGGTGACTATTTCAAAAGTAATCGGCAAGATTTTTATTTTTAGCATATTTGTCGGTTACTATTTTAAAAGTAATCAACAAGATTTTTATTTTCAACATATTCGTCGGTTCCTATTTTAAAAGTAATTGGCAAGATTTTTATTTTCAGCATATTTGTCGGTTACTATTTTAAAAGTAATCGACAAGATTTTTATTTTCAACATATTCGTCGGTTACTATTTCAAAAGTAATCGGCAAGACTTTATATTCAGCATATTCGTTGGTTACTATTTCAAGAGTAATTGGTAAGATTTTTATTTTCACCATATTCGTCGCTTACTATTTCAAAAGTAATGGGCATGATTTATTTTCAACACATTCGTCGGTTACTATTTCAAAAGTAATCGGTAAGATTTTTATTTTCAACATATTCGTCGCTTACTATTTCAAAAGTAATCGGCATGATTTATTTTCAGCACATTCATCGGTTACTATTTCAAAAGTAATCGGCAAGATTAATTTTCACCACATATTCGTCGGTTACTATTTCAAAAGTTATCGGCAAGACTTTATTTTCAGCACATTCGTTGGTTACTATTTCAAAAGTAATCGGTAAGATTTTTATTTTCAACATATTCGTCACTTACTATTTCCAAAGTAATCGGCATGATTTATTTTCAGCACATTCGTCGGTTACTATTTCAAAAGTAATCTGCAAGATTTTTATTTTCAGCATATTCGCCGGTGACTATTTCTAAAGTAATCGGCATGATTTATTTTCAGCATATTCGTCGGTTACTATTTCAAAGGTAATCGACATGATTTATTTTCAACACATTCGTCGGTTACTATTTCAAAAGTAATCGGCATGATCTATTTTCTGCACAATCGTCGGTTACTATTTCAAAAGTAATCGGCAAGATTTTTATTTTCAGCATGTTCATCGGTTACTATTTCAAAGGCAATCGGCAAAATTTTTATTTTCAGCACATTCGTCAGTTACTATTTCAAAAGTATTCGGCAAGATTTTTATTTTCAACATATTCGTTGGTTACTATTTCAAAAGTAATGGGCAAGACTTTTATTTTCAGCACATTTGTCGATTACTATTTCAATAGTAATCGGCATGATTTATTTTCAGCACATTCGTCTGTTACTATTTCAAAAGTAATCGGCAAGATTTTTATTTTCAGCATATTCGTCGGTGACTATTTCAAAAGTAATCGGCATGATTTATATTCAGCACATTCGTCGGTGACTATTTCAAAAGTAATCGGCAAGATTTTTATTTTTAGCATATTTGTTGGTTACTATTTTAAAAGTAATCAACAAGATTTTTATTTTCAACATATTCGTCGGTTCCTATTTCAAAAGTAATTGGCAAGATTTTTATTTTTAGCATATTTGTCGGTTACTATTTTAAAAGTAATAGACAAGATTTTTATTTTCAACATATTCGTCGCTTACTATTTCAAAAGTAATCGGCAAGATTTATTTTCAGCACATATTCGTCGGTTACTATTTCAAAAGTAATGGGTAAGACTTTTATTTTCAGCACATTTGTCGGTTAGAATTTCAATAGTAATCGGCATTATTTATTTTCAGCACATTCGTCGGTTACTATTTTAAAAGTAATCGGCAAGATTTTTATTTTCAGCATATTGGTCGGTGACTATTTCAAAAGTAATCGGCAAGATTTTTATTTTCAGCATATTTGTCGGTTACTTTTTCAAAAGTAATCGGCAAGATTTTTATTTTCAGCATATTTGTCGGTTACTATTTTAAAAGTAAACGACAAGATTTTTATTTTCAACATATTCGTCGGTTACTATTTCAAAAGTAATCGGCAAGACTTTATATTCAGCATATTCGTTGGTTACTATTTCAAGAGTAATCGGTAAGATTTTTATTTTCACCATATTCGTCGCTTACTATTTCAAAAGTAATGGGCATGATTTATTTTCAACACATTCGTCGGTTACTATTTCAAAAGTAATCGGCAAGATTTATTTTCAGCACATATTCGTCGCTTACTATTTCAAAAGTAATCGGCATGATTTATTTTCAGCACATTCGTCGGTTACTATTTCAAAAGTAATCGGCAAGATTTATTTTCAGCACATATTCGTCGGTTACTATTTCAAAAGTAATGGGCAAGACTTTTATTTTCAGCACATTTGTCGGTTACTATTTCAATAGTAATCGACATTATTTATTTTCAGCACATTCGTCGGTTACTATTTCAAAAGTAATCGGCAAGATTTTTATTTTCAGCATATTGGTCGGTGACTATTTCAAAAGTAATCGGCAAGATTTTTATTTTCAGCATATTTGTCGGTTACTTTTTCAAAAGTAATCGGCAAGATTTTTATTTTCAGCATATTTGTCGGTTACTATTTTAAAAGTAATCGACAAGATTTTTATTTTCAACATATTCGTCGGTTACTATTTCAAAAGTAATCGGCAAGACATTATATTCAGCATATTCGTTGGTTACTATTTCAAAAGTAATCGGTAAGATTTTTATTTTCAACATATTCGTCGCTTACTATTTCAAAAGTAATCGGCATGATTTATTTTCAGCACATTCGTCAGTTACTATTTCAAAAGTAATCGGCAAGATTTATTTTCAGCACATATTCGTCGGTTACTATTTCAAAAGTTATCGGCAAGACTTTATTTTCAGCACATTCGTTGGTTACTATTTCAAAAGTAATCGGTAAGATTTTTATTTTCAACATATTCGTCACTTACTATTTCCAAAGTAATCGGCATGATTTATTTTCAGCACATTCGTCGGTTACTATTTCAAAAGTAATCTGCAAGATTTTTATTTTCAGCATATTCGCCGGTGACTATTTCTAAAGTAATCGGCATGATTTATTTTCAGCATATTCGTCGGTTACTATTTCAAAGGTAATCGACATGATTTATTTTCAACACATTCGTCGGTTACTATTTCAAAAGTAATCGGCATGATCTATTTTCTGCACAATCGTCCGTTACTATTTCAAAAGTAATCGGCAAGATTTTTATTTTCAGCATGTTCATCGGTTACTATTTCAAAGGCAATCGGCAAAATTTTTATTTTCAGCACATTCGTCAGTTACTATTTCAAAAGTATTCGGCAAGATTTTTATTTTCAACATATTCGTTGGTTACTATTTCAAAAGTAATGGGCAAGACTTTTATTTTCAGCACATTTGTCGATTACTATTTCAATAGTAATCGGCATGATTTATTTTCAGCACATTCGTCTGTTACTATTTCAAAAGTAATCGGCAAGATTTTTATTTTCAGCATATTCGTCGGTGACTATTTCAAAAGTAATCGGCATGATTTATTTTCAGCACATTCGTCGGTGACTATTTCAAAAGTAATCGGCAAGATTTTTATTTTTAGCATATTTGTCGGTTACTATTTTAAAAGTAATCAACAAGATTTTTATTTTCAACATATTCGTCGGTTCCTATTTTAAAAGTAATTGGCAAGATTTTTATTTTTAGCATATTTGTCGGTTACTATTTTAAAAGTAATAGACAAGATTTTTATTTTCAACATATTCGTCGCTTACTATTTCAAAAGTATTCGGCATGATTTATTTTCAGCACATTCGTCGGTTACTATTTCAAAAGTAATCGGCAAGATTTATTTTCAGCACATATTCGTCGGTTACTATTTCAAAAGTAATGGGTAAGACTTTTATTTTCAGCACATTTGTCGGTTAGAATTTCAATAGTAATCGGCATTATTTATTTTCAGCACATTCGTCGGTTACTATTTCAAAAGTAATCGGCAAGATTTTTATTTTCAGCATATTGGTCGGTGACTATTTCAAAAGTAATCGGCAAGATTTTTATTTTCAGCATATTTGTCGGTTACTTTTTCAAAAGTAATCGGCAAGATTTTTATTTTCAGCATATTTGTCGGTTACTATTTTAAAAGTAATCGACAAGATTTTTATTTTCAACATATTCGTCGGTTACTATTTCAAAAGTAATCGGCAAGACTTTATATTCAGCATATTCGTTGGTTACTATTTCAAGAGTAATTGGTAAGATTTTTATTTTCACCATATTCGTCGCTTACTATTTCAAAAGTAATGGGCATGATTTATTTTCAACACATTCGTCGGTTACTATTTCAAAAGTAATCGGCAAGATTTATTTTCAGCACATATTCGTCGCTTACTATTTCAAAAGTAATCGGCATGATTTATTTTCAGCACATTCGTCGGTTACTATTTCAAAAGTAATCGGCAAGATTTATTTTCAGCACATATTCGTCGGTTACTATTTCAAAAGTAATGGGCAAGACTTTTATTTTCAGCACATTTGTCGGTTACTATTTCAATAGTAATCGGCATTATTTATTTTCAGCACATTCGTCGGTTACTATTTCAAAAGTAATCGGCAAGATTTTTATTTTCAGCATATTGGTCGGTGACTATTTCAAAAGTAATCGGCAAGATTTTTATTTTCAGCATATTTGTCGGTTACTTTTTCAAAAGTAATCGGCAAGATTTTTATTTTCAGCATATTTGTCGGTTACTATTTTAAAAGTAATCGACAAGATTTTTATTTTCAACATATTCGTCGGTTACTATTTCAAATGTAATCGGCAAGACATTATATTCAGCATATTCGTTGGTTACTATTTCAAAAGTAATCGGTAAGATTTTTATTTTCAACATATTCGTCGCTTACTATTTCAAAAGTAATCGGCATGATTTATTTTCAGCACATTCGTTAGTTACTATTTCAAAAGTAATCGGCAAGATTTATTTTCAGCACATATTCGTCGGTTACTATTTCAAAAGTTATCGGCAAGACTTTATTTTCAGCACATTCGTTGGTTACTATTTCAAAAGTAATCGGTAAGATTTTTATTTTCAACATATTCGTCACTTACTATTTCCAAAGTAATCGGCATGATTTATTTTCAGCACATTCGTCGGTGACTATTTCAAAAGTAATCGGCAAGATTTTTATTTTTAGCATATTTGTCGGTTACTATTTTAAAAGTAATCAACAAGATTTTTATTTTCAACATATTCGTCGGTTCCTATTTTAAAAGTAATTGGCAAGATTTTTATTTTTAGCATATTTGTCGGTTACTATTTTAAAAGTAATAGACAAGATTTTTATTTTCAACATATTCGTCGCTTACTATTTCAAAAGTATTCGGCATGATTTATTTTCAGCACATTCGTCGGTTACTATTTCAAAAGTAATCGGCAAGATTTATTTTCAGCACATATTCGTCGGTTACTATTTCAAAAGTAATGGGTAAGACTTTTATTTTCAGCACATTTGTCGGTTAGAATTTCAATAGTAATCGGCATTATTTATTTTCAGCACATTCGTCGGTTACTATTTCAAAAGTAATCGGCAAGATTTTTATTTTCAGCATATTGGTCGGTGACTATTTCAAAAGTAATCGGCAAGATTTTTATTTTCAGCATATTTGTCGGTTACTTTTTCAAAAGTAATCGGCAAGATTTTTATTTTCAGCATATTTGTCGGTTACTATTTTAAAAGTAATCGACAAGATTTTTATTTTCAACATATTCGTCGGTTACTATTTCAAAAGTAATCGGCAAGACTTTATATTCAGCATATTCGTTGGTTACTATTTCAAGAGTAATTGGTAAGATTTTTATTTTCACCATATTCGTCGCTTACTATTTCAAAAGTAATGGGCATGATTTATTTTCAACACATTCGTCGGTTACTATTTCAAAAGTAATCGGCAAGATTTATTTTCAGCACATATTCGTCGCTTACTATTTCAAAAGTAATCGGCATGATTTATTTTCAGCACATTCGTCGGTTACTATTTCAAAAGTAATCGGCAAGATTTATTTTCAGCACATATTCGTCGGTTACTATTTCAAAAGTAATGGGCAAGACTTTTATTTTCAGCACATTTGTCGGTTACTATTTCAATAGTAATCGGCATTATTTATTTTCAGCACATTCGTCGGTTACTATTTCAAAAGTAATCGGCAAGATTTTTATTTTCAGCATATTGGTCGGTGACTATTTCAAAAGTAATCGGCAAGATTTTTATTTTCAGCATATTTGTCGGTTACTTTTTCAAAAGTAATCGGCAAGATTTTTATTTTCAGCATATTTGTCGGTTACTATTTTAAAAGTAATCGACAAGATTTTTATTTTCAACATATTCGTCGGTTACTATTTCAAATGTAATCGGCAAGACATTATATTCAGCATATTCGTTGGTTACTATTTCAAAAGTAATCGGTAAGATTTTTATTTTCAACATATTCGTCGCTTACTATTTCAAAAGTAATCGGCATGATTTATTTTCAGCACATTCGTCAGTTACTATTTCAAAAGTAATCGGCAAGATTTATTTTCAGCACATATTCGTCGGTTACTATTTCAAAAGCTATCGGCAAGACTTTATTTTCAGCACATTCGTTGGTTACTATTTCAAAAGTAATCGGTAAGATTTTTATTTTCAACATATTCGTCACTTACTATTTCCAAAGTAATCGGCATGATTTATTTTCAGCACATTCGTCGGTTACTATTTCAAAAGTAATTGGCAAGATTTTTATTTTCAGCATATTCGTCGGTGACTATTTCAAAAGTAATCGGCATGATTTATTTTCAGCAGATTCGTCGGTTACTATTTCAAAGGTAATCGACATGATTTATTTTCAACACATTCGTCGGTTACTATTTCAAAAGTAATCGGCATGATCTATTTTCTGCACATTCGTCGGTTACTATTTCAAAAGTAATCGGCAAGATTTTTATTTTCAGCATGTTCACCGGTTACTATTTCAAAGGTAATTGGCAAGATTTTTATTTTCAGCACATTCGTCGGTTACTATTTCAAAAGTATTCGGCAAGATTTTTATTTTCAACATATTCGTTGGTTACTATTTCAAAAGTAGTCGGCAAGACTTTATTTTCAGCATATTCATTGGTTACTTTTTTAAAAGTAATCGGTAAGATTTTTATTTCCAACATATTTCTCGCTTACTATTTCAAAAGTAATCAGCATGATTTATTTTCAGCACATTCGTCGGTTACTATTTCAAAAGTAATCGGCAAGATTTTTATTTTCAGCATATTCGTCGGTGACTATTTCAAAAGTAATCGGCATGATTTATTTTCAGCACATTCGTCGGTTACTATTTCAAAAGTAATCGGCAAGATTTATTTTCAGCACATATTCGTCGGTTACTATTTCAAATGTAATGGGCAAGACTTTTATTTTCAGCACATTTGTCGGTTACTATTTCAATAGTAATCGGCATGATTTTTTTTCAGCACATTCGTCGGTTACTATTTCAAAAGTAATCGGCAAGATTTTTATTTTCAGCATATTGGTCGGTGACTATTTCAAAAGTAATCGGCAAGATTTTTATTTTCAGCGTATTTGTCGGTTACTTTTTCAAAAGTAATCGGCAAGATTTTTATTTTCAGCATATTTGTCGGTTACTTTTTCAAAAGTAATCGGCAATATTTTTATTTTCAGCATATTTGTCAGTTACTATTTTAAAAGTAATCTACAAGATTTTTATTTTCAACATATTCGTCGGTTACTATTTCAAAAGTAATCGGCAAGACTTTATTTTCAGCATATTCGTTGATTACTATTTCAAAAGTAATCGGTAAGATTTTTATTTTCAACATATTCGTCGCTTATTATTTCAAAAGTAATCGGCATGATTTATTTTCAGCACATTCGTCGGTTACTATTTCAAAAGTAATCGGCAAGATTTATTTTCAGCACATATTCGTCGGTTACTATTTCAAAAGTTATCGGCAAGACTTTATTTTTAGCACATTCGTTGGTTACTATTTCAAAAGTAATTGGTAAGATTTTTATTTTCAACATATTCGTCACTTACTATTTCCAAAGTAATCGGCATGATTTATTTTCAGCACATTCGTTGGTTACTATTTCAAAAGTAATCGGCAAGATTTTTATTTTCAGCATATTCGTCGATGACTATTTCAAAAGTAATCGGCATGATTTATTTTCAGCATATTCGTCGGTTACTATTTCAAAGGTAATCGACATGATTTATTTTCAACACATTCGTCGGTTACTATTTCAAAAGTAATGGGCATGATCTATTTTCTGCACATTCGTCGGTTACTATTTCAAAAGTAATAGGCAAGATTTTTATTTTCAGCATGTTCATCGGTTACTATTTCAAAGGCAATCGGCAAGATTTTTATTTTCAGCACATTCGTCGGTTACTATTTCAAAAGTATTCGGCAAGATTTTTATTTTCAACATATTCGTCGGTTACTATTTCAAAAGTAATCGGCAAGACTTTATTTTTAGCACATTCATTGGTTACTTTTTTAAAAGTAATCGGTAAGATTTTTATTTTCAACATATTCGTCGGTTACTATTTCAAAAGTAATCGGCAAGACTTTATATTCAGCATATTCGTTGGTTACTATTTCAAAAGTAATCGGTAAGATTTTTATTTTCAACATATTCGTCGCTTACTATTTCAAAAGTAATCGGCATGATTTATTTTCAACACATTCGTCGGTTACTATTTCAAAAGTAATCGGCAAGATTTATTTGCAGCACATATTCGTCGCTTACTATTTCAAAAGTAATCGGCATGATTTATTTTCAGCACATTCGTCGCTTACTATTTCAAAAGTAATCGGCAAGACTTTATTTTCAGCATATTCGTTGATTACTATTTCAAAAGTAATCGGTAAGATTTTTATTTTCAACATATTCGTCGCTTATTATTTCAAAAGTAATCGGCATGATTTATTTTCAGCACATTCGTCGGTTACTATTTCAAAAGTAATCGGCAAGATTTATTTTCAGCACATATTCGTCGGTTACTATTTCAAAAGTTATCGGCAAGACTTTATTTTCAGCACATTCGTTGGTTACTATTTCAAAAGTAATTGGTAAGATTTTTATTTTCAACATATTCGTCACTTACTATTTCCAAAGTAATCGGCATGATTTATTTTCAGCACATTCGTTGGTTACTATTTCAAAAGTAATCGGCAAGATTTTTATTTTCAGCATATTCGTCGATGACTATTTCAAAAGTAATCGGCATGATTTATTTTCAGCATATTCGTCGGTTACTATTTCAAAGGTAATCGACATGATTTATTTTCAACACATTCGTCGCTTACTATTTCAAAAGTAATGGGCATGATTTATTTTCTGCACATTCGTCGGTTACTATTTCAAAAGTAATAGGCAAGATTTTTATTTTCAGCATGTTCATCGGTTACTATTTCAAAGGTAATCGGAAAGATTTTTATTTTCAGCACATTCGTCCATTACTATTTCAAAAGTATTCGGCAAGATTTTTATTTTCAACATATTCGTCGGTTACTATTTCAAAAGTAATCGGCAAGACTTTATTTTTAGCACATTCATTGGTTACTTTTTTAAAAGTAATCGGTAAGATTTTTATTTTCAACATATTCGTCGATTACTATTTCAAAAGTAATCGGCAAGACTTTATATTCAGCATATTCGTTGGTTACTATTTCAAAAGTAATCGGTAAGATTTTTATTTTCAACATATTCGTCGCTTACTATTTCAAAAGTAATCGGCATGATTTATTTTCAACACATTCGTCGGTTACTATTTCAAAAGTAATCGGCAAGATTTATTTTCAGCACATATTCGTCGCTTACTATTTCAAAAGTAATCGGCATGATTTATTTTCAGCACATTCGTCGGTTACTATTTCAAAAGTAATCGGCAAGATTTATTTTCAGCACATATTCGTCGGTTACTATTTCAAAAGTAATGGGCAAGACTTTTATTTTCAGCACATTTGTCGGTTACTATTTCAATAGTAATCGGCATTATTTATTTTCAGCACATTCGTCGGTTACTATTTCAAAAGTAATCGGCAAGATTTTTATTTTCAGCATATTGGTCGGTGACTATTTCAAAAGTAATCGGCAAGATTTTTATTTTCAGCATATTTGTCGGTTACTTTTTCAAAAGTAATCGGCAAGATTTTTATTTTTAGCATATTTGTCGGTTACTATTTTAAAAGTAATCGACAAGATTTTTATTTTCAACATATTCGTCGGTTACTATTTCAAAAGTAATCGGCAAGATTTTTATTTTCAGCATATTTGTCGGTTACTATTTTAAAAGTAATCGACAAGATTTTTATTTTCAGCACATTCGTCGGTTACTATTTCAAAAGTAATTGGCAAGATTTTTATTTTCAGCATATTCGCCGGTGACTATTTCAAAAGTAATCGACATGATTTATTTTCAGCAGATTCGTCGGTTACTATTTCAAAGGCAATCGACATGATTTATTTTCAACACATTCGTCGGTTACTATTTCAAAAGTAATCGGCATGATCTATTTTCTGCACATTCGTCGGTTACTATTTCAAAAGTAATCGGCAAGATTTTTATTTTCAGCATATTGGTCGGTGACTATTTCAAAAGTAATCGGCAAGATTTTTATTTTCAGCATATTTGTCGGATACTATTTTAAAAGTAATCGACAAGATTTTTATTTTCAACATATTCGTCGGTTACTATTTCAAAAGTAATCGGCAAGACTTTATATTCAGCATATTCGTTGGTTACTATTTCAAAAGTAATCGTTAAGATTTTTATTTTCAACATATTCGTCGCTTACTATTTCAAAAGTAATCGGCATGATTTATTTTCAGCACATTCGTCAGCTACTATTTCAAAAGTAATCGGCAAGATTTATTTTCAGCACATATTCGTCGGTTACTATTTCAAAAGTTATCGGCAAGATTTTTATTTTCAGCATATTCGTCGATTACTATTTCAAAAGTAATCGGCATGATTTATTTTCAGCATATTCGTCGGTTACTATTTCAAAGGTAATCGACATGATTTATTTTCAACACATTCGTCGGTTACTATTTCAAAAGTAATGGGCATGATCTATTTTCTGCACATTCGTCGGTTACTATTTCAAAAGTAATAGGCAAGATTTTTATTTTCAGCATGTTCATCGGTTACTATTTCAAAGGTAATCGGCAAGATTTTTATTTTCAGCACATTCGTCGGTTACTATTTCAAAAGTATTCGGCAAGATTTTTATTTTCAACATATTCGTCGGTTACTATTTCAAAAGTAATCGGCAAGACTTTATTTTTAGCACATTCATTGGTTACTTTTTTAAAAGTAATCGGTAAGATTTTTATTTTCAACATATTCGTCGGTTACTATTTCAAAAGTAATCGGCAAGACTTTATATTCAGCATATTCGTTGGTTACTATTTCAAAAGTAATCGGTAAGATTTTTATTTTCAACATATTCGTCGCTTACTATTTCAAAAGTAATCGGCATGATTTATTTTCAACACATTCGTCGGTTACTATTTCAAAAGTAATCGGCAAGATTTATTTTCAGCACATATTCGTCGCTTACTATTTCAAAAGTAATCGGCATGATTTATTTTCAGCACATTCGTCGGTTACTATTTCAAAAGTAATCGGCAAGACTTTATTTTCAGCATATTCGTTGATTACTATTTCAAAAGTAATCGGTAAGATTTTTATTTTCAACATATTCGTCGCTTACTATTTCAAAAGTAATCGGCATGATTTATTTTCAGCACATTCGTCAGTTACTATTTCAAAAGTAATCGGCAAGATTTATTTTCAGCACATATTCGTCGGTTACTATTTCAAAAGTTATCGGCAAGACTTTATTTTCAGCACATTCGTTGGTTACTATTTCAAAAGTAATCGGTAAGATTTTTATTTTCAACATATTCGTCACTTACTATTTCCAAAGTAATCGGCATGATTTATTTTCAGCACATTCGTCGGTTACTATTTCAAAAGTAATTGGCAAGATTTTTATTTTCAGCATATTCGTCGGTGACTATTTCAAAAGTAATCGGCATGATTTATTTTCAGCAGATTCGTCGGTTACTATTTCAAAGGTAATCGACATGATTTATTTTCAACACATTCGTCGGTTACTATTTCAAAAGTAATCGGCATGATCTATTTTCTGCACATTCGTCGGTTACTATTTCAAAAGTAATCGGCAAGATTTTTATTTTCAGCATGTTCACCGGTTACTATTTCAAAGGTAATTGGCAAGATTTTTATTTTCAGCACATTCGTCGGTTACTATTTCAAAAGTATTCGGCAAGATTTTTATTTTCAACATATTCGTTGGTTACTATTTCAAAAGTAATCGGCAAGACTTTATTTTCAGCATATTCATTGGTTACTTTTTTAAAAGTAATCGGTAAGATTTTTATTTCCAACATATTTCTCGCTTACTATTTCAAAAGTAATCAGCATGATTTATTTTCAGCACATTCGTCGGTTACTATTTCAAAAGTAATCGGCAAGATTTTTATTTTCAGCATATTCGTCGGTGACTATTTCAAAAGTAATCGGCATGATTTATTTTCAGCACATTCGTCGGTTACTATTTCAAAAGTAATCGGCAAGATTTATTTTCAGCACATATTCGTCGGTTACTATTTCAAATGTAATGGGCAAGACTTTTATTTTCAGCACATTTGTCGGTTACTATTTCAATAGTAATCGGCATGATTTTTTTTCAGCACATTCGTCGGTTACTATTTCAAAAGTAATCGGCAAGATTTTTATTTTCAGCATATTGGTCGGTGACTATTTCAAAAGTAATCGGCAAGATTTTTATTTTCAGCGTATTTGTCGGTTACTTTTTCAAAAGTAATCGGCAAGATTTTTATTTTCAGCATATTTGTCGGTTACTTTTTCAAAAGTAATCGGCAATATTTTTATTTTCAGCATATTTGTCAGTTACTATTTTAAAAGTAATCTACAAGATTTTTATTTTCAACATATTCGTCGGTTACTATTTCAAAAGTAATCGGCAAGACTTTATTTTCAGCATATTCGTTGATTACTATTTCAAAAGTAATCGGTAAGATTTTTATTTTCAACATATTCGTCGCTTATTATTTCAAAAGTAATCGGCATGATTTATTTTCAGCACATTCGTCGGTTACTATTTCAAAAGTAATCGGCAAGATTTATTTTCAGCACATATTCGTCGGTTACTATTTCAAAAGTTATCGGCAAGACTTTATTTTTAGCACATTCGTTGGTTACTATTTCAAAAGTAATTGGTAAGATTTTTATTTTCAACATATTCGTCACTTACTATTTCCAAAGTAATCGGCATGATTTATTTTCAGCACATTCGTTGGTTACTATTTCAAAAGTAATCGGCAAGATTTTTATTTTCAGCATATTCGTCGATGACTATTTCAAAAGTAATCGGCATGATTTATTTTCAGCATATTCGTCGGTTACTATTTCAAAGGTAATCGACATGATTTATTTTCAACACATTCGTCGCTTACTATTTCAAAAGTAATGGGCATGATCTATTTTCTGCACATTCGTCGGTTACTATTTCAAAAGTAATAGGCAAGATTTTTATTTTCAGCATGTTCATCGGTTACTATTTCAAAGGTAATCGGCAAGATTTTTATTTTCAGCACATTCGTCGGTTACTATTTCAAAAGTATTCGGCAAGATTTTTATTTTCAACATATTCGTCGGTTACTATTTCAAAAGTAATCGGCAAGACTTTATTTTTAGCACATTCATTGGTTACTTTTTTAAAAGTAATCGGTAAGATTTTTATTTTCAACATATTCGTCGGTTACTATTTCAAAAGTAATCGGCAAGACTTTATATTCAGCATATTCGTTGGTTACTATTTCAAAAGTAATCGGTAAGATTTTTATTTTCAACATATTCGTCGCTTACTATTTCAAAAGTAATCGGCATGATTTATTTTCAACACATTCGTCGGTTACTATTTCAAAAGTAATCGGCAAGATTTATTTGCAGCACATATTCGTCGCTTACTATTTCAAAAGTAATCGGCATGATTTATTTTCAGCACATTCGTCGCTTACTATTTCAAAAGTAATCGGCAAGACTTTATTTTCAGCATATTCGTTGATTACTATTTCAAAAGTAATCGGTAAGATTTTTATTTTCAACATATTCGTCGCTTATTATTTCAAAAGTAATCGGCATGATTTATTTTCAGCACATTCGTCGGTTACTATTTCAAAAGTAATCGGCAAGATTTATTTTCAGCACATATTCGTCGGTTACTATTTCAAAAGTTATCGACAAGACTTTATTTTCAGCACATTCGTTGGTTACTATTTCAAAAGTAATTGGTAAGATTTTTATTTTCAACATATTCGTCACTTACTATTTCCAAAGTAATCGGCATGATTTATTTTCAGCACATTCGTTGGTTACTATTTCAAAAGTAATCGGCAAGATTTTTATTTTCAGCATATTCGTCGATGACTATTTCAAAAGTAATCGGCATGATTTATTTTCAGCATATTCGTCGGTTACTATTTCAAAGGTAATCGACATGATTTATTTTCAACACATTCGTCGCTTACTATTTCAAAAGTAATGGGCATGATCTATTTTCTGCACATTCGTCGGTTACTATTTCAAAAGTAATAGGCAAGATTTTTATTTTCAGCATGTTCATCGGTTACTATTTCAAAGGTAATCGGCAAGATTTTTATTTTCAGCACATTCGTCCGTTACTATTTCAAAAGTATTCGGCAAGATTTTTATTTTCAACATATTCGTCGGTTACTATTTCAAAAGTAATCGGCAAGACTTTATTTTTAGCACATTCATTGGTTACTTTTTTAAAAGTAATCGGTAAGATTTTTATTTTCAACATATTCGTCGATTACTATTTCAAAAGTAATCGGCAAGACTTTATATTCAGCATATTCGTTGGTTACTATTTCAAAAGTAATCGGTAAGATTTTTATTTTCAACATATTCGTCGCTTACTATTTCAAAAGTAATCGGCATGATTTATTTTCAACACATTCGTCGGTTACTATTTCAAAAGTAATCGGCAAGATTTATTTTCAGCACATATTCGTCGCTTACTATTTCAAAAGTAATCGGCATGATTTATTTTCAGCACATTCGTCGGTTACTATTTCAAAAGTAATCGGCAAGATTTATTTTCAGCACATATTCGTCGGTTACTATTTCAAAAGTAATGGGCAAGACTTTTATTTTCAGCACATTTGTCGGTTACTATTTCAATAGTAATCGGCATTATTTATTTTCAGCACATTCGTCGGTTACTATTTCAAAAGTAATCGGCAAGATTTTTATTTTCAGCATATTGGTCGGTGACTATTTCAAAAGTAATCGGCAAGATTTTTATTTTCAGCATATTTGTCGGTTACTTTTTCAAAAGTAATCGGCAAGATTTTTATTTTCAGCATATTTGTCGGTTACTATTTTAAAAGTAATCGACAAGATTTTTATTTTCAACATATTCGTCGGTTACTATTTCAAAAGTAATCGGCAAGATTTTTATTTTCAGCATATTTGTCGGTTACTATTTTAAAAGTAATCGACAAGATTTTTATTTTCAGCACATTCGTCGGTTACTATTTCAAAAGTAATTGGCAAGATTTTTATTTTCAGCATATTCGCCGGTGACTATTTCAAAAGTAATCGACATGATTTATTTTCAGCAGATTCGTCGGTTACTATTTCAAAGGCAATCGACATGATTTATTTTCAACACATTCGTCGGTTACTATTTCAAAAGTAATCGGCATGATCTATTTTCTGCACATTCGTCGGTTACTATTTCAAAAGTAATCGGCAAGATTTTTATTTTCAGCATATTGGTCGGTGACTATTTCAAAAGTAATCGGCAAGATTTTTATTTTCAGCATATTTGTCGGTTACTATTTTAAAAGTAATCGACAAGATTTTTATTTTCAACATATTCGTCGGTTACTATTTCAAAAGTAATCGGCAAGACTTTATATTCAGCATATTCGTTGGTTACTATTTCAAAAGTAATCGTTAAGATTTTTATTTTCAACATATTCGTCGCTTACTATTTCAAAAGTAATCGGCATGATTTATTTTCAGCACATTCGTCAGCTACTATTTCAAAAGTAATCGGCAAGATTTATTTTCAGCACATATTCGTCGGTTACTATTTCAAAAGTTATCGGCAAGATTTTTATTTTCAGCATATTCGTCGATTACTATTTCAAAAGTAATCGGCATGATTTATTTTCAGCATATTCGTCGGTTACTATTTCAAAGGTAATCGACATGATTTATTTTCAACACATTCGTCGGTTACTATTTCAAAAGTAATGGGCATGATCTATTTTCTGCACATTCGTCGGTTACTATTTCAAAAGTAATAGGCAAGATTTTTATTTTCAGCATGTTCATCGGTTACTATTTCAAAGGTAATCGGCAAGATTTTTATTTTCAGCACATTCGTCGGTTACTATTTCAAAAGTATTCGGCAAGATTTTTATTTTCAACATATTCGTCGGTTACTATTTCAAAAGTAATCGGCAAGACTTTATTTTTAGCACATTCATTGGTTACTTTTTTAAAAGTAATCGGTAAGATTTTTATTTTCAACATATTCGTCGGTTACTATTTCAAAAGTAATCGGCAAGACTTTATATTCAGCATATTCGTTGGTTACTATTTCAAAAGTAATCGGTAAGATTTTTATTTTCAACATATTCGTCGCTTACTATTTCAAAAGTAATCGGCATGATTTATTTTCAACACATTCGTCGGTTACTATTTCAAAAGTAATCGGCAAGATTTATTTTCAGCACATATTCGTCGCTTACTATTTCAAAAGTAATCGGCATGATTTATTTTCAGCACATTCGTCGGTTACTATTTCAAAAGTAATCGGCAAGACTTTATTTTCAGCATATTCGTTGATTACTATTTCAAAAGTAATCGGTAAGATTTTTATTTTCAACATATTCGTCACTTACTATTTCCAAAGTAATCGGCATGATTTATTTTCAGCACATTCGTTGGTTACTATTTCAAAAGTAATCGGCAAGTTTTTTATTTTCAGCACATTTGTCGGTTACTATTTCAATAGTAATCGGCATTATTTATTTTCAGCACATTCGTCGGTTACTATTTCAAAAGTAATCGGCATTATTTATTTTCAGCATATTCGTCGGTTACTATTTCAAAGGTAATCGACATGATTTATTTTCAACACATTCGTCGGTTACTATTTCAAAAGTAATGGGCATGATCTATTTTCTGCACATTCGTCGGTTACTATTTCAAAAGTAATAGGCAAGATTTTTATTTTCAGCATGTTCATCGGTTACTATTTCAAAGGTAATCGGCAAGATTTTTATTTTCAGCACATTCGTCGGTTACTATTTCAAAAGTATTCGGCAAGATTTTTATTTTCAACATATTCGTCGGTTACTATTTCAAAAGTAATCGGCAAGACTTTATTTTTAGCACATTCATTGGTTACTTTTTTAAAAGTAATCGGTAAGATTTTTATTTTCAACATATTCGTCGGTTACTATTTCAAAAGTAATCGGCAAGACTTTATATTCAGCATATTCGTTGGTTACTATTTCAAAAGAAATCGGTAAGATTTTTATTTTCAACATATTCGTCGCTTACTATTTCAAAAGTAATCGGCATGATTTATTTTCAACACATTCGTCGGTTACTATTTCAAAAGTAATCGGCAAGATTTATTTTCAGCACATATTCGTCGCTTACTATTTCAAAAGTAATCGGCATGATTTATTTTCAGCACATTCGTCGGTTACTATTTCAAAAGTAATCGGCAAGATTTATTTTCAGCACATATTCGTCGGTTACTATTTCAAAAGTAATGGGCAAGACTTTTATTTTCAGCACATTTGTCGGTTACTATTTCAATAGTAATCGGCATTATTTATTTTCAGCACATTCGTCGGTTACTATTTCAAAAGTAATCGGCAAGATTTTTATTTTCAGCATATTCGTCGATGACTATTTCAAAAGTAATCGGCATGATTTATTTTCAGCATATTCGTCGGTTACTATTTCAAAGGTAATCGACATGATTTATTTTCAACACATTCGTCGGTTACTATTTCAAAAGTAATGGGCATGATCTATTTTCTGCACATTCGTCGGTTACTATTTCAAAAGTAATAGGCAAGATTTTTATTTTCAGCATGTTCATCGGTTACTATTTCAAAGGTAATCGGCAAGATTTTTATTTTCAGCACATTCGTCGGTTACTATTTCAAAAGTATTCGGCAAGATTTTTATTTTCAACAAATTCGTCGGTTACTATTTCAAAAGTAATCGGCTAGACATTATTTTTAGCACATTCATTGGTTACTTTTTTAAAAGTAATCGGTAAGATTTTTATTTTCAACATATTCGTCGGTTACTATTTCAAAAGTAATCGGCAAGACTTTATATTCAGCATATTCGTTGGTTACTATTTCAAAAGTAATCGGTAAGATTTTTATTTTCAACATATTCGTCGCTTACTATTTCAAAAGTAATCGGCATGATTTATTTTCAACACATTCGTCGGTTACTATTTCAAAAGTAATCGGCAAGATTTATTTTCAGCACATATTCGTCGCTTACTATTTCAAAAGTAATCGGCATGATTTATTTTCAGCACATTCGTCGCTTACTATTTCAAAAGTAATCGGCAAGACTTTATTTTCAGCATATTCGTTGATTACTATTTCAAAAGTAATAGGTAAGATTTTTATTTTCAACATATTCGTCGCTTATTATTTCAAAAGTAATCGGCATGATTTATTTTCAGCACATTCGTCGGTTACTATTTCAAAAGTAATCGGCAAGATTTATTTTCAGCACATATTCGTCGGTTACTATTTCAAAAGTTATCGGCAAGACTTTATTTTCAGCACATTCGTTGGTTACTATTTCAAAAGTAATTGGTAAGATTTTTATTTTCAACATATTCGTCACTTACTATTTCCAAAGTAATCGGCATGATTTATTTTCAGCACATTCGTTGGTTACTATTTCAAAAGTAATCGGCAAGATTTTTATTTTCAGCATATTCGTCGATGACTATTTCAAAAGTAATCGGCATGATTTATTTTCAGCATATTCGTCGGTTACTATTTCAAAGGTAATCGACATGATTTATTTTCAACACATTCGTCGGTTACTATTTCAAAAGTAATGGGCATGATCTATTTTCTGCACATTCGTCGGTTACTATTTCAAAAGTAATAGGCAAGATTATTATTTTCAGCATGTTCATCGGTTACTATTTCAAAGGTAATCGGCAAGATTTTTATTTTCAGCATATTCGTCGGTTACTATTTCAAAAGTAATCGGCAAGACTTTATTTTTAGCACATTCATTGGTTACTTTTTTAAAAGTAATCGGTAAGATTTTTATTTTCAACATATTCGTCGATTACTATTTCAAAAGTAATCGGCAAGACTTTATATTCAGCATATTCGTTGGTTACTATTTCAAAAGTAATCGGTAAGATTTTTATTTTCAACATATTCGTCGCTTACTATTTCAAAAGTAATCGGCATGATTTATTTTCAACACATTCGTCGGTTACTATTTCAAAAGTAATCGGCAAGATTTATTTTCAGCACATATTCGTCGCTTACTATTTCAAAAGTAATCGGCATGATTTATTTTCAGCACATTCGTCGGTTACTATTTCAAAAGTAATCGGCAAGATTTATTTTCAGCACATATTCGTCGGTTACTATTTCAAAAGTAATGGGCAAGACTTTTATTTTCAGCACATTTGTCGGTTACTATTTCAATAGTAATCGGCATTATTTATTTTCAGCACATTCGTCGGTTACTATTTCAAAAGTAATCGGCAAGATTTTTATTTTCAGCATATTGGTCTGTGACTATTTCAAAAGTAATCGGCAAGATTTTTATTTTCAGCATATTTGTCGGTTACTTTTTCAAAAGTAATCGGCAAGATTTTTATTTTCAGCATATTTGTCGGTTACTATTTTAAAAGTAATCGACAAGATTTTTATTTTCAACATATTCGTCGGTTACTATTTCAAAAGTAATCGGCAAGACTTTATATTCAGCATATTCGTTGGTTACTATTTCAAAAGTAATCGGTAAGATTTTTATTTTCAACATATTCGTCGCTTACTATTTCAAAAGTAATCGGCATGATTTATTTTCAGCACATTCGTCAGTTACTATTTCAAAAGTAATCGGCAAGATTTATTTTCAGCACATATTCGTCGGTTACTATTTCAAAAGTTATCGGCAAGACTTTATTTTCAGCACATTCGTTGGTTACTATTTCAAAAGTAATCGGTAAGATTTTTATTTTCAACATATTCGTCACTTACTATTTCCAAAGTAATCGGCATGATTTATTTTCAGCACATTCGTCGGTTACTATTTCAAAAGTAATTGGCAAGATTTTTATTTTCAGCATATTCGCCGGTGACTATTTCAAAAGTAATCGGCATGATTTATTTTCAGCAGATTCGTCGGTTACTATTTCAAAGGTAATCGACATGATTTATTTTCAACACATTCGTCGGTTACTATTTCAAAAGTAATCGGCATGATCTATTTTCTGCACATTCGTCGGTTACTATTTCAAAAGTAATCGGCAAGATTTTTATTTTCAGCATATTGGTCGGAGACTATTTCAAAAGTAATCGGCAAGATTTTTATTTTCAGCATATTGGTCGGAGACTATTTCAAAAGTAATCGGCAAGATTTTTATTTTCAGCATATTTGTCGGTTACTTTTTCAAAAGTAATCGGCAAGATTTTTATTTTCAGCATATTTGTCGGTTACTATTTTAAAAGTAATCGACAAGATTTTTATTTTCAACATATTCGTCGGTTACTATTTCAAAAGTAATCGGCAAGACTTTATATTCAGCATATTCGTTGGTTACTATTTCAAAAGTAATCGGTAAGATTTTTATTTTCAACATATTTGTCGCTTACTATTTCTAAAGTAATCGGCATGATTTATTTTCAACACATTCGTCGGTTACTATTTCAAAAGTAATCGGCAAGATTTATTTTCAGCACATATTCGTCGCTTACTATTTCAAAAGTAATCGGCATGATTTATTTTCAGCACATATTCGTCGGTTACTATTTCAAAAGTAATGGGCAAGACTTTTATTTTCAGCACATTTGTCGGTTACTATTTCAATAGTAATCGGCATTATTTATTTTCAGCACATTCGTCGGTTACTATTTCAAAACTAATCGGCAAGATTTTTATTTTCAGCATATTGGTCGGTGACTATTTCAAAAGTAATCGGCAAGATTTTTATTTTCAGCATATTTGTCAGTTACTTTTTCAAAAGTAATCGGCAAGATTTTTATTTTCAGCATATTTGTCGGTTACTATTTTAAAAGTAATCGACAAGATTTTTATTTTCAACATATTCGTCGGTTACTATTTCAAAAGTAATCGGCAAGACTTTATATTCAGCATATTCGTTGGTTACTATTTCAAAAGTAATCGGTAAGATTTTTATTTTCAACATATTTGTCGCTTACTATTTCTAAAGTAATCGGCATGATTTATTTTCAACACATTCGTCGGTTACTATTTCAAAAGTAATCGGCAAGATTTATTTTCAGCACATATTCGTCGCTTACTATTTCAAAAGTAATCGGCATGATTTATTTTCAGCACATATTCGTCGGTTACTATTTCAAAAGTAATGGGCAAGACTTTTATTTTCAGCACATTTGTCGGTTACTATTTCAATAGTAATCGGCATTATTTATTTTCAGCACATTCGTCGGTTACTATTTCAAAACTAATCGGCAAGATTTTTATTTTCAGCATATTGGTCGGTGACTATTTCAAAAGTAATCGGCAAGATTTTTATTTTCAGCATATTTGTCAGTTACTTTTTCAAAAGTAATCGGCAAGATTTTTATTTTCAGCATATTTGTCGGTTACTATTTTAAAAGTAATCGACAAGATTTTTATTTTCAACATATTCGTCGGTTACTATTTCAAAAGTAATCGGCAAGACTTTATATTCAGCATATTCGTTGGTTACTATTTTAAAAGTAATCGACAAGATTTTTATTTTCAACATATTCGTCGGTTACTATTTCAAAAGTAATCGGCAAGACTTTATATTCAGCATATTCGTTGGTTACTATTTCAAAAGTAATCGGTAAGATTTTTATTTTCAACATATTCGTCGCTTACTATTTCAAAAGTAATCGGCATGATTTATTTTCAGCACATTCGTCAGTTACTATTTCAAAAGTAATCGGCAAGATTTATTTTCAGCACATATTCGTCGGTTACTATTTCAAAAGTTATCGGCAAGACTTTATTTTCAGCACATTCGTTGGTTACTATTTCAAAAGTAATCGGTAAGATTTTTATTTTCAACATATTCGTCACTTACTATTTCCAAAGTAATCGGCATGATTTATTTTCAGCACATTCGTCGGTTACTATTTCAAAAGTAATTGGCAAGATTTTTATTTTCAGCATATTCGCCGGTGACTATTTCAAAAGTAATCGGCATGATTTATTTTCAGCAGATTCGTCGGTTACTATTTCAAAGGTAATCGACATGATTTATTTTCAACACATTCGTCGGTTACTATTTCAAAAGTAATCGGCATGATCTATTTTCTGCACATTCGTCGGTTACTATTTCAAAAGTAATCGGCAAGATTTTTATTTTCAGCATATTGGTCGGAGACTATTTCAAAAGTAATCGGCAAGATTTTTATTTTCAGCATATTGGTCGGAGACTATTTCAAAAGTAATCGGCAAGATTTTTATTTTCAGCATATTTGTCGGTTACTTTTTCAAAAGTAATCGGCAAGATTTTTATTTTCAGCATATTTGTCGGTTACTATTTTAAAAGTAATCGACAAGATTTTTATTTTCAACATATTCGTCGGTTACTATTTCAAAAGTAATCGGCAAGACTTTATATTCAGCATATTCGTTGGTTACTATTTCAAAAGTAATCGGTAAGATTTTTATTTTCAACATATTTGTCGCTTACTATTTCTAAAGTAATCGGCATGATTTATTTTCAACACATTCGTCGGTTACTATTTCAAAAGTAATCGGCAAGATTTATTTTCAGCACATATTCGTCGCTTACTATTTCAAAAGTAATCGGCATGATTTATTTTCAGCACATATTCGTCGGTTACTATTTCAAAAGTAATGGGCAAGACTTTTATTTTCAGCACATTTGTCGGTTACTATTTCAATAGTAATCGGCATTATTTATTTTCAGCACATTCGTCGGTTACTATTTCAAAACTAATCGGCAAGATTTTTATTTTCAGCATATTGGTCGGTGACTATTTCAAAAGTAATCGGCAAGATTTTTATTTTCAGCATATTTGTCAGTTACTTTTTCAAAAGTAATCGGCAAGATTTTTATTTTCAGCATATTTGTCGGTTACTATTTTAAAAGTAATCGACAAGATTTTTATTTTCAACATATTCGTCGGTTACTATTTCAAAAGTAATCGGCAAGACTTTATATTCAGCATATTCGTTGGTTACTATTTCAAAAGTAATCGGTAAGATTTTTATTTTCAACATATTTGTCGCTTACTATTTCTAAAGTAATCGGCATGATTTATTTTCAACACATTCGTCGGTTACTATTTCAAAAGTAATCGGCAAGATTTATTTTCAGCACATATTCGTCGCTTACTATTTCAAAAGTAATCGGCATGATTTATTTTCAGCACATATTCGTCGGTTACTATTTCAAAAGTAATGGGCAAGACTTTTATTTTCAGCACATTTGTCGGTTACTATTTCAATAGTAATCGGCATTATTTATTTTCAGCACATTCGTCGGTTACTATTTCAAAACTAATCGGCAAGATTTTTATTTTCAGCATATTGGTCGGTGACTATTTCAAAAGTAATCGGCAAGATTTTTATTTTCAGCATATTTGTCAGTTACTTTTTCAAAAGTAATCGGCAAGATTTTTATTTTCAGCATATTTGTCGGTTACTATTTTAAAAGTAATCGACAAGATTTTTATTTTCAACATATTCGTCGGTTACTATTTCAAAAGTAATCGGCAAGACTTTATATTCAGCATATTCGTTGGTTACTATTTCAAAAGTAATCGGTAAGATTTTTATTTTCAACATATTTGTCGCTTACTATTTCTAAAGTAATCGGCATGATTTATTTTCAACACATTCGTCGGTTACTATTTCAAAAGTAATCGGCAAGATTTATTTTCAGCACATATTCGTCGCTTACTATTTCAAAAGTAATCGGCATGATTTATTTTCAGCACATTCGTCGGTTACTATTTCAAAAGTAATCGGCAAGATTTATTTTCAGCACATATTCGTCGGTTACTATTTCAAAAGTAATGGGCAAGACTTTTATTTTCAGCACATTTGTCGGTTACTATTTCAATAGTAATCGGCATTATTTATTTTCATCACATTCGTCGGTTACTACTTCAAAAGTAATCGGCAAGATTTTTATTTTCAGCATATTGGTCGGTGACTATTTCAAAAGTAATCGGCAAGATTTTTATTTTCAGCATATTTGTCGGTTACTTTTTCAAAAGTAATCGGCAAGATTTTTATTTTCAGCATATTTGTCGGTTACTTTTTCAAAAGTAATCGGCAAGATTTTTATTTTCAACATATTCGTCGGTTCCTATTTCAAAAGTAATCGGCAAGACTTTATATTCAGCATATTCGTTGGTTACTATTTCAAAAGTAATCGGTAAGATTTTTATTTTCAACATATTCGTCGCTTACTATTTCAAAAGTAATCGGCATGATTTATTTTCAGCACATTCATCAGTTACTATTTCAAAAGTAATCGGCAAGATTTATTTTCAGCACATATTCGTCGGTTACTATTTCAAAAGTTATCGGCAAGACTTTATTTTCAGCACATCCCGTTGGTTACTATTTCAAAAGTAATTGGTAAGATTTTTATTTTCAACATATTCGTCACTTACTATTTCCAAAGTAATCGGCATGATTTATTTTCAGCACATTCGTCGGTTACTATTTCAAAAGTAATTGGCAAGATTTTTATTTTCAGCATATTCGCCGGTGACTATTTCAAAAGTAATCGACATAATTTATTTTCAGCAGATTCGTCGGTTACTATTTCAAAGGCAATCGACATGATTTATTTTCAACACATTCGTCGGTTACTATTTCAAAAGTAATCGGCATGATCTATTTTCTGCACATTCGTCGGTTACTATTTCAAAAGTAATCGGCAAGATTTTTATTTTCAGCATATTGGTCGGTGACTATTTCAAAAGTAATCGGCAAGATTTTTATTTTCAGCATATTTGTCGGTTACTATTTTAAAAGTAATCGACAAGATTTTCATTTTCAACATATTCGTCGGTTACTATTTCAAAAGTAATCGGCAAGACTTTATATTCAGCATATTCGTTGGTTACTATTTCAAAAGTAATCGTTAAGATTTTTATTTTCAACATATTCGTCGCTTACTATTTCAAAAGTAATCGGCATGATTTATTTTCAGCACATTCGTCAGCTACTATTTCAAAAGTAATCGGCAAGATTTATTTTCAGCACATATTCGTCGGTTACTATTTCAAAAGTTATCGGCAAGATTTTTATTTTCAGCATATTCGTCGATGACTATTTCAAAAGTAATCGGCATGATTTATTTTCAGCATATTCGTCGGTTACTATTTCAAAGGTAATCGACATGATTTATTTTCAACACATTCGTCGGTTACTATTTCAAAAGTAATGGGCATAATCTATTTTCTGCACATTCGTCGGTTACTATTTCAAAAGTAATAGGCAAGATTTTTATTTTCAGCATGTTCATCGGTTACTATTTCAAAGGTAATCGGCAAGATTTTTATTTTCAGCACATTCGTCGGTTACTATTTCAAAAGTATTCGGCAAGATTTTTATTTTCAACATATTCGTCGGTTACTATTTCAAAAGTAATCGGCAAGACTTTATTTTTAGCACATTCATTGGTTACTTTTTTAAAAGTAATCGGTAAGATTTTTATTTTCAACATATTCGTCGGTTACTATTTCAAAAGTAATCGGCAAGACTTTATATTCAGCATATTCGTTGGTTACTATTTCAAAAGTAATCGGTAAGATTTTTATTTTCAACATATTCGTCGCTTACTATTTCAAAAGTAATCGGCATGATTTATTTTCAACACATTCGTCGGTTACTATTTCAAAAGTAATCGGCAAGATTTATTTTCAGCACATATTCGTCGCTTACTATTTCAAAAGTAATCGGCATGATTTATTTTCAGCACATTCGTCGGTTACTATTTCAAAAGTAATCGGCAAGATTTATTTTCAGCACATATTCGTCGGTTACTATTTCAAAAGTTATCGGCAAGACTTTATTTTCAGCACATCCCGTTGGTTACTATTTCAAAAGTAATTGGTAAGATTTTTATTTTCAACATATTCGTCACTTACTATTTCCAAAGTAATCGGCATGATTTATTTTCAGCACATTCGTCGGTTACTATTTCAAAAGTAATTGGCAAGATTTTTATTTTCAGCATATTCGCCGGTGACTATTTCAAAAGTAATCGACATGATTTATTTTCAGCAGATTCGTCGGTTACTATTTCAAAGGCAATCGACATGATTTATTTTCAACACATTCGTCGGTTACTATTTCAAAAGTAATCGGCATGATCTATTTTCTGCACATTCGTCGGTTACTATTTCAAAAGTAATCGGCAAGACTTTATTTTCAGCATATTCGTTGATTACTATTTCAAAAGTAATCGGTAAGATTTTTATTTTCAACATATTCGTCGCTTATTATTTCAAAAGTAATCGGCATGATTTATTTTCAGCACATTCGTCGGTTACTATTTCAAAAGTAATCGGCAAGATTTATTTTCAGCACATATTCGTCGGTTACTATTTCAAAAGTTATCGGCAAGACTTTATTTTCAGCACATTCGTTGGTTACTATTTCAAAAGTAATTGGTAAGATTTTTATTTTCAACATATTCGTCACTTACTATTTCCAAAGTAATCGGCATGATTTATTTTCAGCACATTCGTTGGTTACTATTTCAAAAGTAATCGGCAAGATTTTTATTTTCAGCACATTTGTCGGTTACTATTTCAATAGTAATCGGCATTATTTATTTTCAGCACATTCGTCGGTTACTATTTCAAAAGTAATCGGCATTATTTATTTTCAGCATATTCGTCGGTTACTATTTCAAAGGTAATCGACATGATTTATTTTCAACACATTCGTCGGTTACTATTTCAAAAGTAATGGGCATGATCTATTTTCTGCACATTCGTCGGTTACTATTTCAAAAGTAATAGGCAAGATTTTTATTTTCAGCATATTTGTCAGTTACTTTTTCAAAAGTAATCGGCAAGATTTTTATTTTCAGCATATTTGTCGGTTACTATTTTAAAAGTAATCGACAAGATTTTTATTTTCAACATATTCGTCGGTTACTATTTCAAAAGTAATCGGCAAGACTTTATATTCAGCATATTCGTTGGTTACTATTTCAAAAGTAATCGGTAAGATTTTTATTTTCAACATATTTGTCGCTTACTATTTCTAAAGTAATCGGCATGATTTATTTTCAACACATTCGTCGGTTACTATTTCAAAAGTAATCGGCAAGATTTATTTTCAGCACATATTCGTCGCTTACTATTTCAAAAGTAATCGGCATGATTTATTTTCAGCACATTCGTCGGTTACTATTTCAAAAGTAATCGGCAAGATTTATTTTCAGCACATATTCGTCGGTTACTATTTCAAAAGTAATGGGCAAGACTTTTATTTTCAGCACATTTGTCGGTTACTATTTCAATAGTAATCGGCATTATTTATTTTCATCACATTCGTCGGTTACTACTTCAAAAGTAATCGGCAAGATTTTTATTTTCAGCATATTGGTCGGTGACTATTTCAAAAGTAATCGGCAAGATTTTTATTTTCAGCATATTTGTCGGTTACTTTTTCAAAAGTAATCGGCAAGATTTTTATTTTCAGCATATTTGTCGGTTACTTTTTCAAAAGTAATCGGCAAGATTTTTATTTTCAACATATTCGTCGGTTCCTATTTCAAAAGTAATCGGCAAGACTTTATATTCAGCATATTCGTTGGTTACTATTTCAAAAGTAATCGGTAAGATTTTTATTTTCAACATATTCGTCGCTTACTATTTCAAAAGTAATCGGCATGATTTATTTTCAGCACATTCATCAGTTACTATTTCAAAAGTAATCGGCAAGATTTATTTTCAGCACATATTCGTCGGTTACTATTTCAAAAGTTATCGGCAAGACTTTATTTTCAGCACATCCCGTTGGTTACTATTTCAAAAGTAATTGGTAAGATTTTTATTTTCAACATATTCGTCACTTACTATTTCCAAAGTAATCGGCATGATTTATTTTCAGCACATTCGTCGGTTACTATTTCAAAAGTAATTGGCAAGATTTTTATTTTCAGCATATTCGCCGGTGACTATTTCAAAAGTAATCGACATAATTTATTTTCAGCAGATTCGTCGGTTACTATTTCAAAGGCAATCGACATGATTTATTTTCAACACATTCGTCGGTTACTATTTCAAAAGTAATCGGCATGATCTATTTTCTGCACATTCGTCGGTTACTATTTCAAAAGTAATCGGCAAGATTTTTATTTTCAGCATATTGGTCGGTGACTATTTCAAAAGTAATCGGCAAGATTTTTATTTTCAGCATATTTGTCGGTTACTATTTTAAAAGTAATCGACAAGATTTTTATTTTCAACATATTCGTCGGTTACTATTTCAAAAGTAATCGGCAAGACTTTATATTCAGCATATTCGTTGGTTACTATTTCAAAAGTAATCGTTAAGATTTTTATTTTCAACATATTCGTCGCTTACTATTTCAAAAGTAATCGGCATGATTTATTTTCAGCACATTTGTCAGCTACTATTTCAAAAGTAATCGGCAAGATTTATTTTCAGCACATATTCGTCGGTTACTATTTCAAAAGTTATCGGCAAGATTTTTATTTTCAGCATATTCGTCGATGACTATTTCAAAAGTAATCGGCATGATTTATTTTCAGCATATTCGTCGGTTACTATTTCAAAGGTAATCGACATGATTTATTTTCAACACATTCGTCGGTTACTATTTCAAAAGTAATGGGCATAATCTATTTTCTGCACATTCGTCGGTTACTATTTCAAAAGTAATAGGCAAGATTTTTATTTTCAGCATGTTCATCGGTTACTATTTCAAAGGTAATCGGCAAGATTTTTATTTTCAGCACATTCGTCGGTTACTATTTCAAAAGTATTCGGCAAGATTTTTATTTTCAACATATTCGTCGGTTACTATTTCAAAAGTAATCGGCAAGACTTTATTTTTAGCACATTCATTGGTTACTTTTTTAAAAGTAATCGGTAAGATTTTTATTTTCAACATATTCGTCGGTTACTATTTCAAAAGTAATCGGCAAGACTTTATATTCAGCATATTCGTTGGTTACTATTTCAAAAGTAATCGGTAAGATTTTTATTTTCAACATATTCGTCGCTTACTATTTCAAAAGTAATCGGCATGATTTATTTTCAACACATTCGTCGGTTACTATTTCAAAAGTAATCGGCAAGATTTATTTTCAGCACATATTCGTCGCTTACTATTTCAAAAGTAATCGGCATGATTTATTTTCAGCACATTCGTCGGTTACTATTTCAAAAGTAATCGGCAAGATTTATTTTCAGCACATATTCGTCGGTTACTATTTCAAAAGTTATCGGCAAGACTTTATTTTCAGCACATCCCGTTGGTTACTATTTCAAAAGTAATTGGTAAGATTTTTATTTTCAACATATTCGTCACTTACTATTTCCAAAGTAATCGGCATGATTTATTTTCAGCACATTCGTCGGTTACTATTTCAAAAGTAATTGGCAAGATTTTTATTTTCAGCATATTCGCCGGTGACTATTTCAAAAGTAATCGACATGATTTATTTTCAGCAGATTCGTCGGTTACTATTTCAAAGGCAATCGACATGATTTATTTTCAACACATTCGTCGGTTACTATTTCAAAAGTAATCGGCATGATCTATTTTCTGCACATTCGTCGGTTACTATTTCAAAAGTAATCGGCAAGACTTTATTTTCAGCATATTCGTTGATTACTATTTCAAAAGTAATCGGTAAGATTTTTATTTTCAACATATTCGTCGCTTATTATTTCAAAAGTAATCGGCATGATTTATTTTCAGCACATTCGTCGGTTACTATTTCAAAAGTAATCGGCAAGATTTATTTTCAGCACATATTCGTCGGTTACTATTTCAAAAGTTATCGGCAAGACTTTATTTTCAGCACATTCGTTGGTTACTATTTCAAAAGTAATTGGTAAGATTTTTATTTTCAACATATTCGTCACTTACTATTTCCAAAGTAATCGGCATGATTTATTTTCAGCACATTCGTTGGTTACTATTTCAAAAGTAATCGGCAAGATTTTTATTTTCAGCACATTTGTCGGTTACTATTTCAATAGTAATCGGCATTATTTATTTTCAGCACATTCGTCGGTTACTATTTCAAAAGTAATCGGCATTATTTATTTTCAGCATATTCGTCGGTTACTATTTCAAAGGTAATCGACATGATTTATTTTCAACACATTCGTCGGTTACTATTTCAAAAGTAATGGGCATGATCTATTTTCTGCACATTCGTCGGTTACTATTTCAAAAGTAATAGGCAAGATTTTTATTTTCAGCATGTTCATCGCTTACTATTTCAAAGGTAATCGGCAAGATTTTTATTTTCAGCACATTCGTCGGTTACTATTTCAAAAGTATTCGGCAAGATTTTTATTTTCAACATATTCGTCGGTTACTATTTCAAAAGTAATCGGCAAGACTTTATTTTTAGCACATTCATTGGTTACTTTTTTAAAAGTAATCGGTAAGATTTTTATTTTCAACATATTCGTCGGTTACTATTTCAAAAGTAATCGGCAAGACTTTATATTCAGCATATTCGTTGGTTACTATTTCAAAAGTAATCGGTAAGATTTTTATTTTCAACATATTCGTCGCTTACTATTTCAAAAGTAATCGGCATGATTTATTTTAAGCACATTCGTCAGTTACTATTTCAAAAGTAATCGGCAAGATTTATTTTCAGCACATATTCGTCGGTTACTATTTCAAAAGTTATCGGCAAGACTTTATTTTCAGCACATTCGTTGGTTACTATTTCAAAAGTAATGGGTAAGATTTTTATTTTCAACATATTCGTCACTTACTATTTCCAAAGTAATCGGCATGATATATTTTCAGCACATTCGTCAGTTACTATTTCAAAAGTAATTGGCAAGATTTTTATTTTCAGCATATTCGCCGGTGACTATTTCAAAAGTAATCGGCATGATTTATTTTCAGCAGATTCGTCGGTTACTATTTCAAAGGTAATCGACATGATTTATTTTCAACACATTCGTCGGTTACTATTTCAAAAGTAATCGGCATGATCTATTTTCTGCACATTCGTCGGTTACTATTTCAAAAGTAATCGGCAAGATTTTTATTTTCAGCATATTGGTCGGAGACTATTTCAAAAGTAATCGGCAAGATTTTTATTTTCAGCATATTTGTCGGTTACTTTTTCAAAAGTAATCGGCAAGATTTTTATTTTCAGCATATTTGTCGGTTACTATTTTAAAAGTAATCGACAAGATTTTTATTTTCAACATATTCGTCGGTTACTATTTCAAAAGTAATCGGCAAGACTTTATATTCAGCATATTCGTTGGTTACTATTTCAAAAGTAATCGGTAAGATTTTTATTTTCAACATATTCGTCGCTTACTATTTCTAAAGTAATCGGCATGATTTATTTTCAACACATTCGTCGGTTACTATTTCAAAAGTAATCGGCAAGATTTATTTTCAGCACATATTCGTCGCTTACTATTTCAAAAGTAATCGGCATGATTTATTTTCAGCACATTCGTCGGTTACTATTTCAAAAGTAATCGGCAAGATTTATTTTCAGCACATATTCGTCGGTTACTATTTCAAAAGTTATCGGCAAGACTTTATTTTCAGCACATCCGTTGGTTACTATTTCAAAAGTAATTGGTAAGATTTTTATTTTCAACATATTCGTCACTTACTATTTCCAAAGTAATCGGCATGATTTATTTTCAGCACATTCGTCGGTTACTATTTCAAAAGTAATTGGCAAGATTTTTATTTTCAGCATATTCGCTGGTGACTTTTTCAAAAGTAATCGACATGATTTATTTTCAGCAGATTCGTCGGTTACTATTTCAAAGGCATTCGACATGATTTATTTTCAACACATTCGTCGGTTACTATTTCAAAAGTAATCGGCATGATCTATTTTCTGCACATTCGTCGGTTACTATTTCAAAAGTAATCGGCAAGATTTTTATTTTCAGCATATTGGTCGGTGACTATTTCAAAAGTAATCGGCAAGATTTTTATTTTCAGCATATTTGTCGGTTACCATTTTAAAAGTAATCGACAAGATTTTTATTTTCGACATATTCGTCGGTTACTATTTCAAAAGTAATCGGCAAGACTTTATATTCAGCATATTCGTTGGTTACTATTTCAAAAGTAATCGGTAAGATTTTTATTTTCAACATATTCGTCGCGTACTATTTCAAAAGTAATCGGCATGATTTATTTTCAACACATTCGTCGGTTACTATTTCAAAAGTAATCGGCAAGATTTATTTTCAGCACATATTCGCCGCTTACTATTTCAAAAGTAATCGGCATGATTTATTTTCAGCACATTCGTCGGTTACTATTTCAAAAGTAATCGGCAAGATTTATTTTCAGCACATATTCGTCGGTTACTATTTCAAAAGTAATGGGCAAGACTTTTATTTTCAGCACATTTGTCGGTTACTATTTCAATAGTAATCGGCAATATTTATTTTCAGCACATTCGTCGGTTACTATTTCAAAATTAATCGGCAAGATTTTTATTTTCAGCATATTTATCGGTTACTATTTTAAAAGTAATCGACAAGATTTTTATTTTCAACAAATTCGTCGGTTACTATTTCAAAAGTAATCGGCAAGACTTTATATTCAGCATATTCGTTGGTTACTATTTCAAAAGTAATCGGTAAGATTTTTATTTTCAACATATTCGTCGCTTACTATTTCAAAAGTAATCGGCATGATTTATTTTCAGCACATTCGTCAGTTACTATTTCAAAAGTAATCGGCAAGATTTATTTTCAGCACATATTCGTCGGTTACTATTTCAAAAGTTATCGGCAAGACTTTATTTTCAGCACATCCTTTGGTTACTATTTCAAAAGTAATTGGTAAGATTTTTATTTTCAACATATTCGTCACTTACTATTTCCAAAGTAATCGGCATGATTTATTTTCAGCACATTCGTCGGTTACTATTTCAAAAGTAATTGGCAAGATTTTTATTTTCAGCATATTCGCCGGTGACTATTTCAAAAGTAATCGGCATGATTTATTTTCAGCAGATTCGTCGGTTACTATTTCAAAGGTAATCGACATGATTTATTTTCAACACATTCGTCGGTTACTATTTCAAAAGTAATCGGCATGATCTATTTTCTGCACATTCGTCGGTTACTATTTCAAAAGTAATCGGCAAGATTTTTATTTTCAGCATATTGGTCGGTGACTATTTCAAAAGTAATCGGCAAGATTTTTATTTTCAGCATATTTGTCGGTTACTTTTTCAAAAGTAATCGGCAAGATTTTTATTTTCAGCATATTTGTCGGTTACTATTTTAAAAGTAATCGACAAGATTTTTATTTTCAACATATTCGTCGGTTACTATTTCAAAAGTAATCGGCAAGACTTTATATTCAGCATATTCGTTGGTTACTATTTCAAAAGTAATCGGTAAGATTTTTATTTTCAACATATTCGTCGCTTACTATTTCAAAAGTAATCGGCATGATTTATTTTCAACACATTCGTCGGTTACTATTTCAAAAGTAATCGGCAAGATTTATTTTCAGCACATATTCGTCGCTTACTATTTCAAAAGTAATCGGCATGATTTATTTTCAGCACATTCGTCGGTTACTATTTCAAAAGTAATCGGCAAGACTTTATTTTCAGCATATTCGTTGATTACTATTTCAAAAGTAATAGGTAAGATTTTTATTTTCAACATATTCGTCACTTATTATTTCAAAAGTAATCGGCATGATTTATTTTCAGCACATTCGTCGGTTACTATTTCAAAAGTAATCGGCAAGATTTATTTTCAGCACATATTCGTCGCTTACTATTTCAAAAGTAATCGGCATGATTTATTTTCAGCACATTCGTCGGTTACTATTTCAAAAGTAATCGGCAAGATTTATTTTCAGCACATATTCGTCGGTTACTATTTCAAAAGTAATGGGCAAGACTTTTATTTTCAGCACATTTGTCGGTTACTATTTCAATAGTAATCGGCAATATTTATTTTCAGCACATTCGTCGGTTACTATTTCAAAAGTAATCGGCAAGATTTTTATTTTCAGCATATTTGTCGGTTACTATTTTAAAAGTAATCGACAAGATTTTTATTTTCAACATATTCGTCGGTTACTATTTCAAAAGTAATCGGCAAGATTTATTTTCAGCACATATTCGTCGGTTACTATTTCAAAAGTAATGGGCAAGACTTTTATTTTCAGCACATTTGTCGGTTACTATTTCAATAGTAATCGGCAATATTTATTTTCAGCACATTCGTCGGTTACTATTTCAAAAGTAATCGGCAAGATTTTTATTTTCAGCATATTTGTCGGTTACTATTTTAAAAGTAATCGACAAGATTTTTATTTTCAACATATTCGTCGGTTACTATTTCAAAAGTAATCGGCAAGACTTTATATTCAGCATATTCGTTGGTTACTATTTCAAAAGTAATCGGTAAGTTTTTTATTTTCAACATATTCGTCGCTTACTATTTCAAAAGTAATCGGCATGATTTATTTTCAGCACATTCGTCAGTTACTATTTCAAAAGTAATCGTCAAGATTTATTTTCAGCACATATTCGTCGGTTACTATTTCAAAAGTTATCGGCAAGACTTTATTT
Source organism: Medicago lupulina (assembly GCA_958299785.1). Classification (NCBI taxonomy): domain Eukaryota; kingdom Viridiplantae; phylum Streptophyta; class Magnoliopsida; order Fabales; family Fabaceae; genus Medicago; species Medicago lupulina. The sequence continues at coordinate 50,334 of CATQJP010000005.1, forward strand.
TCAGCACATCCGTTGGTTACTATTTCAAAACTAATTGGTAAGATTTTTATTTTCAACATATTCGTCACTTACTATATCCAAAGTAATCGGCATGATTTATTTTCAGCACATTCGTCGGTTACTATTTCAAAGGTAATCGACATGATTTATTTTCAACACATTCGTCGGTTACTATTTCAAAAGTAATCGGCATAATCTATTTTCTGCACATTCGTCGGTTACTATTTCAAAAGTAATCGGCAAGATTTTTATTTTCAGCATATTGGTCGGTGACTATTTCAAAAGTAATCGGCAAGATTTTTATTTTCAGCATATTTGTCGGTTACTTTTTCAAAAGTAATCGGCAAGATTTTTATTTTCAGCATATTTGTCGGTTACTATTTTAAAAGTAATCGACAAGATTTTTATTTTCAACATATTCGTCGGTTACTATTTCAAAAGTAATCGGCAAGACTTTATATTCAGCATATTCGTTGGTTACTATTTCAAAAGTAATCGGTAAGATTTTTATTTTCAACATATTCGTCGCTTACTATTTCAAAAGTAATCGGCATGATTTATTTTCAACACATTCGTCGGTTACTATTTCAAAAGTAATCGGCAAGATTTATTTTCAGCACATATTCGTCGCTTACTATTTCAAAAGTAATCGGCATGATTTATTTTCAGCACATTCGTCGGTTACTATTTCAAAAGTAATCGGCAAGACTTTATTTTCAGCATATTCGTTGATTACTATTTCAAAAGTAATAGGTAAGATTTTTATTTTCAACATATTCGTCGCTTATTATTTCAAAAGTAATCGGCATGATTTATTTTCAGCACATTCGTCGGTTACTATTTCAAAAGTAATCGGCAAGATTTATTTTCAGCACATATTCGTCGCTTACTATTTCAAAAGTAATCGGCATGATTTATTTTCAGCACATTCGTCGGTTACTATTTCAAAAGTAATCGGCAAGATTTATTTTCAGCACATATTCGTCGGTTACTATTTCAAAAGTAATGGGCAAGACTTTTATTTTCAGCACATTTGTCGGTTACTATTTCAATAGTAATCGGCAATATTTATTTTCAGCACATTCGTCGGTTACTATTTCAAAAGTAATCGGCAAGATTTTTATTTTCAGCATATTTGTCGGTTACTATTTTAAAAGTAATCGACAAGATTTTTATTTTCAACATATTCGTCGGTTACTATTTCAAAAGTAATCGGCAAGACTTTATATTCAGCATATTCGTTGGTTACTATTTCAAAAGTAATCGGTAAGTTTTTTATTTTCAACATATTCGTCGCTTACTATTTCAAAAGTAATCGGCATGATTTATTTTCAGCACATTCGTCAGTTACTATTTCAAAAGTAATCGTCAAGATTTATTTTCAGCACATATTCGTCGGTTACTATTTCAAAAGTTATCGGCAAGCCTTTATTTTCAGCACATCCGTTGGTTACGATTTCAAAAGTAATTGGTAAGATTTTTATTTTCAGCATATTCACCGGTGACTATTTCAAAAGTAATCGGCATGATTTATTTTCAGCAGATTCGTCGGTTACTATTTCAAAGGTAATCGACATGATTTATTTTCAACACATTCGTCGGTTACTATTTCAAAAGTAATCGGCATGATCTATTTTCTGCACATTCGTCGGTTACTATTTCAAAAGTAATCGGCAAGATTTTTATTTTCAGCATATTGGTCGGTGACTATTTCAAAAGTAATCGGCAAGATTTTTATTTTCAGCATATTTGTCGGTTACTTTTTCAAAAGTAATCGGCAAGATTTTTATTTTCAGCATATTTGTCGGTTACTATTTTAAAAGTAATCGACAAGATTTTTATTTTCAACATATTCGTCGGTTACTATTTCAAAAGTAATCGGCAAGATTTATTTTCAGCACATATTCGTCGGTTACTATTTCAAAAGTAATGGGCAAGACTTTTATTTTCAGCACATTTGTCGGTTACTATTTCAATAGTAATCGGCAATATTTATTTTCAGCACATTCGTCGGTTACTATTTCAAAAGTAATCGGCAAGATTTTTATTTTCAGCATATTTGTCGGTTACTATTTTAAAAGTAATCGACAAGATTTTTATTTTCAACATATTCGTCGGTTACTATTTCAAAAGTAATCGGCAAGACTTTATATTCAGCATATTCGTTGGTTACTATTTCAAAAGTAATCGGTAAGTTTTTTATTTTCAACATATTCGTCGCTTACTATTTCAAAAGTAATCGGCATGATTTATTTTCAGCACATTCGTCAGTTACTATTTCAAAAGTAATCGTCAAGATTTATTTTCAGCACATATTCGTCGGTTACTATTTCAAAAGTTATCGGCAAGACTTTATTTTCAGCACATCCGTTGGTTACTATTTCAAAACTAATTGGTAAGATTTTTATTTTCAACATATTCGTCACTTACTATTTCCAAAGTAATCGGCATGATTTATTTTCAGCACATTCGTCGGTTACTATTTCAAAAGTAATTGGCAAGATTTTTATTTTCAGCATATTCACCGGTGACAATTTCAAAAGTAATCGGCATGATTTATTTTCAGCAGATTCGTCGGTTACTATTTCAAAGGTAATCGACATGATTTATTTTCAACACATTCGTCGGTTACTATTTCAAAAGTAATCGGCAAGATTTATTTTCAGCACATATTCGTCGCTTACTATTTCAAAAGTAATCGGCAAGATTTATTTTCAGCACATATTCGTCGCTTACTATTTCAAAAGTAATCGGCATGATTTATTTTCAGCACATTCGTCGGTTACTATTTCAAAAGTAATCGGCAAGACTTTATTTTCAGCATATTCGTTGATTACTATTTCAAAAGTAATAGGTAAGATTTTTATTTTCAACATATTCGTCGCTTATTATTTCAAAAGTAATCGGCATGATTTATTTTCAGCACATTCGTCGGTTACTATTTCAAAAGTAATCGGCAAGATTTATTTTCAGCACATATTCGTCGCTTACTATTTCAAAAGTAATCGGCATGATTTATTTTCAGCACATTCGTCGGTTACTATTTCAAAAGTAATCGGCAAGATTTATTTTCAGCACATATTCGTCGGTTACTATTTCAAAAGTAATGGGCAAGACTTTTATTTTCAGCACATTTGTCGGTTACTATTTCAATAGTAATCGGCAATATTTATTTTCAGCACATTCGTCGGTTACTATTTCAAAAGTAATCGGCAAGATTTTTATTTTCAGCATATTTGTCGGTTACTATTTTAAAAGTAATCGACAAGATTTTTATTTTCAACATATTCGTCGGTTACTATTTCAAAAGTAATCGGCAAGACTTTATATTCAGCATATTCGTTGGTTACTATTTCAAAAGTAATCGGTAAGTTTTTTATTTTCAACATATTCGTCGCTTACTATTTCAAAAGTAATCGGCATGATTTATTTTCAGCACATTCGTCAGTTACTATTTCAAAAGTAATCGTCAAGATTTATTTTCAGCACATATTCGTCGGTTACTATTTCAAAAGTTATCGGCAAGCCTTTATTTTCAGCACATCCGTTGGTTACTATTTCAAAAGTAATTGGTAAGATTTTTATTTTCAGCATATTCACCGGTGACTATTTCAAAAGTAATCGGCATGATTTATTTTCAGCAGATTCGTCGGTTACTATTTCAAAGGTAATCGACATGATTTATTTTCAACACATTCGTCGGTTACTATTTCAAAAGTAATCGGCATGATCTATTTTCTACACATTCGTCGGTTACTATTTCAAAAGTAATCGGCAAGATTTTTATTTTCAGCATATTGGTCGGTGACTATTTCAAAAGTAATCGGCAAGATTTTTATTTTCAGCATATTTGTCGGTTACTTTTTCAAAAGTAATCGGCAAGATTTTTATTTTCAGCATATTTGTCGGTTACTATTTTAAAAGTAATCGAAAAGATTTTTATTTTCAACATATTCGTCGGTTACTATTTCAAAAGTAATCGGCAAGATTTATTTTCAGCACATATTCGTCGGTTACTATTTCAAAAGTAATGGGCAAGACTTTTATTTTCAGCACATTTGTCGGTTACTATTTCAATAGTAATCGGCAATATTTATTTTCAGCACATTCGTCGGTTACTATTTCAAAAGTAATCGGCAAGATTTTTATTTTCAGCATATTTGTCGGTTACTATTTTAAAAGTAATCGACAAGATTTTTATTTTCAACATATTCGTCGGTTACTATTTCAAAAGTAATCGGCAAGACTTTATATTCAGCATATTCGTTGGTTACTATTTCAAAAGTAATCGGTAAGTTTTTTATTTTCAACATATTCGTCGCTTACTATTTCAAAAGTAATCGGCATGATTTATTTTCAGCACATTCGTCAGTTACTATTTCAAAAGTAATCGTCAAGATTTATTTTCAGCACATATTCGTCGGTTACTATTTCAAAAGTTATCGGCAAGACTTTATTTTCAGCACATCCGTTGGTTACTATTTCAAAACTAATTGGTAAGATTTTTATTTTCAACATATTCGTCACTTACTATTTCCAAAGTAATCGGCATGATTTATTTTCAGCACATTCGTCGGTTACTATTTCAAAAGTAATTGGCAAGATTTTTATTTTCAGCATATTCACCGGTGACTATTTCAAAAGTAATCGGCATGATTTATTTTCAGCAGATTCGTCGGTTACTATTTCAAAGGTAATCGACATGATTTATTTTCAACACATTCGTCGGTTACTATTTCAAAAGTAATCGGCAAGATTTATTTTCAGCACATATTCGTCGCTTACTATTTCAAAAGTAATCGGCAAGATTTATTTTCAGCACATATTCGTCGCTTACTATTTCAAAAGTAATCGGCATGATTTATTTTCAGCACATTCGTCGGTTACTATTTCAAAAGTAATCGGCAAGACTTTATTTTCAGCATATTCGTTGATTACTATTTCAAAAGTAATAGGTAAGATTTTTATTTTCAACATATTCGTCGCTTATTATTTCAAAAGTAATCGGCATGATTTATTTTCAGCACATTCGTCGGTTACTATTTCAAAAGTAATCGGCAAGATTTATTTTCAGCACATATTCGTCGCTTACTATTTCAAAAGTAATCGGCATGATTTATTTTCAGCACATTCGTCGGTTACTATTTCAAAAGTAATCGGCAAGATTTATTTTCAGCACATATTCGTCGGTTACTATTTCAAAAGTAATGGGCAAGACTTTTATTTTCAGCACATTTGTCGGTTACTATTTCAATAGTAATCGGCAATATTTATTTTCAGCACATTCGTCGGTTACTATTTCAAAAGTAATCGGCAAGATTTTTATTTTCAGCATATTTGTCGGTTACTATTTTAAAAGTAATCGACAAGATTTTTATTTTCAACATATTCGTCGGTTACTATTTCAAAAGTAATCGGCAAGACTTTATATTCAGCATATTCGTTGGTTACTATTTCAAAAGTAATCGGTAAGTTTTTTATTTTCAACATATTCGTCGCTTACTATTTCAAAAGTAATCGGCATGATTTATTTTCAGCACATTCGTCAGTTACTATTTCAAAAGTAATCGTCAAGATTTATTTTCAGCACATATTCGTCGGTTACTATTTCAAAAGTTATCGGCAAGCCTTTATTTTCAGCACATCCGTTGGTTACTATTTCAAAAGTAATTGGTAAGATTTTTATTTTCAGCATATTCACCGGTGACTATTTCAAAAGTAATCGGCATGATTTATTTTCAGCAGATTCGTCGGTTACTATTTCAAAGGTAATCGACATGATTTATTTTCAACACATTCGTCGGTTACTATTTCAAAAGTAATCGGCATGATCTATTTTCTGCACATTCGTCGGTTACTATTTCAAAAGTAATCGGCAAGATTTTTATTTTCAGCATATTGGTCGGTGACTATTTCAAAAGTAATCGGCAAGATTTTTATTTTCAGCATATTTGTCGGTTACTTTTTCAAAAGTAATCGGCAAGATTTTTATTTTCAGCATATTTGTCGGTTACTATTTTAAAAGTAATCGACAAGATTTTTATTTTCAACATATTCGTCGGTTACTATTTCAAAAGTAATCGGCAAGATTTATTTTCAGCACATATTCGTCGGTTACTATTTCAAAAGTAATGGGCAAGACTTTTATTTTCAGCACATTTGTCGGTTACTATTTCAATAGTAATCGGCAATATTTATTTTCAGCACATTCGTCGGTTACTATTTCAAAAGTAATCGGCAAGATTTTTATTTTCAGCATATTTGTCGGTTACTATTTTAAAAGTAATCGACAAGATTTTTATTTTCAACATATTCGTCGGTTACTATTTCAAAAGTAATCGGCAAGACTTTATATTCAGCATATTCGTTGGTTACTATTTCAAAAGTAATCGGTAAGTTTTTTATTTTCAACATATTCGTCGCTTACTATTTCAAAAGTAATCGGCATGATTTATTTTCAGCACATTCGTCAGTTACTATTTCAAAAGTAATCGTCAAGATTTATTTTCAGCACATATTCGTCGGTTACTATTTCAAAAGTTATCGGCAAGACTTTATTTTCAGCACATCCGTTGGTTACTATTTCAAAACTAATTGGTAAGATTTTTATTTTCAACATATTCGTCACTTACTATTTCCAAAGTAATCGGCATGATTTATTTTCAGCACATTCGTCGGTTACTATTTCAAAAGTAATTGGCAAGATTTTTATTTTCAGCATATTCACCGGTGACTATTTCAAAAGTAATCGGCATGATTTATTTTCAGCAGATTCGTCGGTTACTATTTCAAAGGTAATCGACATGATTTATTTTCAACACATTCGTCGGTTACTATTTCAAAAGTAATCGGCAAGATTTATTTTCAGCACATATTCGTCGCTTACTATTTCAAAAGTAATCGGCAAGATTTATTTTCAGCACATATTCGTCGCTTACTATTTCAAAAGTAATCGGCATGATTTATTTTCAGCACATTCGTCGGTTACTATTTCAAAAGTAATCGGCAAGACTTTATTTTCAGCATATTCGTTGATTACTATTTCAAAAGTAATAGGTAAGATTTTTATTTTCAACATATTCGTCGCTTATTATTTCAAAAGTAATCGGCATGATTTATTTTCAGCACATTCGTCGGTTACTATTTCAAAAGTAATCGGCAAGATTTATTTTCAGCACATATTCGTCGCTTACTATTTCAAAAGTAATCGGCATGATTTATTTTCAGCACATTCGTCGGTTACTATTTCAAAAGTAATCGGCAAGATTTATTTTCAGCACATATTCGTCGGTTACTATTTCAAAAGTAATGGGCAAGACTTTTATTTTCAGCACATTTGTCGGTTACTATTTCAATAGTAATCGGCAATATTTATTTTCAGCACATTCGTCGGTTACTATTTCAAAAGTAATCGGCAAGATTTTTATTTTCAGCATATTTGTCGGTTACTATTTTAAAAGTAATCGACAAGATTTTTATTTTCAACATATTCGTCGGTTACTATTTCAAAAGTAATCGGCAAGACTTTATATTCAGCATATTCGTTGGTTACTATTTCAAAAGTAATCGGTAAGTTTTTTATTTTCAACATATTCGTCGCTTACTATTTCAAAAGTAATCGGCATGATTTATTTTCAGCACATTCGTCAGTTACTATTTCAAAAGTAATCGTCAAGATTTATTTTCAGCACATATTCGTCGGTTACTATTTCAAAAGTTATCGGCAAGCCTTTATTTTCAGCACATCCGTTGGTTACTATTTCAAAAGTAATTGGTAAGATTTTTATTTTCAGCATATTCACCGGTGACTATTTCAAAAGTAATCGGCATGATTTATTTTCAGCAGATTCGTCGGTTACTATTTCAAAGGTAATCGACATGATTTATTTTCAACACATTCGTCGGTTACTATTTCAAAAGTAATCGGCATGATCTATTTTCTGCACATTCGTCGGTTACTATTTCAAAAGTAATCGGCAAGATTTTTATTTTCAGCATATTGGTCGGTGACTATTTCAAAAGTAATCGGCAAGATTTTTATTTTCAGCATATTTGTCGGTTACTTTTTCAAAAGTAATCGGCAAGATTTTTATTTTCAGCATATTTGTCGGTTACTATTTTAAAAGTAATCGACAAGATTTTTATTTTCAACATATTCGTCGGTTACTATTTCAAAAGTAATCGGCAAGATTTATTTTCAGCACATATTCGTCGGTTACTATTTCAAAAGTAATGGGCAAGACTTTTATTTTCAGCACATTTGTCGGTTACTATTTCAATAGTAATCGGCAATATTTATTTTCAGCACATTCGTCGGTTACTATTTCAAAAGTAATCGGCAAGATTTTTATTTTCAGCATATTTGTCGGTTACTATTTTAAAAGTAATCGACAAGATTTTTATTTTCAACATATTCGTCGGTTACTATTTCAAAAGTAATCGGCAAGACTTTATATTCAGCATATTCGTTGGTTACTATTTCAAAAGTAATCGGTAAGTTTTTTATTTTCAACATATTCGTCGCTTACTATTTCAAAAGTAATCGGCATGATTTATTTTCAGCACATTCGTCAGTTACTATTTCAAAAGTAATCGTCAAGATTTATTTTCAGCACATATTCGTCGGTTACTATTTCAAAAGTTATCGGCAAGACTTTATTTTCAGCACATCCGTTGGTTACTATTTCAAAACTAATTGGTAAGATTTTTATTTTCAACATATTCGTCACTTACTATTTCCAAAGTAATCGGCATGATTTATTTTCAGCACATTCGTCGGTTACTATTTCAAAAGTAATTGGCAAGATTTTTATTTTCAGCATATTCACCGGTGACTATTTCAAAAGTAATCGGCATGATTTTTTTTCAGCAGATTCGTCGGTTACTATTTCAAAGGTAATCGACATGATTTATTTTCAACACATTCGTCGGTTACTATTTCAAAAGTAATCGGCAAGATTTATTTTCAGCACATATTCGTCGCTTACTATTTCAAAAGTAATCGGCAAGATTTATTTTCAGCACATATTCGTCGCTTACTATTTCAAAAGTAATCGGCATGATTTATTTTCAGCACATTCGTCGGTTACTATTTCAAAAGTAATCGGCAAGACTTTATTTTCAGCATATTCGTTGATTACTATTTCAAAAGTAATAGGTAAGATTTTTATTTTCAACATATTCGTCGCTTATTATTTCAAAAGTAATCGGCATGATTTATTTTCAGCACATTCGTCGGTTACTATTTCAAAAGTAATCGGCAAGATTTATTTTCAGCACATATTCGTCGCTTACTATTTCAAAAGTAATCGGCAAGATTTATTTTCAGCACATATTCGTCAGTTACTATTTCAAAAGTAATGGGCAAGACTTTTATTTTCAGCACATTTGTCGGTTACTATTTCAATAGTAATCGGCAATATTTATTTTCAGCACATTCGTCGGTTACTATTTCAAAAGTAATCGGCAAGATTTTTATTTTCAGCATATTTGTCGGTTACTATTTTAAAAGTAATCGACAAGATTTTTATTTTCAACATATTCGTCGGTTACTATTTCAAAAGTAATCGGCAAGACTTTATATTCAGCATATTCGTTGGTTACTATTTCAAAAGTAATCGGTAAGTTTTTTATTTTCAACATATTCGTCGCTTACTATTTCAAAAGTAATCGGCATGATTTATTTTCAGCACATTCGTCAGTTACTATTTCAAAAGTAATCGTCAAGATTTATTTTCAGCACATATTCGTCGGTTACTATTTCAAAAGTTATCGGCAAGCCTTTATTTTCAGCACATCCGTTGGTTACTATTTCAAAAGTAATTGGTAAGATTTTTATTTTCAGCATATTCACCGGTGACTATTTCAAAAGTAATCGGCATGATTTATTTTCAGCAGATTCGTCGGTTACTATTTCAAAGGTAATCGACATGATTTATTTTCAACACATTCGTCGGTTACTATTTCAAAAGTAATCGGCATGATCTATTTTCTGCACATTCGTCGGTTACTATTTCAAAAGTAATCGGCAAGATTTTTATTTTCAGCATATTGGTCGGTGACTATTTCAAAAGTAATCGGCAAGATTTTTATTTTCAGCATATTTGTCGGTTACTTTTTCAAAAGTAATCGGCAAGATTTTTATTTTCAGCATATTTGTCGGTTACTATTTTAAAAGTAATCGACAAGATTTTTATTTTCAACATATTCGTCGGTTACTATTTCAAAAGTAATCGGCAAGATTTATTTTCAGCACATATTCGTCGGTTACTATTTCAAAAGTAATGGGCAAGACTTTTATTTTCAGCACATTTGTCGGTTACTATTTCAATAGTAATCAGCAATATTTATTTTCAGCACATTCGTCGGTTACTATTTCAAAAGTAATCGGCAAGATTTTTATTTTCAGCATATTTGTCGGTTACTATTTTAAAAGTAATCGACAAGATTTTTATTTTCAACATATTCGTCGGTTACTATTTCAAAAGTAATCGGCAAGACTTTATATTCAGCATATTCGTTGGTTACTATTTCAAAAGTAATCGGTAAGTTTTTTATTTTCAACATATTCGTCGCTTACTATTTCAAAAGTAATCGGCATGATTTATTTTCAGCACATTCGTCAGTTACTATTTCAAAAGTAATCGTCAAGATTTATTTTCAGCACATATTCGTCGGTTACTATTTCAAAAGTTATCGGCAAGACTTTATTTTCAGCACATCCGTTGGTTACTATTTCAAAACTAATTGGTAAGATTTTTATTTTCAACATATTCGTCACTTACTATTTCCAAAGTAATCGGCATGATTTATTTTCAGCACATTCGTCGGTTACTATTTCAAAAGTAATTGGCAAGATTTTTATTTTCAGCATATTCACCGGTGACTATTTCAAAAGTAATCGGCATGATTTTTTTTCAGCAGATTCGTCGGTTACTATTTCAAAGGTAATCGACATGATTTATTTTCAACACATTCGTCGGTTACTATTTCAAAAGTAATCGGCAAGATTTATTTTCAGCACATATTCGTCGCTTACTATTTCAAAAGTAATCGGCAAGATTTATTTTCAGCACATATTCGTCGCTTACTATTTCAAAAGTAATCGGCATGATTTATTTTCAGCACATTCGTCGGTTACTATTTCAAAAGTAATCGGCAAGACTTTATTTTCAGCATATTCGTTGATTACTATTTCAAAAGTAATAGGTAAGATTTTTATTTTCAACATATTCGTCGCTTATTATTTCAAAAGTAATCGGCATGATTTATTTTCAGCACATTCGTCGGTTACTATTTCAAAAGTAATCGGCAAGATTTATTTTCAGCACATATTCGTCGCTTACTATTTCAAAAGTAATCGGCAAGATTTATTTTCAGCACATATTCGTCAGTTACTATTTCAAAAGTAATGGGCAAGACTTTTATTTTCAGCACATTTGTCGGTTACTATTTCAATAGTAATCGGCAATATTTATTTTCAGCACATTCGTCGGTTACTATTTCAAAAGTAATCGGCAAGATTTTTATTTTCAGCATATTTGTCGGTTACTATTTTAAAAGTAATCGACAAGATTTTTATTTTCAACATATTCGTCGGTTACTATTTCAAAAGTAATCGGCAAGACTTTATATTCAGCATATTCGTTGGTTACTATTTCAAAAGTAATCGGTAAGTTTTTTATTTTCAACATATTCGTCGCTTACTATTTCAAAAGTAATCGGCATGATTTATTTTCAGCACATTCGTCAGTTACTATTTCAAAAGTAATCGTCAAGATTTATTTTCAGCACATATTCGTCGGTTACTATTTCAAAAGTTATCGGCAAGCCTTTATTTTCAGCACATCCGTTGGTTACTATTTCAAAAGTAATTGGTAAGATTTTTATTTTCAGCATATTCACCGGTGACTATTTCAAAAGTAATCGGCATGATTTATTTTCAGCAGATTCGTCGGTTACTATTTCAAAGGTAATCGACATGATTTATTTTCAACACATTCGTCGGTTACTATTTCAAAAGTAATCGGCATGATCTATTTTCTGCACATTCGTCGGTTACTATTTCAAAAGTAATCGGCAAGATTTTTATTTTCAGCATATTGGTCGGTGACTATTTCAAAAGTAATCGGCAAGATTTTTATTTTCAGCATATTTGTCGGTTACTTTTTCAAAAGTAATCGGCAAGATTTTTATTTTCAGCATATTTGTCGGTTACTATTTTAAAAGTAATCGACAAGATTTTTATTTTCAACATATTCGTCGGTTACTATTTCAAAAGTAATCGGCAAGATTTATTTTCAGCACATATTCGTCGGTTACTATTTCAAAAGTAATGGGCAAGACTTTTATTTTCAGCACATTTGTCGGTTACTATTTCAATAGTAATCAGCAATATTTATTTTCAGCACATTCGTCGGTTACTATTTCAAAAGTAATCGGCAAGATTTTTATTTTCAGCATATTTGTCGGTTACTATTTTAAAAGTAATCGACAAGATTTTTATTTTCAACATATTCGTCGGTTACTATTTCAAAAGTAATCGGCAAGACTTTATATTCAGCATATTCGTTGGTTACTATTTCAAAAGTAATCGGTAAGTTTTTTATTTTCAACATATTCGTCGCTTACTATTTCAAAAGTAATCGGCATGATTTATTTTCAGCACATTCGTCAGTTACTATTTCAAAAGTAATCGTCAAGATTTATTTTCAGCACATATTCGTCGGTTACTATTTCAAAAGTTATCGGCAAGACTTTATTTTCAGCACATCCGTTGGTTACTATTTCAAAACTAATTGGTAAGATTTTTATTTTCAACATATTCGTCACTTACTATTTCCAAAGTAATCGGCATGATTTATTTTCAGCACATTCGTCGGTTACTATTTCAAAAGTAATTGGCAAGATTTTTATTTTCAGCATATTCACCGGTGACTATTTCAAAAGTAATCGGCATGATTTATTTTCAGCAGATTCGTCGGTTACTATTTCAAAGGTAATCGACATGATTTATTTTCAACACATTCGTCGGTTACTATTTCAAAAGTAATCGGCATGATCTATTTTCTGCACATTCGTCGGTTACTATTTCAAAAGTAATCGGCAAGATTTTTATTTTCAGCATATTGGTCGGTGACTATTTCAAAAGTAATCGGCAAGATTTTTATTTTCAGCATATTTGTCGGTTACTTTTTCAAAAGTAATCGGCAAGATTTTTATTTTCAGCATATTCGTTGGTTACTATTTCAAAAGTAATCGGTAAGATTTTTATTTTCAACATATTCGTCGCTTACTATTTCAAAAGTAATCGGCATGATTTATTTTCAACACATTCGTCGGTTACTATTTCAAAAGTAATCGGCAAGATTTATTTTCAGCACATATTCGTCGCTTACTATTTCAAAAGTAATCGGCATGATTTATTTTCAGCACATTCGTCGGTTACTATTTCAAAAGTAATCGGCAAGACTTTATTTTCAGCATATTCGTTGATTACTATTTCAAAAGTAATAGGTAAGATTTTTATTTTCAACATATTCGTCGCTTATTATTTCAAAAGTAATCGGCATGATTTATTTTCAGCACATTCGTCGGTTACTATTTCAAAAGTAATCGGCAAGATTTATTTTCAGCACATATTCGTCGCTTACTATTTCAAAAGTAATCGGCATGATTTATTTTCAGCACATTCGTCGGTTACTATTTCAAAAGTAATCGGCAAGATTTATTTTCAGCACATATTCGTCGGTTACTATTTCAAAAGTAATGGGCAAGACTTTTATTTTCAGCACATTTGTCGGTTACTATTTCAATAGTAATCGGCAATATTTATTTTCAGCACATTCGTCGGTTACTATTTCAAAAGTAATCGGCAAGATTTTTATTTTCAGCATATTTGTCGGTTACTATTTTAAAAGTAATCGACAAGATTTTTATTTTCAACATATTCGTCGGTTACTATTTCAAAAGTAATCGGCAAGACTTTATATTCAGCATATTCGTTGGTTACTATTTCAAAAGTAATCGGTAAGTTTTTTATTTTCAACATATTCGTCGCTTACTATTTCAAAAGTAATCGGCATGATTTATTTTCAGCACATTCGTCAGTTACTATTTCAAAAGTAATCGTCAAGATTTATTTTCAGCACATATTCGTCGGTTACTATTTCAAAAGTTATCGGCAAGACTTTATTTTCAGCACATCCGTTGGTTACTATTTCAAAACTAATTGGTAAGATTTTTATTTTCAACATATTCGTCACTTACTATTTCCAAAGTAATCGGCATGATTTATTTTCAGCACATTCGTCGGTTACTATTTCAAAAGTAATTGGCAAGATTTTTATTTTCAGCATATTCACCGGTGACTATTTCAAAAGTAATCGGCATGATTTATTTTCAGCAGATTCGTCGGTTACTATTTCAAAGGTAATCGACATGATTTATTTTCAACACATTCGTCGGTTACTATTTCAAAAGTAATCGGCATGATCTATTTTCTGCACATTCGTCGGTTACTATTTCAAAAGTAATCGGCAAGATTTTTATTTTCAGCATATTGGTCGGTGACTATTTCAAAAGTAATCGGCAAGATTTTTATTTTCAGCATATTTGTCGGTTACTTTTTCAAAAGTAATCGGCAAGATTTTTATTTTCAGCATATTTGTCGGTTACTATTTTAAAAGTAATCGACAAGATTTTTATTTTCAACATATTCGTCGGTTACTATTTCAAAAGTAATCGGTAAGATTTTTATTTTCAACATATTCGTCGCTTACTATTTCAAAAGTAATCGGCATGATTTATTTTCAACACATTCGTCGGTGACTATTTCAAAAGTAATCGGCATGATTTATTTTCAGCAGATTCGTCGGTTACTATTTCAAAGGTAATCGACATGATTTATTTTCAACACATTCGTCGGTTACTATTTCAAAAGTAATCGGCATGATCTATTTTCTGCACATTCGTCGGTTACTATTTCAAAAGTAATCGGCAAGATTTTTATTTTCAGCATATTGGTCGGTGACTATTTCAAAAGTAATCGGCAAGATTTTTATTTTCAGCATATTTGTCGGTTACTTTTTCAAAAGTAATCGGCAAGATTTTTATTTTCAGCATATTTGTCGGTTACTATTTTAAAAGTAATCGACAAGATTTTTATTTTCAACATATTCGTCGGTTACTATTTCAAAAGTAATCGGCAAGACTTTATATTCAGCATATTTGTTGGTTACTATTTCAAAAGTAATCGGTAAGATTTTTATTTTCAACATATTCGTCGCTTACTATTTCAAAAGTAATCGGCATGATTTATTTTCAACACATTCGTCGGTTACTATTTCAAAAGTAATCGGCAAGATTTATTTTCAGCACATATTCGTCGCTTACTATTTCAAAAGTAATCGGCATGATTTATTTTCAGCACATTCGTCGGTTACTATTTCAAAAGTAATCGGCAAGACTTTATTTTCAGCATATTCGTTGATTACTATTTCAAAAGTAATAGGTAAGATTTTTATTTTCAACATATTCGTCGCTTATTATTTCAAAAGTAATCGGCATGATTTATTTTCAGCACATTCGTCGGTTACTATTTCAAAAGTAATCGGCAAGATTTATTTTCAGCACATATTCGTCGCTTACTATTTCAAAAGTAATCTGCATGATTTATTTTCAGCACATTCGTCGGTTACTATTTCAAAAGTAATCGGCAAGATTTATTTTCAGCACATATTCGTCGGTTACTATTTCAAAAGTAATGGGCAAGACTTTTATTTTCAGCACATTTGTCGGTTACTATTTCAATAGTAATCGGCAATATTTATATTAAGCACATTCGTCGGTTACTATTTCAAAAGTAATCGGCAAGATTTTTATTTTCAGCATATTTGTCGGTTACTATTTTAAAAGTAATCGACAAGATTTTTATTTTCAACATATTCGTCGGTTACTATTTCAAAAGTAATCGGCAAGACTTTATATTCAGCATATTCGTTGGTTACTATTTCAAAAGTAATCGGTAAGTTTTTTATTTTCAACATATTCGTCGCTTACTATTTCAAAAGTAATCGGCATGATTTATTTTCAGCACATTCGTCAGTTACTATTTCAAAAGTAATCGTCAAGATTTATTTTCAGCACATATTCGTCGGTTACTATTTCAAAAGTTATCGGCAAGACTTTATTTTCAGCACATCCGTTGGTTACTATTTCAAAAGTAATTGGTAAGATTTTTATTTTCAACATATTCGTCACTTACTATTTCCAAAGTAATCGGCATGATTTATTTTCAGCACATTCGTCGGTTACTATTTCAAAAGTAATTGGCAAGATTTTTATTTTCAGCATATTCGCCGGTGACTATTTCAAAAGTAATCGGCATGATTTATTTTCAGCAGATTCGTCGGTTACTATTTCAAAGGTAATCGACATGATTTATTTTCAACACATTCGTCGGTTACTATTTCAAAAGTAATCGGCATGATCTATTTTCTGCACATTCGTCGGTTACTATTTCAAAAGTAATCGGCAAGATTTTTATTTTCAGCATATTGGTCGGTGACTATTTCAAAAGTAATCGGCAAGATTTTTATTTTCAGCATATTTGTCGGTTACTTTTTCAAAAGTAATCGGCAAGATTTTTATTTTCAGCATATTTGTCGGTTACTATTTCAAAAGTAATCGGCAAGACTTTATATTCAGCATATTCGTTGGTTACTATTTCAAAAGTAATCGGTAAGATTTTTATTTTCAACATATTCGTCGCTTACTATTTCAAAAGTAATCGGCATGATTTATTTTCAACACATTCGTCGGTTACTATTTCAAAAGTAATCGGCAAGATTTATTTTCAGCACATATTCGTCGCTTACTATTTCAAAAGTAATCGGCATGACTTATTTTCAGCACATTCGTCGGTTACTATTTCAAAAGTAATCGGCAAGACTTTATTTTCAGCATATTCGTTGATTACTATTTCAAAAGTAATCGGTAAGATTTTTATTTTCAACATATTCGTCGCTTATTATTTCAAAAGTAATCGGCATGATTTATTTTCAGCACATTCGTCGGTTACTATTTCAAAAGTAATCGGCAAGATTTATTTTCAGCACATATTCGTCGGTTACTATTTCAAAAGTTATCGGCAAGACTTTATTTTCAGCACATTCGTTGGTTACTATTTCAAAAGTAATTGGTAAGATTTTTATTTTCAACATATTCGTCACTTACTATTTCCAAAGTAATCGGCATGATTTATTTTCAGCACATTCGTTGGTTACTATTTCAAAAGTAATCGGCAAGATTTTTATTTTCAGCATATTCGTCGATGACTATTTCAAAAGTAATCGGCATGATTTATTTTCAGCATATTCGTCGGTTACTATTTCAAAGGTAATCGACATGATTTATTTTCAACACATTCGTCGGTTACTATTTCAAAAGTAATGGGCATGATCTATTTTCTGCACATTCGTCGGTTATTATTTCAAAAGTAATAGGCAAGATTTTTATTTTCAGCATGTTCATCGGTTACTATTTAAAAGGTAATCAGCAAGATTTTTATTTTCAGCACATTCGTCGGTTACTATTTCAAAAGTATTCGGCAAGATTTTTATTTTCAACATATTCGTCGGTTACTATTTCAAAAGTAATCGGCAAGACTTTATTTTTAGCACATTCATTGGTTACTTTTTTAAAAGTAATCGGTAAGATTTTTATTTTCAACATATTCGTCGGTTACTATTTCAAAAGTAATCGGCAAGACTTTTATTCAGCATATTCGTTGGTTACTATTTCAAAAGTAATCGGTAAGATTTTTATTTTCAACATATTCGTCGCTTACTATTTCAAAAGTAATCGGCATGATTTATTTTCAACACATTCGTCGGTTACTATTTCAAAAGTAATCGGCAAGATTTATTTTCAGCACATATTCGTCGCTTACTATTTCAAAAGTAATCGGCATGACTTATTTTCAGCACATTCGTCGGTTACTATTTCAAAAGTAATCGGCAAGACTTTATTTTCAGCATATTCGTTGATTACTATTTCAAAAGTAATCGGTAAGATTTTTATTTTCAACATATTCGTCGCTTATTATTTCAAAAGTAATCGGCATGATTTATTTTCAGCACATTCGTCGGTTACTATTTCAAAAGTAATCGGCAAGATTTATTTTCAGCACATATTCGTCGGTTACTATTTCAAAAGTTATCGGCAAGACTTTATTTTCAGCACATTTGTTGGTTACTATTTCAAAAGTAATTGGTAAGATTTTTATTTTCAACATATTCGTCACTTACTATTTCCAAAGTAATCGGCATGATTTATTTTCAGCACATTCGTTGGTTACTATTTCAAAAGTAATCGGCAAGATTTTTATTTTCAGCATATTCGTCGATGACTATTTCAAAAGTAATCGGCATGATTTATTTTCAGCATATTCGTCGGTTACTATTTCAAAGGTAATCGACATGATTTATTTTCAACACATTCGTCGGTTACTATTTCAAAAGTAATGGGCATGATCTATTTTCTGCACATTCGTCGGTTATTATTTCAAAAGTAATAGGCAAGATTTTTATTTTCAGCATGTTCATCGGTTACTATTTCAAAGGTAATCAGCAAGATTTTTATTTTCAGCACATTCGTCGGTTACTATTTCAAAAGTATTCGGCAAGATTTTTATTTTCAACATATTCGTCGGTTACTATTTCAAAAGTAATCGGCAAGACTTTATTTTTAGCACATTCATTGGTTACTTTTTTAAAAGTAATCGGTAAGATTTTTATTTTCAACATATTCGTCGGTTACTATTTCAAAAGTAATCGGCAAGACTTTATATTCAGCATATTCGTTGGTTACTATTTCAAAAGTAATCGGTAAGATTTTTATTTTCAACATATTCGTCGCTTACTATTTCAAAAGTAATCGGCATGATTTATTTTCAACACATTCGTCGGTTACTATTTCAAAAGTAATCGGCAAGATTTATTTTCAGCACATATTCGTCGCTTACTATTTCAAAAGTAATCGGCATGATTTATTTTCAGCACATTCGTCGGTTACTATTTCAAAAGTAATCGGCAAGATTTATTTTCAGCACATATTCGTCGGTTACTATTTCAAAAGTAATGGGCAACACTTTCATTTTCAGCACATTTGTCGGTTACTATTTCAATAGTAATCGGCATTATTTATTTTCAGCACATTCGTCGGTTACTATTTCAAAAGTAATCGGCAAGATTTTTATTTTCAGCATATTGGTTGGTGACTATTTCAAAAGTAATCGGCAAGATTTTTATTTTCAGCATATTTGTCGGTTACTTTTTCAAAAGTAATCGGCAAGATTTTTATTTTCAGCATATTTGTCGGTTACTATTTTAAAAGTAATCGACAAGATTTTTATTTTCAACATATTCGTCGGTTACTATTTCAAAAGTAATCGGCAAGACTTTATATTCAGCATATTCGTTGGTTACTATTTCAAAAGTAATCGGTAAGATTTTTATTTTCAACATATTCGTCGCTTACTATTTCAAAAGTAATCGGCATGATTTATTTTCAGCACATTCGTCAGTTACTATTTCAAAAGTAATCGGCAAGATTTATTTTCAGCACATATTCGTCGGTTACTATTTCAAAAGTTATCGGCAAGGCTTTATTTTCAGCACATTCGTTGGTTACTATTTCAAAAGTAATCGGCATGATTTATTTTCAGCAGATTCGTCGGTTACTATTTCAAAAGTAATTGGCAAGATTTTTATTTTCAGCATATTCGCCGGTGACTATGTCAAAAGTAATCGGCATGATTTATTTTCAACATATTCGTCACTTACTATTTCCAAAGTAATCGGCATGATTTATTTTCAGCACATTCGTCGGTTACTATTTCAAAAGTAATTGGCAAGATTTTTATTTTCAGCATATTCGCCGGTGACTATTTCAAAAGTAATCGGCATGATTTATTTTCAGCAGATTCGTCGGTTACTATTTCAAAGGTAATCGACATGATTTATTTTCAACACATTCGTCGGTTACTATTTCAAAAGTAATCGGCATGATCTATTTTCTGCACATTCGTCGGTTACTATTTCAAAAGTAATCGGCAAGATTTTTATTTTCAGCATATTGGTCGGAGACTATTTCAAAAGTAATCGGCAAGATTTTTATTTTCAGCATATTTGTCGGTTACTATTTTAAAAGTAATCGACAAGATTTTTATTTTCAACATATTCGTCGGTTACTATTTCAAAAGTAATCGGCAAGATTTATTTTCAGCACATATTCGTCGGTTACTATTTCAAAAGTAATGGGCAACACTTTCATTTTCAGCACATTTGTCGGTTACTATTTCAATAGTAATCGGCATTATTTATTTTCAGCACATTCGTCGGTTACTATTTCAAAAGTAATCGGCAAGATTTTTATTTTCAGCATATTGGTTGGTGACTATTTCAAAAGTAATCGGCAAGATTTTTATTTTCAGCATATTTGTCGGTTACTTTTTCAAAAGTAATCGGCAAGATTTTTATTTTCAGCATATTTGTCGGTTACTATTTTAAAAGTAATCGACAAGATTTTTATTTTCAACATATTCGTCGGTTACTATTTCAAAAGTAATCGGCAAGACTTTATATTCAGCATATTCGTTGGTTACTATTTCAAAAGTAATCGGTAAGATTTTTATTTTCAACATATTCGTCGCTTACTATTTCAAAAGTAATCGGCATGATTTATTTTCAGCACATTCGTCAGTTACTATTTCAAAAGTAATCGGCAAGATTTATTTTCAGCACATATTCGTCGGTTACTATTTCAAAAGTTATCGGCAAGGCTTTATTTTCAGCACATTCGTTGGTTACTATTTCAAAAGTAATCGGCATGATTTATTTTCAGCAGATTCGTCGGTTACTATTTCAAAAGTAATTGGCAAGATTTTTATTTTCAGCATATTCGCCGGTGACTATTTCAAAAGTAATCGGCATGATTTATTTTCAACATATTCGTCACTTACTATTTCCAAAGTAATCGGCATGATTTATTTTCAGCACATTCGTCGGTTACTATTTCAAAAGTAATTGGCAAGATTTTTATTTTCAGCATATTCGCCGGTGACTATTTCAAAAGTAATCGGCATGATTTATTTTCAGCAGTTTCGTCGGTTACTATTTCAAAGGTAATCGACATGATTTATTTTCAACACATTCGTCGGTTACTATTTCAAAAGTAATCGGCATGATCTATTTTCTGCACATTCGTCGGTTACTATTTCAAAAGTAATCGGCAAGATTTTTATTTTCAGCATATTGGTCGGAGACTATTTCAAAAGTAATCGGCAAGATTTTTATTTTCAGCATATTTGTCGGTTACTATTTTAAAAGTAATCGACAAGATTTTTATTTTCAACATATTCGTCGGTTACTATTTCAAAAGTAATCGGCAAGACTTTATATTCAGCATATTCGTTGGTTACTATTTCAAAAGTAATTGGTAAGATTTTTATTTTCAACATATTCGTCACTTACTATTTCCAAAGTAATCGGCATGATTTATTTTCAGCACATTCGTTGGTTACTATTTCAAAAGTAATCGGCAAGATTTTTATTTTCAGCATATTCGTCGATGACTATTTCAAAAGTAATCGGCATGATTTATTTTCAGCATATTCGTCGGTTACTATTTCAAAGGTAATCGACATGATTTATTTTCAACACATTCGTCGGTTACTATTTCAAAAGTAATGGGCATGATCTATTTTCTGCACATTCGTCGGTTATTATTTCAAAAGTAATAGGCAAGATTTTTATTTTCAGCATGTTCATCGGTTACTATTTCAAAGGTAATCAGCAAGATTTTTATTTTCAGCACATTCGTCGGTTACTATTTCAAAAGTATTCGGCAAGATTTTTATTTTCAACATATTCGTCGGTTACTATTTCAAAAGTAATCGGCAAGACTTTATTTTTAGCACATTCATTGGTTACTTTTTTAAAAGTAATCGGTAAGATTTTTATTTTCAACATATTCGTCGCTTACTATTTCTAAAGTAATCGACATGATTTATTTTCAACACATTCGTCGGTTACTATTTCAAAAGTAATCGGCAAGATTTATTTTCAGCACATATTCGTCGCTTACTATTTCAAAAGTAATCGGCATGATTTATTTTCAGCACATTCGTCGGTTACATTTCAAAAGTAATCGGCAAGATTTATTTTCAGCACATATTCGTCGGGTACTATTTCAAAAGTAATGGGCAAGACTTTTATTTTCAGCACATTTGTCGGTTACTATTTCAATAGTAATCGGCATTATTTATTTTCAGCACATTCGTCGGTTACTATTTCAAAAGTAATCGGCAAGATTTTTATTTTCAGCATATTGGTCGGTGACTATTTCAAAAGTAATCGGCAAGATTTTTATTTTCAGCATATTTGTCGGTTACTTTTTCAAAAGTAATCGGCAAGATTTTTATTTTCAGCATATTTGTCGGTTACTATTTTAAAAGTAATCGACAAGATTTTTATTTTCAACATATTCGTCGGTTACTATTTCAAAAGTAATCGGCAAGACTTTATATTCAGCATATTCGTTGGTTACTATTTCAAAAGTAATCGGTAAGATTTTTATTTTCAACATATTCGTCGCTTACTATTTCAAAAGTAATCGGCATGATTTATTTTCAGCACATTCGTCAGTTACTATTTCAAAAGTAATCGGCAAGATTTATTTTCAGCACATATTCGTCGGTTACTATTTCAAAAGTTATCGGCAAGACTTTATTTTCAGCACATCCGTTGGTTACTATTTCAAAAGTAATCGGTAAGATTTTTATTTTCAACATATTCGTCACTTACTATTTCCAAAGTAATCGGCATGATTTATTTTCAGCACATTCGTCGGTTACTATTTCAAAAGTAATTGGCAAGATTTTTATTTTCAGCATATTCGCCGGTGACTATTTCAAAAGTAATCGGCATGATTTATTTTCAGCAGATTCGTCGGTTACTATTTCAAAGGTAATCGACATGATTTATTTTCAACACATTCGTCGGTTACTATTTCAAAAGTAATCGGCATGATCTATTTTCTGCACATTCGTCGGTTACTATTTCAAAAGTAATCGGCAAGATTTTTATTTTCAGCATATTGGTCGGTGACTATTTCAAAAGTAATCGGCAAGATTTTTATTTTCAGCATATTTGTCGGTTACTTTTTCAAAAGTAATCGGCAAGATTTTTATTTTCAGCATATTTGTCGGTTACTATTTTAAAAGTAATCGACAAGATTTTTATTTTCAACATATTCGTCGGTTACTATTTCAAAAGTAATCGGCAAGACTTTATATTCAGCATATTCGTTGGTTACTATTTCAAAAGTAATCGGTAAGATTTTTATTTTCAACATATTCGTCGCTTACTATTTCAAAAGTAATCGGCATGATTTATTTTCAACACATTCGTCGGTTACTATTTCAAAAGTAATCGGCAAGATTTATTTTCAGCACATATTCGTCGGTTACTATTTCAAAAGTAATGGGCAAGACTTTTATTTTCAGCACATTTGTCGGTTTCTATTTCAATAGTAATCGGCATTATTTATTTTCAGCACATTCGTCGGTTACTATTTCAAAAGTAATCGGCAAGATTTTTATTTTCAGCATATTGGTCGGTGACTATTTCAAAAGTAATCGGCAAGATTTTTATTTTCAGCATATTTGTCAGTTACTTTTTCAAAAGTAATCGGCAAGATTTTTATTTTCAGCATATTTGTCGGTTACTATTTTAAAAGTAATCGACAAGATTTTTATTTTCAACATATTCGTCGGTTACTATTTCAAAAGTAATCGGCAAGACTTTATATTCAGCATATTCGTTAATTACAATTTCAAAAGTAATCGGTAAGATTTTTATTTTCAACATATTCGTCGCTTACTATTTCAAAAGTAATCGGCATGATTTATTTTCAGCACATTCGTCAGTTACTATTTCAAAAGTAATCGGCAAGATTTATTTTCAGCACATATTCGCCGGTTACTATTTCAAAAGTTATCGGCAAGACTTTATTTTCAGCACATCCGTTGGTTACTATTTCAAAAGTAATTGGTAAGATTTTTATTTTCAACATATTCGTCACTTACTATTTCCAAAGTAATCGGCATGATTTATTTTCAGCACATTCGTCGGTTACTATTTCAAAAGTAATCGGCAAGACTTTATATTCAGCATATTCGTTGGTTACTATTTCAAAAGTAATCGGTAAGATTTTTATTTTCAACATATTCGTCGCTTACTATTTCTAAAGTAATCGGCATGATTTATTTTCAACACATTCGTCGGTTACTATTTCAAAAGTAATCGGCAAGATTTATTTTCAGCACATATTCGTCGCTTACTATTTCAAAAGTAATCGGCATGATTTATTTTCAGCACATTCGTCGGTTACTATTTCAAAAGTAATCGGCAAGATTTATTTTCAGCACATATTCGTCGGTTACTATTTCAAAAGTAATGGGCAAGACTTTTATTTTCAGCACATTTGTCGGTTACTATTTCAATAGTAATCGGCAATATTTATTTTTAGCACATTCGTCGGTTACTATTTCAAAAGTAATCGGCAAGATTTTTATTTTCAGCATATTGGTCGGTGACTATTTCAAAAGTAATCGGCAAGATTTTTATTTTCAGCATATTTGTCGGTTACTTTTTCAAAAGTAATCGGCAAAATTTTTATTTTCAGCATATTTGTCGGTTACTATTTTAAAAGTAATCGACAAGATTTTTATTTTCAACATATTCATCGGTTACTATTTCAAAAGTAATCGGCAAGACTTTATATTCAGCATATTCGTTGGTTACTATTTCAAAAGTAATCGGTAAGATTTTTATTTTCAACATATTCGTCGCTTACTATTTCTAAAGTAATCGGCATGATTTATTTTCAACACATTCGTCGGTTACTATTTCAAAAGTAATCGGCAAGATTTATTTTCAGCACATATTCGTCTCTTACTATTTCAAAAGTAATCGGCATGATTTATTTTCAGCACATTCGTCGGTTACTATTTCAAAAGTAATCGGCAAGATTTATTTTCAGCACATATTCGTCGGGTACTATTTCAAAAGTAATGGGCAAGACTTTTATTTTCAGCACATTTGTCGGTTACTATTTCAATAGTAATCGGCATTATTTATTTTCAGCACATTCGTCGGTTACTATTTCAAAAGTAATCGGCAAGATTTTTATTTTCAGCATATTGGTCGGTGACTATTTCAAAAGTAATCGGCAAGATTTTTATTTTCAGCATATTTGTCGGTTACTTTTTCAAAAGTAATCGGCAAGATTTTTATTTTCAGCATATTTGTCGGTTACTATTTTAAAAGTAATCGACAAGATTTTTATTTTCAACATATTCGTCGGTTACTATTTCAAAAGTAATCGGCAAGACTTTATATTCAGCATATTCGTTGGTTACTATTTCAAAAGTAATCGGTAAGATTTTTATTTTCAACATATTTGTCGCTTACTATTTCAAAAGTAATCGGCATGATTTATTTTCAGCACATTCGTCAGTTACTATTTCAAAAGTAATCGGCAAGATTTATTTTCAGCACATATTCGTCGGTTACTATTTCAAAAGTTATCGGCAAGACTTTATTTTCAGCACATCCGTTGGTTACTATTTCAAAAGTAATTGGTAAGATTTTTATTTTCAACATATTTGTCACTTACTATTTCCAAAGTAATCGGCATGATTTATTTTCAGCACATTCGTCGGTTACTATTTCAAAAGTAATTGGCAAGATTTTTATTTTCAGCATATTCGCCGGTGACTATTTCAAAAGTAATCGGCATGATTTATTTTCAGCAGATTCGTCGGTTACTATTTCAAAGGTAATCGACATGATTTTTTTTCAACACATTCGTCGGTTACTATTTCAAAAGTAATCGGCATGATCTATTTTCTGCACATTCGTCGGTTACTATTTCAAAAGTAATCGGCAAGATTTTTATTTTCAGCATATTGGTCGGTGACTATTTCAAAAGTAATCGGCAAGATTTTTATTTTCAGCATATTTGTCGGTTACTATTTTAAAAGTAATCGACAAGATTTTTATTTTCAACATATTCGTCGGTTACTATTTCAAAAGTAATCGGCAAGACTTTATATTCAGCATATTCGTTGGTTACTATTTCAAAAGTAATCGGTAAGATTTTTATTTTCAACATATTCGTCGCTTACTATTTCAAAAGTAATCGGCATGATTTATTTTCAACACATTCGTCGGTTACTATTTCAAAAGTAATCGGCAAGATTTATTTTCAGCACATATTCGTCGCTTACTATTTCAAAAGTAATCGGCATGATTTATTTTCAGCACATTCGTCGGTTACTATTTCAAAAGTAATCGGCAAGATTTATTTTCAGCACATATTCGTCGGTCACTATTTCAAAAGTAATGGGCAAGACTTTTATTTTCAGCACATTTGTCGGTTACTATTTCAATAGTAATCGGCATTATTTATTTTCAGCACATTCGTCGGTTACTATTTCAAAAGTAATCGGCAAGATTTTTATTTTCAGCATATTGGTCGGTGACTATTTCAAAAGTAATCGGCAAGATTTTTATTTTCAGCATATTTGTCGGTTACTTTTTCAAAAGTAATCGGCAAGATTTTTATTTTCAGCATATTTGTCGGTTACTATTTTAAAAGTAATCGACAAGATTTTTATTTTCAACATATTCGTCGGTTACTATTTCAAAAGTAATCGGCAAGACTTTATATTCAGCATATTCGTTAATTACAATTTCAAAAGTAATCGGTAAGATTTTTATTTTCAACATATTCGTCGCTTACTATTTCAAAAGTAATCGGCATGATTTATTTTCAGCACATTCGTCAGTTACTATTTCAAAAGTAATCGGCAAGATTTATTTTCAGCACATATTCGTCGGTTACTATTTCAAAAGTTATCGGCAAGACTTTATTTTCAGCACATCCGTTGGTTACTATTTCAAAAGTAATTGGTAAGATTTTTATTTTCAACATATTTGTCACTTACTATTTCCAAAGTAATCGGCATGATTTATTTTCAGCACATTCGTCGGTTACTATTTCAAAAGTAATTGGCAAGATTTTTATTTTCAGCATATTCGCCGGTGACTATTTCAAAAGTAATCGGCATGATTTATTTTCAGCAGATTCGTCGGTTACTATTTCAAAGGTAATCGACATGATTTATTTTCAACACATTCGTCGGTTACTATTTCAAAAGTAATCGGCATGATCTATTTTCTGCACATTCGTCGGTTACTATTTCAAAAGTAATCGGCAAGATTTTTATTTTCAGCATATTGGTCGGTGACTATTTCAAAAGTAATCGGCAAGATTTTTATTTTCAGCATATTTGTCGGTTACTATTTTAAAAGTAATCGACAAGATTTTTATTTTCAACATATTCGTCGGTTACTATTTCAAAAGTAATCGGCAAGACTTTATATTCAGCATATTCGTTGGTTACTATTTCAAAAGTAATCGGTAAGATTTTTATTTTCAACATATTCGTCGCTTACTATTTCAAAAGTAATCGGCATGATTTATTTTCAACACATTCGTCGGTTACTATTTCAAAAGTAATCGGCAAGATTTATTTTCAGCACATATTCGTCGCTTACTATTTCAAAAGTAATCGGCATGATTTATTTTCAGCACATTCGTCGGTTACTATTTCAAAAGTAATCGGCAAGATTTATTTTCAGCACATATTCGTCGGTTACTATTTCAAAAGTAATGGGCAAGACTTTTATTTTCAGCACATTTGTCGGTTACTATTTCAATAGTAATCGGCATTATTTATTTTCAGCACATTCGTCGGTTACTATTTCAAAAGTAATCGGCAAGATTTTTATTTTCAGCATATTGGTCGGTGACTATTTCAAAAGTAATCGGAAAGATTTTTATTTTCAGCATATTTGTCGGTTACTTTTTCAAAAGTAATCGGCAAGATTTTTATTTTCAGCATATTTGTCGGTTACTATTTTAAAAGTAATCGACAAGATTTTTATTTTCAACATATTCGTCGGTTACTATTTCAAAAGTAATCGGCAAGACTTTATATTCAGCATATTCGTTGGTTACTATTTCAAAAGTAATCGGTAAGATTTTTATTTTCAACATATTCGTCGCTTACTATTTCTAAAGTAATCGGCATGATTTATTTTCAACACATTCGTCGGTTACTATTTCAAAAGTAATCGGCAAGATTTATTTTCAGCACATATTCGTCGGTTACTATTTCAAAACTAATGGGCAAGACTTTTATTTTCAGCACATTTGTCGGTTACTATTTCAATAGTAATCGGCATTATTTATTTTCATCACATTCGTCGGTTACTACTTCAAAAGTAATCGGCAAGATTTATTTTCAGCACATATTCGTCGGTTACTATTTCAAAAGTAATGGGCAAGACTTTTATTTTCAGCACATTTGTCGGTTACTATTTCAATAGTAATCGGCATTATTTATTTTCAGCACATTCGTCGGTTACTATTTCAAAAGTAATCGGCAAGATTTTTATTTTCAGCATATTGGTCGGTGACTATTTCAAAAGTAATCGGCAAGATTTTTATTTTCAGCATATTTGTCGGTTACTTTTTCAAAAGTAATCGGCAAGATTTTTATTTTCAGCATATTTGTCGGTTACTATTTTAAAAGTAATCGACAAGATTTTTATTTTCAACATATTCGTCGGTTACTATTTCAAAAGTAATCGGCAAGACTTTATATTCAGCATATTCGTTAATTACAATTTCAAAAGTAATCGGTAAGATTTTTATTTTCAACATATTCGTCGCTTACTATTTCAAAAGTAATCGGCATGATTTATTTTCAGCACATTCGTCAGTTACTATTTCAAAAGTAATCGGCAAGATTTATTTTCAGCACATATTCGTCGGTTACTATTTCAAAAGTTATCGGCAAGACTTTATTTTCAGCACATCCGTTGGTTACTATTTCAAAAGTAATTGGTAAGATTTTTATTTTCAACATATTTGTCACTTACTATTTCCAAAGTAATCGGCATGATTTATTTTCAGCACATTCGTCGGTTACTATTTCAAAAGTAATTGGCAAGATTTTTATTTTCAGCATATTCGCCGGTGACTATTTCAAAAGTAATCGGCATGATTTATTTTCAGCAGATTCGTCGGTTACTATTTCAAAGGTAATCGACATGATTTATTTTCAACACATTCGTCGGTTACTATTTCAAAAGTAATCGGCATGATCTATTTTCTGCACATTCGTCGGTTACTATTTCAAAAGTAATCGGCAAGATTTTTATTTTCAGCACATTTGTCGGTTACTATTTCAATAGTAATCGGCATTATTTATTTTCAGCACATTCGTCGGTTACTATTTCAAAAGTAATCGGCAAGATTTTTATTTTCAGCATATTGGTCGGTGACTATTTCAAAAGTAATCGGAAAGATTTTTATTTTCAGCATATTTGTCGGTTACTTTTTCAAAAGTAATCGGCAAGATTTTTATTTTCAGCATATTTGTCGGTTACTATTTTAAAAGTAATCGACAAGATTTTTATTTTCAACATATTCGTCGGTTACTATTTCAAAAGTAATCGGCAAGACTTTATATTCAGCATATTCGTTGGTTACTATTTCAAAAGTAATCGGTAAGATTTTTATTTTCAACATATTCGTCGCTTACTATTTCTAAAGTAATCGGCATGATTTATTTTCAACACATTCGTCGGTTACTATTTCAAAAGTAATCGGCAAGATTTATTTTCAGCACATATTCGTCGGTTACTATTTCAAAACTAATGGGCAAGACTTTTATTTTCAGCACATTTGTCGGTTACTATTTCAATAGTAATCGGCATTATTTATTTTCATCACATTCGTCGGTTACTACTTCAAAAGTAATCGGCAAGATTTATTTTCAGCACATATTCGTCGGTTACTATTTCAAAAGTAATGGGCAAGACTTTTATTTTCAGCACATTTGTCGGTTACTATTTCAATAGTAATCGGCATTATTTATTTTCAGCACATTCGTCGGTTACTATTTCAAAAGTAATCGGCAAGATTTTTATTTTCAGCATATTGGTCGGTGACTATTTCAAAAGTAATCGGCAAGATTTTTATTTTCAGCATATTTGTCGGTTACTTTTTCAAAAGTAATCGGCAAGATTTTTATTTTCAGCATATTTGTCGGTTACTATTTTAAAAGTAATCGACAAGATTTTTATTTTCAACATATTCGTCGGTTACTATTTCAAAAGTAATCGGCAAGACTTTATATTCAGCATATTCGTTAATTACAATTTCAAAAGTAATCGGTAAGATTTTTATTTTCAACATATTCGTCGCTTACTATTTCAAAAGTAATCGGCATGATTTATTTTCAGCACATTCGTCAGTTACTATTTCAAAAGTAATCGGCAAGATTTATTTTCAGCACATATTCGTCGGTTACTATTTCAAAAGTTATCGGCAAGACTTTATTTTCAGCACATCCGTTGGTTACTATTTCAAAAGTAATTGGTAAGATTTTTATTTTCAACATATTTGTCACTTACTATTTCCAAAGTAATCGGCATGATTTATTTTCAGCACATTCGTCGGTTACTATTTCAAAAGTAATTGGCAAGATTTTTATTTTCAGCATATTCGCCGGTGACTATTTCAAAAGTAATCGGCATGATTTATTTTCAGCAGATTCGTCGGTTACTATTTCAAAGGTAATCGACATGATTTATTTTCAACACATTCGTCGGTTACTATTTCAAAAGTAATCGGCATGATCTATTTTCTGCACATTCGTCGGTTACTATTTCAAAAGTAATCGGCAAGATTTTTATTTTCAGCACATTTGTCGGTTACTATTTCAATAGTAATCGGTATTATTTATTTTCAGCACATTCGTCGGTTACTATTTCAAAAGTAATCGGCAAGATTTTTATTTTCAGCATATTGGTCGGTGACTATTTCAAAAGTAATCGGAAAGATTTTTATTTTCAGCATATTTGTCGGTTACTTTTTCAAAAGTAATCGGCAAGATTTTTATTTTCAGCATATTTGTCGGTTACTATTTTAAAAGTAATCGACAAGATTTTTATTTTCAACATATTCGTCGGTTACTATTTCAAAAGTAATCGGCAAGACTTTATATTCAGCATATTCGTTGGTTACTATTTCAAAAGTAATCGGTAAGATTTTTATTTTCAACATATTCGTCGCTTACTATTTCTAAAGTAATCGGCATGATTTATTTTCAACACATTCGTCGGTTACTATTTCAAAAGTAATCGGCAAGATTTATTTTCAGCACATATTCGTCGGTTACTATTTCAAAACTAATGGGCAAGACTTTTATTTTCAGCACATTTGTCGGTTACTATTTCAATAGTAATCGGCATTATTTATTTTCATCACATTCGTCGGTTACTACTTCAAAAGTAATCGGCAAGATTTATTTTCAGCACATATTCGTCGGTTACTATTTCAAAAGTAATGGGCAAGACTTTTATTTTCAGCACATTTGTCGGTTACTATTTCAATAGTAATCGGCATTATTTATTTTCAGCACATTCGTCGGTTACTATTTCAAAAGTAATCGGCAAGATTTTTATTTTCAGCATATTGGTCGGTGACTATTTCAAAAGTAATCGGCAAGATTTTTATTTTCAGCATATTTGTCGGTTACTTTTTCAAAAGTAATCGGCAAGATTTTTATTTTCAGCATATTTGTCGGTTACTATTTTAAAAGTAATCGACAAGATTTTTATTTTCAACATATTCGTCGGTTACTATTTCAAAAGTAATCGGCAAGACTTTATATTCAGCATATTCGTTAATTACAATTTCAAAAGTAATCGGTAAGATTTTTATTTTCAACATATTCGTCGCTTACTATTTCAAAAGTAATCGGCATGATTTATTTTCAGCACATTCGTCAGTTACTATTTCAAAAGTAATCGGCAAGATTTATTTTCAGCACATATTCGTCGGTTACTATTTCAAAAGTTATCGGCAAGACTTTATTTTCAGCACATCCGTTGGTTACTATTTCAAAAGTAATTGGTAAGATTTTTATTTTCAACATATTTGTCACTTACTATTTCCAAAGTAATCGGCATGATTTATTTTCAGCACATTCGTCGGTTACTATTTCAAAAGTAATTGGCAAGATTTTTATTTTCAGCATATTCGCCGGTGACTATTTCAAAAGTAATCGGCATGATTTATTTTCAGCAGATTCGTCGGTTACTATTTCAAAGGTAATCGACATGATTTATTTTCAACACATTCGTCGGTTACTATTTCAAAAGTAATCGGCATGATCTATTTTCTGCACATTCGTCGGTTACTATTTCAAAAGTAATCGGCAAGATTTTTATTTTCAGCATATTGGTCGGTGACTATTTCAAAAGTAATCGGCAAGATTTTTATTTTCAGCATATTTGTCGGTTACTATTTTAAAAGTAATCGACAAGATTTTTATTTTCAACATATTCGTCGGTTACTATTTCAAAAGTAATCGGCAAGACTTTATATTCAGCATATTCGTTGGTTACTATTTCAAAAGTAATCGGTAAGATTTTTATTTTCAACATATTCGTCGCTTACTATTTCAAAAGTAATCGGCATGATTTATTTTCAACACATTCGTCGGTTACTATTTCAAAAGTAATCGGCAAGATTTATTTTCAGCACATATTCGTCGCTTACTATTTCAAAAGTAATCGGCATGATTTATTTTCAGCACATTCGTCGGTTACTATTTCAAAAGTAATCGGCAAGATTTATTTTCAGCACATATTCGTCGGTTACTATTTCAAAAGTAATGGGCAAGACTTTTATTTTCAGCACATTTGTCGGTTACTATTTCAATAGTAATCGGCATTATTTATTTTCAGCACATTCGTCGGTTACTATTTCAAAAGTAATCGGCAAGATTTTTATTTTCAGCATATTGGTCGGTGACTATTTCAAAAGTAATCGGAAAGATTTTTATTTTCAGCATATTTGTCGGTTACTTTTTCAAAAGTAATCGGCAAGATTTTTATTTTCAGCATATTTGTCGGTTACTATTTTAAAAGTAATCGACAAGATTTTTATTTTCAACATATTCGTCGGTTACTATTTCAAAAGTAATCGGCAAGACTTTATATTCAGCATATTCGTTGGTTACTATTTCAAAAGTAATCGGTAAGATTTTTATTTTCAACATATTCGTCGCTTACTATTTCTAAAGTAATCGGCATGATTTATTTTCAACACATTCGTCGGTTACTATTTCAAAAGTAATCGGCAAGATTTATTTTCAGCACATATTCGTCGGTTACTATTTCAAAACTAATGGGCAAGACTTTTATTTTCAGCACATTTGTCGGTTACTATTTCAATAGTAATCGGCATTATTTATTTTCATCACATTCGTCGGTTACTACTTCAAAAGTAATCGGCAAGATTTTTATTTTCAGCATATTGGTCGGTGACTATTTCAAAAGTAATCGGCAAGATTTTTATTTTCAGCATATTTGTCGGTTACTTTTTCAAAAGTAATCGGCAAGATTTTTATTTTCAGCATATTTGTCGGTTACTATTTTAAAAGTAATCGACAAGATTTTTATTTTCAACATATTCGTCGGTTACTATTTCAAAAGTAATCGGCAAGACTTTATATTCAGCATATTCGTTGGTTACTATTTCAAAAGTAATCGGTAAGATTTTTATTTTCAACATATTCGTCGCTTACTATTTCAAAAGTAATCGGCATGATTTATTTTCAGCACATTCGTCAGTTACTATTTCAAAAGTAATCGGCAAGATTTATTTTCAGCACATATTCGTCGGTTACTATTTCAAAAGTTATCGGCAAGACTTTATTTTCAGCACATCCGTTGGTTACTATTTCAAAAGTAATCGGTAAGATTTTTATTTTCAACATATTCGTCACTTACTATTTCCAAAGTAATCGGCATGATTTATTTTCAGCACATTCGTCGGTTACTATTTCAAAAGTAATTGGCAAGATTTTTATTTTCAGCATATTCGCCGGTGACTATTTCAAAAGTAATCGGCATGATTTATTTTCAGCAGATTCGTCGGTTACTATTTCAAAGGTAATCGACATGATTTATTTTCAACACATTCGTCGGTTACTATTTCAAAAGTAATCGGCATGATCTATTTTCTGCACATTCGTCGGTTACTATTTCAAAAGTAATCGGCAAGATTTTTATTTTCAGCATATTGGTCGGTGACTATTTCAAAAGTAATCGACAAGATTTTTATTTTCAGCATATTTGTCGGTTACTTTTTCAAAAGTAATCGGCAAGATTTTTATTTTCAACATATTTGTCGGTTACTATTTTAAAACTAATCGACAAGATTTTTATTTTCAACATATTCGTCGGTTACTATTTCAAAAGTAATCGGCAAGACTTTATATTCAGCATATTCGTTGGTTACTATTTCAAAAGTAATCGGTAAGATTTTTATTTTCAACATATTCGTCGCTTACTATTTCAAAAGTAATCGGCATGATTTATTTTCAACACATTCGTCGGTTACTATTTCAAAAGTAATCGGCAAGATTTATTTTCAGCACATATTCGTCGGTTACTATTTCAAAAGTAATGGGCAAGACTTTTATTTTCAGCACATTTGTCGGTTACTATTTCAATAGTAATCGGCATTATTTATTTTCAGCACATTCGTCGGTTACTATTTCAAAAGTAATCGGCAAGATTTTTATTTTCAGCATATTGGTCGGTGACTATTTCAAAAGTAATCGGCAAGATTTTTATTTTCAGCATATTTGTCAGTTACTTTTTCAAAAGTAATCGGCAAGATTTTTATTTTCAGCATATTTGTCGGTTACTATTTTAAAAGTAATCGACAAGATTTTTTTTTTCAACATATTCGTCGGTTACTATTTCAAAAGTAATCGGCAAGACTTTATATTCAGCATATTCGTTGGTTACTATTTCAAAAGAAATCGGTAAGATTTTTATTTTCAACATATTCGTCGCTTACTATTTCAAAAGTAATCGGCATGATTTATTTTCAACACATTCGTCGGTTACTATTTCAAAAGTAATCGGCAAGATTTATTTTCAGCACATATTCGTCGCTTACTATTTCAAAAGTAATCAGCATGATTTATTTTCAGCACATTCGTCGGTTACTATTTCAAAAGTAATCGGCAAGATTTATTTTCAGCACATATTCGTCGGTTACTATTTCAAAAGTAATGGGCAAGACTTTTATTTTCAGCACATTTGTCGGTTACTATTTCAATAGTAATCGGCATTATTTATTTTCAGCACATTCGTCGGTTACTATTTCAAAAGTAATCGGCAAGATTTTTATTTTCAGCATATTGGTCGGTGACTATTTCAAAAGTAATCGGCAAGATTTTTATTTTCAGCATATTTGTCAATTACTTTTTCAAAAGTAATCGGCAAGATTTTTATTTTCAGCATATTTGTCGGTTACTATTTTAAAAGTAATCGACAAGATTTTTATTTTCAACATATTCGTCGGTTACTATTTCAAAAGTAATCGGCAAGACTTTATATTCAGCATATTCGTTAATTACTATTTCAAAAGTAATCGGTAAGATTTTTATTTTCAACATATTCGTCGCTTACTATTTCAAAAGTAATCGGCATGATTTATTTTCAGCACATTCGTCAGTTACTATTTCAAAAGTAATCGGCAAGATTTATTTTCAGCACATATTCGTCGGTTACTATTTCAAAAGTTATCGGCAAGACTTTATTTTCAGCACATCCGTTGGTTACTATTTCAAAAGTAATTGGTAAGATTTTTATTTTCAACACATTCGTCACTTACTATTTCCAAAGTAATCGGCATGATTTATTTTCAGCACATTCGTCGGTTACTATTTCAAAAGTAATTGGCAAGATTTTTATTTTCAGCATATTCGCCGGTGACTATTTCAAAAGTAATCGGCATGATTTATTTTCAGCAGATTCGTCGGTTACTATTTCAAAGGTAATCGACATGATTTATTTTCAACACATTCGTCGGTTACTATTTCAAAAGTAATCGGCATGATCTATTTTCTGCACATTCGTCGGTTACTATTTCAAAAGTAATCGGCAAGATTTTTATTTTCAGCATATTGGTCGGTGACTATTTCAAAAATAATCGGCAAGATTTTTATTTTCAGCATATTTGTCGGTTACTATTTTAAAAGTAATCGACAAGATTTTTATTTTCAACATATTCGTCGGTTACTATTTCAAAAGTAATCGGCAAGACTTTATATTCAGCATATTCGTTAATTACTATTTCAAAAGTAATCGGTAAGATTTTTATTTTCAACATATTCGTCGCTTACTATTTCAAAAGTAATCGGCATGATTTATTTTCAGCACATTCGTCAGTTACTATTTCAAAAGTAATCGGCAAGATTTATTTTCAGCACATATTCGTCGGTTACTATTTCAAAAGTTATCGCCAAGACTTTATTTTCAGCACATCCGTTGGTTACTATTTCAAAAGTAATTGGTAAGATTTTTATTTTCAACATATTCGTCACTTACTATTTCCAAAGTAATCGGCATGATTTATTTTCAGCACATTCGTCGGTTACTATTTCAAAAGTAATCGGCAAGATTTTTATTTTCAGCATATTGGTCGGTGACTATTTCAAAAATAATCGGCAAGATTTTTATTTTCAGCATATTTGTCGGTTACTATTTTAAAAGTAATCGACAAGATTTTTATTTTCAACATATTCGTCGGTTACTATTTCAAAAGTAATCGGCAAGACTTTATATTCAGCATATTCGTTGGTTACTATTTTAAAAGTAATCGGTAAGATTTTTATTTTCAACATATTCGTCGCTTACTATTTCAAAAGTAATCGGCATGATTTATTTTCAACACATTCGTCGGTTACTATTTCAAAAGTAATCGGCAAGATTTATTTTCAGCACATATTCGTCGCTTACTATTTCAAAAGTAATCGGCATGATTTATTTTCAGCACATTCGTCGGTTACTATTTCAAAAGTAATCGGCAAGATTTTTATTTTCAGCATATTGGTCGGTGACTATTTCAAAAGTAATCGGCAAGATTTTTATTTTCAGCATATTTGTCAGTTACTTTTTCAAAAGTAATCGGCAAGATTTTTATTTTCAGCATATTTGTCGGTTACTATTTTAAAAGTAATCGACAAGATTTTTATTTTCAACATATTCGTCGGTTACTATTTCAAAAGTAATCGGCAAGACTTTATATTCAGCATATTCGTTAATTACTATTTCAAAAGTAATCGGTAAGATTTTTATTTTCAACATATTCGTCGCTTACTATTTCAAAAGTAATCGGCATGATTTATTTTCAGCACATTCGTCAGTTACTATTTCAAAAGTAATCGGCAAGATTTATTTTCAGCACATATTCGTCGGTTACTATTTCAAAAGTTATCGGCAAGACTTTATTTTCAGCACATCCGTTGGTTACTATTTCAAAAGTAATTGGTAAGATTTTTATTTTCAACATATTCGTCACTTACTATTTCCAAAGTAATCGGCATGATTTATTTTCAGCACATTCGTCGGTTACTATTTCAAAAGTAATTGGCAAGATTTTTATTTTCAGCATATTCGCCGGTGACTATTTCAAAAGTAATCGGCATGATTTATTTTCAGCAGATTCGTCGGTTACTATTTCAAAGGTAATCGACATGATTTATTTTCAACACATTCGTCGGTTACTATTTCAAAAGTAATTGGTAAGATTTTTATTTTCAACATATTCGTCACTTACTATTTCCAAAGTAATCGGCATGATTTATTTTCAGCACATTCGTCGGTTACTATTTCAAAAGTAATTGGCAAGATTTTTATTTTCAGCATATTCGCCGGTGACTATTTCAAAAGTAATCGGCATGATTTATTTTCAGCAGATTCGTCGGTTACTATTTCAAAGGTAATCGACATGATTTATTTTCAACACATTCGTCGGTTACTATTTCAAAAGTAATCGGCATGATCTATTTTCTGCACATTCGTCGGTTACTATTTCAAAAGTAATCGGCAAGATTTTTATTTTCAGCATATTGGTCGGTGACTATTTCAAAAATAATCGGCAAGATTTTTATTTTCAGCATATTTGTCGGTTACTATTTTAAAAGTAATCGACAAGATTTTTATTTTCAACATATTCGTCGGTTACTATTTCAAAAGTAATCGGCAAGACTTTATATTCAGCATATTCGTTAATTACTATTTCAAAAGTAATCGGTAAGATTTTTATTTTCAACATATTCGTCGCTTACTATTTCAAAAGTAATCGGCATGATTTATTTTCAGCACATTCGTCAGTTACTATTTCAAAAGTAATCGGCAAGATTTATTTTCAGCACATATTCGTCGGTTACTATTTCAAAAGTTATCGGCAAGACTTTATTTTCAGCACATCCGTTGGTTACTATTTCAAAAGTAATTGGTAAGATTTTTATTTTCAACATATTCGTCACTTACTATTTCCAAAGTAATCGGCATGATTTATTTTCAGCACATTCGTCGGTTACTATTTCAAAAGTAATCGGCAAGATTTTTATTTTCAGCATATTGGTCGGTGACTATTTCAAAAATAATCGGCAAGATTTTTATTTTCAGCATATTTGTCGGTTACTATTTTAAAAGTAATCGACAAGATTTTTATTTTCAACATATTCGTCGGTTACTATTTCAAAAGTAATCGGCAAGACTTTATATTCAGCATATTCGTTGGTTACTATTTTAAAAGTAATCGGTAAGATTTTTATTTTCAACATATTCGTCGCTTACTATTTCAAAAGTAATCGGCATGATTTATTTTCAACACATTCGTCGGTTACTATTTCAAAAGTAATCGGCAAGATTTATTTTCAGCACATATTCGTCGCTTACTATTTCAAAAGTAATCGGCATGATTTATTTTCAGCACATTCGTCGGTTACTATTTCAAAAGTAATCGGCAAGATTTATTTTCAGCACATATTCGTCGGTTACTATTTCAAAAGTAATGGGCAAGACTTTTATTTTCAGCACATTTGTCGGTTACTATTTCAATAGTAATCGGCATTATTTATTTTCAGCACATTCGTCGGTTACTATTTCAAAAGTAATCGGCAAGATTTTTATTTTCAGCATATTGGTCGGTGACTATTTCAAAAGTAATCGGCAAGATTTTTATTTTCAGCATATTTGTCGGTTACTTTTTCAAAAGTAATCGGCAAGATTTTTATTTTCAGCATATTTGTCGGTTACTATTTTAAAAGTAATCGACAAGATTTTTATTTTCAACATATTCGTCGGTTACTATTTCAAAAGTAATCGGCAAGACTTTATATTCAGCATATTCGTTGGTTACTATTTCAAAAGTAATCGGTAAGATTTTTATTTTCAACATATTCGTCGCTTACTATTTCTAAAGTAATCGGCATGATTTATTTTCAACACATTCGTCGGTTACTATTTCAAAAGTAATCGGCAAGATTTATTTTCAGCACATATTCGTCGCTTACTATTTCAAAAGTAATCGGCATGATTTATTTTCAGCACATTCGTCGGTTATGTAACACCCCGTTCCCGAAATAACGTAATAATACGAATAATAATCACAATAATCAGAGTTATTCAAACAAAACAACGGAGTATTACACTACGTTTCACAATCATTTAAATAGAATATAAAAACTATTTAAAACCAACATACAATATCATCATATTAAAAATTCTGCAGCGGAAAGTCTTTATATAAAACTCATAGTCAACAACTACATCAAAATCTTGGCACTAAAGGCCATCAACATATTAAAATTTATTCAACAGTTTGATCTCAACAACAACGTCTTCAAATATCAGATACATAAAGGAATACAAGAAAGATAACGTTTCCCCCATCCCTACTATGTATCAGAGCCCTAGACACAAGAGCCACATCTCTAATCTTCGCTACCTGCACTTGCCCACAAGGCGGCAATTCCAGCAGAAGGGGTGAGTTCACAAATCAAAGGTAACATATAGATATATGAATCATCAAAGTAAATTGAAAACAACAACAAAGATTACAACCAACAGCAACATTATCAACAAATCATCTCATCTTATAATTTAAATTCATCTTTGGTTCATATCAACAACAACAACAACACTTGTGGCGACACCTCACCAACAACAATCCCAAAAGGACAACTCACTCCTACTACTAATGCAAGACTCCATCAACATCTAATGCATTATGCATGTGGTACCAACTACGCGCGTTGAATGCTAAGCATTCCAGGGCAATAAGCCCCCAACAATTTGGATGGTTAAAGCATCCCAGGGCAATAAGCCCCCAACAATTTGGATGGTTAAAGCATCCCAGGGCAATAAGCCCCCAACAGGTGAACGATAAAGCGTTCCAGGGCAATAAGCCCCCAACAGTGAATGATAAACATTCCAGGGCAATAAGCCCCCAACAAATGCAAATGAGTATGAAATGACTCTATGGTGTATATCAGCATACAACCCAACATCTTAATGGAGCATATCAGCATGCAACCAACAACAACAACAACTTAGGATACCCTCCCCAACTGGACAATATCACTCGACAATCGACAAGGCAATTCAACTTAGCAAGCATAGATATTTGCACTTAAGCATACATAATTTCATCGTAATCATCTTCATAACATAGTTTTTATCATCCAAACAATTCTTAAAAAATTATAATAAACATCTTAGAAAGGTTAGGTTTGGGTTTGGAACATCTTAGAAAAATCACATTTTGGGTCGCACAGGACCCTGCTCGCTTAAGCGAGCAACATCTCGCTTGAGCGAGTCAAATGACGAAGGTTGGGTTTTTCCTCGCTTGAAGTTCGCTTCTGGTTCGCTTAAGCGAACAGGCTAAATACACTATCCTGGGCGTCTCTCGCTTAAGCGACGGGAATCTCGCTTAAGCGACGCAAATGACGAAAGTTAGCATTTTGCTCGCTTAGGGTTCGCTCGTGGCTCGCTTAAGCGAGCGACTAAAAACTCAGACTGGGCGTAGCAAAGTGTTTCTCGCTTGAGCGAAGGGCATCTCGCTTAAGCGAGTGTTCGTCTGGGCAGAATTCTAACCTACGATTCCAATTCCATTTTCATCCAAAAATCCCATTTTTAATCCCCCAATCTCCCAAAATGGTTTAGAAATAATGTTTATGGGTTCAAGGCACAACAAAACAGCAGAACATACCATAACAACAACATTGCAACACGATTCATCAAGAAAATGAGCATTTAACATATTCTTAAACCTAGTTCCAAAACCTACCAATTTTCAATTCAAATTCATGAAATCATATACATATATATTGACAATTGAAGAGTAAACCCACCCTTACCTTAATTTAGCAAAATCTACAGCAAATGGATGAATTTCCCTCTTCCTAATTCTCCCCTTGTTCTTGGCTCTTTTCTCCCAAAACTCTTGTCTGTTTCTATTGTACGTACCAAATGTTTCCTTTCCTTTACTGACTTTTCTCTATTTTCCTTTACAAGTGTAACTCCCTTTTCTATCTTAACTCCCCACTAATTTTCTATTAATTCCTCATTAACCCTCCTTAAATCTAATAATTCTAAATAACTATTATTTCTACTATTTTCAAAAATAATAATATTTCTTCTACTCCACTTAAATAATAAAAACCCTAACTACTTCTTTATAATAAAATATATTAAAATAGTAAACACCAATAATTCACATAAATAATTATAAGGCATCTAAAACACACAAAAATCACTAAAATAAATAAATAACAACTTAGGGCGTTACAGGTTACTATTTCAAAAGTAATCGGCAAGACTTTATATTCAGCATATTCGTTAATTACTATTTCAAAAGTAATCGGTAAGATTTTTATTTTCAACATATTCGTCGCTTACTATTTCAAAAGTAATCGGCATGATTTATTTTCAGCACATTCGTCAGTTACTATTTCAAAAGTAATCGGCAAGATTTATTTTCAGCACATATTCGTCGGTTACTATTTCAAAAGTTATCGGCAAGACTTTATTTTCAGCACATCCGTTGGTTACTATTTCAAAAGTAATTGGTAAGATTTTTATTTTCAACATATTCGTCACTTACTATTTCCAAAGTAATCGGCATGATTTATTTTCAGCACATTCGTCGGTTACTATTTCAAAAGTAATTGGCAAGATTTTTATTTTCAGCATATTCGCCGGTGACTATTTCAAAAGTAATCGGTGTAACACCCCGTTCCCGAAGTAACATAATAATAAGAACACTAATCATAATAATCAGAGTTATTCAACAAACAACGGAGTATTACACTACTTTTTCAAAATTATTTAAATAGAATATAAAAACTATTTAAAACCATCAACAACTTCATCATATTAAAATTCTGCAGCGGAAAATCTTATTCAAAGATACATCATAACCTTGGCGCAAAAGGCCATCAACATATTAAAATTATCCAACAAATTAATCCCAACAACATCTTCTTCAAATAAATGATACATAAAGGAATACAAGAAAGATAACGCTTCCCATCCCTACTATGTATCAGAGCCCTAGACGTAAGAGCCGACATCACTAATCTTCGCTACCTGCACTTGCCCACATGGCGGCAATTCCAGCAGAAGGGGTGAGTTCACAAATCAAAAGTAATATACAAATATATGGATCATCAAAATACATTGAAACAACAACAAGTCATAACAACTAACAGCAACAACATCATCATTTTCATCTCAACTTTATAAATTAAATTCATCTTTGATTAATATCAGCAACAACAACAACAACACATGTGGCGACATCTCACCAACAACAATCCCGAAAGGGCAACTCACTCCTACAACTAATGCAAGACTCCATCAACATCTAATGCGTTATGCATGTGGTACCAACTACGCGCGTTGAATGCTAAGCATTCCAGGGCAATAAGCCCCCAACAATTGGATAGTTAAAGCATCCCAGGGCAATAAGCCCCCAACAGGTGAACGATAAAGCGTTCCAGGGCAATAAGCCCCCAACAGTGAATGATAAACATTCCAGGGCAATAAGCCCCCAACAAATGCATATGAGTATGAATGACTCTATGGTGTATATCAGCATACAACCCAACAACTTAATGGAGCATATCAGCATGCAACCAACAACAACAACCACTTAGGATACCCTCCCCAACTGGACAATACTACTTCACAACGACAAGGCAAATCAACTTAGCAAGTATAATTATTTGCACATAAGCATACATAATTCCATCTTAATCATCTTAATATATAAGTTTTATCATCTAAACAATTCTTAATAAATCCAATAAACATCTTAGAAAGCTTAGGTTTGGGTTTGGAACCTTTTAGAAAAATCACATTTTGGGTCGCACAGGACCCAGCTCGCTTAAGCGAGCAGCTACTCGCTTAAGCGAGTCAAAACACGTAAGTTTGGTTTTTCCTCGCTTCTGGCTCGCTCCTGGTTCGCTTAAGCGAACAGGCTAAATACACTATCCTGGGCGTTTCTCGCTTAAGCGACGGGAATCTCGCTTAAGCGACGCAAATGACGAAGGTTAGCATTTCACTCGCTCCTGGTTCGCTCGTGGCTCGCTTAAGCGAACGGCTAAAAATTCAGACTGGGCGTGGCAAAAAGTTGCTCGCTTGAGCGAAGGGTATTTCGCTTGAGCGAGTGCTCATCTGGGCAGAATTCTAACCTACGATTTTCTAACCCTATATCATCCAAAAATCCCATTTTTGATTTCCCAATCACCCAAAATGGTTTAGAAACAATGTTTATGGGTTTAAGGCACAACAAAACATCAGAACATATCATAACAACATCATTACATCACAATCCATCAAGAATTGAGCAATTCATCATATTCATAAACCTAATTCAACAATCACCAATTCCAATCCATTTTCATGAAAACACATACTTGTACATTAGCAATTGAAGAGCAAACCCACCCTTACCTTAATTCAGCAAATTTCTACAGCAATTGGATGAATTTCCCTCTTCCCTTGGCTTCTTCTCTCTTTCTCCCAAAACTCTTGTTTTCTTTTTGTTTCTACTGATACGTGTTCTGTTTCTTATTTCCTTTACTGACTTTTCTCCTTTCTTTCTAACAAAGTGTAACTCCTTTTTCTTTCTTTACTTCCTCACTTAATTTTCTTTTAATTTCATTAACCCCCTCCTAACTCTACTAATTCTAAATAATTAATAATTCCTCCTATTTTCATAAATCCCCAAAATAATAATATTTCTTCTATTTTCTTAAATAACAAAATCATTACTAATTCTCATATAATAAAATATAATAAAAT
The DNA here is from genome assembly GCA_958299785.1 of Medicago lupulina. Taxonomy (NCBI): domain Eukaryota; kingdom Viridiplantae; phylum Streptophyta; class Magnoliopsida; order Fabales; family Fabaceae; genus Medicago; species Medicago lupulina. The sequence continues at coordinate 94,721 of CATQJP010000005.1, forward strand.
AGCAACATCAATAATTCACATATATCAACATAAATTATATAAAACACATAAAACATATTAAATCAACCAAAAATAGTAAAATAACAACTAGGGTGTTACAATCGGCATGATTTATTTTCAGCAGATTCGTCGGTTACTATTTCAAAGGTAATCGACATGATTTATTTTCAACACATTCGTCGGTTACTATTTCAAAAGTAATCGGCATGATCTATTTTCTGCACATTCGTCGGTTACTATTTCAAAAGTAATCGGCAAGATTTTTATTTTCAGCATATTGGTCGGTGACAATTTCAAAAGTAATCGGCAAGATTTTTATTTTCAGCATATTTGTCGGTTACTATTTTAAAAGTAATCGACAAGATTTTTATTTTCAACATATTCGTCGGTTACTATTTCAAAAGTAATCGGCAAGATTTATTTTCAGCACATATTCGTCGGTTACTATTTCAAAAGTAATGGGCAAGACTTTTATTTTCAGCACATTTGTCGGTTACTATTTCAATAGTAATCGGCATTATTTATTTTCAGCACATTCGTCGGTTACTATTTCAAAAGTAATCGGCAAGAATTTTATTTTCAGCATATTGGTCGGTGACTATTTCAAAAGTAATCGGCAAGATTTTTATTTTCAGCATATTTGTCGGTTACTTTTTGAAAAGTAATCGGCAAGATTTTTATTTTCAGCATATTTGTCGGTTACTATTTTAAAAGTAATCGACAAGATTTTTATTTTCAACATATTCGTCGGTTACTATTTCAAAAGTAATCGGCAAGACTTTATATTCAGCATATTCGTTGGTTACTATTTCAAAAGTAATCAGTAAGATTTTTATTTTCAACATATTCGTCGCTTACTATTTCAAAAGTAATCGGCATGATTTATTTTCAGCACATTCGTCAGTTACTATTTCAAAAGTAATCGGCAAGATTTATTTTCAGCACATATTCGTCGGTTACTATTTCAAAAGTTATCGGCAAGACTTTATTTTCAGCACATCCGTTGGTTACTATTTCAAAAGTAATCGGTAAGATTTTTATTTTCAACATATTCGTCACTTACTATTTCCAAAGTAATCGGCATGATTTATTTTCAGCACATTCGTCGGTTACTATTTCAAAAGTAATTGGCAAGATTTTTATTTTCAGCATATTCGCCGGTGACTATTTCAAAAATAATCGGCATGATTTATTTTCAGCAGATTCGTCGGTTACTATTTCAAAGGTAATCGACATGATTTATTTTCAACACATTCGTCGGTTACTATTTCAAAAGTAATCGGCATGATCTATTTTCTGCACATTCGTCGGTTACTATTTCAAAAGTAATCGGCAAGATTTTTATTTTCAGCATATTGGTCGGTGACTATTTCAAAAGTAATCGGCAAGATTTTTATTTTCAGCATATTTGTCGGTTACTTTTTCAAAAGTAATCGGCAAGATTTTTATTTTCAGCATATTTGTCGGTTACTATTTTAAAAGTAATCGACAAGATTTTTATTTTCAACATATTCGTCGGTTACTATTTCAAAAGTAATCGGCAAGACTTTATATTCAGCATATTCGTTGGTTACTATTTCAAAAGTAATCGGTAAGATTTTTATTTTCAACATATTCGTCGCTTACTATTTCAAAAGTAATCGGCATGATTTATTTTCAACACATTCGTCGGTTACTATTTCAAAAGTAATCGGCAAGATTTATTTTCAACACATATTCGTTGCTTACTATTTCAAAAGTAATCGGCAAGATTTATTTTCAGCACATTCGTCGGTTACTATTTCAAAAGTAATCGGCAAGATTTATTTTCAGCACATATTCGTCGGTTACTATTTCAAAAGTAATGGGCAAGACATTTATTTTCAGCACATTTGTCGGTTACTATTTCAATAGTAATCGGCATTATTTATTTTCAGCACATTCGTCGGTTACTATTTCAAAAGTAATCGGCAAGATTTTTATTTTCAGCATATTGGTCGGTGACTATTTCAAAAGTAATCGGCAAGATTTTTATTTTCAGCATATTTGTCGGTTACTATTTTAAAAGTAATCGACAAGATTTTTATTTTCAACATATTCGTCGGTTACTATTTCAAAAGTAATCGGCAAGACTTTATATTCAGCATATTCGTTGGTTACTATTTCAAAAGTAATCAGTAAGATTTTTATTTTCAACATATTCGTCGCTTACTATTTCAAAAGTAATCGGCATGATTTATTTTCAGCACATTCGTCAGTTACTATTTCAAAAGTAATCGGCAAGATTTATTTTCAGCACATATTCGTCGGTTACTATTTCAAAAGTTATCGGCAAGACTTTATTTTCAGCACATCCGTTGGTTACTATTTCAAAAGTAATCGGTAAGATTTTTATTTTCAACATATTCGTCACTTACTATTTCCAAAGTAATCGGCATGATTTATTTTCAGCACATTCGTCGGTTACTATTTCAAAAGTAATTGGCAAGATTTTTATTTTCAGCATATTCGCCGGTGACTATTTCAAAAATAATCGGCATGATTTATTTTCAGCAGATTCGTCGGTTACTATTTCAAAGGTAATCGACATGATTTATTTTCAACACATTCGTCGGTTACTATTTCAAAAGTAATCGGCATGATCTATTTTCTGCACATTCGTCGGTTACTATTTCAAAAGTAATCGGCAAGATTTTTATTTTCAGCATATTGGTCGGTGACTATTTCAAAAGTAATCGGCAAGATTTTTATTTTCAGCATATTTGTCGGTTACTTTTTCAAAAGTAATCGGCAAGATTTTTATTTTCAGCATATTTGTCGGTTACTATTTTAAAAGTAATCGACAAGATTTTTATTTTCAACATATTCGTCGGTTACTATTTCAAAAGTAATCGGCAAGACTTTATATTCAGCATATTCGTTGGTTACTATTTCAAAAGTAATCGGTAAGATTTTTATTTTCAACATATTCGTCGCTTACTATTTCAAAAGTAATCGGCATGATTTATTTTCAACACATTCGTCGGTTACTATTTCAAAAGTAATCGGCAAGATTTATTTTCAACACATATTCGTTGCTTACTATTTCAAAAGTAATCGGCAAGATTTATTTTCAGCACATTCGTCGGTTACTATTTCAAAAGTAATCGGCAAGATTTATTTTCAGCACATATTCGTCGGTTACTATTTCAAAAGTAATGGGCAAGACATTTATTTTCAGCACATTTGTCGGTTACTATTTCAATAGTAATCGGCATTATTTATTTTCAGCACATTCGTCGGTTACTATTTCAAAAGTAATCGGCAAGATTTTTATTTTCAGCATATTGGTCGGTGACTATTTCAAAAGTAATCGGCAAGATTTTTATTTTCAGCATATTTGTCGGTTACTATTTTAAAAGTAATCGACAAGATTTTTATTTTCAACATATTCGTCGGTTACTATTTCAAAAGTAATCGGCAAGACTTTATATTCAGCATATTCGTTGGTTACTATTTCAAAAGTAATCAGTAAGATTTTTATTTTCAACATATTCGTCGCTTACTATTTCAAAAGTAATCGGCATGATTTATTTTCAGCACATTCGTCAGTTACTATTTCAAAAGTAATCGGCAAGATTTATTTTCAGCACATATTCGTCGGTTACTATTTCAAAAGTTATCGGCAAGACTTTATTTTCAGCACATCCGTTGGTTACTATTTCAAAAGTAATCGGTAAGATTTTTATTTTCAACATATTCGTCACTTACTATTTCCAAAGTAATCGGCATGATTTATTTTCAGCACATTCGTCGGTTACTATTTCAAAAGTAATTGGCAAGATTTTTATTTTCAGCATATTCGCCGGTGACTATTTCAAAAATAATCGGCATGATTTATTTTCAGCAGATTCGTCGGTTACTATTTCAAAGGTAATCGACATGATTTATTTTCAACACATTCGTCGGTTACTATTTCAAAAGTAATCGGCATGATCTATTTTCTGCACATTCGTCGGTTACTATTTCAAAAGTAATCGGCAAGATTTTTATTTTCAGCATATTGGTCGGTGACTATTTCAAAAGTAATCGGCAAGATTTTTATTTTCAGCATATTTGTCGGTTACTTTTTCAAAAGTAATCGGCAAGATTTTTATTTTCAGCATATTTGTCGGTTACTATTTTAAAAGTAATCGACAAGATTTTTATTTTCAACATATTCGTCGGTTACTATTTCAAAAGTAATCGGCAAGACTTTATATTCAGCATATTCGTTGGTTACTATTTCAAAAGTAATCGGTAAGATTTTTATTTTCAACATATTCGTCGCTTACTATTTCAAAAGTAATCGGCATGATTTATTTTCAACACATTCGTCGGTTACTATTTCAAAAGTAATCGGCAAGATTTATTTTCAACACATATTCGTTGCTTACTATTTCAAAAGTAATCGGCAAGATTTATTTTCAGCACATTCGTCGGTTACTATTTCAAAAGTAATCGGCAAGATTTATTTTCAGCACATATTCGTCGGTTACTATTTCAAAAGTAATGGGCAAGACATTTATTTTCAGCACATTTGTCGGTTACTATTTCAATAGTAATCGGCATTATTTATTTTCAGCACATTCGTCGGTTACTATTTCAAAAGTAATCGGCAAGATTTTTATTTTCAGCATATTGGTCGGTGACTATTTCAAAAGTAATCGGCAAGATTTTTATTTTCAGCATATTTGTCGGTTACTTATTCAAAAGTAATCGGCAAGATTTTTATTTTCAGCATATTTGTCGGTTACTATTTTAAAAGTAATCGACAAGATTTTTATTTTCAACATATTCGTCGGTTACTATTTCAAAAGTAATCGGCAAGACTTTATATTCAGCATATTCGTTGGTTACTATTTCAAAAGTAATCGGTAAGATTTTTATTTTCAACATATTCGTCGCTTACTATTTCAAAAGTAATCGGCATGATTTATTTTCAGCACATTCGTCAGTTACTATTTCAAAAGTAATCGGCAAGATTTATTTTCAGCACATATTCGTCGGTTACTATTTCAAAAGTTATCGGCAAGACTTTATTTTCAGCACATCCGTTGGTTACTATTTCAAAAGTAATCGGTAAGATTTTTATTTTCAACATATTCGTCACTTACTATTTCCAAAGTAATCGGCATGATTTATTTTCAGCACATTCGTCGGTTACTATTTCAAAAGTAATTGGCAAGATTTTTATTTTCAGCATATTCGCCGGTGACTATTTCAAAAATAATCGGCATGATTTATTTTCAGCAGATTCGTCGGTTACTATTTCAAAGGTAATCGACATGATTTATTTTCAACACATTCGTCGGTTACTATTTCAAAAGTAATCGGCATGATCTATTTTCTGCACATTCGTCGGTTACTATTTCAAAAGTAATCGGCAAGATTTTTATTTTCAGCATATTGGTCGGTGACTATTTCAAAAGTAATCGGCAAGATTTTTATTTTCAGCATATTTGTCGGTTACTTTTTCAAAAGTAATCGGCAAGATTTTTATTTTCAGCATATTTGTCGGTTACTATTTTAAAAGTAATCGACAAGATTTTTATTTTCAACATATTCGTCGGTTACTATTTCAAAAGTAATCGGCAAGACTTTATATTCAGCATATTCGTTGGTTACTATTTCAAAAGTAATCGGTAAGATTTTTATTTTCAACATATTCGTCGCTTACTATTTCAAAAGTAATCGGCATGATTTATTTTCAACACATTCGTCGGTTACTATTTCAAAAGTAATCGGCAAGATTTATTTTCAACACATATTCGTTGCTTACTATTTCAAAAGTAATCGGCAAGATTTATTTTCAGCACATTCGTCGGTTACTATTTCAAAAGTAATCGGCAAGATTTATTTTCAGCACATATTCGTCGGTTACTATTTCAAAAGTAATGGGCAAGACATTTATTTTCAGCACATTTGTCGGTTACTATTTCAATAGTAATCGGCATTATTTATTTTCAGCACATTCGTCGGTTACTATTTCAAAAGTAATCGGCAAGATTTTTATTTTCAGCATATTGGTCGGTGACTATTTCAAAAGTAATCGGCAAGATTTTTATTTTCAGCATATTTGTCGGTTACTTATTCAAAAGTAATCGGCAAGATTTTTATTTTCAGCATATTTGTCGGTTACTATTTTAAAAGTAATCGACAAGATTTTTATTTTCAACATATTCGTCGGTTACTATTTCAAAAGTAATCGGCAAGACTTTATATTCAGCATATTCGTTGGTTACTATTTCAAAAGTAATCGGTAAGATTTTTATTTTCAACATATTCGTCGCTTACTATTTCAAAAGTAATCGGCATGATTTATTTTCAGCACATTCGTCAGTTACTATTTCAAAAGTAATCGGCAAGATTTATTTTCAGCACATATTCGTCGGTTACTATTTCAAAAGTTATCGGCAAGACTTTATTTTCAGCACATCCGTTGGTTACTATTTCAAAAGTAATCGGTAAGATTTTTATTTTCAACATATTCGTCACTTACTATTTCCAAAGTAATCGGCATGATTTATTTTCAGCACATTCGTCGGTTACTATTTCAAAAGTAATTGGCAAGATTTTTATTTTCAGCATATTTGCCGGTGACTATTTCAAAAGTAATCGGCATGATTTATTTTCAGCAGATTCGTCGGTTACTATTTCAAAGGTAACCGACATGATTTATTTTCAGCACATTTGTCGGTTACTATTTCAATAGTAATCGGCATTATTTATTTTCAGCACATTCGTCGGTTACTATTTCAAAAGTAATCGGCAAGATTTTTATTTTCAGCATATTGGTCGGTGACTATTTCAAAAGTAATCGGCAAGATTTTTATTTTCAGCATATTTGTCGGTTACTTTTTCAAAAGTAATCGGCAAGATTTTTATTTTCAGCATATTTGTCGGTTACTATTTTAAAAGTAATCGACAAGATTTTTATTTTCAACATATTCGTCGGTTACTATTTCAAAAGTAATCGGCAAGACTTTATATTCAGCATATTCGTTGGTTACTATTTCAAAAGTATTCGGTAAGATTTTTATTTTCAACATATTCGTCGCTTACTATTTCAAAAGTAATCGGCATGATCTATTTTCTGCACATTCGTCGGTTACTATTTCAAAAGTAATCGGCAAGATTTTTATTTTCAGCATATTGGTCGGTGACTATTTCAAAAGTAATCGGCAAGATTTTTATTTTCAGCATATTTGTCGGTTACTTTTTCAAAAGTAATCGGCAAGATTTTTATTTTCAGCATATTTGTCGGTTACTATTTTAAAAGTAATCGACAAGATTTTTATTTTCAACATATTCGTCGGTTACTATTTCAAAAGTAATCGGCAAGACTTTATATTCAGCATATTCGTTGGTTACTATTTCAAAAGTAATCGGTAAGATTTTTATTTTCAACATATTCGTCGCTTACTATTTCAAAAGTAATCGGCATGATTTATTTTCAACACATTCGTCGGTTACTATTTCAAAAGTAATCGGCAAGATTTATTTTCAGCACATATTCGTTGCTTACTATTTCAAAAGTAATCGGCATGATTTATTTTCAGCACATTCGTCGGTTACTATTTCAAAAGTAATTGGCAAGATTTTTATTTTCAGCATATTTGCCGGTGACTATTTAAAAGTAATCGGCATGATTTATTTTCAGCAGATTCGTCGGTTACTATTTCAAAGGTAACCGACATGATTTATTTTCAGCACATTTGTCGGTTACTATTTCAATAGTAATCGGCATTATTTATTTTCAGCACATTCGTCGGTTACTATTTCAAAAGTAATCGACAAGATTTTTATTTTCAGCATATTGGTCGGTGACTATTTCAAAAGTAATCGGCAAGATTTTTATTTTCAGCATATTTGTCGGTTACTTTTTCAAAAGTAATCGGCAAGATTTTTATTTTCAGCATATTTGTCGGTTACTATTTTAAAAGTAATCGACAAGATTTTTATTTTCAACATATTCGTCGGTTACTATTTCAAAAGTAATCGGCAAGACTTTATATTCAGCATATTCGTTGGTTACTATTTCAAAAGTAATCGGTAAGATTTTTATTTTCAACATATTCGTCGCTTACTATTTCAAAAGTAATCGGCATGATTTATTTTCAGCACATTCGTCAGTTACTATTTCAAAAGTAATCGGCAAGATTTATTTTCAGCACATATTCGTCGGTTACTATTTCAAAAGTTATCGGCAAGACTTTATTTTCAGCACATCCGTTGGTTACTATTTCAAAAGTAATCGGTAAGATTTTTATTTTCAACATATTCGTCACTTACTATTTCCAAAGTAATCGGCATGATTTATTTTCAGCACATTCGTCGGTTACTATTTCAAAAGTAATTGGCAAGATTTTTATTTTCAGCATATTCGCCGGTGACTATTTCAAAAGTAATCGGCATGATTTATTTTCAGCAGATTCGTCGGTTACTATTTCAAAGGTAACCGACATGATTTATTTTCAACACATTCGTCGGTTACTATTTCAAAAGTAATCGGCATGATCTATTTTCTGCACATTCGTCGGTTACTATTTCAAAAGTAATCGGCAAGATTTTTATTTTCAGCATATTGGTCGGTGACTATTTCAAAAGTAATCGGCCAGATTTTTATTTTCAGCATATTTGTCGGTTACTTTTTCAAAAGTAATTGGCAAGATTTTTATTTTCAGCATATTTGTCGGTTACTATTTTAAAAGTAATCGACAAGATTTTTATTTTCAACATATTCGTCGGTTACTATTTCAAAAGTAATCGGCAAGACTTTATATTCAGCATATTCGTTGGTTACTATTTCAAAAGTAATCGGTAAGATTTTTATTTTCAACATATTCGTCGCTTACTATTTCAAAAGTAATCGGCATGATTTATTTTCAACACATTCGTCGGTTACTATTACAAAAGTAATCGGCAAGATTTATTTTCAGCACATATTCGTTGCTTACTATTTCAAAAGTAATCGGCATGATTTATTTTCAGCACATTCGTCGGTTACTATTTCAAAAGTAATCGGGAAGATTTATTTTCAGCACATATTCGTCGGTTACTATTTCAAAAGTAATGGGCAAGACTTTTATTTTCAGCACATTTGTCGGTTACTATTTCAATAGTAATCGGCATTATTTATTTTCAGCACATTCGTCGGTTACTATTTCAAAAGTAATCGGCAAGATTTTTATTTTCAGCATATTGGTCGGTGACTATTTCAAAAGTAATCGGCAAGATTTTTATTTTCAGCATATTTGTCGGTTACTTTTTCAAAAGTAATCCGCAAGATTTTTATTTTCAGCATATTTGTCGGTTACTATTTTAAAAGTAATCGACAAGATTTTTATTTTCAACATATTCGTCGGTTACGATTTCAAAAGTAATCGGCAAGACTTTATATTCAGCATATTCGTTGGTTACTATTTCAAAAGTAATCGGTAAGATTTTTATTTTCAACATATTCGTCGCTTACTATTTCAAAAGTAATCGGCATGATTTATTTTCAGCACATTCGTCAGTTACTATTTCAAAAGTAATCGGCAAGATTTATTTTCAGCACATATTCGTCGGTTACTATTTCAAAAGTTATCGGCAAGACTTTATTTTCAGCACATCCGTTGGTTACTATTTCAAAAGTAATCGGTAAGATTTTTATTTTCAACATATTCGTCACTTACTATTTCCAAAGTAATCGGCATGATTTATTTTCAAAACATTCGTCGGTTACTATTTCAAAAGTAATTGGCAAGATTTTTATTTTCAGCATATTCGTCGGTGACTATTTCAAAAGTAATCGGCATGATTTATTTTCAGCAGATTCGTCGGTTACTATTTCAAAGATAACCGACATGATTTATTTTCAACACATTCGTCGGTTACTATTTCAAAAGTAATCGGCATGATCTATTTTCTGCACATTCGTCGGTTACTATTTCAAAAGTAATCGGCAAGATTTTTATTTTCAGCATATTGGTCGGTGACTATTTCAAAAGTAATCGGCAAGATTTTTATTTTCAGCATATTTGTCGGTTACTTTTTCAAAAGTAATCGGCAAGATTTTTATTTTCAGCATATTTGTCGGTTACTATTTTAAAAGTAATCGACAAGATTTTTATTTTCAACATATTCGTCGGTTACTATTTCAAAAGTAATCGGCAAGACTTTATATTCAGCATATTCGTTGGTTACTATTTCAAAAGTAATCGGTAAGATTTTTATTTTCAACATATTCGTCGCTTACTATTTCAAAAGTAATCGGCATGATTTATTTTCAACACATTCGTCGGTTACTATTTCAAAAGTAATCGGCAAGATTTATTTTCAGCACATATTCGTCGCTTACTATTTCAAAAGTAATCGGCATGATTTATTTTCAGCACATTCGTCGGTTACTATTTCAAAAGTAATCGGCAAGATTTATTTTCAGCACATATTCGTCGGTTACTATTTCAAAAGTAATCGGCATGATTTATTTTCAGCAAATTCGTCGGTTACTATTTCAAAGGTAATCAACATGATTTATTTTCAACACATTCGTCGGTTACTATTTCAAAAGTAATCGGCATTATTTATTTTCAGCACATTCGTCGGTTACTATTTCAAAAGTAATCGGCAAGATTTTTATTTTCAGCATATTGGTCGGTGACTATTTCAAAAGTAATCGGCAAGATTTTTATTTTCAGCATATTTGTCAGTTACTTTTTCAAAAGTAATCGGCAAGATTTTTATTTTCAGCATATTTGTCGGTTACTATTTTAAAAGTAATCGACAAGATTTTTATTTTCAACATATTCGTCGGTTACTATTTCAAAAGTAATCGGCAAGACTTTATATTCAGCATATTCGTTAATTACTATTTCAAAAGTAATCGGTAAGATTTTTATTTTCAACATATTCGTCGCTTACTATTTCAAAAGTAATCGGCATGATTTATTTTCAGCACATTCGTCAGTTACTATTTCAAAAGTAATCGGCAAGATTTATTTTCAGCACATATTCGTCGGTTACTATTTCAAAAGTTATCGGCAAGACTTTATTTTCAGCACATTCGTCGGTTACTATTTCAAAAGTAATTGGCAAGATTTTTATTTTCAGCATATTCGCCGGTGACTATTTCAAAAGTAATCGGCATGATTTATTTTCAGCAAATTCGTCGGTTACTATTTCAAAGGTAATCAACATGATTTATTTTCAACACATTCGTCGGTTACTATTTCAAAAGTAATCGGCATGATCTATTTTCTGCACATTCGTCGGTTACTATTTCAAAAGTAATCGGCAAGATTTTTATTTTCAGCATATTGGTCGGTGACTATTTCAAAAGTAATCGGCAAGATTTTTATTTTCAGCATATTTGTCGGTTACTATTTTAAAAGTAATCGACAAGATTTTTATTTTCAACATATTCGTCGGTTACTATTTCAAAAGTAATCGGCAAGACTTTATATTCAGCATATTCGTTGGTTACTATTTCAAAAGTAATCGGTAAGATTTTTATTTTCAACATATTCGTCGCTTACTATTTCAAAAGTAATCGGCATGATTTATTTTCAACACATTCGTCGGTTACTATTTCAAAAGTAATCGGCAAGATTTATTTTCAGCACATATTCGTCGCTTACTATTTCAAAAGTAATCGGCATGATTTATTTTCAGCACATTCGTCGGTTACTATTTCAAAAGTAATCGGCAAGATTTATTTTCAGCACATATTCGTCGGTTACTATTTCAAAAGTAATGGGCAAGACTTTTATTTTCCGCACATTTGTCGGTTACTATTTCAATAGTAATCGGCATTATTTATTTTCAGCACATTCGTCGGTTACTATTTCAAAAGTAATCGGCAAGATTTTTATTTTCAGCATATTGGTCGGTGACTATTTCAAAAGTAATCGGCAGGATTTTTATTTTCAGCATATTTGTCAGTTACTTTTTCAAAAGTAATCGGCAAGATTTTTATTTTCAGCATATTTGTCGGTTACTATTTTAAAAGTAATCGACAAGATTTTTATTTTCAACATATTCGTCGGTTACTATTTCAAAAGTAATCGGCAAGACTTTATATTCAGCATATTCGTTAATTACTATTTCAAAAGTAATCGGTAAGATTTTTATTTTCAACATATTCGTCGCTTACTATTTCAAAAGTAATCGGAATGATTTATTTTCAGCACATTCGTCAGTTACTATTTCAAAAGTAATCGGCAAGATTTATTTTCAGCACATATTCGTCGGTTACTATTTCAAAAGTTATCGGCAAGACTTTATTTTCAGCACATTCGTCGGTTACTATTTCAAAAGTAATTGGCAAGATTTTTATTTTCAGCATATTCGCCGGTGACTATTTCAAAAGTAATCGGCATGATTTATTTTCAGCAAATTCGTCGGTTACTATTTCAAAGGTAATCAACATGATTTATTTTCAACACATTCGTCGGTTACTATTTCAAAAGTAATCGGCATGATCTATTTTCTGCACATTCGTCGGTTACTATTTCAAAAGTAATCGGCAAGATTTTTATTTTCAGCATATTGGTCGGTGACTATTTCAAAAGTAATCGGCAAGATTTTTATTTTCAGCATATTTGTCGGTTACTATTTTAAAAGTAATCGACAAGATTTTTATTTTCAACATATTCGTCGGTTACTATTTCAAAAGTAATCGGCAAGACTTTATATTCAGCATATTCGTTGGTTACTATTTCAAAAGTAATCGGTAAGATTTTTATTTTCAACATATTCGTCGCTTACTATTTCAAAAGTAATCGGCATGATTTATTTTCAACACATTCGTCGGTTACTATTTCAAAAGTAATCGGCAAGATTTATTTTCAGCACATATTCTTCGCTTACTATTTCAAAAGTAATCGGCATGATTTATTTTCAGCACATTCGTCGGTTACTATTTCAAAAGTAATCGGCAAGATTTATTTTCAGCACATATTCGTCGGTTACTATTTCAAAAGTAATGGGCAAGACTTTTATTTTCAGCACATTTGTCGGTTACTATTTCAATAGTAATCGGCATTATTTATTTTCAGCACATTCGTCGGTTACTATTTCAAAAGTAATCGGCAAGATTTTTATTTTCAGCATATTGGTCGGTGACTATTTCAAAAGTAATCGGCAAGATTTTTATTTTCAGCATATTTGTCGGTTACTTTTTCAAAAGTAATCGGCAAGATTTTTATTTTCAGCATATTTGTCGGTTACTATTTTAAAAGTAATCGACAAGATTTTTATTTTCAACATATTCGTCGGTTACTATTTCAAAAGTAATCGGCGAGACTTTATATTCAGCATATTCGTTGGTTACTATTTCAAAAGTAATCGGTAAGATTTTTATTTTCAACATATTCGTCGCTTACTATTTCAAAAGTAATCGGCATGATTTATTTTCAGCACATTCGTCAGTTACTATTTCAAAAGTAATCGGCAAGATTTATTTTCAGCACATATTCGTCGGTTACTATTTCAAAAGTTATCGGCAAGACTTTATTTTCAGCACATCCGTTGGTTACTATTTCAAAAGTAATCGGTAAGATTTTTATTTTCAACATATTCGTCACTTACTATTTCCAAAGTAATCGGCATGATTTATTTTCAGCACATTCGTCGGTTACTATTTCAAAAGTAATTGGCAAGATTTTTATTTTCAGCATATTCGTCGATGACTATTTCAAAAGTAATCGGCATGATTTATTTTCAGCAGATTCGTCGGTTACTATTTCAAAGGTAACCGACATGATTTATTTTCAACACATTCGTCGGTTACTATTTCAAAAGTAATCGGCATGATCTATTTTCTGCACATTCGTCGGTTACTATTTCAAAAGTAATCGGCAAGATTTTTATTTTCAGCATATTGGTCGGTGACTATTTCAAAAGTAATCGGCAAGATTTTTACTTTCAGCATATTTGTCGGTTACTTTTTCAAAAGTAATCGGCAAGATTTTTATTTTCAGCATATTTGTCGGTTACTATTTTAAAAGTAATCGACAAGATTTTTATTTTCAACATATTCGTCGGTTACTATTTCAAAAGTAATCGGCAAGACTTTATATTCAGCATATTCGTTGGTTACTATTTCAAAAGTAATCAGTAAGATTTTTATTTTCAACATATTCGTCGCTTACTATTTCAAAAGTAATCGGCATGATTTATTTTCAACACATTCGTCGGTTACTATTTCAAAAGTAATCGGCAAGATTTATTTTCAGCACATATTCGTCGCTTACTATTTCAAAAGTAATCGGCATGATTTATTTTCAGCACATTCGTCGGTTACTATTTCAAAAGTAATCGGCAAGATTTATTTTCAGCACATATTCGTCGGTTACTATTTCAAAAGTAATGGGCAAGACTTTTATTTTCAGCACATTTGTCGGTTACTATTTCAATAGTAATCGGCATTATTTATTTTCAGCACATTCGTCGGTTACTATTTCAAAAGTAATCGGCAAGATTTTTATTTTCAGCATATTGGTCGGTGACTATTTCAAAAGTAATCGGCAAGATTTTTATTTTCAGCATATTTGTCAGTTACTTTTTCAAAAGTAATCGGCAAGATTTTTATTTTCAGCATATTTGTCGGTTACTATTTTAAAAGTAATCGACAAGATTTTTATTTTCAACATATTCGTCGGTTACAATTTCAAAAGTAATCGGCAAGACTTTATATTCAGCATATTCGTTAATTACTATTTCAAAAGTAATCGGTAAGATTTTTATTTTCAACATATTCGTCGCTTACTATTTCAAAAGTAATCGGCATGATTTATTTTCAGCACATTCGTCAGTTACTATTTCAAAAGTAATCGGCAAGATTTATTTTCAGCACATATTCGTCGGTTACTATTTCAAAAGTTATCGGCAAGACTTTATTTTCAGCACATTCGTCGGTTACTATTTCAAAAGTAATTGGCAAGATTTTTATTTTCAGCATATTCGCCGGTGACTATTTCAAAAGTAATCGGCATGATTTATTTTCAGCAAATTCGTCGGTTACTATTTCAAAGGTAATCAACATGATTTATTTTCAACACATTCGTCGGTTACTATTTCAAAAGTAATCGGCATGATCTATTTTCTGCACATTCGTCGGTTACTATTTCAAAAGTAATCGGCAAGATTTTTATTTTCAGCATATTGGTCGGTGACTATTTCAAAAGTAATCGGCAAGATTTTTATTTTCAGCATATTTGTCGGTTACTATTTTAAAAGTAATCGACAAGATTTTTATTTTCAACATATTCGTCGGTTACTATTTCAAAAGTAATCGGCAAGACTTTATATTCAGCATATTCGTTGGTTACTATTTCAAAAGTAATCGGTAAGATTTTTATTTTCAACATATTCGTCGCTTACTATTTCAAAAGTAATCGGCATGATTTATTTTCAACACATTCGTCGGTTACTATTTCAAAAGTAATCGGCAAGATTTATTTTCAGCACATATTCGTCGCTTACTATTTCAAAAGTAATCGGCATGATTTATTTTCAGCACATTCGTCGGTTACTATTTCAAAAGTAATCGGCAAGATTTATTTTCAGCACATATTCGTCGGTTACTATTTCAAAAGTAATCGGCAAGACTTTATATTCAGCATATTCGTTAATTACTATTTCAAAAGTAATCGGTAAGATTTTTATTTTCAACATATTCGTCGCTTACTATTTCAAAAGTAATCGGCATGATTTATTTTCAGCACATTCGTCAGTTACTATTTCAAAAGTAATCGGCAAGATTTATTTTCAGCACATATTCGTCGGTTACTATTTCAAAAGTTATCGGCAAGACTTTATTTTCAGCACATTCGTCGGTTAATATTTCAAAAGTAATTGGCAAGATTTTTATTTTCAGCATATTCGCCGGTGACTATTTCAAAAGTAATCGGCATGATTTATTTTCAGCAAATTCGTCGGTTACTATTTCAAAGGTAATCAACATGATTTATTTTCAACACATTCGTCGGATACTATTTCAAAAGTAATCGGCATGATCTATTTTCTGCACATTCGTCGGTTACTATTTCAAAAGTAATCGGCAAGATTTTTATTTTCAGCATATTGGTCGGTGACTATTTCAAAAGTAATCGGCAAGATTTTTA
Organism: Medicago lupulina; assembly: GCA_958299785.1. NCBI lineage: Eukaryota > Viridiplantae > Streptophyta > Magnoliopsida > Fabales > Fabaceae > Medicago > Medicago lupulina. The sequence goes on from CATQJP010000005.1 coordinate 110,830, forward strand.
TTTTCAGCATATTTGTCGGTTACTATTTTAAAAGTAATCGACAAGATTTTTATTTTCAACATATTCGTCGGTTACTATTTCAAAAGTAATCGGCAAGACATTATATTCAGCATATTCGTTGGTTACTATTTCAAAAGTAATCGGTAAGATTTTTATTTTCAACATATTCGTCGCTTACTATTTCAAAAGTAATCGGCATGATTTATTTTCAACACATTCGTCGGTTACTATTTCAAAAGTAATCGGCAAGATTTATTTTCAGCACATATTCGTCGCTTACTATTTCAAAAGTAATCGGCATGATTTATTTTCAGCACATTCGTCGGTTACTATTTCAAAAGTAATCGGCAAGATTTATTTTCAGCACATATTCGTCGGTTACTATTTCAAAAGTAATGGGCAAGACTTTTATTTTCAGCACATTTGTCGGTTACTATTTCAATAGTAATCGGCATTATTTATTTTCAGCACATTCGTCGGTTACTATTTCAAAAGTAATCGGCAAGATTTTTATTTTCAGCATATTGGTCGGTGACTATTTCAAAAGTAATCGGCAAGATTTTTATTTTCAGCATATTTGTCGGTTACTTTTTCAAAAGTAATCGGCAAGATTTTTATTTTCAGCATATTTGTCGGTTACTATTTTAAAAGTAATCGACAAGATTTTTATTTTCAACATATTCGTCGGTTACTATTTCAAAAGTAATCGGCAAGACTTTATATTCAGCATATTCGTTGGTTACTATTTCAAAAGTAATCGGTAAGATTTTTATTTTCAACATATTCGTCGCTTACTATTTCAAAAGTAATCGGCATGATTTATTTTCAGCACATATTCGTCGGTTACTATTTCAAAAGTTATCGGCAAGACTTTATTTTCAGCACATCCGTTGGTTACTATTTCAAAAGTAATCGGTAAGATTTTTATTTTCAACATATTCGTCGCTTAGTATTTCAAAAGTAATCGGCATGATTTATTTTCAACACATTCGTCGGTTACTATTTCAAAAGTAATCGGCAAGATTTATTTTCAGCACATATTCGTCGCTTACTATTTCAAAAGTAATCGGCATGATTTATTTTCAGCACATTCGTCGGTTACTATTTCAAAAGTAATCGGCAAGATTTATTTTCAGCACATATTCGTCGGTTACTATTTCAAAAGTAATGGGCAAGACTTTTATTTTCAGCACATTTGTCGGTTACTATTTCAATAGTAATCGGCATTATTTATTTTCAGCACATTCGTCGGTTACTATTTCAAAAGTAATCGGCAAGATTTTTATTTTCAGCATATTGGTCGGTGACTATTTCAAAAGTAATCGGCAAGATTTTTATTTTCAGCATATTTGTCAGTTACTTTTTCAAAAGTAATCGGCAAGATTTTTATTTTCAGCATATTTGTCGGTTACTATTTTAAAAGTAATCGACAAGATTTTTATTTTCAACATATTCGTCGGTTACTATTTCAAAAGTAATCGGCAAGACTTTATATTCAGCATATTCGTTAATTACTATTTCAAAAGTAATCGGTAAGATTTTTATTTTCAACATATTCGTCGCTTACTATTTCAAAAGTAATCAGCATGATTTATTTTCAGCACATTCGTCAGTTACTATTTCAAAAGTAATCGGCAAGATTTATTTTCAGCACATATTCGTCGGTTACTATTTCAAAAGTTATCGGCAAGACTTTATTTTCAGCACATTCGTCGGTTACTATTTCAAAAGTAATTGGCAAGATTTTTATTTTCAGCATATTCGCCGGTGACTATTTCAAAAGTAATCGGCATGATTTATTTTCAGCAAATTCGTCGGTTACTATTTCAAAGGTAATCAACATGATTTATTTTCAACACATTCGTCGGTTACTATTTCAAAAGTAATCGGCATGATCTATTTTCTGCACATTCGTCGGTTACTATTTCAAAAGTAATCGGCAAGATTTTTATTTTCAGCATATTGGTCGGTGACTATTTCAAAAGTAATCGGCAAGATTTTTATTTTCAGCATATTTGTCGGTTACTATTTTAAAAGTAATCGACAAGATTTTTATTTTCAACATATTCGTCGGTTACTATTTCAAAAGTAATCGGCAAGACTTTATATTCAGCATATTCGTTGGTTACTATTTCAAAAGTAATCGGTAAGATTTTTATTTTCAACATATTCGTCGCTTACTATTTCAAAAGTAATCGGCATGATTTATTTTCAACACATTCGTCGGTTACTATTTCAAAAGTAATCGGCAAGATTTATTTTCAGCACATATTCGTCGCTTACTATTTCAAAAGTAATCGGCATGATTTATTTTCAGCACATTCGTCGGTTACTATTTCAAAAGTAATCGGCAAGATTTATTTTCAGCACATATTCGTCGGTTACTATTTCAAAAGTAATCGGCAAGACTTTATATTCAGCATATTCGTTAATTACTATTTCAAAAGTAATCGGTAAGATTTTTATTTTCAACATATTCGTCGCTTACTATTTCAAAAGTAATCGGCATGATTTATTTTCAGCACATTCGTCAGTTACTATTTCAAAAGTAATCGGCAAGATTTATTTTCAGCACATATTCGTCGGTTACTATTTCAAAAGTTATCGGCAAGACTTTATTTTCAGCACATTCGTCGGTTAATATTTCAAAAGTAATTGGCAAGATTTTTATTTTCAGCATATTCGCCGGTGACTATTTCAAAAGTAATCGGCATGATTTATTTTCAGCAAATTCGTCGGTTACTATTTCAAAGGTAATCAACATGATTTATTTTCAACACATTCGTCGGATACTATTTCAAAAGTAATCGGCATGATCTATTTTCTGCACATTCGTCGGTTACTATTTCAAAAGTAATCGGCAAGATTTTTATTTTCAGCATATTGGTCGGTGACTATTTCAAAAGTAATCGGCAAGATTTTTATTTTCAGCATATTTGTCGGTTACTATTTTAAAAGTAATCGACAAGATTTTTATTTTCAACATATTCGTCGGTTACTATTTCAAAAGTAATCGGCAAGTCATTATATTCAGCATATTCGTTGGTTACTATTTCAAAAGTAATCGGTAAGATTTTTATTTTCAACATATTCGTCGCTTACTATTTCAAAAGTAATCGGCATGATTTATTTTCAACACATTCGTCGGTTACTATTTCAAAAGTAATCGGCAAGATTTATTTTCAGCACATATTCGTCGCTTACTATTTCAAAAGTAATCGGCATGATTTATTTTCAGCACATTCGTCGGTTACTATTTCAAAAGTAATCGGCAAGATTTATTTTCAGCACATATTCGTCGGTTACTATTTCAAAAGTAATGGGCAAGACTTTTATTTTCAGCACATTTGTCGGTTACTATTTCAATAGTAATCGGCATTATTTATTTTCAGCACATTCGTCGGTTACTATTTCAAAAGTAATCGGCAAGATTTTTATTTTCAGCATATTGGTCGGTGACTATTTCAAAAGTAATCGGCAAGATTTTTATTTTCAGCATATTTGTCGGTTACTTTTTCAAAAGTAATCGGCAAGATTTTTATTTTCAGCATATTTGTCGGTTACTATTTTAAAAGTAATCGACAAGATTTTTATTTTCAACATATTCGTCGGTTACTATTTCAAAAGTAATCGGCAAGACTTTATATTCAGCATATTCGTTGGTTACTATTTCAAAAGTAATCGGTAAGATTTTTATTTTCAACATATTCGTCGCTTACTATTTCAAAAGTAATCGGCATGATTTATTTTCAGCACATTCGTCAGTTACTATTTCAAAAGTAATCGGCAAGATTTATTTTCAGCACATATTCGTCGGTTACTATTTCAAAAGTTATCGGCAAGACTTTATTTTCAGCACATCCGTTGGTTACTATTTCAAAAGTAATCGGTAAGATTTTTATTTTCAACATATTCGTCACTTACTATTTCCAAAGTAATCGGCATGATTTATTTTCAGCACATTCGTCGGTTACTATTTCAAAAGTAATTGGCAAGATTTTTATTTTCAGCATATTCGTCGGTGACTATTTCAAAAGTAATCGGCATGATTTATTTTCAGCAGATTCGTCGGTTACTATTTCAAAGGTAACCGACATGATTTATTTTCAACACATTCGTCGGTTACTATTTCAAAAGTAATCGGCATGATCTATTTTCTGCACATTCGTCGGTTACTATTTCAAAAGTAATCGGCAAGATTTTTATTTTCAGCATATTGGTCGGTGACTATTTCAAAAGTAATCGGCAAGATTTTTATTTTCAGCATATTTGTCGGTTACTTTTTCAAAAGTAATCGGCAAGATTTTTATTTTCAGCATATTTGTCGGTTACTATTTTAAAAGTAATCGACAAGATTTTTATTTTCAACATATTCGTCGGTTACTATTTCAAAAGTAATCGGCAAGACTTTATATTCAGCATATTCGTTGGTTACTATTTCAAAAGTAATCGGTAAGATTTTTATTTTCAACATATTCGTCGCTTACTATTTCAAAAGTAATCGGCATGATTTATTTTCAACACATTCGTCGGTTACTATTTCAAAAGTAATCGGCAAGATTTATTTTCAGCACATATTCGTCGCTTACTATTTCAAAAGTAATCGGCATGATTTATTTTCAGCACATTCGTCGGTTACTATTTCAAAAGTAATCGGCAAGATTTATTTTCAGCACATATTCGTCGGTTACTATTTCAAAAGTAATGGGCAAGACTTTTATTTTCAGCACATTTGTCGGTTACTATTTCAATAGTAATCGGCATTATTTATTTTCAGCACATTCGTCGGTTACTATTTCAAAAGTAATCGGCAAGATTTTTATTTTCAGCATATTGGTCGGTGACTATTTCAAAAGTAATCGGCAAGATTTTTATTTTCAGCATATTTGTCAGTTACTTTTTCAAAAGTAATCGGCAAGATTTTTATTTTCAGCATATTTGTCGGTTACTATTTTAAAAGTAATCGACAAGATTTTTATTTTCAACATATTCGTCGGTTACTATTTCAAAAGTAATCGGCAAGACTTTATATTCAGCATATTCGTTAATTACTATTTCAAAAGTAATCGGTAAGATTTTTATTTTCAACATATTCGTCGCTTACTATTTCAAAAGTAATCGGCATGATTTATTTTCAGCACATTCGTCACTTACTATTTCAAAAGTAATCGGCAAGATTTATTTTCAGCACATATTCGTCGGTTACTATTTCAAAAGTTATCGGCAAGACTTTATTTTCAGCACATTCGTCGGTTACTATTTCAAAAGTAATTGGCAAGATTTTTATTTTCAGCATATTCGCCGGTGACTATTTCAAAAGTAATCGGCATGATTTATTTTCAGCAAATTCGTCGGTTACTATTTCAAAGGTAATCAACATGATTTATTTTCAACACATTCGTCGGTTACTATTTCAAAAGTAATCGGCATGATCTATTTTCTGCACATTCGTCGGTTACTATTTCAAAAGTAATCGGCAAGATTTTTATTTTCAGCATATTGGTCGGTGACTATTTCAAAAGTAATCGGCAAGATTTTTATTTTCAGCATATTTGTCGGTTACTATTTTAAAAGTAATCGACAAGATTTTTATTTTCAACATATTCGTCGGTTACTATTTCAAAAGTAATCGGCAAGACTTTATATTCAGCATATTCGTTGGTTACTATTTCAAAAGTAATCGGTAAGATTTTTATTTTCAACATATTCGTCGCTTACTATTTCAAAAGTAATCGGCATGATTTATTTTCAACACATTCGTCGGTTACTATTTCAAAAGTAATCGGCAAGATTTATTTTCAGCACATATTCGTCGCTTACTATTTCAAAAGTAATCGGCATGATTTATTTTCAGCACATTCGTCGGTTACTATTTCAAAAGTAATCGGCAAGATTTATTTTCAGCACATATTCGTCGGTTACTATTTCAAAAGTAATGGGCAAGACTTTTATTTTCAGCACATTTGTCGGTTACTATTTCAATAGTAATCGGCATTATTTATTTTCAGCACATTCGTCGGTTACTATTTCAAAAGTAATCGGCAAGATTTTTATTTTCAGCATATTGGTCGGTGACTATTTCAAAAGTAATCGGCAAGATTTTTATTTTCAGCATATTTGTCAGTTACTTTTTCAAAAGTAATCGGCAAGATTTTTATTTTCAGCATATTTGTCGGTTACTATTTTAAAAGTAATCGACAAGATTTTTATTTTCAACATATTCGTCGGTTACTATTTCAAAAGTAATCGGCAAGACTTTATATTCAGCATATTCGTTAATTACTATTTCAAAAGTAATCGGTAAGATTTTTATTTTCAACATATTCGTCGCTTACTATTTCAAAAGTAATCGGCATGATTTATTTTCAGCACATTCGTCACTTACTATTTCAAAAGTAATCGGCAAGATTTATTTTCAGCACATATTCGTCGGTTACTATTTCAAAAGTTATCGGCAAGACTTTATTTTCAGCACATTCGTCGGTTACTATTTCAAAAGTAATTGGCAAGATTTTTATTTTCAGCATATTCGCCGGTGACTATTTCAAAAGTAATCGGCATGATTTATTTTCAGCAAATTCGTCGGTTACTATTTCAAAGGTAATCAACATGATTTATTTTCAACACATTCGTCGGTTACTATTTCAAAAGTAATCGGCATGATCTATTTTCTGCACATTCGTCGGTTACTATTTCAAAAGTAATCGGCAAGATTTTTATTTTCAGCATATTGGTCGGTGACTATTTCAAAAGTAATCGGCAAGATTTTTATTTTCAGCATATTTGTCGGTTACTATTTTAAAAGTAATCGACAAGATTTTTATTTTCAACATATTCGTCGGTTACTATTTCAAAAGTAATCGGCAAGACTTTATATTCAGCATATTCGTTGGTTACTATTTCAAAAGTAATCGGTAAGATTTTTATTTTCAACATATTCGTCGCTTACTATTTCAAAAGTAATCGGCATGATTTATTTTCAACACATTCGTCGGTTACTATTTCAAAAGTAATCGGCAAGATTTATTTTCAGCACATATTCGTCGCTTACTATTTCAAAAGTAATCGGCATGATTTATTTTCAGCACATTCGTCGGTTACTATTTCAAAAGTAATCGGCAAGATTTATTTTCAGCACATATTCGTCGGTTACTATTTCAAAAGTAATGGGCAAGACTTTTATTTTCAGCACATTTGTCGGTTACTATTTCAATAGTAATCGGCATTATTTATTTTCAGCACATTCGTCGGTTACTATTTCAAAAGTAATCGGCAAGATTTTTATTTTCAGCATATTGGTCGGTGACTATTTCAAAAGTAATCGGCAAGATTTTTATTTTCAGCATATTTGTCAGTTACTTTTTCAAAAGTAATCGGCAAGATTTTTATTTTCAGCATATTTGTCGGTTACTATTTTAAAAGTAATCGACAAGATTTTTATTTTCAACATATTCGTCGGTTACTATTTCAAAAGTAATCGGCAAGACTTTATATTCAGCATATTCGTTAATTACTATTTCAAAAGTAATCGGTAAGATTTTTATTTTCAACATATTCGTCGCTTACTATTTCAAAAGTAATCGGCATGATTTATTTTCAGCAAATTCGTCGGTTACTATTTCAAAGGTAATCAACATGATTTATTTTCAACACATTCGTCGGTTACTATTTCAAAAGTAATCGGCATGATCTATTTTCTGCACATTCGTCGGTTACTATTTCAAAAGTAATCGGCAAGATTTTTATTTTCAGCATATTGGTCGGTGACTATTTCAAAAGTAATCGGCAAGATTTTTATTTTCAGCATATTTGTCGGTTACTATTTTAAAAGTAATCGACAAGATTTTTATTTTCAACATATTCGTCGGTTACTATTTCAAAAGTAATCGGCAAGACTTTATATTCAGCATATTCGTTGGTTACTATTTCAAAAGTAATCGGTAAGATTTTTATTTTCAACATATTCGTCGCTTACTATTTCAAAAGTAATCGGCATGATTTATTTTCAACACATTCGTCGGTTACTATTTCAAAAGTAATCGGCAAGATTTATTTTCAGCACATATTCGTCGCTTACTATTTCAAAAGTAATCGGCATGATTTATTTTCAGCACATTCGTCGGTTACTATTTCAAAAGTAATCGGCAAGATTTATTTTCAGCACATATTCGTCGGTTACTATTTCAAAAGTAATGGGCAAGACTTTTATTTTCAGCACATTTGTCGGTTACTATTTCAATAGTAATCGGCATTATTTATTTTCAGCACATTCGTCGGTTACTATTTCAAAAGTAATCGGCAAGATTTTTATTTTCAGCATATTGGTCGGTGACTATTTCAAAAGTAATCGGCAAGATTTTTATTTTCAGCATATTTGTCGGTTACTTTTTCAAAAGTAATCGGCAAGATTTTTATTTTCAGCATATTTGTCGGTTACTATTTTAAAAGTAATCGACAAGATTTTTATTTTCAACATATTCGTCGGTTACTATTTCAAAAGTAATCGGCAAGACTTTATATTCAGCATATTCGTTGGTTACTATTTCAAAAGTAATCGGTAAGATTTTTATTTTCAACATATTCGTCGCTTACTATTTCTAAAGTAATCGGCATGATTTATTTTCAACACATTCGTCGGTTACTATTTCAAAAGTAATCGGCAAGATTTATTTTCAGCACATATTCGTCGCTTACTATTTCAAAAGTAATCGGCATGATTTATTTTCAGCACATTCGTCGGTTACTATTTCAAAAGTAATCGGCAAGATTTATTTTCAGCACATATTCGTCGGTTACTATTTCAAAAGTAATGGGCAAGACTTTTATTTTCAGCACATTTGTCGGTTACTATTTCAATAGTAATCGGCATTATTTATTTTCAGCACATTCGTCGGTTACTATTTCAAAAGTAATCGGCAAGATTTATTTTCAGCACATATTCGTCGGTTACTATTTCAAAAGTAATGGGCAAGACTTTTATTTTCAGCACATTTGTCGGTTACTATTTCAATAGTAATCGGCATTATTTATTTTCAGCACATTCGTCGGTTACTATTTCAAAAGTAATCGGCAAGATTTTTATTTTCAGCATATTGGTCGGTGACTATTTCAAAAGTAATCGGCAAGATTTTTATTTTCAGCATATTTGTCAGTTACTTTTTCAAAAGTAATCGGCAAGATTTTTATTTTCAGCATATTTGTCGGTTACTATTTTAAAAGTAATCGACAAGATTTTTATTTTCAACATATTCGTCGGTTACTATTTCAAAAGTAATCGGCAAGACTTTATATTCAGCATATTCGTTGGTTACTATTTCAAAAGTAATCGGTAAGATTTTTATTTTCAACATATTCGTCGCTTACTATTTCAAAAGTAATCGGCATGATTTATTTTCAACACATTCGTCGGTTACTATTTCAAAAGTAATCGGCAAGATTTATTTTCAGCACATATTCGTCGCTTACTATTTCAAAAGTAATCGGCATGATTTATTTTCAGCACATTCGTCGGTTACTATTTCAAAAGTAATCGGCAAGATTTATTTTCAGCACATATTCGTCGGTTACTATTTCAAAAGTAATGGGCAAGACTTTTATTTTCAGCACATTTGTCGGTTACTATTTCAATAGTAATCGGCATTATTTATTTTCAGCACATTCGTCGGTTACTATTTCAAAAGTAATCGGCAAGATTTTTATTTTCAGCATATTGGTCGGTGACTATTTCAAAAGTAATCGGCAAGATTTTTATTTTCAGCATATTTGTCGGTTACTTTTTCAAAAGTAATCGGCAAGATTTTTATTTTCAGCATATTTGTCGGTTACTATTTTAAAAGTAATCGACAAGATTTTTATTTTCAACATATTCGTCGGTTACTATTTCAAAAGTAATCGGCAAGACTTTATATTCAGCATATTCGTTGGTTACTATTTCAAAAGTAATCGGTAAGATTTTTATTTTCAACATATTCGTCGCTTACTATTTCTAAAGTAATCGGCATGATTTATTTTCAACACATTCGTCGGTTACTATTTCAAAAGTAATCGGCAAGATTTATTTTCAGCACATATTCGTCGCTTACTATTTCAAAAGTAATCGGCATGATTTATTTTCAGCACATTCGTCGGTTACTATTTCAAAAGTAATCGGCAAGATTTATTTTCAGCACATATTCGTCGGTTACTATTTCAAAAGTAATGGGCAAGACTTTTATTTTCAGCACATTTGTCGGTTACTATTTCAATAGTAATCGGCATTATTTATTTTCAGCACATTCGTCGGTTACTATTTCAAAAGTAATCGGCAAGATTTATTTTCAGCACATATTCGTCGGTTACTATTTCAAAAGTAATGGGCAAGACTTTTATTTTCAGCACATTTGTCGGTTACTATTTCAATAGTAATCGGCATTATTTATTTTCAGCACATTCGTCGGTTACTATTTCAAAAGTAATCGGCAAGATTTTTATTTTCAGCATATTGGTCGGTGACTATTTCAAAAGTAATCGGCAAGATTTTTATTTTCAGCATATTTGTCAGTTACTTTTTCAAAAGTAATCGGCAAGATTTTTATTTTCAGCATATTTGTCGGTTACTATTTTAAAAGTAATCGACAAGATTTTTATTTTCAACATATTCGTCGGTTACTATTTCAAAAGTAATCGGCAAGACTTTATATTCAGCATATTCGTTAATTACTATTTCAAAAGTAATCGGTAAGATTTTTATTTTCAACATATTCGTCGCTTACTATTTCAAAAGTAATCGGCATGATTTATTTTCAGCACATTCGTCAGTTACTATTTCAAAAGTAATCGGCAAGATTTATTTTCAGCACATATTCGTCGGTTACTATTTCAAAAGTTATCGGCAAGACTTTATTTTCAGCACATTCGTCGGTTACTATTTCAAAAGTAATTGGCAAGATTTTTATTTTCAGCATATTCGCCGGTGACTATTTCAAAAGTAATCGGCATGATTTATTTTCAGCAAATTCGTCGGTTACTATTTCAAAGGTAATCAACATGATTTATTTTCAACACATTCGTCGGTTACTATTTCAAAAGTAATCGGCATGATCTATTTTCTGCACATTCGTCGGTTACTATTTCAAAAGTAATCGGCAAGATTTTTATTTTCAGCATATTGGTCGGTGACTATTTCAAAAGTAATCGGCAAGATTTTTATTTTCAGCATATTTGTCGGTTACTATTTTAAAAGTAATCGACAAGATTTTTATTTTCAACATATTCGTCGGTTACTATTTCAAAAGTAATCGGCAAGACTTTATATTCAGCATATTCGTTGGTTACTATTTCAAAAGTAATCGGTAAGATTTTTATTTTCAACATATTCGTCGCTTACTATTTCAAAAGTAATCGGCATGATTTATTTTCAACACATTCGTCGGTTACTATTTCAAAAGTAATCGGCAAGATTTATTTTCAGCACATATTCGTCGCTTACTATTTCAAAAGTAATCGGCATGATTTATTTTCAGCACATTCGTCGGTTACTATTTCAAAAGTAATCGGCAAGATTTATTTTCAGCACATATTCGTCGGTTACTATTTCAAAAGTAATGGGCAAGACTTTTATTTTCAGCACATTTGTCGGTTACTATTTCAATAGTAATCGGCATTATTTATTTTCAGCACATTTGTCGGTTACTATTTCAAAAGTAATCGGCAAGATTTTTATTTTCAGCATATTGGTCGGTGACTATTTCAAAAGTAATCGGCAAGATTTTTATTTTCAGCATATTTGTCAGTTACTTTTTCAAAAGTAATCGGCAAGATTTTTATTTTCAGCATATTTGTCGGTTACTATTTTAAAAGTAATCGACAAGATTTTTATTTTCAACATATTCGTCGGTTACTATTTCAAAAGTAATCGGCAAGACTTTATATTCAGCATATTCGTTAATTACTATTTCAAAAGTAATCGGTAAGATTTTTATTTTCAGCATATTCGCCGGTGACTATTTCAAAAGTAATCGGCATGATTTATTTTCAGCAAATTCGTCGGTTACTATTTCAAAGGTAATCAACATGATTTATTTTCAACACATTCGTCGGTTACTATTTCAAAAGTAATCGGCATGATCTATTTTCTGCACATTCGTCGGTTACTATTTCAAAAGTAATCGGCAAGATTTTTATTTTCAGCATATTGGTCGGTGACTATTTCAAAAGTAATCGGCAAGATTTTTATTTTCAGCATATTTGTCGGTTGCTATTTTAAAAGTAATCGACAAGATTTTTATTTTCAACATATTCGTCGGTTACTATTTCAAAAGTAATCGGCAAGACTTTATATTCAGCATATTCGTTGGTTACTATTTCAAAAGTAATCGGTAAGATTTTTATTTTCAACATATTCGTCGCTTACTATTTCAAAAGTAATCGGCATGATTTATTTTCAACACATTCGTCGGTTACTATTTCAAAAGTAATCGGCAAGATTTATTTTCAGCACATATTCGTCGCTTACTATTTCAAAAGTAATCGGCATGATTTATTTTCAGCACATTCGTGGGTTACTATTTCAAAAGTAATCGGCAAGATTTATTTTCAGCACATATTCGTCGGTTACTATTTCAAAAGTAATGGGCAAGACTTTTATTTTCAGCACATTTGTCGGTTACTATTTCAATAGTAATCGGCATTATTTATTTTCAGCACATTCGTCGGTTACTATTTCAAAAGTAATCGGCAAGATTTTTATTTTCAGCATATTGGTCGGTGACTATTTCAAAAGTAATCGGCAAGATTTTTATTTTCAGCATATTTGTCAGTTACTTTTTCAAAAGTAATCGGCAAGATTTTTATTTTCAGCATATTTGTCGGTTACTATTTTAAAAGTAATCGACAAGATTTTTATTTTCAACATATTCGTCGGTTACTATTTCAAAAGTAATCGGCAAGACTTTATATTCAGCATATTCGTTAATTACTATTTCAAAAGTAATCGGTAAGATTTTTATTTTCAACATATTCGTCGCTTACTATTTCAAAAGTAATCGGCATGATTTATTTTCAGCACATTCGTCAGTTACTATTTCAAAAGTAATCGGCAAGATTTATTTTCAGCACATATTCGTCGGTTACTATTTCAAAAGTTATCGGCAAGACTTTATTTTCAGCACATTCGTCGGTTACTATTTCAAAAGTAATTGGCAAGATTTTTATTTTCAGCATATTCGCCGGTGACTATTTCAAAAGTAATCGGCATGATTTATTTTCAGCAAATTCGTCGGTTACTATTTCAAAGGTAATCAACATGATTTATTTTCAACACATTCGTCGGTTACTATTTCAAAAGTAATCGGCATGATCTATTTTCTGCACATTCGTCGGTTACTATTTCAAAAGTAATCGGCAAGATTTTTATTTTCAGCATATTGGTCGGTGACTATTTCAAAAGTAATCGGCAAGATTTTTATTTTCAGCATATTTGTCGGTTACTATTTCAAAAGTAATCGGCAAGACTTTATATTCAGCATATTCGTTGGTTACTATTTCAAAAGTAATCGGTAAGATTTTTATTTTCAACATATTCGTCGCTTACTATTTCAAAAGTAATCGGCATGATTTATTTTCAACACATTCGTCGGTTACTATTTCAAAAGTAATCGGCAAGATTTATTTTCAGCACATATTCGTCGCTTACTATTTCAAAAGTAATCGGCATGATTTATTTTCAGCACATTCGTCGGTTACTATTTCAAAAGTAATCGGCAAGATTTATTTTCAGCACATATTCGTCGGTTACTATTTCAAAAGTAATGGGCAAGACTTTTATTTTCAGCACATTTGTCGGTTACTATTTCAATAGTAATCGGCATTATTTATTTTCAGCACATTCGTCGGTTACTATTTCAAAAGTAATCGGCAAGATTTTTATTTTCAGCATATTGGTCGGTGACTATTTCAAAAGTAATCGGCAAGATTTTTATTTTCAGCATATTTGTCGGTTACTTTTTCAAAAGTAATCGGCAAGATTTTTATTTTCAGCATATTTGTCGGTTACTATTTTAAAAGTAATCGACAAGATTTTTATTTTCAACATATTCGTCGGTTACTATTTCAAAAGTAATCGGCAAGACTTTATATTCAGCATATTCGTTGGTTACTATTTCAAAAGTAATCGGTAAGATTTTTATTTTCAACATATTCGTCGCTTACTATTTCAAAAGTAATCGGCATGATTTATTTTCAACACATTCGTCGGTTACTATTTCAAAAGTAATCGGCAAGATTTATTTTCAGCACATATTCGTCGCTTACTATTTCAAAAGTAATCGGCATGATTTATTTTCAGCACATTCGTGGGTTACTATTTCAAAAGTAATCGGCAAGATTTATTTTCAGCACATATTCGTCGGTTACTATTTCAAAAGTAATGGGCAAGACTTTTATTTTCAGCACATTTGTCGGTTACTATTTCAATAGTAATCGGCATTATTTATTTTCAGCACATTCGTCGGTTACTATTTCAAAAGTAATCGGCAAGATTTTTATTTTCAGCATATTGGTCGGTGACTATTTCAAAAGTAATCGGCAAGATTTTTATTTTCAGCATATTTGTCAGTTACTTTTTCAAAAGTAATCGGCAAGATTTTTATTTTCAGCATATTTGTCGGTTACTATTTTAAAAGTAATCGACAAGATTTTTATTTTCAACATATTCGTCGGTTACTATTTCAAAAGTAATCGGCAAGACTTTATATTCAGCATATTCGTTAATTACTATTTCAAAAGTAATCGGTAAGATTTTTATTTTCAACATATTCGTCGCTTACTATTTCAAAAGTAATCGGCATGATTTATTTTCAGCACATTCGTCAGTTACTATTTCAAAAGTAATCGGCAAGATTTATTTTCAGCACATATTCGTCGGTTACTATTTCAAAAGTTATCGGCAAGACTTTATTTTCAGCACATTCGTCGGTTACTATTTCAAAAGTAATTGGCAAGATTTTTATTTTCAGCATATTCGCCGGTGACTATTTCAAAAGTAATCGGCATGATTTATTTTCAGCAAATTCGTCGGTTACTATTTCAAAGGTAATCAACATGATTTATTTTCAACACATTCGTCGGTTACTATTTCAAAAGTAATCGGCATGATCTATTTTCTGCACATTCGTCGGTTACTATTTCAAAAGTAATCGGCAAGATTTTTATTTTCAGCATATTGGTCGGTGACTATTTCAAAAGTAATCGGCAAGATTTTTATTTTCAGCATATTTGTCGGTTACTATTTTAAAAGTAATCGACAAGATTTTTATTTTCAACATATTCGTCGGTTACTATTTCAAAAGTAATCGGCAAGACTTTATATTCAGCATATTCGTTGGTTACTATTTCAAAAGTAATCGGTAAGATTTTTATTTTCAACATATTCGTCGCTTACTATTTCAAAAGTAATCGGCATGATTTATTTTCAACACATTCGTCGGTTACTATTTCAAAAGTAATCGGCAAGATTTATTTTCAGCACATATTCGTCGCTTACTATTTCAAAAGTAATCGGCATGATTTATTTTCAGCACATTCGTCGGTTACTATTTCAAAAGTAATCGGCAAGATTTATTTTCAGCACATATTCGTCGGTTACTATTTCAAAAGTAATGGGCAAGACTTTTATTTTCAGCACATTTGTCGGTTACTATTTCAATAGTAATCGGCATTATTTATTTTCAGCACATTCGTCGGTTACTATTTCAAAAGTAATCGGCAAGATTTTTATTTTCAGCATATTGGTCGGTGACTATTTCAAAAGTAATCGGCAAGATTTTTATTTTCAGCATATTTGTCGGTTACTTTTTCAAAAGTAATCGGCAAGATTTTTATTTTCAGCATATTTGTCGGTTACTATTTTAAAAGTAATCGACAAGATTTTTATTTTCAACATATTCGTCGGTTACTATTTCAAAAGTAATCGGCAAGACTTTATATTCAGCATATTCGTTGGTTACTATTTCAAAAGTAATCGGTAAGATTTTTATTTTCAACATATTCGTCGCTTACTATTTCTAAAGTAATCGGCATGATTTATTTTCAACACATTCGTCGGTTACTATTTCAAAAGTAATCGGCAAGATTTATTTTCAGCACATATTCGTCGCTTACTATTTCAAAAGTAATCGGCATGATTTATTTTCAGCACATTCGTCGGTTACTATTTCAAAAGTAATCGGCAAGATTTATTTTCAGCACATATTCGTCGGTTACTATTTCAAAAGTAATGGGCAAGACTTTTATTTTCAGCACATTTGTCGGTTACTATTTCAATAGTAATCGGCATTATTTATTTTCAGCACATTCGTCGGTTACTATTTCAAAAGTAATCGGCAAGATTTATTTTCAGCACATATTCGTCGGTTACTATTTCAAAAGTAATGGGCAAGACTTTTATTTTCAGCACATTTGTCGGTTACTATTTCAATAGTAATCGGCATTATTTATTTTCAGCACATTCGTCGGTTACTATTTTAAAAGTAATCGGCAAGATTTTTATTTTCAGCATATTGGTCGGTGACTATTTCAAAAGTAATCGGCAAGATTTTTATTTTCAGCATATTTGTCGGTTACTTTTTCAAAAGTAATCGGCAAGATTTTTATTTTCAGCATATTTGTCGGTTACTATTTTAAAAGTAATCGACAAGATTTTTATTTTCAACATATTCGTCGGTTACTATTTCAAAAGTAATCGGCAAGACTTTATATTCAGCATATTCGTTGGTTACTATTTCAAAAGTAATCGGTAAGATTTTTATTTTCAACATATTCGTCGCTTACTATTTCAAAAGTAATCGGCATGATTTATTTTCAGCACATATTCGTCGGTTACTATTTCAAAAGTTATCGGCAAGACTTTATTTTCAGCACATCCGTTGGTTACTATTTCAAAAGTAATCGGTAAGATTTTTATTTTCAACATATTCGTCACTTACTATTTCCAAAGTAATCGGCATGATTTATTTTCAGCACATTCGTCGGTTACTATTTCAAAAGTAATTGACAAGATTTTTATTTTCAGCATATTCGCCGGTGACTATTTCAAAAGTAATCGGCATGATTTATTTTCAGCAGATTCGTCGGTTACTATTTCAAAGGTAATCGACATGATTTATTTTCAACACATTCGTCGGTTACTATTTCAAAAGTAATCGGCATGATCTATTTTCTGCACATTCGTCGGTTACTATTTCAAAAGTAATCGGCAAGATTTTTATTTTCAGCATATTGGTCGGTGACTATTTCAAAAGTAATCGGCAAGATTTTTATTTTCAGCATATTTGTCGGTTACTATTTTAAAAGTAATCGACAAGATTTTTATTTTCAACATATTCGTCGGTTACTATTTCAAAAGTAATCGGCAAGACTTTATATTCAGCATATTCGTTGGTTACTATTTCAAAAGTAATCGGTAAGATTTTTATTTTCAACATATTCGTCGCTTACTATTTCAAAAGTAATCGGCATGATTTATTTTCAACACATTCGTCGGTTACTATTTCAAAAGTAATCGGCATGATCTATTTTCTGCACATTCGTCGGTTACTATTTCAAAAGTAATCGGCAAGATTTTTATTTTCAGCATATTGGTCGGTGACTATTTCAAAAGTAATCGGCAAGATTTTTATTTTCAGCATATTTGTCGGTTACTATTTTAAAAGTAATCGACAAGATTTTTATTTTCAACATATTCGTCGGTTACTATTTCAAAAGTAATCGGCAAGACTTTATATTCAGCATATTCGTTGGTTACTATTTCAAAAGTAATCGGTAAGATTTTTATTTTCAACATATTCGTCGCTTACTATTTCAAAAGTAATCGGCATGATTTATTTTCAACACATTCGTCGGTTACTATTTCAAAAGTAATCGGCAAGATTTATTTTCAGCACATATTCGTCGCTTACTATTTCAAAAGTAATCGGCATGATTTATTTTCAGCACATTCGTCGGTTACTATTTCAAAAGTAATCGGCAAGATTTATTTTCAGCACATATTCGTCGGTTACTATTTCAAAAGTAATGGGCAAGACTTTTATTTTCAGCACATTTGTCGGTTACTATTTCAATAGTAATCGGCATTATTTATTTTCAGCACATTCGTCGGTTACTATTTCAAAAGTAATCGGCAAGATTTTTATTTTCAGCATATTGGTCGGTGACTATTTCAAAAGTAATCGGCAAGATTTTTATTTTCAGCATATTTGTCGGTTACTTTTTCAAAAGTAATCGGCAAGATTTTTATTTTCAGCATATTTGTCGGTTACTATTTTAAAAGTAATCGACAAGATTTTTATTTTCAACATATTCGTCGGTTACTATTTCAAAAGTAATCGGCAAGACTTTATATTCAGCATATTCGTTGGTTACTATTTCAAAAGTAATCGGTAAGATTTTTATTTTCAACATATTCGTCGCTTACTATTTCTAAAGTAATCGGCATGATTTATTTTCAACACATTCGTCGGTTACTATTTCAAAAGTAATCGGCAAGATTTATTTTCAGCACATATTCGTCGCTTACTATTTCAAAAGTAATCGGCATGATTTATTTTCAGCACATTCGTCGGTTACTATTTCAAAAGTAATCGGCAAGATTTATTTTCAGCACATATTCGTCGGTTACTATTTCAAAAGTAATGGGCAAGACTTTTATTTTCAGCACATTTGTCGGTTACTATTTCAATAGTAATCGGCATTATTTATTTTCAGCACATTCGTCGGTTACTATTTCAAAAGTAATCGGCAAGATTTTTATTTTCAGCATATTGGTCGGTGACTATTTCAAAAGTAATCGGCAAGATTTTTATTTTCAGCATATTTGTCGGTTACTTTTTCAAAAGTAATCGGCAAGATTTTTATTTTCAGCATATTTGTCGGTTACTATTTTAAAAGTAATCGACAAGATTTTTATTTTCAACATATTCGTCGGTTACTATTTCAAAAGTAATCGGCAAGACTTTATATTCAGCATATTCGTTGGTTACTATTTCAAAAGTAATCGGTAAGATTTTTATTTTCAACATATTCGTCGCTTACTATTTCTAAAGTAATCGGCATGATTTATTTTCAACACATTCGTCGGTTACTATTTCAAAAGTAATCGGCAAGATTTATTTTCAGCACATATTCGTCGCTTACTATTTCAAAAGTAATCGGCATGATTTATTTTCAGCACATTCGTCGGTTACTATTTCAAAAGTAATCGGCAAGATTTTTTTTCAGCACATATTCGTCGGTTACTATTTCAAAAGTAATGGGCAAGACTTTTATTTTCAGCACATTTGTCGGTTACTATTTCAATAGTAATCGGCATTATTTATTTTCAGCACATTCGTCGGTTACTATTTCAAAAGTAATCGGCAAGATTTTTATTTTCAGCATATTGGTCGGTGACTATTTCAAAAGTAATCGGCAAGATTTTTATTTTCAGCATATTTGTCGGTTACTTTTTCAAAAGTAATCGGCAAGATTTTTATTTTCAGCATATTTGTCGGTTACTATTTTAAAAGTAATCGACAAGATTTTTATTTTCAACATATTCGTCGGTTACTATTTCAAAAGTAATCGGCAAGACTTTATATTCAGCATATTCGTTGGTTACTATTTCAAAAGTAATCGGTAAGATTTTTATTTTCAACATATTCGTCGCTTACTATTTCAAAAGTAATCGGCATGATTTATTTTCAGCACATTCGTCAGTTACTATTTCAAAAGTAATCGGCAAGATTTATTTTCAGCACATATTCGTCGGTTACTATTTCAAAAGTTATCGGCAAGACTTTATTTTCAGCACATCCGTTGGTTACTATTTCAAAAGTAATCGGTAAGATTTTTATTTTCAACATATTCGTCACTTACTATTTCCAAAGTAATCGGCATGATTTATTTTCAGCACATTCGTCGGTTACTATTTCAAAAGTAATTGACAAGATTTTTATTTTCAGCATATTCGCCGGTGACTATTTCAAAAGTAATCGGCATGATTTATTTTCAGCAGATTCGTCGGTTACTATTTCAAAGGTAATCGACATGATTTATTTTCAACACATTCGTCGGTTACTATTTCAAAAGTAATCGGCATGATCTATTTTCTGCACATTCGTCGGTTACTATTTCAAAAGTAATCGGCAAGATTTTTATTTTCAGCATATTGGTCGGTGACTATTTCAAAAGTAATCGGCAAGATTTTTATTTTCAGCATATTTGTCGGTTACTATTTTAAAAGTAATCGACAAGATTTTTATTTTCAACATATTCGTCGGTTACTATTTCAAAAGTAATCGGCAAGACTTTATATTCAGCATATTCGTTGGTTACTATTTCAAAAGTAATCGGTAAGATTTTTATTTTCAACATATTCGTCGCTTACTATTTCAAAAGTAATCGGCATGATTTATTTTCAACACATTCGTCGGTTACTATTTCAAAAGTAATCGGCAAGATTTATTTTCAGCACATATTCGTCGCTTACTATTTCAAAAGTAATCGGCATGATTTATTTTCAGCACATTCGTCGGTTACTATTTCAAAAGTAATCGGCAAGATTTATTTTCAGCACATATTCGTCGGTTACTATTTCAAAAGTAATGGGCAAGACTTTTATTTTCAGCACATTTGTCGGTTACTATTTCAATAGTAATCGGCATTATTTATTTTCAGCACATTCGTCGGTTACTATTTCAAAAGTAATCGGCAAGATTTTTATTTTCAGCATATTGGTCGGTGACTATTTCAAAAGTAATCGGCAAGATTTTTATTTTCAGCATATTTGTCGGTTACTTTTTCAAAAGTAATCGGCAAGATTTTTATTTTCAGCATATTTGTCGGTTACTATTTTAAAAGTAATCGACAAGATTTTTATTTTCAACATATTCGTCGGTTACTATTTCAAAAGTAATCGGCAAGACTTTATATTCAGCATATTCGTTGGTTACAATTTCAAAAGTAATCGGTAAGATTTTTATTTTCAACATATTCGTCGCTTACTATTTCTAAAGTAATCGGCATGATTTATTTTCAACACATTCGTCGGTTACTATTTCAAAAGTAATCGGCAAGATTTATTTTCAGCACATATTCGTCGCTTACTATTTCAAAAGTAATCGGCATGATTTATTTTCAGCACATTCGTCGGTTACTATTTCAAAAGTAATCGGCAAGATTTATTTTCAGCACATATTCGTCGGTTACTATTTCAAAAGTAATGGGCAAGACTTTTATTTTCAGCACATTTGTCGGTTACTATTTCAATAGTAATCGGCATTATTTATTTTCAGCACATTCGTCGGTTACTATTTCAAAAGTAATCGGCAAGATTTTTATTTTCAGCATATTGGTCGGTGACTATTTCAAAAGTAATCGGCAAGATTTTTATTTTCAGCATATTTGTCGGTTACTTTTTCAAAAGTAATCGGCAAGATTTTTATTTTCAGCATATTTGTCGGTTACTATTTTAAAAGTAATCGACAAGATTTTTATTTTCAACATATTCGTCGGTTACTATTTCAAAAGTAATCGGCAAGACTTTATATTCAGCATATTCGTTGGTTACTATTTCAAAAGTAATCGGTAAGATTTTTATTTTCAACATATTCGTCGCTTACTATTTCAAAAGTAATCGGCATGATTTATTTTCAGCACATATTCGTCGGTTACTATTTCAAAAGTTATCGGCAAGACTTTATTTTCAGCACATCCGTTGGTTACTATTTCAAAAGTAATCGGTAAGATTTTTATTTTCAACATATTCGTCACTTACTATTTCCAAAGTAATCGGCATGATTTATTTTCAGCACATTCGTCGGTTACTATTTCAAAAGTAATTGACAAGATTTTTATTTTCAGCATATTCGCCGGTGACTATTTCAAAAGTAATCGGCATGATTTATTTTCAGCAGATTCGTCGGTTACTATTTCAAAGGTAATCGACATGATTTATTTTCAACACATTCGTCGGTTACTATTTCAAAAGTAATCGGCATGATCTATTTTCTGCACATTCGTCGGTTACTATTTCAAAAGTAATCGGCAAGATTTTTATTTTCAGCATATTGGTCGGTGACTATTTCAAAAGTAATCGGCAAGATTTTTATTTTCTGCATATTTGTCGGTTACTATTTTAAAAGTAATCGACAAGATTTTTATTTTCAACATATTCGTCGGTTACTATTTCAAAAGTAATCGGCAAGACTTTATATTCAGCATATTCGTTGGTTACTATTTCAAAAGTAATCGGTAAGATTTTTATTTTCAACATATTCGTCGCTTACTATTTCAAAAGTAATCGGCATGATTTATTTTCAACACATTCGTGGGTTACTATTTCAAAAGTAATCGGCAAGATTTATTTTCAGCACATATTCGTCGCTTACTATTTCAAAAGTAATCGGCATGATTTATTTTCAGCACATTCGTCGGTTACTATTTCAAAAGTAATCGGCAAGATTTATTTTCAGCACATATTCGTCGGTTACTATTTCAAAAGTAATGGGCAAGACTTTTATTTTCAGCACATTTGTCGGTTACTATTTCAATAGTAATCGGCATTATTTATTTTCAGCACATTCGTCGGTTACTATTTCAAAAGTAATCGGCAAGATTTTTATTTTCAGCATATTGGTCGGTGACTATTTCAAAAGTAATCGGCAAGATTTTTATTTTCAGCATATTTGTCGGTTACTTTTTCAAAAGTAATCGGCAAGATTTTTATTTTCAGCATATTTGTCGGTTACTATTTTAAAAGTAATCGACAAGATTTTTATTTTCAACATATTCGTCGGTTACTATTTCAAAAGTAATCGGCAAGACTTTATATTCAGCATATTCGTTGGTTACAATTTCAAAAGTAATCGGTAAGATTTTTATTTTCAACATATTCGTCGCTTACTATTTCTAAAGTAATCGGCATGATTTATTTTCAACACATTCGTCGGTTACTATTTCAAAAGTAATCGGCAAGATTTATTTTCAGCACATATTCGTCGCTTACTATTTCAAAAGTAATCGGCATGATTTATTTTCAGCACATTCGTCGGTTACTATTTCAAAAGTAATCGGCAAGATTTATTTTCAGCACATATTCGTCGGTTACTATTTCAAAAGTAATGGGCAAGACTTTTATTTTCAGCACATTTGTCGGTTACTATTTCAATAGTGATCGGCATTATTTATTTTCAGCACATTCGTCGGTTACTATTTCAAAAGTAATCGGCAAGATTTTTATTTTCAGCATATTGGTCGGTGACTATTTCAAAAGTAATCGGCAAGATTTTTATTTTCAGCATATTTGTCGGTTACTTTTTCAAAAGTAATCGGCAAGATTTTTATTTTCAGCATATTTGTCGGTTACTATTTTAAAAGTAATCGACAAGATTTTTATTTTCAACATATTCGTCGGTTACTATTTCAAAAGTAATCGGCAAGACTTTATATTCAGCATATTCGTTGGTTACTATTTCAAAAGTAATCGGTAAGATTTTTATTTTCAACATATTCGTCGCTTACTATTTCAAAAGTAATCGGCATGATTTATTTTTAGCACATATTCGTCGGTTACTATTTCAAAAGTTATCGGCAAGACTTTATTTTCAGCACATCCGTTGGTTACTATTTCAAAAGTAATCGGTAAGATTTTTATTTTCAACATATTCGTCACTTACTATTTCCAAAGTAATCGGCATGATTTATTTTCAGCACATTCGTCGGTTACTATTTCAAAAGTAATTGACAAGATTTTTATTTTCAGCATATTCGCCGGTGACTATTTCAAAAGTAATCGGCATGATTTATTTTCAGCAGATTCGTCGGTTACTATTTCAAAGGTAATCGACATGATTTATTTTCAACACATTCGTCGGTTACTATTTCAAAAGTAATCGGCATGATCTATTTTCTGCACATTCGTCGGTTACTATTTCAAAAGTAATCGGCAAGATTTTTATTTTCAGCATATTGGTCGGTGACTATTTCAAAAGTAATCGGCAAGATTTTTATTTTCAGCATATTTGTCGGTTACTATTTTAAAAGTAATCGACAAGATTTTTATTTTCAACATATTCGTCGGTTACTATTTCAAAAGTAATCGGCAAGACTTTATATTCAGCATATTCGTTGGTTACTATTTCAAAAGTAATCGGTAAGATTTTTATTTTCAACATATTCGTCGCTTACTATTTCAAAAGTAATCGGCATGATTTATTTTCAACACATTCGTCGGTTACTATTTCAAAAGTAATCGGCAAGATTTATTTTCAGCACATATTCGTCGCTTACTATTTCAAAAGTAATCGGCATGATTTATTTTCAGCACATTCGTCGGTTACTATTTCAAAAGTAATCGGCAAGATTTATTTTCAGCACATATTCGTCGGTTACTATTTCAAAAGTAATGGGCAAGACTTTTATTTTCAGCACATTTGTCGGTTACTATTTCAATAGTAATCGGCATTATTTATTTTCAGCACATTCGTCGGTTACTATTTCAAAAGTAATCGGCAAGATTTTTATTTTCAGCATATTGGTCGGTGACTATTTCAAAAGTAATCGGCAAGATTTTTATTTTCAGCATATTTGTCGGTTACTTTTTCAAAAGTAATCGGCAAGATTTTTATTTTCAGCATATTTGTCGGTTACTATTTTAAAAGTAATCGACAAGATTTTTATTTTCAACATATTCGTCGGTTACTATTTCAAAAGTAATCGGCAAGACTTTATATTCAGCATATTCGTTGGTTACTATTTCAAAAGTAATCGGTAAGATTTTTATTTTCAACATATTCGTCGCTTACTATTTCTAAAGTAATCGGCATGATTTATTTTCAACACATTCGTCGGTTACTATTTCAAAAGTAATCGGCAAGATTTATTTTCAGCACATATTCGTCGCTTACTATTTCAAAAGTAATCGGCATGATTTATTTTCAGCACATTCGTCGGTTACTATTTCAAAAGTAATCGGCAAGATTTATTTTCAGCACATATTCGTCGGTTACTATTTCAAAAGTAATGGGCAAGACTTTTATTTTCAGCACATTTGTCGGTTACTATTTCAATAGTAATCGGCATTATTTATTTTCAGCACATTCGTCGGTTACTATTTCAAAAGTAATCGGCAAGATTTTTATTTTCAGCATATTGGTCGGTGACTATTTCAAAAGTAATCGGCAAGATTTTTATTTTCAGCATATTTGTCGGTTACTTTTTCAAAAGTAATCGGCAAGATTTTTATTTTCAGCATATTTGTCGGTTACTATTTTAAAAGTAATCGACAAGATTTTTATTTTCAACATATTCGTCGGTTACTATTTCAAAAGTAATCGGCAAGACTTTATATTCAGCATATTCGTTGGTTACTATTTCAAAAGTAATCGGTAAGATTTTTATTTTCAACATATTCGTCGCTTACTATTTCAAAAGTAATCGGCATGATTTATTTTCAGCACATATTCGTCGGTTACTATTTCAAAAGTTATCGGCAAGACTTTATTTTCAGCACATCCGTTGGTTACTATTTCAAAAGTAATCGGTAAGATTTTTATTTTCAACATATTCGTCACTTACTATTTCCAAAGTAATCGGCATGATTTATTTTCAGCACATTCGTCGGTTACTATTTCAAAAGTAATTGACAAGATTTTTATTTTCAGCATATTCGCCGGTGACTATTTCAAAAGTAATCGGCATGATTTATTTTCAGCAGATTCGTCGGTTACTATTTCAAAGGTAATCGACATGATTTATTTTCAACACATTCGTCGGTTACTATTTCAAAAGTAATCGGCATGATCTATTTTCTGCACATTCGTCGGTTACTATTTCAAAAGTAATCGGCAAGATTTTTATTTTCAGCATATTGGTCGGTGACTATTTCAAAAGTAATCGGCAAGATTTTTATTTTCAGCATATTTGTCGGTTACTATTTTAAAAGTAATCGACAAGATTTTTATTTTCAACATATTCGTCGGTTACTATTTCAAAAGTAATCGGCAAGACTTTATATTCAGCATATTCGTTGGTTACTATTTCAAAAGTAATCGGTAAGATTTTTATTTTCAACATATTCGTCGCTTACTATTTCTAAAGTAATCGGCATGATTTATTTTCAACACATTCGTCGGTTACTATTTCAAAAGTAATCGGCAAGATTTATTTTCAGCACATATTCGTCGCTTACTATTTCAAAAGTAATCGGCATGATTTATTTTCAGCACATTCGTCGGTTACTATTTCAAAAGTAATCGGCAAGATTTATTTTCAGCACATATTCGTCGGTTACTATTTCAAAAGTAATGGGCAAGACTTTTATTTTCAGCACATTTGTCGGTTACTATTTCAATAGTAATCGGCATTATTTATTTTCAGCACATTCGTCGGTTACTATTTCAAAAGTAATCGGCAAGATTTTTATTTTCAGCATATTGGTCGGTGACTATTTCAAAAGTAATCGGCAAGATTTTTATTTTCAGCATATTTGTCGGTTACTTTTTCAAAAGTAATCGGCAAGATTTTTATTTTCAGCATATTTGTCGGTTACTATTTTAAAAGTAATCGACAAGATTTTTATTTTCAACATATTCGTCGGTTACTATTTCAAAAGTAATCGGCAAGACTTTATATTCAGCATATTCGTTGGTTACTATTTCAAAAGTAATCGGTAAGATTTTTATTTTCAACATATTCGTCGCTTACTATTTCAAAAGTAATCGGCATGATTTATTTTCAGCACATATTCGTCGGTTACTATTTCAAAAGTTATCGGCAAGACTTTATTTTCAGCACATCCGTTGGTTACTATTTCAAAAGTAATCGGTAAGATTTTTATTTTCAACATATTCGTCACTTACTATTTCCAAAGTAATCGGCATGATTTATTTTCAGCACATTCGTCGGTTACTATTTCAAAAGTAATCGGTAAGATTTTTATTTTCAACATATTCGTCGCTTACTATTTCAAAAGTAATCGGCATGATTTATTTTCAGCACATATTCGTCGGTTACTATTTCAAAAGTTATCGGCAAGACTTTATTTTCAGCACATCCGTTGGTTACTATTTCAAAAGTAATCGGTAAGATTTTTATTTTCAACATATTCGTCACTTACTATTTCCAAAGTAATCGGCATGATTTATTTTCAGCACATTCGTCGGTTACTATTTCAAAAGTAATTGACAAGATTTTTATTTTCAGCATATTCGCCGGTGACTATTTCAAAAGTAATCGGCATGATTTATTTTCAGCAGATTTGTCGGTTACTATTTCAAAGGTAATCGACATGATTTATTTTCAACACATTCGTCGGTTACTATTTCAAAAGTAATCGGCATGATCTATTTTCTGCACATTCGTCGGTTACTATTTCAAAAGTAATCGGCAAGATTTTTATTTTCAGCATATTGGTCGGTGACTATTTCAAAAGTAATCGGCAAGATTTTTATTTTCAGCATATTTGTCGGTTACTATTTTAAAAGTAATCGACAAGATTTTTATTTTCAACATATTCGTCGGTTACTATTTCAAAAGTAATCGGCAAGACTTTATATTCAGCATATTCGTTGGTTACTATTTCAAAAGTAATCGGTAAGATTTTTATTTTCAACATATTCGTCGCTTACTATTTCAAAAGTAATCGGCATGATTTATTTTCAACACATTCGTCGGTTACTATTTCAAAAGTAATCGGCAAGATTTATTTTCAGCACATATTCGTCGCTTACTATTTCAAAAGTAATCGGCATGATTTATTTTCAGCACATTCGTCGGTTACTATTTCAAAAGTAATCGGCAAGATTTATTTTCAGCACATATTCGTCGGTTACTATTTCAAAAGTAATGGGCAAGACTTTTATTTTCAGCACATTTGTCGGTTACTATTTCAATAGTAATCGGCATTATTTATTTTCAGCACATTCGTCGGTTACTATTTCAAAAGTAATCGGCAAGATTTTTATTTTCAGCATATTGGTCGGTGACTATTTCAAAAGTAATCGGCAAGATTTTTATTTTCAGCATATTTGTCGGTTACTTTTTCAAAAGTAATCGGCAAGATTTTTATTTTCAGCATATTTGTCGGTTACTATTTTAAAAGTAATCGACAAGATTTTTATTTTCAACATATTCGTCGGTTACTATTTCAAAAGTAATCGGCAAGACTTTATATTCAGCATATTCGTTGGTTACTATTTCAAAAGTAATCGGTAAGATTTTTATTTTCAACATATTCGTCGCTTACTATTTCAAAAGTAATCGGCATGATTTATTTTCAGCACATATTCGTCGGTTACTATTTCAAAAGTTATCGGCAAGACTTTATTTTCAGCACATCCGTTGGTTACTATTTCAAAAGTAATCGGTAAGATTTTTATTTTCAACATATTCGTCACTTACTATTTCCAAAGTAATCGGCATGATTTATTTTCAGCACATTCGTCGGTTACTATTTCAAAAGTAATTGACAAGATTTTTATTTTCAGCATATTCGCCGGTGACTATTTCAAAAGTAATCGGCATGATTTATTTTCAGCAGATTCGTCGGTTACTATTTCAAAGGTAATCGACATGATTTATTTTCAACACATTCGTCGGTTACTATTTCAAAAGTAATCGGCATGATCTATTTTCTGCACATTCGTCGGTTACTATTTCAAAAGTAATCGGCAAGATTTTTATTTTCAGCATATTGGTCGGTGACTATTTCAAAAGTAATCGGCAAGATTTTTATTTTCAGCATATTTGTCGGTTACTATTTTAAAAGTAATCGACAAGATTTTTATTTTCAACATATTCGTCGGTTACTATTTCAAAAGTAATCGGCAAGACTTTATATTCAGCATATTCGTTGGTTACTATTTCAAAAGTAATCGGTAAGATTTTTATTTTCAACATATTCGTCGCTTACTATTTCAAAAGTAATCGGCATGATTTATTTTCAACACATTCGTCGGTTACTATTTCAAAAGTAATCGGCAAGATTTATTTTCAGCACATATTCGTCGCTTACTATTTCAAAAGTAATCGGCATGATTTATTTTCAGCACATTCGTCGGTTACTATTTCAAAAGTAATCGGCAAGATTTATTTTCAGCACATATTCGTCGGTTACTATTTCAAAAGTAATGGGCAAGACTTTTATTTTCAGCACATTTGTCGGTTACTATTTCAATAGTAATCGGCATTATTTATTTTCAGCACATTCGTCGGTTACTATTTCAAAAGTAATCGGCAAGATTTTTATTTTCAGCATATTGGTCGGTGACTATTTCAAAAGTAATCGGCAAGATTTTTATTTTCAGCATATTTGTCGGTTACTTTTTCAAAAGTAATCGGCAAGATTTTTATTTTCAGCATATTTGTCGGTTACTATTTTAAATGTAATCGACAAGATTTTTATTTTCAACATATTCGTCAGTTACTATTTCAAAAGTAATCGGCAAGACTTTATATTCAGCATATTCGTTGGTTACTATTTCAAAAGTAATCGGTAAGATTTTTATTTTCAACATATTCGTCGCTTACTATTTCTAAAGTAATCGGCATGATTTATTTTCAACACATTCGTCGGTTACTATTTCAAAAGTAATCGGCAAGATTTATTTTCAGCACATATTCGTCGCTTACTATTTCAAAAGTAATCGGCATGATTTATTTTCAGCACATTCGTCGGTTACTATTTCAAAAGTAATCGGCAAGATTTATTTTCAGCACATATTCGTCGGTTACTATTTCAAAAGTAATGGGCAAGACTTTTATTTTCAGCACATTTGTCGGTTACTATTTCAATAGTAATCGGCATTATTTATTTTCAGCACATTCGTCGGTTACTATTTCAAAAGTAATCGGCAAGATTTTTATTTTCAGCATATTGGTCGGTGACTATTTCAAAAGTAATCGGCAAGATTTTTATTTTCAGCATATTTGTCGGTTACTTTTTCAAAAGTAATCGGCAAGATTTTTATTTTCAGCATATTTGTCGGTTACTATTTTAAAAGTAATCGACAAGAATTTTATTTTCAACATATTCGTCGGTTACTATTTCAAAAGTAATCGGCAAGACTTTATATTCAGCATATTCGTTGGTTACTATTTCAAAAGTAATCGGTAAGATTTTTATTTTCAACATATTCGTCGCTTACTATTTCAAAAGTAATCGGCATGATTTATTTTCAGCACATATTCGTCGGTTACTATTTCAAAAGTTATCGGCAAGACTTTATTTTCAGCACATCCGTTGGTTACTATTTCAAAAGTAATCGGTAAGATTTTTATTTTCAACATATTCGTCACTTACTATTTCCAAAGTAATCGGCATGATTTATTTTCAGCACATTCGTCGGTTACTATTTCAAAAGTAATTGACAAGATTTTTATTTTCAGCATATTCGCCGGTGACTATTTCAAAAGTAATCGGCATGATTTATTTTCAGCAGATTCGTCGGTTACTATTTCAAAGGTAATCGACATGATTTATTTTCAACACATTCGTCGGTTACTATTTCAAAAGTAATCGGCATGATCTATTTTCTGCACATTCGTCGGTTACTATTTCAAAAGTAATCGGCAAGATTTTTATTTTCAGCATATTGGTCGGTGACTATTTCAAAAGTAATCGGCAAGATTTTTATTTTCAGCATATTTGTCGGTTACTATTTTAAAAGTAATCGACAAGATTTTTATTTTCAACATATTCGTCGGTTACTATTTCAAAAGTAATCGGCAAGACTTTATATTCAGCATATTCGTTGGTTACTATTTCAAAAGTAATCGGTAAGATTTTTATTTTCAACATATTCGTCGCTTACTATTTCAAAAGTAATCGGCATGATTTATTTTCAACACATTCGTCGGTTACTATTTCAAAAGTAATCGGCAAGATTTATTTTCAGCACATATTCGTCGCTTACTATTTCAAAAGTAATCGGCATGATTTATTTTCAGCACATTCGTCGGTTACTATTTCAAAAGTAATCGGCAAGATTTATTTTCAGCACATATTCGTCGGTTACTATTTCAAAAGTAATGGGCAAGACTTTTATTTTCAGCACATTTGTCGGTTACTATTTCAATAGTAATCGGCATTATTTATTTTCAGCACATTCGTCGGTTACTATTTCAAAAGTAATCGGCAAGATTTTTATTTTCAGCATATTGGTCGGTGACTATTTCAAAAGTAATCGGCAAGATTTTTATTTTCAGCATATTTGTCGGTTACTTTTTCAAAAGTAATCGGCAAGATTTTTATTTTCAGCATATTTGTCGGTTACTATTTTAAATGTAATCGACAAGATTTTTATTTTCAACATATTCGTCAGTTACTATTTCAAAAGTAATCGGTAAGATTTTTATTTTCAACATATTCGTCGCTTACTATTTCTAAAGTAATCGGCATGATTTATTTTCAACACATTCGTCGGTTACTATTTCAAAAGTAATCGGCAAGATTTATTTTCAGCACATATTCGTCGCTTACTATTTCAAAAGTAATCGGTAAGATTTTTATTTTCAACATATTCGTCGCTTACTATTTCAAAAGTAATCGGCATGATTTATTTTCAGCACATATTCGTCGGTTACTATTTCAAAAGTTATCGGCAAGACTTTATTTTCAGCACATCCGTTGGTTACTATTTCAAAAGTAATCGGTAAGATTTTTATTTTCAACATATTCGTCACTTACTATTTCCAAAGTAATCGGCATGATTTATTTTCAGCACATTCGTCGGTTACTATTTCAAAAGTAATT
This sequence comes from Medicago lupulina, assembly GCA_958299785.1. Lineage (NCBI taxonomy): Eukaryota > Viridiplantae > Streptophyta > Magnoliopsida > Fabales > Fabaceae > Medicago > Medicago lupulina. The sequence goes on from CATQJP010000005.1 coordinate 142,592, forward strand.
GACAAGATTTTTATTTTCAGCATATTCGCCGGTGACTATTTCAAAAGTAATCGGCATGATTTATTTTCAGCAGATTCGTCGGTTACTATTTCAAAGGTAATCGACATGATTTATTTTCAACACATTCGTCGGTTACTATTTCAAAAGTAATCGGCATGATCTATTTTCTGCACATTCGTCGGTTACTATTTCAAAAGTAATCGGCAAGATTTTTATTTTCAGCATATTGGTCGGTGACTATTTCAAAAGTAATCGGCAAGATTTTTATTTTCAGCATATTTGTCGGTTACTATTTTAAATGTAATCGACAAGATTTTTATTTTCAACATATTCGTCAGTTACTATTTCAAAAGTAATCGGCAAGACTTTATATTCAGCATATTCGTTGGTTACTATTTCAAAAGTAATCGGTAAGATTTTTATTTTCAACATATTCGTCGCTTACTATTTCTAAAGTAATCGGCATGATTTATTTTCAACACATTCGTCGGTTACTATTTCAAAAGTAATCGGCAAGATTTATTTTCAGCACATATTCGTCGCTTACTATTTCAAAAGTAATCGGCATGATTTATTTTCAGCACATTCGTCGGTTACTATTTCAAAAGTAATCGGCAAGATTTATTTTCAGCACATATTCGTCGGTTACTATTTCAAAAGTAATGGGCAAGACTTTTATTTTCAGCACATTTGTCGGTTACTATTTCAATAGTAATCGGCATTATTTATTTTCAGCACATTCGTCGGTTACTATTTCAAAAGTAATCGGCAAGATTTTTATTTTCAGCATATTGGTCGGTGACTATTTCAAAAGTAATCGGCAAGATTTTTATTTTCAGCATATTTGTCGGTTACTTTTTCAAAAGTAATCGGCAAGATTTTTATTTTCAGCATATTTGTCGGTTACTATTTTAAAAGTAATCGACAAGAATTTTATTTTCAACATATTCGTCGGTTACTATTTCAAAAGTAATCGGCAAGACTTTATATTCAGCATATTCGTTGGTTACTATTTCAAAAGTAATCGGTAAGATTTTTATTTTCAACATATTCGTCGCTTACTATTTCAAAAGTAATCGGCATGATTTATTTTCAGCACATATTCGTCGGTTACTATTTCAAAAGTTATCGGCAAGACTTTATTTTCAGCACATCCGTTGGTTACTATTTCAAAAGTAATCGGTAAGATTTTTATTTTCAACATATTCGTCACTTACTATTTCCAAAGTAATCGGCATGATTTATTTTCAGCACATTCGTCGGTTACTATTTCAAAAGTAATTGACAAGATTTTTATTTTCAGCATATTCGCCGGTGACTATTTCAAAAGTAATCGGCATGATTTATTTTCAGCAGATTCGTCGGTTACTATTTCAAAGGTAATCGACATGATTTATTTTCAACACATTCGTCGGTTACTATTTCAAAAGTAATCGGCATGATCTATTTTCTGCACATTCGTCGGTTACTATTTCAAAAGTAATCGGCAAGATTTTTATTTTCAGCATATTGGTCGGTGACTATTTCAAAAGTAATCGGCAAGATTTTTATTTTCAGCATATTTGTCGGTTACTATTTTAAAAGTAATCGACAAGATTTTTATTTTCAACATATTCGTCGGTTACTATTTCAAAAGTAATCGGCAAGACTTTATATTCAGCATATTCGTTGGTTACTATTTCAAAAGTAATCGGTAAGATTTTTATTTTCAACATATTCGTCGCTTACTATTTCAAAAGTAATCGGCATGATTTATTTTCAACACATTCGTCGGTTACTATTTCAAAAGTAATCGGCAAGATTTATTTTCAGCACATATTCGTCGCTTACTATTTCAAAAGTAATCGGCATGATTTATTTTCAGCACATTCGTCGGTTACTATTTCAAAAGTAATCGGCAAGATTTATTTTCAGCACATATTCGTCGGTTACTATTTCAAAAGTAATGGGCAAGACTTTTATTTTCAGCACATTTGTCGGTTACTATTTCAATAGTAATCGGCATTATTTATTTTCAGCACATTCGTCGGTTACTATTTCAAAAGTAATCGGCAAGATTTTTATTTTCAGCATATTGGTCGGTGACTATTTCAAAAGTAATCGGCAAGATTTTTATTTTCAGCATATTTGTCGGTTACTTTTTCAAAAGTAATCGGCAAGATTTTTATTTTCAGCATATTTGTCGGTTACTATTTTAAATGTAATCGACAAGATTTTTATTTTCAACATATTCGTCAGTTACTATTTCAAAAGTAATCGGTAAGATTTTTATTTTCAACATATTCGTCGCTTACTATTTCTAAAGTAATCGGCATGATTTATTTTCAACACATTCGTCGGTTACTATTTCAAAAGTAATCGGCAAGATTTATTTTCAGCACATATTCGTCGCTTACTATTTCAAAAGTAATCGGTAAGATTTTTATTTTCAACATATTCGTCGCTTACTATTTCAAAAGTAATCGGCATGATTTATTTTCAGCACATATTCGTCGGTTACTATTTCAAAAGTTATCGGCAAGACTTTATTTTCAGCACATCCGTTGGTTACTATTTCAAAAGTAATCGGTAAGATTTTTATTTTCAACATATTCGTCACTTACTATTTCCAAAGTAATCGGCATGATTTATTTTCAGCACATTCGTCGGTTACTATTTCAAAAGTAATTGACAAGATTTTTATTTTCAGCATATTCGCCGGTGACTATTTCAAAAGTAATCGGCATGATTTATTTTCAGCAGATTCGTCGGTTACTATTTCAAAGGTAATCGACATGATTTATTTTCAACACATTCGTCGGTTACTATTTCAAAAGTAATCGGCATGATCTATTTTCTGCACATTCGTCGGTTACTATTTCAAAAGTAATCGGCAAGATTTTTATTTTCAGCATATTGGTCGGTGACTATTTCAAAAGTAATCGGCAAGATTTTTATTTTCAGCATATTTGTCGGTTACTATTTTAAAAGTAATCGACAAGATTTTTATTTTCAACATATTCGTCGGTTACTATTTCAAAAGTAATCGGCAAGACTTTATATTCAGCATATTCGTTGGTTACTATTTCAAAAGTAATCGGTAAGATTTTTATTTTCAACATATTCGTCGCGTACTATTTCAAAAGTAATCGGCATGATTTATTTTCAACACATTCGTCGGTTACTATTTCAAAAGTAATCGGCAAGATTTATTTTCAGCACATATTCGTCGCTTACTATTTCAAAAGTAATCGGCATGATTTATTTTCAGCACATTCGTCGGTTACTATTTCAAAAGTAATCGGCAAGATTTATTTTCAGCACATATTCGTCGGTTACTATTTCAAAAGTAATGGGCAAGACTTTTATTTTCAGCACATTTGTCGGTTACTATTTCAATAGTAATCGGCATTATTTATTTTCAGCACATTCGTCGGTTACTATTTCAAAAGTAATCGGCAAGATTTTTATTTTCAGCATATTGGTCGGTGACTTTTTCAAAAGTAATCGGCAAGATTTTTATTTTCAGCATATTTGTCGGTTACTATTTTAAAAGTAATCGACAAGATTTTTATTTTCAACATATTCGTCGGTTACTATTTCAAAAGTAATCGGCAAGACTTTATATTCAGCATATTCGTTGGTTACTATTTCAAAAGTAATCGGTAAGATTTTTATTTTCAACATATTCGTCGCTTACTATTTCAAAAGTAATCGGCATGATTTATTTTCAGCACATATTCGTCGGTTACTATTTCAAAAGTTATCGGCAAGACTTTATTTTCAGCACATCCGTTGGTTACTATTTCAAAAGTAATCGGTAAGATTTTTATTTTCAACATATTCGTCACTTACTATTTCCAAAGTAATCGGCATGATTTATTTTCAGCACATTCGTCGGTTACTATTTCAAAAGTAATTGACAAGATTTTTATTTTCAGCATATTCGCCGGTGACTATTTCAAAAGTAATCGGCATGATTTATTTTCAGCAGATTCGTCGGTTACTATTTCAAAGGTAATCGACATGATTTATTTTCAACACATTCGTCGGTTACTATTTCAAAAGTAATCGGCAAGACTTTATATTCAGCATATTCGTTGGTTACTATTTCAAAAGTAATCGGTAAGATTTTTATTTTCAACATATTCGTCGCTTACTATTTCAAAAGTAATCGGCATGATTTATTTTCAGCACATATTCGTCGCTTACTATTTCAAAAGTAATCGGCATGATTTATTTTCAGCACATTCGTCGGTTACTATTTCATAAGTAATCGGCAAGATTTATTTTCAGCACATATTCGTCGGTTACTATTTCAAAAGTAATGGGCAAGACTTTTATTTTCAGCACATTTGTCGGTTACTATTTCAATAGTAATCGGCATTATTTATTTTCAGCACATTCGTCGGTTACTATTTCAAAAGTAATCGGCAAGATTTTTATTTTCAGCATATTGGTCGGTGACTATTTCAAAAGTAATCGGCAAGATTTTTATTTTCAGCATATTGGTCGGTGACTATTTCAAAAGTAATCGGCAAGATTTTTATTTTCAGCATATTTGTCGGTTACTATTTTAAATGTAATCGACAAGATTTTTATTTTCAACATATTCGTCGGTTACTATTTCAAAAGTAATCGGCAAGACTTTATATTCAGCATATTCGTTGGTTACTATTTCAAAAGTAATCGGTAAGATTTTTATTTTCAACATATTCGTCGCTTACTATTTCAAAAGTAATCGGCATGATTTATTTTCAACACATTCGTCGGTTACTATTTCAAAAGTAATCGGCAAGATTTATTTTCAGCACATATTCGTCGCTTACTATTTCAAAAGTAATCGGCATGATTTATTTTCAGCACATTCGTCGGTTACTATTTCAAAAGTAATCGGCAAGATTTATTTTCAGCACATATTCGTCGGTTACTATTTCAAAAGTAATGGGCAAGACTTTTATTTTCAGCACATTTGTCGGTTACTATTTCAATAGTAATCGGCATTATTTATTTTCAGCACATTCGTCGGTTACTATTTCAAAAGTAATCGGCAAGATTTTTATTTTCAGCATATTGGTCGGTGACTATTTCAAAAGTAATCGGCAAGATTTTTATTTTCAGCATATTTGTCGGTTACTTTTTCAAAAGTAATCGGCAAGATTTTTATTTTCAGCATATTTGTCGGTTACTATTTTAAAAGTAATCGACAAGATTTTTATTTTCAACATATTCGTCGGTTACTATTTCAAAAGTAATCGGCAAGACTTTATATTCAGCATATTCGTTGGTTACAATTTCAAAAGTAATCGGTAAGATTTTTATTTTCAACATATTCGTCGCTTACTATTTCTAAAGTAATCGGCATGATTTATTTTCAACACATTCGTCGGTTACTATTTCAAAACTAATCGGCAAGATTTATTTTCAGCACATATTCGTCGCTTACTATTTCAAAAGTAATCGGCATGATTTATTTTCAGCACATTCGTCGGTTACTATTTCAAAAGTAATCGGCAAGATTTATTTTCAGCACATATTCGTCGGTTACTATTTCAAAAGTAATGGGCAAGACTTTTATTTTCAGCACATTTGTCGGTTACTATTTCAATAGTAATCGGCATTATTTATTTTCAGCACATTCGTCGGTTACTATTTCAAAAGTAATCGGCAAGATTTTTATTTTCAGCATATTGGTCGGTGACTATTTCAAAAGTAATCGGCAAGATTTTTATTTTCAGCATATTTGTCGGTTACTTTTTCAAAAGTAATCGGCAAGATTTTTATTTTCAGCATATTTGTCGGTTACTATTTTAAAAGTAATCGACAAGATTTTTATTTTCAACATATTCGTCGGTTACTATTTCAAAAGTAATCGGCAAGACTTTATATTCAGCATATTCGTTGGTTACTATTTCAAAAGTAATCGGTAAGATTTTTATTTTCAACATATTCGTCGCTTACTATTTCAAAAGTAATCGGCATGATTTATTTTCAGCACATATTCGTCGGTTACTATTTCAAAAGTTATCGGCAAGACTTTATTTTCAGCACATCCGTTGGTTACTATTTCAAAAGTAATCGGTAAGATTTTTATTTTCAACATATTCGTCACTTACTATTTCCAAAGTAATCGGCATGATTTATTTTCAGCACATTCGTCGGTTACTATTTCAAAAGTAATTGACAAGATTTTTATTTTCAGCATATTCGCCGGTGACTATTTCAAAAGTAATCGGCATGATTTATTTTCAGCAGATTCGTCGGTTACTATTTCAAAGGTAATCGACATGATTTATTTTCAACACATTCGTCGGTTACTATTTCAAATGTAATCGGCATGATCTATTTTCTGCACATTCGTCGGTTACTATTTCAAAAGTAATCGGCAAGATTTATTTTCAGCACATATTCGTCGGTTACTATTTCAAAAGTAATGGGCAAGACTTTTATTTTCAGCACATTTGTCGGTTACTATTTCAATAGTAATCGGCATTATTTATTTTCAGCACATTCGTCGGTTACTATTTCAAAAGTAATCGGCAAGATTTTTATTTTCAGCATATTGGTCGGTGACTATTTCAAAAGTAATCGGCAAGATTTTTATTTTCAGCATATTGGTCGGTGACTATTTCAAAAGTAATCGGCAAGATTTTTATTTTCAGCATATTTGTCGGTTACTATTTTAAATGTAATCGACAAGATTTTTATTTTCAACATATTCGTCGGTTACTATTTCAAAAGTAATCGGCAAGACTTTATATTCAGCATATTCGTTGGTTACTATTTCAAAAGTAATCGGTAAGATTTTTATTTTCAACATATTCGTCGCTTACTATTTCAAAAGTAATCGGCATGATTTATTTTCAACACATTCGTCGGTTACTATTTCAAAAGTAATCGGCAAGATTTATTTTCAGCACATATTCGTCGCTTACTATTTCAAAAGTAATCGGCATGATTTATTTTCAGCACATTCGTCGGTTACTATTTCAAAAGTAATCGGCAAGATTTATTTTCAGCACATATTCGTCGGTTACTATTTCAAAAGTAATGGGCAAGACTTTTATTTTCAGCACATTTGTCGGTTACTATTTCAATAGTAATCGGCATTATTTATTTTCAGCACATTCGTCGGTTACTATTTCAAAAGTAATCGGCAAGATTTTTATTTTCAGCATATTGGTCGGTGACTATTTCAAAAGTAATCGGCAAGATTTTTATTTTCAGCATATTTGTCGGTTACTTTTTCAAAAGTAATCGGCAAGATTTTTATTTTCAGCATATTTGTCGGTTACTATTTTAAAAGTAATCGACAAGATTTTTATTTTCAACATATTCGTCGGTTACTATTTCAAAAGTAATCGGCAAGACTTTATATTCAGCATATTCGTTGGTTACAATTTCAAAAGTAATCGGTAAGATTTTTATTTTCAACATATTCGTCGCTTACTATTTCTAAAGTAATCGGCATGATTTATTTTCAACACATTCGTCGGTTACTATTTCAAAACTAATCGGCAAGATTTATTTTCAGCACATATTCGTCGCTTACTATTTCAAAAGTAATCGGCATGATTTATTTTCAGCACATTCGTCGGTTACTATTTCAAAAGTAATCGGCAAGATTTATTTTCAGCACATATTCGTCGGTTACTATTTCAAAAGTAATGGGCAAGACTATTATTTTCAGCACATTTGTCGGTTACTATTTCAATAGTAATCGGCATTATTTATTTTCAGCACATTCGTCGGTTACTATTTCAAAAGTAATCGGCAAGATTTTTATTTTCAGCATATTGGTCGGTGACTATTTCAAAAGTAATCGGCAAGATTTTTATTTTCAGCATATTTGTCGGTTACTTTTTCAAAAGTAATCGGCAAGATTTTTATTTTCAGCATATTTGTCGGTTACTATTTTAAAAGTAATCGACAAGATTTTTATTTTCAACATATTCGTCGGTTACTATTTCAAAAGTAATCGGTAAGATTTTTATTTTCAACATATTCGTCACTTACTATTTCCAAAGTAATCGGCATGATTTATTTTCAGCACATTCGTCGGTTACTATTTCAAAAGTAATTGACAAGATTTTTATTTTCAGCATATTCGCCGGTGACTATTTCAAAAGTAATCGGCATGATTTATTTTCAGCACATTCGTCGGTTACTATTTCAAAAGTAATTGGCAAGATTTTTATTTTCAGCATATTCGCCGGTGACTATTTCAAAAGTAATCGGCATGATTTATTTTCAGCAGATTCGTCGGTTACTATTTCAAAGGTAATCGACATGATTTATTTTCAACACATTCGTCGGTTACTATTTCATAAGTAATCGGCATGATCTATTTTCTGCACATTCGTCGGTTACTATTTCAAAAGTAATCGGCAAGATTTTTATTTTCAGCATATTGGTCGGTGACTATTTCAAAAGTAATCGGCAAGATTTTTATTTTCAGCATATTTGTCGGTTACTTTTTCAAAAGTAATCGGCAAGATTTTTATTTTCAGCATATTTGTCGGTTACTATTTTAAAAGTAATCGACAAGATTTTTATTTTCAACATATTCGTCGGTTACTATTTCAAAAGTAATCGGCAAGACTTTATATTCAGCATATTCGTTGGTTACTATTTCAAAAGTAATCGGTAAGATTTTTATTTTCAACATATTCGTCGCTTACTATTTCTAAAGTAATCGGCATGATTTATTTTCAACACATTCGTCGGTTACTATTTCAAAAGTAATCGGCAAGATTTATTTTCAGCACATATTCGTCGCTTACTATTTCAAAAGTAATCGGCATGATTTATTTTCAGCACATTCGTCGGTTACTATTTCAAAAGTAATCGGCAAGATTTATTTTCAGCACATATTCGTCGGTTACAATTTCAAAAGTAATGGGCAAGACTTTTATTTTCAGCACATTTGTCGGTTACTATTTCAATAGTAATCGACATTATTTATTTTCAGCACATTCGTCGGTTACTATTTCAAAAGTAATCGCCAAGATTTTTATTTTCAGCATATTGGTCGGTGACTATTTCAAAAGTAATCGGCAAGATTTTTTTTATTTTCAGCATATTTGTCGGTTACTTTTTCAAAAGTAATCGGCAAGATTTTTATTTTCAGCATATTTGTCGGTTACTATTTTAAAAGTAATCGACAAGATTTTTATTTTCAACATATTCGTCGGTTACTATTTCAAAAGTAATCGGCAAGACTTTATATTCAGCATATTCGTTGGTTACTATTTCAAAAGTAATCGGTAAGATTTTTATTTTCAACATATTCGTCGCTTACTATTTCAAAAGTAATCGGCATGATTTATTTTCAGCACATATTCGTCGGTTACTATTTCAAAAGTTATCGGCAAGACTTTATTTTCAGCACATCCGTTGGTTACTATTTCAAGAGTAATCGGTAAGATTTTTATTTTCAACATATTCGTCACTTACTATTTCCAAAGTAATCGGCATGATTTATTTTCAGCACATTCGTCGGTTACTATTTCAAAAGTAATTGACAAGATTTTTATTTTCAGCATATTCGCCGGTGACTATTTCAAAAGTAATCGGCATGATTTATTTTCAGCAGATTCGTCGGTTACTATTTCAAAGGTAATCGACATAATTTATTTTCAACACATTCGTCGGTTACTATTTCAAAAGTAATCGGCATGATCTATTTTCTGCACATTCGTCGGTTACTATTTCAAAAGTAATCGGCAAGATTTTTATTTTCAGCATATTGGTCGGTGACTATTTCAAAAGTAATTGGCAAGATTTTTAATTTCAGCATATTTGTCGGTTACTTTTTCAAAAGTAATCGGCAAGATTTTTATTTTCAGCATATTTGTCGGTTACTATTTTAAAAGTAATCGACAAGATTTTTATTTTCAACATATTCGTCGGTTACTATTTCAAAAGTAATCGGCAAGACTTTATATTCAGCATATTCGTTGGTTACTATTTCAAAAGTAATCGGTAAGATTTTTATTTTCAACATATTCGTCGCTTACTATTTCTAAAGTAATCGGCATGATTTATTTTCAACACATTCGTCGGTTACTATTTCAAAACTAATCGGCAAGATTTATTTTCAGCACATATTCGTCGCTTACTATTTCAAAAGTAATCGGCATGATTTATTTTCAGCACATTCGTCGGTTACTATTTCAAAAGTAATCGGCAAGATTTATTTTCAGCACATATTCGTCGGTTACTATTTCAAAAGTAATGGGCAAGACTATTATTTTCAGCACATTTGTCGGTTACTATTTCAATAGTAATCGGCATTATTTATTTTCAGCACATTCGTCGGTTACTATTTCAAAAGTAATCAGCAAGATTTTTATTTTCAGCATATTGGTCGGTGACTATTTCAAAAGTAATCGGCAAGATTTTTATTTTCAGCATATTTGTCGGTTACTATTTTAAAAGTAATCGACAAGATTTTTATTTTCAACATATTCGTCGGTTACTATTTCAAAAGTAATCGGCAAGACTTTATATTCAGCATATTCGTTGGTTACTATTTCAAAAGTAATCGGTAAGATTTTTATTTTCAACATATTCGTCGCTTACTATTTCAAAAGTAATCGGCATGATTTATTTTCAACACATTCGTCGGTTACTATTTCAAAAGTAATCGGCAAGATTTATTTTCAGCACATATTCGTCGGTTACTATTTCAAAAGTAATGGGCAAGACTTTTATTTTCAGCACATTTGTCGGTTACTATTTCAATAGTAATCGGCATTATTTATTTTCAGCACATTCGTCGGTTACTATTTCAAAAGTAATCGGCAAGATTTTTATTTTCAGCATATTGGTCGGTTACTATTTCAAAAGTAATTGGCAAGATTTTTAATTTCAGCATATTTGTCGGTTACTTTTTCAAAAGTAATCGGCAAGATTTTTATTTTCAGCATATTTGTCGGTTACTATTTTAAAAGTAATCGACAAGATTTTTATTTTCAACATATTCGTCGGTTACTATTTCAAAAGTAATCGGCAAGACTTTATATTCAGCATATTCGTTGGTTACTATTTCAAAAGTAATCGGTAAGATTTTTATTTTCAACATATTCGTCGCTTACTATTTCTAAAGTAATCGGCATGATTTATTTTCAACACATTCGTCGGTTACTATTTCAAAACTAATCGGCAAGATTTATTTTCAGCACATATTCGTCGCTTACTATTTCAAAAGTAATCGGCATGATTTATTTTCAGCACATTCGTCGGTTACTATTTCAAAAGTAATCGGCAAGATTTATTTTCAGCACATATTCGTCGGTTACTATTTCAAAAGTAATGGGCAAGACTATTATTTTCAGCACATTTGTCGGTTACTATTTCAATAGTAATCGGCATTATTTATTTTCAGCACATTCGTCGGTTACTATTTCAAAAGTAATCAGCAAGATTTTTATTTTCAGCATATTGGTCGGTGACTATTTCAAAAGTAATCGGCAAGATTTTTATTTTCAGCATATTTGTCGGTTACTATTTTAAAAGTAATCGACAAGATTTTTATTTTCAACATATTCGTCGGTTACTATTTCAAAAGTAATCGGCAAGACTTTATATTCAGCATATTCGTTGGTTACTATTTCAAAAGTAATCGGTAAGATTTTTATTTTCAACATATTCGTCGCTTACTATTTCAAAAGTAATCGGCATGATTTATTTTCAACACATTCGTCGGTTACTATTTCAAAAGTAATCGGCAAGATTTATTTTCAGCACATATTCGTCGGTTACTATTTCAAAAGTAATGGGCAAGACTTTTATTTTCAGCACATTTGTCGGTTACTATTTCAATAGTAATCGGCATTATTTATTTTCAGCACATTCGTCGGTTACTATTTCAAAAGTAATCGGCAAGATTTTTATTTTCAGCATATTGGTCGGTTACTATTTCAAAAGTAATTGGCAAGATTTTTAATTTCAGCATATTTGTCGGTTACTTTTTCAAAAGTAATCGGCAAGATTTTTATTTTCAGCATATTTGTCGGTTACTATTTTAAAAGTAATCGACAAGATTTTTATTTTCAACATATTCGTCGGTTACTATTTCAAAAGTAATCGGCAAGACTTTATATTCAGCATATTCGTTGGTTACTATTTCAAAAGTAATCGGTAAGATTTTTATTTTCAACATATTCGTCGCTTACTATTTCAAAAGTAATCGGCATGATTTATTTTCAACACATTCGTCGGTTACTATTTCAAAAGTAATCGGCAAGATTTATTTTCAGCACATATTCGTCGCTTACTATTTCAAAAGTAATCGGCATGATTTATTTTCAGCACATTCGTCGGTTACTATTTCAAAAGTAATCGGCAAGATTTATTTTCAGCACATATTCGTCGGTTACTATTTCAAAAGTAATGGGCAAGACTTTTATTTTCAGCACATTTGTCGGTTACTATTTCAATAGTAATCGGCATTATTTATTTTCAGCACATTCGTCGGTTACTATTTCAAAAGTAATCGGCAAGATTTTTATTTTCAGCATATTGGTCGGTGACTATTTCAAAAGTAATCGGCAAGATTTTTATTTTCAGCATATTTGTCGGTTACTTTTTCAAAAGTAATCGGCAAAATTTTTATTTTCAGCATATTTGTCGGTTACTATTTTAAAAGTAATCGACAAGATTTTTATTTTCAACATATTCGTCGGTTACTATTTCAAAAGTAATCGGCAAGACTCTATATTCAGCATATTCGTTGGTTACTATTTCAAAAGTAATCGGTAAGATTTTTATTTTCAACATATTCGTCGCTTACTATTTCTAAAGTAATCGGCATGATTTATTTTCAACACATTCGTCGGTTACTATTTCAAAACTAATCGGCAAGATTTATTTTCAGCACATATTCGTCGCTTACTATTTCAAAAGTAATCGGCATGATTTATTTTCAGCACATTCGTCGGTTACTATTTCAAAAGTAATCGGCAAGATTTATTTTCAGCACATATTCGTCGGTTACTATTTCAAAAGTAATGGGCAAGACTATTATTTTCAGCACATTTGTCGGTTACTATTTCAATAGTAATCGGCATTATTTATTTTCAGCACATTCGTCGGTTACTATTTCAAAAGTAATCAGCAAGATTTTTATTTTCAGCATATTGGTCGGTGACTATTTCAAAAGTAATCGGCAAGATTTTTATTTTCAGCATATTTGTCGGTTACTATTTTAAAAGTAATCGACAAGATTTTTATTTTCAACATATTCGTCGGTTACTATTTCAAAAGTAATCGGCAAGACTTTATATTCAGCATATTCGTTGGTTACTATTTCAAAAGTAATCGGTAAGATTTTTATTTTCAAATATTCGTCGCTTACTATTTCAAAAGTAATCGGCATGATTTATTTTCAACACATTCGTCGGTTACTATTTCAAAAGTAATCGGCAAGATTTATTTTCAGCACATATTCGTCGGTTACTATTTCAAAAGTAATGGGCAAGACTTTTATTTTCAGCACATTTGTCGGTTACTATTTCAATAGTAATCGGCATTATTTATTTTCAGCACATTCGTCGGTTACTATTTCAAAAGTAATCGGCAAGATTTTTATTTTCAGCATATTGGTCGGTTACTATTTCAAAAGTAATTGGCAAGATTTTTAATTTCAGCATATTTGTCGGTTACTTTTTCAAAAGTAATCGGCAAGATTTTTATTTTCAGCATATTTGTCGGTTACTATTTTAAAAGTAATCGACAAGATTTTTATTTTCAACATATTCGTCGGTTACTATTTCAAAAGTAATCGGCAAGACTTTATATTCAGCATATTCGTTGGTTACTATTTCAAAAGTAATCGGTAAGATTTTTATTTTCAACATATTCGTCGCTTACTATTTCAAAAGTAATCGGCATGATTTATTTTCAACACATTCGTCGGTTACTATTTCAAAAGTAATCGGCAAGATTTATTTTCAGCACATATTCGTCGCTTACTATTTCAAAAGTAATCGGCATGATTTATTTTCAGCACATTCGTCGGTTACTATTTCAAAAGTAATCGGCAAGATTTATTTTCAGCACATATTCGTCGGTTACTATTTCAAAAGTAATGGGCAAGACTTTTATTTTCAGCACATTTGTCGGTTACTATTTCAATAGTAATCGGCATTATTTATTTTCAGCACATTCGTCGGTTACTATTTCAAAAGTAATCGGCAAGATTTTTATTTTCAGCATATTGGTCGGTGACTATTTCAAAAGTAATCGGCAAGATTTTTATTTTCAGCATATTTGTCGGTTACTTTTTCAAAAGTAATCGGCAAAATTTTTATTTTCAGCATATTTGTCGGTTACTATTTTAAAAGTAATCGACAAGATTTTTATTTTCAACATATTCGTCGGTTACTATTTCAAAAGTAATCGGCAAGACTCTATATTCAGCATATTCGTTGGTTACTATTTCAAAAGTAATCGGTAAGATTTTTATTTTCAACATATTCGTCGCTTACTATTTCTAAAGTAATCGGCATGATTTATTTTCAACACATTCGTCGGTTACTATTTCAAAAGTAATCGGCAAGATTTATTTTCAGCACATATTCGTCGCTTACTATTTCAAAAGTAATCGGCATGATTTATTTTCAGCACATTCGTCGGTTACTATTTCAAAAGTAATCGGCAAGATTTATTTTCAGCACATATTCGTCGGTTACTATTTCAAAAGTAATGGGCAAGACTTTTATTTTCAGCACATTTGTCGGTTACTATTTCAATAGTAATCGGCATTATTTATTTTCAGCACATTCGTCGGTTACTATTTCAAAAGTAATCGGCAAGATTTTTATTTTCAGCATATTGGTCGGTGACTATTTCAAAAGTAATCGGCAAGATTTTTATTTTCAGCATATTTGTCGGTTACTTTTTCAAAAGTAATCGGCAAAATTTTTATTTTCAGCATATTTGTCGGTTACTATTTTAAAAGTAATCGACAAGATTTTTATTTTCAACATATTCGTCGGTTACTATTTCAAAAGTAATCGGCAAGACTCTATATTCAGCATATTCGTTGGTTACTATTTCAAAAGTAATCGGTAAGATTTTTATTTTCAACATATTCGTCGCTTACTATTTCTAAAGTAATCGGCATGATTTATTTTCAACACATTCGTCGGTTACTATTTCAAAACTAATCGGCAAGATTTATTTTCAGCACATATTCGTCGCTTACTATTTCAAAAGTAATCGGCATGATTTATTTTCAGCACATTCGTCGGTTACTATTTCAAAAGTAATCGGCAAGATTTATTTTCAGCACATATTCGTCGGTTACTATTTCAAAAGTAATGGGCAAGACTATTATTTTCAGCACATTTGTCGGTTACTATTTCAATAGTAATCGGCATTATTTATTTTCAGCACATTCGTCGGTTACTATTTCAAAAGTAATCAGCAAGATTTTTATTTTCAGCATATTGGTCGGTGACTATTTCAAAAGTAATCGGCAAGATTTTTATTTTCAGCATATTTGTCGGTTACTATTTTAAAAGTAATCGACAAGATTTTTATTTTCAACATATTCGTCGGTTACTATTTCAAAAGTAATCGGCAAGACTTTATATTCAGCATATTCGTTGGTTACTATTTCAAAAGTAATCGGTAAGATTTTTATTTTCAAATATTCGTCGCTTACTATTTCAAAAGTAATCGGCATGATTTATTTTCAACACATTCGTCGGTTACTATTTCAAAAGTAATCGGCAAGATTTATTTTCAGCACATATTCGTCGGTTACTATTTCAAAAGTAATGGGCAAGACTTTTATTTTCAGCACATTTGTCGGTTACTATTTCAATAGTAATCGGCATTATTTAATTTCAGCACATTCGTGGGTTACTATTTCAAAAGTAATCGGCAAGATTTTTATTTTCAGCATATTGGTCGGTTACTATTTCAAAAGTAATCGGCAAGATTTTTATTTTCAGCATATTTGTCGGTTACTTTTTCAAAAGTAATCGGCAAGATTTTTATTTTCAGCATATTTGTCGGTTACTATTTTAAAAGTAATCGACAAGATTTTTATTTTCAACATATTCGTCGGTTACTATTTCAAAAGTAATCGGCAAGACTTTATATTCAGCATATTCGTTGGTTACTATTTCAAAAGTAATCGGTAAGATTTTTATTTTCAACATATTCGTCGCTTACTATTTCAAAAGTAATCGGCATGATTTATTTTCAGCACATTCGTCAGTTACTATTTCAAAAGTAATCGGCAAGATTTATTTTCAGCACATATTCGTCGGTTACTATTTCAAAAGTTATCGGCAAGACTTTATTTTCAGCACATCCGTTGGTTACTATTTCAAAAGTAATCGGTAAGATTTTTATTTTCAACATATTCGTCACTTACTATTTCCAAAGTAATCGGCATGATTTATTTTCAGCACATTCGTCGGTTACTATTTCAAAAGTAATTGACAAGATTTTTATTTTCAGCATATTCGCCGGTGACTATTTCAAAAGTAATCGGCATGATTTATTTTCAGCACATTCGTCGGTTACTATTTCAAAAGTAATTGGCAAGATTTTTATTTTCAGCATATTCGCCGGTGACTATTTCAAAAGTAATCGGCATGATTTATTTTCAGCAGATTCGTCGGTTACTATTTCAAAGGTAATCGACATGATTTATTTTCAACACATTCGTCGGTTACTATTTCATAAGTAATCGGCATGATCTATTTTCTGCACATTCGTCGGTTACTATTTCAAAAGTAATCGGCAAGATTTTTATTTTCAGCATATTGGTCGGTGACTATTTCAAAAGTAATCGGCAAGATTTTTATTTTCAGCATATTTGTCGGTTACTTTTTCAAAAGTAATCGGCAAGATTTTTATTTTCAGCATATTTGTCGGTTACTATTTTAAAAGTAATCGACAAGATTTTTATTTTCAACATATTCGTCGGTTACTATTTCAAAAGTAATCGGCAAGACTTTATATTCAGCATATTCGTTGGTTACTATTTCAAAAGTAATCGGTAAGATTTTTATTTTCAACATATTCGTCGCTTACTATTTCTAAATTAATCGGCATGATTTATTTTCAACACATTCGTCGGTTACTATTTCAAAAGTAATCGGCAAGATTTATTTTCAGCACATATTCGTCGCTTACTATTTCAAAAGTAATCGGCATGATTTATTTTCAGCACATTCGTCGGTTACTATTTCAAAAGTAATCGGCAAGATTTATTTTCAGCACATATTCGTCGGTTACAATTTCAAAAGTAATGGGCACGACTTTTATTTTCAGCACATTTGTCGGTTACTATTTCAATAGTAATCGACATTATTTATTTTCAGCACATTCGTCGGTTACTATTTCAAAAGTAATCGCCAAGATTTTTATTTTCAGCATATTGGTCGGTGACTATTTCAAAAGTAATCGGCAAGATTTTTATTTTCAGCATATTTGTCGGTTACTTTTTCAAAAGTAATCGGCAAGATTTTTATTTTCAGCATATTTGTCGGTTACTATTTTAAAAGTAATCGACAAGATTTTTATTTTCAACATATTCGTCGGTTACTATTTCAAAAGTAATCGGCAAGACTTTATATTCAGCATATTCGTTGGTTACTATTTCAAAAGTAATCGGTAAGATTTTTATTTTCAACATATTCGTCACTTACTATTTCCAAAGTAATCGGCATGATTTATTTTCAGCACATTCGTCGGTTACTATTTCAAAAGTAATTGACAAGATTTTTATTTTCAGCATATTCGCCGGTGACTATTTCAAAAGTAATCGGCATGATTTATTTTCAGCAGATTCGTCGGTTACTATTTCAAAGGTAATCGACATGATTTATTTTCAACACATTCGTCGGTTACTATTTCAAAAGTAATCGGCATGATCTATTTTCTGCACATTCGTCGGTTACTATTTCAAAAGTAATCGGCAAGATTTTTATTTTCAGCATATTGGTCGGTGACTATTTCAAAAGTAATTGGCAAGATTTTTAATTTCAGCATATTTGTCGGTTACTTTTTCAAAAGTAATCGGCAAGATTTTTATTTTCAGCATATTTGTCAGTTACTATTTTAAAAGTAATCGACAAGATTTTTATTTTCAACATATTCGTCGGTTACTATTTCAAAAGTAATCGGCAAGACTTTATATTCAGCATATTCGTTGGTTACTATTTCAAAAGTAATCGGTAAGATTTTTATTTTCAACATATTCGTCGCTTACTATTTCAAAAGTAATCGGCATGATTTATTTTCAACACATTCGTCGGTTACTATTTCAAAAGTAATCGGCAAGATTTATTTTCAGCACATATTCGTCGCTTACTATTTCAAAAGTAATCGGCATGATTTATTTTCAGCACATTCGTCGGTTACTATTTCAAAAGTAATCGGCAAGATTTATTTTCAGCACATATTCGTCGGTTACTATTTCAAAAGTAATGGGCAAGACTTTTATTTTCAGCACATTTGTCGGTTACTATTTCAATAGTAATCGGCATTATTTATTTTCAGCACATTCGTCGGTTACTATTTCAAAAGTAATCGGCAAGATTTTTATATTCAGCATATTGGTCGGTGACTATTTCAAAAGTAATCGGCAAGATTTTTATTTTCAGCATATTTGTCGGTTACTTTTTCAAAAGTAATCGGCAAGATTTTTATTTTCAGCATATTTGTCGGTTACTATTTTAAAAGTAATCGACAAGATTTTTATTTTCAACATATTCGTCGGTTACTATTTCAAAAGTAATCGGCAAGACTTTATATTCAGCATATTCGTTGGTTACTATTTCAAAAGTAATCGGTAAGATTTTTATTTTCAACATATTCGTCGCTTACTATTTCTAAAGTAATCGGCATGATTTATTTTCAACACATTCGTCGGTTACTATTTCAAAAGTAATCGGCAAGATTTATTTTCAGCACATATTCGTCGCTTACTATTTCAAAAGTAATCGGCATGATTTATTTTCAGCACATTCGTCGGTTACTATTTCAAAAGTAATCGGCAAGATTTATTTTCAGCACATATTCGTCGGTTACTATTTCAAAAGTAATGGGCAAGACTTTTATTTTCAGCACATTTGTCGGTTACTATTTCAATAGTAATCGGCATTATTTATTTTCAGCACATTCGTCGGTTACTATTTCAAAAGTAATCGGCAAGATTTTTATATTCAGCATATTGGTCGGTGACTATTTCAAAAGTAATCGGCAAGATTTTTATTTTCAGCATATTTGTCGGTTACTTTTTCAAAAGTAATCGGCAAGATTTTTATTTTCAGCATATTTGTCGGTTACTATTTTAAAAGTAATCGACAAGATTTTTATTTTCAACATATTCGTCGGTTACTATTTCAAAAGTAATCGGCAAGACTTTATATTCAGCATATTCGTTGGTTACTATTTCAAAAGTAATCGGTAAGATTTTTATTTTCAACATATTCGTCACTTACTATTTCCAAAGTAATCGGCATGATTTATTTTCAGCACATTCGTCGGTTACTATTTCAAAAGTAATTGACAAGATTTTTATTTTCAGCATATTCGCCGGTGACTATTTCAAAAGTAATCGGCATGATTTATTTTCAGCAGATTCGTCGGTTACTATTTCAAAGGTAATCGACATGATTTATTTTCAACACATTCGTCGGTTACTATTTCAAAAGTAATCGGCATGATCTATTTTCTGCACATTCGTCGGTTACTATTTCAAAAGTAATCGGCAAGATTTTTATTTTCAGCATATTGGTCGGTGACTATTTCAAAAGTAATTGGCAAGATTTTTAATTTCAGCATATTTGTCGGTTACTTTTTCAAAAGTAATCGGCAAGATTTTTATTTTCAGCATATTTGTCAGTTACTATTTTAAAAGTAATCGACAAGATTTTTATTTTCAACATATTCGTCGGTTACTATTTCAAAAGTAATCGGCAAGACTTTATATTCAGCATATTCGTTGGTTACTATTTCAAAAGTAATCGGTAAGATTTTTATTTTCAACATATTCGTCGCTTACTATTTCAAAAGTAATCGGCATGATTTATTTTCAACACATTCGTCGGTTACTATTTCAAAAGTAATCGGCAAGATTTATTTTCAGCACATATTCGTCGCTTACTATTTCAAAAGTAATCGGCATGATTTATTTTCAGCACATTCGTCGGTTACTATTTCAAAAGTAATCGGCAAGATTTATTTTCAGCACATATTCGTCGGTTACTATTTCAAAAGTAATGGGCAAGACTTTTATTTTCAGCACATTTGTCGGTTACTATTTCAATAGTAATCGGCATTATTTATTTTCAGCACATTCGTCGGTTACTATTTCAAAAGTAATCGGCAAGATTTTTATATTCAGCATATTGGTCGGTGACTATTTCAAAAGTAATCGGCAAGATTTTTATTTTCAGCATATTTGTCGGTTACTTTTTCAAAAGTAATCGGCAAGATTTTTATTTTCAGCATATTTGTCGGTTACTATTTTAAAAGTAATCGACAAGATTTTTATTTTCAACATATTCGTCGGTTACTATTTCAAAAGTAATCGGCAAGACTTTATATTCAGCATATTCGTTGGTTACTATTTCAAAAGTAATCGGTAAGATTTTTATTTTCAACATATTCGTCACTTACTATTTCCAAAGTAATCGGCATGATTTATTTTCAGCACATTCGTCGGTTACTATTTCAAAAGTAATTGACAAGATTTTTATTTTCAGCATATTCGCCGGTGACTATTTCAAAAGTAATCGGCATGATTTATTTTCAGCAGATTCGTCGGTTACTATTTCAAAGGTAATCGACATGATTTATTTTCAACACATTCGTCGGTTACTATTTCAAAAGTAATCGGCATGATCTATTTTCTGCACATTCGTCGGTTACTATTTCAAAAGTAATCGGCAAGATTTTTATTTTCAGCATATTGGTCGGTGACTATTTCAAAAGTAATTGGCAAGATTTTTAATTTCAGCATATTTGTCGGTTACTTTTTCAAAAGTAATCGGCAAGATTTTTATTTTCAGCATATTTGTCAGTTACTATTTTAAAAGTAATCGACAAGATTTTTATTTTCAACATATTCGTCGGTTACTATTTCAAAAGTAATCGGCAAGACTTTATATTCAGCATATTCGTTGGTTACTATTTCAAAAGTAATCGGTAAGATTTTTATTTTCAACATATTCGTCGCTTACTATTTCAAAAGTAATCGGCATGATTTATTTTCAACACATTCGTCGGTTACTATTTCAAAAGTAATCGGCAAGATTTATTTTCAGCACATATTCGTCGCTTACTATTTCAAAAGTAATCGGCATGATTTATTTTCAGCACATTCGTCGGTTACTATTTCAAAAGTAATCGGCAAGATTTATTTTCAGCACATATTCGTCGGTTACTATTTCAAAAGTAATGGGCAAGACTTTTATTTTCAGCACATTTGTCGGTTACTATTTCAATAGTAATCGGCATTATTTATTTTCAGCACATTCGTCGGTTACTATTTCAAAAGTAATCGGCAAGATTTTTATATTCAGCATATTGGTCGGTGACTATTTCAAAAGTAATCGGCAAGATTTTTATTTTCAGCATATTTGTCGGTTACTTTTTCAAAAGTAATCGGCAAGATTTTTATTTTCAGCATATTTGTCGGTTACTATTTTAAAAGTAATCGACAAGATTTTTATTTTCAACATATTCGTCGGTTACTATTTCAAAAGTAATCGGCAAGACTTTATATTCAGCATATTCGTTGGTTACTATTTCAAAAGTAATCGGTAAGATTTTTATTTTCAACATATTCGTCACTTACTATTTCCAAAGTAATCGGCATGATTTATTTTCAGCACATTCGTCGGTTACTATTTCAAAAGTAATTGACAAGATTTTTATTTTCAGCATATTCGCCGGTGACTATTTCAAAAGTAATCGGCATGATTTATTTTCAGCAGATTCGTCGGTTACTATTTCAAAGGTAATCGACATGATTTATTTTCAACACATTCGTCGGTTACTATTTCAAAAGTAATCGGCATGATCTATTTTCTGCACATTCGTCGGTTACTATTTCAAAAGTAATCGGCAAGATTTTTATTTTCAGCATATTGGTCGGTGACTATTTCAAAAGTAATTGGCAAGATTTTTAATTTCAGCATATTTGTCGGTTACTTTTTCAAAAGTAATCGGCAAGATTTTTATTTTCAGCATATTTGTCAGTTACTATTTTAAAAGTAATCGACAAGATTTTTATTTTCAACATATTCGTCGGTTACTATTTCAAAAGTAATCGGCAAGACTTTATATTCAGCATATTCGTTGGTTACTATTTCAAAAGTAATCGGTAAGATTTTTATTTTCAACATATTCGTCGCTTACTATTTCTAAATTAATCGGCATGATTTATTTTCAACACATTCGTCGGTTACTATTTCAAAAGTAATCGGCAAGATTTATTTTCAGCACATATTCGTCGCTTACTATTTCAAAAGTAATCGGCATGATTTATTTTCAGCACATTCGTCGGTTACTATTTCAAAAGTAATCGGCAAGATTTATTTTCAGCACATATTCGTCGGTTACAATTTCAAAAGTAATGGGCACGACTTTTATTTTCAGCACATTTGTCGGTTACTATTTCAATAGTAATCGACATTATTTATTTTCAGCACATTCGTCGGTTACTATTTCAAAAGTAATCGGCAAGATTTTTATTTTCAGCATATTGGTCGGTGACTATTTCAAAAGTAATCGGCAAGATTTTTATTTTCAGCATATTTGTCGGTTACTTTTTCAAAAGTAATCGGCAAGATTTTTATTTTCAGCATATTTGTCGGTTACTATTTTAAAAGTAATCGACAAGATTTTTATTTTCAACATATTCGTCGGTTACTATTTCAAAAGTAATCGGCAAGACTTTATATTCAGCATATTCGTTGGTTACTATTTCAAAAGTAATCGGTAAGATTTTTATTTTCAACATATTCGTCACTTACTATTTCCAAAGTAATCGGCATGATTTATTTTCAGCACATTCGTCGGTTACTATTTCAAAAGTAATTGACAAGATTTTTATTTTCAGCATATTCGCCGGTGACTATTTCAAAAGTAATCGGCATGATTTATTTTCAGCAGATTCGTCGGTTACTATTTCAAAGGTAATCGACATGATTTATTTTCAACACATTCGTCGGTTACTATTTCAAAAGTAATCGGCATGATCTATTTTCTGCACATTCGTCGGTTACTATTTCAAAAGTAATCGGCAAGATTTTTATTTTCAGCATATTGGTCGGTGACTATTTCAAAAGTAATTGGCAAGATTTTTAATTTCAGCATATTTGTCGGTTACTTTTTCAAAAGTAATCGGCAAGATTTTTATTTTCAGCATATTTGTCAGTTACTATTTTAAAAGTAATCGACAAGATTTTTATTTTCAACATATTCGTCGGTTACTATTTCAAAAGTAATCGGCAAGACTTTATATTCAGCATATTCGTTGGTTACTATTTCAAAAGTAATCGGTAAGATTTTTATTTTCAACATATTCGTCGCTTACTATTTCAAAAGTAATCGGCATGATTTATTTTCAGCACATTCGTCGGTTACTATTTCAAAAGTAATCGGCAAGATTTATTTTCAGCACATATTCGTCGGTTACTATTTCAAAAGTAATGGGCAAGACTTTTATTTTCAGCACATTTGTCGGTTACTATTTCAATAGTAATCGGCATTATTTATTTTCAGCACATTCGTCGGTTACTATTTCAAAAGTAATCGGCAAGATTTTTATATTCAGCATATTGGTCGGTGACTATTTCAAAAGTAATCGGCAAGATTTTTATTTTCAGCATATTTGTCGGTTACTTTTTCAAAAGTAATCGGCAAGATTTTTATTTTCAGCATATTTGTCGGTTACTATTTTAAAAGTAATCGACAAGATTTTTATTTTCAACATATTCGTCGGTTACTATTTCAAAAGTAATCGGCAAGACTTTATATTCAGCATATTCGTTGGTTACTATTTCAAAAGTAATCGGTAAGATTTTTATTTTCAACATATTCGTCACTTACTATTTCCAAAGTAATCGGCATGATTTATTTTCAGCACATTCGTCGGTTACTATTTCAAAAGTAATTGACAAGATTTTTATTTTCAGCATATTCGCCGGTGACTATTTCAAAAGTAATCGGCATGATTTATTTTCAGCAGATTCGTCGGTTACTATTTCAAAGGTAATCGACATGATTTATTTTCAACACATTCGTCGGTTACTATTTCAAAAGTAATCGGCATGATCTATTTTCTGCACATTCGTCGGTTACTATTTCAAAAGTAATCGGCAAGATTTTTATTTTCAGCATATTGGTCGGTGACTATTTCAAAAGTAATTGGCAAGATTTTTAATTTCAGCATATTTGTCGGTTACTTTTTCAAAAGTAATCGGCAAGATTTTTATTTTCAGCATATTTGTCAGTTACTATTTTAAAAGTAATCGACAAGATTTTTATTTTCAACATATTCGTCGGTTACTATTTCAAAAGTAATCGGCAAGACTTTATATTCAGCATATTCGTTGGTTACTATTTCAAAAGTAATCGGTAAGATTTTTATTTTCAACATATTCGTCGCTTACTATTTCTAAATTAATCGGCATGATTTATTTTCAACACATTCGTCGGTTACTATTTCAAAAGTAATCGGCAAGATTTATTTTCAGCACATATTCGTCGCTTACTATTTCAAAAGTAATCGGCATGATTTATTTTCAGCACATTCGTCGGTTACTATTTCAAAAGTAATCGGCAAGATTTATTTTCAGCACATATTCGTCGGTTACAATTTCAAAAGTAATGGGCACGACTTTTATTTTCAGCACATTTGTCGGTTACTATTTCAATAGTAATCGACATTATTTATTTTCAGCACATTCGTCGGTTACTATTTCAAAAGTAATCGGCAAGATTTTTATTTTCAGCATATTGGTCGGTGACTATTTCAAAAGTAATCGGCAAGATTTTTATTTTCAGCATATTTGTCGGTTACTTTTTCAAAAGTAATCGGCAAGATTTTTATTTTCAGCATATTTGTCGGTTACTATTTTAAAAGTAATCGACAAGATTTTTATTTTCAACATATTCGTCGGTTACTATTTCAAAAGTAATCGGCAAGACTTTATATTCAGCATATTCGTTGGTTACTATTTCAAAAGTAATCGGTAAGATTTTTATTTTCAACATATTCGTCACTTACTATTTCCAAAGTAATCGGCATGATTTATTTTCAGCACATTCGTCGGTTACTATTTCAAAAGTAATTGACAAGATTTTTATTTTCAGCATATTCGCCGGTGACTATTTCAAAAGTAATCGGCATGATTTATTTTCAGCAGATTCGTCGGTTACTATTTCAAAGGTAATCGACATGATTTATTTTCAACACATTCGTCGGTTACTATTTCAAAAGTAATCGGCATGATCTATTTTCTGCACATTCGTCGGTTACTATTTCAAAAGTAATCGGCAAGATTTTTATTTTCAGCATATTGGTCGGTGACTATTTCAAAAGTAATTGGCAAGATTTTTAATTTCAGCATATTTGTCGGTTACTTTTTCAAAAGTAATCGGCAAGATTTTTATTTTCAGCATATTTGTCAGTTACTATTTTAAAAGTAATCGACAAGATTTTTATTTTCAACATATTCGTCGGTTACTATTTCAAAAGTAATCGGCAAGACTTTATATTCAGCATATTCGTTGGTTACTATTTCAAAAGTAATCGGTAAGATTTTTATTTTCAACATATTCGTCGCTTACTATTTCAAAAGTAATCGGCATGATTTATTTTCAACACATTCGTCGGTTACTATTTCAAAAGTAATCGGCAAGATTTATTTTCAGCACATATTCGTCGCTTACTATTTCAAAAGTAATCGGCATGATTTATTTTCAGCACATTCGTCGGTTACTATTTCAAAAGTAATCGGCAAGATTTATTTTCAGCACATATTCGTCGGTTACTATTTCAAAAGTAATGGGCACGACTTTTATTTTCAGCACATTTGTCGGTTACTATTTCAATAGTAATCGGCATTATTTATTTTCAGCACATTCGTCGGTTACTATTTCAAAAGTAATCGGCAAGATTTTTATATTCAGCATATTGGTCGGTGACTATTTCAAAAGTAATCGGCAAGATTTTTATTTTCAGCATATTTGTCGGTTACTTTTTCAAAAGTAATCGGCAAGATTTTTATTTTCAGCATATTTGTCGGTTACTATTTTAAAAGTAATCGACAAGATTTTTATTTTCAACATATTCGTCGGTTACTATTTCAAAAGTAATCGGCAAGACTTTATATTCAGCATATTCGTTGGTTACTATTTCAAAAGTAATCGGTAAGATTTTTATTTTCAACATATTCGTCACTTACTATTTCCAAAGTAATCGGCATGATTTATTTTCAGCACATTCGTCGGTTACTATTTCAAAAGTAATTGACAAGATTTTTATTTTCAGCATATTCGCCGGTGACTATTTCAAAAGTAATCGGCATGATTTATTTTCAGCAGATTCGTCGGTTACTATTTCAAAGGTAATCGACATGATTTATTTTCAACACATTCGTCGGTTACTATTTCAAAAGTAATCGGCATGATCTATTTTCTGCACATTCGTCGGTTACTATTTCAAAAGTAATCGGCAAGATTTTTATTTTCAGCATATTGGTCGGTGACTATTTCAAAAGTAATTGGCAAGATTTTTAATTTCAGCATATTTGTCGGTTACTTTTTCAAAAGTAATCGGCAAGATTTTTATTTTCAGCATATTTGTCAGTTACTATTTTAAAAGTAATCGACAAGATTTTTATTTTCAACATATTCGTCGGTTACTATTTCAAAAGTAATCGGCAAGACTTTATATTCAGCATATTCGTTGGTTACTATTTCAAAAGTAATCGGTAAGATTTTTATTTTCAACATATTCGTCGCTTACTATTTCAAAAGTAATCGGCATGATTTATTTTCAACACATTCGTCGGTTACTATTTCAAAAGTAATCGGCAAGATTTATTTTCAGCACATATTCGTCGCTTACTATTTCAAAAGTAATCGGCATGATTTATTTTCAGCACATTCGTCGGTTACTATTTCAAAAGTAATCGGCAAGATTTATTTTCAGCACATATTCGTCGGTTACTATTTCAAAAGTAATGGGCAAGACTTTTATTTTCAGCACATTTGTCGGTTACTATTTCAATAGTAATCGGCATTATTTATTTTCAGCACATTCGTCGGTTACTATTTCAAAAGTAATCGGCAAGATTTTTATATTCAGCATATTGGTCGGTGACTATTTCAAAAGTAATCGGCAAGATTTTTATTTTCAGCATATTTGTCGGTTACTTTTTCAAAAGTAATCGGCAAGATTTTTATTTTCAGCATATTTGTCGGTTACTATTTTAAAAGTAATCGACAAGATTTTTATTTTCAACATATTCGTCGGTTACTATTTCAAAAGTAATCGGCAAGACTTTATATTCAGCATATTCGTTGGTTACTATTTCAAAAGTAATCGGTAAGATTTTTATTTTCAACATATTCGTCGCTTACTATTTCTAAAGTAATCGGCATGATTTATTTTCAACACATTCGTCGGTTACTATTTCAAAAGTAATCGGCAAGATTTATTTTCAGCACATATTCGTCGCTTACTATTTCAAAAGTAATCGGCATGATTTATTTTCAGCACATTCGTCGGTTACTATTTCAAAAGTAATCGGCAAGATTTATTTTCAGCACATATTCGTCGGTTACTATTTCAAAAGTAATGGGCAAGACTTTTATTTTCAGCACATTTGTCGGTTACTATTTCAATAGTAATCGGCATTATTTATTTTCAGCACATTCGTCGGTTACTATTTCAAAAGTAATCGGCAAGATTTTTATTTTCAGCATATTGGTCGGTGACTATTTCAAATGTAATCGGCAAGATTTTTATTTTCAGCATATTTGTCGGTTACTTTTTCAAAAGTAATCGGCAAGATTTTTATTTTCAGCATATTTGTCGGTTACTATTTTAAAAGTAATCGACAAGATTTTTATTTTCAACATATTCGTCGATTACTATTTCAAAAGTAATCGGCAAGACTTTATATTCAGCATATTCGTTGGTTACTATTTCAAAAGTAATCGGTAAGATTTTTATTTTCAAGATATTCGTCGCTTACTATTTCTAAAGTAATCGGCATGATTTATTTTCAACACATTCGTCGGATACTATTTCAAAAGTAATCGGCAAGATTTATTTTCAGCACATATTCGTCGCTTACTATTTCAAAAGTAATCGGCATGATTTATTTTCAGCACATTCGTCGGTTACTATTTCAAAAGTAATCGGCAAGATTTATTTTCAGCACATATTCGTCGGTTACTATTTCAAAAGTAATGGGCAAGACTTTTATTTTCAGCACATTTGTCGGTTACTATTTCAATAGTAATCGGCATTATTTATTTTCAGCACATTCGTCGGTTACTATTTCAAAAGTAATCGGCAAGATTTTTATATTCAGCATATTGGTCGGTGACTATTTCAAAAGTAATCGGCAAGATTTTTATTTTCAGCATATTTGTCGGTTACTTTTTCAAAAGTAATCGGCAAGATTTTTATTTTCAGCATATTTGTCGGTTACTATTTTAAAAGTAATCGACAAGATTTTTATTTTCAACATATTCGTCGGTTACTATTTCAAAAGTAATCGGCAAGACTTTATATTCAGCATATTCGTTGGTTACTATTTCAAAAGTAATCGGTAAGATTTTTATTTTCAACATATTCGTCGCTTACTATTTCTAAAGTAATCGGCATGATTTATTTTCAACACATTCGTCGGTTACTATTTCAAAAGTAATCGGCAAGATTTATTTTCAGCACATATTCGTCGCTTACTATTTCAAAAGTAATCGGCATGATTTATTTTCAGCACATTCGTCGGTTACTATTTCAAAAGTAATCGGCAAGATTTATTTTCAGCACATATTCGTCGGTTACTATTTCAAAAGTAATGGGCAAGACTTTTATTTTCAGCACATTTGTCGGTTACTATTTCAATAGTAATCGGCATTATTTATTTTCAGCACATTCGTCGGTTACTATTTCAAAAGTAATCGGCAAGATTTTTATTTTCAGCATATTGGTCGGTGACTATTTCAAAAGTAATCGGCAAGATTTTTATTTTCAGCATATTTGTCGGTTACTTTTTCAAAAGTAATCGGCAAGATTTTTATTTTCAGCATATTTGTCGGTTACTATTTTAAAAGTAATCGACAAGATTTTTATTTTCAACATATTCGTCGATTACTATTTCAAAAGTAATCGGCAAGACTTTATATTCAGCATATTCGTTGGTTACTATTTCAAAAGTAATCGGTAAGATTTTTATTTTCAACATATTCGTCGCTTACTATTTCAAAAGTAATCGGCATGATTTATTTTCAGCACATTCGTCAGTTACTATTTCAAAAGTAATCGGCAAGATTTATTTTCAGCACATATTCATCGGTTACTATTTCAAAAGTTATCGGCAAGACTTTATTTTCAGCACATCCGTTGGTTACTATTTCAAAAGTAATCGGTAAGATTTTTATTTTCAACATATTCGTCACTTACTATTTCCAAAGTAATCGGCATGATTTATTTTCAGCACATTCGTCGGTTACTATTTCAAAAGTAATTGGCAAGATTTTTATTTTCAGCATATTCGCCGGTGACTATTTCAAAAGTAATCGGCATGATTTATTTTCAGCAGATTCGTCGGTTACTATTTCAAAGGTAATCGACATGATTTATTTTCAACACATTCGTCGGTTACTATTTCAAAAGTAATCGGCATGATCTATTTTCTGCACATTCGTCGGTTACTATTTCAAAAGTAATCGGCAAGATTTTTATTTTCAGCATATTGGTCGGTGACTATTTCAAAAGTAATCGGCAAGATTTTTATTTTCAGCATATTTGTCGGTTACTTTTTCAAAAGTAATCGGCAAGATTTTTATTTTCAGCATATTTGTCGGTTACTATTTTAAAAGTAATCGACAAGATTTTTATTTTCAACATATTCGTCGGTTACTATTTCAAAAGTAATCGGCAAGACTTTATATTCAGCATATTCGTTGGTTACTATTTCAAAAGTAATCGGTAAGATTTTTATTTTCAACATATTCGTCGCTTACTATTTCTAAAGTAATCGGCATGATTTATTTTCAACACATTCGTCGGATACTATTTCAAAAGTAATCGGCAAGATTTATTTTCAGCACATATTCGTCGCTTACTATTTCAAAAGTAATCGGCATGATTTATTTTCAGCACATTCGTCGGTTACTATTTCAAAAGTAATCGGCAAGATTTATTTTCAGCACATATTCGTCGGTTACTATTTCCAAAGTAATGGGCAAGACTTTTATTGTCAGCACATTTGTCGGTTACTATTTCAATAGTAATCGACATTATTTATTTTCAGCACATTCGTCGGTTACTATTTCAAAAGTAATCGGCAAGATTTTTATTTTCAGCATATTGGTCGGTGACTATTTCAAAAGTAATCGGCAAGATTTTTATTTTCAGCATATTTGTCGGTTACTTTTTCAAAAGTAATCGGCAAGATTTTTATTTTCAGCATATTTGTCGGTTACTATTTTAAAAGTAATCGACAAGATTTTTATTTTCAACATATTCGTCGGTTACAATTTCAAAAGTAATCGGCAAGACTTTATATTCAGCATATTCGTTGGTTACTATTTCAAAAGTAATCGGTAAGATTTTTATTTTCAACATATTCGTCGCTTACTATTTCAAAAGTAATCGGCATGATTTATTTTCAGCACATTCGTCAGTTACTATTTCAAAAGTAATCGGCAAGATTTATTTTCAGCACATATTCGTCGGTTACTATTTCAAAAGTTATCGGCAAGACTTTATTTTCAGCACATCCGTTGGTTACTATTTCAAAAGTAATCGGTAAGATTTTTATTTTCAACATATTCGTCACTTACTATTTCCAAAGTAATCGGCATGATTTATTTTCAGCACATTCGTCGGTTACTATTTCAAAAGTAATTGGCAAGATTTTTATTTTCAGCATATTCGCCGGTGACTATTTCAAAAGTAATCGGCATGATTTATTTTCAGCAGATTCGTCGGTTACTATTTCAAAGGTAATCGACATGATTTATTTTCAACACATTCGTCGGTTACTATTTCAAAAGTAATCGGCATGATCTATTTTCTGCACATTCGTCGGTTACTATTTCAAAAGTAATCGGCAAGATTTTTATTTTCAGCATATTGGTCGGTGACTATTTCAAAAGTAATCGGCAAGATTTTTATTTTCAGCATATTTGTCGGTTACTTTTTCAAAAGTAATTGGCAAGATTTTTATTTTCAGCATATTTGTCGGTTACTATTTTAAAAGTAATCGACAAGATTTTTATTTTCAACATATTCGTCGGTTACTATTTCAAAAGTAATCGGCAAGACTTTATATTCAGCATATTCGTTGGTTACTATTTCAAAAGTAATCGGTAAGATTTTTATTTTCAACATATTCGTCGCTTACTATTTCTAAAGTAATCGGCATGATTTATTTTCAACACATTCGTCGGTTACTATTTCAAAAGTAATCGGCAAGATTTATTTTCAGCACATATTCGTCGCTTACTATTTCAAAAGTAATCGGCATGATTTATTTTCAGCACATTCGTCGGTTACTATTTCAAAAGTAATCGGCAAGATTTATTTTCAGCACATATTCGTCGGTTACTATTTCAAAAGTAATGGGCAAGACTTTTATTTTCAGCACATTTGTCGGTTACTATTTCAATAGTAATCGACATTATTTATTTTCAGCACATTCGTCGGTTACTATTTCAAAAGTAATCGGCAAGATTTTTATTTTCAGCATATTGGTCGGTGACTATTTCAAAAGTAATCGGCAAGATTTTTATTTTCAGCATATTTGTCGGTTACTTTTTCAAAAGTAATCGGCAAGATTTTTATTTTCAGCATATTTGTCGGTTACTATTTTATAAGTAATCGACAAGATTTTTATTTTCAACATATTCGTCGGTTACTATTTCAAAAGTAATCGGCAAGACTTTATATTCAGCATATTCGTTGGTTACTATTTCAAAAGTAATCGGTAAGATTTTTATTTTCAACATATTCGTCGCTTACTATTTCAAAAGTAATCGGCATGATTTATTTTCAGCACATTCGTCAGTTACTATTTCAAAAGTAATCGGCAAGATTTATTTTCAGCACATATTCGTCGGTTACTATTTCAAAAGTTATCGGCAAGACTTTATTTTCAGCACATCCGTTGGTTACTATTTCAAAAGTAATCGGTAAGATTTTTATTTTCAACATATTCGTCACTTACTATTTCCAAAGTAATCGGCATGATTTATTTTCAGCACATTCGTCGGTTACTATTTCAAAAGTAATTGGCAAGATTTTTATTTTCAGCATATTCGCCGGTGACTATTTCAAAAGTAATCGGCATGATTTATTTTCAGCAGATTCGTCGGTTACTATTTCAAAGGTAATCGACATGATTTATTTTCAACACATTCGTCGGTTACTATTTCAAAAGTAATCGGCATGATCTATTTTCTGCACATTCGTCGGTTACTATTTCAAAAGTAATCGGCAAGATTTTTATTTTCAGCATATTGGTCGGTGACTATTTCAAAAGTAATCGGCAAGATTTTTATTTTCAGCATATTTGTCGGTTACTTTTTCAAAAGTAATCGGCAAGATTTTTATTTTCAGCATATTTGTCGGTTACTATTTTAAAAGTAATCGACAAGATTTTTATTTTCAACATATTCGTCGGTTACTATTTCAAAAGTAATCGGCAAGACTTTATATTCAGCATATTCGTTGGTTACTATTTCAAAAGTAATCGGTAAGATTTTTATTTTCAACATATTCGTCGCTTACTATTTCTAAAGTAATCGGCATGATTTATTTTCAACACATTCGTCGGATACTATTTCAAAAGTAATCGGCAAGATTTATTTTCAGCACATATTCGTCGCTTACTATTTCAAAAGTAATCGGCATGATTTATTTTCAGCACATTCGTCGGTTACTATTTCAAAAGTAATCGGCAAGATTTATTTTCAGCACATATTCGTCGGTTACTATTTCCAAAGTAATGGGCAAGACTTTTATTGTCAGCACATTTGTCGGTTACTATTTCAATAGTAATCGACATTATTTATTTTCAGCACATTCGTCGGTTACTATTTCAAAAGTAATCGGCAAGATTTTTATTTTCAGCATATTGGTCGGTGACTATTTCAAAAGTAATCGGCAAGATTTTTATTTTCAGCATATTTGTCGGTTACTTTTTCAAAAGTAATCGGCAAGATTTTTATTTTCAGCATATTTGTCGGTTACTATTTTAAAAGTAATCGACAAGATTTTTATTTTCAACATATTCGTCGGTTACAATTTCAAAAGTAATCGGCAAGACTTTATATTCAGCATATTCGTTGGTTACTATTTCAAAAGTAATCGGTAAGATTTTTATTTTCAACATATTCGTCGCTTACTATTTCAAAAGTAATCGGCATGATTTATTTTCAGCACATTCGTCAGTTACTATTTCAAAAGTAATCGGCAAGATTTATTTTCAGCACATATTCGTCGGTTACTATTTCAAAAGTTATCGGCAAGACTTTATTTTCAGCACATCCGTTGGTTACTATTTCAAAAGTAATCGGTAAGATTTTTATTTTCAACATATTCGTCACTTACTATTTCCAAAGTAATCGGCATGATTTATTTTCAGCACATTCGTCGGTTACTATTTCAAAAGTAATTGGCAAGATTTTTATTTTC
Organism: Medicago lupulina; assembly: GCA_958299785.1. Classification (NCBI taxonomy): domain Eukaryota; kingdom Viridiplantae; phylum Streptophyta; class Magnoliopsida; order Fabales; family Fabaceae; genus Medicago; species Medicago lupulina. The sequence continues at coordinate 176,496 of CATQJP010000005.1, forward strand.
AGCATATTCGCCGGTGACTATTTCAAAAGTAATCGGCATGATTTATTTTCAGCAGATTCGTCGGTTACTATTTCAAAGGTAATCGACATGATTTATTTTCAACACATTCGTCGGTTACTATTTCAAAAGTAATCGGCATGATCTATTTTCTGCACATTCGTCGGTTACTATTTCAAAAGTAATCGGCAAGATTTTTATTTTCAGCATATTGGTCGGTGACTATTTCAAAAGTAATCGGCAAGATTTTTATTTTCAGCATATTTGTCGGTTACTTTTTCAAAAGTAATTGGCAAGATTTTTATTTTCAGCATATTTGTCGGTTACTATTTTAAAAGTAATCGACAAGATTTTTATTTTCAACATATTCGTCGGTTACTATTTCAAAAGTAATCGGCAAGACTTTATATTCAGCATATTCGTTGGTTACTATTTCAAAAGTAATCGGTAAGATTTTTATTTTCAACATATTCGTCGCTTACTATTTCTAAAGTAATCGGCATGATTTATTTTCAACACATTCGTCGGTTACTATTTCAAAAGTAATCGGCAAGATTTATTTTCAGCACATATTCGTCGCTTACTATTTCAAAAGTAATCGGCATGATTTATTTTCAGCACATTCGTCGGTTACTATTTCAAAAGTAATCGGCAAGATTTATTTTCAGCACATATTCGTCGGTTACTATTTCAAAAGTAATGGGCAAGACTTTTATTTTCAGCACATTTGTCGGTTACTATTTCAATAGTAATCGACATTATTTATTTTCAGCACATTCGTCGGTTACTATTTCAAAAGTAATCGGCAAGATTTTTATTTTCAGCATATTGGTCGGTGACTATTTCAAAAGTAATCGGCAAGATTTTTATTTTCAGCATATTTGTCGGTTACTTTTTCAAAAGTAATCGGCAAGATTTTTATTTTCAGCATATTTGTCGGTTACTATTTTATAAGTAATCGACAAGATTTTTATTTTCAACATATTCGTCGGTTACTATTTCAAAAGTAATCGGCAAGACTTTATATTCAGCATATTCGTTGGTTACTATTTCAAAAGTAATCGGTAAGATTTTTATTTTCAACATATTCGTCGCTTACTATTTCAAAAGTAATCGGCATGATTTATTTTCAGCACATTCGTCAGTTACTATTTCAAAAGTAATCGGCAAGATTTATTTTCAGCACATATTCGTCGGTTACTATTTCAAAAGTTATCGGCAAGACTTTATTTTCAGCACATCCGTTGGTTACTATTTCAAAAGTAATCGGTAAGATTTTTATTTTCAACATATTCGTCACTTACTATTTCCAAAGTAATCGGCATGATTTATTTTCAGCACATTCGTCGGTTACTATTTCAAAAGTAATTGGCAAGATTTTTATTTTCAGCATATTCGCCGGTGACTATTTCAAAAGTAATCGGCATGATTTATTTTCAGCAGATTCGTCGGTTACTATTTCAAAGGTAATCGACATGATTTATTTTCAACACATTCGTCGGTTACTATTTCAAAAGTAATCGGCATGATCTATTTTCTGCACATTCGTCGGTTACTATTTTAAAAGTAATCGGCAAGATTTTTATTTTCAGCATATTGGTCGGTGACTATTTCAAAAGTAATCGGCAAGATTTTTATTTTCAGCATATTTGTCGGTTACTTTTTCAAAAGTAATCGGCAAGATTTTTATTTTCAGCATATTTGTCGGTTACTATTTTAAAAGTAATCGACAAGATTTTTATTTTCAACATATTCGTCGATTACTATTTCAAAAGTAATCGGCAAGACTTTATATTCAGCATATTCGTTGGTTACTATTTCAAAAGTAATCGGTAAGATTTTTATTTTCAACATATTCGTCGCTTACTATTTCAAAAGTAATCGGCATGATTTATTTTCAACACATTCGTCGGTTACTATTTCAAAAGTAATCGGCAAGATTTATTTTCAGCACATATTCGTCGCTTACTATTTCAAAAGTAATCGGCATGATTTATTTTCAGCACATTCGTCAGTTACTATTTCAAAAGTAATCGGCAAGATTTATTTTCAGCACATATTCGTCGGTTACTATTTCAAAAGTAATGGGCAAGACTTTTATTTTCAGCACATTTGTCGGTTACTATTTCAATAGTAATCGGCATTATTTATTTTCAGCACATTCGTCGGTTACTATTTCAAAAGTAATCGGCAAGATTTTTATATTCAGCATATTGGTCGGTGACTATTTCAAAAGTAATCGGCAAGATTTTTATTTTCAGCATATTTGTCGGTTACTTTTTCAAAAGTAATCGGCAAGATTTTTATTTTCAGCATATTTGTCGGTTACTATTTTAAAAGTAATCGACAAGATTTTTATTTTCAACATATTCGTCGGTTACTATTTCAAAAGTAATCGGCAAGACTTTATATTCAGCATATTCGTTGGTTACTATTTCAAAAGTAATCGGTAAGATTTTTATTTTCAACATATTCGTCGTTTACTATTTCAAAAGTAATCGGCATGATTTATTTTCAACACATTCGTCGGTTACTATTTCAAAAGTAATCGGCAAGATTTATTTTCAGCACATATTCGTCGCTTACTATTTCAAAAGTAATGGGCAAGACTTTTATTTTCAGCACATTTGTCGGTTACTATTTCAATAGTAATCGGCATGATTTATTTTCAGCACATTCGTCAGTTACTATTTCAAAAGTAATCGGCAAGATTTATTTTCAGCACATATTCATCGGTTACTATTTCAAAAGTTATCGGCAAGACTTTATTTTCAGCACATCCGTTGGTTACTATTTCAAAAGTAATCGGTAAGATTTTTATTTTCAACATATTCGTCACTTACTATTTCCAAAGTAATCGGCATGATTTATTTTCAGCACATTCGTCGGTTACTATTTCAAAAGTAATTGGCAAGATTTTTATTTTCAGCATATTCGCCGGTGACTATTTCAAAAGTAATCGGCATGATTTATTTTCAGCAGATTCGTCTGTTACTATTTCAAAGGTAATCGACATGATTTATTTTCAACACATTCGTCGGTTACTATTTCAAAAGTAATCGGCATGATTTATTTTCAACACATTCGTCGGTTACTATTTCAAAAGTAATCGGCAAGATTTATTTTCAGCACATATTCGTCGCTTACTATTTCAAAAGTAATCGGCATGATTTATTTTCAGCACATTCGTCGGTTACTATTTCAAAAGTAATCGGCAAGATTTATTTTCAGCACATATTCGTCGGTTACTATTTCAAAAGTAATGGGCAAGACTTTTATTTTCAGCACATTTGTCGGTTACTATTTCAATAGTAATCGGCATTATTTATTTTCAGCACATTCGTCGGTTACTATTTCAAAAGTAATCGGCAAGATTTTTATATTCAGCATATTGGTCGGTGACTATTTCAAAAGTAATCGGCAAGATTTTTATTTTCAGCATATATGTCGGTTACTTTTTCAAAAGTAATCGGCAAGATTTTTATTTTCAGCATATTTGTCGGTTACTATTTTAAAAGTAATCGACAAGATTTTTATTTTCAACATATTCGTCGGTTACTATTTCAAAAGTAATCGGCAAGACTTTATATTCAGCATATTCGTTGGTTACTATTTCAAAAGTAATCGGTAAGATTTTTATTTTCAACATATTCGTCGTTTACTATTTCAAAAGTAATCGGCATGATTTATTTTCAACACATTCGTCGGTTACTATTTCAAAAGTAATCGGCAAGATTTATTTTCAGCACATATTCGTCGCTTACTATTTCAAAAGTAATGGGCAAGACTTTTATTTTCAGCACATTTGTCGGTTACTATTTCAATAGTAATCGGCATGATTTATTTTCAGCACATTCGTCAGTTACTATTTCAAAAGTAATCGGCAAGATTTATTTTCAGCACATATTCATCGGTTACTATTTCAAAAGTTATCGGCAAGACTTTATTTTCAGCACATCCGTTGGTTACTATTTCAAAAGTAATCGGTAAGATTTTTATTTTCAACATATTCGTCACTTACTATTTCCAAAGTAATCGGCATGATTTATTTTCAGCACATTCGTCGGTTACTATTTCAAAAGTAATTGGCAAGATTTTTATTTTCAGCATATTCGCCGGTGACTATTTCAAAAGTAATCGGCATGATTTATTTTCAGCAGATTCGTCTGTTACTATTTCAAAGGTAATCGACATGATTTATTTTCAACACATTCGTCGGTTACTATTTCAAAAGTAATCGGCATGATTTATTTTCAACACATTCGTCGGTTACTATTTCAAAAGTAATCGGCAAGATTTATTTTCAGCACATATTCGTCGCTTACTATTTCAAAAGTAATCGGCATGATTTATTTTCAGCACATTCGTCGGTTACTATTTCAAAAGTAATCGGCAAGATTTATTTTCAGCACATATTCGTCGGTTACTATTTCAAAAGTAATGGGCAAGACTTTTATTTTCAGCACATTTGTCGGTTACTATTTCAATAGTAATCGGCATTATTTATTTTCAGCACATTCGTCGGTTACTATTTCAAAAGTAATCGGCAAGATTTTTATATTCAGCATATTGGTCGGTGACTATTTCAAAAGTAATCGGCAAGATTTTTATTTTCAGCATATATGTCGGTTACTTTTTCAAAAGTAATCGGCAAGATTTTTATTTTCAGCATATTTGTCGGTTACTATTTTAAAAGTAATCGACAAGATTTTTATTTTCAACATATTCGTCGGTTACTATTTCAAAAGTAATCGGCAAGACTTTATATTCAGCATATTCGTTGGTTACTATTTCAAAAGTAATCGGTAAGATTTTTATTTTCAACATATTCGTCGTTTACTATTTCAAAAGTAATCGGCATGATTTATTTTCAACACATTCGTCGGTTACTATTTCAAAAGTAATCGGCAAGATTTATTTTCAGCACATATTCGTCGCTTACTATTTCAAAAGTAATGGGCAAGACTTTTATTTTCAGCACATTTGTCGGTTACTATTTCAATAGTAATCGGCATGATTTATTTTCAGCACATTCGTCAGTTACTATTTCAAAAGTAATCGGCAAGATTTATTTTCAGCACATATTCATCGGTTACTATTTCAAAAGTTATCGGCAAGACTTTATTTTCAGCACATCCGTTGGTTACTATTTCAAAAGTAATCGGTAAGATTTTTATTTTCAACATATTCGTCACTTACTATTTCCAAAGTAATCGGCATGATTTATTTTCAGCACATTCGTCGGTTACTATTTCAAAAGTAATTGGCAAGATTTTTATTTTCAGCATATTCGCCGGTGACTATTTCAAAAGTAATCGGCATGATTTATTTTCAGCAGATTCGTCTGTTACTATTTCAAAGGTAATCGACATGATTTATTTTCAACACATTCGTCGGTTACTATTTCAAAAGTAATCGGCATGATCTATTTTCTGCACATTCGTCGGTTACTATTTCAAAAGTAATCGGCAAGATTTTTATTTTCAGCATATTGGTCGGTGACTATTTCAAAAGTAATCGGCAAGATTTTTATTTTCAGCATATTTGTCGGTTACTTTTTCAAAAGTAATCGGCAAGATTTTTATTTTCAGCATATTTGTCGGTTACTATTTTAAAAGTAATCGACAAGATTTTTATTTTCAACACATTCGTCGGTTACTATTTCAAAAGTAATCGGCAAGACTTTATATTCAGCATATTCGTTGGTTACTATTTCAAAAGTAATCGGTAAGATTTTTATTTTCAACATATTCGTCGCTTACTATTTCTAAAGTAATCGGCATGATTTATTTTCAACACATTCGTCGGATACTATTTCAAAAGTAATCGGCAAGATTTATTTTCAGCACATATTCGTCGCTTACTATTTCAAAAGTAATCGGCATGATTTATTTTCAGCACATTCGTCGGTTACTATTTCAAAAGTAATCGGCAAGATTTATTTTCAGCACATATTCGTCGGTTACTATTTCCAAAGTAATGGGCAAGACTTTTATTGTCAGCACATTTGTCGGTTACTATTTCAATAGTAATCGACATTATTTATTTTCAGCACATTCGTCGGTTACTATTTCAAAAGTAATCGGCAAGATTTTTATTTTCAGCATATTGGTCGGTGACTATTTCAAAAGTAATCGGCAAGATTTTTATTTTCAGCATATTTGTCGGTTACTTTTTCAAAAGTAATCGGCAAGATTTTTATTTTCAGCATATTTGTCGGTTACTATTTTAAAAGTAATCGACAAGATTTTTATTTTCAACATATTCGTCGGTTACTATTTCAGAAGTAATCGGCAAGACTTTATATTCAGCATATTCGTTGGTTACTATTTCAAAAGTAATCGGTAAGATTTTTATTTTCAACATATTCGTCGCTTACTATTTCAAAAGTAATCGGCATGATTTATTTTCAGCACATTCGTCAGTTACTATTTCAAAAGTAATCGACAAGATTTATTTTCAGCACATATTCGTCGGTTACTATTTCAAAAGTTATCGGCAAGACTTTATTTTCAGCACATCCGTTGGTTACTATTTCAAAAGTAATCGGTAAGATTTTTATTTTCAACATATTCGTCACTTACTATTTCCAAAGTAATCGGCATGATTTATTTTCAGCACATTCGTCGGTTACTATTTCAAAAGTAATTGGCAAGATTTTTATTTTCAGCATATTCGCCGGTGACTATTTCAAAAGTAATCAGCATGATTTATTTTCAGCAGATTCGTCGGTTACTATTTCAAAGGTAATCGACATGATTTATTTTCAACACATTCGTCGGTTACTATTTCAAAAGTAATCGGCATGATCTATTTTCTGCACATTCGTCGGTTACTATTTCAAAAGTAATCGGCAAGATTTTTATTTTCAGCATATTGGTCGGTGACTATTTCAAAAGTAATCGGCAAGATTTTTATTTTCAGCATATTTGTCGGTTACTTTTTCAAAAGTAATTGGCAAGATTTTTATTTTCAGCATATTTGTCGGTTACTATTTTAAAAGTAATCGACAAGATTTTTATTTTCAACATATTCGTCGGTTACTATTTCAAAAGTAATCGGCAAGACTTTATATTCAGCATATTCGTTGGTTACTATTTCAAAAGTAATCGGTAAGATTTTTATTTTCAACATATTCGTCGCTTACTATTTCTAAAGTAATCGGCATGATTTATTTTCAACACATTCGTCGGTTACTATTTCAAAAGTAATCGGCAAGATTTATTTTCAGCACATATTCGTCGCTTACTATTTCAAAAGTAATCGGCATGATTTATTTTCAGCACATTCGTCGGTTACTATTTCAAAAGTAATCGGCAAGATTTATTTTCAGCACATATTCGTCGGTTACTATTTCAAAAGTAATGGGCAAGACTTTTATTTTCAGCACATTTGTCGGTTACTATTTCAATAGTAATCGACATTATTTATTTTCAGCACATTCGTCGGTTACTATTTCAAAAGTAATCGGCAAGATTTTTATTTTCAGCATATTGGTCGGTGACTATTTCAAAAGTAATCGGCAAGATTTTTATTTTCAGCATATTTGTCGGTTACTTTTTCAAAAGTAATCGGCAAGATTTTTATTTTCAGCATATTTGTCGGTTACTATTTTAAAAGTAATCGACAAGATTTTTATTTTCAACATATTCGTCGGTTACTATTTCAAAAGTAATCGGCAAGACTTTATATTCAGCATATTCGTTGGTTACTATTTCAAAAGTAATCGGTAAGATTTTTATTTTCAACATATTCGTCGCTTACTATTTCAAAAGTAATCGGCATGATTTATTTTCAGCACATTCGTCAGTTACTATTTCAAAAGTAATCGGCAAGATTTATTTTCAGCACATATTCGTCGGTTACTATTTCAAAAGTTATCGGCAAGACTTTATTTTCAGCACATCCGTTGGTTACTATTTCAAAAGTAATCGGTAAGATTTTTATTTTCAACATATTCGTCACTTACTATTTCCAAAGTAATCGGCATGATTTATTTTCAGCACATTCGTCGGTTACTATTTCAAAAGTAATTGGCAAGATTTTTATTTTCAGCATATTCGCCGGTGACTATTTCAAAAGTAATCGGCATGATTTATTTTCAGCAGATTCGTCGGTTACTATTTCAAAGGTAATCGACATGATTTATTTTCAACACATTCGTCGGTTACTATTTCAAAAGTAATCGGCATGATCTATTTTCTGCACATTCGTCGGTTACTATTTTAAAAGTAATCGGCAAGATTTTTATTTTCAGCATATTGGTCGGTGACTATTTCAAAAGTAATCGGCAAGATTTTTATTTTCAGCATATTTGTCGGTTACTTTTTCAAAAGTAATCGGCAAGATTTTTATTTTCAGCATATTTGTCGGTTACTATTTTAAAAGTAATCGACAAGATTTTTATTTTCAACATATTCGTCGATTACTATTTCAAAAGTAATCGGCAAGACTTTATATTCAGCATATTCGTTGGTTACTATTTCAAAAGTAATCGGTAAGATTTTTATTTTCAACATATTCGTCGCTTACTATTTCAAAAGTAATCGGCATGATTTATTTTCAACACATTCGTCGGTTACTATTTCAAAAGTAATCGGCAAGATTTATTTTCAGCACATATTCGTCGCTTACTATTTCAAAAGTAATCGGCATGATTTATTTTCAGCACATTCGTCGGTTACTATTTCAAAAGTAATCGGCAAGATTTATTTTCAGCACATATTCGTCGGTTACTATTTCAAAAGTAATGGGCAAGACTTTTATTTTCAGCACATTTGTCGGTTACTATTTCAATAGTAATCGGCATTATTTATTTTCAGCACATTCGTCGGTTACTATTTCAAAAGTAATCGGCAAGATTTTTATTTTCAGCATATTGGTCGGTGACTATTTCAAAAGTAATCGGCAAGATTTTTATTTTCAGCATATTTGTCGGTTACTTTTTCAAAAGTAATCGGCAAGATTTTTATTTTCAGCATATTTGTCGGTTACTATTTTAAAAGTAATCGACAAGATTTTTATTTTCAACATATTCGTCGGTTACTATTTCAGAAGTAATCGGCAAGACTTTATATTCAGCATATTCGTTGGTTACTATTTCAAAAGTAATCGGTAAGATTTTTATTTTCAACATATTCGTCGCTTACTATTTCAAAAGTAATCGGCATGATTTATTTTCAGCACATTCGTCAGTTACTATTTCAAAAGTAATCGACAAGATTTATTTTCAGCACATATTCGTCGGTTACTATTTCAAAAGTTATCGGCAAGACTTTATTTTCAGCACATCCGTTGGTTACTATTTCAAAAGTAATCGGTAAGATTTTTATTTTCAACATATTCGTCACTTACTATTTCCAAAGTAATCGGCATGATTTATTTTCAGCACATTCGTCGGTTACTATTTCAAAAGTAATTGGCAAGATTTTTATTTTCAGCATATTCGCCGGTGACTATTTCAAAAGTAATCGGCATGATTTATTTTCAGCAGATTCGTCGGTTACTATTTCAAAGGTAATCGACATGATTTATTTTCAACACATTCGTCGGTTACTATTTCAAAAGTAATCGGCATGATCTATTTTCTGCACATTCGTCGGTTACTATTTCAAAAGTAATCGGCAAGATTTTTATTTTCAGCATATTGGTCGGTGACTATTTCAAAAGTAATCGGCAAGATTTTTATTTTCAGCATATTTGTCGGTTACTTTTTCAAAAGTAATTGGCAAGATTTTTATTTTCAGCATATTTGTCGGTTACTATTTTAAAAGTAATCGACAAGATTTTTATTTTCAACATATTCGTCGGTTACTATTTCAAAAGTAATCGGCAAGACTTTATATTCAGCATATTCGTTGGTTACTATTTCAAAAGTAATCGGTAAGATTTTTATTTTCAACATATTCGTCGCTTACTATTTCTAAAGTAATCGGCATGATTTATTTTCAACACATTCGTCGGTTACTATTTCAAAAGTAATCGGCAAGATTTATTTTCAGCACATATTCGTCGCTTACTATTTCAAAAGTAATCGGCATGATTTATTTTCAGCACATTCGTCGGTTACTATTTCAAAAGTAATCGGCAAGATTTATTTTCAGCACATATTCGTCGGTTACTATTTCAAAAGTAATGGGCAAGACTTTTATTTTCAGCACATTTGTCGGTTACTATTTCAATAGTAATCGACATTATTTATTTTCAGCACATTCGTCGGTTACTATTTCAAAAGTAATCGGCAAGATTTTTATTTTCAGCATATTGGTCGGTGACTATTTCAAAAGTAATCGGCAAGATTTTTATTTTCAGCATATTTGTCGGTTACTTTTTCAAAAGTAATCGGCAAGATTTTTATTTTCAGCATATTTGTCGGTTACTATTTTAAAAGTAATCGACAAGATTTTTATTTTCAACATATTCGTCGGTTACTATTTCAAAAGTAATCGGCAAGACTTTATATTCAGCATATTCGTTGGTTACTATTTCAAAAGTAATCGGTAAGATTTTTATTTTCAACATATTCGTCGCTTACTATTTCAAAAGTAATCGGCATGATTTATTTTCAGCACATTCGTCAGTTACTATTTCAAAAGTAATCGGCAAGATTTATTTTCAGCACATATTCGTCGGTTACTATTTCAAAAGTTATCGGCAAGACTTTATTTTCAGCACATCCGTTGGTTACTATTTCAAAAGTAATCGGTAAGATTTTTATTTTCAACATATTCGTCACTTACTATTTCCAAAGTAATCGGCATGATTTATTTTCAGCACATTCGTCGGTTACTATTTCAAAAGTAATTGGCAAGATTTTTATTTTCAGCATATTCGCCGGTGACTATTTCAAAAGTAATCGGCATGATTTATTTTCAGCAGATTAGTCGGTTACTGTTTCAAAGGTAATCGACATGATTTATTTTCAACACATTCGTCGGTTACTATTTCAAAAGTAATCGGCATGATCTATTTTCTGCACATTCGTCGGTTACTATTTTAAAAGTAATCGGCAAGATTTTTATTTTCAGCATATTGGTCGGTGACTATTTCAAAAGTAATCGGCAAGATTTTTATTTTCAGCATATTTGTCGGTTACTTTTTCAAAAGTAATCGGCAAGATTTTTATTTTCAGCATATTTGTCGGTTACTATTTTAAAAGTAATCGACAAGATTTTTATTTTCAACATATTCGTCGATTACTATTTCAAAAGTAATCGGCAAGACTTTATATTCAGCATATTCGTTGGTTACTATTTCAAAAGTAATCGGTAAGATTTTTATTTTCAACATATTCGTCGCTTACTATTTCAAAAGTAATCGGCATGATTTATTTTCAACACATTCGTCGGTTACTATTTCAAAAGTAATCGGCAAGATTTATTTTCAGCACATATTCGTCGCTTACTATTTCAAAAGTAATCGGCATGATTTATTTTCAGCACATTCGTCGGTTACTATTTCAAAAGTAATCGGCAAGATTTATTTTCAGCACATATTCGTCGGTTACTATTTCAAAAGTAATGGGCAAGACTTTTATTTTCAGCACATTTGTCGGTTACTATTTCAATAGTAATCGGCATTATTTATTTTCAGCACATTCGTCGGTTACTATTTCAAAAGTAATCGGCAAGATTTTTATTTTCAGCATATTGGTCGGTGACTATTTCAAAAGTAATCGGCAAGATTTTTATTTTCAGCATATTTGTCGGTTACTTTTTCAAAAGTAATCGGCAAGATTTTTATTTTCAGCATATTTGTCGGTTACTATTTTAAAAGTAATCGACAAGATTTTTATTTTCAACATATTCGTCGGTTACTATTTCAAAAGTAATCGGCAAGACTTTATATTCAGCATATTCGTTGGTTACTATTTCAAAAGTAATCGGTAAGATTTTTATTTTCAACATATTCGTCGCTTACTATTTCAAAAGTAATCGGCATGATTTATTTTCAGCACATTCGTCAGTTACTATTTCAAAAGTAATCGGCAAGATTTATTTTCAGCACATATTCGTCGGTTACTATTTCAAAAGTTATCGGCAAGACTTTATTTTCAGCACATCCGTTGGTTACTATTTCAAAAGTAATCGGTAAGATTTTTATTTTCAACATATTCGTCACTTACTATTTCCAATGTAATCGACATGATTTATTTTCAGCACATTCGTCGGTTACTATTTCAAAAGTAATTGGCAAGATTCTTATTTTCAGCATATTCGCCGGTGACTATTTCAAAAGTAATCGGCATGATTTATTTTCAGCAGATTCGTCGGTTACTATTTCAAAGGTAATCGACATGATTTATTTTCAACACATTCGTCGGTTACTATTTCAAAAGTAATCGGCATGATCTATTTTCTGCACATTCGTCGGTTACTATTTCAAAAGTAATCGGCAAGATTTTTATTTTCAGCATATTGGTCGGTGACTATTTCAAAAGTAATCGGCAAGATTTTTATTTTCAGCATATTTGTCGGTTACTTTTTCAAAAGTAATCGGCAAGATTTTTATTTTCAGCATATTTGTCGGTTACTATTTTAAAAGTAATCGACAAGATTTTTATTTTCAACATATTCGTCGGTTACTATTTCAAAAGTAATCGGCAAGACTTTATATTCAGCATATTCGTTGGTTACTATTTCAAAAGTAATCGGTAAGATTTTTATTTTCAACATATTCGTCGCTTACTATTTCAAAAGTAATCGGCATGATTTATTTTCAACACATTCGTCGGTTACTATTTCAAAAGTAATCGGCAAGATTTATTTTCAGCACATATTCGTCGCTTACTATTTCAAAAGTAATCGGCATGATTTATTTTCAGCACATTCGTCGGTTACTATTTCAAAAGTAATCGGCAAGATTTATTTTCAGCACATATTCGTCGGTTACTATTTCAAAAGTAATGGGCAAGACTTTTATTTTCAGCACATTTGTCGGTTACTATTTCAATAGTAATCGGCATTATTTATTTTTAGCACATTCGTCGGTTACTATTTCAAAAGTAATCGGCAAGATTTTTATTTTCAGCATATTGGTCGGTGACTATTTCAAAAGTAATCGGCAAGATTTTTATTTTCAGCATATTTGTCGGTTACTTTTTCAAAAGTAATCGGCAAGATTTTTATCTTCAGCATATTTGTCGGTTACTTTTTCAAAAGTAATCGGCAAGATTTTTATTTTCAGCATATTTGTCGGTTACTATTTTAAAAGTAATCGACAAGATTTTTATTTTCAACATATTCGTCGGTTACTATTTCAAAAGTAATCGGCAAGACTTTATATTCAGCATATTCGTTGGTTACTATTTCAAAAGTAATCGGTAAGATTTTTATTTTCAACATATTCGTCGCTTACTATTTCAAAAGTAATCGGCATGATTTATTTTCAGCACATTCGTCAGTTACTATTTCAAAAGTAATCGGCAAGATTTATTTTCAGCACATATTCGTCGGTTACTATTTCAAAAGTAATGGGCAAGACTTTTATTTTCAGCACATTTGTCGGTTACTATTTCAATAGTAATCGGCATTATTTATTTTTAGCACATTCGTCGGTTACTATTTCAAAAGTAATCGGCAAGATTTTTATTTTCAGCATATTGGTCGGTGACTATTTCAAAAGTAATCGGCAAGATTTTTATTTTCAGCATATTTGTCGGTTACTTTTTCAAAAGTAATCGGCAAGATTTTTATTTTCAGCATATTTGTCGGTTACTTTTTCAAAAGTAATCGGCAAGATTTTTATTTTCAGCATATTTGTCGGTTACTATTTTAAAAGTAATCGACAAGATTTTTATTTTCAACATATTCGTCGGTTACTATTTCAAAAGTAATCGGCAAGACTTTATATTCAGCATATTCGTTGGTTACTATTTCAAAAGTAATCGGTAAGATTTTTATTTTCAACATATTCGTCGCTTACTATTTCAAAAGTAATCGGCATGATTTATTTTCAGCACATTCGTCAGTTACTATTTCAAAAGTAATCGGCAAGATTTATTTTCAGCACATATTCGTCGGTTACTATTTCAAAAGTTATCGGCAAGACTTTATTTTCAGCACATCCGTTGGTTACTATTTCAAAAGTAATCGGTAAGATTTTTATTTTCAACATATTCGTCACTTACTATTTCCAAAGTAATCGGCATGATTTATTTTCAGCACATTCGTCGGTTACTATTTCAAAAGTAATCGGCAAGATTTATTTTCAGCACATATTCGTCGGTTACTATTTCAAAAGTTATCGGCAAGACTTTATTTTCAGCACATCCGTTGGTTACTATTTCAAAAGTAATCGGTAAGATTTTTATTTTCAACATATTCGTCACTTACTATTTCCAAAGTAATCGGCATGATTTATTTTCAGCACATTCGTCGGTTACTATTTCAAAAGTAATTGGCAAGATTTTTATTTTCAGCATATTCGCCGGTGACTATTTCAAAAGTAATCGGCATGATTTATTTTCAGCAGATTCGTCGGTTACTATTTCAAAGGTAATCGACATGATTTATTTTCAACACATTCGTCGGTTACTATTTCAAAAGTAATCGGCATGATCTATTTTCTGCACATTCGTCGGTTACTATTTCAAAAGTAATCGGCAAGATTTTTATTTTCAGCATATTGGTCGGTGACTATTTCAAAAGTAATCGGCAAGATTTTTATTTTCAGCATATTTGTCGGTTACTATTTTAAAAGTAATCGACAAGATTTTTATTTTCAACATATTCGTCGGTTACTATTTCAAAAGTAATCGGCAAGACTTTATATTCAGCATATTCGTTGGTTACTATTTCAAAAGTAATCGGTAAGATTTTTATTTTCAACATATTCGTCGCTTACTATTTCAAAAGTAATCGGCATGATTTATTTTCAACACATTCGTCGGTTACTATTTCAAAAGTAATCGGCAAGATTTATTTTCAGCACATATTCGTCGCTTACTATTTCAAAAGTAATCGGCATGATTTATTTTCAGCACATTCATCGGTTACTATTTCAAAAGTAATCGGCAAGATTTATTTTCAGCACATATTCGTCGGTTACTATTTCAAAAGTAATGGGCAAGACTTTTATTTTCAGCACATTTGTCGGTTACTATTTCAATAGTAATCGGCATTATTTATTTTCAGCACATTCGTCGGTTACTATTTCAAAAGTAATCGGCAAGATTTTTATTTTCAGCATATTGGTCGGTGACTATTTCAAAAGTAATCGGCAAGATTTTTATTTTCAGCATATTTGTCGGTTACTTTTTCAAAAGTAATCGGCAAGATTTTTATTTTCACCATATTTGTCGGTTACTATTTTAAAAATAATCGACAAGATTTTTATTTTCAACATATTCGTCGGTTACTATTTCAAAAGTAATCGGCAAGACTTTATATTCAGCATATTCGTTGGTTACTATTTCAAAAGTAATCGGTAAGATTTTTATTTTCAACATATTCGTCGCTTACTATTTCAAAAGTAATCGGCATGATTTATTTTCAACACATTCGTCGGTTACTATTTCAAAAGTAATCGGCAAGATTTATTTTCAGCACATATTCGTCGCTTACTATTTCAAAAGTAATCGGCATGATTTATTTTCAGCACATTCATCGGTTACTATTTCAAAAGTAATCGGCAAGATTTATTTTCAGCACATATTCGTCGGTTACTATTTCAAAAGTAATGGGCAAGACTTTTATTTTCAGCACATTGGTCGGTTACTATTTCAATAGTAATCGGCATTATTTATTTTCAGCACATTCGTCGGTTACTATTTCAAAAGTAATCGGCAAGATTTTTATTTTCAGCATATTGGTCGGTGACTATTTCAAAAGTAATCGGCAAGATTTTTATTTTCAGCATATTTATCGGTTACTTTTTCAAAAGTAATCGGAAAGATTTTTATTTTCAGCATATTTGTCGGTTACTATTTTAAAAGTAATCGCCAAGATTTTTATTTTCAACATATTCGTCGGTTACTATTTCAAAAGTAATCGGCAAGACTTTATATTCAGCATATTCGTTGGTTACTATTTCAAAAGTAATCGGTAAGATTTTTATTTTCAACATATTCGTCGCTTACTATTTCAAAAGTAATCGGCATGATTTATTTTCAGCACATTCGTTAGTTACTATTTCAAAAGTAATCGGCAAGATTTATTTTCAGCACATATTCGTCGGTTACTATTTCAAAAGTTATCGGCAAGACTTTATTTTCAGCACATTCGTTGGTTACTATTTCAAAAGTAATCGGTAAGATTTTTATTTTCAACATATTCGTCACTTACTATTTCCAAAGTAATCGGCATGATTTATTTTCAGCACATTCGTCGGTTACTATTTCAAAAGTAATTGGCAAGATTTTTATTTTCAGCATATTCGCCGGTGACTATTTCAAAAGTAATCGGCATGATTTATTTTCAGCAGATTCGTCGGTTACTATTTCAAAGGTAATCGACATGATTTATTTTCAATACATTCGTCGGTTACTATTTCAAAAGTAATCGGCATGATCTATTTTCTGCACATTCGTCGGTTACTATTTCAAAAGTAATCGGCAAGATTTTTATTTTCAGCATGTTCATCGGTTACTATTGTAACACTCTAAATTTTTGTTTTATGATTTGTGGTGATTTTTAATTGATTTTGGTGTGCTTGGTGTGTTTTACTTGAATTTATAAATGATATATGAGATATTTGGTGTGTTATTATTTATTATAATTATTTGTAGTGTTTTATGAAAATAGGAGAAATAATATTTTTATAGTTGAATTAAGGGATTTAATAGAAATAATTAGAATTAAGGAGAGTTTAATATAATTTAGTGGGAGAGTAAAGAGTAAAAGGAGGTTATGCTTTGGGTGGAAAGAGTAGGAAAGGAATAGTCAGTAAAGGAAATAGGAGAAACAGAATACGTATCAGTAAGAAAGAAAAACAGACTTTTTGGGAGAAAGTGAGAAGAGCCAAGAGCCAAGGGGAATTGCTAGGAATTGCTGTAGATTTTGCTGAATTAAGGTAAGGGTGGGCTAGCAATTCATTGGTTAATATATACATGTATGTTTTCATGATATTGGATTGAAAATGGTGATTTGTTGATTTAGGGTTAAGAACATGAAAAATACCATTGTTGATGAATTATGCATGATTGATGATGTTTCTATGAGATGTTTCTGTTGTGTTGTTGTGTATTGAACCCATAAACATTGTTCTAAATCATTTTGGGTAATTGAGGGATCAAAGTTGGGATTTTTGGGTAGAACAATGCTGAAATCGCACTTTTTGTGAAGCTGAGTCCAGATTTGATACCGCAAAAACGTGCCACGTTTTGGCAAGCGCGTCACGTTTTGGTCGACAGAATGCATAGTAATTCTGGGCATAAAAACGTGACACGTTTTCTAAAAACGTGACACGCTTTCTCAAAAATCAGATCATCCGTATTTCACTATTTTCACCCATTTCTGCTTTGAACTAGCTTTTGGTGTAAACATGAAAGTTTTAGATAGTTAAGTTAGCTTTCTAATGGCATTGGTTGGGCTTGAAAATGATGTTTAGATTTTGAGTTATGATGAAAATAGTCCAGGTGGGTCTCTAGGAAACTTTAAGAAAACTTAGCATAACTAATCCCAAGTTAGTCCAAAACCTATGATTAGTTCCCAAACTTCAAACTTAAGTATTAGAGGTTTAATTGAGGTGTTATATGAGTATTTGGCTTATGTCTTATTGATCAAACTTGATTTGCTTTGAAGGATGTTTTAGACTTTGATATGAACGTAATTGATTAATGTATATGTTGCTATTGTTGTTGATATGTTGGAATATATATGTGTATATATGTACAATTATATACGGTGTATCGTTGTCCCCGTTGTTGATGTTGTTGAGTCGTGTTGTCCAAGTTGGGGAGTGTGTCATAAGTATTAGGCACAAATGTTGGTGTCCTAGTTGTTGTTGTTGGTTGCATGGTGAAAATGCACCACTATTTTATCGTATAGTTGTATGTAGATATACACCCTTGAGTCTCATACTCATTTGCATCGGTGGGGGCTCATGCCCCGGAATGTTTATACATTCAACTGGTGAGGGCTCATGCCCTGGAATGCTAGTCATTCACTTTGGTGAGGGCTTATGCCCTGGGATGCTTTAACCATCCAAAATTGGTGGGGGCTTATGCCCCGGAATGCTTAGCATTCAACGCGCGTAGATGGTACCACATTTGCATAATACATTGTCAGGTGATGGAGTCTTGCATTAGAAGTTTAAGGTGTGAGTTGTTGTTGGTGAGGTGTCACCACAAGTGGTGTTGTCGTTGGTGTCGTTGTTGTTGCTAATCTTTTAAAAGATTAACTTGAATATAATGTTGATATACTATGGTTGATAATTGTTGCTTATGTTAAAGGTGGTGCATTTGTTGATGTTATTTCAATTTATATGATTGACTATATATGTTTATATATAATCTTTGCTTTGTGAACTCACCCCTTCTGCTGGAATTGCCGCCTTGTGGGCAAGTGCAGGTAGCGATGGATAGATAGGAATGGCTCTCGTGTCGTAGGCTCTGATACGTAACGGGATGGGATATTATGTTTTACAATTTCATTCCTTTATGTATCATTTTATGTTGGAGATTTGTTGAATAAATATTTGATATATGTTGGAGAACATTTTTATTATGGTGAGGCCTTTGTGCCAGAAATGTTGGAAATATTACTTTTATTGGAGATAATTTATAAATGGATATTCCGCTGCATAATATTTTAATATGATGAGATATGTTGATGTTTATTTAAATAGTTTATAATTTCTATTTTAAATAAATTTTTGAAAAGAGGCATGTAATGCTCCGTTGTTGTTGAATGACTCTGATTGTTGATATTATTATGTTGTTTGGGAAACGGGGTGTTACAACTATTTCAAAGGTAATCGGCAAGATTTTTATTTTCAGCACATTCGTCGGTTACTATTTCAAAAGTATTCGGCAAGATTTTTATTTTCAACATATTCGTTGGTTACTATTTCAAAAGTAATCGGCAAGACTTTATTTTCAGCACATTCATTGGTTACTTTTTTAAAATTAATCGGTAAGATTTTTATTTCCAACATATTCCTCGCTTACTATTTCAAAAGTAATCAGCATGATTTATTTTCAGCACATTCGTCGGTTACTATTTCAAAAGTAATCGGCAAGATTTTTATTTTCAGCATATTCGTCGGTGACTATTTCAAAAGTAATCGGCATGATTTATTTTCAGCACATTCGTCGGTTACTATTTCAAAAGTAATCAGCAAGATTTATTTTCAGCACATATTCGTCGGTTACTATTTCAAATGTAATGGGCAAGACTTTTATTTTCAGCACATTTGTCGGTTACTATTTCAATAGTAATCGGCATGATTTTTTTTCAGCACATTCGTCGGTTACTATTTCAAAAGTAATCGGCAAGATTTTTATTTTCAGCATATTGGTCGGTGACTATTTCAAAAGTAATCGGCAAGATTTTTATTTTCAGCGTATTTGTCGGTTACTTTTTCAAAAGTAATTGGCAAGATTTTTATTTTCAGCATATTTGTCGGTTACTTTTTCAAAAGTAATCGGCAATATTTTTATTTTCAGCATATTTGTCAGTTACTATTTTAAAAGTAATCTACAAGATTTTTATTTTCAACATATTCGTCGGTTACTATTTCAAAAGTAATCGGCAAGACTTTATTTTCAGCATATTCGTTGATTACTATTTCAAAAGTAATCGGTAAGATTTTTATTTTCAACATATTCGTCGCTTATTATTTCAAAAGTAATCGGCATGATTTATTTTCAGCACATTTGTAACACCCATACTAAACGTATCTAGAAAGTTTAGCATGTGCATTAACTTAGTACTGGATACATTAAAATTTACAACTTAAATTACTTCGAATGAATATTGTATACAACAAATTCACGTTCGTACATGAGAGATACCATACAACAATCCAAATATTATAAAAGTACATTCTTGAAATCCTTGCGAACATCCTGCAGCGGGTACGAACGAGTCCTTGCTGAATATCCATCCGGCGATAACTTGCTCAACTGCTCTGCTAATCTGAAACAAATAAGGATTGGGATGAGACATAATGTCTCAGTGAGTTCTCCTAATCCTAGGCTATAGGTGACTTCAGGGGAAAACTATGGTCACCACGTGTCTAAGACGCTACCTGACTGCTGGGCGTCGTGCGTGAGGCTTACATAGACGGTCGTGCAAAGCTAAAGCCGTCCTAGGGTCATCTTATTTGCTTCCTTCGTGTCATGGCGGTCAAGGGATCCTAGGACCGCTAACTCAAGACGCACTAAACGCATCGAGACATAGCCTAACATATTCGTGACACGGAACTAGACCGGACGATTAGGGAAACTAAGATCGTCGTCGGTACACATACTTAACTAGTTCTACTATCTAGGCTATCGGTATCTAACCTCGTAGCGTATACATAATCGTAACATAAACTTCATAATCAAAAGCATTTCATTAGTAAGGTCTGAAAGATTAACTAAGTTGATTTTACGGAAATATAGTCGAGTGGAGTAACCCCGAGTATATTCCAAAACATAACCGATGAACCTAGCTAGGGAACATCGGACTCCACCATGTCGTGCGGCTTCCTTACGGCTAAATCATCCACCTGGTGTGAACCTCCGGTATCCCATTCTAGCATGGATAGTCAGAGACACGACATGGCCTAGCTTAAAACATAGTTTTGTTCATAGTCCAACATATCATAAACATAGGCATAGCATAACATAAACATATGGATCATAAACTAGCTCGCCGCTCGGCGTCGTATCATAAGATACCTAGGGACTTCATTCTTTAAGATTGCATACTAATTCTCGACTACCTAAGTCGAGGCTCTAGAGTTCACTCATTCTAGACTTGTATTTCCACCCATAGCTCATTGTGAACTTAACATAACATAGCATAATCCTAAGGTTTGCTTACTTAATCATATCATATACTTGACCATTATGACTTATCATACTTAGGGTCATGCCAATATCTAGTTCTCGACGATCTATGTCGAGGTTCTATGCTTACCCATTCTTAGGCTAATTTCCTACCCGAGTATAATTATGAATATTATCGTATCATTACATCTCAAGTGCCATTCATCGTTGAAGTTGTCCATGTTTTTCACGCATTTGATTATTAATATTTTAAGGTGTAGTGTGCAATAACTACTTGACTTTGAGGGGTTTTTAAGGTTATAAAAGACTGCAAGGAAAAACTTCGTCGGAACCACCACACCACATGAAATTCTTTAAGGAAAAGTGCTGTGCTGTGGAATCTCGCTTCAAGCGAGATTTCTTGCTTCAAGCGAGATTCACCCAGTTGACTACTGTCAAAATCTCGCTTGAGCGAGATTTTCTCGCTTAAGCGAGCATTCATCGTCCCAGACCTGCAGAATTCGTGTTTTTGACTTCTAAACCTCAAAATCAAGTTTCTAATGCACCCAAAACACCCAGAACACATAGAAAAACAGTTTAGAACAAGTGCATGGCAACAAACAACACAATTTCAACCATTAATGGCAAAGGGGCAACTAAAACCTAAACTAACAATTCATAATTCCATATCTAAGTTTACACAAAACCATAGGTAGGAAATCTATCTATAGAACTCACCTAAGATTCCCAGCAAGCTAGCACAACATTAAACAACTACAGCAACATCACAGCTCCAAGACTTCAATCCAATCCAAACCCTAGCTCTTACTTCTTGATTCTCAAGCTTCAAAGTTCATACCATACATCCTCGTTGTTTTGCTTGCTTGCTAGAACATCTTGCTTCACCAATTCTCATACATCTTGGAAGTTGATGGAAGGATAGAGAGGGAAAGGGGGCGGCCCTTAGAGAGAAGGAAGAGAGAACTTCCTTTTTTGTGAAGCTAGAGAGAGAAATAACATTACACAATGAGACATTCTTAGCCAAACTCACTTATATACTCCTTGTGCGAAAATACTGAAATGCCCCTGGTCTCGGTCGTTCTATCTCTGACATTGCATAATGACATCCTTTAACGTACTTGAATTCCATAAACATTGTTCTCTGGCGCACCTTCGACTGATGTAATTCCAAAGTGACGAGCGGGATATTACAACATTTGTCGGTTACTATTTCAAAAGTAATCGGCAAGATTTATTTTCAGCACATATTTGTCGGTTACTATTTCAAAAGTTATCGGCAAGACTTTATTTTCAGCACATTCGTTGGTTACCATTTCAAAAGTAATCGGTAAGATTTTTATTTTCAACATATTCGTCACTTACTATTTCCAAAGTAATCGGCATGATTTATTTTCAGCACATTCGTTGGTTACTATTTCAAAAGTAATCGGCAAGATTTTTATTTTCAGCATATTCGACGATGACTATTTCAAAAGTAATCGGCATGATTTATTTTCAGCATATTCGTCGGTTACTATTTCATAGGTAATCGACATGATTTATTTTCAACACATTCGTCGGTTACTATTTCAAAAGTAATGGGCATGATCTATTTTCTGCACATTCGTCGGTTACTATTTCAAAAGTAATAGGCAAGATTTTTATTTTCAGCATGTTCATCGGTTACTATTTCAAAGGTAATCGGCAAGATTTTTATTTTCAGCACATTCGTCGGTTACTATTTCAAAAGTATTCGGCAAGATTTTTATTTTCAACATATTCGTCGGTTACTATTTCAAAAGTAATCGGCAAGACTTTATTTTCAGCACATTCATTGGTTACTTTTTTAAAAGTAATCGGTAAGATTTTTATTTCCAACATATTCCTCGCTTACTATTTCAATAGTAATCGGCATGATTTATTTTCAGCACATTCGTCGGTTACTATTTCAAAAGTAATCGGCAAGATTTTTATTTTCAGCATATTGGTCGGTGACTATTTCAAAAGTAATCGGCAAGATTTTTATTTTCAGCATATTTGTCGGTTACTTTTTCAAAAGTAATCGGCAAGATTTTTATTTTCAGCATATTTGTCGGTTACTATTTTAAAAGTAATCGACAAGATTTTTATTTTCAACATATTCGTCGATTACTATTTCAAAAGTAATCGGCAAGACTTTATTTTCAGCATATTCGTTGGTTACTATTTCAAAAGTAATCGGTAAGATTTTTATTTTCAACATATTCGTCACTTACTATTTCCAAAGTAATCGGCATGATTTATTTTCAGCACATTCGTTGGTTACTATTTCAAAAGTAATCGGGAAGATTTTTATTTTCAGCATATTCGACGATGACTATTTCAAAAGTAATCGGCATGATTTATTTTCAGCATATTCGTCGGTTACTATTTCAAAGGTAATCGACATGATTTATTTTCAACACATTCGTCGGTTACTATTTCAAAAGTAATGGGCATGATCTATTTTCTGCACATTCGTCGGTTACTATTTCAAAAGTAATAGGCAAGATTTTTATTTTCAGCATGTTCATCGGTTACTATTTCAAAGGTAATCGGCAAGATTTTTATTTTCAGCACATTCGTCGGTTACTATTTCAAAAGTATTCGGCAAGATTTTTATTTTCAACATATTCGTCGGTTACTATTTCAAAAGTAATCGGCAAGACTTTATTTTCAGCACATTCATTGGTTACTTTTTTAAAAGTAATCGGTAAGATTTTTATTTCCAACATATTCCTCGCTTACTATTTCAATAGTAATCGGCATGATTTATTTTCAGCACATTCGTCGGTTACTATTTCAAAAGTAATCGGCAAGATTTTTATTTTCAGCATATTGGTCGGTGACTATTTCAAATGTAATCGGCAAGATTTTTATTTTCAGCATATTTGTCGGTTGTAACACCCCGTTCCCGAAATAACGTAATAATAATAATAATAATAAAATAGTAATCAGAGTTATTCAACAAA
This sequence comes from Medicago lupulina, assembly GCA_958299785.1. Lineage (NCBI taxonomy): Eukaryota > Viridiplantae > Streptophyta > Magnoliopsida > Fabales > Fabaceae > Medicago > Medicago lupulina. The sequence goes on from CATQJP010000005.1 coordinate 200,400, forward strand.
ACTACGGAGTATCACACTTCTTTTTCAAAATTATTTAAATAGAATATAAAAACTATTTAAAACCAACATACAATATCATCATATTAAATTCTGCAGCGGAAAGTCTTTATATAAAAATCATATCCGACAACTACATCATAATCTTGGCACAAAGGCCGTTAACATAATAAAATTTATTCGACAATTAAATCTCATCAACATCTTCTTCAAAGAAATGATACATAAAGGAATACAAGAAAGATAACGTTCCCCATCCCTACTATGTATCAGAGCCCTAGACGCAAGAGCCAACATCACTAGTCTTCGCTACCTGCACTTGCCCACAAGGCGGCAATTCCAGCAGAAGGGGTGAGTTCACAAATCAAAGGTAAATATACAGATATATGAATCATCAAAGTAAATTGAAACAACAACAGCAAACAGCAACATTATCAACATCATCTCAACTTAATAATTTAAATTCACCTTTGATTAATATCAGCAACAATAACAACAACACTTGTGGCGGCATCTCACCAACAACAATCCCAAAGGACAACTCACTCCTACTACTAATGCAAGACTCCATAAACATCTAATGCATTATGCATGTGGTACCAACTACGCGCGTTGAATGCTAAGCATTCCAGGGCAATAAGCCCCCAACAGTTTGGATGGTTAAAGCATCCCAGGGCAATAAGCCCCCAACAGGTGAACGATAAAGCGTTCCAGGGCAATAAGCCCCCAACAGGTGAATGATAAACATTCCAGGGCAATAAGCCCCCAACAAATGCAAATGAGTATGAAATGACTCTATGGTGTATATCAGCATACAACCCAACATCTTAATGGAGCATATCAGCATGCAACCAACAACAACAACAACTTAGGATACCCTCCCCAACTGGACAAGACCACTCAACATCAACAAGGCAACTCAATTAACCAAGTATCATTATTTGCACATCACAAACATAATTTCATCTTAATCATCATCATAATATAGTTTTTATCATCTAAACAATTCTTAATAAATCCAATAAACATCCTAGAAAGCTTAGGTTTGAGTTTAGGACACTTTTGGAAAATCACATTTTGGGTCGCACAGGACCCAGCTCGCTTAAGCGAGCAGCATCTCGCTTGAGCGAGTCAAATGACGAAAGTTTGGTTTTAGCTCGCTTGAAGCTCGCTTCTGGTTCGCTTAAGCGAACAGGTTAAATACACTATCCTGGGCGTCTCTCGCTTAAGCGACGGGTATCTCGCTTAAGCGACGCAAATGACGAAGGTTAGCATTTTGCTCGCTTAGGGTTCGCTCGTGGCTCGCTTAAGCGAGCGACTAAAAGTTCAGACTGGGCGTAGCAAAGTGTTGCTCGCTTGAGCGAAGGGCATCTCGCTTAAGCGAGTATTCGTCTGGGCAGAATTACAACCTACGATTCTAACTCCATTTTCATCCAAAAATCCCATTTTTAATCCCCCAATCTCCCAAATAGGTTTAGAAACAATGTCTATGGGTTCAAGGCACAACAAAACATCAGAACATATCATAAAAACAACATTACAACACAATTCATCAAGAAAATGAGCAATTCAACATATTCTTAAACCTAGTTCCCAAAACTACAAATTTTCAATCCAAATTCATGAAATCATAAACATATATATTGACAATTGAAGAGTAAATCCACCCTTACCTTAATTTAGCAAATTTCTACAGCAAATGATCAGGTTCTCTCTTCCTAGCTCTTCCCTCTTGGTTCTTCTCTTTTCTCCCAAAACTCTTGTCTGTTCTTTACTGTACGTACAATTTGTTTCTTTCCTTTACTGACTTTCCTATTTCCTTTACAAAGTGTAACTCCTTTTTCTTTCTTTACTCCCTCACTTAATTTTCTTTTAATTTCCATTAACCCCCTTAAACTCTACTAATTCTAAATAATTAATAATTCCTCCTAAATTACTTAAATAATAAAAATCACACAAATAATTATATGATAAATAACAACACTTCAAATTATTCACATAAATTATATAAAATACATAAAATATATTAAATCAACCAAAAATAGCAAAATAACAACTAGGGCGTTACAACTCTCCCCAACTTAGAGAATTTCGTCCTCGAAATAATACCTTAAGCAACAAACAACTCAGGATAGGACTCTTGCATCTTGCTCTCCAATTCCCAAGTCAAACTCTCACCGGTTACACCGCCCCAAACAACTCTAACCAAAGGTATCTCCTTGCCTCTCAACTGCTTCACCTTGCGATCATCAATCCTCAACGGCAAAGTCTCAACAGTGAGGTTGTCCCTGACTTGCACATCATCTCTAGGAATAACATGCGAAGGATCTGCTACATACTTTCTCAACTGCGAGACATGAAACACATCATGCAAGTTCGATAGATGTGGTGGCAATCCGATCCGATACGCCACGGTTCCAACTCTCTCGGAAATCTGATAAGGACCAATGAACTTTGGAGTCAACTTCTTCGACTTCAATGCACGTCCTACACCCGTCATCGGAGTAACCCTCAAGAACACATGCTCACCCTCTTGAAACTCAAGGGCTTTTCTCCTTTTGTCATGATAACTCTTCTGACGATCTTGAGATGCCTTCATCTTTTCTCTTATCATCTTGACCTTTTCCGTAGTCTGCTGCACTAACTCAGGTCCTAACACAACACTTTCACCCGACTCAAACCAACATAGAGGAGTTCTACACCTTCGACCATACAAAGCTTCGAACGGTGCCATACCAATACTCGAATGGTAACTATTATTATAGGTAAACTCTATCAACGGCAAGTGGCTGTCCCAAGCTCCACCTTGCTCAAGTACACACACCCTCAACAAATCCTCCAAGGATTGGATAGTCCTCTCCGACTGACCATCTGTCTGCGGATGATAAGCCGAACTCAATCTTAACTTCGAACCCAATGCATCTTGCAAGCTCTTCCAAAACCTCGAAGTAAACCTCGGATCTCTATCCGACACAATACTAGATGGAACACCATGCAACTTCACAATATCACGGATATAAATCTCCGCCAACTGAGCCACTGGATAAGTAATGTTGATCGGAATAAAGTGCGCCGACTTGGTCAACCTGTCGACCACGACCCAAATGGCATCATGCCCTCTTGAAGTATTCGGTAAACTCGTCACAAAATCCATAGAAATGCTATCCCACTTCCACTCAGGCACATCTAGCGGAGTCAACAGCCCTGCAGGCTTCTGGTGCTCAACCTTAGACTTCTGGCAAGTCAAACAAGCATACACAAACTGAGCAACATCCCTTTTCAAACCGGACCACCAAAACAATTTCTTCAGGTCATGATACATTTTAGTAGCTCCAGGATGAATACTCAAACTACTCTTGTGACTTTCTTCTAAAATTAACTTCTTCAAATCCTCATCACCCGGAATACAAATCCTTCCTCTAAACCTCAACACACCTTGGTCATCTACCTTGAAGTCACCATCTACATTCGGATCATTAGCAGTCATCAAATCAACCAACTTAACATCAAGCTTCTGCGCCTCTTTGATATCATTCAAGAAGTCACTATTTATTTCCAGCATACCCAACTGCACACTCTGAGGCGACCTTTCACAGACAAGACTCAAATCTCTGAACTGTTCAAGCAACTCGAACTCTTTCACCATCAAAGCCGACATATGCAATGTCTTTCTACTCAACGCATCGGCCACAACATTAGCTTTACCAGGATGGTAATTCAAGCCAAAATCGTAGTCCTTAAGTAACTCAAGCCACCTTCTCTGCCTCATGTTCAACTCCTTCTGATCAAACAAATACTTTAAACTCTTATGATCACTAAACACCTCGAATCTGGAACCATACAAATAGTGCCTCCAAATTTTCAACACAAATACTACAGCTGCCAATTCTAGATCATGCGTAGGATAATTCTTCTCATGCACTCGCAGCTGTCTAGAAGCATACGCGACCACCTTGCCATCTTGCATCAAAACACCACCTAATCCCAGCTTAGATGCATCACAATACACAACAAAAGGTTCTTCTGGCTTTGGCAAAATCAAAATAGGAGCAGTCGTCAATCTTTGCTTCAAATCGTTGAAACTACTCTCACAATGAGCATCCCACACAAATGCTTTTCCTTTACAAGTCAACTGCGTCAGAGGAAGTGCCAACTTCGAAAATCCCTCAATGAATCTGCGGTAATAACCAGCCAACCCCAGAAAACTTCTTACCTCAGTAACTGACTTCGGTGTCTCCCACTGCGACATAGCATCAACCTTCGAAGGATCTACAGCAATACCATTACCAGAAATAATGTGGCCAAGAAAACTTACTTCATGCAACCAGAATTCACATTTGGACAGCTTGGCATACAGCTTCTTTTCCTTCAGCACTTGCAGCACAATCTTCAAATGCTCTGCATGCTCAGCTTCAGTCTTAGAATAAATCAAAATATCATCAATAAAAACCACAACAAACTGATCCAGATACTCATGAAAAATTCTGTTCATGTACTCCATAAACACACCAGGTGCATTCGTCACACCGAAAGGCATCACCTTATACTCATAATGACCATATCGTGTCCGAAACGCTGTCTTTTGCATATCCTCATCCTTCACCTTTATCTGATGGTAACCTGACCTCAAGTCAATTTTGCTAAACACACGGGCACCCACTAGTTGATCCATCAAATCATCAATCCTCGGTAGTGGATACCTATTCTTAATCGTCACCTTATTCAACTGACGGTAATCGATGCACAACCGCATGCTACCATCCTTCTTCTTTACTAACAACACCGGCGCTCCCCACGGTGAAACACTCGGTCTCACAAACTTCTTGTCAAGCAAGTCTTCTAACTGCTTCTTCAGCTCAGCTAACTCAGAAGCTGACATACGGTAAGGAGCCATCGACACAGGCTTCGTACCCGGCACAAGGTCTATCGAAAATTCCACTTCTCTCTCTGGTGGCACATCTGGAATCTCATCAGGGAAAACTTCAGGAAATTCCTTCACAACAGGCAGCCCATCAATCACAGCTTGGTTCTCCACCGACAAGAACGCCAACAAAGAAAACATTAACACGCCATCTTGTTCTAACCGCTTCATCTCCTTAGTGGACAAAAATTCTGTCCCACTCTCTTCTTCAGCAGAAGAAAACCGCACAGTCTTGGTAAAACAATTGATCAGGACATGATTGTATTCCAACCAATTCATTCCCAATATTACATCCATTCCCACCAACGGCAAACAGACAAGGTCCACCTCAAAATCTCTACCAAATACAGACAACGGACAACTTAAGCAAACAAGGGAAGTAGTTACTGAACCCTTAGCTGGAGTTTCAACAACCATCTCCCCATTCATATCAGACATAATCAAACCCAATCTTTGTGCACAGTCAATAGCAATGAAACAATGCGTTGCACCAGTATCTATAATAGCAATTAAAGGAGTACCATTAAAGAAACAAGTACCTCTGATAAGTCGATCCTCCTGATCAGTCTGAGTACCGGTCAAGGCAAAAACTCTACCACTGGTCTGCGCCTTCTTAGGCTTAGTGCACTGAGAACCAATGTGACCTTCTTCATTGCAGTTGAAACAAACAATGTCCCCACGCTTGCATTCGGTGACAGTGTGGCCCTTCTTTCCGCATCTGAAGCACTTCTTCTCATCACGGGTACAAGCATTACTCTTGTGGCCTTTAACACCACACTTATAACAAACCACTTCGGCAGGAGCATCTCTACGTGTTGGCCTCCTCTCATCTTGCATCCTCTGCTTGCCCTTATCAGCTGGGGCACTATAAGGCTTCGGGCGACTCTGCTGCCCCTTTCCTCTACGGTCATTCATTATCTTATAGTGAGCTTTGGTGTCCTCTTCATAAATACGGCAGCTGCTCACCAACTCAGAGAAATCTCTGATCTTCTGATAGCCAATGGCCCGCTTGATATCAGCTCGCAGACCATTCTCAAATTTAATACACTTGGAGAACTCAGCAGTCTCCGCAGCATAGTGGGGATAAAACTTTGCAAGCTCCACGAACTTAGCAGCATACTCCGTAATGGACATGTCTCCTTGCTTCAGCTCAAGGAATTCTATTTCTTTCTTACCTCGGACATCCTCCGGAAAATACCTCCTCAAGAACTCTCTTCTAAAAACAGCCCATGTAATCACAGCCCCTTCATTCTCTAACACCGGCTGCACACTCACCCACCAATCGTCAGCCTCTTCCGCTAACATGTGAGTGCCAAACCGCACCATCTGAACATCCGTACACTGCATCACCCGGAAGATCCTCTCGACCTCCTTCAGCCAGGTCTGTGCTCCATCAGGGTCATACCTTCCCTTAAAGGTTGGTGGATGATTCCTCAAGAAGGTTTCAAGCATCCTTACACCTTCACCAGCCCCACCAACACCTTGCTGTTGTCCAACCACTTGAGCCATTGCTTGCAAAGCAGCAGCAAGAGCAGCATCATTTCTTCCGGCCATCTCGATAGTTCTACATAACAACAAGAATTAGAACACACAAAGACAGTTTTAAGCCTGTCACACTACTCTACATGGCTCGACACGACTCTTCTAATGGTCTGACGGACCGACTTGCTCTGATACCAATTGTAACACCCCGTTCCCGAAATAACGTAATAATAATAATAATAATAAAATAGTAATCAGAGTTATTCAACAAAACAACGGAGTATCACACTTCTTTTTCAAAATTATTTAAATAGAATATAAAAACTATTTAAAACCAACATACAATATCATCATATTAAATTCTGCAGCGGAAAGTCTTTATATAAAAATCATATCCGACAACTACATCATAATCTTGGCACAAAGGCCGTTAACATAATAAAATTTATTCGACAATTAAATCTCATCAACATCTTCTTCAAAGAAATGATACATAAAGGAATACAAGAAAGATAACGTTCCCCATCCCTACTATGTATCAGAGCCCTAGACGCAAGAGCCAACATCACTAGTCTTCGCTACCTGCACTTGCCCACAAGGCGGCAATTCCAGCAGAAGGGGTGAGTTCACAAATCAAAGGTAAATATACAGATATATGAATCATCAAAGTAAATTGAAACAACAACAGCAAACAGCAACATTATCAACATCATCTCAACTTAATAATTTAAATTCACCTTTGATTAATATCAGCAACAATAACAACAACACTTGTGGCGGCATCTCACCAACAACAATCCCAAAGGACAACTCACTCCTACTACTAATGCAAGACTCCATAAACATCTAATGCATTATGCATGTGGTACCAACTACGCGCGTTGAATGCTAAGCATTCCAGGGCAATAAGCCCCCAACAGTTTGGATGGTTAAAGCATCCCAGGGCAATAAGCCCCCAACAGGTGAACGATAAAGCGTTCCAGGGCAATAAGCCCCCAACAGGTGAATGATAAACATTCCAGGGCAATAAGCCCCCAACAAATGCAAATGAGTATGAAATGACTCTATGGTGTATATCAGCATACAACCCAACATCTTAATGGAGCATATCAGCATGCAACCAACAACAACAACAACTTAGGATACCCTCCCCAACTGGACAAGACCACTCAACATCAACAAGGCAACTCAATTAACCAAGTATCATTATTTGCACATCACAAACATAATTTCATCTTAATCATCATCATAATATAGTTTTTATCATCTAAACAATTCTTAATAAATCCAATAAACATCCTAGAAAGCTTAGGTTTGAGTTTAGGACACTTTTGGAAAATCACATTTTGGGTCGCACAGGACCCAGCTCGCTTAAGCGAGCAGCATCTCGCTTGAGCGAGTCAAATGACGAAAGTTTGGTTTTAGCTCGCTTGAAGCTCGCTTCTGGTTCGCTTAAGCGAACAGGTTAAATACACTATCCTGGGCGTCTCTCGCTTAAGCGACGGGTATCTCGCTTAAGCGACGCAAATGACGAAGGTTAGCATTTTGCTCGCTTAGGGTTCGCTCGTGGCTCGCTTAAGCGAGCGGCTAAAAGTTCAGACTGGGCGTAGCAAAGTGTTGCTCGCTTGAGCGAAGGGCATCTCGCTTAAGCGAGTATTCGTCTGGGCAGAATTACAACCTACGATTCTAACTCCATTTTCATCCAAAAATCCCATTTTTAATCCCCCAATCTCCCAAATAGGTTTAGAAACAATGTCTATGGGTTCAAGGCACAACAAAACATCAGAACATATCATAAAAACAACATTACAACACAATTCATCAAGAAAATGAGCAATTCAACATATTCTTAAACCTAGTTCCCAAAACTACAAATTTTCAATCCAAATTCATGAAATCATAAACATATATATTGACAATTGAAGAGTAAACCCACCCTTACCTTAATTTAGCAAATTTCTACAGCAAATGATCAGGTTCTCTCTTCCTAGCTCTTCCCTCTTGGTTCTTCTCTTTTCTCCCAAAACTCTTGTCTGTTCTTTACTGTACGTACAATTTGTTTCTTTCCTTTACTGACTTTCCTATTTCCTTTACAAAGTGTAACTCCTTTTTCTTTCTTTACTCCCTCACTTAATTTTCTTTTAATTTCCATTAACCCCCTTAAACTCTACTAATTCTAAATAATTAATAATTCCTCCTAAATTACTTAAATAATAAAAATCACACAAATAATTATATGATAAATAACAACACTTCAAATTATTCACATAAATTATATAAAATACATAAAACATATTAAATCAACCAAAAATAGCAAAATAACAACTAGGGCGTTACAACTCTCCCCAACTTAGAGAATTTCGTCCTCGAAATAATACCTTAAGCAACAAACAACTCAGGATAGGACTCTTGCATCTTGCTCTCCAATTCCCAAGTCAAACTCTCACCGGTTACACCGCCCCAAACAACTCTAACCAAAGGTATCTCCTTGCCTCTCAACTGCTTCACCTTGCGATCATCAATCCTCAACGGCAAAGTCTCAACAGTGAGGTTGTCCCTGACTTGCACATCATCTCTAGGAATAACATGCGAAGGATCTGCTACATACTTTCTCAACTGCGAGACATGAAACACATCATGCAAGTTCGATAGATGTGGTGGCAATCCGATCCGATACGCCACAGTTCCAACTCTCTCGGAAATCTGATAAGGACCAATGAACTTTGGAGTCAACTTCTTCGACTTCAATGCACGTCCTACACCCGTCATCGGAGTAACCCTCAAGAACACATGCTCACCCTCTTGAAACTCAAGGGCTTTTCTCCTTTTGTCATGATAACTCTTCTGACGATCTTGAGATGCCTTCATCTTTTCTCTTATCATCTTGACCTTTTCCGTAGTCTGCTGCACTAACTCAGGTCCTAACACAACACTTTCACCCGACTCAAACCAACATAGAGGAGTTCTACACCTTCGACCATACAAAGCTTCGAACGGTGCCATACCAATACTCGAATGGTAACTATTATTATAGGTAAACTCTATCAACGGCAAGTGGCTGTCCCAAGCTCCACCTTGCTCAAGTACACACACCCTCAACAAATCCTCCAAGGATTGGATAGTCCTCTCCGACTGACCATCTGTCTGCGGATGATAAGCCGAACTCAATCTTAACTTCGAACCCAATGCATCTTGCAAGCTCTTCCAAAACCTCGAAGTAAACCTCGGATCTCTATCCGACACAATACTAGATGGAACACCATGCAACTTCACAATATCACGGATATTCGTCACTTACTATTTCCAAAGTAATCGGCATGATTTATTTTCAGCACATTCGTCGGTTACTATTTCAAAAGTAATTCGCAAGATTTTTATTTTCAGCATATTCGCCGGTGACTATTTCAAAAGTAATCGGCATGATTTATTTTCAGCAGATTCGTCGGTTACTATTTCAAAGGTAATCGACATGATTTATTTTCAACACATTCGTCGGTTACTATTTCAAAAGTAATCGGCATGATCTATTTTCTGCACATTCGTCGGTTACTATTTCAATAGTAATCGGCAAGATTTTTATTTTCAGCATATTGGTCGGTGACTATTTCAAAAGTAATTGGCAAGATTTTTATTTTCAGCATATTTGTCGGTTACTTTTTCAAAAGTAATCGGCAAGATTTTTATTTTCAGCATATTTGTCGGTTACTATTTTAAAAGTAATCGACAAGATTTTTATTTTCAACATATTCGTCGGTTACTATTTCAAAAGTAATCGGCAAGACTTTATATTCAGCATATTCGTTGGTTACTATTTCAAAAGTAATCGGTAAGATTATTATTTTCAACATATTCGTCGCTTACTATTTCAAAAGTAATCGGCATGATTTATTTTCAACACATTCGTCGGTTACTATTTCAAAAGTAATCGGCAAGATTTATTTTCAGCACATATTCGTCGCTTACTATTTCAAAAGTAATCGGCATGATTTATTTTCAGCACATTCGTTGGTTACTATTTCAAAAGTAATCGGCAAGATTTATTTTCAGCACATATTCGTCGGTTACTATTTCAAAAGTAATGGGCAAGACTTTTATTTTCAGCACATTTGTCGGTTACTATTTCAATAGTAATCGGCATTATTTATTTTCAGCACATTCGTCGGTTACTATTTCAAAAGTAATCGGCAAGATTTTTATTTTCAGCATATTGGTCGGTGACTATTTCAAAAGTAATCGGCAAGATTTTTATTTTCAGCATATTTGTCGGTTACTTTTTCAAAAGTAATCGGCAAGATTTTTATTTTCAGCATATTTGTCGGTTACTATTTTAAAAGTAATCGACAAGATTTTTATTTTCAACATATTCGTCGGTTACTATTTCAAAAGTAATGGGCAAGACTTTTATTTTCAACACATTTGTCGGTTACTATTTCAATAGTAATCGGCATTATTTATTTTCAGCACATTCGTCGGTTACTATTTCAAAAGTAATCGGCAAGATTTTTATTTTCAGCATATTGGTCGGTTACTTTTTCAAAAGTAATCGGCAAGATTTTTATTTTCAGCATATTTGTCGGTTACTATTTTAAAAGTAATCGACAAGATTTTTATTTTCAACATATTCGTCGGTTACTATTTCAAAAGTAATCGGCAAGACTTTATATTCAGCATATTCGTTGGTTACTATTTCAAAAGTAATCGGTAAGATTTTTATTTTCAACATATTCGTCGCTTACTATTTCAAAAGTAATCGGCATGATTTATTTTCAGCACATTCGTCAGTTACTATTTCAAAAGTAATCGGCAAGATTTATTTTCAGCACATATTCGTCGGTTACTCTTTCAAAAGTTATCGGCAAGACTTTATTTTCAGCACATCCGTTGGTTACTGTTTCAAAAGTAATCGGTAAGATTTTTATTTTCAACATATTCGTCACTTACTATTTCCAAAGTAATCGGCATGATTTATTTTCAGCACATTCGTCGGTTACTATTTCAAAAGTAATTGGCAAGATTTTTATTTTCAGCAGATTCGTCGGTTACTATTTCAAAGGTAATCGACATGATTTATTTTCAACACATTCGTCGGTTACTATTTCAAAAGTAATCGGCATGATCTATTTTCTGCACATTCGTCGGTTACTATTTCAATATTAATCGGCAAGATTTTTATTTTCAGCATATTGGTCGGTGACTATTTCAAAAGTAATTGGCAAGATTTTTATTTTCAGCATATTTGTCGGTTACTTTTCCAAAAGTAATCGGCAAGATTTTTATTTTCAGCATATTTGTCGGTTACTATTTTAAAAGTAATCGACAAGATTTTTATTTTCAACATATTCGTCGGTTACTATTTCAAAAGTAATCGGCAAGACTTTATATTCAGCATATTCGTTGGTTACTATTTCAAAAGTAATCGGTAAGATTATTATTTTCAACATATTCGTCGCTTACTATTTCAAAAGTAATCGGCATGATTTATTTTCAACACATTCGTCGGTTACTATTTCAAAAGTAATCGGCAAGATTTATTTTCAGCACATATTCGTCGCTTACTTTTTCAAAAGTAATCGGCATGATTTATTTTCAGCACATTCGTCGGTTACTATTTCAAAAGTAATCGGCAAGATTTATTTTCAGCACATATTCGTCGGTTACTAATTCAAAAGTAATGGGCAAGACTTTTATTTTCAGCACATTTGTCGGTTACTATTTCAATAGTAATCGGCATTATTTATTTTCAGCACATTCGTCGGTTACTATTTCAAAAGTAATCGGCAAGATTTTTATTTTCAGCATATTGGTCGGTGACTATTTCAAAAGTAATCGGCAAGATTTTTATTTTCAGCATATTTGTCGGTTACTTTTTCAAAAGTAATCGGCAAGATTTTTATTTTCAGCATATTTGTCGGTTACTATTTTAAAAGTAATCGACAAGATTTTTATTTTCAACATATTCGTCGGTTACTATTTCAAAAGTAATCGGCAAGAATTTATATTCAGCATATTCGTTGGTTACTATTTCAAAAGTAATCGGTCAGATTTTTATTTTCAACATATTCGTCGCTTACTATTTCAAAAGTAATCGGCATGATTTAATTTCAGCACATTCGTCAGTTACTATTTCAAAAGTAATCGGCAAGATTTATTTTCAGCACATATTAGTCGGTTACTATTTCAAAAGTTATCGGCAAGACTTTATTTTCAGCACATTCGTTGGTTACTATTTCAAAAGTAATCGGTAAGATTTTTATTTTCAACATATTCGTCACTTACTATTTCCAAAGTAATCGGCATGATTTATTTTCAGCACATTCGTCGGTTACTATTTCAAAAGTAATTGGCAAGATTTTTATTTTCAGCATATTCGTCGGTGACTATTTCAAAAGTAATCGGCATGATTTATTTTCAGCAGATTCGTCGGTTACTATTTCAAAGGTAATCGACATGATTTATTTTCAACACATTCGTCGGTTACTATTTCAAAAGTAATCGGCATGATCTATTTTCTGCACATTCGTCGGTTACTATTTCAAAAGTAATCGGCAAGATTTTTATTTTCAGCAAGTTCATCGGTTACTATTTCAAAGGTAATCGGCAAGATTTTTATTTTCAGCACATTCGTCGGTTACTATTTCAAAAGTATTTGGCAAGATTTTTATTTTCAACATATTCGTTGGTTACTATTTCAAAAGTAATCGGCAAGACTTTATTTTCAGCACATTCATTGGTTACTTTTTTAAAATTAATCGGTAAGATTTTTATTTCCAACATATTCCTCGCTTACTATTTCAAAAGTAATCAGCATGATTTATTTTCAGCACATTCGTCGATTACTATTTCAAAAGTAATCGGCAAGATTTTTATTTTCAGCATATTTGTCGGTTACTATTTTAAAAGTAATCGACAAGATTTTTATTTTCAACATATTCGTCGGTTACTATTTCAAAAGTAATCGGCAAGACTTTATATTCAGCATATTCGTTGGTTACTATTTCAAAAGTAATCGGTAAGATTATTATTTTCAACATATTCGTCGCTTACTATTTCAAAAGTAATCGGCATGATTTATTTTCAACACATTCGTCGGTTACTATTTCAAAAGTAATCGGCAAGATTTATTTTCAGCACATATTCGTCGCTTACTATTTCAAAAGTAATCGGCATGATTTATTTTCAGCACATTCGTCGGTTACTATTTCAAAAGTAATCGGCAAGATTTATTTTCAGCACATATTCGTCGGTTACTATTTCAAAAGTAATGGGCAAGACTTTTATTTTCAGCACATTTGTCGGTTACTATTTCAATAGTAATCGGCATTATTTATTTTCAGCACATTCGTCGGTTACTATTTCAAAAGTAATCGGCAAGATTTTTATTTTCAGCATATTGGTCGGTGACTATTTCAAAAGTGATCGGCAAGATTTTTAATTTCAGCATATTTGTCGGTTACTTTTTCAAAAGTAATCGGCAAGATTTTTATTTTCAGCATATTTGTCGGTTACTATTTTAAAAGTAATCGACAAGATTTTTATTTTCAACATATTCGTCGGTTACTATTTCAAAAGTAATCGGCAAGACTTTATATTCAGCATATTCGTTGGTTACTATTTCAAAAGTAATCGGTAAGATTTTTATTTTCAACATATTCGTCGCTTACTATTTCAAAAGTAATCGGCATGATTTATTTTCAGCACATTCGTCAGTTACTATTTCAAAAGTAATCGGCAAGATTTATTTTCAGCACATATTCGTCGGTTACTATTTCAAAAGTTATCGGCAAGACTTTATTTTCAGCACATCCGTTGGTTACTATTTCAAAAGTAATCGGTAAGATTTTTATTTTCAACATATTCGTCACTTACTATTTCCAAAGTAATCGGCATGATTTATTTTCAGCACATTCGTCGGTTACTATTTCAAAAGTAATTCGCAAGATTTTTATTTTCAGCATATTCGCCGGTGACTATTTCAAAAGTAATCGGCATGATTTATTTTCAGCAGATTCGTCGGTTACTATTTCAAAGGTAATCGACATGATTTATTTTCAACACATTCGTCGGTTACTATTTCAAAAGTAATCGGCATGATCTATTTTCTGCACATTCGTCGGTTACTATTTCAATAGTAATCGGCAAGATTTTTATTTTCAGCATATTGGTCGGTGACTATTTCAAAAGTAATTGGCAAGATTTTTATTTTCAGCATATTTGTCGGTTACTTTTGCAAAAGTAATCGGCAAGATTTTTATTTTCAGCATATTTGTCGGTTACTATTTTAAAAGTAATCGACAAGATTTTTATTTTCAACATATTCGTCGGTTACTATTTCAAAAGTAATCGGCAAGACTTTATATTCAGCATATTCGTTGGTTACTATTTCAAAAGTAATCGGTAAGATTATTATTTTCAACATATTCGTCGCTTACTATTTCAAAAGTAATCGGCATGATTTATTTTCAACACATTCGTCGGTTACTATTTCAAAAGTAATCGGCAAGATTTATTTTCAGCACATATTCGTCGCTTACTATTTCAAAAGTAATCGGCATGATTTATTTTCAGCACATTCGTTGGTTACTATTTCAAAAGTAATCGGCAAGATTTATTTTCAGCACATATTCGTCGGTTACTATTTCAAAAGTAATGGGCAAGACTTTTATTTTCAGCACATTTGTCGGTTACTATTTCAATAGTAATCGGCATTATTTATTTTCAGCATATTCGTCGGTTACTATTTCAAAAGTAATCGGCAAGATTTTTATTTTCAGCATATTGGTCGGTGACTATTTCAAAAGTAATCGGCAAGATTTTTATTTTCAGCATATTTGTCGGTTACTTTTTCAAAAGTAATCGGCAAGATTTTTATTTTCAGCATATTTGTCGGTTAGTATTTTAAAAGTAATCGACAAGATTTTTATTTTCAACATATTCGTCGGTTACTATTTCAAAAGTAATCGGCAAGAATTTATATTCAGCATATTCGTTGGTTACTATTTCAAAAGTAATCGGTCAGATTTTTATTTTCAACATATTCGTCGATTACTATTTCAAAAGTAATCGGCAAGACTTTATTTTCAGCATATTCGTTGGTTACAATTTCAAAAGTAATCGGTAAGATTTTTATTTTCAACATATTCGTCGCTTACTATTTCAAAAGTAATTGGCATGATTTATTTTCAGCACATTCGTCGGTTACTATTTCAAAAGTAATCGGCCAGATTTATTTTCAGCACATATTCGTCGGTTACTAATTCAAAAGTAATGGGCAAGACTTTTATTTTCAGCACATTTGTCGGTTACTATTTCAATAGTAATCGGCATTATTTATTTTCAGCACATTCGTCGGTTACTATTTCAAAAGTAATCGGCAAGATTTTTATTTTCAGCATATTGGTCGGTGACTATTTCAAAAGTAATCGGCAAGATTTTTATTTTCAGCATATTTGTCGGTTACTTTTTCAAAAGTAATCGGCAAGATTTTTATTTTCAGCATATTTGTCGGTTACTATTTTAAAAGTAATCGACAAGATTTTTATTTTCAACATATTCGTCGGTTACTATTTCAAAAGTAATCGGCAAGAATTTATATTCAGCATATTCGTTGGTTACTATTTCAAAAGTAATCGGTCAGATTTTTATTTTCAACATATTCGTCGCTTACTATTTCAAAAGTAATCGGCATGATTTATTTTCAGCACATTCGTCAGTTACTATTTCAAAAGTAATCGGCAAGATTTATTTTCAGCACATATTAGTCGGTTACTATTTCAAAAGTTATCGGCAAGACTTTATTTTCAGCACATTCGTTGGTTACTATTTCAAAAGTAATCGGTAAGATTTTTATTTTCAACATATTCGTCACTTACTATTTCCAAAGTAATCGGCATGATTTATTTTCAGCACATTCGTCGGTTACTATTTCAAAAGTAATTGGCAAGATTTTTATTTTCAGCATATTCGTCGGTGACTATTTCAAAAGTAATCGGCATGATTTATTTTCAGCAGATTCGTCGGTTACTATTTCAAAGGTAATCGACATGATTTATTTTCAACACATTCGTCGGTTACTATTTCAAAAGTAATCGGCATGATCTATTTTCTGCACATTCGTCGGTTACTATTTCAAAAGTAATCGGCAAGATTTTTATTTTCAGCAAGTTCATCGGTTACTATTTCAAAGGTAATCGGCAAGATTTTTATTTTCAGCACATTCGTCGGTTACTATTTCAAAAGTATTTGGCAAGATTTTTATTTTCAACATATTCGTTGGTTACTATTTCAAAAGTAATCGGCAAGACTTTATTTTCAGCACATTCATTGGTTACTTTTTTAAAATTAATCGGTAAGATTTTTATTTCCAACATATTCCTCGCTTACTATTTCAAAAGTAATCAGCATGATTTATTTTCAGCACATTCGTCGATTACTATTTCAAAAGTAATCGGCAAGATTTTTATTTTCAGCATATTTGTCGGTTACTATTTTAAAAGTAATCGACAAGATTTTTATTTTCAACATATTCGTCGGTTACTATTTCAAAAGTAATCGGCAAGACTTTATATTCAGCATATTCGTTGGTTACTATTTCAAAAGTAATCGGTAAGATTATTATTTTCAACATATTCGTCGCTTACTATTTCAAAAGTAATCGGCATGATTTATTTTCAACACATTCGTCGGTTACTATTTCAAAAGTAATCGGCAAGATTTATTTTCAGCACATATTCGTCGCTTACTATTTCAAAAGTAATCGGCATGATTTATTTTCAGCACATTCGTCGGTTACTATTTCAAAAGTAATCGGCAAGATTTATTTTCAGCACATATTCGTCGGTTACTATTTCAAAAGTAATGGGCAAGACTTTTATTTTCAGCACATTTGTCGGTTACTATTTCAATAGTAATCGGCATTATTTATTTTCAGCACATTCGTCGGTTACTATTTCAAAAGTAATCGGCAAGATTTTTATTTTCAGCATATTGGTCGGTGACTATTTCAAAAGTGATTGGCAAGATTTTTAATTTCAGCATATTTGTCGGTTACTTTTTCAAAAGTAATCGGCAAGATTTTTATTTTCAGCATATTTGTCGGTTACTATTTTAAAAGTAATCGACAAGATTTTTATTTTCAACATATTCGTCGGTTACTATTTCAAAAGTAATCGGCAAGACTTTATATTCAGCATATTCGTTGGTTACTATTTCAAAAGTAATCGGTAAGATTTTTATTTTCAACATATTCGTCGCTTACTATTTCAAAAGTAATCGGCATGATTTATTTTCAGCACATTCGTCAGTTACTATTTCAAAAGTAATCGGCAAGATTTATTTTCAGCACATATTCGTCGGTTACTATTTCAAAAGTTATCGGCAAGACTTTATTTTCAGCACATCCGTTGGTTACTATTTCAAAAGTAATCGGTAAGATTTTTATTTTCAACATATTCGTCACTTACTATTTCCAAAGTAATCGGCATGATTTATTTTCAGCACATTCGTCGGTTACTATTTCAAAAGTAATTCGCAAGATTTTTATTTTCAGCATATTCGCCGGTGACTATTTCAAAAGTAATCGGCATGATTTATTTTCAGCAGATTCGTCGGTTACTATTTCAAAGGTAATCGACATGATTTATTTTCAACACATTCGTCGGTTACTATTTCAAAAGTAATCGGCATGATCTATTTTCTGCACATTCGTCGGTTACTATTTCAATAGTAATCGGCAAGATTTTTATTTTCAGCATATTGGTCGGTGACTATTTCAAAAGTAATTGGCAAGATTTTTATTTTCAGCATATTTGTCGGTTACTTTTGCAAAAGTAATCGGCAAGATTTTTATTTTCAGCATATTTGTCGGTTACTATTTTAAAAGTAATCGACAAGATTTTTATTTTCAACATATTCGTCGGTTACTATTTCAAAAGTAATCGGCAAGACTTTATATTCAGCATATTCGTTGGTTACTATTTCAAAAGTAATCGGTAAGATTATTATTTTCAACATATTCGTCGCTTACTATTTCAAAAGTAATCGGCATGATTTATTTTCAACACATTCGTCGGTTACTATTTCAAAAGTAATCGGCAAGATTTATTTTCAGCACATATTCGTCGCTTACTATTTCAAAAGTAATCGGCATGATTTATTTTCAGCACATTCGTTGGTTACTATTTCAAAAGTAATCGGCAAGATTTATTTTCAGCACATATTCGTCGGTTACTATTTCAAAAGTAATGGGCAAGACTTTTATTTTCAGCACATTTGTCGGTTACTATTTCAATAGTAATCGGCATTATTTATTTTCAGCATATTCGTCGGTTACTATTTCAAAAGTAATCGGCAAGATTTTTATTTTCAGCATATTGGTCGGTGACTATTTCAAAAGTAATCGGCAAGATTTTTATTTTCAGCATATTTGTCGGTTACTTTTTCAAAAGTAATCGGCAAGATTTTTATTTTCAGCATATTTGTCGGTTAGTATTTTAAAAGTAATCGACAAGATTTTTATTTTCAACATATTCGTCGGTTACTATTTCAAAAGTAATCGGCAAGAATTTATATTCAGCATATTCGTTGGTTACTATTTCAAAAGTAATCGGTCAGATTTTTATTTTCAACATATTCGTCGATTACTATTTCAAAAGTAATCGGCAAGACTTTATTTTCAGCATATTCGTTGGTTACAATTTCAAAAGTAATCGGTAAGATTTTTATTTTCAACATATTCGTCGCTTACTATTTCAAAAGTAATTGGCATGATTTATTTTCAGCACATTCGTCGGTTACTATTTCAAAAGTAATCGGCCAGATTTATTTTCAGCACATATTCGTCGGTTACTATTTCAAAAGTAATGGGCAAGACTTTTATTTTCAACACATTTGTCGGTTACTATTTCAATAGTAATCGGCATTATTTATTTTCAGCACATTCGTCGGTTACTATTTCAAAAGTAATCGGCAAGATTTTTATTTTCAGCATATTGGTCGGTGACTATTTCAAAAGTGATCGGCAAGATTTTTATTTTCAGCATATTTGTCGGTTACTTTTTCAAAAGTAATCGGCAAGATTTTTATTTTCAGCATATTTGTCGGTTACTATTTTAAAAGTAATCGACAAGATTTTTATTTTCAACATATTCGTCGGTTACTATTTCAAAAGTAATCGGCAAGACTTTATATTCAGCATATTCGTTGGTTACTATTTCAAAAGTAATCGGTAAGATTTTTATTTTCAACATATTCGTCGCTTACTATTTCAAAAGTAATCGGCATGATTTATTTTCAGCACATTCGTCAGTTACTATTTCAAAAGTAATCGGCAAGATTTATTTTCAGCACATATTCGTCAGTTACTATTTCAAAAGTTATCGGCAAGACTTTATTTTCAGCACATCCGTTGGTTACTGTTTCAAAAGTAATCGGTAAGATTTTTATTTTCAACATATTCGTCACTTACTATTTCCAAAGTAATCGGCATGATTTATTTTCAGCACATTCGTCGGTTACTATTTCAAAAGTAATTGGCAAGATTTTTATTTTCAGCATATTCGTCGGTGACTATTTCAAAAGTAATCGGCATGATTTATTTTCAGCAGATTCGTCGGTTACTATTTCAAAGGTAATCGACATGATTTATTTTCAACACATTCGTCGGTTACTATTTCAAAAGTAATCGGCATGATCTATTTTTTGCACATTCGTCGGTTACTATTTCAATATTAATCGGCAAGATTTTTATTTTCAGCATATTGGTCGGTGACTATTTCAAAAGTAATTGGCAAGATTTTTATTTTCAGCATATTTGTCGGTTACTTTTTCAAAAGTAATCGGCAAGATTTTTATTTTCAGCATATTTGTCGGTTACTATTTTAAAAGTAATCCACAAGATTTTTATTTTCAACATATTCGTCGGTTACTATTTCAAAAGTAATCGGCAAGACTTTATATTCAGCATATTCGTTGGTTACTATTTCAAAAGTAATCGGTAAGATTATTATTTTCAACATATTCGTCGCTTACTATTTCAAAAGTAATCGGCATGATTTATTTTCAACACATTCGTCGGTTACTATTTCAAAAGTAATCGGCAAGATTTATTTTCAGCACATATTCGTCGCTTACTATTTCAAAAGTAATCGGCAGGATTTATTTTCAGCACATTCGTCGGTTACTATTTCAAAAGTAATCGGCAAGATTTATTTTCAGCACATATTCGTCGGTTACTATTTCAAAAGTAATGGGCAAGACTTTTATTTTCAGCACATTTGTCGGTTACTATTTCAATAGTAATCGGCATTATTTATTTTCAGCACATTCGTCGGTTACTATTTCAAAAGTAATCGGCAAGATTTTTATTTTCAGCATATTGGTCGGTGACTATTTCAAAAGTGATCGGCAAGATTTTTATTTTCAGCATATTTGTCGGTTACTTTTTCAAAAGTAATCGGCAAGATTTTTATTTTCAGCATATTTGTCGGTTACTATTTTAAAAGTAATCGACAAGATTTTTATTTTCAACATATTCGTCGGTTACTATTTCAAAAGTAATCGGCAAGAATTTATATTCAGCATATTCGTTGGTTACTATTTCAAAAGTAATCGGTCAGATTTTTATTTTCAACATATTCGTCGCTTACTATTTCAAAAGTAATCGGCATGATTTATTTTCAGCACATTCGTCAGTTACTATTTCAAAAGTAATCGGCAAGATTTATTTTCAGCACATATTAGTCGGTGACTATTTCAAAAGTAATCGGCAAGATTTTTATTTTCAGCATATTTGTCGGTTACTTTTTCAAAAGTAATCGGCAATATTTTTATTTTCAGCATATTTGTCGGTTAGTATTTTAAAAGTAATCGACAAGATTTTTATTTTCAACATATTCGTCGGTTACTATTTCAAAAGTAATCGGCAAGAATTTATATTCAGCATATTCGTTGGTTACTATTTCAAAAGTAATCGGTCAGATTTTTATTTTCAACATATTCGTCGATTACTATTTCAAAAGTAATCGGCAAGACTTTATTTTCAGCATATTCGTTGGTTACAATTTCAAAAGTAATCGGTAAGATTTTTATTTTCAACATATTCGTCGCTTACTATTTCAAAAGTAATTGGCATGATTTATTTTCAGCACATTCGTCGGTTACTATTTCAAAAGTAATCGGCCAGATTTATTTTCAGCACATATTCGTCGGTTACTATTTCAAAAGTAATGGGCAAGACTTTTATTTTCAACACATTTGTCGGTTACTATTTCAATAGTAATCGGCATTATTTATTTTCAGCACATTCGTCGGTTACTATTTCAAAAGTAATCGGCAAGATTTTTATTTTCAGCATATTGGTCGGTGACTATTTCAAAAGTGATCGGCAAGATTTTTATTTTCAGCATATTTGTCGGTTACTTTTTCAAAAGTAATCGGCAAGATTTTTATTTTCAGCATATTTGTCGGTTACTATTTTAAAAGTAATCGACAAGATTTTTATTTTCAACATATTCGTCGGTTACTATTTCAAAAGTAATCGGCAAGACTTTATATTCAGCATATTCGTTGGTTACTATTTCAAAAGTAATCGGTAAGATTTTTATTTTCAACATATTCGTCGCTTACTATTTCAAAAGTAATCGGCATGATTTATTTTCAGCACATTCGTCAGTTAGTATTTCAAAAGTAATCGGCAAGATTTATTTTCAGCACATATTCGTCGGTTACTATTTCAAAAGTTATCGGCAAGACTTTATTTTCAGCACATCCGTTGGTTACTGTTTCAAAAGTAATCGGTAAGATTTTTATTTTCAACATATTCGTCACTTACTATTTCCAAAGTAATCGGCATGATTTATTTTCAGCACATTCGTCGGTTACTATTTCAAAAGTAATTGGCAAGATTTTTATTTTCAGCATATTCGCCGGTGACTATTTCAAAAGTAATCGGCATGATTTATTTTCAGCAGATTCGTCGGTTACTATTTCAAAGGTAATCGACATGATTTATTTTCAACACATTCGTCGGTTACTATTTCAAAAGTAATCGGCATGATCTATTTTCTGCACATTCGTCGGTTACTATTTCAATATTAATCGGCAAGATTTTTATTTTCAGCATATTGGTCGGGGACTATTTCAAAAGTAATTGGCAAGATTTTTATTTTCAGCATATTTGTCGGTTACTTTTTCAAAAGTAATCGGCAAGATTTTTATTTTCAGCATATTTGTCGGTTACTATTTTAAAAGTAATCGACAAGATTTTTATTTTCAACATATTCGTCGGTTACTATTTCAAAAGTAATCGGCAAGACTTTATATTCAGCATATTCGTTGGTTACTATTTCAAAAGTAATCGGTAAGATTATTATTTTCAACATATTCGTCGCTTACTATTTCAAAAGTAATCGGCATGATTTATTTTCAACACATTCGTCGGTTACTATTTCAAAAGTAATCGGCAAGATTTATTTTCAGCACATATTCGTCGCTTACTATTTCAAAAGTAATCGGCATGATTTATTTTCAGCACATTCGTCGGTTACTATTTCAAAAGTAATCGGCAAGATTTATTTTCAGCACATATTCGTCGGTTACTATTTCAAAAGTAATGGGCAAGACTTTTATTTTCAGCACATTTGTCGGTTACTATTTCAATAGTAATCGGCATTATTTATTTTCAGCACATTCGTCGGTTACTATTTCAAAAGTAATCGGCAAGATTTTTATTTTCAGCATATTGGTCGGTGACTATTTCAAAAGTAATCGGCAAGATTTTTATTTTCAGCATATTTGTCGGTTACTTTTTCAAAAGTAATCGGCAAGATTTTTATTTTCAGCATATTTGTCGGTTACTATTTTAAAAGTAATCGACAAGATTTTTATTTTCAACATATTCGTCGGTTACTATTTCAAAAGTAATCGGCAAGAATTTATATTCAGCATATTCGTTGGTTACTATTTCAAAAGTAATCGGTCAGATTTTTATTTTCAACATATTCGTCGCTTACTATTTCAAAAGTAATCGGCATGATTTATTTTCAGCACATTCGTCAGTTACTATTTCAAAAGTAATCGGCAAGATTTATTTTCAGCACATATTAGTCGGTTACTATTTCAAAAGTTATCGGCAAGACTTTATTTTCAGCACATTCGTTGGTTACTATTTCAAAAGTAATCGGTAGGATTTTTATTTTCAACATATTCGTCACTTACTATTTCCAAAGTAATCGGCATGATTTATTTTCAGCACATTCGTCGGTTACTATTTCAAAAGTAATTGGCAAGATTTTTATTTTCAGCATATTCGTCGGTGACTATTTCAAAAGTAATCGGCATGATTTATTTTCAGCAGATTCGTCGGTTACTATTTCAAAGGTAATCGACATGATTTATTTTCAACACATTCGTCGGTTACTATTTCAAAAGTAATCGGCATGATCTATTTTCTGCACATTCGTCGGTTACTATTTCAAAAGTAATCGGCAAGATTTTTATTTTCAGCAAGTTCATCGGTTACTATTTCAAAGGTAATCGGCAAGATTTTTATTTTCAGCACATTCGTCGGTTACTATTTCAAAAGTATTCGGCAAGATTTTTATTTTCAACATATTCGTTGGTTACTATTTCAAAAGTAATCGGCAAGACTTTATTTTCAGCACATTCATTGGTTACTTTTTTAAAATTAATCGGTAAGATTTTTATTTCCAACATATTCCTCGCTTACTATTTCAAAAGTAATCAGCATGATTTATTTTCAGCACATTCGTCGGTTACTATTTCAAAAGTAATCGGCAAGATTTTTATTTTCAGCATATTGGTCGGTGACTATTTCAAAAGTGATCGGCAAGATTTTTATTTTCAGCATATTTGTCGGTTACTTTTTCAAAAGTAATCGGCAAGATTTTTATTTTCAGCATATTTGTCGGTTACTATTTTAAAAGTAATCGACAAGATTTTTATTTTCAACATATTCGTCGGTTACTATTTCAAAAGTAATCGGCAAGACTTTATATTCAGCATATTCGTTGGTTACTATGTCAAAAGTAATCGGTAAGATTTTTATTTTCAACATATTCGTCGCTTACTATTTCAAAAGTAATCGGCATGATTTATTTTCAGCACATTCGTCAGTTACTATTTCAAAAGTAATCGGCAAGATTTATTTTCAGCACATATTCGTCGGTTACTATTTCAAAAGTTATCGGCAAGACTTTATTTTCAGCACATCCGTTGGTTACTGTTTCAAAAGTAATCGGTAAGATTTTTATTTTCAACATATTCGTCACTTAATATTTCCAAAGTAATCGGCATGATTTATTTTCAGCACATTCGTCGGTTACTATTTCAAAAGTAATTGGCAAGATTTTTATTTTCAGCATATTCGCCGGTGACTATTTCAAAAGTAATCGGCATGATTTATTTTCAGCAGATTCGTCGGTTACTATTTCAAAGGTAATCGACATGATTTATTTTCAACACATTCGTCGGTTACTATTTCAAAAGTAATCGGCATGATCTATTTTCTGCACATTCGTCGGTTACTATTTCAATATTAATCGGCAAGATTTTTATTTTCAGCATATTGGTCGGTGACTATTTCAAAAGTAATTGGCAAGATTTTTATTTTCAGCATATTTGTCGGTTACTTTTTCAAAAGTAATCGGCAAGATTTTTATTTTCAGCATATTTGTCGGTTACTATTTTAAAAGTAATCGACAAGATTTTTATTTTCAACATATTCGTCGGTTACTATTTCAAAAGTAATCGGCAAGACTTTATATTCAGCATATTCGTTGGTTACTATTTCAAAAGTAATCGGTAAGATTATTATTTTCAACATATTCGTCGCTTACTATTTCAAAAGTAATCGGCATGATTTATTTTCAACACATTCGTCGGTTACTATTTCAAAAGTAATCGGCAAGATTTATTTTCAGCACATATTCGTCGCTTACTATTTCAAAAGTAATCGGCATGATTTATTTTCAGCACATTCGTCGGTTACTATTTCAAAAGTAATCGGCAAGATTTATTTTCAGCACATATTCGTCGGTTACTATTTCAAAAGTAATGGGCAAGACTTTTATTTTCAGCACATTTGTCGGTTACTATTTCAATAGTAATCGGCATTATTTATTTTCAGCACATTCGTCGGTTACTATTTCAAAAGTAATCGGCAAGATTTTTATTTTCAGCATATTGGTCGGTGACTATTTCAAAAGTGATTGGCAAGATTTTTAATTTCAGCATATTTGTCGGTTACTTTTTCAAAAGTAATCGGCAAGATTTTTATTTTCAGCATATTTGTCGGTTACTATTTTAAAAGTAATCGACAAGATTTTTATTTTCAACATATTCGTCGGTTACTATTTCAAAAGTAATCGGCAAGAATTTATATTCAGCATATTCGTTGGTTACTATTTCAAAAGTAATCGGTCAGATTTTTATTTTCAACATATTCGTCGCTTACTATTTCAAAAGTAATCGGCATGATTTATTTTCAGCACATTCGTCAGTTACTATTTCAAAAGTAATCGGCAAGATTTATTTTCAGCACATATTAGTCGGTTACTATTTCAAAAGTTATCGGCAAGACTTTATTTTCAGCACATTCGTTGGTTACTATTTCAAAAGTAATCGGTAGGATTTTTATTTTCAACATATTCGTCACTTACTATTTCCAAAGTAATCGGCATGATTTATTTTCAGCACATTCGTCGGTTACTATTTCAAAAGTAATTGGCAAGATTTTTATTTTCAGCATATTCGTCGGTGACTATTTCAAAAGTAATCGGCATGATTTATTTTCAGCAGATTCGTCGGTTACTATTTCAAAGGTAATCGACATGATTTATTTTCAACACATTCGTCGGTTACTATTTCAAAAGTAATCGGCATGATCTATTTTCTGCACATTCGTCGGTTACTATTTCAAAAGTAATCGGCAAGATTTTTATTTTCAGCAAGTTCATCGGTTACTATTTCAAAGGTAATCGGCAAGATTTTTATTTTCAGCACATTCGTCGGTTACTATTTCAAAAGTATTCGGCAAGATTTTTATTTTCAACATATTCGTTGGTTACTATTTCAAAAGTAATCGGCAAGACTTTATTTTCAGCACATTCATTGGTTACTTTTTTAAAATTAATCGGTAAGATTTTTATTTCCAACATATTCCTCGCTTACTATTTCAAAAGTAATCAGCATGATTTATTTTCAGCACATTCGTCGGTTACTATTTCAAAAGTAATCGGCAAGATTTTTATTTTCAGCATATTGGTCGGTGACTATTTCAAAAGTGATCGGCAAGATTTTTATTTTCAGCATATTTGTCGGTTACTTTTTCAAAAGTAATCGGCAAGATTTTTATTTTCAGCATATTTGTCGGTTACTATTTTAAAAGTAATCGACAAGATTTTTATTTTCAACATATTCGTCGGTTACTATTTCAAAAGTAATCGGCAAGACTTTATATTCAGCATATTCGTTGGTTACTATGTCAAAAGTAATCGGTAAGATTTTTATTTTCAACATATTCGTCGCTTACTATTTCAAAAGTAATCGGCATGATTTATTTTCAGCACATTCGTCAGTTACTATTTCAAAAGTAATCGGCAAGATTTATTTTCAGCACATATTCGTCGGTTACTATTTCAAAAGTTATCGGCAAGACTTTATTTTCAGCACATCCGTTGGTTACTGTTTCAAAAGTAATCGGTAAGATTTTTATTTTCAACATATTCGTCACTTAATATTTCCAAAGTAATCGGCATGATTTATTTTCAGCACATTCGTCGGTTACTATTTCAAAAGTAATTGGCAAGATTTTTATTTTCAGCATATTCGCCGGTGACTATTTCAAAAGTAATCGGCATGATTTATTTTCAGCAGATTCGTCGGTTACTATTTCAAAGGTAATCGACATGATTTATTTTCAACACATTCGTCGGTTACTATTTCAAAAGTAATCGGCATGATCTATTTTCTGCACATTCGTCGGTTACTATTTCAATATTAATCGGCAAGATTTTTATTTTCAGCATATTGGTCGGTGACTATTTCAAAAGTAATTGGCAAGATTTTTATTTTCAGCATATTTGTCGGTTACTTTTTCAAAAGTAATCGGCAAGATTTTTATTTTCAGCATATTTGTCGGTTACTATTTTAAAAGTAATCGACAAGATTTTTATTTTCAACATATTCGTCGGTTACTATTTCAAAAGTAATCGGCAAGACTTTATATTCAGCATATTCGTTGGTTACTATTTCAAAAGTAATCGGTAAGATTATTATTTTCAACATATTCGTCGCTTACTATTTCAAAAGTAATCGGCATGATTTATTTTCAACACATTCGTCGGTTACTATTTCAAAAGTAATCGGCAAGATTTATTTTCAGCACATATTCGTCGCTTACTATTTCAAAAGTAATCGGCATGATTTATTTTCAGCACATTCGTCGGTTACTATTTCAAAAGTAATCGGCAAGATTTATTTTCAGCACATATTCGTCGGTTACTATTTCAAAAGTAATGGGCAAGACTTTTATTTTCAGCACATTTGTCGGTTACTATTTCAATAGTAATCGGCATTATTTATTTTCAGCACATTCGTCGGTTACTATTTCAAAAGTAATCGGCAAGATTTTTATTTTCAGCATATTGGTCGGTGACTATTTCAAAAGTAATCGGCAAGATTTTTATTTTCAGCATATTTGTCGGTTACTTTTTCAAAAGTAATCGGCAAGATTTTTATTTTCAGCATATTTGTCGGTTACTATTTTAAAAGTAATCGACAAGATTTTTATTTTCAACATATTCGTCGGTTACTATTTCAAAAGTAATCGGCAAGAATTTATATTCAGCATATTCGTTGGTTACTATTTCAAAAGTAATCGGTCAGATTTTTATTTTCAACATATTCGTCGCTTACTATTTCAAAAGTAATCGGCATGATTTATTTTCAGCACATTCGTCAGTTACTATTTCAAAAGTAATCGGCAAGATTTATTTTCAGCACATATTAGTCGGTTACTATTTCAAAAGTTATCGGCAAGACTTTATTTTCAGCACATTCGTTGGTTACTATTTCAAAAGTAATCGGTAAGATTTTTATTTTCAACATATTCGTCACTTACTATTTCCAAAGTAATCGGCATGATTTATTTTCAGCACATTCGTCGGTTACTATTTCAAAAGTAATTGGCAAGATTTTTATTTTCAGCATATTCGTCGGTGACTATTTCAAAAGTAATCGGCATGATTTATTTTCAGCAGATTCGTCGGTTACTATTTCAAAGGTAATCGACATGATTTATTTTCAACACATTCGTCGGTTACTATTTCAAAAGTAATCGGCATGATCTATTTTCTGCACATTCGTCGGTTACTATTTCAAAAGTAATCGGCAAGATTTTTATTTTCAGCAAGTTCATCGGTTACTATTTCAAAGGTAATCGGCAAGATTTTTATTTTCAGCACATTCGTCGGTTACTATTTCAAAAGTATTCGGCAAGATTTTTATTTTCAACATATTCGTTGGTTACTATTTCAAAAGTAATCGGCAAGACTTTATTTTCAGCACATTCATTGGTTACTTTTTTAAAATTAATCGGTAAGATTTTTATTTCCAACATATTCCTCGCTTACTATTTCAAAAGTAATCAGCATGATTTATTTTCAGCACATTCGTCGGTTACTATTTCAAAAGTAATCGGCAAGATTTTTATTTTCAGCATATTGGTCGGTGACTATTTCAAAAGTGATCGGCAAGATTTTTATTTTCAGCATATTTGTCGGTTACTTTTTCAAAAGTAATCGGCAAGATTTTTATTTTCAGCATATTTGTCGGTTACTATTTTAAAAGTAATCGACAAGATTTTTATTTTCAACATATTCGTCGGTTACTATTTCAAAAGTAATCGGCAAGACTTTATATTCAGCATATTCGTTGGTTACTATGTCAAAAGTAATCGGTAAGATTTTTATTTTCAACATATTCGTCGCTTACTATTTCAAAAGTAATCGGCATGATTTATTTTCAGCACATTCGTCAGTTACTATTTCAAAAGTAATCGGCAAGATTTATTTTCAGCACATATTCGTCGGTTACTATTTCAAAAGTTATCGGCAAGACTTTATTTTCAGCACATCCGTTGGTTACTGTTTCAAAAGTAATCGGTAAGATTTTTATTTTCAACATATTCGTCACTTAATATTTCCAAAGTAATCGGCATGATTTATTTTCAGCACATTCGTCGGTTACTATTTCAAAAGTAATTGGCAAGATTTTTATTTTCAGCATATTCGCCGGTGACTATTTCAAAAGTAATCGGCATGATTTATTTTCAGCAGATTCGTCGGTTACTATTTCAAAGGTAATCGACATGATTTATTTTCAACACATTCGTCGGTTACTATTTCAAAAGTAATCGGCATGATCTATTTTCTGCACATTCGTCGGTTACTATTTCAATATTAATCGGCAAGATTTTTATTTTCAGCATATTGGTCGGTGACTATTTCAAAAGTAATTGGCAAGATTTTTATTTTCAGCATATTTGTCGGTTACTTTTTCAAAAGTAATCGGCAAGATTTTTATTTTCAGCATATTTGTCGGTTACTATTTTAAAAGTAATCGACAAGATTTTTATTTTCAACATATTCGTCGGTTACTATTTCAAAAGTAATCGGCAAGACTTTATATTCAGCATATTCGTTGGTTACTATTTCAAAAGTAATCGGTAAGATTATTATTTTCAACATATTCGTCGCTTACTATTTCAAAAGTAATCGGCATGATTTATTTTCAACACATTCGTCGGTTACTATTTCAAAAGTAATCGGCAAGATTTATTTTCAGCACATATTCGTCGCTTACTATTTCAAAAGTAATCGGCATGATTTATTTTCAGCACATTCGTCGGTTACTATTTCAAAAGTAATCGGCAAGATTTATTTTCAGCACATATTCGTCGGTTACTATTTCAAAAGTAATGGGCAAGACTTTTATTTTCAGCACATTTGTCGGTTACTATTTCAATAGTAATCGGCATTATTTATTTTCAGCACATTCGTCGGTTACTATTTCAAAAGTAATCGGCAAGATTTTTATTTTCAGCATATTGGTCGGTGACTATTTCAAAAGTAATCGGCAAGATTTTTATTTTCAGCATATTTGTCGGTTACTTTTTCAAAAGTAATCGGCAAGATTTTTATTTTCAGCATATTTGTCGGTTACTATTTTAAAAGTAATTGACAAGATTTTTATTTTCAACATATTCGTCGGTTACTATTTCAAAAGTAATCGGCAAGAATTTATATTCAGCATATTCGTTGGTTACTATTTCAAAAGTAATCGGTCAGATTTTTATTTTCAACATATTCGTCGCTTACTATTTCAAAAGTAATCGGCATGATTTATTTTCAGCACATTCGTCAGTTACTATTTCAAAAGTAATCGGCAAGATTTATTTTCAGCACATATTAGTCGGTTACTATTTCAAAAGTTATCGGCAAGACTTTATTTTCAGCACATTCGTTGGTTACTATTTCAAAAGTAATCGGTAAGATTTTTATTTTCAACATATTCGTCACTTACTATTTCCAAAGTAATCGGCATGATTTATTTTCAGCACATTCGTCGGTTACTATTTCAAAAGTAATTGGCAAGATTTTTATTTTCAGCATATTCGTCGGTGACTATTTCAAAAGTAATCGGCATGATTTATTTTCAGCAGATTCGTCGGTTACTATTTCAAAGGTAATCGACATGATTTATTTTCAACACATTCGTCGGTTACTATTTCAAAAGTAATCGGCATGATCTATTTTCTGCACATTCGTCGGTTACTATTTCAAAAGTAATCGGCAAGATTTTTATTTTCAGCAAGTTCATCGGTTACTATTTCAAAGGTAATCGGCAAGATTTTTATTTTCAGCACATTCGTCGGTTACTATTTCAAAAGTATTCGGCAAGATTTTTATTTTCAACATATTCGTTGGTTACTATTTCAAAAGTAATCGGCAAGACTTTATTTTCAGCACATTCATTGGTTACTTTTTTAAAATTAATCGGTAAGATTTTTATTTCCAACATATTCCTCGCTTACTATTTCAAAAGTAATCAGCATGATTTATTTTCAGCACATTCGTCGATTACTATTTCAAAAGTAATCGGCAAGATTTTTATTTTCAGCATATTTGTCGATGACTATTTCAAAAGTAATCGGCATGATTTATTTTCAGCACATTCGTCGGTTACTATTTCAAAAGTAATCAGCAAGATTTATTTTCAGCACATATTCGTCGGTTACTATTTCAAATGTAATGGGCAAGACTTTTATTTTCAGCACATTTGTCGGTTACTATTTCAAAAGTAATCGGCATGATTTATTTTCAGCACATTCGTCAGTTACTATTTCAAAAGTAATCGGCAAGATTTATTTTCAGCACATATTCGTCGGTTACTATTTCAAAAGTTATCGGCAAGACTTTATTTTCAGCACATTCGTTGGTTACTATTTCAAAAGTAATCGGTAAGATTTTTATTTTCAACATATTCGTCACTTAATATTTCCAAAGTAATCGGCATGATTTATTTTCAGCACATTCGTCGGTTACTATTTCAAAAGTATTTGGCAAGATTTTTATTTTCAGCATATTCGCCGGTGACTATTTCAAAAGTAATCGGCATGATTTATTTTCAGCAGATTCGTCGGTTACTATTTCAAAGGTAATCGACATGATTTATTTTCAACACATTCGTCGGTTACTATTTCAAAAGTAATCGGCATGATCTATTTTCTGCACATTCGTCGGTTACTATTTCAAAAGTAATCGGCAAGATTTTTTTTTTTCAGCATGTTCATCGGTTACTATTTCAAAGGTAATCGGCAAGATTTTTATTTTCAGCACATTCGTCGGTTACTATTTCAAAAGTATTCGGCAAGATTTTTATTTTCAACATATTCGTTGGTTACTATTTCAAAAGTAATCGGCAAGACTTTATTTTCAGCACATTCATTGGTTACTTTTTTAAAATTAATCGGTAAGATTTTTATTTCCAACATATTCCTCGCTTACTATTTCAAAAGTAATCAGCATGATTTATTTTCAGCACATTCGTCGGTTACTATTTCAAAAGTAATCGGCAAGATTTTTATTTTCAGCATATTCGTCGGTGACTATTTCAAAAGTAATCGGCATGATTTATTTTCAGCACATTCGTCGGTTACTATTTCAAAAGTAATCGGCAAGATTTTTATTTTCAGCATATTGGTCGGTGACTATTTCAAAAGTAATCGGCAAGATTTTTATTTTCAGCATATTTGTCGGTTACTTTTTCAAAAGTAATCGGCAAGATTTTTATTTTCGGCATATTTGTCGGTTACTATTTTAAAAGTAATCGACAAGATTTTTATTTTCAACATATTCGTCGGTTACTATTTCAAAAGTAATCGGCAAGACTTTATATTCAGCATATTCGTTGGTTACTATTTCAAAAGTAATCGGTAAGATTTTTATTTTCAACATATTCGTCGCTTACTATTTCAAAAGTAATCGGCATGATTTATTTTCAGCACATTCGTCAGTTACTATTTCAAAAGTAATCGGCAAGATTTATTTTCAGCACATATTCGTCGGTTACTATTTCAAAAGTTATCGGCAAGACTTTATTTTCAGCACATTCGTTGGTTACTATTTCAAAAGTAATCGGTAAGATTTTTATTTTCAACATATTCGTCACTTACTATTTCCAAAGTAATCGGCATGATTTATGTAACGCCCGTTTTGAACTATTTTATTTATTTAATTATTTGATTGAGTTTAGAGTCTTTTTAAATAATTTATTTGATTTATGGTGATGTGTGTTATTTTTGTGTTATGTGTTGGTGTTTTAGTAGCATATTATATTATAATATATATGTTATTTGGTGTAAAAATATATGTGTTATTTGGTGTAAAAATATATATGTTATTTGGTGTAAAAATATATGTGTTATTTGGTGTAGAAATATATATGTTATTTTGTGTAAAAATATATATGTTATTTGGTGTAGAAATATTGTGTTATTTGTTATAGAAATATGTTTGTTATGTAGAGATATATTTGTTATAGAAATATGTTTGTTATGTAGAGATATATTTGTTATAGAAATATATTTGTTATTTTGTGTGGATATATATATGTTATCTAGTATAGAAATATATTTATTATTTGGTGTATTATTATTATTAAGTGGGGGAGAGATATATTTAATTTAGAGAATTTGAGGGAAGGAGTAGAAATAAGATAAGATGAGTAAGAGAATATAAATAAGAGAATTAGGGTTAGAATTATTTAGTACGTGATAGAACTTTTGGAGAAACCTAGAGAAAAAGAGAGGAGGCACGAAGGAGAGAAGAAAAACCTAAGAAGAACGCAGCTTGATTCAGGAGACCAAATTAAGGTAAGGGTGAGCCTAGCTTTCATTATATTAAACTGTAATTCAATTCAATTATGATTAACAAGAGATGGATGAGTTTTTGAGAGAATTAAGAACTAGGTTAAGGTGAATGAATTAAAAGATGAAGTTGAAAGGTGAGAATTAATGAAAACTAGTTTAGGTTTCAAATTGAGTTTCTAGTCTTAAAGAGTGGATAATCTAGTAGGTTAATCAATAATTAATGTTCTAATGATAGTATAATCATAGGGTGATGTTTAAGGTCATGTTTTGAGGGTATTGGATCGAAAACGGAGTAGAAAAGGTTTCCCCAAGGCGAAACCGCAACTGAACTGCGATTTTGCTGTCGCTGTGTAAAACACGTTATTTGTTGTCTCAGTTGGACAAGTTTAAGTTCCGAACTGAGTTTAGGTGTCTTCATGAAAGTTGTAGATATAGATGTTAGCTTTCACTAGCCTTTGGAGTGACTCAATTTAAGCTTTTAGAACTCTAGATATGATTAAAATACTACAAGGGGGTCAACAGGCTCGTTCTCTTTTCGATTTTCTGTAACCGAAAAACTAAAATAAAAACTGGGACTTTTCTGTTCATAATTAGCTTTTGATGTCTTCACGAAAGTTGTAGGTATGAATGTTAGCTTTCTAATGCCGTTGGTCTGACGTCAAAATAATTTATAGAACTTGAGTTATGGTCAAATTACTGAACGTAGGTCACAGTGAATTTTTATGAATTTCAGCACAACTTTGTCCGAATTTGAAATGAAAACTGGTATTGATTGGTACATAATTGGCCTTAGGTGTAAACATGAAAGTTGTAGATAATTGAGTTAGCTTTTAAATGGCTTCAGAGTGACTCAAAAATGTTTTGTGAATCTTGAGTTATGATAAAAACACTCCAAGTAGGTCTTGGAAAAAACAGCATTTTCTGTTTTACGTTCTTGTGTCTTTTTCATACATTTCTGTTCCGAAATGGGTCTTGGTGTAAACACAAAAGTTGTAGGTAATTGAGTTAGCTTTCTAATGGCCCTGGAGTGACTAGACAATTATTTGTAGATTTTGAGTTATGATGAAAATAGTCAGAGTAGGTCTTGAGAAAACTTTAAGAAAACTTAGCATAACTAATCCCAAGTTAGTCCAAAGACTTAGAGTTGGTTTCCAAACTTCAAACTTAGGTATTAGGGATTTAGTTGAGGTGTTTTATGAGTATTTGACTTATGTCTTATTTAATTAATCATACTTGATTACTTTTGAAGAATGTTATTGCTTATGAATTATGAATGATGAGTGCATAATGTGCTATACTTATAAAGTTAATGTGATGATTTGATGTTGTTGATAATGATTGTGAATTGCTTGTGCTGTTTCTGTTGCTGTTATGAACTGCTAAGTTGTTTGTAATGTGATTTAATGATTAAATGCATTACTCGAAATATTATTGAATGATCAAGATGTTGTTGAAATGAATTGTTATTAAGCTTGATGTGATTTGATTATGCTGCAATTGTTATTTAACTAAGTTGCATGAGTATGAATAAGTTGATGATGAACTCCAAATTATTGGATGTATAAGTGATAAGTTGATTAAGGTGTCTTGTTGATAGAGTCCATGCATTAGCATTCATTGAGCATTGTCCTCACCATGATAGGAGCTTTGTCCTCCGCACGATTATTAGGAGCTTTGTCCTCCGCACGATTAAAGTATATTAATACTTATGATGACGATTGGTACCACATGCATATAAGTGTCTAAGTTGCATTGTCGCATTTGTCGAGTCAAAGTCGTTGTTGATGAATTATCATCCATGAGTTGTTAAGTTGTTGATGAATTATCCTCTATGAGTTGTCGAGTTGTTTTCTACCCATGTGTTGTTAAGAAAGTACCTATGAAGATCATACGATGTTTATGATGTGAATTATATGACGTTGACTAAGATGTTGCTATATTGATTATGATATTGTTATGTTGTTATGATGTTGTATATGATACTAATTATAATGTTATAATGTTGTTTACGATGTTGATTATTATAGTGAGATGATGATTACATTGAGTTGTTTTAAATTTATTAGTGATGATGATTACATGATGATATCTATGAGTTGTTAAGTGTATTTGATGATGTTTAAGATATTTTGTGATGATGTTCTTTGATGATGTCTAAGATGCTTTGTGATGATGTTCTTTGATGATGTTTAAGATGTTTAGTGATGATATTCTTGATGTTGCTTAAGATGTTATGAGATAAATATTTGAGACGTGCTTATATGTTAATTGTTGTTAAACTTAATTGTTGAATTATCTGTTTATTATATTGTTTGTGAATCTCACCCCTTCTGTTGGAATTGCCGCCTTGTGGGCAAGTGCAGGTAACCAAGATTAGGTGCAGTCGTGTGAGGCATTCCTCACTGTGTCTTAGGTGCTCTGATATGTAACGGGATGGGGAATCTTGTCAAATGCTTTTCTGTTCCTTGCATGTCAATTATAATTTTATAAAGACTAATTTTAGATGAACTTTTGAAATGTTATGAAGAGGCCTGCGTGCCAAGACTTTTAAGATTCCGCTGCAATGTTTTGAGAAGTTTAATAACTATTTTTATGATGAATGAATTGTTATTCATTTCCTTTGAGATGTTTTAAGAAAGTGATACTCCGTTTATGTGAAAACTCTGATTTAATTTACGAAATTTTTACGTTGGGAAAACGGGGTGTTACAATTTATTTTCAGCACATTCGTCGGTTACTATTTCAAAAGTAATTGGCAAGATTTTTATTTTCAGCATATTCGCCGGTGACTATTTCAAAAGTAATCGGCATGATTTATTTTCAGCAGATTCGTCGGTTACTATTTCAAAGGTAATCGACATGATTTATTTTCAACACATTCGTCGGTTACTATTTCAAAAGTAATCGGCATGATCTATTTTCTGCACATTCGTCGGTTACTATTTCAAAAAGAATCGGCAAGATTTTTATTTTCAGCATGTTCATCGGTTACTATTTCAAAGGTAATCGGCAAGATTTTTATTTTCAGCACATTCGTCGGTTACTATTTCAAAAGTATTCGGCAAGATTTTTATTTTCAACATATTCGTTTGTTACTATTTCAAAAGTAATCGGCAAGACTTTATTTTCAGCACATTCATTGGTTACTTTTTTAAAAGTAATCGGTAAGATTTTTATTTCCAACATATTCCTCGCTTACTATTTCAAAAGTAATCAGCATGATTTATTTTCAGCACATTCGTCGGTTACTATTTCAAAAGTAATCGGCAAGATTTATTTTCAGCACATTCGTCGGTTACTATTTCAAAAGTAATCAGCAAGATTTATTTTCAGCACATATTCGTCGGTTACTATTTCAAATGTAATGGGCAAGACTTTTATTTTCAGCACATTTGTCGGTTACTATTTCAATAGTAATCGGCATGATTTTTTTTCAGCACATTCGTCGGTTACTATTTCAAAAGTAATCGGCAAGATTTTTATTTTCAGCATATTTGTCGGTTACTATTTTAAAAGTAATCGACAAGATTTTTATTTTCAACATATTCGTCGGTTACTATTTCAAAAGTAATCGGCAAGATTTTTATTTTCAGCATATTTGTCGGTTACTATTTTAAAAGTAATCGACAAGATTTTTATTTTCAACATATTCGTCGGTTACTATTTCAAAAGTAATCGGCAAGAATTTATATTCAGCATATTCGTTGGTTACTATTTCAAAAGTAATCGGTCAGATTTTTATTTTCAACATATTCGTCGCTTACTATTTCAAAAGTAATCGGCATGATTTATTTTCAGCACATTCGTCAGTTACTATTTCAAAAGTAATCGGCAAGATTTATTTTCAGCACATATTCGTCGGTTACTATTTCAAAAGTTATCGGCAAGACTTTATTTTCAGCACATTCGTTGGTTACTATTTCAAAAGTAATCGGTAAGATTTTTATTTTCAACATATTCGTCACTTACTATTTCCAAAGTAATCGGCATGATTTATTTTCAGCACATTCGTCGGTTACTATTTCAAAAGTAATTGGCAAGATTTTTATTTTCAGCATATTCGCCGGTGACTATTTCAAAAGTAATCGGCATGATTTATTTTCAGCAGATTCGTCGGTTACTATTTCAAAGGTAATCGACATGATTTATTTTCAACACATTCGTCGGTTACTATTTCAAAAGTAATCGGCATGATCTATTTTCTGCACATTCGTCGGTTACTATTTCAAAAAGAATCGGCAAGATTTTTATTTTCAGCATGTTCATCGGTTACTATTTCAAAGGTAATCGGCAAGATTTTTATTTTCAGCACATTCGTCGGTTACTATTTCAAAAGTATTCGGCAAGATTTTTATTTTCAACATATTCGTTGGTTACTATTTCAAAAGTAATCGGCAAGACTTTATTTTCAGCACATTCATTGGTTACTTTTTTAAAAGTAATCGGTAAGATTTTTATTTCCAACATATTCCTCGCTTACTATTTCAAAAGTAATCAGCATGATTTATTTTCAGCACATTCGTCGGTTACTATTTCAAAAGTAATCGGCAAGATTTATTTTCAGCACATTCGTCGGTTACTATTTCAAAAGTAATCAGCAAGATTTATTTTCAGCACATATTCGTCGGTTACTATTTCAAATGTAATGGGCAAGACTTTTATTTTCAGCACATTTGTCGGTTACTATTTCAATAGTAATCGGCATGATTTTTTTTCAGCACATTCGTCGGTTACTATTTCAAAAGTAATCGGCAAGATTTTTATTTTCAGCATATTTGTCGGTTACTATTTTAAAAGTAATCGACAAGATTTTTATTTTCAACATATTCGTCGGTTACTATTTCAAAAGTAATCGGCAAGAAGATTTTTATTTTCAGCATATTTGTCGGTTACTTTTTCAAAAGTAATTGGCAAGATTTTTAATTTCAGCATATTTGTCGGTTACTTTTTCAAAAGTAATCGGCAAGATTTTTATTTTCAGCATATTTGTCAGTTACTATTTTAAAAGTAATCGACAAGATTTTTATTTTCAACATATTCGTCGGTTACTATTTCAAAAGTAATCGGCAAGACTTTATATTCAGCATATTCGTTGGTTACTATTTCAAAAGTAATCGGTAAGATTTTTATTTTCAACATATTCGTCGCTTACTATTTCAAAAGTAATCGGCATGATTTATTTTCAGCACATTCGTCGGTTACTATTTCAAAAGTAATCGGCAAGATTTATTTTCAGCACAGATTCGTCGGTTACAATTTCAAAAGTTATCGGCAAGACTTTATTTTCAGCACATTCTTTGGTTACTATTTCAAAAGTAATCGGTAAGATTTTTATTTTCAACATATTCGTCACTTACTATTTCCAAAGTAATCGGCATGATTTATTTTCAGCACATTCGTTGGTTACTATTTCAAAAGTAATCGGCAAGATTTTTATTTTCAGCATATTCGTCGATGACTATTTCAAAAGTAATCGGCATGATTTATTTTCAGCATATTCGTCGGTTACTATTTCAAAGGTAATCGACATGATTTATTATCAACACATTCGTCGGTTACTATTTCAAAAGTAATGGGCATGATCTATTTTCTGCACATTCGTCGGTTACTATTTCGAAAGTAATAGGCAAGATTTTTATTTTCAGCATGTTCATCGGTTACTATTTCAAAGGTAATCGGCAAGATTTTTATTTTCAACACATTCGTCGGTTACTATTTCAAAAGTATTCGGCAAGATTTTTATTTTCAACATATTTTTCGGTTACTATTTCAAAAGTAATCGGCAAGACTTTATTTTCAACATATTCGCCGGTGACTATTTCAAAAGTAATCGGCATGATTTATTTTCAGCACATTCGTGGGTTACTATTTCAAAAGTAATCGGCAAGATTTATTTTCAGCACATATTCGTCGGTTACTATTTCAAAAGTAATGGGCAAGACTTTTATTTTCAGCACATTTGTCGGTTACTATTTAATTAGTAATCGGCATGATTTTTTTTCAGCACATTCGTCGGTTACTATTTCAAAAGTAATCGGCAAGATTTTTATTTTCAGCATATTGGTCGGTGACTATTTCAAAAGTAATCGGCATGATTTTTATTTTCAGCGTATTTGTCGGTTACTTTTTCAAAAGTAATCGGCAAGATTTTTATTTTCAGCATATTGGTCGGTGACTATTTCAAAAGTAATCGGCATGATTTTTATTTTCAGCGTATTTGTCGGTTACTTTTTCAAAAGTAATCGGCAAGATTTTTATTTTCAGCATATTTGTCGGTTACTTTTTCAAAAGTAATCGGCAATATTTTTATTTTCAGCATATTTGTCGGTTACTATTTTAAAAGTAATCGAGAAGATTTTTATTTTCAACATATTCGTCGGTTACTATTTCAAAAGTAATCGGCAAGACTTTATTTTCAGCATATTCGTTGATTACTATTTCAAAAGTAATCGGTAAGATTTTTATTTTCAACATATTCGTCGCTTATTATTTCAAAAGTAATCGGCACGATTTATTTTCAGCACATTCGTCTGTTACTATTTCAAAAGTAATCGGCAAGATTTATTTTCAGCACATATTCGTCGGTTACTATTTCAAAAGTTATCGGCAAGACTTTATTTTCAGCACATTCGTTGGTTACTATTTCAAAAGTAATCGGTAAGATTTTTATTTTCAACATATTCGTCACTTACTATTTCCAAAGTAATCGGCATGATTTATTTTCAGCACATTCGTCGGTTACTATTTCAAAAGTAATTGGAAAGATTTTTATTTTCAGCATATTCGCCGGTGACTATTTCAAAAGTAATCGGCATGATTTATTTTCAGCAGATTCGTCGGTTACTATTTCAAAGGTAATCGACATGATTTATTTTCAACACATTCGTCGGTTACTATTTCAAAAGTAATCGGCATGATCTATTTTCTGCACATTCGTCGGTTACTATTTCAAAAAGAATCGGCAAGATTTTTATTTTCAGCATGTTCATCGGTTACTATTTCAAAGGTAATCGGCAAGATTTTTATTTTCAGCACATTCGTCGGTTACTATTTCAAAAGTATTCGGCAAGATTTTTATTTTCAGCACATTCATTGGTTACTATTTCAAAAGTAATCGGTAAGATTTTTATTTCCAACATATTCCTCGCTTACTATTTCAAAAGTAATCAGCATGATTTATTTTCAGCACATTCGTCGGTTACTATTTCAAAAGTAATCGGCAAGATTTATTTTCAGCACATTCGTCGGTTACTATTTCAAAAGTAATCGGCAAGATTTATTTTCAGCACATTCGTCGGTTACTATTTCAAAAGTAATCAGCAAGATTTATCTTCAGCACATATTCGTCGGTTACTATTTCAAATGTAATGGGCAAGACTTTTATTTTCAGCACATTTGTCGGTTACTATTTCAATAGTAATCGGCATGATTTTTTTTTCAGCACATTCGTCGGTTACTATTTCAAAAGTAATCGGCAAGATTTTTATTTTCAGCATATTTGTCGGTTACTATTTTAAAAGTAATCGACAAGATTTTTATTTTCAACATATTCGTCGGTTACTATTTCAAAAGTAATCGGCAAGAAGATTTTTATTTTCAGCATATTTGTCGGTTACTTTTTCAAAAGTAATCGGCAATATTTTTATTTTCAGCATATTTGTCAGTTACTATTTTAAAAGTAATCTACAAGATTTTTATTTTCAACATATTCGTCGGTTACTATTTCAAAAGTAATCGGCAAGACTTTATTTTCAGCATATTCGTTGATTACTATTTCAAAAGTAATCGGTAAGATTTTTATTTTCAACATATTCGTCGCTTATTATTTCAAAAGTAATCGGCACGATTTATTTTCAGCACATTCGTCTGTTACTATTTCAAAAGTAATCGGCAAGATTTATTTTCA
Source organism: Medicago lupulina (assembly GCA_958299785.1). NCBI lineage: Eukaryota > Viridiplantae > Streptophyta > Magnoliopsida > Fabales > Fabaceae > Medicago > Medicago lupulina. The sequence continues at coordinate 242,151 of CATQJP010000005.1, forward strand.
GCACATATTCGTCGGTTACTATTTCAAAAGTTATCGGCAAGACTTTATTTTCAGCACATTCGTTGGTTACTATTTCAAAAGTAATCGGTAAGATTTTTATTTTCAACATATTCGTCACTTACTATTTCCAAAGTAATCGGCATGATTTATTTTCAGCACATTCGTCGGTTACTATTTCAAAAGTAATTGGAAAGATTTTTATTTTCAGCATATTCGCCGGTGACTATTTCAAAAGTAATCGGCATGATTTATTTTCAGCAGATTCGTCGGTTACTATTTCAAAGGTAATCGACATGATTTATTTTCAACACATTCGTCGGTTACTATTTCAAAAGTAATCGGCATGATCTATTTTCTGCACATTCGTCGGTTACTATTTCAAAAAGAATCGGCAAGATTTTTATTTTCAGCATGTTCATCGGTTACTATTTCAAAGGTAATCGGCAAGATTTTTATTTTCAGCACATTCGTCGGTTACTATTTCAAAAGTATTCGGCAAGATTTTTATTTTCAGCACATTCATTGGTTACTATTTCAAAAGTAATCGGTAAGATTTTTATTTCCAACATATTCCTCGCTTACTATTTCAAAAGTAATCAGCATGATTTATTTTCAGCACATTCGTCGGTTACTATTTCAAAAGTAATCGGCAAGATTTATTTTCAGCACATTCGTCGGTTACTATTTCAAAAGTAATCGGCAAGATTTATTTTCAGCACATTCGTCGGTTACTATTTCAAAAGTAATCAGCAAGATTTATCTTCAGCACATATTCGTCGGTTACTATTTCAAATGTAATGGGCAAGACTTTTATTTTCAGCACATTTGTCGGTTACTATTTCAATAGTAATCGGCATGATTTTTTTTTCAGCACATTCGTCGGTTACTATTTCAAAAGTAATCGGCAAGATTTTTATTTTCAGCATATTTGTCGGTTACTATTTTAAAAGTAATCGACAAGATTTTTATTTTCAACATATTCGTCGGTTACTATTTCAAAAGTAATCGGCAAGAAGATTTTTATTTTCAGCATATTTGTCGGTTACTTTTTCAAAAGTAATCGGCAATATTTTTATTTTCAGCATATTTGTCAGTTACTATTTTAAAAGTAATCTACAAGATTTTTATTTTCAACATATTCGTCGGTTACTATTTCAAAAGTAATCGGCAAGACTTTATTTTCAGCATATTCGTTGATTACTATTTCAAAAGTAATCGGTAAGATTTTTATTTTCAACATATTCGTCGCTTATTATTTCAAAAGTAATCGGCATGATTTATTTTCAGCACATTCGTCGGTTACTATTTCAAAAGTAATCGGCAAGATTTATTTTCAGCACAGATTCGTCGGTTACAATTTCAAAAGTTATCGGCAAGACTTTATTTTCAGCACATTCTTTGGTTACTATTTCAAAAGTAATCGGTAAGATTTTTATTTTCAACATATTCGTCACTTACTATTTCCAAAGTAATCGGCATGATTTATTTTTAGCACATTCGTTGGTTACTATTTCAAAAGTAATCGGCAAGATTTTTATTTTCAGCATATTCGTCGATGACTATTTCAAAAGTAATCGGCATGATTTATTTTCAGCATATTCGTCGGTTACTATTTCAAAGGTAATCGACATGATTTATTTTCAACACATTCGTCGGTTACTATTTCAAAAGTAATGGGCATGATCTATTTTCTGCACATTCGTCGGTTACTATTTCAAAAGTAATAGGCAAGATTTTTATTTTCAGCATGTTCATCGGTTACTATTTCAAAGGTAATCGGCAAGATTTTTATTTTCAACACATTCGTCGGTTACTATTTCAAAAGTATTCGGCAAGATTTTTATTTTCAACATATTCGTCGGTTACTATTTCAAAAGTAATCGGCAAGATTTATTTTCAGCACATATTCGTCGGTTACTATTTCAAAAGTAATGGGCAGGACTTTTATTTTCAGCACATTTGTCGGTTACTATTTCAATAGTAATCGGCATTATTTATTTTCAGCACATTCGTCGGTTACTATTTCAAAAGTAATCGGCAAGATTTTTATTTTCAGCATATTGGTCGGTGACTATTTCAAAAGTAATCGGCAAGATTTTTATTTTCAGCATATTTGTCGGTTACTTTTTCAAAAGTAATCGGCAAGATTTTTATTTTCGGCATATTTGTCGGTTACTATTTTAAAAGTAATCGACAAGATTTTTATTTTCAACATATTCGTCGGTTACTATTTCAAAAGTAATCGGCAAGACTTTATATTCAGCATATTCGTTGGTTACTATTTCAAAAGTAATCGGTAAGATTTTTATTTTCAACATATTCGTCGCTTACTATTTCAAAAGTAATCGGCATGATTTATTTTCAGCACATTCGTCAGTTACTATTTCAAAAGTAATCGGCAAGATTTATTTTCAGCACATATTCGTCGGTTACTATTTCAAAAGTAATGGGCAAGACTTTTATTTTCAGCACATTTGTCGGTTACTATTTCAATAGTAATCGGCATTATTTATTTTCAGCACATTCGTCGGTTACTATTTCAAAAGTAATCGGCAAGATTTTTATTTTCAGCATATTGGTCGGTGACTATTTCAAAAGTAATCGGCAAGATTTTTATTTTCAGCATATTTGTCGGTTACTTTTTCAAAAGTAATCGGCAAGATTTTTATTTTCGGCATATTTGTCGGTTACTATTTTAAAAGTAATCGACAAGATTTTTATTTTCAACATATTCGTCGGTTACTATTTCAAAAGTAATCGGCAAGACTTTATATTCAGCATATTCGTTGGTTACTATTTCAAAAGTAATCGGTAAGATTTTTATTTTCAACATATTCGTCGCTTACTATTTCAAAAGTAATCGGCATGATTTATTTTCAGCACATTCGTCAGTTACTATTTCAAAAGTAATCGGCAAGATTTATTTTCAGCACATATTCGTCGGTTACTATTTCAAAAGTTATCGGCAAGACTTTATTTTCAGCACATTCGTTGGTTACTATTTCAAAAGTAATCGGTAAGATTTTTATTTTCAACATATTCGTCACTTACTATTTCCAAAGTAATCGGCATGATTTATTTTCAGCACATTCGTTGGTTACTATTTCAAAAGTAATCGGCAAGATTTTTATTTTCAGCATATTCGTCGATGACTATTTCAAAAGTAATCGGCATGATTTATTTTCAGCATATTCGTCGGTTACTATTTCAAAGGTAATCGACATGATTTATTTTCAACACATTCGTCGGTTACTATTTCAAAAGTAATGGGCATGATCTATTTTCTGCACATTCGTCGGTTACTATTTCAAAAGTAATAGGCAAGATTTTTATTTTCAGCATGTTCATCGGTTACTATTTCAAAGGTAATCGGCAAGATTTTTATTTTCAACACATTCGTCGGTTACTATTTCAAAAGTATTCGGCAAGATTTTTATTTTCAACATATTTTTCGGTTACTATTTCAAAAGTAATCGGCAAGACTTTATTTTCAACATATTCGCCGGTGACTATTTCAAAAGTAATGGGCATGATTTATTTTCAGCACATTCGTCGGTTACTATTTCAAAAGTAATCGGCAAGATTTATTTTCAGCACATATTCGTCGGTTACTATTTCAAAAGTAATGGGCAAGACTTTTATTTTCAGCACATTTGTCGGTTACTATTTAATTAGTAATCGGCATGATTTTTTTGAGCACATTCGTCGGTTACTATTTCAAAAGTAATCGGCAAGATTTTTATTTTCAGCATATTGGTCGGTGACTATTTCAAAAGTAATCGGCATGATTTTTATTTTCAGCGTATTTGTCGGTTACTTTTTCAAAAGTAATCGGCAAGATTTTTATTTTCAGCATATTTGTCGGTTACTTTTTCAAAAGTAATCGGCAATATTTTTATTTTCAGCATATTTGTCGGTTACTATTTTAAAAGTAATCGACAAGATTTTTATTTTCAACATATTCGTCGGTTACTATTTCAAAAGTAATCGGCAAGACTTTATATTCAGCATATTCGTTGGTTACTATTTCAAAAGTAATCGGTAAGATTTTTATTTTCAACATATTCGTCGCTTACTATTTCAAAAGTAATCGGCATGATTTATTTTCAGCACATTCGTCAGTTACTATTTCAAAAGTAATCGGCAAGATTTATTTTCAGCACATATTCGTCGGTTACTATTTCAAAAGTTATCGGCAAGACTTTATTTTCAGCACATTCGTTGGTTACTATTTCAAAAGTAATCGGTAAGATTTTTATTTTCAACATATTCGTCACTTACTATTTCCAAAGTAATCGGCATGATTTATTTTCAGCACATTCGTTGGTTACTATTTCAAAAGTAATCGGCAAGATTTTTATTTTCAGCATATTCGTCGATGACTATTTCAAAAGTAATCGGCATGATTTATTTTCAGCATATTCGTCGGTTACTATTTCAAAGGTAATCGACATGATTTATTTTCAACACATTCGTCGGTTACTATTTCAAAAGTAATGGGCATGATCTATTTTCTGCACATTCGTCGGTTACTATTTCAAAAGTAATAGGCAAGATTTTTATTTTCAGCATGTTCATCGGTTACTATTTCAAAGGTAATCGGCAAGATTTTTATTTTCAACACATTCGTCGGTTACTATTTCAAAAGTATTCGGCAAGATTTTTATTTTCAACATATTCGTCGGTTACTATTTCAAAAGTAATCGGCAAGACTTTATTTTCAACATATTCGCCGGTGACTATTTCAAAAGTAATCGGCATGATTTATTTTCAGCACATTCGTCGGTTACTATTTCAAAAGTAATCGGCAAGATTTATTTTCAGCACATATTCGTCGGTTACTATTTCAAAAGTAATGGGCAGGACTTTTATTTTCAGCACATTTGTCGGTTACTATTTCAATAGTAATCGACATTATTTATTTTCAGCACATTCGTCGGTTACTATTTCAAAAGTAATCGGCAAGATTTTTATTTTCAGCATATTGGTCGGTGACTATTTCAAAAGTAATCGGCAAGATTTTTATTTTCAGCATATTTGTCGGTTACTTTTTCAAAAGTAATCGGCAAGATTTTTATTTTCGGCATATTTGTCGGTTACTATTTTAAAAGTAATCGACAAGATTTTTATTTTCAACATATTCGTCGGTTACTATTTCAAAAGTAATCGGCAAGACTTTATATTCAGCATATTCGTTGGTTACTATTTCAAAAGTAATCGGTAAGATTTTTATTTTCAACATATTCGTCGCTTACTATTTCAAAAGTAATCGGCATGATTTATTTTCAGCACATTCGTCAGTTACTATTTCAAAAGTAATCGGCAAGATTTATTTTCAGCACATATTCGTCGGTTACTATTTCAAAAGTAATGGGCAAGACTTTTATTTTCAGCACATTTGTCGGTTACTATTTCAATAGTAATCGGCATTATTTATTTTCAGCACATTCGTCGGTTACTATTTCAAAAGTAATCGGCAAGATTTTTATTTTCAGCATATTGGTCGGTGACTATTTCAAAAGTAATCGGCAAGATTTTTATTTTCAGCATATTTGTCGGTTACTTTTTCAAAAGTAATCGGCAAGATTTTTATTTTCGGCATATTTGTCGGTTACTATTTTAAAAGTAATCGACAAGATTTTTATTTTCAACATATTCGTCGGTTACTATTTCAAAAGTAATCGGCAAGACTTTATATTCAGCATATTCGTTGGTTACTATTTCAAAAGTAATCGGTAAGATTTTTATTTTCAACATATTCGTCGCTTACTATTTCAAAAGTAATCGGCATGATTTATTTTCAGCACATTCGTCAGTTACTATTTCAAAAGTAATCGGCAAGATTTATTTTCAGCACATATTCGTCGGTTACTATTTCAAAAGTTATCGGCAAGACTTTATTTTCAGCACATTCGTTGGTTACTATTTCAAAAGTAATCGGTAAGATTTTTATTTTCAACATATTCGTCACTTACTATTTCCAAAGTAATCGGCATGATTTATTTTCAGCACATTCGTTGGTTACTATTTCAAAAGTAATCGGCAAGATTTTTATTTTCAGCATATTCGTCGATGACTATTTCAAAAGTAATCGGCATGATTTATTTTCAGCATATTCGTCGGTTACTATTTCAAAGGTAATCGACATGATTTATTTTCAACACATTCGTCGGTTACTATTTCAAAAGTAATGGGCATGATCTATTTTCTGCACATTCGTCGGTTACTATTTCAAAAGTAATAGGCAAGATTTTTATTTTCAGCATGTTCATCGGTTACTATTTCAAAGGTAATCGGCAAGATTTTTATTTTCAACACATTCGTCGGTTACTATTTCAAAAGTATTCGGCAAGATTTTTATTTTCAACATATTTTTCGGTTACTATTTCAAAAGTAATCGGCAAGACTTTATTTTCAACATATTCGCCGGTGACTATTTCAAAAGTAATGGGCATGATTTATTTTCAGCACATTCGTCGGTTACTATTTCAAAAGTAATCGGCAAGATTTATTTTCAGCACATATTCGTCGGTTACTATTTCAAAAGTAATGGGCAAGACTTTTATTTTCAGCACATTTGTCGGTTACTATTTAATTAGTAATCGGCATGATTTTTTTGAGCACATTCGTCGGTTACTATTTCAAAAGTAATCGGCAAGATTTTTATTTTCAGCATATTGGTCGGTGACTATTTCAAAAGTAATCGGCATGATTTTTATTTTCAGCGTATTTGTCGGTTACTTTTTCAAAAGTAATCGGCAAGATTTTTATTTTCAGCATATTTGTCGGTTACTTTTTCAAAAGTAATCGGCAATATTTTTATTTTCAGCATATTTGTCGGTTACTATTTTAAAAGTAATCGACAAGATTTTTATTTTCAACATATTCGTCGGTTACTATTTCAAAAGTAATCGGCAAGACTTTATTTTCAGCATATTCGTTGATTACTATTTCAAAAGTAATCGGTAAGATTTTTATTTTCAACATATTCGTCGCTTATTATTTCAAAAGTAATCGGCATGATTTATTTTCAGCACATTCGTCAGTTACTATTTCAAAAGTAATCGGCAAGATTTATTTTCAGCACATATTCGTCGGTTACTATTTCAAAAGTTATCGTCAAGACTTTATTTTCAGCACATTCGTTGGTTACTATTTCAAAAGTAATCGGTAAGATTTTTATTTTCAACATATTCGTCACTTACTATTTCCAAAGTATTCGGCATGATTTATTTTCAGCACATTCGTCGGTTACTATTTCAAAAGTAATCGGCAAGATTTTTATTTTCAGCATATTCGTCCATGACTAATTCAAAAGTAATCGGCATGATTTATTTTCAGCATATTCGTCGGTTACTATTTCAAAGGTAATCGACATGATTTATTTTCAACACATTCGTCGGTTACTATTTCAAAAGTAATCGGCATGATCTATTTTCTGCACATTCGTCGGTTACTATTTCAAAAGTAATCGGCAAGATTTTTATTTTCAGCATGTTCATCGGTTACTATTTCAAAGGTAATCGGCAAGATTTTTATTTTCAGCACATTCGTCAGTTACTATTTCAAAAGTATTCGGCAAGATTTTTATTTTCAACATATTCGTCGGTTACTATTTCAAAAGTAATCGGCAAGACTTTATTTTCAGCACATTCATTGGTTACTTTTATAAAAGTAATCGGTAAGATTTTTATTTCCAACATATTCGTCGCTTACTATTTCAAAAGTAATCAGCATGATTTATTTTCAGCACATTCGTCGGTTACTATTTCAAAAGTAATCGGCAAGATTTTTATTTTCAGCATATTCGTCGGTGACTATTTCAAAAGTAATCGGCAAGATTTTTATTTTCAGCATATTTGTCGGTTACTGTTTTAAAAGTAATCGGCAAGACTTTATTTTCAGCACATTCATTGGTTACTTTTATAAAAGTAATCGGTAAGATTTTTATTTCCAACATATTCGTCGCTTACTATTTCAAAAGTAATCAGCATGATTTATTTTCAGCACATTCGTCGGTTACTATTTCAAAAGTAATCGGCAAGATTTTTATTTTCAGCATATTCGTCAGTGACTATTTCAAAAGTAATCGGCATGATTTATTTTCAGCACATTCGTCGGTTACTATTTCAAAAGTAATCGGCAAGATTTATTTTCAGCACAGATTCGTCGGTTACAATTTCAAAAGTTATCGGCAAGACTTTATTTTCAGCACATTCTTTGGTTACTATTTCAAAACTAATCGGTAAGATTTTTATTTTCAACATATTCGTCACTTACTATTTCCAAAGTAATCGGCATGATTTATTTTCAGCACATTCGTTGGTTACTATTTCAAAAGTAATCGGCAAGATTTTTATTTTCAGCATATTCGTCGATGACTATTTCAAAAGTAATCGGCATGATTTATTTTCAGCATATTCGTCGGTTACTATTTCAAAGGTAATCGACATGATTTATTTTCAACACATTCGTCGGTTACTATTTCAAAAGTAATGGGCATGATCTATTTTCTGCACATTCGTCGGTTACTATTTCAAAAGTAATAGGCAAGATTTTTATTTTCAGCATGTTCATCGGTTACTATTTCAAAGGTAATCGGCAAGATTTTTATTTTCAACACATTCGTCGGTTACTATTTCAAAAGTATTCGGCAAGATTTTTATTTTCAACATATTCGTCGGTTACTATTTCAAAAGTAATCGGCAAGACTTTATTTTCAACATATTCGCCGGTGACTATTTCAAAAGTAATCGGCATGATTTATTTTCAGCACATTCGTCGGTTACTATTTCAAAAGTAATCGGCAAGATTTATTTTCAGCACATATTCGTCGGTTACTATTTCAAAAGTAATGGGCAAGACTTTTATTTTCAGCACATTTGTCGGTTACTATTTAATTAGTAATCGGCATGATTTTTTTCAGCACATTTGTCGGTTACTATTTCAAAAGTAATCGGCAAGATTTTTATTTTCAGCATATTGGTCGGTGACTATTTCAAAAGTAATCGGCATGATTTTTATTTTCAGCGTATTTGTCGGTTACTTTTTCAAAAGTAATCGGCAAGATTTTTATTTTCAGCATATTTGTCGGTTACTTTTTCAAAAGTAATCGGCAATATTTTTATTTTCAGCATATTTGTCGGTTACTATTTTAAAAGTAATCGAGAAGATTTTTATTTTCAACATATTCGTCGGTTACTATTTCAAAAGTAATCGGCAAGACTTTATTTTCAGCATATTCGTTGATTACTATTTCAAAAGTAATCGGTAAGATTTTTATTTTCAACATATTCGTCGCTTATTATTTCAAAAGTAATCGGCATGATTTATTTTCAGCACATTCGTCGGTTACTATTTCAAAAGTAATCAGCAAGATTTATTTTCAGCACAGATTCGTCGGTTACAATTTCAAAAGTTATCGGCAAGACTTTATTTTCAGCACATTCTTTGGTTACTATTTCAAAAGTAATCGGTAAGATTTTTATTTTCAACATATTCGTCACTTACTATTTCCAAAGTAATCGGCATGATTTATTTTTAGCACATTCGTTGGTTACTATTTCAAAAGTAATCGGCAAGATTTTTATTTTCAGCATATTCGTCGATGACTATTTCAAAAGTAATCGGCATGATTTATTTTCAGCATATTCGTCGGTTACTATGTCAAAGGTAATCGACATGATTTATTTTCAACACATTCGTCGGTTACTATTTCAAAAGTAATGGGCATGATCTATTTTCTGCACATTCGTCGGTTACTATTTCAAAAGTAATAGGCAAGATTTTTATTTTCAGCATGTTCATCGGTTACTATTTCAAAGGTAATCGGCAAGATTTTTATTTTCAACACATTCGTCGGTTACTATTTCAAAAGTATTCGGCAAGATTTTTATTTTCAACATATTCGTCGGTTACTATTTCAAAAGTAATCGGCAAGACTTTATTTTCAACATATTCGCCGGTGACTATTTCAAAAGTAATCGGCATGATTTATTTTCAGCACATTCGTCGGTTACTATTTCAAAAGTAATCGGCAAGATTTATTTTCAGCACATATTCGTCGGTTACTATTTCAAAAGTAATGGGCAAGACTTTTATTTTCAGCACATTTGTCGGTTACTATTTAATTAGTAATCGGCATGATTTTTTTCAGCACATTTGTCGGTTACTATTTCAAAAGTAATCGGCAAGATTTTTATTTTCAGCATATTGGTCGGTGACTATTTCAAAAGTAATCGGCATGATTTTTATTTTCAGCGTATTTGTCGGTTACTTTTTCAAAAGTAATCGGCAAGATTTTTATTTTCAGCATATTTGTCGGTTACTTTTTCAAAAGTAATCGGCAATATTTTTATTTTCAGCATATTTGTCGGTTACTATTTTAAAAGTAATCGAGAAGATTTTTATTTTCAACATATTCGTCGGTTACTATTTCAAAAGTAATCGGCAAGACTTTATTTTCAGCATATTCGTTGATTACTATTTCAAAAGTAATCGGTAAGATTTTTATTTTCAACATATTCGTCGCTTATTATTTCAAAAGTAATCGGCATGATTTATTTTCAGCACATTCGTCGGTTACTATTTCAAAAGTAATCAGCAAGATTTATTTTCAGCACAGATTCGTCGGTTACAATTTCAAAAGTTATCGGCAAGACTTTATTTTCAGCACATTCTTTGGTTACTATTTCAAAAGTAATCGGTAAGATTTTTATTTTCAACATATTCGTCACTTACTATTTCCAAAGTAATCGGCATGATTTATTTTTAGCACATTCGTTGGTTACTATTTCAAAAGTAATCGGCAAGATTTTTATTTTCAGCATATTCGTCGATGACTATTTCAAAAGTAATCGGCATGATTTATTTTCAGCATATTCGTCGGTTACTATGTCAAAGGTAATCGACATGATTTATTTTCAACACATTCGTCGGTTACTATTTCAAAAGTAATGGGCATGATCTATTTTCTGCACATTCGTCGGTTACTATTTCAAAAGTAATAGGCAAGATTTTTATTTTCAGCATGTTCATCGGTTACTATTTCAAAGGTAATCGGCAAGATTTTTATTTTCAACACATTCGTCGGTTACTATTTCAAAAGTATTCGGCAAGATTTTTATTTTCAACATATTCGTCGGTTACTATTTCAAAAGTAATCGGCAAGACTTTATTTTCAACATATTCGCCGGTGACTATTTCAAAAGTAATCGGCATGATTTATTTTCAGCACATTCGTCGGTTACTATTTCAAAAGTAATCGGCAAGATTTATTTTCAGCACATATTCGTCGGTTACTATTTCAAAAGTAATGGGCAAGACTTTTATTTTCAGCACATTTGTCGGTTACTATTTAATTAGTAATCGGCATGATTTTTTTCAGCACATTTGTCGGTTACTATTTCAAAAGTAATCGGCAAGATTTTTATTTTCAGCATATTGGTCGGTGACTATTTCAAAAGTAATCGGCATGATTTTTATTTTCAGCGTATTTGTCGGTTACTTTTTCAAAAGTAATCGGCAAGATTTTTATTTTCAGCATATTTGTCGGTTACTTTTTCAAAAGTAATCGGCAATATTTTTATTTTCAGCATATTTGTCGGTTACTATTTTAAAAGTAATCGAGAAGATTTTTATTTTCAACATATTCGTCGGTTACTATTTCAAAAGTAATCGGCAAGACTTTATTTTCAGCATATTCGTTGATTACTATTTCAAAAGTAATCGGTAAGATTTTTATTTTCAACATATTCGTCGCTTATTATTTCAAAAGTAATCGGCATGATTTATTTTCAGCACATTCGTCGGTTACTATTTCAAAAGTAATCAGCAAGATTTATTTTCAGCACAGATTCGTCGGTTAAAATTTCAAAAGTTATCGGAAAGACTTTATTTTCAGCACATTCTTTGGTTACTATTTCAAAAGTAATCGGTAAGATTTTTATTTTCAACATATTCGTCACTTACTATTTCCAAAGTAATCGGCATGATTTATTTTTAGCACATTCGTTGGTTACTATTTCAAAAGTAATCGGCAAGATTATTATTTTCAGCATATTCGTCGATGACTATTTCAAAAGTAATCGGCATGATTTATTTTCAGCATATTCGTCGGTTACTATTTCAAAGGTAATCGACATGATTTATTTTCAACACATTCGTCGGTTACTATTTCAAAAGTAATGGGCATGATCTATTTTCTGCACATTCGTCGGTTACTATTTCAAAAGTAATAGGCAAGATTTTTATTTTCAGCATGTTCATCGGTTACTATTTCAAAGGTAATCGGCAAGATTTTTATTTTCAACACATTCGTCGGTTACTATTTCAAAAGTATTCGGCAAGATTTTTATTTTCAACATATTCGTCGGTTACTATTTCAAAAGTAATCGGCAAGACTTTATTTTCAACATATTCGCCGGTGACTATTTCAAAAGTAATCGGCATGATTTATTTTCAGCACATTCGTCGGTTACTATTTCAAAAGTAATCGGCAAGATTTATTTTCAGCACATATTCGTCGGTTACTATTTCAAAAGTAATGGGCAAGACTTTTATTTTCAGCACATTTGTCGGTTACTATTTAATTAGTAATCGGCATGATTTTTTTCAGCACATTTGTCGGTTACTATTTCAAAAGTAATCGGCAAGATTTTTATTTTCAGCATATTGGTCGGTGACTATTTCAAAAGTAATCGGCATGATTTTTATTTTCAGCGTATTTGTCGGTTACTTTTTCAAAAGTAATCGGCAAGATTTTTATTTTCAGCATATTTGTCGGTTACTTTTTCAAAAGTAATCGGCAATATTTTTATTTTCAGCATATTTGTCGGTTACTATTTTAAATGTAATCGAGAAGATTTTTATTTTCAACATATTCGTCGGTTACTATTTCAAAAGTAATCGGCAAGACTTTATTTTCAGCATATTCGTTGATTACTATTTCAAAAGTAATCGGTAAGATTTTTATTTTCAACATATTCGTCGCTTATTATTTCAAAAGTAATCGGCATGATTTATTTTCAGCACATTCGTCAGTTACTATTTCAAAAGTAATCGGCAAGATTTATTTTCAGCACATATTCGTCGGTTACTATTTCAAAAGTTATCGTCAAGACTTTATTTTCAGCACATTCGTTGGTTACTATTTCAAAAGTAATCGGTAAGATTTTTATTTTCAACATATTCGTCACTTACTATTTCCAAAGTAATCGGCATGATTTATTTTCAGCACATTCGTCGGTTACTATTTCAAAAGTAATCGGCAAGATTTTTATTTTCAGCATATTCGTCCATGACTAATTCAAAAGTAATCGGCAAGATTTATTTTCAGCATATTCGTCGGTTACTATTTCAAAGGTAATCGACATAATTTATTTTCAACACATTCGTCGGTTACTATTTCAAAAGTAATCGGCATGATCTATTTTCTGCACATTCGTCGGTTACTATTTCAAAAGTAATCGGCAAGATTTTTATTTTCAGCATGTTCATCGGTTACTATTTCAAAGGTAATCGGCAAGATTTTTATTTTCAGCACATTCGTCAGTTACTATTTCAAAAGTATTCGGCAAGATTTTTATTTTCAACATATTCGTCGGTTACTATTTCAAAAGTAATCGGCAAGACTTTATTTTCAGCACATTCATTGGTTACTTTTATAAAAGTAATCGGTAAGATTTTTATTTCCAACATATTCGTCGCTTACTATTTCAAAAGTAATCAGCATGATTTATTTTCAGCACATTCGTCGGTTACTATTTCAAAAGTAATCGGCAAGATTTTTATTTTCAGCATATTCGTCGGTGACTATTTCAAAAGTAATCGGCAAGATTTTTATTTTCAGCATATTTGTCGGTTACTGTTTTAAAAGTAATCGACAAGATTTTTATTTTCAACATATTCATCGGTTACTATTTCAAAAGTAATCGGCAAGACTTTATTTTCAGCATATTCGTTGGTTACTATTTCAAAAGTAATCGGTACGATTTTTATTTTCTACATATTCGTCGCTTAGTATTTCAAAAGTAATCGGCATGATTTCTTTTCAGCACATTCGTCGGTTCCTATTTCAAAAGTAATCGGCAAGATTTTTATTTTTAGCATATTTGTCGGTTACTATTTTAAAAGTAATCGACAAGATTTTTATTTTCAACATATTCGTCGGTTACTATTTCAAAAGTAATCGGCAAGACTTTATTTTCAGCACATTCGTCGGTTACTATTTCAAAAGTAATCGGCAAGACTTTATTTTCAGCACATTCGTCGGTTACTATTTCAAAAGTAATCGGCAAGATTTTTATTTTCAGCATATTTGTCGGTTACTATTTTAAAAGTAATCGGCAAGACTTTATTTTCAGCACATTCGTCGGTTATTATTTCAAAAGTAATCGGCAAGATTTTTATTTTCAACATATTCGTCGGTTACTATTTCAAAAGTAATCGGCAAGACTTTATTTTCAGCACATTCATTGGTTACTTTTTGAAAAGTAATCGGTAAGATTTTTATTTTCAACATATTCGTCGCTTACTATTTCAAAAGTAATCGGCATGATTTATTTTCAGCACATTCGTCGGTTACTATTTCAAAAGTAATCGGCAAGATTTATTTTCAGCACATATTCGTCGGTTACTATTTCAAAAGTTATCGGCAAGACTTTATTTTCAGCACATTCGTTGGTTACTATTTCAAAAGTAATCGGTAAGATTTTTATTTTCAACATATTCGTCACTTACTATTTCCAAAGTAATCGGCATGATTTATTTTCAGCACATTCGTCGGTTACTATTTCAAATGTAATCGGCATGATTTATTTTCAGCAGATTCGTCGGTTACTATTTCAAAGGTAATCAACATGATTTATTTTCAACACATTCGTCGGTTACTATTTCAAAAGTAATCGGCATGATCTATTTTCTGCACATTCGTCGGTTACTATTTCAAAAGTAATCGGCAAGATTTTTATTTTCAGCATATTCGTCCATGACTAATTCAAAAGTAATCGGCATGATTTATTTTCAGCATATTCGTCGGTTACTATTTCAAAGGTAATCGACATGATTTATTTTCAACACATTCGTCGGTTACTATTTCAAAAGTAATCGGCATGATCTATTTTCTGCACATTCGTCGGTTACTATTTCAAAAGTAATCGGCAAGATTTTTATTTTCAGCATGTTCATCGGTTACTATTTCAAAGGTAATCGGCAAGATTTTTATTTTCAGCACATTCGTCAGTTACTATTTCAAAAGTATTCGGCAAGATTTTTATTTTCAACATATTCGTCGGTTACTATTTCAAAAGTAATCGGCAAGACTTTATTTTCAGCACATTCATTGGTTACTTTTATAAAAGTAATCGGTAAGATTTTTATTTCCAACATATTCGTCGCTTACTATTTCAAAAGTAATCAGCATGATTTATTTTCAGCACATTCGTCGGTTACTATTTCAAAAGTAATCGGCAAGATTTTTATTTTCAGCATATTCGTCGGTGACTATTTCAAAAGTAATCGGCAAGATTTTTATTTTCAGCATATTTGTCGGTTACTGTTTTAAAAGTAATCGACAAGATTTTTATTTTCAACATATTCATCGGTTACTATTTCAAAAGTAATCGGCAAGACTTTATTTTCAGCATATTCGTTGGTTACTATTTCAAAAGTAATCGGTACGATTTTTATTTTCTACATATTCGTCGCTTAGTATTTCAAAAGTAATCGGCATGATTTCTTTTCAGCACATTCGTCGGTTCCTATTTCAAAAGTAATCGGCAAGATTTTTATTTTTAGCATATTTGTCGGTTACTATTTTAAAAGTAATCGACAAGATTTTTATTTTCAACATATTCGTCGGTTACTATTTCAAAAGTAATCGGCAAGACTTTATT
The DNA here is from genome assembly GCA_958299785.1 of Medicago lupulina. Taxonomy (NCBI): domain Eukaryota; kingdom Viridiplantae; phylum Streptophyta; class Magnoliopsida; order Fabales; family Fabaceae; genus Medicago; species Medicago lupulina. The sequence goes on from CATQJP010000005.1 coordinate 258,044, forward strand.
TTCAGCACATTCGTCGGTTACTATTTCAAAAGTAATCGGCAAGACTTTATTTTCAGCACATTCGTCGGTTACTATTTCAAAAGTAATCGGCAAGATTTTTATTTTCAGCATATTTGTCGGTTATTATTTTAAAAGTAATCGGCAAGACTTTATTTTCAGCACATTCGTCGTGTCATAACCTCATTTTGGACCTAAAAATACTCATTCAAATTCTTACTATTTTCTAATACTTTCAAATCCGCCGTGTTTTCTACTGTGCTTCAGTTGCATACGTTACTGTTTCAGTTTTTTAATTTTTGCATAAAATCATACAAAAGGGTATTTTGGTCATTTCCTACAAAGGAACCCATTTTCAGTCCCTGCAATTTGCCCCTGAGTCTTTTCAATTTGTTTGCATAAATCATTAATCCATTTTGTACAAAAATCATCTTAGTTTTGCATCTGAGTCAGTTTGAGTCGTTTTGGCCCCAGGGGCATTTTAGTCTTTTCACATCAAATAAATTTTGGGCAGAGAGGTATTTTGAAATACCTCATTCTTGGTAATTTGTTCGTTTTAGTCCGTTTTGTCGTTTTTTACTCGTTTCACTTTACGTTGTTTCCAATTTGTCGTTTTACCAATTTTATTTTTATTTACATTTTTGTCCTCAAAACTTTCAAAAATTACGATTCAGTCCTTATATTTTTTTAATTTGCATTTCAGTCCCAAATTTTTTTTAAAATTGTTTTTTTTTTTTTAAGTCTTTATTGCAGTTTAGTCCCATATTTTGTCCAAATTGCAGATGGGTCCCTAAGTCCATTTTTTTTTCAGTCTTGGCAGCCTATAAAAGGACGGTTACTGTACAGTTCAGAGAGAGATCCATTCAGTGCCATCCACATCATACAAACAAAATTCAACATTCTCTCTCCAATTCAGTTGAATCAAAGTCACAAATCCAAAAAATATTCAAGAACATTCAAACCCTAACCGTTTTTCCAGAATTGGAATTCAACACAGAAGCTACAGAATTCGCGAAGTTCTCAGTGATTCATACCGAATCATCATCACCGAACCTCTCTCCACCGCAATCCAAGTGCGAGTTCGCCGCTGTTGACGGCAAACTTCGAGCACGATCACGGTGGGACCGCATCCGGAGAAGAGAAGAAGAAGAAGAAAGGAAATTACTGGTTTATCCCTGGATTCAAGCCAAGGAGGCCACAAACAGAAGCGAATCCAAGAGTGTTCGAAGATTCCGGTTTAAATCTCCAATCAAAACGCAGGTAAAACACATAAACATACCTCTTTTTCATTCCAGAACTCATATAGATCCAGAATCGATGTAAATCCATGGAAGCTCAAAGAATTCGGTTCGAAAACCATGAAACCCCAACAAAATCTTTGAAAACCAAGACTTCCACGATCCGCGACGAATATCAATCGTCGTAGATCTACGAAGCCGTAAAAACCTTCACTCATAAAGGATTCAAATGAAATGAACAAAAACAGTTGAAACACAAAAGAGCCTTCAAGATTTACACCGATTCAGTGTGTGTGTGAGGTTTCTGGCAACAAATTCATGCTTAGAATAGCCAAACGAATTGATTGAGACATTTGTGAACGAATTCAGGTAGTTTCAAGTCAGTTTAGGGTTAGGGTTTACGGAGAAGACGAAGAGAGACGGAGAGAAGAGAGAGAAAGGAGAGTGAAAATGGTTCGAACCGGACCATCCTTCTTTTATATATGCACGCGAACCGGGTCGGTTCACAACCCGACCCATTCCCCTTTGTTTCTGACCGTTAGATCTAGGTTTAGGGGATCCGGATCAATCTAACGTCCCGGAGGCGTCTGAAAGATCCGGATCCACCAGCGTATGGGTTGGATCACGATCCATTGGGCCTTTTTTGGCTTTCTTGCAGTTTCTTGAATTTTCTTGCTATGTGCACCTCTGTGCTTGCTATTTGGACCTCCTGTGCGTTTTAATTTCTTCATAAAAATTCCAAAAAATGCTATGTGTTCTTGATATGTTTTTCACTATTATGGAATATCTTTACATGTTCAGAGCTAATGGAAATAATACGTGTTAACTTCACTTTGGATTTGTATATTTTGTGCGGTTTCGTGTGAATTTTCTTGTACATTTTTTGATCCGAAACTTGTCGTGTGATGTTGATGTTTGGCATTTAATTTTATGATGAGTTTGCTCCTGATTTTGTACTAATTCATGTAATTGTGTTAGTTGATCTTGCTTACTATTTTTGCAATATGTTTAATTGTGTTAGTTAATTGATTTTGCTTACAATTTTTGCAATATGTTTAATGGTGTTAGTTAATTGATTTTGCTTACAATTTTTGCAATATGTTTAATTGTGTTAGTTAATTAATTTTGCTTACAATTTTTGCAATATGTTTAATTGTGTTAGTTAATTGATTTTGCTTACAATTCTTGCAATATGTTTAATTGTGTTAGTCAATTGATTTTGCTTACAATTTTTGCGATGTGTCTAATTGCGTTAGTTGATTTTGTTTACAATTCTTGCAATATGTTCCATTTTTGATTAAGTTTGATCTTTGTCCACGTTTTTGCGGTATTTTCAATTTCGTTAGTAGGATAGCTTTTATCTTGCAAGTTTAGGTGCTAGTTTCCTAATTTTGCAAAGTCTAGCTTTTAATTTCTTGTTTCATAAGTCACGTTAGTTAGCATGTATTTCTTCTTCACATCCTTCCATATTTTGTTGTTCTTATTGCCTAACATTTCATTATCATTGCATATTGCTTCACTAATCATTTTGTGTTTCATGCCTTTTGAAAGCTCCAATTCATCCCCTTTCTCTGAGTTTAGGTTCCATTCAATTTCTCAATGTTTAGTTAGTTTACTTTTCTTTAATTTCATGCAAGACTATAGAATGTAAAATAGGACCCGATGTAAAGGACTATGGACTATAATGATGTACACCGACACACGCACCGACACACGCACACACGTTGTATGTTTACCGCTAGGTATATGTTTAGGAAGCGCGACACTTAGAAAAAAAAACTCGTGATTTCTTTCTCAAAAAACTCACTCTTCACTCAAATATTTTCACAATAATGTTGGAGTCAAAACTCCACAATTTTTTTCCTTTATTTTCTTAATCAAAAATCAAAACTAGTGCTAATTCTCAACTTTAACATCCCTTTTGTAAATAAATTGGACTAACCTCACTTGTTTCCAAGTCTTATGCCTTTACGGCCTCTTTCTTTTTCTTCAAAACCATTTTCAAAACTAAAATTGAACAAAACTCACAAAAAACATTTTTTGGAAGAGAACTACATGGAATTTTGATCCCTTAAAAGGGTATGTAGGCAAGAGACTCAAAATCTCTCCAAGTCCAATAAAATAAAATCCAAACTTCTCCCTCTCATTCTTAAAATCAATTTCATTTTACAAATAGTGATAAAAGTAAAGCGTAAACGTAAAGCATAGTAAAACGGTTCCTATAGGATACTATAGTCATTGCGGGTGCCTAACACCTTCCCGTAATGAAATCAGCCCCGAACTCAGGATTTCTGAGGTTTTTCTCAATTTTACCTCTCCCCAAAAAAAATAGAGACATCAATGATTGAAAGGTTCAAATCCAATTAATGATTTGACACCCGAAAATCGCGATGACAGAAATGGCGACTCCACTGGGGAATTTAGGGCTACGCCTAGTTTTCTATGCTTTATGTTTATGCTTTACTTTATTGTTACATGTAAAATTTTCTTGTGCACGTGTGGGGTGAGAATATCAAAAGCCCTATACCCGGGCTGAGTGAACTTAAGATTAGGAAGAGATATAATCGACAATCCACTCCGGGGGTTGCCTCGTGCATTGGATTACGCGATCAATCTCACATAGCTGAGGCATTTTGGAGGTGATGTTGCCGGCGTGTGTTGTCATGCTTAGGCACTTTACTTCTAATTGACCGATGAAGGCTATGAACCGTAGTTACCAAACCCATCCTTGGCCTTTCTTAGGACGTAGTGCGGTGGCTAAACCGAGCGTTGCCTCGAAACTTAGTCGTCACGCGATACTACACTCAAACTAAACCTTCTTGCGGATAATCATGGACAAGCGTTGCTTTGTACTACCATGATATACGCAAGAGAGGTTGTGGTTTGGGAACTTTGTAGAACCTTGGTTACTACTATCAAAGCCTTAGTTTCACCGGACACCGTGTCCACTTGTTACCTTAGCCCACCGTGCTTTCCTTGTTAAAACCATGCATACGTGCATTCATGCATAAAATTTTTACATGCATTTATCAAAGGGTATAGACAAACTAAAATTCTTTGCAAATATAAACAGGCATGAAGAGAACCAAGTCTTACAAGTTCAAAGAGGTTGATTTGGCTAGCCTAAGGGAGTTGGCACTCAAAGTTAAGAATCCGACTGGGTTTCGTCTCCGATACGGTGGTTTACTTGGTATTCTCCGGACTAATGTGGAAGAGAAGCTGGTACACACTCTAGTGCAATTCTATGACCCGGTTTTCCGTTGCTTCACTTTCCCGGATTTTCAGTTGGTTCCTACACTCGAGGCTTATTCTTGCTTATTGGGTCTACCTATAGCCGAGAAGACACCTTTCACGGGCCCGGGATCTTCTCTTACCCCTCTGGTTATTGCTAAGGATCTTTATCTCAAGACTTCCGATGTGTCTAAGAATCTTGTCACCAAGTCTCACATTCAGGGTTTCACTTCAAAGTACTTACTTGAGCAGGCTAATCTTGAAACTACTTGTCAGGACACCCTTGAGGCTATTCTTGCACTACTCATCTATGGGCTCGTTCTCTTTCCGAATCTCGACAACTTCGTGGACATGAATGCTATTGAGATCTTCCACTCCAGGAATCCGGTTCCTACCTTGTTAGCTGACACATACCATGCTATCCATGACCGGACTCTCAAGGGCCGTGGGTTTATTCTTTGCTGCATACCTCTTCTTTATAGGTGGTTTATTTCTCACCTCCCGAGTTCTTTCCATGCCAACACGGAGAACTGGTCTTATTCACAGAGGATTATGGCCCTTACTCCCGATGAGGTGGTTTGGATCACTCCAGCAGCTCGAGTCAAGGAGATTATTACTGGTTGCGGAGATTTCCTCAATGTACCTCTTCTCGGTACCCGGGGAGGAATCAACTACAACCCCGAGTTAGCCATGAGACAGTTTGGTTTTCCTATGAGAGCGAGGCCTCTCAACCTTGCTACATCTCAAGAGTTCTTCTACTATTCCAATGCTCCCACCGGGCAAAGGAAAGCTTTTACAGATGCTTGGTCTAAGGTTCGCAGGAAGGATGTGAAGCATTTGGGTGTGAGATCCGGTATTGCTCATGAGGCCTATACGCAGTGGGTGATAGACCGAGCCGAGGAGATCGGCATGCCTTATCCTGCTATGAGGCATGTATCTGCATCTACTCCATCGAGACCCTTACCTTTGCTCCCCGCGACTCAGGAGATGTATCAGGAGCATCTAGCTATGGAGAGTGAGGAGAAACGAGCATGGAAAGCCCGTTACAGTGAGGCTGAGAACTTGATCATGACTTTGGATGGCAGAGACGAGCAGAAGGATCATGAGAACCGTATGCTGAAGAAGGAACTAGCCAGAGTTAGGAAAGAGCTTGAGGAGAAGGATGATCTATTGAGGAGAGACTCCAGGAGAGTCAGAGGTCGTCGAGATTTCTTCGCCAGTTATTGCGGTTCAGCTTCAGACTCGGATTCCGAATATTACCCGGCCACTCCTTAGTTCTGGATGATAGGATTGCTATTTGTTATGTTGTTTGCTCAGCTTATGTTTCAGAAGCCTACTCCCTTGGCTCGATATGTCAAAATAATTTGCTTTGAATAATTTGTTAGTCCAATAATGTTTGCAAAGAATTCTAATTTGTCTAAAAAACCCTTCGGTAATAAAAAGAGTCATTTTTTGCATCCGCATTTGCATATCATGCATCATATGCATCATTCATCGGTCACAAAAAAACTTCCAAGTGCTCATTGCCTCCTGGTTCTTCTGCCGCAGTGTAAAAGGTGGCTCGTGCTCGAAGGACTGATCAACCGACCAGAGTACATCAGACCAGGCAGTATAGAAGAAGAAATCAAGTAGCTATGGAAGAAGAGAATGCACAGCTCCGCACTGAACTAGCTTCTGTGAGAGAAGAGTTAGCCAAAGCTCTCGACGCCATGACCGCTCTGATAGCCGCTCAGGAGCAGCCAACCTCATCCGCTCCAGAGACCACCGAAGCAATCCCGACATCGTCCCTCGACAGCCGTTTCATCATGCCAAGAGGATTCCCGTATGGACTCCCACCTTATTTCGCTTCCAATACTGCAACCGGTGTTTCAGGAACCGCAACTTCAGGTGCCGCTAATGTTGGTCAGATACCTCCGCCAGATTTCACATCTCTTCACACTACCTTGCCTCAGTCAACAGTCTTCACAGTACCGATTGTGCACCCTACGCCTCAAGGCGCCAATGCTGATGATTACCGTGGAAATACTCCTGTATTGGGAACAATGGAAGAAAGGATGGAAGAGCTTGCCAGAGAACTCCGCCGCGAGATCAAGGCCAACCGTGGGAGCAGTGACCTCGTCAAAACCCACGATCTTTGTTTGGTGCCGAGGGTAGACGTTCCCAAGAAATTCAAGGTCCCGGAATTTGATCGCTACAATGGGTTGACTTGCCCCCAGAACCATATCATCAAGTATGTCCGGAAGATGGCTAACCATGCAGACAATGATTCACTTATGATCCATTGCTTCCAGGACAGTCTAATGGAAGATGCTGCGGAGTGGTATACCGGTTTGAGCAAGGATGACATTCACACTTTTGATGATTTGGCTGCTGCTTTCAAGAGCCATTATGGATTCAACACCAGGCTCAAGCCGAATAGAGAATTCCTCCGATCTCTGTCTCAGAAGAAGGACGAGAGCTTCCGCGAATACGCGCAAAGGTGGAGAGGGGCAGCTGCCCGTATCACTCCCGCTTTGGACGAAGAAGAAATGACTCAAACGTTCTTGAAGACCTTGAAGAAAGATTATGTTGAGAGGATGATTATTGCTGCCCCAAGCAACTTTTCTGAAATGGTCACTATGGGAACCCGCTTGGAGGAAGCCGTCCGAGAAGGGATCATCGTGTTTGAGAAAGGTGAATCCTCGAGTGCACCGAAGAAATACGGCAATGGTCACCACAAGAAAAAGGAATCAGAAGTAGGAATGGTGTCCGCCGGAACCAATCAATCTGCCACTATCACTCCTGTCAATGCTACACAACTACCTCAACCGTTTCAGTACCTACAGTATGCTCAACATCCATTCTATCCGCCGTTTTACCATCAATACCCTCCACTACCGGGCCAACCTCAGGTCCCCGTTAATGCCATCGCCCAACAAATGCAACAACAACCATTAGCTCAACAACAACCGCAACAACAACAACAAGGCCCTCAGTCTAGGCCATCTTTCCCGCCGATACCAATGGCGTACGCCGAACTACTCCCAACTCTGTTACATAAGGGGTATTGCACCACTAGGCCTGGCAAGCCTCCGCCAAACCCATTGCCTCCCAGATTCCGTTCCGATCTCAGATGTGATTTCCACCAAGGCGCCCTGGGTCATGACGTAGAAGGTTGCTACGCTCTAAAATACATTGTAAAGAAGTTGATCGACCAGGGAAAGCTGTCCTTTGAAAACAACGTCCCACACGTGCTTGACAATCCACTCCCCAACCATGCCGCCGTAAATGTGATCGAAGTCTGTGAAGAAATCCCTCGTCTCAGTGTCCGTAATATTGCTACACCCCTGGTGCCACTACATATCAAGCTATGCCAAGCTTCCTTGTTTAGCCACGACCACGCTGCCTGCTGTGAATGTCTTCAGAACCCTATGGGTTGCAGTGTGGTTCAGACTGATGTTCAAAGATTGATGAATGACAACTACTTGACTACCAGTGATGTTTGCATGATAGTGCCGGTCTTCCATGACACTCCAGTCAAGAGCACGCCCGTCAGAAGGGACATTGAACCGCTGGTCATACGGTTGCCTGGGCCAGTGCCATATACTTCTGCGAAAGCCATCCCGTACAAGTACAGCGCGACTATGTTGGAAAATGGGAAAGAAGTACCTTTGGTGTCCTCGAGCACAGTAGGCAGTATTGCTGAAGTGACGGCTTTGAGAAGCGGCAAGGTCCGACCACTTTTATTCCAGAAGAAAGATGATGTGCAAGTTACAATTCCTGCTGATAAGACTACTCCATTAACAATCCCTCCTGTTGTTGAAAGTACCAGCCGCCCAGGCCGTTCCATTGATGATTCCAATCTGGATGAGATTTTGAGGATAATTAAGAAAAGCGATTACAAGATCGTTGATCAGCTGTTACAGACTCCTTCGAAGATATCCATCTTGGCCTTACTCCTCAGTTCGGAGGCTCATAGGAATGTGTTGTTGAAAGTGTTGGAACAAGCATATGTTGACCACGAAGTTACAGAGGATCAATTTGGCGGGATAGTGGCTAACATCACTGCTTGCAGTAACCTTTGGTTTGGTGAAGATGAACTTCCAGAGGCAGGGAAGCACCACAACTTGGCCCTGCATATTTCCATGAACTGCAAAACAGATATGTTGTCCAATGTGCTGGTGGACACTGGGTCGTCGTTGAATGTGATGCCTAAGTCGACTTTGGATCAGTTGAGTTGCCGAGGAGTTCCTTTGAGAAGGAGTACTTTCTTAGTCAAGGCTTTCGATGGTTCCCGTAAAACTGTGCTTGGAGAAGTGGATCTCCCCATGACTATTGGTCTTGAAACATTCGTGGTTACTTTCCAGGTTATGGATATAGATGCCTCTTACAGTTGCCTTCTCGGCAGACCGTGGATACACGAGGCTGGGGCGGTCACTTCTACTCTCCACCAGAAGTTAAAGTTCGTAAGGAATGGTAAACTTGTGACAGTGCATGGGGAAGAAGCTTATCTGGTCAGTCAGTTATCATCCTTCTCTTGTATCGAAGCTAAGTCTGCCGAAGGAACTGCGTTCCAAGGTTTGACCATCGAGGGTGTGGAGCCCAAGAGAACTAGCGCTGCCATGGCTTCGTTGAGAGATGCGCAGAAAGCCGTTCAGGAGGGTCAGGCCGCTGGTTGGGGCCAATTGATACAGCTGCAGGACAACAAACACAAAGAGGGTCTCGGTTTCTCTCCGACGTCAGGCATGTCAGCTGGAACATTCCGTAGTGCTGGATTTGTCAATGCAATTCTTGATGGTGGTGATGAAAGAAGGGCTAGGCCCGCATTTGTGATACCAGGAGGCATTGCAAAGAACTGGAACGTTATCAATCTCCCTGTGTTTGTGCATGATTCTAAGTAATATGTCTTGCTGTTTAGGCTTTATTTTCAAAATAACAATCCTTCCGTCTTGCCCGAGGCGGAAGTGACTCCTTTGTAAAGGGCATGTTTGTTCCGACATCACCATTATCAATAAAAAACGTCGTTTCTTTCACGACTCTTTTTCTTTCTTTAATGCTTTTTCCCTTGGAAATAATGGTAATGCCAGAAAAAAACCAAAACATCTGTATTTTCTTATTAATTTCAAAGATCTGCATGAAAATTATTTTCTAAAAATCATCCAATCATGTCACGCAGATCGAACCAAAATGAACCCGTTGAACACAGTGACTCTATGTTTCTCCAAACTGTTGAATCCCCGGTATTCGAGACCGAAGATGAGGATGCTGATGATATACCAGATGAGATTGCCCGGTTGCTTGAACAAGAAGAGGAGACCATTCGGCCTCATCAGGAAGAGATCGAGCTAATCAACTTAGGTACCGAGGATACCAAGAGAGAGATCAAAGTCGGTGCTGCCTTGGAGGAAGGGGTCAAGAAAAGGATCTTCCAGCTTCTCCGGGAGTACTCGGACATTTTTGCATGGTCGTATGAAGACATGCCAGGTTTGGATCCTCAGATTGTGGAACATCGGATACCGACAAAGCCAGACTGTCCTCCTGTCAGGCAAAAGTTGAGACGGACTCGGCCAGACATGGCTCTGAAGATCAAAGCGGAAGTGCAGAAACAGATCGATGCGGGTTTTCTCATGACAGTTGAATATCCAGAGTGGGTTGCTAACATCGTGCCAGTGCCGAAGAAAGATGGTAAGGTTCGAATGTGTGTTGACTACAGAGATTTGAATAGAGCAAGCTTGAAAGACAATTTCCCACTGCCTCACATCGATGTGCTTGTTGACAATACTGCCCAGTGCAAGGTGTTCTCCTTCATGGACGGTTTTTCTGGCTACAACCAAATCAAAATGTCACCCAAGGACAGGGAGAAGACGTCGTTCATCACTCCGTGGGGGACTTTCTGTTGTAAAGCAATGTCGTTCGGTCTAATCAATGCTGGTGCTACCTACCAAAGGGGGATGACCACTTTGTTCCACGACATGATCCACAAGGAGGTTGAGGTGTATGTAGATGACATGATTGTCAAGTCGAGCGATGAAGAACAACACGTCGAATATTTGGCAAAGATGTTTGAAAGGTTGAGAAAGTACAAGCTTCGGCTGAACCCAAACAAATGTACGTTCGGTGTCAGATCTGGAAAATTGCTAGGCTTCATTGTCAGCCAGAAGGGCATTGAAGTAGACCCCGACAAAGTCCGAGCTATCCGCGAGATGCCGACTCCGCAAACTGAGAAGCAGGTCAGAGGGTTCCTCGGGCGCTTGAACTACATTTCCAGATTTATATCCCACATGACTGCAACCTGCAGGCCGATTTTCAAATTGCTCAAGAAGAATCAACCTGTGGTATGGAATGACGAGTGCCAGGAAGCTTTCGACAATATCAAGAGTTATTTGCTAGAACCTTCTATCCTCGCCCCGCCGGTGGAAGGAAGGCCATTGATCATGTACCTGTCAGTATTGGATGAATCTATGGGATGTGTGCTTGGTCAGCAAGATGAAACTGGGAAGAAAGAGCATGCGATCTACTATCTGAGCAAGAAATTCACCGATTGTGAGGCTCGGTACACAATGCTCGAGAAGACCTGTTGTGCACTAGCTTGGGCTGCCAAACGCCTGCGTCATTACTTAATGAATCATACCACTTGGTTGATATCCCGGATGGATCCAATCAAGTATATCTTTGAGAAACCGGCTGTCACTGGAAAGATTGCACGTTGGCAAATGTTACTGTCAGAATATGATATTGTGTTTAAAGCTCAGAAAGCCATTAGAGGGAGCGTCCTGGCTGACCATCTGGCTTGCCAACCGCTTGATGATTATCAACCTTTGAAGTTCGATTTCCCTGACGAAGAGGTCATGTTTTTAAAGTCAAGAGACTGTGAAGAACCACTGATCGGTGAAGGCCCAGACCCTGATAGCCAGTGGGGGTTGGTCTTTGATGGTGCTGTTAATGCCTATGGCCGAGGAATTGGCGCAGTGATTGTGGCTCCGCAGGGGCATCACATCCCTTTCACAGCCCGGATCGTGTTTGAATGCACCAACAATGTGGCCGAGTATGAAGCATGCATCCTGGGAATTGAAGAAGCCATTGATATGAGAATTAAGCGTCTGGACATCTATGGAGACTCCGCACTAGTCATCAATCAGATAAAGGGAGAATGGGAGACCCATCATGCTAATTTGATCCCTTACCGTGATTATGCAAGGCCTCTGTTGACGTACTTTACCAAGGTTGAGTTGCACCATATTCCCCGAGAGGAGAACCAAATGGCCGATGCTCTTGCTACCTTATCTTCCATGCTTCAAGTGAACCATTGGAATCATGTGCCGATGATCAAAGTGCAACGTTTAGACCGGCCCGCTCATGTGTTTACTGTCAGTGATGCAATTGTACAAACAGGTTCAAGCGAAGTCGACAACGAACCCTGGTACTACGACATCAAGCAATTTTTGCAAAGCCGTGAGTATCCGCCAGGTGCTTCCAATAGAGACAAGAAGGCGCTGCGCAGGCTGGCTAGCAAGTTCCTGCTGGATGGTGATGTCCTGTACAAAAGGAATTTTGATATGGTGTTGCTAAGATGTGTTGATGAACGTGAAGCAGAACAGCTAATGCACGATGTGCACGATGGCACCTTTGGGACCCACGCGTCGGGGCATGTTATGTCTAGAAAGCTGTTGAGAGCTGGTTACTACTGGATTACCATGGAGCGTGATTGCTATCAGTACGCCAGGAAGTGCCACAAATGCCAAGTATATGCAGATAAGATCCACGTGCCTCCGCACACTCTCAATGTTATGTCTTCTCCGTGGCCTTTCTCTATGTGGGGCATTGATATGATCGGAAGAATTGAACCGAAAGCTTCAAACGGTCATCGTTTTATCCTGGTAGCAATCGATTATTTCACCAAATGGGTCGAAGCTGCATCATATGCCAATGTGACTAAGCAAGTAGTAGTCAAGTTCATCAAGAACAATATCATCTGTCGGTATGGTGTTCCTAGCAAGATCATCACTGACAATGGTACCAACCTGAACAATGACATGGTGCAAGCCTTATGCGAGAAATTCAAGATTGAACACCACAATTCTTCTCCTTACAGACCTCAGATGAATGGTGCAGTTGAGGCCGCTAATAAGAACATCAAGAAGATTGTGCAGAAGATGGTAACAACGTACAAAGACTGGCATGAGATGTTGCCCTATGCCTTACACGGCTACCGCACTACAGTCCGTAGTTCAACCGGGGCAACACCTTTTTCTCTTGTGTACGGCATGGAAGCAGTCCTCCCACTGGAAGTGGAGATTCCGTCTCTCCGGGTGATTATGGAGGCAAAGTTATCTGAGGCTGAATGGCGCCAGAGTCGGTACGACCAGTTGAATTTGATTGAGGAAAGACGTCTAGACGCTTTGGCTCACGGTCAAATGTATCAAACAAGGATGAAAAATGCTTTTGACAAGAAAGTTCGTCCTCGGGAATTCAAGGAGGGTGAACTCGTGTTGAAGAGAAGAATGAATCAGCAACCCGATCCAAGGGGCAAATGGACGCCTAACTATGAAGGGCCTTATGTTGTCAAGAAGGCTTTCTCCGGCGGTGCTTTGATTCTCACACACATGGATGGTGTAGAACTTCCGAATCCTGTGAATGCCGATATAGTCAAGAAATACTTTGTCTAGATATGAAAAGAACAGCGTGGTAGGTCGAAAACCCGAAAGGGCGGCCTAGGCAAAAATGCGCTTCCCGGTGGATCGAAAACCCGAAAGGGCGGTCCAGGCAAAATAAGGGACGAAAAAAAAAAAACAAAACAACAAAATGTAAAAGCTCGCTGAGATTACATGTAACTCAGGCAAAAATGAGCGTCTCGATGAGCCGAAAACCCGAAAGGGCGGTTCATGCAAAAATGAGATTGAAATAAAAGACAATTGACTATATCTGGCCAATTACCATTCCCCTTGGGATCCTTGCAATCGATGTTTGGCTGTTCTCATCCGAGGTTCCAACGCCTGTGGATCCAAGAGTTTCAGATATCATAGCAGTTACTGTGTTCAATGTACCACCAACCAATAAAATTACCATTTTCCAAGATTTGTAAATCCGTGGAGTCGCGCTTTTGGCCGACTACCACCCTTATACATCGATTTGAGCCTATGCTTTTGTTTGGCACTCATTTTCCGTTCTATTTTCAAGGCTTTGTACAAAAGATTTCTTCTATGTTAATAATGATGCATGTTCGGAATAAACATTATGAAAATTGAAAATTTTTGAGTATTTTGAAAACAAGTCTGAACAGCTAGGCACATTCAAATGAACATGCATGAACAAGTCTACATTGATATCAATTCCAATTCAAGTTACTAGCAGCCTTCCCCCAGTGACGGTCTGTGGTCAATGGCAAGAATGAAAAAACAGAATGAAAAGCATGAAAAATGAATATGCTCGCTAAGTCGAAAACCCGAAAGGGCGGCTTAGGCAAAAATGAGCACCCCGATGGATTGACAACCTTCAAAGGCAATTCAGGCAAAAACAGGGGCAACCAAAAAAAAAAACTATTCCCCGGTGGATCGAAAACCCGAAAGGGCGATCCAGGCAAAAATGGGATGATGAAAGAAAAATGGAAAAAGAGATAATAAAAAAACAAACATGCAAGAAGCATTGACCACGGATGCGATGTCCAAAGCACTTACGTAGCTGTTCCAACAAGCAGCAGTACTTTTCAGACTGTCTTTCTCTACAATTTTTTACAGCTTCTTGCTTTCAGCGGTGGTCTCGATGTATCTTCAAACTACAACATCCCTAGAAGAGGAACTTTTGCATATATGTCCGAGCACGAGCCATTGCGTGCCCAATATTCCAATGTTTCGTCTGTCTCTGCGGAATTGTGTCTACAAATTGCCAATCGTCATGCATTTCAAAGCATTTATACATGCATAATCATGCATCCTATGTGTTCATGCACTTGATAAAATTGTTATGATATTCATACGCATCTGCATTCTCAATTCCTATGTTAATCTCAATCAAAATCAATCGTGCCAATTTCAAATTTCTTCTGCTAATAACAAATGTCTACTGTCATGTCAATTTCAAAATCCAATAGTCTTGTCAACATTCCTGTCAAATTCAAGCTCCTGCAGTTATGTCAATCAAATTCAAGTCTTCTTCAAATACAATTTGTTTCTGTTAACGGCCAAGTGGCTAGTTCGCATCCAAGGACAGCTTGTGCCTTTCAATTTGTTTCTGTTATCGGTCAAGTAGCAAGTTCACGCCCACGAACAGCTTGTACCTATCCTTTTGATATTCGCCGAGTAACCAGTTCAGGTCCAAGAACAGCTCGCGCTTTCTATCTTTGTTTTCTTTCAGCCAAGTAACTAGTTCGTGTCCAAGGTCAGCTTGTGCTTTCTATATTTGCTTTCAGCCAAGTAACCAGCTCAAATACAAGAGCAGCTTGCGCCCTTTGTTGTCGATATTCCCGGTCAAGTGGCCAGTTCGCATCCAAGAACAGCTTGTACCTGTCAAATTTGCTTTCGAGTCTCCCCAGTGAGTCTTGTTATCTGCTATTCTGTTAATGTCTACCAATCCCGCAATGGATACGACATACCCCTTTTTGCCATTTTGTTAATGTCAATCAGTCCCGCAATGGATACGACATATTCTCTTTCGTTATTCTGTTAATGTCTACCAATCCCGCAATGGATACGACATATTCTGTTAAATTCAATTCTCAGTTTGTCTTGCATTCATAACACAAATGTTGCATGGCATACATAGCATTTACAAACGTATTTTTACGCCCAGAATCAGTGCAAATGTCGATATTTAAGTATCTTCGTCGTGTCAAGCCAAAGACTCCGTCTCTTGACTCTCCAAACGAAGAAACTTAAATAGGGGCAGCTGTCATAACCTCATTTTGGACCTAAAAATACTCATTCAAATTCTTACTATTTTCTAATACTTTCAAATCCGCCGTGTTTTCTACTGTGCTTCAGTTGCATACGTTACTGTTTCAGTTTTTTAATTTTTGCATAAAATCATACAAAAGGGTATTTTGGTCATTTCCTACAAAGGAACCCATTTTCAGTCCCTGCAATTTGCCCCTGAGTCTTTTCAATTTGTTTGCATAAATCATTAATCCATTTTGTACAAAAATCATCTTAGTTTTGCATCTGAGTCAGTTTGAGTCGTTTTGGCCCCAGGGGCATTTTAGTCTTTTCACATCAAATAAATTTTGGGCAGAGAGGTATTTTGAAATACCTCATTCTTGGTAATTTGTTCGTTTTAGTCCGTTTTGTCGTTTTTTACTCGTTTCACTTTACGTTGTTTCCAATTTGTCGTTTTACCAATTTTATTTTTATTTACATTTTTGTCCTCAAAACTTTCAAAAATTACGATTCAGTCCTTATATTTTTTTAATTTGCATTTCAGTCCCAAATTTTTTTTAAAATTGTTTTTTTTTTTTAAGTCTTTATTGCAGTTTAGTCCCATATTTTGTCCAAATTGCAGATGGGTCCCTAAGTCCATTTTTTTTTCAGTCTTGGCAGCCTATAAAAGGACGGTTACTGTACAGTTCAGAGAGAGATCCATTCAGTGCCATCCACATCATACAAACAAAATTCAACATTCTCTCTCCAATTCAGTTGAATCAAAGTCACAAATCCAAAAAATATTCAAGAACATTCAAACCCTAACCGTTTTTCCAGAATTGGAATTCAACACAGAAGCTACAGAATTCGCGAAGTTCTCAGTGATTCATACCGAATCATCATCACCGAACCTCTCTCCACCGCAATCCAAGTGCGAGTTCGCCGCTGTTGACGGCAAACTTCGAGCACGATCACGGTGGGACCGCATCCGGAGAAGAGAAGAAGAAGAAGAAAGGAAATTACTGGTTTATCCCTGGATTCAAGCCAAGGAGGCCACAAACAGAAGCGAATCCAAGAGTGTTCGAAGATTCCGGTTTAAATCTCCAATCAAAACGCAGGTAAAACACATAAACATACCTCTTTTTCATTCCAGAACTCATATAGATCCAGAATCGATGTAAATCCATGGAAGCTCAAAGAATTCGGTTCGAAAACCATGAAACCCCAACAAAATCTTTGAAAACCAAGACTTCCACGATCCGCGACGAATATCAATCGTCGTAGATCTACGAAGCCGTAAAAACCTTCACTCATAAAGGATTCAAATGAAATGAACAAAAACAGTTGAAACACAAAAGAGCCTTCAAGATTTACACCGATTCAGTGTGTGTGTGAGGTTTCTGGCAACAAATTCATGCTTAGAATAGCCAAACGAATTGATTGAGACATTTGTGAACGAATTCAGGTAGTTTCAAGTCAGTTTAGGGTTAGGGTTTACGGAGAAGACGAAGAGAGACGGAGAGAAGAGAGAGAAAGGAGAGTGAAAATGGTTCGAACCGGACCATCCTTCTTTTATATATGCACGCGAACCGGGTCGGTTCACAACCCGACCCATTCCCCTTTGTTTCTGACCGTTAGATCTAGGTTTAGGGGATCCGGATCAATCTAACGTCCCGGAGGCGTCTGAAAGATCCGGATCCACCAGCGTATGGGTTGGATCACAATCCATTGGGCCTTTTTTGGCTTTCTTGCAGTTTCTTGAATTTTCTTGCTATGTGCACCTCTTTGCTTGCTATTTGGACCTCCTGTGCGTTTTAATTTCTTCATAAAAATTCCAAAAAATGCTATGTGTTCTTGATATGTTTTTCACTATTATGGAATATCTTTACATGTTCAGAGCTAATGGAAATAATACGTGTTAACTTCACTTTGGATTTGTATATTTTGTGCGGTTTCGTGTGAATTTTCTTGTACATTTTTTGATCCGAAACTTGTCGTGTGATGTTGATGTTTGGCATTTAATTTTATGATGAGTTTGCTCCTGATTTTGTACTAATTCATGTAATTGTGTTAGTTGATCTTGCTTACTATTTTTGCAATATGTTTAATTGTGTTAGTTAATTGATTTTGCTTACAATTTTTGCAATATGTTTAATGGTGTTAGTTAATTGATTTTGCTTACAATTTTTGCAATATGTTTAATTGTGTTAGTTAATTAATTTTGCTTACAATTTTTGCAATATGTTTAATTGTGTTAGTTAATTGATTTTGCTTACAATTCTTGCAATATGTTTAATTGTGTTAGTCAATTGATTTTGCTTACAATTTTTGCGATGTGTCTAATTGCGTTAGTTGATTTTGTTTACAATTCTTGCAATATGTTCCATTTTTGATTAAGTTTGATCTTTGTCCACGTTTTTGCGGTATTTTCAATTTCGTTAGTAGGATAGCTTTTATCTTGCAAGTTTAGGTGCTAGTTTCCTAATTTTGCAAAGTCTAGCTTTTAATTTCTTGTTTCATAAGTCACGTTAGTTAGCATGTATTTCTTCTTCACATCCTTCCATATTTTGTTGTTCTTATTGCCTAACATTTCATTATCATTGCATATTGCTTCACTAATCATTTTGTGTTTCATGCCTTTTGAAAGCTCCAATTCATCCCCTTTCTCTGAGTTTAGGTTCCATTCAATTTCTCAATGTTTAGTTAGTTTACTTTTCTTTAATTTCATGCAAGACTATAGAATGTAAAATAGGACCCGATGTAAAGGACTATGGACTATAATGATGTACACCGACACACGCACCGACACACGCACACACGTTGTATGTTTACCGCTAGGTATATGTTTAGGAAGCGCGACACTTAGAAAAAAAACTCGTGATTTCTTTCTCAAAAAACTCACTCTTCACTCAAATATTTTCACAATAATGTTGGAGTCAAAACTCCACAATTTTTTTCCTTTATTTTCTTAATCAAAAATCAAAACTAGTGCTAATTCTCAACTTTAACATCCCTTTTGTAAATAAATTGGACTAACCTCACTTGTTTCCAAGTCTTATGCCTTTACGGCCTCTTTCTTTTTCTTCAAAACCATTTTCAAAACTAAAATTGAACAAAACTCACAAAAAACATTTTTTGGAAGAGAACTACATGGAATTTTGATCCCTTAAAAGGGTATGTAGGCAAGAGACTCAAAATCTCTCCAAGTCCAATAAAATAAAATCCAAACTTCTCCCTCTCATTCTTAAAATCAATTTCATTTTACAAATAGTGATAAAAGTAAAGCGTAAACGTAAAGCATAGTAAAACGGTTCCTATAGGATACTATAGTCATTGCGGGTGCCTAACACCTTCCCGTAATGAAATCAGCCCCGAACTCAGGATTTCTGAGGTTTTTCTCAATTTTACCTCTCCCCAAAAAAAATAGAGACATCAATGATTGAAAGGTTCAAATCCAATTAATGATTTGACACCCGAAAATCGCGATGACACGTCGGTTATTATTTCAAAAGTAATCGGCAAGATTTTTATTTTCAACATATTCGTCGGTTACTATTTCAAAAGTAATCGGCAAGACTTTATTTTCAGCACATTCATTGGTTACTTTTTGAAAAGTAATCGGTAAGATTTTTATTTTCAACATATTCGTCGCTTACTATTTCAAAAGTAATCGGCATGATTTATTTTCAGCACATTCGTCGGTTACTATTTCAAAAGTAATCGGCAAGATTTATTTTCAGCACATATTCGTCGGTTACTATTTCAAAAGTTATCGGCAAGACTTTATTTTCAGCACATTCGTTGGTTACTATTTCAAAAGTAATCGGTAAGATTTTTATTTTCAACATATTCGTCACTTACAATTTCCAAAGTAATCGGCATGATTTATTTTCAGCACATTCGTCGGTTACTATTTCAAATGTAATCGGCATGATTTATTTTCAGCAGATTCGTCGGTTACTATTTCAAAGGTAATCGACATGATTTATTTTCAACACATTCGTCGGTTACTATTTCAAAAGTAATCGGCATGATCTATTTTCTGCACATTCGTCGGTTACTATTTCAAAAGTAATCGGCAAGATTTTTATTTTCAGCATGTTCATCGATTACTATTTCAAAGGTAATCGGCAAGATTTTTATTTTCAGCACATTCGTCGGTTACTATTTCAAAAGTATTCGGCAAGATTTTTATTTTCAACATATTCGTTGGTTACTATTTCAAAAGTAATCGGCAAGACTTTATTTTCAGCAAATTCGTCGGTTACTATTTCAAAAGTAATCGGCAAGATTTTTATTTTCAGCATATTTGTCGGTTACTATTTTAAAAGTAATCGGCAAGACTTTATTTTCAGCACATTCGTCGG
The DNA here is from genome assembly GCA_958299785.1 of Medicago lupulina. Taxonomy (NCBI): domain Eukaryota; kingdom Viridiplantae; phylum Streptophyta; class Magnoliopsida; order Fabales; family Fabaceae; genus Medicago; species Medicago lupulina. The sequence continues at coordinate 277,706 of CATQJP010000005.1, forward strand.
TTACTATTTCAAAAGTAATAGGCAAGATTTTTATTTTCAACATATTCGTTGGTTACTATTTCAAAAGTAATCGGCAAGACTTTATTTTCAGCACATTCATTGGTTACTTTTTGAAAAGTAATCGGTAAGATTTTTATTTTCAACATATTCATCGCTTACTATTTCAAAAGTAATCGGCATGATTTATTTTCAGCACATTCGTCGGTTACTATTTCAAAAGTAATCGGCAAGATTTATTTTCAGCACATATTCGTCGCTTATTATTTCAAAAGTTATCGGCAAGACTTTATTTTCAGCACATTCGTTGGTTACTATTTCAAAAGTAATCGGTAAGATTTTTATTTTCAACATATTCGTCACTTACTATTTCCAAAGTAATCGGCATGATTTATTTTCAGCACATTCGTCGGTTACTATTTCAAATGTAATCGGCAAGATTTTTATTTTCAGCATATTCGTCGGTGACTATTTCAAAAGTAATCGGCATGATTTATTTTCAGCAGATTCGTCGGTTACTATTTCAAAGGTAATCGACATGATTTATTTTCAACACATTCGTCGGTTACTATTTCAAAAGTAATCGGCATGATCTATTTTCTGCACATTCGTCGGTTACTATTTCAAAAGTAATCGGCAAGATTTTTATTTTCAGCATGTTCATCGGTTACTATTTCAAAGGTAATCGGCAAGATTTTTATTTTCAGCACATTCGTCGGTTACTATTTCAAAAGTATTCGGCAAGATTTTTATTTTCAACATATTCGTTGGTTACTATTTCAAAAGTAATCGGCAAGACTTTATTTTCAGCAAATTCGTCGGTTACTATTTCAAAAGTAATCGGCAAGATTTTTATTTTCAGCATATTTGTCGGTTACTATTTTAAAAGTAATCGGCAAGACTTTATTTTCAGCACATTCGTCGGTTACTATTTCAAAAGTAATAGGCAAGATTTTTATTTTCAACATATTCGTTGGTTACTATTTCAAAAGTAATCGGCAAGCTTTTATTTTCAGCACATTCATTGGTTACTTTTTGAAAAGTAATCGGTAAGATTTTTATTTTCAACATATTCATCGCTTACTATTTCAAAAGTAATCGGCATGATTTATTTTCAGCACATTCGTCGGTTACTATTTCAAAAGTAATCGGCAAGATTTATTTTCAGCACATATTCGTCGGTTATTATTTCAAAAGTTATCGGCAAGACTTTATTTTCAGCACATTCGTTGGTTACTATTTCAAAAGTAATCGGTAAGATTTTTATTTTCAACATATTCGTCACTTACTATTTCCAAAGTAATCGGCATGATTTATTTTCAGCACATTCGTCTGTTACTATTTCAAAAGTAATCGGCAAGATTTTTATTTTCAGCATATTCGCCGGTGACTATTTCAAAAGTAATCGGCATGATTTATTTTCAGCAGATTCGTCGGTTACTATTTCAAAGGTAATCGACATGATTTATTTTCAACACATTCGTCGGTTACTATTTCAAAAGTAATCGGCATGATCTATTTTCTGCACATTCGTCGGTTACTATTTCAAAAGTAATCGGCAAGATTTTTATTTTCAGCATGTTCATCGATTACTATTTCAAAGGTAATCGGCAAGATTTTTATTTTCAGCACATTCGTCGGTTACTATTTCAAAAGTATTCGGCAAGATTTTTATTTTCAACATATTCGTTGGTTACTATTTCAAAAGTAATCGGCAAGACTTTATTTTCAGCAAATTCGTCGGTTACTATTTCAAAAGTAATCGGCAAGATTTTTATTTTCAGCATATTTGTCGGTTACTATTTTAAAAGTAATCGGCAAGACTTTATTTTCAGCACATTCGTCGGTTACTATTTCAAAAGTAATAGGCAAGATTTTTATTTTCAACATATTCGTTGGTTACTATTTCAAAAGTAATCGGCAAGACTTTATTTTCAGCACATTCATTGGTTACTTTTTGAAAAGTAATCGGTAAGATTTTTATTTTCAACATATTCATCGCTTACTATTTCAAAAGTAATCGGCATGATTTATTTTCAGCACATTCGTCGGTTACTATTTCAAAAGTAATCGGCAAGATTTATTTTCAGCACATATTCGTCGGTTATTATTTCAAAAGTTATCGGCAAGACTTTATTTTCAGCACATTCGTTGGTTACTATTTCAAAAGTAATCGGTAAGATTTTTATTTTCAACATATTCGTCACTTACTATTTCCAAAGTAATCGGCATGATTTATTTTCAGCACATTCGTCGGTTACTATTTCAAATGTAATCGGCAAGATTTTTATTTTCAGCATATTCGTCGGTGACTATTTCAAAAGTAATCGGCATGATTTATTTTCAGCAGATTCGTCGGTTACTATTTCAAAGGTAATCGACATGATTTATTTTCAACACATTCGTCGGTTACTATTTCAAAAGTAATCGGCATGATCTATTTTCTGCACATTCGTCGGTTACTATTTCAAAAGTAATCGGCAAGATTTTTATTTTCAGCATGTTCATCGGTTACTATTTCAAAGGTAATCGGCAAGATTTTTATTTTCAGCACATTCGTCGGTTACTATTTCAAAAGTATTCGGCAAGATTTTTAATTTCAACATATTCGTTGGTTACTATTTCAAAAGTAATCGGCAAGACTTTATTTTCAGCAAATTCGTCGGTTACTATTTCAAAAGTAATAGGCAAGATTTTTATTTTCAACATATTCGTTGGTTACTATTTCAAAAGTAATCGGCAAGCTTTTATTTTCAGCACATTCATTGGTTACTTTTTGAAAAGTAATCGGTAAGATTTTTATTTTCAACATATTCATCGCTTACTATTTCAAAAGTAATCGGCATGATTTATTTTCAGCACATTCGTCGGTTACTATTTCAAAAGTAATCGGCAAGATTTATTTTCAGCACATATTCGTCGGTTATTATTTCAAAAGTTATCGGCAAGACTTTATTTTCAGCACATTCGTTGGTTACTATTTCAAAAGTAATCGGTAAGATTTTTATTTTCAACATATTCGTCACTTACTATTTCCAAAGTAATCGGCATGATTTATTTTCAGCACATTCGTCTGTTACTATTTCAAAAGTAATCGGCAAGATTTTTATTTTCAGCATATTCGCCGGTGACTATTTCAAAAGTAATCGGCATGATTTATTTTCAGCAGATTCGTCGGTTACTATTTCAAAGGTAATCGACATGATTTATTTTCAACACATTCGTCGGTTACTATTTCAAAAGTAATCGGCATGATCTATTTTCTGCACATTCGTCGGTTACTATTTCAAAAGTAATCGGCAAGATTTTTATTTTCAGCATGTTCATCGATTACTATTTCAAAGGTAATCGGCAAGATTTTTATTTTCAGCACATTCGTCGGTTACTATTTCAAAAGTATTCGGCAAGATTTTTATTTTCAACATATTCGTTGGTTACTATTTCAAAAGTAATCGGCAAGACTTTATTTTCAGCAAATTCGTCGGTTACTATTTCAAAAGTAATCGGCAAGATTTTTATTTTCAGCATATTTGTCGGTTACTATTTTAAAAGTAATCGGCAAGACTTTATTTTCAGCACATTCGTCGGTTACTATTTCAAAAGTAATAGGCAAGATTTTTATTTTCAACATATTCGTTGGTTACTATTTCAAAAGTAATCGGCAAGACTTTATTTTCAGCACATTCATTGGTTACTTTTTGAAAAGTAATCGGTAAGATTTTTATTTTCAACATATTCATCGCTTACTATTTCAAAAGTAATCGGCATGATTTATTTTCAGCACATTCGTCGGTTACTATTTCAAAAGTAATCGGCAAGATTTATTTTCAGCACATATTCGTCGGTTATTATTTCAAAAGTTATCGGCAAGACTTTATTTTCAGCACATTCGTTGGTTACTATTTCAAAAGTAATCGGTAAGATTTTTATTTTCAACATATTCGTCACTTACTATTTCCAAAGTAATCGGCATGATTTATTTTCAGCACATTCGTCGGTTACTATTTCAAATGTAATCGGCAAGATTTTTATTTTCAGCATATTCGTCGGTGACTATTTCAAAAGTAATCGGCATGATTTATTTTCAGCAGATTCGTCGGTTACTATTTCAAAGGTAATCGACATGATTTATTTTCAACACATTCGTCGGTTACTATTTCAAAAGTAATCGGCATGATCTATTTTCTGCACATTCGTCGGTTACTATTTCAAAAGTAATCGGCAAGATTTTTATTTTCAGCATGTTCATCGGTTACTATTTCAAAGGTAATCGGCAAGATTTTTATTTTCAGCACATTCGTCGGTTACTATTTCAAAAGTATTCGGCAAGATTTTTAATTTCAACATATTCGTTGGTTACTATTTCAAAAGTAATCGGCAAGACTTTATTTTCAGCAAATTCGTCGGTTACTATTTCAAAAGTAATCGGCAAGATTTTTATTTTCAGCATATTTGTCGGTTACTATTTTAAAAGTAATCGGCAAGACTTTATTTTCAGCACATTCGTCGGTTACTATTTCAAAAGTAATAGGCAAGATTTTTATTTTCAACATATTCGTTGGTTACTATTTCAAAAGTAATCGGCAAGATTTTATTTTCAGCACATTCATTGGTTACTTTTTGAAAAGTAATCGGTAAGATTTTTATTTTCAACATATTCATCGCTTACTATTTCAAAAGTAATCGGCATGATTTATTTTCAGCACATTCGTCGGTTACTATTTCAAAAGTAATCGGCAAGATTTATTTTCAGCACATATTCGTCGGTTATTATTTCAAAAGTTATCGGCAAGACTTTATTTTCAGCACATTCGTTGGTTACTATTTCAAAAGTAATCGGTAAGATTTTTATTTTCAACATATTCGTCACTTACTATTTCCAAAGTAATCGGCATGATTTATTTTCAGCACATTCGTCTGTTACTATTTCAAAAGTAATCGGCAAGATTTTTATTTTCAGCATATTCGCCGGTGACTATTTCAAAAGTAATCGGCATGATTTATTTTCAGCAGATTCGTCGGTTACTATTTCAAAGGTAATCGACATGATTTATTTTCAACACATTCGTCGGTTACTATTTCAAAAGTAATCGGCATGATCTATTTTCTGCACATTCGTCGGTTACTATTTCAAAAGTAATCGGCAAGATTTTTATTTTCAGCATGTTCATCGGTTACTATTTCAAAGGTAATCGGCAAGATTTTTATTTTCAGCACATTCGTCGGTTACTATTTCAAAAGTATTCGGCAAGATTTTTATTTTCAACATATTCGTTGGTTACTATTTCAAAAGTAATCGGCAAGACTTTATTTTCAGCAAATTCGTCGGTTACTATTTCAAAAGTAATCGGCAAGATTTTTATTTTCAGCATATTAGTCGGTTACTATTTTAAAAGTAATCGGCAAGACTTTATTTTCAGCACATTCGTCGGTTACTATTTCAAAAGTAATAGGCAATATTTTTATTTTCAACATATTCGTTGGTTACTATTTCAAAAGTAATCGGCAAGATTTTATTTTCAGCACATTCATTGGTTACTTTTTGAAAAGTAATCGGTAAGATTTTAATTTTCAACATATTCATCGCTTACTATTTCAAAAGTAATCGGCATGATTTATTTTCAGCACATTCGTCGGTTACTATTTCAAAAGTAATCGGCAAGATTTATTTTCAGCACATATTCGTCGGTTATTATTTCAAAAGTTATCGGCAAGACTTTATTTTCAGCACATTCGTTGGTTACTATTTCAAAAGTAATCGGTAAGATTTTTATTTTCAACATATTCGTCACTTACTATTTCCAAAGTAATCGGCATGATTTATTTTCAGCACATTCGTCGGTTACTATTTCAAAAGTAATCGGCAAGATTTATTTTCAGCACATATTCGTCGGTTACTATTTCAAAAGTAATGGGCAAGACTTTTATTTTCAGCACATTTGTCGGTTACTATTTCAATAGTAATCGGCATGATTTATTTTCAGCACATTCGTCGGTTACTATTTCAAAAGTAATCGGCAAGATTTTTATTTTCAGCATATTTGTCGGTTACTTTTTCAAAAGTAATCGGCAGGATTTTTATTTTCAGCATATTTGTCGGTTACTATTTTAAAAGTAATCGACAAGATTTTTATTTTCAACATATTCGTCGGTTCCTATTTCAAAAGTAATCGGCAAGATTTTTATTTTTAGCATATTTCTCGGTTACTATTTTAAAAGTAATCGACAAGATTTTTATTTTCAACATATTCGTCGCTTAATATTTCAAAAGTAATCGACATGATTTATTTTCAGCACATTCGTCGGTTACTATTTCAAAAGTAATCGGCAAGATTTATTTTCAGCACATATTCGTCGGTTTCTATTTCAAAAGTAATGGGTAAGACTTTTATTTTCAGCACATTTGTCGGTTACCTATTTCAATAGTAATCGGCATGATTTATTTTCAGCACATTCGTCGGTTACTATTTCAAAAGTAATCGGTAAGATTTTTATTTTCAACATATTCGTCGCTTACTATTTCAAAAGTAATCGGCATGATTTATTTTCAACACATTCGTCGGTTACTATTTCAAAAGTAATCGGCAAGACTTTATTTTCAGCATATTCGTTGATTACTATTTCAAAAGTAATCGGTAAGATTTTTATTTTCAACATATTCGTCGCTTATTGTTTCAAAAGTAATCGGCATGATTTATTTTCAGCACATTCGTCGGTTGCTATTTCAAAAGTAATCGGTAAGATTTTTATTTTCAACATATTCGTCACTTACTATTTCAAAAGTAATCGGCATGATTTATTTCAGCATATTCGTCGGTTACTATTTCAAAAGTAATCGGCAAGATTTTTATTTTCAGCATGTTCATCGGTTACTATGTCAAAGGTAATCGGCAAGATTTTTATTTTCAGCACATTCGTCAGTTACTATTTCAAAAGTATTCGGCAAGATTTTTATTTTCAACATATTCGTCGGTTACTATTTCAAAAGTAATCGGCAAGACTTTATTTTCAGCACATTCGTCGGTTACTATTTCAAAAGTAATCGGCAAGATTTTTATTTTCAGCATATTTGTCGGTTACTATTTTAAAAGTAATCGGCAAGACTTTATTTTCAGCACATTCGTCGGTTATTATTTCAAAAGTAATCGGCAAGATTTTTATTTTCAACATATTCGTCGGTTACTATTTCAAAAGTAATCGGCAAGACTTTATTTTCAGCACATTCATTGGTTACTTTTTGAAAAGTAATCGGTAAGATTTTTATTTTCAACATATTCGTCGCTTACTATTTCAAAAGTAATCGGCATGATTTATTTTCAGCACATTCGTCGGTTACTATTTCAAAAGTAATCGGCAAGATTTATTTTCAGCACATATTCGTCGGTTACTATTTCAAAAGTTATCGGCAAGACTTTATTTTCAGCACATTCGTTGGTTACTATTTCAAAAGTAATCGGTAAGATTTTTATTTTCAACATAATCGTCACTTACTATTTCCAAAGTAATCGGCATGATTTATTTTCAGCACATTCGTCGGTTACTATTTCAAAAGAAATCGGCAAGATTTTTATTTTCAGCATATTCGCCGGTGACTATTTCAAAAGTAATCGGCATGATTTATTTTCAGCAGATTTCGTCGGTTACTATTTCAAAAGTAATCGGCAAGACTTTATTTTCAGCACATTCATTGGTTACTTTTTGAAAAGTAATCGGTAAGATTTTTATTTTCAACATATTCGTCGCTTACTATTTCAAAAGTAATCGGCATGATTTATTTTCAGCACATTCGTCGGTTACTATTTCAAAAGTAATCGGCAAGATTTATTTTCAGCACATATTCGTCGGTTACTATTTCAAAAGTAATGGGCAAGACTTTTATTTTCAGCACATTTGTCGGTTACTATTTCAATAGTAATCGGCATGATTTATTTTCAGCACATTCGTCGGTTACTATTTCAAAAGTAATCGGCAAGATTTTTATTTTCAACATATTCGTCACTTACTATTTCCAAAGTAATCGGCATGATTTATTTTCAGCACATTCGTCGGTTACTATTTCAAAAGTAATCGGCAAGATTTATTTTCAGCACATATTCGTCGGTTACTATTTCAAAAGTAATGGGCAAGACTTTTATTTTCAGCACATTTGTCGGTTACTATTTCAATAGTAATCGGCATGATTTATTTTCAGCACATTCGTCGGTTACTATTTCAAAAGTAATCGGCAAGATTTTTATTTTCAGCATATTTGTCGGTTACTTTTTCAAAAGTAATCGGCAGGATTTTTATTTTCAGCATATTTGTCGGTTACTATTTTAAAAGTAATCGACAAGATTTTTATTTTCAACATATTCGTCGCTTAATATTTCAAAAGTAATCGACATGATTTATTTTCAGCACATTCGTCGGTTACTATTTCAAAAGTAATCGGCAAGATTTATTTTCAGCACATATTCGTCGGTTTCTATTTCAAAAGTAATGGGTAAGACTTTTATTTTCAGCACATTTGTCGGTTACCTATTTCAATAGTAATCGGCATGATTTATTTTCAGCACATTCGTCGGTTACTATTTCAAAAGTAATCGGTAAGATTTTTATTTTCAACATATTCGTCGCTTACTATTTCAAAAGTAATCGACATGATTTATTTTCAACACATTCGTCGGTTACTATTTCAAAAGTAATCGGCAAGACTTTATTTTCAGCATATTCGTTGATTACTATTTCAAAAGTAATCGGTAAGATTTTTATTTTCAACATATTCGTCGCTTATTGTTTCAAAAGTAATCGGCATGATTTATTTTCAGCACATTCGTCGGTTACTATTTCAAAAGTAATCGGTAAGATTTTTATTTTCAACATATTCGTCACTTACTATTTCAAAAGTAATCGGCATGATTTATTTCAGCATATTCGTCGGTTACTATTTCAAAAGTAATCGGCAAGATTTTTATTTTCAGCATGTTCATCGGTTACTATGTCAAAGGTAATCGGCAAGATTTTTATTTTCAGCACATTCGTCAGTTACTATTTCAAAAGTATTCGGCAAGATTTTTATTTTCAACATATTCGTCGGTTACTATTTCAAAAGTAATCGGCAAGACTTTTTTTTCAGCACATTCGTCGGTTACTATTTCAAAAGTAATCGGCAAGACTTTATTTTCAGCACATTCGTCGGTTACTATTTCAAAAGTAATCGGCAAGATTTTTATTTTCAGCATATTTGTCGGTTACTATTTTAAAAGCAATCGGCAAGACTTTATTTTCAGCACATTCGTCGGTTATTATTTCAAAAGTAATCGGCAAGATTTTTATTTTCAACATATTCGTCGGTTACTATTTCAAAAGTAATCGGCAAGACTTTATTTTCAGCACATTCATTGGTTACTTTTTGAAAAGTAATCGGTGAGATTTTTATTTTCAACATATTCGTCGCTTACTATTTCAAAAGTAATCGGCATGATTTATTTTCAGCACATTCGTCGGTTACTATTTCAAAAGTAATCGGCAATATTTATTTTCAGCACATATTCGTCGGTTACTATTTCAAAAGTTATCGGCAAGACTTTATTTTCAGCACATTCGTTGGTTACTATTTCAAAAGTAATCGGTAAGATTTTTATTTTCAACATAATCGTCACTTACTATTTCCAAAGTAATCGGCATGATTTATTTTCAGCACATTCGTCGGTTACTATTTCAAAAGAAATCGGCAAGATTTTTATTTTCAGCATATTCGCCGGTGACTATTTCAAAAGTAATCGGCATGATTTATTTTCAGCAGATTTCGTCGGTTACTATTTCAAAAGTAATCGGCAAGACTTTATTTTCAGCACATTCATTGGTTACTTTTTGAAAAGTAATCGGTAAGATTTTTATTTTCAACATATTCGTCGCTTACTATTTCAAAAGTAATCGGCATGATTTATTTTCAGCACATTCGTCGGTTACTATTTCAAAAGTAATCGGCAAGATTTATTTTCAGCACATATTCGTCGGTTACTATTTCAAAAGTTATCGGCAAGACTTTATTTTCAGCACATTCGTTGGTTACTATTTCAAAAGTAATCGGTAAGATTTTTATTTTCAACATAATCGTCACTTACTATTTCCAAAGTAATCGGCATGATTTATTTTCAGCACATTCGTCGGTTACTATTTCAAAAGAAATCGGCAAGATTTTTATTTTCAGCATATTCGCCGGTGACTATTTCAATAGTAATCGGCATGATTTATTTTCAGCAGATTCGTCGGTTACTATTTCAAAGGTAATCGACATGATTTATTTTCAACACATTCGTCGGTTACTATTTCAAAAGTAATCGGCATGATCTATTTTCTGTACATTCGTCGGTTACTATTTCAAAAGTAATCGGCAAGATTTTTATTTTCAGCATGTTCATCGGTTACTATTTCAAAGGTAATCGGCAAGATTTTTATTTTCAGCACATTCGTCGGTTACTATTTCAAAAGTATTCGGCAAGATTTTTATTTTCAACATATTCGTTGGTGACTATTTCAAAAGTAATCGGCAAGATTTTTATTTTCAGCGTATTTGTCGGTTACTTTTTCAAAAGTAATCGGCAAGATTTTTATTTTCAGCATATTTGTCGGTTACTTTTTCAAAAGTAATCGGCAAGATTTTTGTTTTCAGCATATTCGTTGATTACTATTTCAAAAGTAATCGGTAAGATTTTTATTTTCAACATATTCGTCACTTACTATTTCAAAAGTAATCGGCATGATTTATTTTCAGCATATTCGTCGGTTACTATTTCAAAAGTAATCGGCAAGATTTTTATTTTCAGCATGTTCATCGGTTACTATGTCAAAGGTAATCGGCAAGATTTTTATTTTCAGCACATTCGTCAGTTACTATTTCAAAAGTATTCGGCAAGATTTTTATTTTCAGCATGTTCATCGGTTACTATTTCAAAGGTAATCGGCAAGATTTTTATTTTCAGCACATTCGTCGGTTACTATTTCAAAAGTATTCGGCAAGATTTTTATTTTCAACATATTCGTTGGTTACTATTTCAAAAGTAATCGGCAAGACTTTATTTTCAGCACATTCATTGGTTACTTTTTTAAAAGGAATTGGTAAGATTTTTATTTCCAACATATTCCTCGCTTACTATTTCAAAAGTAATCGGCATGATTTATTTTCAGCATATTCGTCGGTTACTATTTCAAAAGTAATCGGCAAGATTTTTATTTTCAGCATGTTCATCGGTTACTATGTCAAAGGTAATCGGCAAGATTTTTATTTTCAGCACATTCGTCAGTTACTATTTCAAAAGTATTCGGCAAGATTTTTATTTTCAACATATTCGTCGGTTACTATTTCAAAAGTAATCGGCAAGACTTTATTTTCAGCACATTCGTCGGTTACTATTTCAAAAGTAATCGGCAAGACTTTATTTTCAGCACATTCGTCGGTTACTATTTCAAAAGTAATCGGCAAGATTTTTATTTTCAGCATATTTGTCGGTTACTATTTTAAAAGTAATCGGCAAGACTTTTTTTTCAGCACATTCGTCGGTTATTATTTCAACAGTAATCGGCAAGATTTTTATTTTCAACATATTCGTCGGTTACTATTTCAAAAGTAATCGGCAAGACTTTATTTTCAGCACATTCATTGGTTACTTTTTGAAAAGTAATCGGTAAGATTTTTATTATCAACATATTCGTCGCTTACTATTTCAAAAGTAATCGGCATGATTTATTTTCAGCACATTCGTCGGTTACTATTTCAAAAGTAATCGGCAAGATTTATTTTCAGCACATATTCGTTGGTTACTATTTCAAAAGTTATCGGCAAGACTTTATTTTCAGCACATTCGTTGGTTACTATTTCAAAAGTAATCGGTAAGATTTTTATTTTCAACATAATCGTCACTTACTATTTCCAAAGTAATCGGCACGATTTATTTTCAGCACATTCGTCGGTTACTATTTCAAAAGTAATCGGCAAGATTTTTATTTTCAGCATATTCGCCGGTGACTATTTCAAAAGTAATCGGCATGATTTATTTTCAGCAGATTCGTCGGTTACTATTTCAAAGGTAATCGACATGATTTATTTTCAACACATTCATCGGTTACTATTTCAAAAGTAATCGGCATGATCTATTTTCTGCACATTCGTCGGTTACTATTTCAAAAGTAATCGGCAAGATTTTTATTTTCAGCATGTTCATCGGTTACTATTTCAAAGGTAATCGGCAAGATTTTTATTTTCAGCACATTCGTCGGTTACTATTTCAAAAGTATTCGGCAAGATTTTTATTTTCAACATATTCGTTGGTTACTATTTCAAAAGTAATCGGCAAGACTTTATTTTCAGCACATTCATTGGTTACTTTTTTAAAAGGAATTGGTAAGATTTTTATTTCCAACATATTCCTCGCTTACTATTTCAAAAGTAATCAGCATGATTTATTTTCAGCACATTCGTCGGTTACTATTTCAAAAGTAATCGGCAAGATTTTTATTTTCAGCATATTGGTCGGTGACTATTTCAAAAGTAATCGGCAAGATTTTTATTTTCAGCGTATTTGTCGGTTACTTTTTCAAAAGTAATCGGCAAGATTTTTATTTTCAGCATATTTGTCGGTTACTTTTTCAAAAGTAATCGGCAAGATTTTTGTTTTCAGCATATTCGTTGATTACTATTTCAAAAGTAATCGGTAAGATTTTTATTTTCAACATATTCGTCACTTACTATTTCCAAAGTAATCGGCATGATTTATTTTCAGCACATTCGTCGGTTACTATTTCAAAAGAAATCGGCAAGATTTTTATTTTCAGCATATTCGCCGGTGACTATTTCAAAATTAATCGGCATGATTTATTTTCAGCAGATTCGTCGGTTACTATTTCAAAGGTAATCGACATGATTTATTTTCAACACATTCGTCGGTTACTATTTCAAAAGTAATCGGCATGATCAATTTTCTGTACATTCGTCGGTTACTATTTCAAAAGTAATCGGCAAGATTTTTATTTTCAGCATGTTCATCGGTTACTATTTCAAAGGTAATCGGCAAGATTTTTATTTTCAGCACATTCGTCGGTTACTATTTCAAAAGTATTCGGCAAGATTTTTATTTTCAACATATTCGTTGGTTACTATTTCAAAAGTAATCGGCAAGACTTTATTTTCAGCACATTCATTGGTTACTTTTTTAAAAGGAATTGGTAAGATTTTTATTTCCAACATATTCCTCGCTTACTATTTCAAAAGTAATCAGCATGATTTATTTTCAGAACATTCGTCGGTTACTATTTCAAAAGTAATCGGCAAGATTTTTATTTTCAGCATATTGGTCGGTGACTATTTCAAAAGTAATCGGCAATATTTTTATTTTCAGCGTATTTGTCGGTTACTTTTTCAAAAGTAATCGGCAAGATTTTTATTTTCAGCATATTTGTCGGTTACTTTTTCAAAAGTAATCGGCAAGATTTTTGTTTTCAGCATATTCGTTGATTACTATTTCAAAAGTAATCGGTAAGATTTTTATTTTCAACATATTCGTCACTTACTATTTCAAAAGTAATCGGCATGATTTATTTTCAGCATATTCGTCGGTTACTATTTCAAAAGTAATCGGCAAGATTTTTATTTTCAGCATGTTCATCGGTTACTATGTCAAAGGTAATCGGCAAGATTTTTATTTTTAGCACATTCGTCAGTTACTATTTCAAAAGTATTCGGCAAGATTTTTATTTTCAACATATTCGTCGGTTACTATTTCAAAAGTAATCGGCAAGACTTTATTTTCAGCACATTCGTCGGTTACTATTTCAAAAGTAATCGGCAAGACTTTATTTTCAGCACATTCGTCGGTTACTATTTCAAAAGTAATCGGCAAGATTTTTATTTTCAGCATATTTGTCGGTTACTATTTTAAAAGTAATCGGCAAGACTTTTTTTTCAGCACATTCGTCGGTTATTATTTCAACAGTAATCGGCAAGATTTTTATTTTCAACATATTCGTCGGTTACTATTTCAAAAGTAATCGGCAAGACTTTATTTTCAGCACATTCATTGGTTACTTTTTGAAAAGTAATCGGTAAGATTTTTATTATCAACATATTCGTCGCTTACTATTTCAAAAGTAATCGGCATGATTTATTTTCAGCACATTCGTCGGTTACTATTTCAAAAGTAATCGGCAAGATTTATTTTCAGCACATATTCGTTGGTTACTATTTCAAAAGTTATCGGCAAGACTTTATTTTCAGCACATTCGTTGGTTACTATTTCAAAAGTAATCGGTAAGATTTTTATTTTCAACATAATCGTCACTTACTATTTCCAAAGTAATCGGCATGATTTATTTTCAGCACATTCGTCGGTTACTATTTCAAAAGTAATCGGCAAGATTTTTATTTTCAGCATATTCGCCGGTGACTATTTCAAAAGTAATCGGCATGATTTATTTTCAGCAGATTCGTCGGTTACTATTTCAAAGGTAATCGACATGATTTATTTTCAACACATTCATCGGTTACTATTTCAAAAGTAATCGGCATGATCTATTTTCTGCACATTCGTCGGTTACTATTTCAAAAGTAATCGGCAAGATTTTTATTTTCAGCATGTTCATCGGTTACTATTTCAAAGGTAATCGGCAAGATTTTTATTTTCAGCACATTCGTCGGTTACTATTTCAAAAGTATTCGGCAAGATTTTTATTTTCAACATATTCGTTGGTTACTATTTCAAAAGTAATCGGCAAGACTTTATTTTCAGCACATTCATTGGTTACTTTTTTAAAAGGAATTGGTAAGATTTTTATTTCCAACATATTCCTCGCTTACTATTTCAAAAGTAATCAGCATGATTTATTTTCAGCACATTCGTCGGTTACTATTTCAAAAGTAATCGGCAAGATTTTTATTTTCAGCATATTGGTCGGTGACTATTTCAAAAGTAATCGGCAAGATTTTTATTTTCAGCGTATTTGTTGTAACACCCCGTTTCCCAAAATGATATAATAAATATCCAAACATCAGAGTTAATCAACAATCAACGGAGTATTACATGCATAACTCAAAAATAATTTATTTAAATAGAAACATAAAACTATTTAAATAATCCTCCAAAACAACATCTTTATAAAATAGTCTGCAGCGGAATAATCGTCATAAAATCATCTCAAAAATTCTTATACATCAACATGTCTGGCACAAAGGCCTCACCATAATAAAAATGTTCTCCAACATAAATGATACATAAAGGAATGAAATTATAAAACATAATATCCCATCCCGTTACGTATCAGAGCCTACGACACAATGAGCCAACTCCTATCTAACCATCGCTACCTGCACTTGCCCACGAGGCGGCAATTCCAGCAGAAGGGGTGAGTTCACAAAACAAAAGCAATATATATATATATATATATATATATATATATATATATATATAAATCATAAAGTTGTATTGAAAAACAACAACAATGCATCACCATAATCATCAGCAATCTTCATTTACAATTCAACAATTAATATTTAGATTCACCTTAAATAACAACACCGACAACAACACCTCTTGTGGTGACACCTCACCAACAACAACTCACACCTTAAACTTCTAATGCAAGACTCCATTAACGACTGATGCATTATGCAAATGTGGTACCAACTACGCGCGTTGAGTGCTAAACACTCCGGGGCATGAGCCCCCACCAAATGGATGGTTAAAGCATCCCAGGGCATAAGCCCTCACCAAAGTGAATGACTAGCATTCCAGGGCATGAGCCCTCACCAGTTGAATGTATAAACATTCCGGGGCATGAGCCCCCACCAATGCAAATGAGTTATGAGACTCAAGGTGTATATCTACATACAACCCTACAACGGAAAAGTGGTGCATTTTCACCATGCAACCAACAACAACACCAACTAGGACACCTCCCCAACTAGACCCAACCACCACAACACCATGAACAATCGCAAACTTAGCATAGTATAGTTCATTTCATTTCATATAAGATTCATTCAAATATGCCTCATAAACATCTCCATTCTATATTATTATTACTCCAAAAATTCTCTAAAAATCCAATAAACCATTTAGAAAGCTTAGGTTTGGGTTTAGAACACCTTAGAAAAATCACATTTTGGGTCGCACAGGACCCAGCTCGCTTAAGCGAGCAGCATCTCGCTTGAGCGAGTCAAATGACGAAGGTTAGAGTTTTGCTCGCTTGTGGCTCGCTCCTGGTTCGCTTAAGCGAACAGGCCATTTCCAAATTCTGGGCAAAAATTCGCGTTGCTCGCTTAAGCGACGGGAAGCTCGCTTAAGCGACCAAAAAGACGTAGCTTCAGGTTTTGCACGCTTGGAGTTCGCTTGGCGCACGCTTGAGCGAACGGGCGCGAAACAGTTCTGGGTGAGGGAAAGTGCCGCTCGCTTAAGCGACGGCTAGCTCGCTTAAGCGAGTACTCAACTGGGCAGAATTTAACCTACGATTTCTAACTCCATTTTCACCCAAAAATCCCATTTTAATCCCCCAATCACCCAAAATGATTTAGAAACAACGTTTATAGGTCCATGGCACAACAAAACAACAGAAACAAATCATACAAGCATCATCATCATCATATAATTCACAAACCATGGCATTTCATAACTTTAACCCTAATCCAACAAAACCACCATTTTTCAATTCAATTCATGAAAACATACATATATACATACAGCAATTGAATCATAAACCCACCCTTACCTTAATTCAGCAAAATCTACAGCAATTTCTAGCAATTCCCCTTGGCTCTTGGCTCTACTCTTCTCTCTTCCCAAAAGTCTGTTTCTTTGTTTTACTGATACGTACTCAAATGTTTCTTTCCTTACTGGTTTTCTCTTTCTCACCTTACCAAAACATAACCTCTTTTTCTCTTTACCCCCCCCACTAAATTCTATTAAATTTCTCCTTAATCCCTCCTTAATTCTATTAATTCTAATTAATCCCTTTTTATCAAATATTATTATTATCTACTATTTTCATACAACACTACAAATAATTATAATAAATAATAACACACCAAATATCTCATATATCATTTATAAATTCAAGTAAAATACACCAAGCACACCAAAATCAATTTAAAATCACCACAATCACAAAACAGAATTTAGAGTGTTACAACTCTCCCCAACTTAGAAAATTTCGTCCTCGAAATATTACCTTAAGCAACAAACAACTCAGGATAGGACTCTTGCATCTTGCTCTCCAATTCCCAAGTCAAACTCTCACTGGTTACACTGCCCCAAACAACTCTAACCAGAGGTATCTCCTTGCCTCTCAACTGCTTCACCTTGCGATCATCAATCCTCAAAGGTAAAGTCTCAACAGTAAGATTATCTCTAACTTGCACATCATCTCTAGGAATAACATGCGAAGGATCAGCTACATACTTCCTCAACTGCGACACATGAAACACATCGTGCAAGTTTGATAGATGGGGTGGCAATCCAATCCGATACGCCACGGTTCCAATTCTCTCGGAAATCTGATAAGGACCAATGAACTTTGGAGTCAACTTCCTCGACTTCTATGCACGTCCTACACCCGTCATCGGAGTAACCCTCAAAAACACATGCTCACCCTCTTGAAACTCAAGGGCTTTTCTCCTTTTGTCATGATAACTCTTCTGACGATCTTGAGATGCTTTCATCTTTTCTCTTATCATCTTGACCTTTTCCGTAGTCTGCTGCACTAACTCCGGTCCTAACACAATGCTTTCACCCGACTCAAACCAACATAGAGGAGTTCTACACCTTCGACCATACAAAGCTTCGAACGGTGCCATACCAATACTCGAATGGTAACTATTATTATAGGTGAATTCTATCAACGGTAAGTGGCTGTCCCAAGCTCCACCCTGCTCGAGAACACACACCCTCAACAAATCTTCTAAGGATTGGATAGTCCTCTCCGACTGACCATCTGTCTGCGGATGATAAGCCGAACTCAATCTTAACTTCGAACCCAAGGCATCTTGCAAGCTCTTCCAAAACCTCGAAGTAAACCTCGGATCTCTATCCGACACAATACTAGATGGAACACCATGCAACTTCACAATATCACGAATATAAATCTCCGCCAACTGAGCCACCGGATAAGTAATATTAATTGGGATAAAGTGTGCCGACTTAGTCAATCTATCAACAACAACCCAGATGGCATCATGCCCTCTTGGAGTATTCGGCAAACTCGTCACAAAATCCATCGAAATGCTATCCCACTTCCACTCAGGCACATCTAACGGGGTCAACAGCCCTGCAGGCTTCTGATGTTCAACCTTGGACTTCTGGCAAGTCAAACACGCATACACAAACTGAGCAACATCTCTCTTCAAACCGGACCACCAAAATAATTTCTTCAAGTCATGATACATTTTAGTAGCTCCAGGATGAATACTCAAACTACTCTTATGACTTTCTTCTAAGATCAACTTCTTCAAACCCTCATCATCCGGAATACAAATCCTTCCTCTAAACCTCAACACACCTTGATCATCGACCTTGAAGTCACCATCTACATTCTGATCAATAGCAGTCATCAAATCAACCAACTTAACATCAATCTTCTAGGCCTCTTTGATACTACTCAAAAATTCACTATTAATCTTTAACATTCCCAGCCGTACACTTTGAGGCGATCTTTCACAAACAAGACTCAAATCTCTGAACTGTTCAAGTAACTCGAACTCTTTCACCATCATAGCCGACATATGCAATGTCTTTCTGCTCAACGCATCAGCCACAACATTAGCTTTACCAGGATGGTAATTCAAGCCAAAATCATAGTCCTTGAGTAACTCAAGCCACCTTCTCTGCCTCATGTTCAACTCCTTCTGATCAAACAGGTACTTTAAACTCTTATGATCACTAAACACCTCGAATCTGGAACCATACAAATAATGCCTCCAAATTTTCAACACAAATACCACGGCTGCCAATTCTAGATCATGCGTAGGATAATTCTTCTCATGCACTCTTAGCTGCCTAGAAGCATACGCTACCACCTTGCCATCTTGCATCAACACACCACCTAAACCCAACTTAGATGCATCACAATAAACAACAAAAGGTTCTTCCGGCTTCGGCAAAATTAAAATAGGAGCAGTCGTCAACCTTTGCTTCAACTCAATGAAACTACTCTCACAATTAGCATCCCACACAAATGCTTTTCCTTTACAAGTCAGCTGCGTCAAAGGAAGTGCCAACTTCGAAAATCCTTCAATAAATCTGCGGTAATAACCAGCCAACCCAAGAAAACTTCTTACCTCGGTAACTGACTTTGGTGTCTCCCACTGCGACACAGCATCAACCTTCGAAGGATCTACAGCAATACCTTTACCAGAAATAATGTGGCCAAGAAAACTTACTTCATTCAGCCAGAACTCGCACTTGGATAACTTGGCATACAATTTCTTCTCTTTCAGCACTTGCAATACAGTCTTCAAATGCTCTGCATGCTCAGCTTCAGTCTTAGAATAAATCAAAATATCATCAATAAAAACCACAACAAATTGATCCAGATATTCATGAAAAATTCGGTTCATGTACTCCATAAACACGCCAGGTGCATTCGTCACACCAAAAGGCATCACTTTATATTCATAATGACCATACCGCGTCCTAAACGCCGTCTTTTGCATATCCTCATCCTTCACCTTTATCTGATGGTAACCTGACCTCAAGTCAATTTTACTGAAAATACGAGCACCCACTAGTTGATCCATCAAATCATCAATCCTCGGTAGTGGATACCTATTCTTAATCGTCACTTTATTCAACTGACGGTAATCAATGCACAGCCGCATGCTACCATCCTTCTTCTTAACCAACAACACCGGCGCTCCCCATGGTGAAACACTCGGTCTCACAAACTTCTTGTCAAGCAAGTCTTCTAATTGTTTCTTTAGCTCAGCTAACTCCGAAGCTGACATACGGTAAGGAGCCATCGACACAGGCTTCGTACCCGGCACAAGGTCAATCGAAAATTCCACTTCTCTCTCCGGTGGCACATCTGGAATCTCATCAGGGAAAACTTCAGGAAATTCCTTCACAACAGGCAGCCCATCAATTACAGCTTGGTTCTCCACCGACAAAAATGCCAACAAAGAAAACATCAACACACCATCTTGTTCTAACCGCTTCATCTCTTTAGTGGATAAGAATTCTGTTCCACTCTCTTCCTCCGCAGAAGAAAACCGCACCGTCTTCGTAAAGTAATTGATCAGGACATGATTGTACTCTAACCAATTCATCCCCAATATTACATCCATTCCCACCAACGGTAAACAAACAAGGTCCACCTCAAAATCTCTACCAAATACAGACAACGGACAACTTAAACAAACAAGGGAAGTAGTCACTGAACCCTTAGCTGGAGTTTCAACAACCATTTTCCCATTCATATCAGACATATACAGACCCAATCTTTTAGCACAATCAATAGCAATGAAACAATGCGTTGCACCAGTATCTATAATAGCAATTAAGGGAGTACTATTAAAGAAACAAGTACCTCTGATAAGTCGATCCTCCTGATCAGTCTAGGTACCAGTCAAGGCAAACACTCTCCCACTGGCCTGCGCCTTCTTAGGCTTAGTGCACTGAGTGCTAAGATGACCTTCTTCATCACAATTATAGCAAACAATGTCTCCACGCTTGCATTCAGTAACAGTGTGGCCCTTCTTACCACATCGGAAGCATTTCTTCTCATCACGGTTGCAGGCATTACTCTTGTGGCCCTTAACACCACACTTATAACAAACCACCTCAGCAGGAGCATCTCTACGTGCTGGCCTCCTCTCATCATGCATCCTCTGCTTGCCCTTATCAGCTGGGGCACTATACGGCTTTGGGCGACTCTGCTGCCCCTTACCCTTACGGTCATTCATCACTTTGTAGTGAGCTTTCGTATCTTCTTCGTAAATACGGCAACTGCTCACCAACTCAGAGAAGTCTCTGATCTTCTGATACCCAATGGCCCGCTTGATATCAGCTCGCAGACCATTCTCAAACTTAATACATTTGGAGAACTCAGCAGTCTCCGCAGCATAATGAGGATAAAACTTTGCAAGCTCCACGAACTTAGCAGCATACTCCGTAACGGACATGTCTCCTTGCTTCAGCTCAAGGAATTCTATCTCTTTTCTACCACGGACATCCTCCGGGAAATACCTCCTCAAGAACTCCCGCCTAAACACGGCCCATGAAATCACAGCACCTTCATTCTGCAAAATAGGTTGAGTGCTTACCCACCAGTCGTCAGCCTCTTCAGCCAACATATGGGTGCCAAACCGCACCATCTGAGCATCCGTACACTGCATCACCCGGAATATTCTTTCAACCTCTTTCAGCCAGGTCTGTGCTCCATCAGGATTATACCTTCCCTTGAAGGTTGGTGGATGATTCCTTAGGAATGTCTCCAGCATCCTTACACGCTCACCAGCTCCACCAGCACCTTGTTGTTGTCCAACAACTTGAGCCATTGCTTGCAAAGCAGCAGCAAGAGCAGCATCATTCCTTCCAGCCATCTCGATAGTTCTACATAACAACGAGAATTAGAACAACAAAGACAGTTTAAAACCTGTCACACTACACTATTGGCTCGACACGACTCTCCTAATGGCCGGACGGACCGACTTGCTCTGATACCAATTATAACACCCCGTTTCCCAAAATGATATAATAAATATCCAAACATCAGAGTTAATCAACAATCAACGGAGTATTACATGCATAACTCAAAAATAATTTATTTAAATAGAAACATAAAACTATTTAAATAATCCTCCAAAACAACATCTTTATAAAATAGTCTGCAGCGGAATAATCGTCATAAAATCATCTCAAAAATTCTTATACATCAACATGTCTGGCACAAAGGCCTCACCATAATAAAAATGTTCTCCAACATAAATGATACATAAAGGAATGAAATTATAAAACATAATATCCCATCCCGTTACGTATCAGAGCCTACGACACAATGAGCCAACTCCTATCTAACCATCGCTACCTGCACTTGCCCACGAGGCGGCAATTCCAGCAGAAGGGGTGAGTTCACAAAACAAAAGCAATATATATATATATATATATATATATATATATATATAAATCATAAAGTTGTATTGAAAAACAACAACAATGCATCACCATAATCATCAGCAATCTTCATTTACAATTCAACAATTAATATTTAGATTCACCTTAAATAACAACACCGACAACAACACCTCTTGTGGTGACACCTCACCAACAACAACTCACACCTTAAACTTCTAATGCAAGACTCCATTAACGACTGATGCATTATGCAAATGTGGTACCAACTACGCGCGTTGAGTGCTAAACACTCCGGGGCATGAGCCCCCACCAAATGGATGGTTAAAGCATCCCAGGGCATAAGCCCTCACCAAAGTGAATGACTAGCATTCCAGGGCATGAGCCCTCACCAGTTGAATGTATAAACATTCCGGGGCATGAGCCCCCACCAATGCAAATGAGTTATGAGACTCAAGGTGTATATCTACATACAACCCTACAACGGAAAAGTGGTGCATTTTCACCATGCAACCAACAACAACACCAACTAGGACACCTCCCCAACTAGACCCAACCACCACAACACCATGAACAATCGCAAACTTAGCATAGTATAGTTCATTTCATTTCATATAAGATTCATTCAAATATGCCTCATAAACATCTCCATTCTATATTATTATTACTCCAAAAATTCTCTAAAAATCCAATAAACCATTTAGAAAGCTTAGGTTTGGGTTTAGAACGCCTTAGAAAAATCACATTTTGGGTCGCACAGGACCCAGCTCGCTTAAGCGAGCAGCATCTCGCTTGAGCGAGTCAAATGACGAAGGTTAGAGTTTTGCTCGCTTGTGGCTCGCTCCTGGTTCGCTTAAGCGAACAGGCCATTTCCAAATTCTGGGCAAAAATTCGCGTTGCTCGCTTAAGCGACGGGAAGCTCGCTTAAGCGACCAAAAAGACGTAGCTTCAGGTTTTGCACGCTTGGAGTTCGCTTGGCGCACGCTTGAGCGAACGGGCGCGAAACAGTTCTGGGTGAGGGAAAGTGCCGCTCGCTTAAGCGACGGCTAGCTCGCTTAAGCGAGTACTCAACTGGGCAGAATTTAACCTACGATTTCTAACTCCATTTTCACCCAAAAATCCCATTTTAATCCCCCAATCACCCAAAATGATTTAGAAACAACGTTTATAGGTCCATGGCACAACAAAACAACAGAAACAAATCATACAAGCATCATCATCATCATATAATTCACAAACCATGGCATTTCATAACTTTAACCCTAATCCAACAAAACCACCATTTTTCAATTCAATTCATGAAAACATACATATATACATACAGCAATTGAATCATAAACCCACCCTTACCTTAATTCAGCAAAATCTACAGCAATTTCTAGCAATTCCCCTTGGCTCTTGGCTCTACTCTTCTCTCTTCCCAAAAGTCTGTTTCTTTGTTTTACTGATACGTACTCAAATGTTTCTTTCCTTACTGGTTTTCTCTTTCTCACCTTACCAAAACATAACCTCTTTTTCTCTTTACCCCCCCCACTAAATTCTATTAAATTTCTCCTTAATCCCTCCTTAATTCTATTAATTCTAATTAATCCCTTTTTATCAAATATTATTATTATCTACTATTTTCATACAACACTACAAATAATTATAATAAATAATAACACACCAAATATCTCATATATCATTTATAAATTCAAGTAAAATACACCAAGCACACCAAAATCAATTTAAAATCACCACAATCACAAAACAGAATTTAGAGTGTTACATTTGTCGGTTACTTTTTCAAAAGTAATCGGCAAGATTTTTATTTTCAGCATATTTGTCGGTTACTTTTTCAAAAGTAATCGGCAAGATTTTTGTTTTCAGCATATTCGTTGATTACTATTTCAAAAGTAATCGGTAAGATTTTTATTTTCAACATATTCGTCGCTTATTGTTTCAAAACTAATCGGCATGATTTATTTTCAGCACATTCGTCGGTTACTATTTCAAAAGTAATCGGTAAGATTTTTATTTTCAACATATTCGTCACTTACTATTTCCAAAGTAATCGGCATGATTTATTTTCAGCACATTCGTCGGTTACTATTTCAAAAGTAATCGGCAAGATGTTTATTTTTAGCATATTCGTCGATGACTATTTCAAAAGTAATCGGCATGATTTATTTTCAGCATATTCGTCGGTTACTATTTCAAAAGTAATCGGCAAGATTTTTATTTTCAGCATGTTCATCGGTTACTATGTCAAAGGTAATCGGCAAGATTTTTATTTTCAGCACATTCGTCAGTTACTATTTCAAAAGTATTCGGCAAGATTTTTATTTTCAACATATTCGTCGGTTACTATTTCAAAAGTAATCGGCAAGACTTTATTTTCAGCACATTCATTGGTTACTTTTTTAAAAGTAATCGGTAAGATTTTTATTTCCAACATATTCGTCGCTTACTATTTCAAAAGTAATCAGCATGATTTATTTTCAGCACATATTCGTCGGTTACTATTTCAAAAGTTATCGGCAAGACTTTATTTTCAGCACATTCGTTGGTTACTATTTCAAAAGTAATCGGTAATATTTTTATTTTCAACATATTCGTCACTTACTATTTCCAAAGTAATCGGCATGATTTATTTTCAGCACATTCGTCGGTTACTATTTCAAAAGTAATCGGCAAGATGTTTATTTTTAGCATATTCGTCGATGACTATTTCAAAAGTAATCGGCATGATTTATTTTCAGCATATTCGTCAGTTACTATTTCAAAAGTAATCGGCAAGATTTTTATTTTCAGCATGTTCATCGGTTACTATGTCAAAGGTAATCGGCAAGATTTTTATTTTCAGCACATTCGTCAGTTACTATTTCAAAAGTATTCGGCAAGATTTTTATTTTCAACATATTCGTCGGTTACTATTTCAAAAGTAATCGGCAAGACTTTATTTTCAGCACATTCATTGGTTACTTATTTAAAAGTAATCGGTAAGATTTTTATTTCCAACATATTCGTCGCTTACTATTTCAAAAGTAATCAGCATGATTTATTTTCAGCACATTCGTCGGTTACTATTTCAAAAGTAATCGGCAAGATTTTTATTTTCAGCATATTCGTCGGTGACTATTTCAAAAGTAATCGGCAAGATTTTTATTTTCAGCATATTTGTCGGTTACTGTTTTAAAAGTAATCGACAAGATTTTTATTTTCAACATATTCATCGGTTACTATTTCAAAAGTAATCGGCAAGACTTTATTTTCAGCATATTCGTTGGTTACTATTTCAAAAGTAATCGGTAAGATTTTTATTTTCAACATATTCGTCGCTTACTATTTCAAAAGTAATCGACATGATTTCTTTTCAGCACATTCGTCGGTTACTATTTCAAAAGTAATCGGCAAGAGTTATTTTCAGCAAATATTCGTCGGTTACTATTTCAAAAGTAATGGGCAAGACTTTATTTTCAGCTTATTTGTAGGTTACTATTTTAAAAGTAATCGATAAGATTTTTATTTTCAACATATTCGTCGGTTGTAACACCCTATTTCTACTAAGCGATAAACGCGAGAATACATCAGACATATTCAAGAAATAGATGCTACGTCACCAAACAAAATCCAGCATACATGTATAAATTATCAAATTACATAAGCATAGCAGCGGAATATATGTAAACCATATAAACAACATCTCCAAAATCTCATGATAATAAATACATGATCTCAAACTCAAAATAACAATGTCTCAACTCCACAAAACAACATAGTCATAAAAGAAATAACATGCAAGAACACCCTAGATCAGAGCCCTAATCTAGACACTTGCACAAGAACGAGGAACTCCCGCTCCTCGGCAACATCAAAGCAACTAAGCATCCTGCACTCCATCTACCCGTCCATGCGGAAAGGCAGGTGGTAAACCACTGAGGGTTAGCATTACATCATCATAATCCATAAACAGATAACAAGAACATTGAAATAATGATCATATATTCAAGAATGATAAACAACATTGCCAAACTTATACTCATAGCATCTCCACATTTATCTTACTCAATATCATTCATAGACATCATTTCAAGTTCACATAATTCGAGTGTATCACACACATATCACAATTCGACCAAGTCAAATATTCAATCTCCAAACACAATCATCATGCACAATTCAAATGCAATTCGACTCACAAACAAATCATGCAATGTCTCTAGACTCATCTAGATGCATGTGGTACCAAGTCTCCTCAAGGTCGTCACCTCCGATGCAACAAACACATCGAGTGTAAGGTTCACTCCTGCCTTACACTTTGGACATCCGTCCGTCTCCTCAACAATGAATGCATGAACATATGACTTGACTCAATACATATGCTCATACACAATTCTCCAAACCATGCATATACAACTATGCAATCATCACCAAACCATGCATACAATTATGCAATCATCACCAAAACCATGCATACAATTATGCAATTATCACCAAATACCATTTAATCAAGTATGCACACATCAACAATTGCACATACATTCAACATACATATATTCATCACCATTGAACATGTATACAATCAACATTATCACCTTCTTCACATAGTTCACCATGAACAAGCAACACTTCATATATTTCAAGTAAAGAAGATAACATGCGAGGTTATGATATTTCACATTATCATTATCCAACTTCATTCACAATCATACAATTAATCATAGGAATCCATATCCACGAAGGTTCACCATCAATTAAACTTCAAGGTATAAATACACAAGTTCGTCTCATTTTTTACAACTTTGAAAATAATTGAAGTTAGGAACCAAAACCAAATAACAAGCTCAATTGCCTATGCTATGTATCCTCACAAGTCACATATGTGTACAGTAGAGGTCTCATAAGCATTTCATCGGCCACATGTGAAGAATACACAAAATTCATGAAGTTCGTCTCACTTTTGCCACTTTTCCAAAGTTATAAGTTTTCAAAGCAAATCAAGTAATTAATCCATGGAATCAATTGAAATCAACATTAAAAATCATATAAACATTATTCAAGTATAATCCCACTTGGTTTCCTTGAAAAGGATCGAGTTCCGGAAAGTCCGCGTTCTTGACCATTTTCAAGTTTCAAGTTCAATCTTTCCAAAATCATTCCAATTCGATTCCAATGTTGTTCCAGTAGGATTATAGATGCAAACAGTGTTTATAGAGGTTAAAAGAAGTGTTAAGAAATGCTCGGAAAGCCCCAAAGGTTCACGGAACAAAGTTCAAGAGGTGCTGAAACAGCTCAATTTCGCTTGAAGCGAAATCATCTCGCTTGAAGCGAAATTGCTCCAGAGAGCACAGATGAATCTCGCTTGGAGCTCGCTTCAAGCGAAGCTTCATCTGGGTAGACCAGAATCTCTCGGTTTTGACCCCTTTTTCACCCCAAAACTTAATTTTCAAATCCCCAATTCACCAAAACAAGTTCCAGAAAGTGTTTATGGGTCAATATAGTTATAATGCATCAAAACAAACATGAATCATGCATTAGAAAACAACAATTCAACATCTTTCACCAAAATTATGAAATTTTCCCAAAACACCAACACAACCACAAATTTCATCTCAAATCCAAAAACAATGATTCCAGTTACACTAATTCGATTCCAATAGTTTAACAATCATCAATAACAACTAATGAACATCATTTCATGCACAATCTAACATCACAACTTCATTTTTCATCAAATTTGCTCAAGAACACAAAACACCAACACTTATGCATTTCAACATGTTAATTCACATATAGCCACACATTTATCATGCAAATCATGTTCTCAAACATAATAGCAACAAACATGCACGAAATTACAGAAATCAAAATCAATTTCATCAAGTTCATGAAATGGGAAAAATGAAAAGTTATGAGATTATGAGTGAAGCCTAACCCCCTTACCTCTAGCACCAAGAATCACTAACCAAAGCTTCACTTTAGCTCCCAAAGGATGAATTCCCCCCTCTAGCTAGCTTCCAACCCTCAACTCTTGCTCTCTTCTCTCAAGCCTCCAAGTCCTCTAACTTTGTGTTGTGAGAAATGAACAAAGTTTCTAACCTAGTTACTAACACTAAGTTTATAACTCTTTCTCCTTTAATGGGCCTAACACACAAATGAATAAATGAATGGGCTCACACTAGTCTACTAAATACACACCAACGATAACTAATTAATTAACGCGCTCCGACAACTCAATTAATAAAACAGTCCTATCTTAGAAAAACGATAAAACGCTATCCTCCCAAATTTACTAATTACCCCTTAAATGCACAACCATATGAAAATGCACACAATTAAAATAACACACGAAATAAAATAATTAAAATAAAGCAAACGCGAAAAACGGGCTGTTACACAAGACCCACAAATTAGGGTTTTGTACTAGTCGTCGTTTTAGGATCTTGGATTTAGCAAATGTAATGTGTGTAAGCTACATGTGTGTGTGTGTGTGGTGTTTTGGGTCCATAATGGTTAGCTATGGTATATCATGTTTTGATCCTGGGTTTAACAAATAGATATGTCATTTAATTTGTATTGTTACCTTTGCGTGGTTACTATTAACTATTATGTGAATGTGGTTGTTGTGTTTTCGCAATGCACCAGTACAAAAAAACACTTATTAAATCAATGATTTTTAGTGGGAGGCTATCCACATGACTTAAAAAGCTGGGTGTAAGGAAAGTTTTCCATTTCAAATGATATTAAATGATTTGAACCTATTTAAAAACGATTTACTAATTTTTTTTTACCAAACCACCGTTCCCTTTCTCGTTCCCTCTTCCTAAAACCCTTTTCCCTTTCTCTTCTCTCCCAATCGTTCCCTTCTCCATTCAATCGACCTTTTCTCACCGTTCCACCAAACCCAACCCACGGTTCTTCTCAATCAAACCACCGTTCCACCAAACCCAACCCACCTTGCGCAAAACTCTTTCCCCCTTGCGACACCTTCATGGAAACCCTCATAGACAGTGCGATTTCTCGTCTCCTTCTCCTCTGTATTCTCACTGAAAGCGTCTTGCAACGTTAGGGTTTCTCTGTGCTGGGTCTTCGAGAACTTATTTGAAAGGAGGTTGAATGTTTTTCAGATCGGTATTTATTCGTTTTCTGAATTCGATTTGCCTTCTTTTCGATTTGATATCTTTAGACACAAGGGATTTTGTGATTAAATCAATGTAGCTATGTTGACTTTCTTGTTAATCTGTGATTTTCGATTGGTTACAATGGAATCGTTGTATTGGACCTCGTTCTACAAACCCTAATCAGGTACGCTCATTCTCAAATATTGTACTAATTTTGGTCTCTTCGTTCTAATTTTGAGAGTATATGGTAATGGTTGATGTGTATAGGATGGTATTTAACTCTGGTAGTTTTTTAGTATTACTTTTTGCTTGGTGAATTGTAAATAATGATGGTTCCTTTATAATTAATTGGCCTGCAGGTTTCGCTGTTTACATATACCAACAAGGGAAGGTGGAACTCCAATTCACGCAGGATCACTTCTTACCTCAACCACTTCCAGAACCGCCTATTACATGTTTGTGGAAATATCCCTCAGGTACAGTCTAAATTTTGTGAAGGATTGGGGTCGTGATTGGACTGCTTGTAGTGTGAGTCATCGAGGAATATTTTTGTTTACTTGTGAATCTGCTTTACTTGTTGATAGTTTAGTGACATGTTTTATTGAGATTGGAATGTTAGAAGAAGAAATTTTGTAGTTTATTTTGTCGTTGCAAATGCAGATGCGACTCCACAAGGCACCATTTGTTATTATGCTTCTTGTTTGTGCTTCAATTGATGAGAATGTTGCCTACTGTTGTGGAAGAAATGATCCCTGTTACTGTTATTATGAAAGCTATTGGATAGGTCCTAAAATCATGCAAGAAAATAGAGTATTATTTGATGAGCTACTTCATGCAATTAGATGTATTACTGGTACTGATGGCCAAATTGCTTTTCTTGATTTATGTTCTAAAATTGGTGATGTGGGGACTACACAACAGGGATGGCACAACCAAACTTATAAATATTTCTATAATAGGCTTCCTCCTGGCTGAAAAGGACACATATATGAGTTTTTAGGCAATTGATTTTGTTAGAAATATTTTCTTCATGTTATGGGAAATTGATTTTTTTAACTAGCCTTTTGGATCAAATAACAATGCAAGACTGTTGTGCTTGTGGTTTTATGATTTTAGTGAAATATGGGAATTTATATTTTGAATTAATATCTTTAATGTTTTGGAACATGTTTGGATGAGTTTTTTCCTGAGAAACTATTGGTGGTGCAAGTAGTTAGTTGTGTTAGTAATTTCAGACCTTTGAGTTAATATTTTGGATATGGTCACAAGCTTTTCAATCAAGGAGCATTTCATTCGAGGAAATAGGTAAGTACATGTAGTTGACTGTTACGTTTTTTCCTATTGCTTGTTATGAGTATTTGTGTTGGCTGATTAGGTGGGACTGTTCATTGCAAGTATTTGTGTGTGTGGTGTTTTGGGTCCATAATGGTTAACTATGGTATGGCATGTTTTGATCTTGGGTTTAACAAATGGATATGTCATTTAATTTGTATTGTTACGTTTGTGTGGTTACTATTAACTATTATGTGAATGTGGTTGTTGTGTTTTCGGTACTGTGGAATGTTTTGATCTAACGAAGTTTATGATTTTAAGCTTCTTTTGATTTGCGGTTTTTGAACAGTTTAACAACTTGTATGGATGCTGTCACTCACTTCCAGATGGTTTGACGAGGGCTACTGATGTTATGATTTATGGGAAGGTTGGTGTTGTCTATGGATATGGAGATCTTTTGCTTTGAAGCAGGTTGAAGCTCGTGTGATTCTGACTGAAATTGATCCAATATGTGCCCTTTAGGTTCTCATTGAAGGCTGAAACCACACCTGTTTCACTGATTTTATCAAAATTGGCTATTTCACCACTCATGAACCCTCACCATCTCACTGTTGCATACAAAGTAAGTTTTTGAACGTTATTTAATTGTCGCATTCAAATTATCAGTGTATGGTTGAATAAAAAAAATAAAAACTAGCTTCAAGAAATTTAAAAAGTTCATTAGAAAAATGTCCAAATACATTAGTTTATTTAAGTTATCCTAGCTCAAGCTTTGTCCTTAGCTACGTACTATTACAAAGCATACTTAGATTCAAGGTAGATATTTTAATTATATTTGATGGATACCCAAAATAATGATGTAAAATACTAGTACTAGTTAACTTGTGTTTGTAGGATTGCTTTTCATAGTTGATAATGTGGATTGTGGTTTACCCATTAATAGTTGGAAAGACGTTGTGTCTTATAGTTAATGATTCAGATATAAAGATAGCATATTTTATTTGTGTCTTTTAGTTGATAATGTGGATTTGGTAGTAGAATTACTCTTTGGTTATATTTTTACCATTTATCTTTTCTGCCTAAGTTGCAATACAATCAAATATAAAGAGAGTTTCTTTTACTTGTATTTAAAGACAATTTTAGACTTTAAATGTAGTGATCAAGTTTGCTGCCTTGCTATCCAATTATGCAGATTTATTGTGAGTATCATGTCCATGTGGCTTTCATCTTACTTTGACAAGAGAAGCTCCTATTTCTAGGTATCATCCATTAGGCTTTGTTGATCAGACTTGTGACAGTGTGGTTCTATTTTCTTTTGGTGTCTTGTTTTGTTTATATTAACTAAATTTTGGATTTCAATGTTTGCATTACTCATAATTAACTAAAATGTTACAAATTTTAGCTTGCATGAGTCTTGTGGTTTAGCTACTGTTGTATAAGTTGTTTAGTCTCTTGTGGGTGGGTGTTATAATGTATATCTTGCTGATGATGATAGGATGTCAAATTAGGCAAAGCATGATTCATGCTTCTAAGCTTATATAGAAGAACTTATAAATGTCTCAATTAATCCATGTTTGACTACTTTTCTTAATTTGGGGACAAGCTAGTGAAGGTGGTAAAAGACACATAACCACGTCATATTCAATAGACAATTAATCTCTTATATAGTACTATACATAAACCAAGCCTAATCCAAAACATTAAGTTCGAGCCATATTTGATTTAAGGTTATAAATAAGAACTTTATAATTGAAGTAAAAGTTGTTTGACAAAGTTTTTATTTATTTATTTATTATCTTACAACCTCCTTAAAACACACAAAACTATAGAATAATTTTATAAAAATTTTAATTTAATTTAAAATCAACACAAATGGAAAATGATGAGTGATGGTTAATACTTTTTTTTTATATTATATATTGTATCTCTACAATTACATTAATACAAAATTATTTTTTAAAATATTTTAACATTCTTCCATTCACCTAAATAAGTAAATTAAGTTGATAAATATTTAACAAAAAATGTCAAATTAAATGAACTGTCATTTCTTTTACCAAGATTTTTTCAAAAAAAAATCTTTTTACTATTTTTATTTAAAGAATATAAATTTTATATTTTTACAAATTAACCATGTAAAACTCATTATTATTTTTTTACCAATAATAGGCACACCATTTTTATAATGATTTTTTAAAATAAAAAAGAGTTAATGATACTATTCATTCGTGTAACTATAAGAGGTTTCAATAATGTTTGAAAATAATTAATTTAGCTAATGCTAAGATTCAATGTTAGTAACTTTATTCAAGTTTACTTTTTGTTCTATTTTATTGTATAAAATTATCATAAAAAGTAATTGACCTTATTTCTCCTTTTAAGTGAAGAAAGAAAAGTTAAAAGTAACATGGGCCCTTACACTACTACAAAATATACATTTAACATTAGGGGGGTTTTAGCTTTCACATCAGCACGGAAAATACCTGAAGGAAAAGATACACACTATAAGTTTTTACATCAGTTGATATAAGCACATGATGGAAATTCCTAATACCATATAACATTTACATCAGAGGATAATTGAAATGAGGGGAAAACCATGCGGGGACATTTTTGCAATTTTATTGAACTTTGTATTTTCACCCTGACTAATATTAAAAACCAATTTTTCACTCTTTTCCTTCTTAATTCGTTTTCCCTCTCACCTCTCACAGACTCCTCACCTCACCTCTCACCTTTCGCCTCTCATAACACATAACCCTAACCTCACCTCTTGCCTTGCCGTCGTTTCAGCCCTCACATCTCACACTCGATTTCCCTCTAACCTCTCACACTCGCCGTAATTTCAGAAGTGTTCATAGATCAGTCGCCGTTTTCATAGATCTCACAACAGAACACGCATTTCTCTTCTCTTACGGTGGGTCTCGTATTTCGGTTAGTTTTCTCTACTTCACTTCCAATTTCTAGATCTCGTTTTTCGTGTTCTGGATTTGGCAACTAAAAACCTAATTTTGAGTGTTTGTATTTCGTTTTTATCGAATTTGAAGGTTTTTCTGCTGAACTCGATTATTCAAAGATATTTGATAGCGTTGTTTTTAATCACTTCATTCAATTGTTCATATTGTTTTTGTTTCAACAGATCCGTAGCCGTCTTTTGCTGAACCGTCGTCTTTAACTGAATCTTTGTCGTCGCCATTTTCCTTCTCTCATGAACAACCTCGTCTTCGTTCTCCGTCGCCGTTTTCCTTCTCTCATGAACAAACCTCGTCTTTGTTCTCGCCATCAACATAAGTGTCCTTCTGTTGCGGCTGGGTGGTGGTAAGTGAACTGAGTTGCATGCTCTATGATGTTTATCTTCTGATTCGGGTTAGTAGTGTGTACATTGAAGATAATTTCTTTTTGTGTTGGGTTTTGGTAGTTTGGTGTTTGTCCTGTTTACTTGTAAACCTGCATAATCTTAGCATTTTTTGTTGTAATTGTTTTGTTTAGTTTTTTGATTCACTTGAGTGAAAAAGGAGCTTTTAGATTCACTTCAAAGAGTTCAGTATTGTAATAGAAATCTGCATGATATGGTTGGCCACAAAGTGTAAACATGTATATAACAATCTTAGTTTTCAAAGGTTCTCTTTTACTGGAATTTATGTTTGTTGGATTTTTATTGTAAATTTTGAAACAAACAATTTGTAAGAGATGCATGTATATAAATGTTATAAAAAGTAGTTATGTAGTTTTTTTAATTTAGGCCTAAATTTAGATAATTTTAATAATATACCGCCTATGAAACCATCTTGAATATGCTTAACAAACCTAATGATAATTAATCCATTAAAATGTTGAGTCCTTAATTTGAAACACTAAGATCTAATAGGCATGTATAGTGCATATATATTGACAATATATTGCACTTTAATTGTGATAGTTTATCGTATGAACTATGGTCTAAAAATTGTAGCTGCTACATTAGTTGAGTTAGTCTTCATGTGGCAGGCTAAATAGAAACATAAGTATTGCTTGTTGTATATGGTTTGTTTATAGAGCTAGATATCAAGTAATGTTTCAAGACAAAGATGTGTTGGTTGAAGAAATTCTAGAACAGGCTAAAACTAAAGGTTTTGTTGACTTTATAGCTCAATGGTTCTCTAACCCTCTAGCTTGTCTAGGTCCTGTTTGTTAATGGCTGAGTGTGATCAGGCAACACTGTTGCTTTTCTAGATATGAGGGAGTTTTTCATAGCAGCCTGTGTAATTTTCTTCCTAAAGTCTACTATAATTTTCTTCTTAAATGCTACTATAATTTGGCTGGTTGTGTATGAAACATGAACGTTCTGTATATTATTATTATAACAAAAAATATACTATTTTTATTTGATCACATGAGGTCATCTGTTGAGCTTGATTCATGTTCTCGAGTATGAATATTCATTCATCGTAAGCTTTGTATTGTTATTTATTGATATCAATTTGGTTCTGTTTGGGATAAATAACTTATTTTACAGCTTACAAGATAAGAGCTTATGATTATGTTATGTATAAGCTATCACAAAGTATAAGTGTGTATGAATAAGTTATTCCAAAAGCTCTCATGCCCATGAGGTATTTGTGAACTACTACTAGTGTAACTGCTATAGCATTATTGGTTTGTTTCACTATTGTTGTTTTTCATTCTAAATAGATTTACTTTGGTTCCTAGAAATGAATTGGTTTTTGTTTGATATTTGTTTATCATCTGGATCGGGTTTTTAAGTAGTGTCATTCTTTGAACATGTAGGCAATGTTGTTTGATTTTGAAGGTACTCATTATTGATATTTGTTTGATTTTAAGTTGTGTCATTCTTTGTACATGTAGGCAATATGTGCCCTTTAGGTTCTCATTGAAGGCTGAAACCACACCTGTTTCACTGATTTTATCAAAATTGGCTATTTCACCACTCATGAACCCTCACCATCTCGCTGTTGCATACAGAGTAAGTTTTTGAACGTTATTTAATTGTCGCATTCAAATTATCAGTGTATGGTTGAATAAAAAAAATAAAAACTAGCTTCAAGAAACTTAAAAAGTTCATTAGAAAAATGTCCAAATACATTAGTTTATTTAAGTTATCCTAGCTCAAGCTTTGTCCTTAGCAACGTACTATTACAAAGCATACTTAGATTCAAGGTAGACATTTTAATTATATTTCATGGATACCCAAAATAATGATGTAAAATACTAGTACTAGTTAACTTTTGTTTGTAGGATTGCTTTTCATAGTTGATAATGTGGATTGTGGTTTACCCATTAATAGTTGGAAAGACGTTGTGTCTTATAGTTAATGATTCAGATATAAAGATAGCATATTTTATTTGTGTCTTTTAGTTGATACTGTGGATTTGGTAGTAGAATTACTCTTTGGTTATATTTTTACCATTTATCTTTTCTGCCTAGGTTGCAATACAATCAAATATAAAGAGACTTTAAAGATGAATTGGAGATGGATGTTCTCACAGCCGAGTCCGACAAAACTAATTTGCCTCAGGTATTTCTCGTTTAAAGATTTTCAAATGGAAGTTTCAAATTATACTGCTCTTTTTATGAATGCTTGATGTAAAACTTTGCCTACTTGTTGCAAGCATGTGTTTGTCTTACGTGTGGCGATAAAGGCTTTGAAGAGACGTTGGAGTATTGCAGCAAATGCAAATGTAACGGTTGTGCACTGCACAGGTACTTGCCACTTACTCTTTCCATCTATTCTCTAGCATTACTTCACATGCAAGATGCAAAAATGGTTACAAAGTTTGATAAATAGGAAGGTTGAATGTGTCCCTTGAAAGTATTCGGTAAAGTGAAAGTATTGAAATGTCCCTTGTCGCGAAAATGAGATTTTAGCCTATTTGGTTATAAAGTTTGATAAATGGGAAGATTGAAAGTATCGGAATGACCTTTGTCGCGAAAATGAGATTTTAGCCTATATGGTTACATATTTGATAAATATGATGGTTGAGCTTGTCCCTCGATGTCTCGATGTCCCTTGAAAGTATTCGGTAAAATGAAAGTATTGAAATGTCTCTTGTCGCGAAAATGAGATTTTAGCCTATTTGGTTATAAAGTTTGATAAATGGGAAGATTGAAAGTATCGGAATGACCTTTGTCGCGAAAATGAGATTTTAGCCTATATGGTTACATATTTGATAAATATGATGGTTGAGCTTGTCCCTCGATGTCTCGATGTCCCTTGAAAGTATTCGGTAAAATGAAAGTATTGAAATGTCCCTTGTCGCGAAAATGAGATTTTAGCCTATTTGGTTATAAAGTTTGATAAATGGGAAGATTGAAAGTATCGGAATGACCTTTGTTGCGAAAATGAGAATTTAGCCTATATGGTTACATATTTGATAAATATGATGGTTGAGCTTGTCCCTCGATGTCTCGATGTCCCTTGAAAGTATTCGGTAAAATGAAAGTATTGAAATGTCCCTTGTCGCGAAAATGAGATTTTAGCCTATTTGGTTATAAAGTTTGATAAATGGGAAGATTGAAAGTATCAGAATGACCTTTGTTGCGAAAATGAGAATTTAGCCTATATGGTTACATATTTGATAAATATGATGGTTGAGCTTGTCCCTCGATGTCTCGATGTCCCTTGAAAGTATTCGGTAAAATGAAAGTATTGAAATGTCCCTTGTCGCGAAAATGAGATTTTAGCCTATTTGGTTATAAAGTTTGATAAATGGGAAGATTGAAAGTATCGGAATGACCCTTGTCGCGAAAATGAGATTTTAGCCTATATGGTTACATATTTGATAAATGTGATGGTTGAGCTTGTCCCTCGATGTCTCGATGTCCCTTGAAAGTATTCGGTAAAATGAAAGTATTGAAATGTCCTTTGTCGCGAAAATGAGATTTTAGCCTATTTGGTTATAAAGTTTGATAAATGGGAAGATTGAAACTGTCCCTTGATACTTGATGTGAACTTATTCTGTTTTGTAATCAGTAAAACAAAAGTATTGGAATGACCTTTCTCGCGAAAAAGGGATTGTAGCCTATTTGGTTACAAAGTTTGATAAATGGGAACGTTGAAAGTGTCCCTTGATTTAAAACATGATGTGAACCTATTTGGATTTATATTCGGTAAAACGATAGTATTCGAATGACCCTTGTCGCAAAAATGAGATTTTAGCCTAATTGGTTACATGTTTGATAAATGGGAAGGTTGAAAGTGTTTCTTGATTTAAAACATGATATATGAACCTTTTTGGTTTTGTAATTGGTTAAACGAAAGTATCAGAATGACCCTTGTCGCGAAAATGAGATTTTAGCCTATATGGTTACATATTTGATAAATATGATGGTTGAGCTTGTCCCTCGATTTCTCGATGTCCATTGAAAGTATTCGGTAAAATGGAAGTATTGAAATGTCCTTTGTCGCGAAAATGAGATTTTAGCCTATTTGGTGATAAAGTTTGATAAATGGGAAGATTGAAAGTATCGGAATGACCTTTGTCGCGAAAATGAGATTTTAGCCTATATGGTTACATATTTGATAAATATGATGGTTGAGCTTGTCCCTCGATGTCTCGATGTCCCTTGAAAGTATTCGGTAAAATGAAAGTATTGAAATGTCCCTTGTCGCGAAAATGAGATTTTAGCCTATTTGGTTATAAAGTTTGATAAATGGGAAGATTGAAATTATCGGAATGACCCTTGTCGCGAAAATGAGATTTTAGCCTATATGGTTACATATTTGATAAATATGATGGTTGAGCTTGTCCCTCGATGTCTCGATGTCCCTTGAAAGTATTCGGTAAAGTGAAAGTATTGAAATGTCCCTTGTCGCGAAAATGAGATTTTAGCCTATTTGGTTATAAAGTTTGATAAATGGGAAGATTGAAAGTATCGGAATGACCTTTGTCGCGAAAATGAGAATTTAGCCTATATGGTTACATATTTGATAAATATGATGGTTGAGCTTGTCCCTCGATGTCTCGATGTCCCTTGAAAGTATTCGGTAAAGTGAAAGTATTGAAATGTCCCTTGTCGCAAAAATGAGATTTTAGCCTATTTGGTTATAAAGTTTGATAATTGGGAAGATTGAAAGTATCGGAATGACCTTTGTCGCGAAAATGAGATTTTAGCCTATATGGTTACATATTTGATAAATATGATGGTTGAGCTTGTCCCTCGATGTCTCGATGTCCCTTGAAAGTATTCGGTAAAATGAAAGTATTGAAATGTCCCTTGTCGCGAAAATGAGATTTTAGCCTATTTGGTTATAAAGTTTGATAAATGGGAAGATTGAAAGTATCGGAATGACCTTTGTTGCGAAAATGAGAATTTAGCCTATATGGTTACATATTTGATAAATATGATGGTTGAGCTTGTCCCTCGATGTCTCGATGTCCCTTGAAAGTATTCGGTAAAATGAAAGTATTGAAATGTCCCTTGTCGCGAAAATGAGATTTTAGCCTATTTGGTTATAAAGTTTGATAAATGGGAAGATTGAAAGTATCGGAATGACCTTTGTTGCGAAAATGAGAATTTAGCCTATATGGTTACATATTTGATAAATATGATGGTTGAGCTTGTCCCTCGATGTCTCGATGTCCCTTGAAAGTATTCGGTAAAATGAAAGTATTGAAATGTCCCTTGTCGCGAAAATGAGATTTTAGCCTATTTGGTTATAAAGTTTGATAAATGGGAAGATTGAAAGTATCGGAATGACCCTTGTCGCGAAAATGAGATTTTAGCCTATATGGTTACATATTTGATAAATGTGATGGTTGAGCTTGTCCCTCGATGTCTCGATGTCCCTTGAAAGTATTCGGTAAAATGAAAGTATTGAAATGTCCTTTGTCGCGAAAATGAGATTTTAGCCTATTTGGTTATAAAGTTTGATAAATGGGAAGATTGAAACTGTCCCTTGATACTTGATGTGAACTTATTCTGTTTTGTAATCAGTAAAACAAAAGTATTGGAATGACCTTTCTCGCGAAAAAGGGATTGTAGCCTATTTGGTTACAAAGTTTGATAAATGGGAACGTTGAAAGTGTCCCTTGATTTAAAACATGATGTGAACCTATTTGGATTTATATTCGGTAAAACGATAGTATTCGAATGACCCTTGTCGCAAAAATGAGATTTTAGCCTAATTGGTTACATGTTTGATAAATGGGAAGGTTGAAAGTGTTTCTTGATTTAAAACATGATATATGAACCTTTTTGGTTTTGTAATTGGTTAAACGAAAGTATCGGAATGACCCTTGTCGCGAAAATGAGATTTTAGCCTATATGGTTACATATTTGATAAATATGATGGTTGAGCTTGTCCCTCGATGTCTCGATGTCCATTGAAAGTATTCGGTAAAATGGAAGTATTGAAATGTCCTTTGTCGCGAAAATGAGATTTTAGCCTATTTGGTGATAAAGTTTGATAAATGGGAAGATTGAAAGTATCGGAATGACCTTTGTCGCGAAAATGAGATTTTAGCCTATATGGTTACATATTTGATAAATATGATGGTTGAGCTTGTCCCTCGATGTCTCGATGTCCCTTGAAAGTATTCGGTAAAATGAAAGTATTGAAATGTCCCTTGTCGCGAAAATGAGATTTTAGCCTATTTGGTTATAAAGTTTGATAAATGGGAAGATTGAAATTATCGGAATGACCCTTGTCGCGAAAATGAGATTTTAGCCTATATGGTTACATATTTGATAAATATGATGGTTGAGCTTGTCCCTCGATGTCTCGATGTCCCTTGAAAGTATTCGGTAAAGTGAAAGTATTGAAATGTCCCTTGTCGCGAAAATGAGATTTTAGCCTATTTGGTTATAAAGTTTGATAAATGGGAAGATTGAAAGTATCGGAATGACCTTTGTCGCGAAAATGAGAATTTAGCCTATATGGTTACATATTTGATAAATATGATGGTTGAGCTTGTCCCTCGATATCTCGATGTCCCTTGAAAGTATTCGGTAAAATGAAAGTATTGAAATGTCCCTTGTCGCGAAAATGAGATTTTAGCCTATTTGGTTATAAAGTTTGATAAATGGGAAGATTGAAATTATCGGAATGACCTTTGTCGCGAAAATGAGATTTTAGCCTATATGGTTACATATTTGATAAATATGATGGTTGAGCTTGTCCCTCGATGTCCCTTGAAAGTATTCGGTAAAATGAAAGTATTGAAATGTCCTTTGTCGCGAAAATGAGATTTTAACCTATTTGGTTATAAAGTTTGATAAATGGGAAGATTGAAACTGTCCCTTGATACTTGATGTGAACTTATTTTGTTTTGTAATCAGTAAAACAAAAGTATTGGAATGACCTTTGTCGCGAAAAAGGGATTGTAGCCTATTTGGTTACAAAGTTTGATAAATGGGAACGTTGAAAGTGTCCCTTGATTTAAAACATGATGTGAACCTATTTGGATTTATATTCGGTAAAACGATAGTATCCGAATGACCCTTGTTGCAAAAATGAGATTTTAGCCTAATTGGTTACATGTTTGATAAATGGGAAGGTTGAAAGTGTTTCTTGATTTAAAACATAATATATGAACCTTTTTGGTTTTGTAATTGGTAAAACGAAAGTATCGGAATGACCCTTGTCGCGAAAATGAGATTTTAGCCTATATGGTTACATATTTGATAAATATGATGGTTGAGCTTGTCCCTCGATGTCTCGATGTCCCTTGAAAGTATTCGGTAAAATGAAAGTATTCAAATGTCCCTTGTCGCGAAAATGAGATTTTAGCCTATTTGGTGATAAAGTTTGATAAATGGGAAGATTGAAAGTATCGGAATGACCTTTGTCGCGAAAATGAGATTTTAGCCTATATGGTTACATATTTGATAAATATGATGGTTGAGCTT
The DNA here is from genome assembly GCA_958299785.1 of Medicago lupulina. NCBI lineage: Eukaryota > Viridiplantae > Streptophyta > Magnoliopsida > Fabales > Fabaceae > Medicago > Medicago lupulina. The sequence continues at coordinate 319,017 of CATQJP010000005.1, forward strand.
GTCCCTCGATGTCTCGATGTCCCTTGAAAGTATTCGGTAAAGTGAAAGTATTGAAATGTCCCTTGTCGCGAAAATGAGATTTTAGCCTATTTGGTTATAATGTTTGATAAATGGGAAGAATGAAAGTATCGGAATGACCTTTGTCGCGAAAATGAGATTTTAGCCTATATGGTTACATATTTGATAAATATGATGGTTGAGCTTGTCCCTCGATGTCTCGATGTCCCTTGAAAGTATTCGGTAAAATGAAAGTATTGAAATGTCCCTTGTCGCGAAAATGAGATTTTAGCCTATTTGGTTATAAAGTTTGATAAATGGGAAGATTGAAAGTATCGGAATGACCCTTGTCGCGAAAATGAGATTTTAGCCTATATGGTTACATATTTGATAAATATGATGGTTGAGCTTGTCCCTCGATGTCTCGATGTCCCTTGAAAGTATTCGGTAAAATGAAAGTATTGAAATGTCCTTTGTCGCGAAAATGAGATTTTAGCCTATTTGGTTATAAAGTTTGATAAATAGGAAGATTGAAACTGTCCCTTGATACTTGATGTGAACTTATTTTGTTTTGTAATCAGTAAAACAAAAGTATTGGAATGACCTTTGTCGCGAAAAAGGGATTGTAGCCTATTTGGTTACAAAGTTTGATAAATGGGAACGTTGAAAGTGTCCCTTGATTTAAAACATGATGCGAACCTATTTGGATTTATATTCGGTAAAACGATAGTATCCCAATGACCCTTGTTGCAAAAATGAGATTTTAGCCTAATTGGTTACATGTTTGATAAATGGGAAGGTTGAAAGTGTTTCTTGATTTAAAATATAATATATGAACCTTTTTGGTTTTGTAATTGGTAAAACGAAAGTATCGGAATGACCCTTGTCGCGAAAATGAGATTTTAGCCTATATGGTTACATATTTGATAAATATGATGGTTGAGCTTGTCCCTCGATGTCTCGATGTCCCTTGAAAGTATTCGGTAAAATGAATGTATTGAAATGTCCCTTGTCGCGAAAATGAGATTTTAGCCTATTTGGTGATAAAGTTTGATAAATGGGAAGATTGAAAGTATCGGAATGACCTTTGTCGCGAAAATGAGATTTTAGCCTATATGGTTACATATTTGATAAATATGATGGTTGAGCTTGTTCCTCGATGTCTCGATGTCCCTTGAAAGTATTCGGTAAAGTGAAAGTATTGAAATGTCCCTTGTCGCGAAAATGAGATTTTAGCCTATTTGGTTATAATGTTTGATAAATGGGAAGATTGAAAGTATCGGAATGACCTTTGTCGCGAAAATGAGATTTTAGCCTATATGGTTACATATTTGATAAATATGATGGTTGAGCTTGTCCCTCGATGTCTCGATGTCCCTTGAAAGTATTCGGTAAAATGAAAGTATTGAAATGTCCCTTGTCGCGAAAATGAGATTTTAGCCTATTTGGTTATAAAGTTTGATAAATGGGAAGATTGAAAGTATCGGAATGACCCTTGTCGCGAAAATGAGATTTTAGCCTATATGGTTACATATTTGATAAATATGATGGTTGAGCTTGTCCCTCGATGTCTCGATGTCCCTTGAAAGTATTCGGTAAAATGAAAGTATTGAAATGTCCTTTGTCGCGAAAATGAGATTTTAGCCTATTTGGTTATAAAGTTTGATAAATGGGAAGATTGAAACTGTCCCTTGATACTTGATGTGAACTTATTTTGTTTTGTAATCAGTAAAACAAAAGTATTGGAATGACCTTTGTCGCGAAAAAGGGATTGTAGCCTATTTGGTTACAAAGTTTGATAAATGGGAACGTTGAAAGTGTCCCTTGATTTAAAACATGATGTGAACCTATTTGGATTTATATTCGGTAAAACGATAGTATCCCAATGACCCTTGTTGCAAAAATGAGATTTTAGCCTAATTGGTTACATGTTTGATAAATGGGAAGGTTGAAAGTGTTTCTTGATTTAAAACATAATATATGAACCTTTTTGGTTTTGTAATTGGTAAAACGAAAGTATCGGGATGACCCTTGTCGCGAAAATGAGATTTTAGCCTATATGGTTACATATTTGATAAATATGATGGTTGAGCTTGTCCCTCGATGTCTCGATGTCCCTTGAAAGTATTCGGTAAAATGAAAGTATTCAAATGTCCCTTGTCGCGAAAATGAGATTTTAGCCTATTTGGTGATAAAGTTTGATAAAGGGGAAGATTGAAAGTATCGGAATGACCTTTGTCGCGAAAATGAGATTTTAGCCTATATGGTTACATATTTGATAAATATGATGGTTGAGCTTGTCCCTCGATGTCTCGATGTCCCTTGAAAGTATTCGGTAAAGTGAAAGTATTGAAATGTCCCTTGTCACGAAAATGAGATTTTAGCCTATTTGGTTATAATGTTTGATAAATGGGAAGATTGAAAGTATCGGAATGACCTTTGTCGCGAAAATGAGATTTTAGCCTATATGGTTACATATTTGATAAATATGATGGTTGAGCTTGTCCCTCGATGTCTCGATGTCCCTTGAAAGTATTCGGTAAAATGAAAGTATTGAAATGTCCCTTGTCGCGAAAATGAGATTTTAGCCTATTTGGTTATAAAGTTTGATAAATGGGAAGATTGAAAGTATCGGAATGACCCTTGTCGCGAAAATGAGATTTTAGCCTATATGGTTACATATTTGATAAATATGATGGTTGAGCTTGTCCCTCGATGTCTCGATGTCCCTTGAAAGTATTCGGTAAAATGAAAGTATTGAAATGTCCTTTGTCGCGAAAATGAGATTTTAGCCTATTTGGTTATAAAGTTTGATAAATGGGAAGATTGAAACTGTCCCTTGATACTTGATGTGAACTTATTTTGTTTTGTAATCAGTAAAACAAAAGTATTGGAATGACCTTTGTCGCGAAAAAGGGATTGTAGCCTATTTGGTTACAAAGTTTGATAAATGGGAACGTTGAAAGTGTCCCTTGATTTAAAACATGATGTGAACCTATTTGGATTTATATTCGGTAAAACGATAGTATCCCAATGACCCTTGTTGCAAAAATGAGATTTTAGCCTAATTGGTTACATGTTTGATAAATGGGAAGGTTGAAAGTGTTTCTTGATTTAAAACATAATATATGAACCTTTTTGGTTTTGTAATTGGTAAAACGAAAGTATCGGGATGACCCTTGTCGCGAAAATGAGATTTTAGCCTATATGGTTACATATTTGATAAATATGATGGTTGAGCTTGTCCCTCGATGTCTCGATGTCCCTTGAAAGTATTCGGTAAAATGAAAGTATTCAAATGTCCCTTGTCGCGAAAATGAGATTTTAGCCTATTTGGTGATAAAGTTTGATAAAGGGGAAGATTGAAAGTATCGGAATGACCTTTGTCGCGAAAATGAGATTTTAGCCTATATGGTTACATATTTGATAAATATGATGGTTGAGCTTGTCCCTCGATGTCTCGATGTCCCTTGAAAGTATTCGGTAAAGTGAAAGTATTGAAATGTCCCTTGTCACGAAAATGAGATTTTAGCCTATTTGGTTATAATGTTTGATAAATGGGAAGATTGAAAGTATCGGAATGACCTTTGTCGCGAAAATGAGATTTTAGCCTATATGGTTACATATTTGATAAATATGATGGTTGAGCTTGTCCCTCGATGTCTCGATGTCCCTTGAAAGTATTCGGTAAAATGAAAGTATTGAAATGTCCCTTGTCGCGAAAATGAGATTTTAGCCTATTTGGTTATAAAGTTTGATAAATGGGAAGATTGAAAGTATCGGAATGACCCTTGTCGCGAAAATGAGATTTTAGCCTATATGGTTACATATTTGATAAATATGATGGTTGAGCTTGTCCCTCGATGTCTCGATGTCCCTTGAAAGTATTCGGTAAAATTAAAGTATTGAAATGTCCTTTGTCGCGAAAATGAGATTTTAGCCTATTTGGTTATAAAGTTTGATAAATGGGAAGATTGAAAGTATCGGAATGACCTTTGTCGCGAAAATGAGATTTTAGCCTATATGGTTACATATTTGATAAATATGATGGTTGAGCTTGTCCCTCGATGTCTTGATGTCCCTTGAAAGTATTCGGTAAAGTGAAAGTATTGAAATGTCCCTTGTCACGAAAATGAGATTTTAGCCTATTTGGTTATAATGTTTGATAAATGGGAAGATTGAAAGTATCGGAATGACCTTTGTCGCGAAAATGAGATTTTAGCCTATATGGTTACATATTTGATAAATATGATGGTTGAGCTTGTCCCTCGATGTCTCGATGTCCCTTGAAAGTATTTGGTAAAATGAAAGTATTGAAATGTCCCTTGTCGCGAAAATGAGATTTTAGCCTATTTGGTTATAAAGTTTGATAAATGGGAAGATTGAAAGTATCGGAATGACCCTTGTCGCGAAAATGAGATTTTAGCCTATATGGTTACATATTTGATAAATATGATGGTTGAGCTTGTCCCTCGATGTCTCGATGTCCCTTGAAAGTATTCGGTAAAATGAAAGTATTGAAATGTCCTTTGTCGCGAAAATGAGATTTTAGCCTATTTGGTTATAAAGTTTGATAAATGGGAAGATTGAAACTGTCCCTTGATACTTGATGTGAACTTATTTTGTTTTGTAATCAGTAAAACAAAAGTATTGGAATGACCTTTGTCGCGAAAAAGGGATTGTAGCCTATTTGGTTACAAAGTTTGATAAATGGGAACGTTGAAAGTGTCCCTTGATTTAAAACATGATGTGAACCTATTTGGATTTATATTCGGTAAAACGATAGTATCCCAATGACCCTTGTTGCAAAAATGAGATTTTAGCCTAATTGGTTACATGTTTGATAAATGGGAAGGTTGAAAGTGTTTCTTGATTTAAAACATAATATATGAACCTTTTTGGTTTTGTAATTGGTAAAACGAAAGTATCGGAATGACCCTTGTCGCGAAAATGAGATTTTAGCCTATATGGTTACATATTTGATAAATATGATGGTTGAGCTTGTCCCTCGATGTCTCGATGTCCCTTGAAAGTATTCGGTAAAATGAAAGTATTCAAATGTCCCTTGTCGCGAAAATGAGATTTTAGCCTATTTGGTGATAAAGTTTGATAAATGGGAAGATTGAAAGTATCGGAATGACCTTTGTCGCGAAAATGAGATTTTAGCCTATATGGTTACATATTTGATAAATATGATGGTTGAGCTTGTCCCTCGATGTCTCGATGTCCCTTGAAAGTATTCGGTAAAGTGAAAGTATTGAAATGTCCCTTGTCACGAAAATGAGATTTTAGCCTATTTGGTTATAATGTTTGATAAATGGGAAGATTGAAAGTATCGGAATGACCTTTGTCGCGAAAATGAGATTTTAGCCTATATGGTTACATATTTGATAAATATGATGGTTGAGCTTGTCCCTCGATGTCTCGATGTCCCTTGAAAGTATTCGGTAAAATGAAAGTATTGAAATGTCCCTTGTCGCGAAAATGAGATTTTAGCCTATTTGGTTATAAAGTTTGATAAATGGGAAGATTGAAAGTATCGGAATGACCCTTGTCGCGAAAATGAGATTTTAGCCTATATGGTTACATATTTGATAAATATGATGGTTGAGCTTGTCCCTCGATGTCTCGATGTCCCTTGAAAGTATTCGGTAAAATGAAAGTATTGAAATGTCCTTTGTCGCGAAAATGAGATTTTAGCCTATTTGGTTATAAAGTTTGATAAATGGGAAGATTGAAACTGTCCCTTGATACTTGATGTGAACTTATTTTGTTTTGTAATCAGTAAAACAAAAGTATTGGAATGACCTTTGTCGCGAAAAAGGGATTGTAGCCTATTTGGTTACAAAGTTTGATAAATGGGAACGTTGAAAGTGTCCCTTGATTTAAAACATGATGTGAACCTATTTGGATTTATATTCGGTAAAACGATAGTATCCGAATGACCCTTGTTGCAAAAATGAGATTTTAGCCTAATTGGTTACATGTTTGATAAATGGGAAGGTTGAAAGTGTTTCTTGATTTAAAACATAATATATGAACCTTTTTGGTTTTGTAATTGGTAAAACGAAAGTATCGGAATGACCCTTGTCGCGAAAATGAGATTTTAGCCTATATGGTTACATATTTGATAAATATGATGGTTGAGCTTGTCCCTCGATGTCTCGATGTCCCTTGAAAGTATTCGGTAAAATGAAAGTATTGAAATGTCCCTTGTCGCGAAAATGAGATTTTAGCCTATTTGGTGATAAAGTTTGATAAATGGGAAGATTGAAAGTATCGGAATGACCTTTGTCGCGAAAATGAGATTTTAGCCTATATGGTTACATATTTGATAAATATGATGGTTGAGCTTGTCCCTCGATGTCTCGATGTCCCTTGAAAGTATTCGGTAAAGTGAAAGTATTGAAATGTCCCTTGTCGCGAAAATGAGATTTTAGCCTATTTGGTTATAATGTTTGATAAATGGGAAGATTGAAAGTATCGGAATGACCTTTGTCGCGAAAATGAGATTTTAGCCTATATGGTTACATATTTGATAAATATGATGGTTGAGCTTGTCCCTCGATGTCTCGATGTCCCTTGAAAGTATTTGGTAAAATGAAAGTATTGAAATGTCCCTTGTCGCGAAAATGAGATTTTAGCCTATTTGGTTATAAAGTTTGATAAATGGGAAGATTGAAAGTATCGGAATGACCCTTGTCGCGAAAATGAGATTTTAGCCTATATGGTTACATATTTGATAAATATGATGGTTGAGCTTGTCCCTCGATGTCTCGATGTCCCTTGAAAGTATTCGGTAAAATGAAAGTATTGAAATGTCCTTTGTCGCGAAAATGAGATTTTAGCCTATTTGGTTATAAAGTTTGATAAATGGGAAGATTGAAACTGTCCCTTGATACTTGATGTGAACTTATTTTGTTTTGTAATCAGTAAAACAAAAGTATTGGAATGACCTTTGTCGCGAAAAAGGGATTGTAGCCTATTTGGTTACAAAGTTTGATAAATGGGAACGTTGAAAGTGTCCCTTGATTTAAAACATGATGTGAACCTATTTGGATTTATATTCGGTAAAACGATAGTATCCCAATGACCCTTGTTGCAAAAATGAGATTTTAGCCTAATTGGTTACATGTTTGATAAATGGGAAGGTTGAAAGTGTTTCTTGATTTAAAACATAATATATGAACCTTTTTGGTTTTGTAATTGGTAAAACGAAAGTATCGGAATAACCCTTGTCGCGAAAATGAGATTTTAGCCTATATGGTTACATATTTGATAAATATGATGGTTGAGCTTGTCCCTCGATGTCTCGATGTCCCTTGAAAGTATTCGGTAAAATGAAAGTATTCAAATGTCCCTTGTCGCGAAAATGAGATTTTAGCCTATTTGGTGGTAAAGTTTGATAAATGGGAAGATTGAAAGTATCGGAATGACCTTTGTCGCGAAAATGAGATTTTAGCCTATATGGTTACATATTTGATAAATATGATGGTTGAGCTTGTCCCTCGATGTCTCGATGTCCCTTGAAAGTATTCGGTAAAGTGAAAGTATTGAAATGTCCCTTGTCGCGAAAATGAGATTTTAGCCTATTTGGTTATAAAGTTTGATAAATGGGAAAATTGAAAGTATCGGAATGACCTTTGTTGCGAAAATGAGATTTTAGCCTATATGGTTACATATTTGATAAATATGATGGTTGAGCTTATCACTCGATGTCTCGATGTCCCTTGAAAGTATTCGGTAAAATGAAAGTATTGAAATGTCCCTTGTCGCGAAAATGAGATTTTAGCCTATTTGGTTATAAAGTTTGATAAATGGGAAGATTGAAAGTATCGGAATGACCCTTGTCGCGAAAATGAGATTTTAGCCTATATGGTTACATATTTGATAAATATGATGGTTGAGCTTGTCCCTCGATGTCTCGATGTCCCTTGAAAGTATTCGGTAAAATGAAAGTATTGAAATGTCCTTTGTCGCGAAAATGAGATTTTAGCCTATTTGGTTATAATGTTTGATAAATGGGAAGATTGAAACTGTCCCTTGATACTTGATGTGAACTTATTTTGTTTTGTAATCAGTAAAACAAAAGTATTGGAATGACCTTTGTCGCGAAAAAGGGATTGTAGCCTATTTGGTTACAAAGTTTGATAAATGGGAACGTTGAAAGTGTCCCTTGATTTAAAACGTGATGTGAACCTATTTGGATTTATATTCGGTAAAACGATAGTATCCGAATGACCCTTGTTGCAAAAATGAGATTTTAGCCTAATTGGTTACATGTTTGATAAATGGGAAGGTTGAAAGTTTTTCTTGATTTAAAACATGATATATGAACCTTTTTGGTTTTGTAATTGGTAAAACGAAAGTATCGGAATGACCCTTGTCGCGAAAATGAGATTTTAGCCTATATGGTTACATATTTGATAAATATGATGGTTGAGCTTGTCCCTCGATGTCTCGATGTCCCTTGAAAGTATTCGGTAAAATGAAAGTATTGAAATGTCCCTTGTCTCGAAAATGAGATTTTAGCCTATTTGGTGATAAAGTTTGATAAATGGGAAGATTGAAAGTATCGGAATGACCTTTGTCGCGAAAATGAGATTTTAGCCTATATGGTTACATATTTGATAAATATGATGGTTGAGCTTGTCCCTCGATGTCTCGATGTCCCTTGAAAGTATTCGGTAAAATGAAAGTATTGAAATGTCCCTTGTCGCAAAAATGAGATTTTAGCCTAATTAGTTACATGTTTGATAAATGGGAAGGTTGAAAGTGTTTTTTGATTTAAAACATGATATATGAACCTTTTTGGTTTTGTAATTGGTAAAACGAAAGTATCGGAATGACCCTTGTCGCGAAAATGAGATTTTAGCCTATATGGTTACATATTTGATAAATATGATGGTTGAGCTTGTCCCTCGATGTCTCGATGTCCCTTGAAAGTATTCGGTAAAATGAAAGTATTGAAATGTCCCTTGTCGCGAAAATGAGATTTTAGCCTATTTGGTGATAAAGTTTGATAAATGGGAAGATTGAAAGTATCGGAATGACCTTTGTCGCGAAAATGAGATTTTAGCCTATATGGTTACATATTTGATAAATATGATGGTTGAGCTTGTCCCTCGATGTCTCGATGTCCCTTGAAAGTATTCGGTAAAGTGAAAGTATTGAAATGTCCCTTGTCGCGAAAATGAGATTTTAGCCTATTTGGTTATAATGTTTGATAAATGGGAAGATTGAAAGTATCGGAATGACCTTTGTCGCGAAAATGAGATTTTAGCCTATATGGTTACATATTTGATAAATATGATGGTTGAGCTTGTCCCTCGATGTCTCGATGTCCCTTGAAAGTATTTGGTAAAATGAAAGTATTGAAATGTCCCTTGTCGCGAAAATGAGATTTTAGCCTATTTGGTTATAAAGTTTGATAAATGGGAAGATTGAAAGTATCGGAATGACCCTTGTCGCGAAAATGAGATTTTAGCCTATATGGTTACATATTTGATAAATATGATGGTTGAGCTTGTCCCTCGATGTCTCGATGTCCCTTGAAAGTATTCGGTAAAATGAAAGTATTGAAATGTCCTTTGTCGCGAAAATGAGATTTTAGCCTATTTGGTTATAAAGTTTGATAAATGGGAAGATTGAAACTGTCCCTTGATACTTGATGTGAACTTATTTTGTTTTGTAATCAGTAAAACAAAAGTATTGGAATGACCTTTGTCGCGAAAAAGGGATTGTAGCCTATTTGGTTACAAAGTTTGATAAATGGGAACGTTGAAAGTGTCCCTTGATTTAAAACATGATGTGAACCAATTTGGATTTATATTCGGTAAAACGATAGTATCCCAATGACCCTTGTTGCAAAAATGAGATTTTAGCCTAATTGGTTACATGTTTGATAAATGGGAAGGTTGAAAGTGTTTCTTGATTTAAAACATAATATATGAACCTTTTTGGTTTTGTAATTGGTAAAACGAAAGTATCGGAATGACCCTTGTCGCGAAAATGAGATTTTAGCCTATATGGTTACATATTTGATAAATATGATGGTTGAGCTTGTCCCTCGATGTCTCGATGTCCCTTGAAAGTATTCGGTAAAATGAAAGTATTCAAATGTCCCTTGTCGCGAAAATGAGATTTTAGCCTATTTGGTGGTAAAGTTTGATAAATGGGAAGATTGAAAGTATCGGAATGACCTTTGTCGCGAAAATGAGATTTTAGCCTATATGGTTACATATTTGATAAATATGATGGTTGAGTTTGTCCCTCGATGTCTCGATGTCCCTTGAAAGTATTCGGTAAAGTGAAAGTATTGAAATGTCCCTTGTCGCGAAAATGAGATTTTAGCCTATTTGGTTATAAAGTTTGATAAATGGGAAAATTGAAAGTATCGGAATGACCTTTGTTGCGAAAATGAGATTTTAGCCTATATGGTTACATATTTGATAAATATGATGGTTGAGCTTATCACTCGATGTCTCGATGTCCCTTGAAAGTATTCGGTAAAATGAAAGTATTGAAATGTCCCTTGTCGCGAAAATGAGATTTTAGCCTATTTGGTTATAAAGTTTGATAAATGGGAAGATTGAAAGTATCGGAATGACCCTTGTCGCGAAAATGAGATTTTAGCCTATATGGTTACATATTTGATAAATATGATGGTTGAGCTTGTCCCTCGATGTCTCGATGTCCCTTGAAAGTATTCGGTAAAATGAAAGTATTGAAATGTCCTTTGTCGCGAAAATGAGATTTTAGCCTATTTGGTTATAATGTTTGATAAATGGGAAGATTGAAACTGTCCCTTGATACTTGATGTGAACTTATTTTGTTTTGTAATCAGTAAAACAAAAGTATTGGAATGACCTTTGTCGCGAAAAAGGGATTGTAGCCTATTTGGTTACAAAGTTTGATAAATGGGAACGTTGAAAGTGTCCCTTGATTTAAAACATGATGTGAACCTATTTGGATTTATATTCGGTAAAACGATAGTATCCGAATGACCCTTGTTGCAAAAATGAGATTTTAGCCTAATTGGTTACATGTTTGATAAATGGGAAGGTTGAAAGTTTTTCTTGATTTAAAACATGATATATGAACCTTTTTGGTTTTGTAATTGGTCAAACGAAAGTATCGGAATGACCCTTGTCGCGAAAATGAGATTTTAGCCTATATGGTTACATATTTGATAAATATGATGGTTGAGCTTGTCCCTCGATGTCTCGATGTCCCTTGAAAGTATTCGGTAAAATGAAAGTATTGAAATGTCCCTTGTCTCGAAAATGAGATTTTAGCCTATTTGGTGATAAAGTTTGATAAATGGGAAGATTGAAAGTATCGGAATGACCTTTGTCGTGAAAATGAGATTTTAGCCTATATGGTTACATATTTGATAAATATGATGGTTGAGCTTGTCCCTCGATGTCTCGATGTCCCTTGAAAGTATTCGGTAAAGTGAAAGTATTGAAATGTCCCTTGTCGCGAAAATGAGATTTTAGCCTATTTGGTTATAAAGTTTGATAAATGGGAAGATTGAAAGTATCGGAATGACCTTTGTTGCGAAAATGAGATTTTAGCCTATATGGTTACATATTTGATAAATATGATGGTTGAGCTTGTCCCTCGATGTCTCGATGTCCCTTGAAAGTATTCGGTAAAGTGAAAGTATTGAAATGTCCCTTGTCGCGAAAATGAGATTTTAGCCTATATGGTTACATATTTGATAAATATGATGGTTGAGCTTGTCCCTCGATGTCTCGATGTCCCTTGAAAGTATTCGGTAAAATGAAAGTATTCAAATGTCCCTTGTCGCGAAAATGAGATTTTAGCCTATTTGGTGGTAAAGTTTGATAAATGGGAAGATTGAAAGTATCGGAATGACCTTTGTCGCGAAAATGAGATTTTAGCCTATATGGTTACATATTTGATAAATATGATGGTTGAGCTTGTCCCTCGATGTCTCGATGTCCCTTGAAAGTATTCGGTAAAGTGAAAGTATTGAAATGTCCCTTGTCGCGAAAATGAGATTTTAGCCTATTTGGTTATAAAGTTTGATAAATGGGAAAATTGAAAGTATCGGAATGACCTTTGTTGCGAAAATGAGATTTTAGCCTATATGGTTACATATTTGATAAATATGATGGTTGAGCTTATCACTCGATGTCTCGATGTCCCTTGAAAGTATTCGGTAAAATGAAAGTATTGAAATGTCCCTTGTCGCGAAAATGAGATTTTAGCCTATTTGGTTATAAAGTTTGATAAATGGGAAGATTGAAAGTATCGGAATGACCCTTGTCGCGAAAATGAGATTTTAGCCTATATGGTTACATATTTGATAAATATGATGGTTGAGCTTGTCCCTCGATGTCTCGATGTCCCTTGAAAGTATTCGGTAAAATGAAAGTATTGAAATGTCCTTTGTCGCGAAAATGAGATTTTAGCCTATTTGGTTATAATGTTTAATAAATGGGAAGATTGAAACTGTCCCTTGATACTTGATGTGAACTTATTTTGTTTTGTAATCAGTAAAACAAAAGTATTGGAATGACCTTTGTCGCGAAAAAGGGATTGTAGCCTATTTGGTTACAAAGTTTGAGAAATGGGAACGTTGAAAGTGTCCCTTGATTTAAAACATGATGTGAACCTATTTGGATTTATATTCGGTAAAACGATAGTATCCGAATGACCCTTGTTGCAAAAATGAGATTTTAGCTTAATTGGTTACATGTTTGATAAATGGGAAGGTTGAAAGTTTTTCTTGATTTAAAACATGATATATGAACCTTTTTGGTTTTGTAATTGGTAAAACGAAAGTATCGGAATGACCCTTGTCGCGAAAATGAGATTTTAGCCTATATGGTTACATATTTGATAAATATGATGGTTGAGCTTGTCCCTCGATGTCTCGATGTCCCTTGAAAGTATTCGGTAAAATGAAAGTATTGAAATGTCCCTTGTCTCGAAAATGAGATTTTAGCCTATTTGGTGATAAAGTTTGATAAATGGGAAGATTGAAAGTATCGGAATGACCTTTGTCGCGAAAATGAGATTTTAGCCTATATGGTTACATATTTGATAAATATGATGGTTGAGCTTGTCCCTCGATGTCTCGATGTCCCTTGAAAGTATTCGGTAAAATGAAAGTATTGAAATGTCCCTTGTGGCAAAAATGAGATTTTAGCCTAATTAGTTACATGTTTGATAAATGGGAAGGTTGAAAGTGTTTCTTGATTTAAAACATGATATATGAACCTTTTTGGTTTTGTAATTGGTAAAACGAAAGTATCGGAATGACCCTTGTCGCGAAAATGAGATTTTAGCCTATATGGTTACATATTTGATAAATATGATGGTTGAGCTTGTCCCTCGATGTCTCGATGTCCCTTGAAAGTATTCGGTAAAATGAAAGTATTGAAATGTCCCTTGTCGCGAAAATGAGATTTTAGCCTATTTGGTGATAAAGTTTGATAAATGTGAAGATTGAAAGTATCGGAATGACCTTTGTCGCGAAAATGAGATTTTAGCCTATATGGTTACATATTTGATAAATATGATGGTTGAGCTTGTCCCTCGATGTCTCGATGTCCCTTGAAAGTATTCGGTAAAGTGAAAGTATTGAAATGTCCCTTGTCGCGAAAATGAGATTTTAGCCTATTTGGTTATAAAGTTTGATAAATGGGAAGATTGAAAGTATCGGAATGACCTTTGTTGCGAAAATGAGATTTTAGCCTATATGGTTACATATTTGATAAATATGATGGTTGAGCTTGTCCCTCGATGTCTCGATGTCCCTTGAAAGTATTCGGTAAAGTGAAAGTATTGAAATGTCCCTTGTCGCGAAAATGAGATTTTAGCCTATTTGGTTATAAAGTTTGATAAATGGGAAGATTGAAAGTATCGGAATGAGCTTTGTTGCGAAAATGAGATTTTAGCCTATATGGTTACATATTTGATAAATATGATGGTTGAGCTTATCACTCGATGTCTCGATGTCCCTTAAAAGTATTCGGTAAAATGAAAGTATTGAAATGTCCTTTGTCGCGAAAATGAGATTTTAGCCTATTTGGTTATAATGTTTGATAAATGGGAAGATTGAAACTGTCCCTTGATACTTGATGTGAACTTATTTTGTTTTGTAATCAGTAAAACAAAAGTATTGGAATGACCTTTGTCGCGAAAAAGGGATTGTAGCCTATTTGGTTACAAAGTTTGATAAATGGGAACGTTGAAAGTGTCCCTTGATTTAAAACATGATGTGAACCTATTTGGATTTATATTCGGTAAAACGATAGTATCCGAATGACCCTTGTTGCAAAAATGAGATTTTAGCCTAATTGGTTACATGTTTGATAAATGGGAAGGTTGAAAGTTTTTCTTGATTTACAACATGATATATGAACCTTTTTGGTTTTGTAATTGGTAAAACGAAAGTATCGGAATGACCCTTGTCGCGAAAATGAGATTTTAGCCTATATGGTTACATATTTGATAAATATGATGGTTGAGCTTGTCCCTCGATGTCTCGATGTCCCTTGAAAGTATTCGGTAAAATGAAAGTATTGAAATGTCCCTTGTCGCGAAAATGAGATTTTAGCCTATTTGGTGATAAAGTTTGATAAATGGGAAGATTGAAAGTATCGGAATGACCTTTGTCGCGAAAATGAGATTTTAGCCTATATGGTTACATATTTGATAAATATGATGGTTGAGCTTGTCCCTCGATGTCTCGATGTCCCTTGAAAGTATTCGGTAAAATGAAAGTATTGAAATGTCCCTTGTCGCGAAAATGAGATTTTAGCCTATTTGGTGATAAAGTTTGATAAATGTGAAGATTGAAAGTATCGGAATGACCTTTGTCGCGAAAATGAGATTTTAGCCTATATGGTTACATATTTGATAAATATGATGGTTGAGCTTGTCCCTCGATGTCTCGATGTCCCTTGAAAGTATTCGGTAAAGTGAAAGTATTGAAATGTCCCTTGTCGCGAAAATGAGATTTTAGCCTATTTGGTTATAAAGTTTGATAAATGGGAAGATTGAAAGTATCGGAATGACCTTTGTTGCGAAAATGAGATTTTAGCCTATATGGTTACATATTTGATAAATCTGATGGTTGAGCTTGTCCCTCGATGTCTCGATGTCCCTTGAAAGTATTCGGTAAAGTGAAAGTATTGAAATGTCCCTTGTCGCGAAAATGAGATTTTAGCCTATTTGGTTATAAAGTTTGATAAATGGGAAGATTGAAAGTATCGGAATGAGCTTTGTTGCGAAAATGAGATTTTAGCCTATATGGTTACATATTTGATAAATATGATGGTTGAGCTTATCACTCGATGTCTCGATGTCCCTTAAAAGTATTCGGTAAAATGAAAGTATTGAAATGTCCTTTGTCGCGAAAATGAGATTTTAGCCTATTTGGTTATAATGTTTGATAAATGGGAAGATTGAAACTGTCCCTTGATACTTGATGTGAACTTATTTTGTTTTGTAATCAGTAAAACAAAAGTATTGGAATGACCTTTGTCGCGAAAAAGGGATTGTAGCCTATTTGGTTACAAAGTTTGATAAATGGGAACGTTGAAAGTGTCCCTTGATTTAAAACATGATGTGAACCTATTTGGATTTATATTCGGTAAAACGATAGTATCCGAATGACCCTTGTTGCAAAAATGAGATTTTAGCCTAATTGGTTACATGTTTGATAAATGGGAAGGTTGAAAGTTTTTCTTGATTTACAACATGATATATGAACCTTTTTGGTTTTGTAATTGGTAAAACGAAAGTATCGGAATGACCCTTGTCGCGAAAATGAGATTTTAGCCTATATGGTTACATATTTGATAAATATGATGGTTGAGCTTGTCCCTCGATGTCTCGATGTCCCTTGAAAGTATTCGGTAAAATGAAAGTATTGAAATGTCCCTTGTCGCGAAAATGAGATTTTAGCCTATTTGGTGATAAAGTTTGATAAATGGGAAGATTGAAAGTATCGGAATGACCTTTGTCGCGAAAATGAGATTTTAGCCTATATGGTTACATATTTGATAAATATGATGGTTGAGCTTGTCCCTCGATGTCTCGATGTCCCTTGAAAGTATTCGGTAAAATGAAAGTATTGAAATGCCCCTTGTCGCAAAAATGAGATTTTAGCCTAATTAGTTACATGTTTGATAAATGGGAAGGTTGAAAGTGTTTCTTGATTTAAAACATGATATATGAACCTTTTTGGTTTTGTAATTGGTAAAACGAAAGTATCGGAATGACCCTTGTCGCGAAAATGAGATTTTAGCCTACATGGGTACATATTTGATAAATATGATGGTTGAGCTTGTCCCTCGATGTCTCGATGTCCCTTGAAAGTATTCGGTAAAATGAAAGTATTGAAATGTCGCTTGTCGCGAAAATGAGATTTTAGCCTATTTGGTGATAAAGTTTGATGAATGTGAAGATTGAAAGTATCGGAATGACCTTTGTCGCGAAAATGAGATTTTAGCCTATATGGTTACATATTTGATAAATATGATGGTTGAGCTTGTCCCTCGATGTCTCGATGTCCCTTGAAAGTATTCGGTAAAGTGAAAGTATTGAAATGTCCCTTGTCGCGAAAATGAGATTTTAGCCTATTTGGTTATAAAGTTTGATAAATGGGAAGATTGAAAGTATCGGAATGACCTTTGTTGCGAAAATGAGATTTTAGCCTATATGGTTACATATTTGATAAATATGATGGTTGAGCTTGTCCCTCGATGTCCCTTGAAAGTATTCGGTAAAATGAAAGTATTGAAATGTCCCTTGTCGCGAAAATGAGATTTTAGCCTATTTGGTTATAAAGTTTGATAAATGGGAAGATTGAAAGTATCGGAATGACCCTTGTCGCGAAAATGAGATTTTAGCCTATATGGTTACATATTTGATAAATATGATGGTTGAGCTTGTCCCTCGATGTCTCGATGTCCCTTGAAAGTATTCGGTAAAATGAAAGTATTGAAATGTCCTTTGTCGCGAAAATGAGATTTTAGCCTATTTGGTTATAAAGTTTGATAAATGGGAAGATTGAAACTGTCCCTTGATACTTGATGTGAACTTATTCTGTTTTGTAATCAGTAAAACAAAAGTATTGGAATGACCTTTCTCGCGAAAAAGGGATTGTAGCCTATTTGGTTACAAAGTTTGATAAATGGGAACGTTAAAAGTGTCCCTTGATTTAAAACATGATGTGAACCTATTTGGATTTATATTCGGTAAAACGATAGTATTCGAATGACCCTTGTCGCAAAAATGAGATTTTAGCCTAATTGGTTACATGTTTGATAAATGGGAAGGTTGAAAGTGTTTCTTGATTTAAAACATGATATATGAACCTTTTTGGTTTTGTAATTGGTTAAACGAAAGTATCGGAATGACCCTTGTCGCGAAAATGAGATTTTAGCCTATATGGTTACATATTTGATAAATATGATGGTTGAGCTTGTCCCTCGATGTCTCGATGTCCCTTGAAAGTATTCGGTAAAATGAAAGTATTGAAATGTCCCTTGTCGCGAAAATGAGATTTTAGCCTATTTGGTTATAAAGTTTGATAAATGGGAAGATTGAAATTATCGGAATGACCCTTGTCGCGAAAATGAGATTTTAGCCTATATGGTTACATATTTGATAAATATGATGGTTGAGCTTGTCCCTCGATGTCTCGATGTCCCTTGAAAGTATTCGGTAAAGTGAAAGTATTGAAATGTCCCTTGTCGCAAAAATGAGATTTTAGCCTATTTGGTTATAAAGTTTGATAATTGGGAAGATTGAAAGTATCGGAATGACCTTTGTCGCGAAAATGAGATTTTAGCCTATATGGTTACATATTTGATAAATATGATGGTTGAGTTTGTCCCTCGATGTCTCGATGTCCCTTGAAAGTATTCGGTAAAATGAAAGTATTGAAATGTCCCTTGTCGCGAAAATGAGATTTTAGCCTATTTGGTTATAAAGTTTGATAAATGGGAAGATTGAAAGTATCGGAATGACCCTTGTCGCGAAAATGAGATTTTAGCCTATATGGTTACATATTTGATAAATATGATGGTTGAGCTTATCACTCGATGTCTCGATGTCCCTTAAAAGTATTCGGTAAAATGAAAGTATTGAAATGTCCTTTGTCGCGAAAATGAGATTTTAGCCTATTTGGTTATAATGTTTGATAAATGGGAAGATTGAAACTGTCCCTTGATACTTGATGTGAACTTATTTTGTTTTGTAATCAGTAAAACAAAAGTATTGGAATGACCTTTGTCGCGAAAAAGGGATTGTAGCCTATTTGGTTACAAAGTTTGATAAATGGGAACGTTGAAAGTGTCCCTTGATTTAAAACATGATGTGAACCTATTTGGATTTATATTCGGTAAAACGATAGTATCCGAATGACCCTTGTTGCAAAAATGAGATTTTAGCCTAATTGGTTACATGTTTGATAAATGGGAAGGTTGAAAGTTTTTCTTGATTTACAACATGATATATGAACCTTTTTGGTTTTGTAATTGGTAAAACGAAAGTATCGGAATGACCCTTGTCGCGAAAATGAGATTTTAGCCTATATGGTTACATATTTGATAAATATGATGGTTGAGCTTGTCCCTCGATGTCTCGATGTCCCTTGAAAGTATTCGGTAAAATGAAAGTATTGAAATGTCCCTTGTCGCGAAAATGAGATTTTAGCCTATTTGGTGATAAAGTTTGATAAATGGGAAGATTGAAAGTATCGGAATGACCTTTGTCGCGAAAATGAGATTTTAGCCTATATGGTTACATATTTGATAAATATGATGGTTGAGCTTGTCCCTCGATGTCTCGATGTCCCTTGAAAGTATTCGGTAAAATGAAAGTATTGAAATGTCCCTTGTCGCAAAAATGAGATTTTAGCCTAATTAGTTACATGTTTGATAAATGGGAAGGTTGAAAGTGTTTCTTGATTTAAAACATGATATATGAACCTTTTTGGTTTTGTAATTGGTAAAATGAAAGTATCGGAATGACCCTTGTCGCGAAAATGAGATTTTAGCCTATATGGTTACATATTTGATAAATATGATGGTTGAGCTTGTCCCTCGATGTCTCGATGTCCCTTGAAAGTATTCGGTAAAATGAAAGTATTGAAATGTCCCTTGTCGCGAAAATGAGATTTTAGCCTATTTGGTGATAAAGTTTGATAAATGTGAAGATTGAAAGTATCGGAATGACCTTTGTCGCGAAAATGAGATTTTAGCCTATATGGTTACATATTTGATAAATATGATGGTTGAGCTTGTCCCTCGATGTCTCGATGTCCCTTGAAAGTATTCGGTAAAATGAAAGTATTGAAATGTCCCTTGTCGCAAAAATGAGATTTTAGCCTAATTAGTTACATGTTTGATAAATGGGAAGGTTGAAAGTGTTTCTTGATTTAAAACATGATATATGAACCTTTTTGGTTTTGTAATTGGTAAAACGAAAGTATCGGAATGACCCTTGTCGCGAAAATGAGATTTTAGCCTATATGGTTACATATTTGATAAATATGATGGTTGAGCTTGTCCCTCGATGTCTCGATGTCCCTTGAAAGTATTCGGTAAAATGAAAGTATTGAAATGTCCCTTGTCGCGAAAATGAGATTTTAGCCTATTTGGTGATAAAGTTTGATGAATGTGAAGATTGAAAGTATCGGAATGACCTTTGTCGCGAAAATGAGATTTTAGCCTATATGGTTACATATTTGATAAATATGATGGTTGAGCTTGTCCCTCGATGTCTCGATGTCCCTTGAAAGTATTCGGTAAAGTGAAAGTATTGAAATGTCCCTTGTCGCGAAAATGAGATTTTAGCCTATTTGGTTATAAAGTTTGATAAATGGGAAGATTGAAAGTATCGGAATGACCTTTGTTGCGAAAATGAGATTTTAGCCTATATGGTTACATATTTGATAAATATGATGGTTGAGCTTGTCCCTCGATGTCCCTTGAAAGTATTCGGTAAAATGAAAGTATTGAAATGTCCCTTGTCGCGAAAATGAGATTTTAGCCTATTTGGTTATAAAGTTTGATAAATGGGAAGATTGAAAGTATCGGAATGACCCTTGTCGCGAAAATGAGATTTTAGCCTATATGGTTACATATTTGATAAATATGATGGTTGAGCTTGTCCCTCGATGTCTCGATGTCCCTTGAAAGTATTCGGTAAAATGAAAGTATTGAAATGTCCTTTGTCGCGAAAATGAGATTTTAGCCTATTTGGTTATAAAGTTTGATAAATGGGAAGATTGAAACTGTCCCTTGATACTTGATGTGAACTTATTCTGTTTTGTAATCAGTAAAACAAAAGTATTGGAATGACCTTTCTCGCGAAAAAGGGATTGTAGCCTATTTGGTTACAAAGTTTGATAAATGGGAACGTTAAAAGTGTCCCTTGATTTAAAACATGATGTGAACCTATTTGGATTTATATTCGGTAAAACGATAGTATTCGAATGACCCTTGTCGCAAAAATGAGATTTTAGCCTAATTGGTTACATGTTTGATAAATGGGAAGGTTGAAAGTGTTTCTTGATTTAAAACATGATATATGAACCTTTTTGGTTTTGTAATTGGTTAAACGAAAGTATCGGAATGACCCTTGTCGCGAAAATGAGATTTTAGCCTATATGGTTACATATTTGATAAATATGATGGTTGAGCTTGTCCCTCGATGTCTCGATGTCCCTTGAAAGTATTCGGTAAAATGAAAGTATTGAAATGTCCCTTGTCGCGAAAATGAGATTTTAGCCTATTTGGTTATAAAGTTTGATAAATGGGAAGATTGAAATTATCGGAATGACCCTTGTCGCGAAAATGAGATTTTAGCCTATATGGTTACATATTTGATAAATATGATGGTTGAGCTTGTCCCTCGATGTCTCGATGTCCCTTGAAAGTATTCGGTAAAGTGAAAGTATTGAAATGTCCCTTGTCGCAAAAATGAGATTTTAGCCTATTTGGTTATAAAGTTTGATAATTGGGAAGATTGAAAGTATCGGAATGACCTTTGTCGCGAAAATGAGATTTTAGCCTATATGGTTACATATTTGATAAATATGATGGTTGAGTTTGTCCCTCGATGTCTCGATGTCCCTTGAAAGTATTCGGTAAAATGAAAGTATTGAAATGTCCCTTGTCGCGAAAATGAGATTTTAGCCTATTTGGTTATAAAGTTTGATAAATGGGAAGATTGAAAGTATCGGAATGACCCTTGTCGCGAAAATGAGATTTTAGCCTATATGGTTACATATTTGATAAATATGATGGTTGAGCTTGTCCCTCGATGTCTTGATGTCCCTTGAAAGTATTCGGTAAAATGAAAGTATTGAAATGTCCTTTGTCGCGAAAATTAGATTTTAGCCTATTTGGTGATAAAGTTTGATAAATGGGAAGATTGAAAGTATCGGAATGACCCTTGTCGCGAAAATGAGATTTTAGCCTATATGGTTACATATTTGATAAATATGATGGTTGAGCTTGTCCCTCGATGTCTCGATGTCCCTTGAAAGTATTCGGTAAAATGAAAGTATTGAAATGTCCTATGTCGCGAAAATGAGATTTTAGCCTATTTGGTTATAAAGTTTGATAAATGGGAAGATTGAAACTGTTCCTTGATACTTGATGTGAACTTATTCTGTTTTGTAATCAGTAAAACAAAAGTATTGGAATGACCTTTCTCGCGAAAAGGGGATTGTAGCCTATTTGGTTACAAAGTTTGATAAATGGGAACGTTGAAAGTGTCCCTTGATTTAAAACATGATGTGAACCTATTTGGATTTATATTCGGTAAAACGATAGTATTCGAATGACCCTTGTCGCAAAAATGAGATTTTAGCCTAATTGGTTACATGTTTGATAAATGGGAAGGTTGAAAGTGTTTCTTGATTTAAAACATGATATATGAACCTTTTTGGTTTTGTAATTGGTTAAACGAAAGTATCGGAATGACCCTTGTCGCGAAAATGAGATTTTAGCCTATATGGTTACATATTTGATAAATATGATGGTTGAGCTTGTCCCTCGATGTCTCGATGTCCCTTGAAAGTATTCGGTAAAATGAAAGTATTGAAATGTCCCTTGTCGCGAAAATGAGATTTTAGCCTATTTGGTTATAAAGTTTGATAAATGGGAAGATTGAAATTATCGGAATGACCCTTGTCGCGAAAATGAGATTTTAGCCTATATGGTTACATATTTGATAAATATGATGGTTGAGCTTGTCCCTCGATGTCTCGATGTCCCTTGAAAGTATTCGGTAAAGTGAAAGTATTGAAATGTCCCTTGTCGCGAAAATGAGATTTTAGCCTATTTGGTTATAAAGTTTGATAAATGGGAAGATTGAAAGTATCGGAATGACCTTTGTCGCGAAAATGAGATTTTAGCCTATATGGTTACATATTTGATAAATATGATGGTTGAGCTTGTCCCTCGATGTCTCGATGTCCCTTGAAAGTATTCGGTAAAATGAAAGTATTGAAATGTCCCTTGTCACGAAAATGAGATTTTAGCCTATTTGGTTATAAAGTTTGATAAATGGGAAGATTGAAATTATCGGAATGACCCTTGTCGCGAAAATGAGATTTTAGCCTATATGGTTACAAATTTGATAAATATGATGGTTGAGCTTGTCCCTCGATGTCTCGATGTCCCTTGAAAGTATTCGGTAAAATGAAAGTATTGAAATGTCCCTTGTCGCGAAAATGAGATTTTAGCCTATTTGGTTATAAAGTTTGATAAATGGGAAGATTGAAAGTATCGGAATGACCCTTGTCGCGAAAATGAGATTTTAGCCTATATCGTTACATATTTGATAAATATGATGGTTGAGCTTGTCCCTCGATGTCTCGATGTCCCTTGAAAGTATTCGGTAAAATGAAAGTATTGAAATGTCCTTTGTCGCGAAAATGAGATTTTAGCCTATTTGGTTATAAAGTTTGATAAATGGGAAGATTCAAACTGTCCCTTGATACTTGATGTGAACTTATTTTGTTTTGTAATCAGTAAAACAAAAGTATTGGAATGACCTTTGTCGCGAAAAAGGGATTGTAGCCTATTTGGTTACAAAGTTTGATAAATGGGAACGTTGAAAGTGTCCCTTGATTTAAAACATGATGTGAACCTATTTGGATTTATATTCGGTAAAACGATAGTATCCCAATGACCCTTGTTGCAAAAATGAGATTTTAGCCTAATTGGTTACATGTTTGATAAATGGGAAGGTTGAAAGTGTTTCTTGATTTAAAATATAATATATGAACCTTTTTGGTTTTGTAATTGGTAAAACGAAAGTATCGGAATGACCCTTGTCGCGAAAATGAGATTTTAGCCTATATGGTTACATATTTGATAAATATGATGGTTGAGCTTGTCCCTCGATGTCTCGATGTCCCTTGAAAGTATTCGGTAAAATGAAAGTATTGAAATGTCCCTTGTCGCGAAAATGAGATTTTAGCCTATTTGGTGATAAAGTTTGATAAATGGGAAGATTGAAAGTATCGGAATGACCTTTGTCGCGAAAATGAGATTTTAGCCTATATGGTTACATATTTGATAAATATGATGGTTGAGCTTGTCCCTCGATGTCTCGATGTCCCTTGAAAGTATTCGGTAAAGTGAAAGTATTGAAATGTCCCTTGTCGCGAAAATGAGATTTTAGCCTATTTGGTTATAATGTTTGATAAATGGGAAGATTGAAAGTATCGGAATGACCTTTGTCGCGAAAATGAGATTTTAGCCTATATGGTTACATATTTGATAAATATGATGGTTGAGCTTGTCCCTCGATGTCCCTTGAAAGTATTCGGTAAAATGAAAGTATTGAAATGTCCCTTGTCGCGAAAATGAGATTTTAGCCTATTTGGTTATAAAGTTTGATAAATGGGAAGATTGAAAGTATCGGAATGACCCTTGTCGCGAAAATGAGATTTTAGCCTATATGGTTACATATTTGATAAATATGATGGTTGAGCTTGTCCCTCGATGTCTCGATGTCCCTTGAAAGTATTCGGTAAAATGAAAGTATTGAAATGTCCTTTGTCGCGAAAATGAGATTTTAGCCTATTTGGTTATAAAGTTTGATAAATGGGAAGATTGAAACTGTTCCTTGATACTTGATGTGAACTTATTCTGTTTTGTAATCAGTAAAACAAAAGTATTGGAATGACCTTTCTCGCGAAAAGGGGATTGTAGCCTATTTGGTTACAAAGTTTGATAAATGGGAACGTTGAAAGTGTCCCTTGATTTAAAACATGATGTGAACCTATTTGGATTTATATTCGGTAAAACGATAGTATTCGAATGACCCTTGTCGCAAAAATGAGATTTTAGCCTAATTGGTTACATGTTTGATAAATGGGAAGGTTGAAAGTGTTTCTTGATTTAAAATATAATATATGAACCTTTTTGGTTTTGTAATTGGTAAAACGAAAGTATCGGAATGACCCTTGTCGCGAAAATGAGATTTTAGCCTATATGGTTACATATTTGATAAATATGATGGTTGAGCTTGTCCCTCGATGTCCCTTGAAAGTATTCGGTAAAATGAAAGTATTGAAATGTCCCTTGTCGCGAAAATGAGATTTTAGCCTATTTGGTTATAAAGTTTGATAAATGGGAAGATTGAAATTATCGGAATGACCCTTGTTGCGAAAATGAGATTTTAGCCTATATGGTTACATATTTGATAAATATGATGGTTGAGCTTGTCCCTCGATGTCTCGATGTCCCTTGAAAGTATTCGGTAAAGTGAAAGTATTGAAATGTCCCTTGTCGCGAAAATGAGATTTTAGCCTATTTGGTTATAAAGTTTGATAAATGGGAAGATTGAAAGTATCGGAATGACCCTTGTCGCGAAAATGAGATTTTAGCCTATATGGTTACATATTTGATAAATATGATGGTTGAGCTTGTCCCTCGATGTCTCGATGTCCCTTGAAAGTATTCGGTAAAATGAAAGTATTGAAATGTCCTTTGTCGCGAAAATGAGATTTTAACCTATTTGGTTATAAAGTTTGATAAATGGGAAGATTGAAACTGTCCCTTGATACTTGATGTGAACTTATTTTGTTTTGTAATCAGTAAAACAAAAGTATTGGAATGACCTTTGTCGCGAAAAAGGGATTGTAGCCTATTTGGTTACAAAGTTTGATAAATGGGAACGTTGAAAGTGTCCCTTGATTTAAAACATGATGTGAACCTATTTGGATTTATATTCGGTAAAACGATAGTATCCCAATGACCCTTGTTGCAAAAATGAGATTTTAGCCTAATTGGTTACATGTTTGATAAATGGGAAGGTTGAAAGTGTTTCTTGATTTAAAATATAATATATGAACCTTTTTGGTTTTGTAATTGGTAAAACGAAAGTATCGGAATGACCCTTGTCGCGAAAATGAGATTTTAGCCTATATGGTTACATATTTGATAAATATGATGGTTGAGCTTGTCCCTCGATGTCCCTTGAAAGTATTCGGTAAAATGAAAGTATTGAAATGTCCCTTGTCGCGAAAATGAGATTTTAGCCTATTTGGTTATAAAGTTTGATAAATGGGAAGATTGAAAGTATCGGAATGACCCTTGTCGCGAAAATGAGATTTTAGCCTATATGGTTACATATTTGATAAATATGATGGTTGAGCTTGTCCCTCGATGTCTCGATGTCCCTTGAAAGTATTCGGTAAAATGAAAGTATTGAAATGTCCTTTGTCGCGAAAATGAGATTTTAACCTATTTGGTTATAAAGTTTGATAAATGGGAAGATTGAAACTGTCCCTTGATACTTGATGTGAACTTATTTTGTTTTGTAATCAGTAAAACAAAAGTATTGGAATGACCTTTGTCGCGAAAAAGGGATTGTAGCCTATTTGGTTACAAAGTTTGATAAATGGGAACGTTGAAAGTGTCCCTTGATTTAAAACATGATGTGAACCTATTTGGATTTATATTCGGTAAAACGATAGTATCCCAATGACCCTTGTTGCAAAAATGAGATTTTAGCCTAATTGGTTACATGTTTGATAAATGGGAAGGTTGAAAGTGTTTCTTGATTTAAAATATAATATATGAACCTTTTTGGTTTTGTAATTGGTAAAACGAAAGTATCGGAATGACCCTTGTCGCGAAAATGAGATTTTAGCCTATATGGTTACATATTTGATAAATATGATGGTTGAGCTTGTCCCTCGATGTCCCTTGAAAGTATTCGGTAAAATGAAAGTATTGAAATGTCCCTTGTCGCGAAAATGAGATTTTAGCCTATTTGGTTATAAAGTTTGATAAATGGGAAGATTGAAAGTATCGGAATGACCCTTGTCGCGAAAATGAGATTTTAGCCTATATGGTTACATATTTGATAAATATGATGGTTGAGCTTGTCCCTCGATGTCTCGATGTCCCTTGAAAGTATTCGGTAAAATGAAAGTATTGAAATGTCCTTTGTCGCGAAAATGAGATTTTAGCCTATTTGGTTATAAAGTTTGATAAATGGGAAGATTGAAACTGTTCCTTGATACTTGATGTGAACTTATTCTGTTTTGTAATCAGTAAAACAAAAGTATTGGAATGACCTTTCTCGCGAAAAGGGGATTGTAGCCTATTTGGTTACAAAGTTTGATAAATGGGAACGTTGAAAGTGTCCCTTGATTTAAAACATGATGTGAACCTATTTGGATTTATATTCGGTAAAACGATAGTATTCGAATGACCCTTGTCGCAAAAATGAGATTTTAGCCTAATTGGTTACATGTTTGATAAATGGGAAGGTTGAAAGTGTTTCTTGATTTAAAATATAATATATGAACCTTTTTGGTTTTGTAATTGGTAAAACGAAAGTATCGGAATGACCCTTGTCGCGAAAATGAGATTTTAGCCTATATGGTTACATATTTGATAAATATGATGGTTGAGCTTGTCCCTCGATGTCCCTTGAAAGTATTCGGTAAAATGAAAGTATTGAAATGTCCCTTGTCGCGAAAATGAGATTTTAGCCTATTTGGTTATAAAGTTTGATAAATGGGAAGATTGAAATTATCGGAATGACCCTTGTTGCGAAAATGAGATTTTAGCCTATATGGTTACATATTTGATAAATATGATGGTTGAGCTTGTCCCTCGATGTCTCGATGTCCCTTGAAAGTATTCGGTAAAGTGAAAGTATTGAAATGTCCCTTGTCGCGAAAATGAGATTTTAGCCTATTTGGTTATAAAGTTTGATAAATGGGAAGATTGAAAGTATCGGAATGACCTTTGTCGCGAAAATGAGATTTTAGCCTATATGGTTACATATTTGATAAATATGATGGTTGAGCTTGTCCCTCGATGTCTCGATGTCCCTTGAAAGTATTCGGTAAAATGAAAGTATTGAAATGTCCCTTGTCGCGAAAATGAGATTTTAGCCTATTTGGTTATAAAGTTTGATAAATGGGAAGATTGAAAGTATCGGAATGACCTTTGTCGCGAAAATGAGATTTTAGCCTATATGGTTACATATTTGATAAATATGATGGTTGAGCTTGTCCCTCGATGTCTCGATGTCCCTTGAAAGTATTCGGTAAAATGAAAGTATTGAAATGTCCTTTGTCGCGAAAATGAGATTTTAACCTATTTGGTTATAAAGTTTGATAAATGGGAAGATTGAAACTGTCCCTTGATACTTGATGTGAACTTATTTTGTTTTGTAATCAGTAAAACAAAAGTATTGGAATGACCTTTGTCGCGAAAAAGGGATTGTAGCCTATTTGGTTACAAAGTTTGATAAATGGGAACGTTGAAAGTGTCCCTTGATTTAAAACATGATGTGAACCTATTTGGATTTATATTCGGTAAAACGATAGTATCCCAATGACCCTTGTTGCAAAAATGAGATTTTAGCCTAATTGGTTACATGTTTGATAAATGGGAAGGTTGAAAGTGTTTCTTGATTTAAAATATAATATATGAACCTTTTTGGTTTTGTAATTGGTAAAACGAAAGTATCGGAATGACCCTTGTCGCGAAAATGAGATTTTAGCCTATATGGTTACATATTTGATAAATATGATGGTTGAGCTTGTCCCTCGATGTCCCTTGAAAGTATTCGGTAAAATGAAAGTATTGAAATGTCCCTTGTCGCGAAAATGAGATTTTAGCCTATTTGGTTATAAAGTTTGATAAATGGGAAGATTGAAAGTATCGGAATGACCCTTGTCGCGAAAATGAGATTTTAGCCTATATGGTTACATATTTGATAAATATGATGGTTGAGCTTGTCCCTCGATGTCTCGATGTCCCTTGAAAGTATTCGGTAAAATGAAAGTATTGAAATGTCCTTTGTCGCGAAAATGAGATTTTAGCCTATTTGGTTATAAAGTTTGATAAATGGGAAGATTGAAACTGTTCCTTGATACTTGATGTGAACTTATTCTGTTTTGTAATCAGTAAAACAAAAGTATTGGAATGACCTTTCTCGCGAAAAGGGGATTGTAGCCTATTTGGTTACAAAGTTTGATAAATGGGAACGTTGAAAGTGTCCCTTGATTTAAAACATGATGTGAACCTATTTGGATTTATATTCGGTAAAACGATAGTATTCGAATGACCCTTGTCGCAAAAATGAGATTTTAGCCTAATTGGTTACATGTTTGATCAATGGGAAGGTTGAAAGTGTTTCTTGATTTAAAATATAATATATGAACCTTTTTGGTTTTGTAATTGGTAAAACGAAAGTATCGGAATGACCCTTGTCGCGAAAATGAGATTTTAGCCTATATGGTTACATATTTGATAAATATGATGGTTGAGCTTGTCCCTCGATGTCCCTTGAAAGTATTCGGTAAAATGAAAGTATTGAAATGTCCCTTGTCGCGAAAATGAGATTTTAGCCTATTTGGTTATAAAGTTTGATAAATGGGAAGATTGAAATTATCGGAATGACCCTTGTTGCGAAAATGAGATTTTAGCCTATATGGTTACATATTTGATAAATATGATGGTTGAGCTTGTCCCTCGATGTCTCGATGTCCCTTGAAAGTATTCGGTAAAGTGAAAGTATTGAAATGTCCCTTGTCGCGAAAATGAGATTTTAGCCTATTTGGTTATAAAGTTTGATAAATGGGAAGATTGAAAGTATCGGAATGACCTTTGTCGCGAAAATGAGATTTTAGCCTATATGGTTACATATTTGATAAATATGATGGTTGAGCTTGTCCCTCGATGTCTCGATGTCCCTTGAAAGTATTCGGTAAAATGAAAGTATTGAAATGTCCCTTGTCGCGAAAATGAGATTTTAGCCTATTTGGTTATAAAGTTTGATAAATGGGAAGATTGAAAGTATCGGAATGACCTTTGTCGCGAAAATGAGATTTTAGCCTATATGGTTACATATTTGATAAATATGATGGTTGAGCTTGTCCCTCGATGTCTCGATGTCCCTTGAAAGTATTCGGTAAAATGAAAGTATTGAAATGTCCTTTGTCGCGAAAATGAGATTTTAACCTATTTGGTTATAAAGTTTGATAAATGGGAAGATTGAAACTGTCCCTTGATACTTGATGTGAACTTATTTTGTTTTGTAATCAGTAAAACAAAAGTATTGGAATGACCTTTGTCGCGAAAAAGGGATTGTAGCCTATTTGGTTACAAAGTTTGATAAATGGGAACGTTGAAAGTGTCCCTTGATTTAAAACATGATGTGAACCTATTTGGATTTATATTCGGTAAAACGATAGTATCCCAATGACCCTTGTTGCAAAAATGAGATTTTAGCCTAATTGGTTACATGTTTGATAAATGGGAAGGTTGAAAGTGTTTCTTGATTTAAAATATAATATATGAACCTTTTTGGTTTTGTAATTGGTAAAACGAAAGTATCGGAATGACCCTTGTCGCGAAAATGAGATTTTAGCCTATATGGTTACATATTTGATAAATATGATGGTTGAGCTTGTCCCTCGATGTCCCTTGAAAGTATTCGGTAAAATGAAAGTATTGAAATGTCCCTTGTCGCGAAAATGAGATTTTAGCCTATTTGGTTATAAAGTTTGATAAATGGGAAGATTGAAATTATCGGAATGACCCTTGTTGCGAAAATGAGATTTTAGCCTATATGGTTACATATTTGATAAATATGATGGTTGAGCTTGTCCCTCGATGTCTCGATGTCCCTTGAAAGTATTCGGTAAAGTGAAAGTATTGAAATGTCCCTTGTCGCGAAAATGAGATTTTAGCCTATTTGGTTATAAAGTTTGATAAATGGGAAGATTGAAAGTATCGGAATGACCTTTGTCGCGAAAATGAGATTTTAGCCTATATGGTTACATATTTGATAAATATGATGGTTGAGCTTGTCCCTCGATGTCTCGATGTCCCTTGAAAGTATTCGGTAAAATGAAAGTATTGAAATGTCCCTTGTCGCGAAAATGAGATTTTAGCCTATTTGGTTATAAAGTTTGATAAATGGGAAGATTGAAAGTATCGGAATGACCTTTGTCGCGAAAATGAGATTTTAGCCTATATGGTTACATATTTGATAAATATGATGGTTGAGCTTGTCCCTCGATGTCTCGATGTCCCTTGAAAGTATTCGGTAAAATGAAAGTATTGAAATGTCCTTTGTCGCGAAAATGAGATTTTAACCTATTTGGTTATAAAGTTTGATAAATGGGAAGATTGAAACTGTCCCTTGATACTTGATGTGAACTTATTTTGTTTTGTAATCAGTAAAACAAAAGTATTGGAATGACCTTTGTCGCGAAAAAGGGATTGTAGCCTATTTGGTTACAAAGTTTGATAAATGGGAACGTTGAAAGTGTCCCTTGATTTAAAACATGATGTGAACCTATTTGGATTTATATTCGGTAAAACGATAGTATCCCAATGACCCTTGTTGCAAAAATGAGATTTTAGCCTAATTGGTTACATGTTTGATAAATGGGAAGGTTGAAAGTGTTTCTTGATTTAAAATATAATATATGAACCTTTTTGGTTTTGTAATTGGTAAAACGAAAGTATCGGAATGACCGTTGTCGCGAAAATGAGATTTTAGCCTATATGGTTACATATTTGATAAATATGATGGTTGAGCTTGTCCCTCGATGTCCCTTGAAAGTATTCGGTAAAATGAAAGTATTGAAATGTCCCTTGTCGCGAAAATGAGATTTTAGCCTATTTGGTTATAAAGTTTGATAAATGGGAAGATTGAAAGTATCGGAATGACCCTTGTCGCGAAAATGAGATTTTAGCCTATATGGTTACATATTTGATAAATATGATGGTTGAGCTTGTCCCTCGATGTCTCGATGTCCCTTGAAAGTATTCGGTAAAATGAAAGTATTGAAATGTCCTTTGTCGCGAAAATGAGATTTTAACCTATTTGGTTATAAAGTTTGATAAATGGGAAGATTGAAACTGTCCCTTGATACTTGATGTGAACTTATTTTGTTTTGTAATCAGTAAAACAAAAGTATTGGAATGACCTTTGTCGCGAAAAAGGGATTGTAGCCTATTTGGTTACAAAGTTTGATAAATGGGAACGTTGAAAGTGTCCCTTGATTTAAAACATGATGTGAACCTATTTGGATTTATATTCGGTAAAACGATAGTATCCCAATGACCCTTGTTGCAAAAATGAGATTTTAGCCTAATTGGTTACATGTTTGATAAATGGGAAGGTTGAAAGTGTTTCTTGATTTAAAATATAATATATGAACCTTTTTGGTTTTGTAATTGGTAAAACGAAAGTATCGGAATGACCCTTGTCGCGAAAATGAGATTTTAGCCTATATGGTTACATATTTGATAAATATGATGGTTGAGCTTGTCCCTCGATGTCGCTTGAAAGTATTCGGTAAAATGAAAGTATTGAAATGTCCCTTGTCGCGAAAATGAGATTTTAGCCTATTTGGTTATAAAGTTTGATAAATGGGAAGATTGAAAGTATCGGAATGACCCTTGTCGCGAAAATGAGATTTTAGCCTATATGGTTACATATTTGATAAATATGATGGTTGAGCTTGTCCCTCGATGTCTCGATGTCCCTTGAAAGTATTCGGTAAAATGAAAGTATTGAAATGTCCTTTGTCGCGAAAATGAGATTTTAACCTATTTGGTTATAAAGTTTGATAAATGGGAAGATTGAAACTGTCCCTTGATACTTGATGTGAACTTATTTTGTTTTGTAATCAGTAAAACAAAAGTATTGGAATGACCTTTGTCGCGAAAAAGGGATTGTAGCCTATTTGGTTACAAAGTTTGATAAATGGGAACGTTGAAAGTGTCCCTTGATTTAAAACATGATGTGAACCTATTTGGATTTATATTCGGTAAAACGATAGTATCCCAATGACCCTTGTTGCAAAAATGAGATTTTAGCCTAATTGGTTACATGTTTGATAAATGGGAAGGTTGAAAGTGTTTCTTGATTTAAAATATAATATATGAACCTTTTTGGTTTTGTAATTGGTAAAACGAAAGTATCGGAATGACCCTTGTCGCGAAAATGAGATTTTAGCCTATATGGTTACATATTTGATAAATATGATGGTTGAGCTTGTCCCTCGATGTCGCTTGAAAGTATTCGGTAAAATGAAAGTATTGAAATGTCCCTTGTCGCGAAAATGAGATTTTAGCCTATTTGGTTATAAAGTTTGATAAATGGGAAGATTGAAAGTATCGGAATGACCCTTGTCGCGAAAATGAGATTTTAGCCTATATGGTTACATATTTGATAAATATGATGGTTGAGCTTGTCCCTCGATGTCTCGATGTCCCTTGAAAGTATTCGGTAAAATGAAAGTATTGAAATGTCCTTTGTCGCGAAAATGAGATTTTAGCCTATTTGGTTATAAAGTTTGATAAATGGGAAGATTGAAACTGTTCCTTGATACTTGATGTGAACTTATTCTGTTTTGTAATCAGTAAAACAAAAGTATTGGAATGACCTTTCTCGCGAAAAGGGGATTGTAGCCTATTTGGTTACAAAGTTTGATAAATGGGAACGTTGAAAGTGTCCCTTGATTTAAAACATGATGTGAACCTATTTGGATTTATATTCGGTAAAACGATAGTATTCGAATGACCCTTGTCGCAAAAATGAGATTTTAGCCTAATTGGTTACATGTTTGATAAATGGGAAGGTTGAAAGTGTTTCTTGATTTAAAACATGATATATGAACCTTTTTGGTTTTGTAATTGGTTAAACGAAAGTATCGGAATGACCCTTGTCGCGAAAATGAGATTTTAGCCTATATGGTTACATATTTGATAAATATGATGGTTGAGCTTGTCCCTCGATGTCTCGATGTCCCTTGAAAGTATTCGGTAAAGTGAAAGTATTGAAATGTCCCTTGTCGCGAAAATGAGATTTTAGCCTATTTGGTTATAAAGTTTGATAAATGGGAAGATTGAAAGTATCGGAATGACCTTTGTCGCGAAAATGAGATTTTAGCCTATATGGTTACATATTTGATAAATATGATGGTTGAGCTTGTCCCTCGATGTCCCTTGAAAGTATTCGGTAAAATGAAAGTATTGAAATGTCCCTTGTCGCGAAAATGAGATTTTAGCCTATTTGGTTATAAAGTTTGATAAATGGGAAGATTGAAAGTATCGGAATGACCTTTGTCGCGAAAATGAGATTTTAGCCTATATGGTTACATATTTGATAAATATGATGGTTGAGCTTGTCCCTCGATGTCTCGATGTCCCTTGAAAGTATTCGGTAAAGTGAAAGTATTGAAATGTCCCTTGTCGCGAAAATGAGATTTTAGCCTATTTGGTTATAAAGTTTGATAAATGGGAAGATTGAAAGTATCGGAATGACCTTTGTCGCGAAAATGAGATTTTAGCCTATATGGTTACATATTTGATAAATATGATGGTTGAGCTTGTCCCTCGATGTCTCGATGTCCCTTGAAAGTATTCGGTAAAATGAAAGTATTGAAATGTCCCTTGTCGCGAAAATGAGATTTTAGCCTATTTGGTTATAAAGTTTGATAAATGGGAAGATTGAAATTGTCCCTTGATACTTGATGTGAACTTATTTTGTTTTGTAATCAGTAAAACAAAAGTATTGGAATGACCTTTGTCGCGAAAAAGGGATTGTAGCCTATTTGGTTACAAAGTTTGATAAATGGGAACGTTGAAAGTGTCCCTTGATTTAAAACATGATGTGAACCTATTTGGATTTATATTCGGTAAAACGATAGTATCCCAATGACCCTTGTTGCAAAAATGAGATTTTAGCCTAATTGGTTACATGTTTGATAAATGGGAAGGTTGAAAGTGTTTCTTGATTTAAAATATAATATATGAACCTTTTTGGTTTTGTAATTAGTAAAACGAAAGTATCGGAATGACCCTTGTCGCGAAAATGAGATTTTAGCCTATATGGTTACATATTTGATAAACATGATGGTTGAGCTTGTCCCTCGATGTCCCTTGAAAGTATTCGGTAAAATGAAAGTATTGAAATGTCCCTTGTCGCGAAAATGAGATTTTAGCCTATTTGGTTATAAAGTTTGATAAATGGGAAGATTGAAAGTATCGGAATGACCCTTGTCGCGAAAATGAGATTTTAGCCTATATGGTTACCTATTTGATAAATATGATGGTTGAGCTTGTCCCTCGATGTCTCGATGTCCCTTGAAAGTATTCTATAAAATGAAAGTATTGAAATGTCCTTTGTCGCGAAAATGAGATTTTAGCCTATTTGGTTATAAAGTTTGATAAATGGGAAGATTGAAACTGTTCCTTGATACTTGATGTGAACTTATTCTGTTTTGTAATCAGTAAAACAAAAGTATTGGAATGACCTTTCTCGCGAAAAGAGGATTGTAGCCTATTTGGTTACAAAGTTTGATAAATGGGAACGTTGAAAGTGTCCCTTGATTTAAAACATGATGTGAACCTATTTGGATTTATATTCTGTAAAACGATAGTATTCGAATGACCCTTGTCGCAAAAATGAGATTTTAGCCTAATTGGTTACATGTTTGATAAATGGGAAGGTTGAAAGTGTTTCTTGATTTAAAACATGATATATGAACCTTTTTGGTTTTGTAATTGGTTAAACGAAAGTATCGGAATGACCCTTGTCGCGAAAATGAGATTTTAGCCTATATGGTTACATATTTGATAAATATGATGGTTGAGCTTGTCCCTCGATGTCTCGATGTCCCTTGAAAGTATTCGGTAAAATGAAAGTATTGAAATGTCCCTTGTCGCGAAAATGAGATTTTAGCCTATTTGGTTATAAAGTTTGATAAATGGGAAGATTGAAATTATCGGAATGACCCTTGTCGCGAAAATGAGATTTTAGCCTATATGGTTACATATTTGATAAATATGATGGTTGAGCTTGTCCCTCGATGTCCCTTGAAAGTATTCGGTAAAATGAAAGTATTGAAATGTCCCTTGTCGCGAAAATGAGATTTTAGCCTATTTGGTTATAAAGTTTGATAAATGGGAAGATTGAAATTATCGGAATGACCCTTGTTGCGAAAATGAGATTTTAGCCTATATGGTTACATATTTGATAAATATGATGGTTGAGCTTGTCCCTCGATGTCTCGATGTCCCTTGAAAGTATTCGGTAAAGTGAAAGTATTGAAATGTCCCTTGTCGCAAAAATGAGATTTTAGCCTATTTGGTTATAAAGTTTGATAAATGGGAAGATTGAAAGTATCGGAATGACCTTTGTCGCGAAAATGAGATTTTAGCGTATATGGTTACATATTTGATAAATATGATGGTTGAGCTTGTCCCTCGATGTCTCGATGTCCCTTGAAAGTATTCGGTAAAATGAAAGTATTGAAATGTCCCTTGTCGCGAAAATGAGATTTTAGCCTATTTGGTTATAAAGTTTGATAAATGGGAAGATTGAAAGTATCGGAATGACCTTTGTCGCGAAAATGAGATTTTAGCCTATATGGTTACATATTTGATAAATATGATGGTTGAGCTTGTCCCTCGATGTCTCGATGTCCCTTGAAAGTATTCGGTAAAATGAAAGTATTGAAATGTCCTTTGTCGCGAAAATGAGATTTTAACCTATTTGGTTATAAAGTTTGATAAATGGGAAGATTGAAACTGTCCCTTGATACTTGATGTGAACTTATTTTGTTTTGTAATCAGTAAAACAAAAGTATTGGAATGACCTTTGTTCGAAAAAGGGATTGTAGCCTATTTGGTTACAAAGTTTGATAAATGGGAACGTTGAAAGTGTCCCTTGATTTAAAACATGATGTGAACCTATTTGGATTTATATTCGGTAAAACGATAGTATCCCAATGACCCTTGTTGCAAAAATGAGATTTTAGCCTAATTGGTTACATGTTTGATAAATGGGAAGGTTGAAAGTGTTTCTTGATTTAAAATATAATATATGAACCTTTTTGGTTTTGTAATTGGTAAAACGAAAGTATCGGAATGACCCTTGTCGCGAAAATGAGATTTTAGCCTATATGGTTACATATTTGATAAATATGATGGTTGAGCTTGTCCCTCGATGTCCCTTGAAAGTATTCGGTAAAATGAAAGTATTGAAATGTCCCTTGTCGCGAAAATGAGATTTTAGCCTATTTGGTTATAAAGTTTGATAAATGGGAAGATTGAAAGTATCGGAATGACCCTTGTCGCGAAAATGAGATTTTAGCCTATATGGTTACATATTTGATAAATATGATGGTTGAGCTTGTCCCTCGATGTCTCGATGTCCCTTGAAAGTATTCGGTAAAATGAAAGTATTGAAATGTCCTTTGTCGCGAAAATGAGATTTTAGCCTATTTGGTTATAAAGTTTGATAAATGGGAAGATTGAAACTGTTCCTTGATACTTGATGTGAACTTATTCTGTTTTGTAATCAGTAAAACAAAAGTATTGGAATGACCTTTCTCGCGAAAAGGGGATTGTAGCCTATTTGGTTACAAAGTTTGATAAATGGGAACGTTGAAAGTGTCCCTTGATTTAAAACATGATGTGAACCTATTTGGATTTATATTCGGTAAAACGATAGTATTCGAATGACCCTTGTCGCAAAAATGAGATTTTAGCCTAATTGGTTACATGTTTGATAAATGGGAAGGTTGAAAGTGTTTCTTGATTTAAAACATGATATATGAACCTTTTTGGTTTTGTAATTGGTTAAACGAAAGTATCGGAATGACCCTTGTCGCGAAAATGAGATTTTAGCCTATATGGTTACATATTTGATAAATATGATGGTTGAGCTTGTCCCTCGATGTCTCGATGTCCCTTGAAAGTATTCGGTAAAGTGAAAGTATTGAAATGTCCCTTGTCGCGAAAATGAGATTTTAGCCTATTTGGTTATAAAGTTTGATAAATGGGAAGATTGAAAGTATCGGAATGACCTTTGTCGCGAAAATGAGATTTTAGCCTATATGGTTACATATTTGATAAATATGATGGTTGAGCTTGTCCCTCGATGTCTCGATGTCCCTTGAAAGTATTCGGTAAAATGAAAGTATTGAAATGTCCCTTGTCGCGAAAATGAGATTTTAGCCTATTTGGTTATAAAGTTTGATAAATGGGAAGATTGAAACTGTCCCTTGATACTTGATGTGAACTTATTTTGTTTTGTAATCAGTAAAACAAAAGTATTGGAATGACCTTTGTCGCGAAAAAGGGATTGTAGCCTATTTGGTTACAAAGTTTGATAAATGGGAACGTTGAAAGTGTCCCTTGATTTAAAACATGATGTGAACCTATTTGGATTTATATTCGGTAAAACGATAGTATTCGAATGACCCTTGTCGCAAAAATGAGATTTTAGCCTAATTGGTTACATGTTTGATAAATGGGAAGGTTGAAAGTGTTTCTTGATTTAAAACATGATATATGAACCTTTTTGGTTTTGTAATTGGTTAAACGAAAGTATCGGAATGACCCTTGTCGCGAAAATGAGATTTTAGCCTATATGGTTACATATTTGATAAATATGATGGTTGAGCTTGTCCCTCGATGTCTCGATGTCCCTTGAAAGTATTCGGTAAAGTGAAAGTATTGAAATGTCCCTTGTCGCGAAAATGAGATTTTAGCCTATTTGGTTATAAAGTTTGATAAATGGGAAGATTGAAAGTATCGGAATGACCTTTGTCGCGAAAATGAGATTTTAGCCTATATGGTTACATATTTGATAAATATGATGGTTGAGCTTGTCCCTCGATGTCTCGATGTCCCTTGAAAGTATTCGGTAAAATGAAAGTATTGAAATGTCCCTTGTCGCGAAAATGAGATTTTAGCCTATTTGGTTATAAAGTTTGATAAATGGGAAGATTGAAACTGTCCCTTGATACCTGATGTGAACTTATTTTGTTTTGTAATCAGTAAAACAAAAGTATTGGAATGACCTTTGTCGCGAAAAAGGGATTGTAGCCTATTTGGTTACAAAGTTTGATAAATGGGAACGTTGAAAGTGTCCCTTGATTTAAAACATGATGTGAACCTATTTGGATTTATATTCGGTAAAACGATAGTATCCCAATGACCCTTGTTGCAAAAATGAGATTTTAGCCTAATTGGTTACATGTTTGATAAATGGGAAGGTTGAAAGTGTTTCTTGATTTAAAATATAATATATGAACCTTTTTGGTTTTGTAATTAGTAAAACGAAAGTATCGGAATGACCCTTGTCGCGAAAATGAGATTTTAGCCTATATGGTTACATATTTGATAAATATGATGGTTGAGCTTGTCCCTCGATGTCCCTTGAAAGTATTCGGTAAAATGAAAGTATTGAAATGTCCCTTGTCGCGAAAATGAGATTTTAGCCTATTTGGTTATAAAGTTTGATAAATGGGAAGATTGAAAGTATCGGAATGACCCTTGTCGCGAAAATGAGATTTTAGCCTATATGGTTACATATTTGATAAATATGATGGTTGAGCTTGTCCCTCGATGTCCCTTGAAAGTATTCGGTAAAATGAAAGTATTGAAATGTCCTTTGTCGCGAAAATGAGATTTTAGCCTATTTGGTTATAAAGTTTGATAAATGGGAAGATTGAAACTGTTCCTTGATACTTGATGTGAACTTATTCTGTTTTGTAATCAGTAAAACAAAAGTATTGGAATGACCTTTCTCGCGAAAAGGGGATTGTAGCCTATTTGGTTACAAAGTTTGATAAATGGGAACGTTGAAAGTGTCCCTTGATTTAAAACATGATGTGAACCTATTTGGATTTATATTCTGTAAAACGATAGTATTCGAATGACCCTTGTCGCAAAAATGAGATTTTAGCCTAATTGGTTACATGTTTGATAAATGGGAAGGTTGAAAGTGTTTCTTGATTTAAAACATGATATATGAACCTTTTTGGTTTTGTAATTGGTTAAACGAAAGTATCGGAATGACCCTTGTCGCGAAAATGAGATTTTAGCCTATATGGTTACATATTTGATAAATATGATGGTTGAGCTTGTCCCTCGATGTCTCGATGTCCCTTGAAAGTATTCGGTAAAATGAAAGTATTGAAATGTCCCTTGTCGCGAAAATGAGATTTTAGCCTATTTGGTTATAAAGTTTGATAAATGGGAAGATTGAAAGTATCGGAATGACCCTTGTCGCGAAAATGAGATTTTAGCCTATATGGTTACATATTTGATAAATATGATGGTTGAGCTTGTCCCTCGATGTCTCGATGTCCCTTGAAAGTATTCGGTAAAATGAAAGTATTGAAATGTCCTTTGTCGCGAAAATGAGATTTTAGCCTATTTGGTTATAAAGTTTGATAAATGGGAAGATTGAAACTGTTCCTTGATACTTGATGTGAACTTATTCTGTTTTGTAATCAGTAAAACAAAAGTATTGGAATGACCTTTCTCGCGAAAAGGGGATTGTAGCCTATTTGGTTACAAAGTTTGATAAATGGGAACGTTGAAAGTGTCCCTTGATTTAAAACATGATGTGAACCTATTTGGATTTATATTCTGTAAAACGATAGTATTCGAATGACCCTTGTCGCAAAAATGAGATTTTAGCCTAATTGGTTACATGTTTGATAAATGGGAAGGTTGAAAGTGTTTCTTGATTTAAAACATGATATATGAACCTTTTTGGTTTTGTAATTGGTTAAACGAAAGTATCGGAATGACCCTTGTCGCGAAAATGAGATTTTAGCCTATATGGTTACATATTTGATAAATATGATGGTTGAGCTTGTCCCTCGATGTCTCGATGTCCCTTGAAAGTATTCGGTAAAATGAAAGTATTGAAATGTCCCTTGTCGCGAAAATGAGATTTTAGCCTATTTGGTTATAAAGTTTGATAAATGGGAAGATTGAAATTATCGGAATGACCCTTGTCGCGAAAATGAGATTTTAGCCTATATGGTTACATATTTGATAAATATGATGGTTGAGCTTGTCCCTCGATGTCTCGATGTCCCTTGAAAGTATTCGGTAAAGTGAAAGTATTGAAATGTCCCTTGTCGCGAAAATGAGATTTTAGCCTATTTGGTTATAAAGTTTGATAAATGGGAAGATTGAAAGTATCGGAATGACCTTTGTCGCGAAAATGAGATTTTAGCCTATATGGTTACATATTTGATAAATATGATGGTTGAGCTTGTCCCTCGATGTCTCGATGTCCCTTGAAAGTATTCGGTAAAATGAAAGTATTGAAATGTCCCTTGTCGCGAAAATGAGATTTTAGCCTATTTGGTTATAAAGTTTGATAAATGGGAAGATTGAAAGTATCGGAATGACCTTTGTCGCGAAAATGAGATTTTAGCCTATATGGTTACATATTTGATAAATATGATGGTTGAGCTTGTCCCTCGATGTCCCTTGAAAGTATTCGG
Organism: Medicago lupulina; assembly: GCA_958299785.1. Classification (NCBI taxonomy): domain Eukaryota; kingdom Viridiplantae; phylum Streptophyta; class Magnoliopsida; order Fabales; family Fabaceae; genus Medicago; species Medicago lupulina. The sequence goes on from CATQJP010000005.1 coordinate 359,836, forward strand.
TAAAATGAAAGTATTGAAATGTCCTTTGTCGCGAAAATGAGATTTTAACCTATTTGGTTATAAAGTTTGATAAATGGGAAGATTGAAACTGTCCCTTGATACTTGATGTGAACTTATTTTGTTTTGTAATCAGTAAAACAAAAGTATTGGAATGACCTTTGTCGCGAAAAAGGGATTGTAGCCTATTTGGTTACAAAGTTTGATAAATGGGAACGTTGAAAGTGTCCCTTGATTTAAAACATGATGTGAACCTATTTGGATTTATATTCGGTAAAACGATAGTATCCCAATGACCCTTGTTGCAAAAATGAGATTTTAGCCTAATTGGTTACATGTTTGATAAATGGGAAGGTTGAAAGTGTTTCTTGATTTAAAATATAATATATGAACCTTTTTGGTTTTGTAATTGGTAAAACGAAAGTATCGGAATGACCCTTGTCGCGAAAATGAGATTTTAGCCTATATGGTTACATATTTGATAAATATGATGGTTGAGCTTGTCCCTCGATGTCCCTTGAAAGTATTCGGTAAAATGAAAGTATTGAAATGTCCCTTGTCGCGAAAATGAGATTTTAGCCTATTTGGTTATAAAGTTTGATAAATGGGAAGATTGAAAGTATCGGAATGACCCTTGTCGCGAAAATGAGATTTTAGCCTATATGGTTACATATTTGATAAATATGATGGTTGAGCTTGTCCCTCGATGTCTCGATGTCCCTTGAAAGTATTCGGTAAAATGAAAGTATTGAAATGTCCTTTGTCGCGAAAATGAGATTTTAGCCTATTTGGTTATAAAGTTTGATAAATGGGAAGATTGAAACTGTTCCTTGATACTTGATGTGAACTTATTCTGTTTTGTAATCAGTAAAACAAAAGTATTGGAATGACCTTTGTCGCGAAAAAGGGATTGTAGCCTATTTGGTTACAAAGTTTGATAAATGGGAACGTTGAAAGTGTCCCTTGATTTAAAACATGATGTGAACCTATTTGGATTTATATTCGGTAAAACGATAGTATCCCAATGACCCTTGTTGCAAAAATGAGATTTTAGCCTAATTGGTTACATGTTTGATAAATGGGAAGGTTGAAAGTGTTTCTTGATTTAAAATATAATATATGAACCTTTTTGGTTTTGTAATTGGTAAAACGAAAGTATCGGAATGACCCTTGTCGCGAAAATGAGATTTTAGCCTATATGGTTACATATTTGATAAATATGATGGTTGAGCTTGTCCCTCGATGTCCCTTGAAAGTATTCGGTAAAATGAAAGTATTGAAATGTCCCTTGTCGCGAAAATGAGATTTTAGCCTATTTGGTTATAAAGTTTGATAAATGGGAAGATTGAAAGTATCGGAATGACCCTTGTCGCGAAAATGAGATTTTAGCCTATATGGTTACATATTTGATAAATATGATGGTTGAGCTTGTCCCTCGATGTCTCGATGTCCCTTGAAAGTATTCGGTAAAATGAAAGTATTGAAATGTCCTTTGTCGCGAAAATGAGATTTTAGCCTATTTGGTTATAAAGTTTGATAAATGGGAAGATTGAAACTGTTCCTTGATACTTGATGTGAACTTATTCTGTTTTGTAATCAGTAAAACAAATGTATTGGAATGACCTTTCTCGCGAAAAGGGGATTGTAGCCTATTTGGTTACAAAGTTTGATAAATGGGAACGTTGAAAGTGTCCCTTGATTTAAAACATGATGTGAACCTATTTGGATTTATATTCTGTAAAACGATAGTATTCGAATGACCCTTGTCGCAAAAATGAGATTTTAGCCTAATTGGTTACATGTTTGATAAATGGGAAGGTTGAAAGTGTTTCTTGATTTAAAACATGATATATGAACCTTTTTGGTTTTGTAATTGGTTAAACGAAAGTATCGGAATGACCCTTGTCGCGAAAATGAGATTTTAGCCTATATGGTTACATATTTGATAAATATGATGGTTGAGCTTGTCCCTCGATGTCTCGATGTCCCTTGAAAGTATTCGGTAAAATGAAAGTATTGAAATGTCCCTTGTCGCGAAAATGAGATTTTAGCCTATTTGGTTATAAAGTTTGATAAATGGGAAGATTGAAATTATCGGAATGACCTTTGTCGCGAAAATGAGATTGTAGCCTATATGGTTACATTTTTGATAAATATGATGGTTGAGCTTGTCCCTCGATGTCTCGATGTCCCTTGAAAGTATTCGGTAAAATGAAAGTATTGAAATGTCCTTTGTCGCGAAAATGAGATTTTAGCCTATTTGGTTATAAAGTTTGATAAATGGGAAGATTGAAACTGTTCCTTGATACTTGATGTGAACTTATTCTGTTTTGTAATCAGTAAAACAAAAGTATTGGAATGACCTTTCTCGCGAAAAGGGGATTGTAGCCTATTTGGTTACAAAGTTTGATAAATGGGAACGTTGAAAGTGTCCCTTGATTTAAAACATGATGTGAACCTATTTGGATTTATATTCTGTAAAACGATAGTATTCGAATGACCCTTGTCGCAAAAATGAGATTTTAGCCTAATTGGTTACATGTTTGATAAATGGGAAGGTTGAAAGTGTTTCTTGATTTAAAACATGATATATGAACCTTTTTGGTTTTGTAATTGGTTAAACGAAAGTATCGGAATGACCCTTGTCGCGAAAATGAGATTTTAGCCTATATGGTTACATATTTGATAAATATGATGGTTGAGCTTGTCCCTCGATGTCTCGATGTCCCTTGAAAGTATTCGGTAAAATGAAAGTATTGAAATGTCCCTTGTCGCGAAAATGAGATTTTAGCCTATTTGGTTATAAAGTTTGATAAATGGGAAGATTGAAATTATCGGAATGACCCTTGTCGCGAAAATGAGATTTTAGCCTATATGGTTACATATTTGATAAATATGATGGTTGAGCTTGTCCCTCGATGTCTCGATGTCCCTTGAAAGTATTCGGTAAAGTGAAAGTATTGAAATGTCCCTTGTCGCGAAAATGAGATTTTAGCCTATTTGGTTATAAAGTTTGATAAATGGGAAGATTGAAAGTATCGGAATGACCTTTGTCGCGAAAATGAGATTTTAGCCTATATGGTTACATATTTGATAAATATGATGGTTGAGCTTGTCCCTCGATGTCTCGATGTCCCTTGAAAGTATTCGGTAAAATGAAAGTATTGAAATGTCCCTTGTCGCGAAAATGAGATTTTAGCCTATTTGGTTATAAAGTTTGATAAATGGGAAGATTGAAAGTATCGGAATGACCTTTGTCGCGAAAATGAGATTTTAGCCTATATGGTTACATATTTGATAAATATGATGGTTGAGCTTGTCCCTCGATGTCCCTTGAAAGTATTCGGTAAAATGAAAGTATTGAAATGTCCTTTGTCGCGAAAATGAGATTTTAACCTATTTGGTTATAAAGTTTGATAAATGGGAAGATTGAAACTGTCCCTTGATACTTGATGTGAACTTATTTTGTTTTGTAATCAGTAAAACAAAAGTATTGGAATGACCTTTGTCGCGAAAAAGGGATTGTAGCCTATTTGGTTACAAAGTTTGATAAATGGGAACGTTGAAAGTGTCCCTTGATTTAAAACATGATGTGAACCTATTTGGATTTATATTCGGTAAAACGATAGTATCCCAATGACCCTTGTTGCAAAAATGAGATTTTAGCCTAATTGGTTACATGTTTGATAAATGGGAAGGTTGAAAGTGTTTCTTGATTTAAAATATAATATATGAACCTTTTTGGTTTTGTAATTGGTAAAACGAAAGTATCGGAATGACCCTTGTCGCGAAAATGAGATTTTAGCCTATATGGTTACATATTTGATAAATATGATGGTTGAGCTTGTCCCTCGATGTCCCTTGAAAGTATTCGGTAAAATGAAAGTATTGAAATGTCCCTTGTCGCGAAAATGAGATTTTAGCCTATTTGGTTATAAAGTTTGATAAATGGGAAGATTGAAAGTATCGGAATGACCCTTGTCGCGAAAATGAGATTTTAGCCTATATGGTTACATATTTGATAAATATGATGGTTGAGCTTGTCCCTCGATGTCTCGATGTCCCTTGAAAGTATTCGGTAAAATGAAAGTATTGAAATGTCCTTTGTCGCGAAAATGAGATTTTAGCCTATTTGGTTATAAAGTTTGATAAATGGGAAGATTGAAACTGTTCCTTGATACTTGATGTGAACTTATTCTGTTTTGTAATCAGTAAAACAAAAGTATTGGAATGACCTTTCTCGCGAAAAGGGGATTGTAGCCTATTTGGTTACAAAGTTTGATAAATGGGAACGTTGAAAGTGTCCCTTGATTTAAAACATGATGTGAACCTATTTGGATTTATATTCTGTAAAACGATAGTATTCGAATGACCCTTGTCGCAAAAATGAGATTTTAGCCTAATTGGTTACATGTTTGATAAATGGGAAGGTTGAAAGTGTTTCTTGATTTAAAACATGATATATGAACCTTTTTGGTTTTGTAATTGGTTAAACGAAAGTATCGGAATGACCCTTGTCGCGAAAATGAGATTTTAGCCTATATGGTTACATATTTGATAAATATGATGGTTGAGCTTGTCCCTCGATGTCTCGATGTCCCTTGAAAGTATTCGGTAAAATGAAAGTATTGAAATGTCCCTTGTCGCGAAAATGAGATTTTAGCCTATTTGGTTATAAAGTTTGATAAATGGGAAGATTGAAATTATCGGAATGACCCTTGTCGCGAAAATGAGATTTTAGCCTATATGGTTACATATTTGATAAATATGATGGTTGAGCTTGTCCCTCGATGTCTCGATGTCCCTTGAAAGTATTCGGTAAAGTGAAAGTATTGAAATGTCCCTTGTCGCGAAAATGAGATTTTAGCCTATTTGGTTATAAAGTTTGATAAATGGGAAGATTGAAAGTATCGGAATGACCTTTGTCGCGAAAATGAGATTTTAGCCTATATGGTTACATATTTGATAAATATGATGGTTGAGCTTGTCCCTCGATGTCTCGATGTCCCTTGAAAGTATTCGGTAAAATGAAAGTATTGAAATGTCCCTTGTCGCGAAAATGAGATTTTAGCCTATTTGGTTATAAAGTTTGATAAATGGGAAGATTGAAAGTATCGGAATGACCTTTGTCGCGAAAATGAGATTTTAGCCTATATGGTTACATATTTGATAAATATGATGGTTGAGCTTGTCCCTCGATGTCCCTTGAAAGTATTCGGTAAAATGAAAGTATTGAAATGTCCTTTGTCGCGAAAATGAGATTTTAACCTATTTGGTTATAAAGTTTGATAAATGGGAAGATTGAAACTGTCCCTTGATACTTGATGTGAACTTATTTTGTTTTGTAATCAGTAAAACAAAAGTATTGGAATGACCTTTGTCGCGAAAAAGGGATTGTAGCCTATTTGGTTACAAAGTTTGATAAATGGGAACGTTGAAAGTGTCCCTTGATTTAAAACATGATGTGAACCTATTTGGATTTATATTCGGTAAAACGATAGTATCCCAATGACCCTTGTTGCAAAAATGAGATTTTAGCCTAATTGGTTACATGTTTGATAAATGGGAAGGTTGAAAGTGTTTCTTGATTTAAAACATGATATATGAACCTTTTTAGTTTTGTAATTGGTTAAACGAAAGTATCGGAATGACCCTTGTCGCGAAAATGAGATTTTAGCCTATATGGTTACATATTTGATAAATATGATGGTTGAGCTTGTCCCTCGATGTCTCGATGTCCCTTGAAAGTATTCGGTAAAGTGAAAGTATTGAAATGTCCCTTGTCGCGAAAATGAGATTTTAGCCTATTTGGTTATAAAGTTTGATAAATGGGAAGATTGAAAGTATCGGAATGACCTTTGTCGCGAAAATGAGATTTTAGCCTATATGGTTACATATTTGATAAATATGATGGTTGAGCTTGTCCCTCAATGTCTCGATGTCCCTTGAAAGTATTCGGTAAAATGAAAGTATTGAAATGTCCCTTGTCGCGAAAATGAGATTTTAGCCTATTTGGTTATAAAGTTTGATAAATGGGAAGATTGAAAGTATCGGAATGACCTTTGTCGCGAAAATGAGATTTTAGCCTATATGGTTACATATTTGATAAATATGATGGTTGAGCTTGTCCCTCGATGTCTCGATGTCCCTTGAAAGTATTCGGTAAAATGAAAGTATTGAAATGTCCTTTGTCGCGAAAATGAGATTTTAACCTATTTGGTTATAAAGTTTGATAAATGGGAAGATTGAAACTGTCCCTTGATACTTGATGTGAACTTATTTTGTTTTGTAATCAGTAAAACAAAAGTATTGGAATGACCTTTGTCGCGAAAAAGGGATTGTAGCCTATTTGGTTACAAAGTTTGATAAATGGGAACGTTGAAAGTGTCCCTTGATTTAAAACATGATGTGAACCTATTTGGATTTATATTCGGTAAAACGATAGTATCCCAATGACCCTTGTTGCAAAAATGAGATTTTAGCCTAATTGGTTACATGTTTGATAAATGGGAAGGTTGAAAGTGTTTCTTGATTTAAAATATAATATATGAACCTTTTTGGTTTTGTAATTGGTAAAACGAAAGTATCGGAATGACCCTTGTCGCGAAAATGAGATTTTAGCCTATATGGTTACATATTTGATAAATATGATGGTTGAGCTTGTCCCTCGATGTCCCTTGAAAGTATTCGGTAAAATGAAAGTATTGAAATGTCCCTTGTCGCGAAAATGAGATTTTAGCCTATTTGGTTATAAAGTTTGATAAATGGGAAGATTGAAAGTATCGGAATGACCCTTGTCGCGAAAATGAGATTTTAGCCTATATGGTTACATATTTGATAAATATGATGGTTGAGCTTGTCCCTCGATGTCTCGATGTCCCTTGAAAGTATTCGGTAAAATGAAAGTATTGAAATGTCCTTTGTCGCGAAAATGAGATTTTAGCCTATTTGGTTATAAAGTTTGATAAATGGGAAGATTGAAACTGTTCCTTGATACTTGATGTGAACTTATTCTGTTTTGTAATCAGTAAAACAAAAGTATTGGAATGACCTTTCTCGCGAAAAGGGGATTGTAGCCTATTTGGTTACAAAGTTTGATAAATGGGAACGTTGAAAGTGTCCCTTGATTTAAAACATGATGTGAACCTATTTGGATTTATATTCTGTAAAACGATAGTATTCGAATGACCCTTGTCGCAAAAATGAGATTTTAGCCTAATTGGTTACATGTTTGATAAATGGGAAGGTTGAAAGTGTTTCTTGATTTAAAACATGATATATGAACCTTTTTGGTTTTGTAATTGGTTAAACGAAAGTATCGGAATGACCCTTGTCGCGAAAATGAGATTTTAGCCTATATGGTTACATATTTGATAAATATGATGGTTGAGCTTGTCCCTCGATGTCTCGATGTCCCTTGAAAGTATTCGGTAAAATGAAAGTATTGAAATGTCCCTTGTCGCGAAAATGAGATTTTAGCCTATTTGGTTATAAAGTTTGATAAATGGGAAGATTGAAATTATCGGAATGACCCTTGTCGCGAAAATGAGATTTTAGCCTATATGGTTACATATTTGATAAATATGATGGTTGAGCTTGTCCCTCGATGTCTCGATGTCCCTTGAAAGTATTCGGTAAAGTGAAAGTATTGAAATGTCCCTTGTCGCGAAAATGAGATTTTAGCCTATTTGGTTATAAAGTTTGATAAATGGGAAGATTGAAAGTATCGGAATGACCTTTGTCGCGAAAATGAGATTTTAGCCTATATGGTTACATATTTGATAAATATGATGGTTGAGCTTGTCCCTCGATGTCTCGATGTCCCTTGAAAGTATTCGGTAAAATGAAAGTATTGAAATGTCCCTTGTCGCGAAAATGAGATTTTAGCCTATTTGGTTATAAAGTTTGATAAATGGGAAGATTGAAAGTATCGGAATGACCTTTGTCGCGAAAATGAGATTTTAGCCTATATGGTTACATATTTGATAAATATGATGGTTGAGCTTGTCCCTCGATGTCCCTTGAAAGTATTCGGTAAAATGAAAGTATTGAAATGTCCTTTGTCGCGAAAATGAGATTTTAACCTATTTGGTTATAAAGTTTGATAAATGGGAAGATTGAAACTGTCCCTTGATACTTGATGTGAACTTATTTTGTTTTGTAATCAGTAAAACAAAAGTATTGGAATGACCTTTGTCGCGAAAAAGGGATTGTAGCCTATTTGGTTACAAAGTTTGATAAATGGGAACGTTGAAAGTGTCCCTTGATTTAAAACATGATGTGAACCTATTTGGATTTATATTCGGTAAAACGATAGTATCCCAATGACCCTTGTTGCAAAAATGAGATTTTAGCCTAATTGGTTACATGTTTGATAAATGGGAAGGTTGAAAGTGTTTCTTGATTTAAAATATAATATATGAACCTTTTTGGTTTTGTAATTGGTAAAACGAAAGTATCGGAATGACCCTTGTCGCGAAAATGAGATTTTAGCCTATATGGTTACATATTTGATAAATATGATGGTTGAGCTTGTCCCTCGATGTCCCTTGAAAGTATTCGGTAAAATGAAAGTATTGAAATGTCCCTTGTCGCGAAAATGAGATTTTAGCCTATTTGGTGATAAAGTTTGATAAATGGGAAGATTGAAAGTATCGGAATGACCTTTGTCGCGAAAATGAGATTTTAGCCTATATGGTTACATATTTGATAAATATGATGGTTGAGCTTGTCCCTCGATGTCTCGATGTCCCTTGAAAGTATTCGGTAAAGTGAAAGTATTGAAATGTCCCTTGTCGCGAAAATGAGATTTTAGCCTATTTGGTTATAATGTTTGATAAATGGGAAGATTGAAAGTATCGGAATGACCTTTGTCGCGAAAATGAGATTTTAGCCTATATGGTTACATATTTGATAAATATGATGGTTGAGCTTGTCCCTCGATGTCTCGATGTCCCTTGAAAGTATTCGGTAAAATGAAAGTATTGAAATGTCCCTTGTCGCGAAAATGAGATTTTAGCCTATTTGGTTATAAAGTTTGATAAATGGGAAGATTGAAAGTATCGGAATGACCCTTGTCGCAAAAATGAGATTTTAGCCTATATGGTTACATATTTGATAAATATGATGGTTGAGCTTGTCCCTCGATGTCTCGATGTCCCTTGAAAGTATTCGGTAAAATGAAAGTATTGAAATGTCCTTTGTCGCGAAAATGAGATTTTAGCCTATTTGGTTATAAAGTTTGATAAATGGGAAGATTGAAACTGTTCCTTGATACTTGATGTGAACTTATTCTGTTTTGTAATCAGTAAAACAAAAGTATTGGAATGACCTTTCTCGCGAAAAGGGGATTGTAGCCTATTTGGTTACAAAGTTTGATAAATGGGAACGTTGAAAGTGTCCCTTGATTTAAAACATGATGTGAACCTATTTGGATTTATATTCGGTAAAACGATAGTATTCGAATGACCCTTGTCGCAAAATTGAGATTTTAGCCTAATTGGTTACAAGTTTGATAAATGGGAAGGTTGAAAGTGTTTCTTGATTTAAAACATGATATATGAACCTTTTTGGTTTTGTAATTGGTTAAACGAAAGTATCGGAATGACCCTTGTCGCGAAAATGAGATTTTAGCCTATATGGTTACATATTTGATAAATATGATGGTTGAGCTTGTCCCTCGATGTCTCGATGTCCCTTGAAAGTATTCGGTAAAATGAAAGTATTGAAATGTCCCTTGTCGCGAAAATGAGATTTTAGCCTATTTGGTTATAAAGTTTGATAAATGGGAAGATTGAAAGTATCGGAATGACCTTTGTCGCGAAAATGAGATTTTAGCCTATATGGTTACATATTTGATAAATATGATGGTTGAGCTTGTCCCTCGATGTCTCGATGTCCCTTGAAAGTATTCGGTAAAATGAAAGTATTGAAATGTCCCTTGTCGCGAAAATGAGATTTTAGCCTATTTGGTTATAAAGTTTGATAAATGGGAAGATTGAAAGTATCGGAATGACCTTTGTCGCGAAAATGAGATTTTAGCCTATATGGTTACATATTTGATAAATATGATGGTTGAGCTTGTCCCTCGATGTCTCGATGTCCCTTGAAAGTATTCGGTAAAATGAAAGTATTGAAATGTCCCTTGTCGCGAAAATGAGATTTTAGCCTATTTGGTTATAAAGTTTGATAAATGGGAAGATTGAAATTATTGGAATGACCTTTGTCGCAAAAATGAGATTTTAGCCTATATGGTTACATATTTGATAAATATGATGGTTGAGCTTGTCCCTCGATGTCTCGATGTCCCTTGAAAGTATTCGGTAAAATGAAAGTATTGAAATGTCCCTTGTCGCGAAAATGAGATTTTAGCCTATTTGGTGATAAAGTTTGATAAATGGGAAGATTGAAAGTATCGGAATGACCTTTGTCGCGAAAATGAGATTTTAGCCTATATGGTTACATATTTGATAAATATGATGGTTGAGCTTGTCCCTCGATGTCTCGATGTCCCTTGAAAGTATTCGGTAAAGTGAAAGTATTGAAATGTCCCTTGTCGCGAAAATGAGATTTTAGCCTATTTGGTTATAATGTTTGATAAATGGGAAGATTGAAAGTATCGGAATGACCTTTGTCGCGAAAATGAGATTTTAGCCTATATGGTTACATATTTGATAAATATGATGGTTGAGCTTGTCCCTCGATGTCTCGATGTCCCTTGAAAGTATTCGGTAAAATGAAAGTATTGAAATGTCCCTTGTCGCGAAAATGAGATTTTAGCCTATTTGGTTATAAAGTTTGATAAATGGGAAGATTGAAAGTATCGGAATGACCCTTGTCGCAAAAATGAGATTTTAGCCTATATGGTTACATATTTGATAAATATGATGGTTGAGCTTGTCCCTCGATGTCTCGATGTCCCTTGAAAGTATTCGGTAAAATGAAAGTATTGAAATGTCCTTTGTCGCGAAAATGAGATTTTAGCCTATTTGGTTATAAAGTTTGATAAATGGGAAGATTGAAACTGTTCCTTGATACTTGATGTGAACTTATTCTGTTTTGTAATCAGTAAAACAAAAGTATTGGAATGACCTTTCTCGCGAAAAGGGGATTGTAGCCTATTTGGTTACAAAGTTTGATAAATGGGAACGTTGAAAGTGTCCCTTGATTTAAAACATGATGTGAACCTATTTGGATTTATATTCGGTAAAACGATAGTATTCGAATGACCCTTGTCGCAAAAATGAGATTTTAGCCTAATTGGTTACATGTTTGATAAATGGGAAGGTTGAAAGTGTTTCTTGATTTAAAACATGATATATGAACCTTTTTGGTTTTGTAATTGGTTAAACGAAAGTATCGGAATGACCCTTGTCGCGAAAATGAGATTTTAGCCTATATGGTTACATATTTGATAAATATGATGGTTGAGCTTGTCCCTCGATGTCTCGATGTCCCTTGAAAGTATTCGGTAAAATGAAAGTATTGAAATGTCCCTTGTCGCGAAAATGAGATTTTAGCCTATTTGGTTATAAAGTTTGATAAATGGGAAGATTGAAAGTATCGGAATGACCTTTGTCGCGAAAATGAGATTTTAGCCTATATGGTTACATATTTGATAAATATGATGGTTGAGCTTGTCCCTCGATGTCTCGATGTCCCTTGAAAGTATTCGGTAAAATGAAAGTATTGAAATGTCCCTTGTCGCGAAAATGAGATTTTAGCCTATTTGGTTATAAAGTTTGATAAATGGGAAGATTGAAAGTATCGGAATGACCTTTGTCGCGAAAATGAGATTTTAGCCTATATGGTTACATATTTGATAAATATGATGGTTGAGCTTGTCCCTCGATGTCTCGATGTCCCTTGAAAGTATTCGGTAAAATGAAAGTATTGAAATATCCTTTGTCGCGAAAATGAGATTTTAGCCTATTTGGTTATAAAGTTTGATAAATGGGAAGATTGAAAGTATCGGAATGACCCTTGTCGCGAAAATGAGATTTTAGCCTATATCGTTACATATTTGATAAATATGATGGTTGAGCTTGTCCCTCGATGTCTCGATGTCCCTTGAAAGTATTCGGTAAAATGAAAGTATTGAAATGTCCTTTTTCGCGAAAATGAGATTTTAGCCTATTTGGTTATAAAGTTTGATAAATGGGAAGATTGAAACTGTCCCTTGATACTTGATGTGAACTTATTTTGTTTTGTAATCAGTAAAACAAAAGTATTGGAATGACCTTTGTCGCGAAAAAGGGATTGTAGCCTATTTGGTTACAAAGTTTGATAAATGGGAACGTTGAAAGTGTCCCTTGATTTAAAACATGATGTGAACCTATTTGGATTTATATTCGGTAAAACGATAGTATCCCAATGACCCTTGTTGCAAAAATGAGATTTTAGCCTAATTGGTTACATGTTTGATAAATGGGAAGGTTGAAAGTGTTTCTTGATTTAAAATATAATATATGAACCTTTTTGGTTTTGTAATTGGTAAAACGAAAGAATCGGAATGACCCTTGTCGCGAAAATGAGATTTTAGCCTATATGGTTACATATTTGATAAATATGATGGTTGAGCTTGTCCCTCGATGTCTCGATGTCCCTTGAAAGTATTCGGTAAAATGAAAGTATTGAAATGTCCCTTGTCGCGAAAATGAGATTTTAGCCTATTTGGTGATAAAGTTTGATAAATGGGAAGATTGAAAGTATCAGAATGACCTTTGTCGCGAAAATGAGATTTTAGCCTATATGGTTACATATTTGATAAATATGATGGTTGAGCTTGTCCCTCGATGTCTCGATGTCCCTTGAAAGTATTCGGTAAAGTGAAAGTATTGAAATGTCCCTTGTCGCGAAAATGAGATTTTAGCCTATTTGGTTATAATGTTTGATAAATGGGAAGATTGAAAGTATCGGAATGACCTTTGTCGCGAAAATGAGATTTTAGCCTATATGGTTACATATTTGATAAATATGATGGTTGAGCTTGTCCCTCGATGTCTCGATGTCCCTTGAAAGTATTCGGTAAAATGAAAGTATTGAAATGTCCCTTGTCGCGAAAATGAGATTTTAGCCTATTTGGTGATAAAGTTTGATAAATGGGAAGATTGAAAGTATCGGAATGACCTTTGTCGCGAAAATGAGATTTTAGCCTATATGGTTACATATTTGATAAATATGATGGTTGACCTTGTCCCTCGATGTCTCGATGTACCTTGAAAGTATTCGGTAAAGTGAAACTATTGAAATGTCCCTTGTCGCGAAAATGAGATTTTAGCCTATTTGGTTATAATGTTTGATAAATGGGAAGATTGAAAGTATCGGAATGACCTTTGTCGCGAAAATGAGATTTTAGCCTATATGGTTACATATTTGATAAATATGATGGTTGAGCTTGTCCCTCGATGTCTCGATGTCCCTTGAAAGTATTCGGTAAAATGAAAGTATTGAAATGTCCCTTGTCGCGAAAATGAGATTTTAGCCTATTTGGTGATAAAGTTTGATAAATGGGAAGATTGAAAGTATCGGAATGACCTTTGTCGCGAAAATGAGATTTTAGCCTATATGGTTACATATTTGATAAATATGATGGTTGAGCTTGTCCCTCGATGTCTCGATGTCCCTTGAAAGTATTCGGTAAAGTGAAAGTATTGAAATGTCCCTTGTCTCGAAAATGAGATTTTAGCCTATTTGGTTATAATGTTTGATAAATGGGAAGATTGAAAGTATCGGAATGACCTTTGTCGCGAAAATGAGATTTTAGCCTATATGGTTACATATTTGATAAATATGATGGTTGAGCTTGTCCCTCGATGTCCCTTGAAAGTATTCGGTAAAATGAAAGTATTGAAATGTCCCTTGTCGCGAAAATGAGATTTTAGCCTATTTGGTTATAAAGTTTGATAAATGGGAAGATTGAAAGTATTCGGTAAAATGAAAGTAATGGGCAAGACTTTATTTTCAGCATATTCGTTGGTTACTATTTCAAAAGTAATGGGCAAGACTTTATTTTCAGCATATTCGTTGGTTACTATTTCAAAAGTAATCGGTAAGATTTTTATTTTCAACATATTCGTCGGTTACTCTTTCAAAGGTAATCGGCATGATTTATTTTCAACACATTCTTCGGTTATTATTGCAAAAGTAATCAGCATGATCTATTTTCTGCACATTCGTCGGTTACTATTTCAAAAGTAATCGGCAAGATTTTTATTTTCAGCTTATTTGTAGGTTACTATTTTAAAAGTAATCGACAAGATTTTTATTTTCAACATATTCGTCGGTTCCTATTTCAAAAGTAATCGGCAAGATTTTTTTTTTTAGCATATTTGTCGGTTACTATTTTAAAAGTAATCGACAAGATTTTTATTTTCAACATATTCGTCGGTTACTATTTCAAAAGTAATCGGCAAGACTTTATTTTCAGCACATTCATCGGTTACTATTTCAAAAGTAATCGGCAAGACTTTATTTTCAGCACATTCGTCGGTTACTATTTCAAAAGTAATCGGCAAGATTTTTATTTTCAGCATGTTCGTCGGTTACTATTTCAAAAGTAATCGGCAAGATTTTTATTTTCAGCATATTTGTCGGTTACTATTTTAAAAGTAATCGGCAAGACTTTATTTTCAGCACATTCGTCGGTTACTATTTCAAAAGTAATCGGCAAGATTTTTATTTTCAACATATTCGTTGGTTACTATTTCAAAAGTAATCGGTAAGACTTTATTTTCAGCACATTCATTGGTTACGTTTTTAAAAGTAATCGGTAAGATTTTTATTTCCAACATATTCATCGCTTACTATTTCAAAAGTAATCAGCATGATTTATTTTCAGCACATTCGTTGGTTACTATTTCAAAAGTAATCGGCAAGATTTTTATTTTTAGCATATTTGTCGGTTACTATTTTAAAATTAATCGACAAGATTTTTATTTTCAACATATTCGTCGCTTACTATTTCAAAAGTAATCGGCATGATTTATTTTCAGCACATTCGTCGGTTACTATTTCAAAAGTAATCGGCAAGATTTATTTTCAGCACATATTCGTCGGTTACTATTTCAAAAGTAATGGGCAAGACTTTTATTTTCAGCACATTCGTCGGTTACTATTTCAAAAGTAATCGGCATGATCTATTTTCTGCACATTCGTCGGTTACTATTTCAAAAGTAATCGGCAAGATTTTTATTTTCAGCATATTTGTCGGTTACTATTTTAAAAGTAATCGACAAGATTTTTATTTTCAACATATTCGTCGGTTCCTATTTCAAAAGTAATCGGCAAGACTTTATTTTCAGTACATTCGTTGGTTACTATTTTAAAAGTAATCGGTAAGATTTTTATTTTCAACATATTCGTCGCTTACTATTTCGAAAGTAATCGGCATGATTTATTTTCAGCACATTCGTCGGTTACTATTTCAAAAGTAATCGGCAAGATTTTTATTTTCAACATATTTGTCGGTTACTATTTTAAAAGTAATCGACAAGATTTTTATTTTCAACATATTCGTCGGTTACTAATTCAAAAGTAATCGGCAAGACTTTATTTTCAGCACATTCATTGGTTACTTTTTTAAAAGTAATCGGTAAGATTTTTATTTCCAACATATTCATCGCTTACTATTTCAAAAGTAATCAGCATGATTTATTTTCAGCACATTCGTCGGTTACTATTTCAAAAGTAATCGACAAGATTTTTATTTTCAGCATATTGGTCGGTGACTATTTCAAAAGTAATCGGCAAGATTTTTATTTTCAGCATATTTGTCGGTTACTTTTTCAAAAGTAATCGGCAAGATTTTTATTTTTAGCATATTTGTCGGTTACTATTTTAAAAGTAATCGGCAAGATTTTTATTTTCAACATATTCGTCGGTTCCTATTTCAAAAGTAATCGGCAAGATTTTTAGTTTTAGCATATTTGTCGGTTACTATTTTAAAAGTAATCAAGAAGATTTTTATTTTCAACATATTCGTCGCTTACTATTTCAAAAGTAATCGGCATGATTTATTTTCAGCACATTCGTCGGTTACTATTTCAAAAGTAATCGGCAAGATTTATTTTCAGCACATATTCGTCGGTTACAATTTCAAAAGTAATGGGCAAGTCTTTTATTTTCAGCACATTTGACAGTTACTATTTCAATAGTAATCGGCATGATTTATTTTCAGCACATTCGTCGGTTACTATTTCAAAAATAATCGGCATGATTTATTTTCAACATATTCGTCGGTTACTATTTCAAAAGTAATCGGCATGATCTATTTTCTGCACATTCGTCGGTTACTATTTCAAAAGTAATCGGCAAGATTTTTATTTTTAGCATATTTGTCGGTTATTATTTTAAAAGTAATCGACAAGATTTTTATTTTCAACATATTCGTCGGTTCCTATTTCAAAAGTAATCGGCAAGATTTTTAGTTTTAGCATATTTGTCGGTTACTATTTTAAAAGTAATCGAGAAGATTTTTATTTTCAACATATTCGTCGCTTACTATTTCAAAAGTAATCGACATGATTTATTTTCAGCACATTCGTCGGTTACTATTTCAAAAGTAATCGGCAAGATTTATTTTCAGCACATATTCGTCGGTTACTATTTCAAAAGTAATGGGCTAGACTTTTATTTTCAGCACATTTGTCGGTTACTATTTCAATAGTAATCGGCATGATTTATTTTCAGCACATTCGTCGGTTACTATTTCAAAAATAATCGGCATGATTTATTTTCAACACATTCGTCGGTTACTATTTCAAAAGTAATCGGCATGATCTATTTTCTGCACAATCATCGGTTACTATTTCAAAAGTAATCGGCAAGATTTTTATTTTCAGCATATTTGTCGGTTACTATTTTAAAAGTAATCGACAAGATTTTTATTTTCAACATATTCGTCGGTTCCTATTTCAAAAGTAATCGGCAAGACTTTATTTTCAGTACATTCGTTGGTTACTATTTTAAAAGTAATCGGTAAGATTTTTATTTTCAACATATTCGTCGCTTACTATTTCGAAAGTAATCGGCATGATTTATTTTCAGCACATTCGTCGGTTACTATTTCAAAAGTAATCGGCAAGATTTTTATTTTCAACATATTTGTCGGTTACTATTTTAAAAGTAATCGACAAGATTTTTATTTTCAACATATTCGTCGGTTACTATTTCAAAAGTAATCGGCACGACTTTATTTTCAGCACATTCATTGGTTACTTTTTTAAAAGTAATCGGTAAGATTTTTATTTCCAACATATTCATCGCTTACTATTTCAAAAGTAATCAGCATGATTTATTTTCAGCACATTCGTCGGTTACTATTTCAAAAGTAATCGACAAGATTTTTATTTTCAGCATATTGGTCGGTGACTATTTCAAAAGTAATCGGCAAGATTTTTATTTTCAGCATATTTGTCGGTTACTTTTTCAAAAGTAATCGGCAAGATTTTTATTTTTAGCATATTTGTCGGTTACTATTTTAAAAGTAATCGGCAAGATTTTTATTTTCAACATATTCGTCGGTTCCTATTTCAAAAGTAATCGGCAAGATTTTTAGTTTTAGCATATTTGTCGGTTACTATTTTAAAAGTAATCGAGAAGATTTTTATTTTCAACATATTCGTCGCTTACTATTTCAAAAGTAATCGGCATGATTTATTTTCAGCACATTCGTCGGTTACTATTTCAAAAGTAATCGGCAAGATTTATTTTCAGCACATATTCGTCGGTTACAATTTCAAAAGTAATGGGCAAGTCTTTTATTTTCAGCACATTTGACAGTTACTATTTCAATAGTAATCGGCATGATTTATTTTCAGCACATTCGTCGGTTACTATTTCAAAAATAATCGGCATGATTTATTTTCAACATATTCGTCGGTTACTATTTCAAAAGTAATCGGCATGATCTATTTTCTGCACATTCGTCGGTTACTATTTCAAAAGTAATCGGCAAGATTTTTATTTTTAGCATATTTGTCGGTTATTATTTTAAAAGTAATCGACAAGATTTTTATTTTCAACATATTCGTCGGTTCCTATTTCAAAAGTAATCGGCAAGATTTTTAGTTTTAGCATATTTGTCGGTTACTATTTTAAAAGTAATCGAGAATATTTTTATTTTCAACATATTCGTCGCTTACTATTTCAAAAGTAATCGACATGATTTATTTTCAGCACATTCGTGGGTTACTATTTCAAAAGTAATCGGCAAGATTTATTTTCAGCACATATTCGTCGGTTACTATTTCAAAAGTAATGGGCTAGACTTTTATTTTCAGCACATTTGTCGGTTACTATTTCAATAGTAATCGGCATGATTTATTTTCAGCACATTCGTCGGTTACTATTTCAAAAATAATCGGCATGATTTATTTTCAACACATTCGTCGGTTACTATTTCAAAAGTAATCGGCATGATCTATTTTCTGCACAATCATCGGTTACTATTTCAAAAGTAATCGGCAAGATTTTTATTTTCAGCATATTTGTCGGTTACTATTTTAAAAGTAATCGACAAGATTTATTTTCAGCACATATTCGTCGGTTACTATTTCAAAGGTAATCGGCATGATTTATTTTCAACACATTCGTCGGTTACAATTTCAAAAGTAATCGGCATGATCTATTTTCTGCACATTCGTCGGTTACTATTTCAAAAGTAATCGGCAAGATTTTTATTTTTAGCATATTTGTCGGTTACTATTTTAAAATTAATCGACAAGATTTTTATTTTCAACATATTCGTCAGTTCCTATTTCAAAAGTAATCGGCAAGTTTTTTATTTTTAGCATATTTGTCGGTTACTATTTTAAAAGTAATCGACAAGATTTTTATTTTCAACATATTCGTCGCTTACTATTTCAAAAGTAATCGGCATGATTTATTTTCAGCACATTCGTCGGTTACTATTTCAAAAGTAATCGGCAAGATTTATTTTCAGCACATATTCGTCGGTTACTATTTCAAAAGTAATGGGCAAGACTTTTATTTTCAGCACATTCGTCGGTTTCTATTTCAAAAGTAATCGGCATGATTTATTTTCAACACATTCGTCGGTTACTATTTCAAAAGAAATCGGCATGATCTATTTTCTGCACATTCGTCGGTTACTATTTCAAAAGTAATCGGCAAGATTTTTATTTTCAGCATATTTGTCGGTTACTATTTTAAAAGTAATCGACAAGATTTTTATTTTCAACATATTCGTTGGTTCCTATTTCAAAAGTAATCGGCAAGACTTTATTTTCAGTACATTCGTTGGTTACTATTTTAAAAGTAATCGGTAAGATTTTTATTTTCAACATATTCGTCGCTTACTATTTCGAAAGTAATCGGCATGATTTATTTTCAGCACATTCGTCGGTTACTATTTCAAAAGTAATCGGCAAGATTTTTATTTTCAAGGTTACTATTTTAAAAGTAATCGACAAGATTTTTATTTTCAATATATTCGTCGGTTACTATTTCAAAAGTAATCGGCAAGACCTTATTTTCAGCACATTCATTGGTTACTTTTTTAAAAGTAATCGGTAAGATTTTTATTTCCAACATATTCATCGCTTACTATTTCAAAAGTAATCAGCATGATTTATTTTCAGCACATTCGTCGGTTACTATTTCAAAAGTAATCGACAAGATTTTTATTTTCAGCATATTGGTCGGTGACTATTTCAAAAGTAATCGGCAAGATTTTTATTTTAAGCATATTTGTCTGTTACTTTTTCAAAAGTAATCGGCAAGATTTTTATTTTTAGCATATTTGTCGGTTACTATTTTAAAAGTAATCGGCAAGATTTTTATTTTCATCATATTCGTCGGTTCCTATTTCAAAAGTAATCGGAAAGATTTTTAGTTTTAGCATATTTGTCGGTTACTATTTTAAAAGTAATCGAAAAGATTTTTATTTTCAACATATTCGTCGCTTACTATTTCAAAAGTAATCGGCATGATTTATTTTCAGCACATTCGTCGGTTACTGTTTCAAAAGTAATCGGCAAGATTTATTTTCAGCACATATTCCTCGGTTACTATTTCAAAAGTAATGGGCAAGTCTTTTATTTTCAGCACATTTGTCGGTTACTATTTCAATAGTAATCGGCATGATTTATTTTCAGCACATTCGTCGGTTACTATTTCAAAAATAATCGGCATGATTTATTTTCAACACATTCGTCGGTTACTATTTCAAAAGTAATCGGCATGATCTATTTTCTGCACAATCGTCGGTTACTATTTCAAAAGTAATCGGCAAGATTTTTATTTTCAGCATATTTGTCGGTTACTATTTTAAAAGTAATCGACAAGATTTATTTTCAGCACATATTCGTCGGTTACTATTTCAAAGGTAATCGGCATGATTTATTTTCAACACATTCGTCGGTTACAATTTCAAAAGTAATCGGCATGATCTATTTTCTGCACATTCGTTGGTTACTATTTCAAAAGTAATCGGCAAGATTTTTATTTTTAGCATATTTGTCGGTTACTATTTTAAAATTAATCGACAAGATTTTTATTTTCAACATATTCGTCAGTTCCTATTTCAAAAGTAATCGGCAAGTTTTTTATTTTTAGCATATTTGTCGGTTACTATTTTAAAAGTAATCGACAAGATTTTTATTTTCAACATATTCGTCGCTTACTATTTCAAAAGTAATCGGCATGATTTATTTTCAGCACATTCGTCGGTTACTATTTCAAAAGTAATCGGCAAGATTTATTTTCAGCACATATTCGTCGGTTACTATTTCAAAAGTAATCGACAAGATTTTTATTTTCAGCATATTGGTCGGTGACTATTTCAAAAGTAATCGGCAAGATTTTTATTTTCAGCATATTTGTCTGTTACTTTTTCAAAAGTAATCGGCAAGATTTTTATTTTTAGCATATTTGTCGGTTACTATTTTAAAAGTAATCGGCAAGATTTTTATTTTCAACATATTCGTCGGTTCCTATTTCAAAAGTAATCGGCAAGATTTTTAGTTTTAGCATATTTGTCGGTTACTATTTTAAAAGTAATCGAAAAGATTTTTATTTTCAACATATTCGTCGCTTACTATTTCAAAAGTAATCGGCATGATTTATTTTCAGCACATTCGTCGGTTACTGTTTCAAAAGTAATCGGCAAGATTTATTTTCAGCACATATTCATCGGTTACTATTTCAAAAGTAATGGGCAAGTCTTTTATTTTCAGCACATTTGTCGGTTACTATTTCAATAGTAATCGGCATGATTTATTTTCAGCACATTCGTCGGTTACTATTTCAAAAATAATCGGCATGATTTATTTTCAACACATTCGTCGGTTACTATTTCAAAAGTAATCGGCATGATCTATTTTCTGCACAATCGTCGGTTACTATTTCAAAAGTAA
Source organism: Medicago lupulina (assembly GCA_958299785.1). Lineage (NCBI taxonomy): Eukaryota > Viridiplantae > Streptophyta > Magnoliopsida > Fabales > Fabaceae > Medicago > Medicago lupulina. Next base: position 381,210 of record CATQJP010000005.1, read on the forward strand.
TCGGCAAGATTTTTATTTTCAGCATATTTGTCGGTTACTATTTTAAAAGTAATCGACAAGATTTATTTTCAGCACATATTCGTCGGTTACTATTTCAAAGGTAATCGGCATGATTTATTTTCAACACATTCGTCGGTTACAATTTCAAAAGTAATCGGCATGATCTATTTTCTGCACATTCGTTGGTTACTATTTCAAAAGTAATCGGCAAGATTTTTATTTTTAGCATATTTGTCGGTTACTATTTTAAAATTAATCGACAAGATTTTTATTTTCAACATATTCGTCAGTTCCTATTTCAAAAGTAATCGGCAAGTTTTTTATTTTTAGCATATTTGTCGGTTACTATTTTAAAAGTAATCGACAAGATTTTTATTTTCAACATATTCGTCGCTTACTATTTCAAAAGTAATAGGCATGATTTATTTTCAGCACATTCGTCGGTTACTATTTCAAAAGTAATCGGCAAGATTTATTTTCAGCACATATTCGTCGGTAACTATTTCAAAAGTAATTGGCAAGACTTTTATTTTCAGCACATTCGTCGGTTTCTATTTCAAAAGTAATCGGCATGATTTATTTTCAACACATTCGTCGGTTACTATTTCAAAAGAAATCGGCATGATCTATTTTCTGCACATTCGTCGGTTACTATTTCAAAATTAATCGGCAAGATTTTTATTTTCAGCATATTTGTCGGTTACTATTTTAAAAGTAATCGACAAGATTTTTATTTTCAACATATTCGTTGGTTCCTATTTCAAAAGTAATCGGCAAGACTTTATTTTCAGTACATTCGTTGGTTACTATTTTAAAAGTAATCGGTAAGATTTTTATTTTCAACATATTCGTCGCTTACTATTTCGAAAGTAATCGGCATGATTTATTTTCAGCACATTCGTCGGTTACTATTTCAAAAGTAATCGGCAAGATTTTTATTTTCAACATATTTGTCGGTTACTATTTTAAAAGTAATCGACAAGATTTTTATTTTCAACATATTCGTCGGTTACTATTTCAAAAGTAATCGGCAAGACTTTATTTTCAGCACATTCATTGGTTACTTGTTTAAAAGTAATCGGTAAGATTTTTATTTCCAACATATTCATCGCTTACTATTTCAAAAGTAATCAGCATGATTTATTTTCAGCACATTCGTCGGTTACTATTTCAAAAGTAATCGACAAGATTTTTATTTTCAGCATATTGGTCGGTGACTATTTCAAAAGTAATCGGCAAGATTTTTATTTTCAGCATATTTGTCGGTTACTTTTTCAAAAGTAATCGGCAAGATTTTTATTTTTAGCATATTTGTCGGTTACTATTTTAAAAGTAATCAGCAAGATTTTTATTTTCAACATATTCGTCGGTTCCTATTTCAAAAGTAATCGGCAAGATTTTTAGTTTTAGCATATTTGTCGGTTACTATTTTAAAAGTAATCGAGAAGATTTTTAATTTCAACATATTCGTCGCTTACTATTTCAAAAGTAATCGGCATGATTTATTTTCAGAACATTCGTCGGTTACTATTTCAAAAGTAATCGGCAAGATTTATTTTCAGCACATATTCGTCGGTTACTATTTCAAAAGTAATGGGCAAGTCTTTTATTTTCAGCACATTTGACAGTTACTATTTCAATAGTAATCGGCATGATTTATTTTCAGCACATTCGTCGGTTACTATTTCAAAAATAATCGGCATGATTTATTTTCAACACATTCGTCGGTTACTATTTCAAAAGTAATCGGCATGATCTATTTTCTGCACATTCGTCGGTTACTATTTCAAAAGTAATCGGCAAGATTTTTCTTTTTAGCATATTTGTCGGTTATTATTTTAAAAGTAATCGACAAGATTTTTATTTTCAACATATTCGTCGGTTCCTATTTCAAAAGTAATCGGCAAGATTTTTAGTTTTAGCATATTTGTCGGTTACTATTTTAAAAGTAATCGAGAAGATTTTTATTTTCAACATATTCGTCGCTTACTATTTCAAAAGTAATCGACATGATTTATTTTCAGCACATTCGTCGGTTACTATTTCAAAAGTATTCGGCAAGATTTATTTTCAGCACATATTCGTCGGTTACTATTTCAAAAGTAATAGGCAAGACTTTTATTTTCAGCACATTTGTCGGTTACTATTTCAATAGTAATCGGCATGATTTATTTTCAGCACATTCGTCGGTTACTATTTCAAAAATAATCGGCATGATTTATTTTCAACACATTCGTCGGTTACTATTTCAAAAGTAATCGGCATGATCTATTTTCTGCACAATAGTCGGTTACTATTTCAAAAGTAATCGGCAAGATTTTTATTTTCAGCATATTTGTCGGTTACTATTTTAAAAGTAATCGACAAGATTTATTTTCTGCACATATTCGTCGGTTACTATTTCAAAGGTAATCGGCATGATTTATTTTCAACACATTCGTCGGTTACAATTTCAAAAGTAATCGGCATGATCTATTTTCTGCACATTCGTCGGTTACTATTTCAAAAGTAATCGGCAAGATTTTTATTTTTAGCATATTTGTCGGTTACTATTTTAAAATTAATCGACAAGATTTTTATTTTCAACATATTCGTCAGTTCCTATTTCAAAAGTAATCGGCAAGTTTTTTATTTTTAGCATATTTGTCGGTTACTATTTTAAAAGTAATCGACAAGATTTTTATTTTCAACATATTCGTCGCTTACTATTTCAAAAGTAATCGGCATGATTTATTTTCAGCACATTCGTCGGTTACTATTTCAAAAGTAATCGGCAAGATTTATTTTCAGCACATATTCGTCGGTTACTATTTCAAAAGTAATGGGCAAGACTTTTATTTTCAGCACATTCGTCGGTTTCTATTTCAAAAGTAATCGGCATGATTTATTTTCAACACATTCGTCGGTTACTATTTCAAAAGTAATCGGCATGATCTATTTTCTGCACATTCGTCTGTTACTATTTCAAAAGTAATCGGCAAGATTTTTATTTTCAGCATATTTGTTGGTTACTATTTTAAAAGTAATCGACAAGATTTTTATTTTCAACATATTCGTTGGTTCCTATTTCAAAAGTAATCGGCAAGACTTTATTTTCAGTACATTCGTTGGTTACTATTTTAAAAGTAATCGGTAAGATTTTTATTTTCAACATATTCGTCGCTTACTATTTCGAAAGTAATCGGCATGATTTATTTTCAGCACATTCGTCGGTTACTATTTCAAAAGTAATCGGCAAGATTTTTATTTTCAAGGTTACTATTTTAAAAGTAATCGACAAGATTTTTATTTTCAATATATTCGTCGGTTACTATTTCAAAAGTAATCGGCAAGACCTTATTTTCAGCACATTCATTGGTTACTTTTTTAAAAGTAATCGGTAAGATTTTTATTTCCAACATATTCATCGCTTACTATTTCAAAAGTAATCAGCATGATTTATTTTCAGCACATTCGTCGGTTACTATTTCAAAAGTAATCGGCAAGATTTATTTTCAGCACATATTCGTCGGTTACTATTTCAAAAGTAATCGGCAAGATTTATTTTCAGCACATATTCGTCGGTTACTATTTCAAAAGTAATCGGCATGATTTATTTTCAGCACATTCGTCGGTTACTATTTCAAAAGTAATCGGCAAGATTTATTTTCAGCACATATTCGTCGGTTACTATTTCAAAAGTAATGGGCAAGTCTTTTATTTTCAGCACATTTGTCGGTTACTATTTCAATAGTAATCGGCATGATTTATTTTCAGCACATTCGTCGGTTACTATTTCAAAAATAATCGGCATGATTTATTTTCAACACATTCGTCGGTTACTATTTCAAAAGTAATCGGCATGATCTATTTTCTGCACAATCGTCGGTTACTATTTCAAAAGTAATCGGCAAGATTTTTATTTTCAGCATATTTGTCGGTTACTATTTTAAAAGTAATCGACAAGATTTATTTTCAGCACATATTCGTCGGTTACTATTTCAAAGGTAATCGGCATGATTTATTTTCAACACATTCGTCGGTTACAATTTCAAAAGTAATCGGCATGATCTATTTTCTGCACATTCGTTGGTTACTATTTCAAAAGTAATCGGCAAGATTTTTATTTTTAGCATATTTGTCGGTTACTATTTTAAAATTAATCGACAAGATTTTTATTTTCAACATATTCGTCAGTTCCTATTTCAAAAGTAATCGGCAAGTTTTTTATTTTTAGCATATTTGTCGGTTACTATTTTAAAAGTAATCGAGAAGATTTTTATTTTCAACATATTCGTCGCTTACTATTTCAAAAGTAATCGGCATGATTTATTTTCAGCACATTCGTCGGTTACTATTTCAAAAGTAATCGGCAAGATTTATTTTCAGCACATATTCGTCGGTAACTATTTCAAAAGTAATGGGCAAGACTTTTATTTTCAGCACATTCGTCGGTTTCTATTTCAAAAGTAATCGGCATGATTTATTTTCAACACATTCGTCGGTTACTATTTCAAAAGAAATCGGCATGATCTATTTTCTGCACATTCGTCGGTTACTATTTCAAAAGTAATCGGCAAGATTTTTATTTTCAGCATATTTGTCGGTTACTATTTTAAAAGTAATCGACAAGATTTTTATTTTCAACATATTCGTCGGTTCCTATTTCAAAAGTAATCGGCAAGATTTTTAGTTTTAGCATATTTGTCGGTTACTATTTTAAAAGTAATCGAGAAGATTTTTATTTTCAACATATTCGTCGCTTACTATTTCAAAAGTAATCGGCATGATTTATTTTCAGCACATTCGTCGGTTACTATTTCAAAAGTAATCGGCAAGATTTATTTTCAGCACATATTCGTCGGTTACTATTTCAAAAGTAATGGGCAAGTCTTTTATTTTCAGCACATTTGTCGGTTACTATTTCAATAGTAATCGGCATGATTTATTTTCAGCACATTCGTCGGTTACTATTTCAAAAATAATCGGCATGATTTATTTTCAACACATTCGTCGGTTACTATTTCAAAAGTAATCGGCATGATCTATTTTCTGCACAATCGTCGGTTACTATTTCAAAAGTAATCGGCAAGATTTTTATTTTCAGCATATTTGTCGGTTACTATTTTAAAAGTAATCGACAAGATTTATTTTCAGCACATATTCGTCGGTTACTATTTCAAAGGTAATCGGCATGATTTATTTTCAACACATTCGTCGGTTACAATTTCAAAAGTAATCGGCATGATCTATTTTCTGCACATTCGTTGGTTACTATTTCAAAAGTAATCGGCAAGATTTTTATTTTTAGCATATTTGTCGGTTACTATTTTAAAATTAATCGACAAGATTTTTATTTTCAACATATTCGTCAGTTCCTATTTCAAAAGTAATCGGCAAGTTTTTTATTTTTAGCATATTTGTCGGTTACTATTTTAAAAGTAATCGAGAAGATTTTTATTTTCAACATATTCGTCGCTTACTATTTCAAAAGTAATCGGCATGATTTATTTTCAGCACATTCGTCGGTTACTATTTCAAAAGTAATCGGCAAGATTTATTTTCAGCACATATTCGTCGGTAACTATTTCAAAAGTAATGGGCAAGACTTTTATTTTCAGCACATTCGTCGGTTTCTATTTCAAAAGTAATCGGCATGATTTATTTTCAACACATTCGTCGGTTACTATTTCAAAAGAAATCGGCATGATCTATTTTCTGCACATTCGTCGGTTACTATTTCAAAAGTAATCGGCAAGATTTTTATTTTCAGCATATTTGTCGGTTACTATTTTAAAAGTAATCGACAAGATTTTTATTTTCAACATATTCGTCGGTTCCTATTTCAAAAGTAATCGGCAAGATTTTTAGTTTTAGCATATTTGTCGGTTACTATTTTAAAAGTAATCGAGAAGATTTTTATTTTCAACATATTCGTCGCTTACTATTTCAAAAGTAATCGGCATGATTTATTTTCAGCACATTCGTCGGTTACTATTTCAAAAGTAATCGGCAAGATTTATTTTCAGCACATATTCGTCGGTTACTATTTCAAAAGTAATGGGCAAGTCTTTTATTTTCAGCACATTTGTCGGTTACTATTTCAATAGTAATCGGCATGATTTATTTTCAGCACATTCGTCGGTTACTATTTCAAAAATAATCGGCATGATTTATTTTCAACACATTCGTCGGTTACTATTTCAAAAGAAATCGGCATGATCTATTTTCTGCACATTCGTCGGTTACTATTTCAAAAGTAATCGGCAAGATTTTTATTTTCAGCATATTTGTCGGTTACTATTTTAAAAGTAATCGACAAGATTTTTATTTTCAACATATTCGTCGGTTCCTATTTCAAAAGTAATCGGCAAGATTTTTAGTTTTAGCATATTTGTCGGTTACTATTTTAAAAGTAATCGAGAAGATTTTTATTTTCAACATATTCGTCGCTTACTATTTCAAAAGTAATCGGCATGATTTATTTTCAGCACATTCGTCGGTTACTATTTCAAAAGTAATCGGCAAGATTTATTTTCAGCACATATTCGTCGGTTACTATTTCAAAAGTAATGGGCAAGTCTTTTATTTTCAGCACATTTGTCGGTTACTATTTCAATAGTAATCGGCATGATTTATTTTCAGCACATTCGTCGGTTACTATTTCAAAAATAATCGGCATGATTTATTTTCAACACATTCGTCGGTTACTATTTCAAAAGTAATCGGCATGATCTATTTTCTGCACAATCGTCGGTTACTATTTCAAAAGTAATCGGCAAGATTTTTATTTTCAGCATATTTGTCGGTTACTATTTTAAAAGTAATCGACAAGATTTATTTTCAGCACATATTCGTCGGTTACTATTTCAAAGGTAATCGGCATGATTTATTTTCAACACATTCGTCGGTTACTATTTCAAAAGTAATCGGCAAGATTTATTTTCAGCACATATTCGTCGGTTACTATTTCAAAAGTAATGGGCAAGTCTTTTATTTTCAGCACATTTGTCGGTTACTATTTCAATAGTAATCGGCATGATTTATTTTCAGCACATTCGTCGGTTACTATTTCAAAAATAATCGGCATGATTTATTTTCAACACATTCGTCGGTTACTATTTCAAAAGTAATCGGCATGATCTATTTTCTGCACAATCGTCGGTTACTATTTCAAAAGTAATCGGCAAGATTTTTATTTTCAGCATATTTGTCGGTTACTATTTTAAAAGTAATCGACAAGATTTATTTTCAGCACATATTCGTCGGTTACTATTTCAAAGGTAATCGGCATGATTTATTTTCAACACATTCGTCGGTTACAATTTCAAAAGTAATCGGCATGATCTATTTTCTGCACATTCGTTGGTTACTATTTCAAAAGTAATCGGCAAGATTTTTATTTTTAGCATATTTGTCGGTTACTATTTTAAAATTAATCGACAAGATTTTTATTTTCAACATATTCGTCAGTTCCTATTTCAAAAGTAATCGGCAAGTTTTTTATTTTTAGCATATTTGTCGGTTACTATTTTAAAAGTAATCGAGAAGATTTTTATTTTCAACATATTCGTCGCTTACTATTTCAAAAGTAATCGGCATGATTTATTTTCAGCACATTCGTCGGTTACTATTTCAAAAGTAATCGGCAAGATTTATTTTCAGCACATATTCGTCGGTAACTATTTCAAAAGTAATGGGCAAGACTTTTATTTTCAGCACATTCGTCGGTTTCTATTTCAAAAGTAATCGGCATGATTTATTTTCAACACATTCGTCGGTTACTATTTCAAAAGAAATCGGCATGATCTATTTTCTGCACAATCGTCGGTTACTATTTCAAAAGTAATCGGCAAGATTTTTATTTTCAAGGTTACTATTTTAAAAGTAATCGACAAGATTTTTATTTTCAATATATTCGTCGGTTACTATTTCAAAAGTAATCGGCAAGACCTTATTTTCAGCACATTCATTGGTTACTTTTTTAAAAGTAATCGGTAAGATTTTTATTTCCAACATATTCATCGCTTACTATTTCAAAAGTAATCAGCATGATTTATTTTCAGCACATTCGTCGGTTACTATTTCAAAAGTAATCGGCAAGATTTATTTTCAGCACATATTCGTCGGTTACTATTTCAAAAGTAATCGGCAAGATTTATTTTCAGCACATATTCGTCGGTTACTATTTCAAAAGTAATCGGCATGATTTATTTTCAGCACATTCGTCGGTTACTATTTCAAAAGTAATCGGCAAGATTTATTTTCAGCACATATTCGTCGGTTACTATTTCAAAAGTAATGGGCAAGTCTTTTATTTTCAGCACATTTGTCGGTTACTATTTCAATAGTAATCGGCATGATTTATTTTCAGCACATTCGTCGGTTACTATTTCAAAAATAATCGGCATGATTTATTTTCAACACATTCGTCGGTTACTATTTCAAAAGTAATCGGCATGATCTATTTTCTGCACAATCGTCGGTTACTATTTCAAAAGTAATCGGCAAGATTTTTATTTTCAGCATATTTGTCGGTTACTATTTTAAAAGTAATCGACAAGATTTATTTTCAGCACATATTCGTCGGTTACTATTTCAAAGGTAATCGGCATGATTTATTTTCAACACATTCGTCGGTTACAATTTCAAAAGTAATCGGCATGATCTATTTTCTGCACATTCGTTGGTTACTATTTCAAAAGTAATCGGCAAGATTTTTATTTTTAGCATATTTGTCGGTTACTATTTTAAAATTAATCGACAAGATTTTTATTTTCAACATATTCGTCAGTTCCTATTTCAAAAGTAATCGGCAAGTTTTTTATTTTTAGCATATTTGTCGGTTACTATTTTAAAAGTAATCGAGAAGATTTTTATTTTCAACATATTCGTCGCTTACTATTTCAAAAGTAATCGGCATGATTTATTTTCAGCACATTCGTCGGTTACTATTTCAAAAGTAATCGGCAAGATTTATTTTCAGCACATATTCGTCGGTAACTATTTCAAAAGTAATGGGCAAGACTTTTATTTTCAGCACATTCGTCGGTTTCTATTTCAAAAGTAATCGGCATGATTTATTTTCAACACATTCGTCGGTTACTATTTCAAAAGAAATCGGCATGATCTATTTTCTGCACATTCGTCGGTTACTATTTCAAAAGTAATCGGCAAGATTTTTATTTTCAGCATATTTGTCGGTTACTATTTTAAAAGTAATCGACAAGATTTTTATTTTCAACATATTCGTCGGTTCCTATTTCAAAAGTAATCGGCAAGATTTTTAGTTTTAGCATATTTGTCGGTTACTATTTTAAAAGTAATCGAGAAGATTTTTATTTTCAACATATTCGTCGCTTACTATTTCAAAAGTAATCGGCATGATTTATTTTCAGCACATTCGTCGGTTACTATTTCAAAAGTAATCGGCAAGATTTATTTTCAGCACATATTCGTCGGTTACTATTTCAAAAGTAATGGGCAAGTCTTTTATTTTCAGCACATTTGTCGGTTACTATTTCAATAGTAATCGGCATGATTTATTTTCAGCACATTCGTCGGTTACTATTTCAAAAATAATCGGCATGATTTATTTTCAACACATTCGTCGGTTACTATTTCAAAAGTAATCGGCATGATCTATTTTCTGCACAATCGTCGGTTACTATTTCAAAAGTAATCGGCAAGATTTTTATTTTCAGCATATTTGTCGGTTACTATTTTAAAAGTAATCGACAAGATTTATTTTCAGCACATATTCGTCGGTTACTATTTCAAAGGTAATCGGCATGATTTATTTTCAACACATTCGTCGGTTACAATTTCAAAAGTAATCGGCATGATCTATTTTCTGCACATTCGTTGGTTACTATTTCAAAAGTAATCGGCAAGATTTTTATTTTTAGCATATTTGTCGGTTACTATTTTAAAATTAATCGACAAGATTTTTATTTTCAACATATTCGTCAGTTCCTATTTCAAAAGTAATCGGCAAGTTTTTTATTTTTAGCATATTTGTCGGTTACTATTTTAAAAGTAATCGAGAAGATTTTTATTTTCAACATATTCGTCGCTTACTATTTCAAAAGTAATCGGCATGATTTATTTTCAGCACATTCGTCGGTTACTATTTCAAAAGTAATCGGCAAGATTTATTTTCAGCACATATTCGTCGGTAACTATTTCAAAAGTAATGGGCAAGACTTTTATTTTCAGCACATTCGTCGGTTTCTATTTCAAAAGTAATCGGCATGATTTATTTTCAACACATTCGTCGGTTACTATTTCAAAAGAAATCGGCATGATCTATTTTCTGCACATTCGTCGGTTACTATTTCAAAAGTAATCGGCAAGATTTTTATTTTCAGCATATTTGTCGGTTACTATTTTAAAAGTAATCGACAAGATTTTTATTTTCAACATATTCGTCGGTTCCTATTTCAAAAGTAATCGGCAAGATTTTTAGTTTTAGCATATTTGTCGGTTACTATTTTAAAAGTAATCGAGAAGATTTTTATTTTCAACATATTCGTCGCTTACTATTTCAAAAGTAATCGGCATGATTTATTTTCAGCACATTCGTCGGTTACTATTTCAAAAGTAATCGGCAAGATTTATTTTCAGCACATATTCGTCGGTTACTATTTCAAAAGTAATGGGCAAGTCTTTTATTTTCAGCACATTTGTCGGTTACTATTTCAATAGTAATCGGCATGATTTATTTTCAGCACATTCGTCGGTTACTATTTCAAAAATAATCGGCATGATTTATTTTCAACACATTCGTCGGTTACTATTTCAAAAGAAATCGGCATGATCTATTTTCTGCACATTCGTCGGTTACTATTTCAAAAGTAATCGGCAAGATTTTTATTTTCAGCATATTTGTCGGTTACTATTTTAAAAGTAATCGACAAGATTTTTATTTTCAACATATTCGTCGGTTCCTATTTCAAAAGTAATCGGCAAGATTTTTAGTTTTAGCATATTTGTCGGTTACTATTTTAAAAGTAATCGAGAAGATTTTTATTTTCAACATATTCGTCGCTTACTATTTCAAAAGTAATCGGCATGATTTATTTTCAGCACATTCGTCGGTTACTATTTCAAAAGTAATCGGCAAGATTTATTTTCAGCACATATTCGTCGGTTACTATTTCAAAAGTAATGGGCAAGTCTTTTATTTTCAGCACATTTGTCGGTTACTATTTCAATAGTAATCGGCATGATTTATTTTCAGCACATTCGTCGGTTACTATTTCAAAAATAATCGGCATGATTTATTTTCAACACATTCGTCGGTTACTATTTCAAAAGTAATCGGCATGATCTATTTTCTGCACAATCGTCGGTTACTATTTCAAAAGTAATCGGCAAGATTTTTATTTTCAGCATATTTGTCGGTTACTATTTTAAAAGTAATCGACAAGATTTATTTTCAGCACATATTCGTCGGTTACTATTTCAAAGGTAATCGGCATGATTTATTTTCAACACATTCGTCGGTTACAATTTCAAAAGTAATCGGCATGATCTATTTTCTGCACATTCGTCGGTTACTATTTCAAAAGTAATCGGCAAGATTTTTATTTTTAGCATATTTGTCGGTTACTATTTTAAAATTAATCGACAAGATTTTTATTTTCAACATATTCGTCAGTTCCTATTTCAAAAGTAATCGGCAAGTTTTTTATTTTTAGCATATTTGTCGGTTACTATTTTAAAAGTAATCGAGAAGATTTTTATTTTCAACATATTCGTCGCTTACTATTTCAAAAGTAATCGGCATGATTTATTTTCAGCACATTCGTCGGTTACTATTTCAAAAGTAATCGGCAAGATTTATTTTCAGCACATATTCGTCGGTAACTATTTCAAAAGTAATGGGCAAGACTTTTATTTTCAGCACATTCGTCGGTTTCTATTTCAAAAGTAATCGGCATGATTTATTTTCAACACATTCGTCGGTTACTATTTCAAAAGAAATCGGCATGATCTATTTTCTGCACATTCGTCGGTTACTATTTCAAAAGTAATCGGCAAGATTTTTATTTTCAGCATATTTGTAACGCCCTAGTTGATATTTTATTATTTTGGTTGATTTAATATGTTTTATGTATTTTATATAATTTATGTGATTTATGTGAATAATTTGAAGTGTTGTTATTTATCATATAATTATTTGTGTGATTTTTGTTATTTAAGTAATTTAGGAGGAATTAGTAATTATTTAGAATTAGTAGAGTTTAAGGGGGTTAATGGAGATTAAAAGAAAATTTAAGTGAGGGAATAAAGAAAGAAAAGGAGTTACACTTTGTAAGGAAATAGGGAAGCCAGTAAGGAAAGAAAAGAAAAGAGCACGTATCAGTAAAACAAAAGAAACAGAGTTTTGGGAGAAAAGAGAAGAACCAAGAGGGAAGAGCTAGGAAGAGAGAATCTGATCAATTGCTGTAGATTTTCGCTGAATTAAGGTAAGGGTGGGCTAGCATTTCAATTGTTGATATATACATGTATGATTTCATGAAAATGGATTGAAATTGGTAGTTTTGGAATTAGGTTTATGAACATGATGAATTGCTCATTTTTCTGATGAATTGCGTTGTAATGTTGTTGTTATGAGATGTTTATGTTGTTTTGTCGTATAATGAACCCATAACATTGTTCAAAAAAAATCATTTTGGGTGATTGAGGGATCAAAGTTGGGATTTTTGGGTTAGAACTATGCTGTTATCGCAACTGTTTTGCTGAACCTGAGACCTGCTCGCTTAAGCGTGCTGCAAGCGTGCAGCTAGCGAGCAAAACCAAACTTACGTCTTTTTGGACGCTTAAGCGTGCAGCTGCTCGCTTAAGCGTGCTGAATCTTTTCCCAGACCATAGTGCGCACGCTCAAGCGTACCGTAAGCGTGCAGTAAGCGAACAAGAACCCAACCTTCGTGTTTTGGCTCGCTTAAGCGTGCAGCTGCTCGCTTAAGCGTGCTGGGTCCTGTGCGACCCATAACGTGATTTTTCTAAGATGTTCCAAACCCAAACCTAAGCTTTCTAAGATGTTTATTATAATTTTTAAGAATTATTTGGATGATAAAAACTATATTACGAAGATGATTAGATGGAATTATGTATGCTTATGTGCAAATAATTATACTTGCTAAGTTGAATTGCCTTGTCGATTGTTGAGTGCTATTGTCCAGTTGGGGAGGGTATCCTAAGTTGTTGTTGTTGTTGGTTGCATGCTGATATGCTCCATTAAGATGTTGTGTTGTATGCTGACATACACCATAGAGTCATTTCATACTCATTTGCATTTGTTGGGGGCTTATTGCCCTGGAATGTTTATCATTCACTGTTGGGGGCTTATTGCCCTGGAACGCTTTATCGTTCACCTGTTGGGGGCTTATTGCCCTGGGATGCTTTAACCATCCAAATTGTTGGGGGCTGATTGCCCTGGAATGCTTAGCATTCAACGCGCGTAGTTGGTACCACATGCATAATGCATTAGATGTTTATGGAGTCTTGCATTAGTTGTAGGTGTGAGTTGTCCTTTGGGGAATGATGTTGGTGAGATGTCGCCACAAATGTTGTTGTTGTTGTTGTAGATATGAATCAAAGATGAATTTAAGTTAATAAGTTGAGATGATATTGATGGTGTTGCTGTTGCAAGTTGTTATGAATTGTTGTTGTTTCAATTTACTTTGATGATTCATATATCTGTATATTTACTTTTGATTTGTGAACTCACCCCTTCTGCTGGAATTGCCGCCTTGTGGGCAAGTGCAGGTAGCGAAGACTAGCGGTGCTGGCTCTTGAGTCTAGGGCTCTGATACATAATAGGGATGGGGAAACGTTATCTTTCTTGTATTCCTTATGTATCATTTCTTGGAAGAAAATGTTGTTGAGATTCTATTGTTGAATAATTTCATTATGTTGACGGCCTCTGTGCCAAGATTTATGATGTAGTTGTTGAACATGATTTTATATAAAGATTTTCCGCTGCAGAATTTTTAATATGATGATAATGTATGTTGGTTTTAAATAGTTTTTATATTCTATTTAAATGATTTTGAAAAAGAAGTGTGATACTCCGTTGTTAAGTTGAATTACTCTGATTTTGATTATTAGTAATATTATTATTACGTTATTTGGGGAACGGGGTGTTACAGTTGGTATCAGAGCAAGTCGGTCCGTCAGACCATTAGAAGAGTCGTGTCGAGCCATTTAGAGTAGTGTGACAGGGTTACACTGTCTTGTTGTTGTTCTAATTCTTGTTGTTATGTAGAACTATCGAGATGGCCGGAAGGAATGATGCTGCTCTTGCTGCTGCCTTGCAAGCAATGGCTCAGGTTGTTGGTCAACAACAAGGTGCTGGTGGTGCTGGTGAAGGTGTAAGGATGCTTGAGACCTTCTTGAGGAATCATCCACCAACCTTTAAGGGAAGGTACGACCCCGATGGAGCACAGACTTGGCTGAAGGAGGTCGAGAGGATCTTCCGGGTGATGCAGTGTACGGATGTTCAGATGGTGCGGTTTGGCACGCACATGTTAGCAGAAGAGGCTGACGACTGGTGGGTAAGCACTCAACCCATACTCCAAGCTGAAGGTGCTGTGATCACGTGGGCCGTGTTTAGGCGGGAGTTCTTGAGGAGGTATTTCCCGGAGGATGTCCGAGGTAAGAAAGAAATTGAATTCCTTGAGCTGAAGCAGGGAGACATGTCCATTACGGAATATGCTGCTAAGTTCGTGGAGCTTGCAAAGTTCTATCCACATTATGCTGCGGAGACTGCTGAGTTCTCCAAATGTATTAAGTTTGAAAATGGTCTGCGAGCTGATATCAAGCGGGCCATTGGTTATCAGAAGATCAGAGACTTCTCTGAGTTGGTGAGCAGCTGCCGTATTTATGAAGAGGACACTAAAGCTCACTATAAGATAATGAATGACCGTAGAGGAAAGGGGCAGCAGAGTCGCCCAAAGCCTTATAGTGCCCCAGCTGACAAGGGCAAACAGAGAATGCATGATGAGAGGAGGCCTGCACGTAGAGATGCTCCTGCCGAAGTGGTTTGTTATAAGTGTGGTGTGAAAGGCCACAAGAGCAATGCTTGTATCCGTGATGAGAAGAAATGTTTCAGATGCGGAAAGAAGGGCCACACTGTCACCGAATGCAAGCGTGGGGACATTGTTTGTTTCAACTGCAATGAAGAAGGTCACATTGGTTCTCAGTGCACTAAGCCTAAGAAGGCGCAGACCAGTGGTAGGGTTTTTGCCTTGACCGGTACTCAGACCGATCAGGAGGATCGACTTATTAGAGGTACTTGTTTCTTTAGTGGTACTCCTTTAATTGCTATTATAGATACTGGTGCAACGCATTGTTTCATTGCTATTGATTGTGCACAAAGATTGGGTTTGATTATGTCTGATATGAATGGGGAGATGGTTGTTGAAACTCCAGCTAAGGGTTCAGTAACTACTTCCCTTGTTTGTTTAAGTTGTCCGTTGTCTGTATTTGGTAGAGATTTTGAGGTGGACCTTGTCTGTTTGCCGTTAGTGGGAATGGATGTAATATTGGGGATGAATTGGTTAGAGTACAATCATGTCTTGATCAATTGTTTTACCAAGACGGTGCGGTTTTCTTCTGCTGAAGGAGAGAGTGGAACAGAATTTTTATCCACTAAAGAGATGAAGCGGTTAGAACAAGATGGCGTGTTGATGTTTTCTTTGTTGGCATTCTTGTCGGTGGAGAACCAAGCTGTGATAGATGGGCTGCCTGTTGTGAAGGAATTTCCTGAAGTTTTCCCTGATGAGATTCCAGATGTGCCACCAGAGAGAGAAGTGGAATTTTCGATAGACCTGGTGCCGGGTACGAAGCCTGTGTCGATGGCTCCTTACCGTATGTCAGCTTCTGAGTTAGCTGAACTGAAGAAGCAATTAGAAGACTTGCTTGATAAGAAGTTTGTGAGACCAAGTGTTTCACCGTGGGGAGCGCCGGTGTTGTTGGTAAAGAAGAAGGATGGTAGCATGCGGTTGTGTATTGACTACCGTCAGTTGAATAAAGTGACGATCAAGAATAGGTATCCACTTCCGAGAATAGATGATTTGATGGATCAATTGGTGGGTGCCCGCGTTTTTAGCAAGATTGATTTGAGGTCGGGTTATCATCAGATAAAGGTGAAGGATGAGGATATGCAAAAGACAGCGTTTAGGACGCGGTATGGTCATTACGAATATAAGGTGATGCCTTTCGGTGTGACGAATGCACCTGGTGTGTTTATGGAATACATGAACAGAATTTTCCATGAGTATCTGGATCAGTTTGTGGTAGTCTTTATTGATGATATATTGATTTATTCTAAGACTGAAGCTGAGCATGCAGAGCATTTGAAGATTGTACTGCAAGTGCTGAAGGAAAAGAAGCTGTATGCCAAGCTGTCCAAGTGTGAGTTCTGGCTGAACGAAGTAAGTTTTCTTGGCCACATTATTTCTGGTAAAGGTATTGCTGTAGATCCTTCGAAGGTTGATGCTGTGTCGCAGTGGGAGACACCAAAGTCAGTTACTGAGGTGAGAAGTTTTCTTGGTTTGGCTGGTTATTACCGCAGATTTATTGAAGGATTTTCGAAATTGGCACTTCCTTTGACGCAGCTGACTTGTAAAGGTAAAGCATTTGTGTGGGATGCTAGTTGTGAGAGTAGTTTCAATAAGTTGAAGCAAAGGTTGACGACTGCTCCTATTTTGATTTTGCCAAAGCCAGAAGAACCTTTTGTTGTTTATTGTGATGCATCTAAGCTGGGCTTGGGTGGTGTTTTGATGCAAGATGGCAAGGTGGTAGCGTATGCTTCTAGGCAGCTGAGAGTGCATGAGAAGAATTATCCTACACATGATTTAGAGTTAGCAGCCGTGGTGTTTGTGTTGAAGATTTGGAGGCACTATTTGTATGGTTCCAGATTTGAAGTGTTTAGCGACCATAAAAGTTTAAAGTACCTGTTTGATCAGAAGGAGTTGAACATGAGGCAGAGAAGGTGGCTTGAGTTACTTAAGGACTATGATTTTGGTTTGAATTACCATCCTGGTAAAGCTAATGTTGTGGCTGATGCGTTGAGTAGAAAGACATTGCATATGTCGGCATTGATGATGAAAGAGTTCGAGTTGCTTGAACAGTTTAGGGACTTGAGCCTTGTTTGTGAAAGATCGCCTCAGAGTGTGCGGTTAGGCATGCTGAAGATAAATAGTGATTTCTTGAATGACATCAAAGAGGCGCAGAAGCTTGATGTTAAATTTGTGGATTTAATGGCTGCTAGTGATCCGAATGTGGATGGTGACTTCAAGGTCGATGACCAAGGTGTGTTGAGGTTTAGAGGAAGGATTTGTATTCCGGATGATGAAGATTTGAAAAAGTTGATCTTAGAAGAAAGTCACAAGAGTAGTTTGAGTATTCATCCTGGAGCTACAAAAATGTATCATGACCTGAAGAAATTGTTTTGGTGGTCCGGTTTGAAGAGGGATGTTGCTCAGTTTGTGTATGCATGTTTGACTTGCCAGAAGTCTAAGGTTGAGCACCAGAAGCCTGCAGGGCTGTTGACTCCGCTAGATGTACCTGAATGGAAGTGGGATAGCATTTCGATGGATTTTGTAACGAGTTTGCCGAATACTTCAAGGGGGCATGATGCCATTTGGGTCGTGGTCGACAGGTTGACTAAGTCGGCGCACTTTATTCCGATCAACATTACTTATCCGGTAGCTCAGTTGGCGGAGATCTACATCCGTGACATTGTGAAATTGCACGGTGTTCCATCTAGTATTGTGTCGGATAGAGATCCGAGGTTTACATCAAGGTTTTGGAAGAGTTTGCAAGATGCATTGGGTTCGAGATTGAGGCTGAGTTCGGCTTATCATCCGCAGACAGATGGTCAGTCGGAGAGGACTATCCAATCCTTAGAAGATTTGTTGAGGGTGTGTGTACTCGAGCAAGGTGGAGCTTGGGACAGCCACTTGCCGTTGATAGAGTTTACTTATAACAATAGTTACCATTCGAGTATTGGTATGGCACCGTTCGAAGCTTTGTATGGTCGAAGGTGTAGAACTCCTCTATGTTGGTTTGAGTCGGGTGAAAGTATTGTGTTAGGACCTGAGTTAGTGCAGCAGACTACGGAAAAGGTCAAGATGATAAGAGAAAAGATGAAAGCATCTCAAGATCGTCAGAAGAGTTATCATGACAAAAGGAGGAAAGCTCTTGAATTTCAGGAGGGTGATCATGTGTTTTTGAGGGTTACTCCGATGACGGGTGTAGGACGTGCATTGAAGTCGAAGAAGTTGACTCCAAAGTTCATTGGTCCTTATCAGATTTCCGAAAGAGTTGGAACCGTGGCGTATCGGATTGGATTGCCACCACATCTATCGAACTTGCATGATGTGTTTCATGTCTCGCAGTTGAGAAAGTATGTAGCAGATCCTTCGCATGTTATTCCTAGGGATGATGTGCAGGTTAGAGATAATCTTACTGTTGAGACTTTGCCGTTGAGGATTGATGATCGCAAGGTGAAGCAGTTGAGAGGCAAGGAAATACCTCTGGTTAGAGTTGTTTGGGGCGGTGTAACCGGTGAGAGTTTAACTTGGGAGTTGGAGAGCAAGATGCAAGAGTCCTATCCTGAGTTGTTTGTTGCTTAAGGTATTATTTCGAGGACGAAATTCTCTAAGTTGGGGAGAGTTGTAACGCCCTAGTTGATATTTTATTATTTTGGTTGATTTAATATGTTTTATGTATTTTATATAATTTATGTGATTTATGTGAATAATTTGAAGTGTTGTTATTTATCATATAATTATTTGTGTGATTTTTGTTATTTAAGTAATTTAGGAGGAATTAGTAATTATTTAGAATTAGTAGAGTTTAAGGGGGTTAATGGAGATTAAAAGAAAATTTAAGTGAGGGAATAAAGAAAGAAAAGGAGTTACACTTTGTAAGGAAATAGGGAAGCCAGTAAGGAAAGAAAAGAAAAGAGCACGTATCAGTAAAACAAAAGAAACAGAGTTTTGGGAGAAAAGAGAAGAACCAAGAGGGAAGAGCTAGGAAGAGAGAATCTGATCAATTGCTGTAGATTTTCGCTGAATTAAGGTAAGGGTGGGCTAGCATTTCAATTGTTGATATATACATGTATGATTTCATGAAAATGGATTGAAATTGGTAGTTTTGGAATTAGGTTTATGAACATGATGAATTGCTCATTTTTCTGATGAATTGCGTTGTAATGTTGTTGTTATGAGATGTTTATGTTGTTTTGTCGTATAATGAACCCATAACATTGTTCAAAAAAAATCATTTTGGGTGATTGAGGGATCAAAGTTGGGATTTTTGGGTTAGAACTATGCTGTTATCGCAACTGTTTTGCTGAACCTGAGACCTGCTCGCTTAAGCGTGCTGCAAGCGTGCAGCTAGCGAGCAAAACCAAACTTACGTCTTTTTGGACGCTTAAGCGTGCAGCTGCTCGCTTAAGCGTGCTGAATCTTTTCCCAGACCATAGTGCGCACGCTCAAGCGTACCGTAAGCGTGCAGTAAGCGAACAAGAACCCAACCTTCGTGTTTTGGCTCGCTTAAGCGTGCAGCTGCTCGCTTAAGCGTGCAGCTGCTCGCTTAAGCGTGCTGGGTCCTGTGCGACCCATAACGTGATTTTTCTAAGATGTTCCAAACCCAAACCTAAGCTTTCTAAGATGTTTATTATAATTTTTAAGAATTATTTGGATGATAAAAACTATATTACGAAGATGATTAGATGGAATTATGTATGCTTATGTGCAAATAATTATACTTGCTAAGTTGAATTGCCTTGTCGATTGTTGAGTGCTATTGTCCAGTTGGGGAGGGTATCCTAAGTTGTTGTTGTTGTTGGTTGCATGCTGATATGCTCCATTAAGATGTTGTGTTGTATGCTGACATACACCATAGAGTCATTTCATACTCATTTGCATTTGTTGGGGGCTTATTGCCCTGGAATGTTTATCATTCACTGTTGGGGGCTTATTGCCCTGGAACGCTTTATCGTTCACCTGTTGGGGGCTTATTGCCCTGGGATGCTTTAACCATCCAAATTGTTGGGGGCTGATTGCCCTGGAATGCTTAGCATTCAACGCGCGTAGTTGGTACCACATGCATAATGCATTAGATGTTTATGGAGTCTTGCATTAGTTGTAGGTGTGAGTTGTCCTTTGGGGAATGATGTTGGTGAGATGTCGCCACAAATGTTGTTGTTGTTGTTGTAGATATGAATCAAAGATGAATTTAAGTTAATAAGTTGAGATGATATTGATGGTGTTGCTGTTGCAAGTTGTTATGAATTGTTGTTGTTTCAATTTACTTTGATGATTCATATATCTGTATATTTACTTTTGATTTGTGAACTCACCCCTTCTGCTGGAATTGCCGCCTTGTGGGCAAGTGCAGGTAGCGAAGACTAGCGGTGCTGGCTCTTGAGTCTAGGGCTCTGATACATAATAGGGATGGGGAAACGTTATCTTTCTTGTATTCCTTATGTATCATTTCTTGGAAGAAAATGTTGTTGAGATTCTATTGTTGAATAATTTCATTATGTTGACGGCCTCTGTGCCAAGATTTATGATGTAGTTGTTGAACATGATTTTATATAAAGATTTTCCGCTGCAGAATTTTTAATATGATGATAATGTATGTTGGTTTTAAATAGTTTTTATATTCTATTTAAATGATTTTGAAAAAGAAGTGTGATACTCCGTTGTTAAGTTGAATTACTCTGATTTTGATTATTAGTAATATTATTATTACGTTATTTGGGGAACGGGGTGTTACAATATTTGTCGGTTACTATTTTAAAAGTAATCGACAAGATTTTTATTTTCAACATATTCGTCGGTTCCTATTTCAAAAGTAATCGGCAAGATTTTTAGTTTTAGCATATTTGTCGGTTACTATTTTAAAAGTAATCGAGAAGATTTTTATTTTCAACATATTCGTCGCTTACTATTTCAAAAGTAATCGGCATGATTTATTTTCAGCACATTCGTCGGTTACTATTTCAAAAGTAATCGGCAAGATTTATTTTCAGCACATATTCGTCGGTTACTATTTCAAAAGTAATGGGCAAGTCTTTTATTTTCAGCACATTTGTCGGTTACTATTTCAATAGTAATCGGCATGATTTATTTTCAGCACATTCGTCGGTTACTATTTCAAAAATAATCGGCATGATTTATTTTCAACACATTCGTCGGTTACTATTTCAAAAGAAATCGGCATGATCTATTTTCTGCACATTCGTCGGTTACTATTTCAAAAGTAATCGGCAAGATTTTTATTTTCAGCATATTTGTCGGTTACTATTTTAAAAGTAATCGACAAGATTTTTATTTTCAACATATTCGTCGGTTCCTATTTCAAAAGTAATCGGCAAGATTTTTAGTTTTAGCATATTTGTCGGTTACTATTTTAAAAGTAATCGAGAAGATTTTTATTTTCAACATATTCGTCGCTTACTATTTCAAAAGTAATCGGCATGATTTATTTTCAGCACATTCGTCGGTTACTATTTCAAAAGTAATCGGCAAGATTTATTTTCAGCACATATTCGTCGGTTACTATTTCAAAAGTAATGGGCAAGTCTTTTATTTTCAGCACATTTGTCGGTTACTATTTCAATAGTAATCGGCATGATTTATTTTCAGCACATTCGTCGGTTACTATTTCAAAAATAATCGGCATGATTTATTTTCAACACATTCGTCGGTTACTATTTCAAAAGTAATCGGCATGATCTATTTTCTGCACAATCGTCGGTTACTATTTCAAAAGTAATCGGCAAGATTTTTATTTTCAGCATATTTGTCGGTTACTATTTTAAAAGTAATCGACAAGATTTATTTTCAGCACATATTCGTCGGTTACTATTTCAAAGGTAATCGGCATGATTTATTTTCAACACATTCGTCGGTTACAATTTCAAAAGTAATCGGCATGATCTATTTTCTGCACATTCGTTGGTTACTATTTCAAAAGTAATCGGCAAGATTTTTATTTTTAGCATATTTGTCGGTTACTATTTTAAAATTAATCGACAAGATTTTTATTTTCAACATATTCGTCAGTTCCTATTTCAAAAGTAATCGGCAAGTTTTTTATTTTTAGCATATTTGTCGGTTACTATTTTAAAAGTAATCGAGAAGATTTTTATTTTCAACATATTCGTCGCTTACTATTTCAAAAGTAATCGGCATGATTTATTTTCAGCACATTCGTCGGTTACTATTTCAAAAGTAATCGGCAAGATTTATTTTCAGCACATATTCGTCGGTAACTATTTCAAAAGTAATGGGCAAGACTTTTATTTTCAGCACATTCGTCGGTTTCTATTTCAAAAGTAATCGGCATGATTTATTTTCAACACATTCGTCGGTTACTATTTCAAAAGAAATCGGCATGATCTATTTTCTGCACATTCGTCGGTTACTATTTCAAAAGTAATCGGCAAGATTTTTATTTTCAGCATATTTGTCGGTTACTATTTTAAAAGTAATCGACAAGATTTTTATTTTCAACATATTCGTCGGTTCCTATTTCAAAAGTAATCGGCAAGACTTTATTTTCAGTACATTCGTTGGTTACTATTTTAAAAGTAATCGGTAAGATTTTTATTTTCAACATATTCGTCGCTTACTATTTCGAAAGTAATCGGCATGATTTATTTTCAGCACATTCGTCGGTTACTATTTCAAAAGTAATCGGCAAGATTTTTATTTTCAACATATTTGTCGGTTACTATTTTAAAAGTAATCGACAAGATTTTTATTTTCAACATATTCGTCGGTTACTATTTCAAAAGTAATCGGCAAGACTTTATTTTCAGCACATTCATTGGTTACTTTTTTAAAAGTAATCGGTAAGATTTTTATTTCCAACATATTCATCGCTTACTATTTCAAAAGTAATCAGCATGATTTATTTTCAGCACATTCGTCGGTTACTATTTCAAAAGTAATCGACAAGATTTTTATTTTCAGCATATTGGTCGGTGACTATTTCAAAAGTAATCGGCAAGATTTTTATTTTCAGCATATTTGTCGGTTACTTTTTCAAAAGTAATCGGCAAGATTTTTATTTTTAGCATATTTGTCGGTTACTATTTTAAAAGTAATCGGCAAGATTTTTATTTTCAACATATTCGTCGGTTCCTATTTCAAAAGTAATCGGCAAGATTTTTAGTTTTAGCATATTTGTCAGTTACTATTTTAAAAGTAATCGAGAAGATTTTTATTTTCAACATATTCGTCGCTTACTATTTCAAAAGTAATCGGCATGATCTATTTTCTGCACATTCGTCGGTTACTATTTCAAAAGTAATCGCAAGATTTTTATTTTTAGCATATTTGTGGGTTATTATTTTAAAAGTAATCGACAAGATTTTTATTTTCAACATATTCGTCGGTTCCTATTTCAAAAGTAATCGGCAAGATTTTTAGTTTTAGCATATTTGTCGGTTACTATTTTAAAAGTAATCGAGAAGATTTTTATTTTCAACATATTCGTCGCTTACTATTTCAAAAGTAATCGGCATGATTTATTTTCAGCACATTCGTCGGTTACTATTTCAAAAGTAATCGGCAAGATTTATTTTCAGCACATATTCGTCGGTTACTATTTCAAAAGTAATGGGCAAGACTTTTATTTTCAGCACATTTGTCGGTTACTATTTCAATAGTAATCGGCATGATTTATTTTCAGCACATTCGTCGGTTACTATTTCAAAAATAATCGGCATGATTTATTTTCAACACATTCGTCGGTTACTATTTCAAAAGTAATCGGCATGATCTATTTTCTGCACAATCGTCGGTTACTATTTCAAAAGTAATCGGCAAGATTTTTATTTTCAGCATATTTGTCGGTTACTATTTTAAAAGTAATCGACAAGATTTATTTTCAGCACATATTCGTCGGTTACTATTTCAAAGGTAATCGGCATGATTTATTTTCAACACATTCGTCGGTTACAATTTCAAAAGTAATCGGCATGATCTATTTTCTACACATTCGTCAGTTACTATTTCAAAAGTAATCGGCAAGATTTTTATTTTTAGCATATTTGTCGGTTACTATTTTAAAATTAATCGACAAGATTTTTATTTTCAACATATTTGTCAGTTCCTATTTCAAAAGTAATCGGCAAGTTTTTTATTTTTAGCATATTTGTCGGTTACTATTTTAAAAGTAATCGACAAGATTTTTATTTTCAACATATTCGTCGCTTACTATTTCAAAAGTAATCGGCATGATTTATTTTCAGCACATTCGTCGGTTACTATTTCAAAAGTAATCGGCAAGATTTATTTTCAGCACATATTCGTCGGTTACTATTTCAAAAGTAATGGGCAAGACTTTTATTTTCAGCACATTCGTCGGTTTCTATTTCAAAAGTAATCGGCATGATCTATTTTCTGCACATTCGTCGGTTACTATTTCAAAAGTAATCGGCAAGATTTTTATTTTCAGCATATTTGTCGGTTACTATTTTAAAAGTAATCGACAAGATTTTTATTTTCAACATATTCGTCGGTTCCTATTTCAAAAGTAATCGGCAAGACTTTATTTTCAGTACATTCATTGGTTACTATTTTAAAAGTAATCGGTAAGATTTTTATTTTCAACATATTCGTCGCTTACTATTTCGAAAGTAATCGGCATGATTTATTTTCAACATATTCGTCGGTTAATATTTCAAAAGTAATCGGCAAGATTTTTATTTTCAACATATTTGTCGGTTACTATTTTAAAAGTAATCGACAAGATTTTTATTTTCAACATATTCGTCGGTTACTATTTCAAAAGTAATCGGCAAGACTTTATTTTCAGCACATTTATTGGTTACTTTTTTAAAAGTAATCGATAAGATTTTTATTTCCAACATATTCATCGCTTACTATTTCAAAAGTAATCAGCATGATTTATTTTCAGCACATTCGTCGGTTACTATTTCAAAAGTAATCGACAAGATTTTTATTTTCAGCATATTGGTCGGTGACTATTTCAAAAGTAATCGGCAGGATTTTTATTTTCAGCATATTTGTCGGTTACTTTTTCAAAAGTAATCGGCAAGATTTTTATTTTTAGCATATTTGTCGGTTACTATTTTAAAAGTAATCGGCAAGATTTTTATTTTCAACATATTCGTCGGTTCCTATTTCAAAAGTAATCGGCAAGATTTTTAGTTTTAGCATATTTGTCGGTTTCTATTTTAAAAGTAATCGAGAAGATTTTTATTTTCAACATATTCGTCGCTTACTATTTCAAAAGTAATCGGCATGATTTATTTTCAGCACATTCGTCGGTTACTATTTCAAAAGTAATCGGCAAGATTTATTTTCTGCACATATTCGTCGGTTACTATTTCAAAAGTAATGGGCAAGTCTTTTATTTTCAGCACATTTGACAGTTACTATTTCAATAGTAATCGGCATGATTTATTTTCAGCACATTCGTCGGTTACTATTTCAAAAATAATCGGCATGATTTATTTTCAACACATTCGTCGGTTACTATTTCAAAAGTAATCGGCATGATCTATTTTCTGCACATTCGTCGGTTACTATTTCAAAAGTAATCGGCAATATTTTTATTTTTAGCATATTTGTCGGTTATTATTTTAAAAGTAATCGACAAGATTTTTATTTTCAACATATTCGTCGGTTCCTATTTCAAAAGTAATCGGCAAGATTTTTAGTTTTAGCATATTTGTCGGTTACTATTTTAAAAGTAATCGAGAAGATTTTTATTTTCAACATATTCGTCGCTTACTATTTCAAAAGTAATCGGCATGATTTATTTTCAGCACATTCGTCGGTTACTATTTCAAAAGTAATCGGCAAGATTTATTTTCAGCACATATTCGTCGGTTACTATTTCAAAAGTAATGGGCAAGACTTTTATTTTCAGCACATTAGTCGGTTACTATTTCAATAGTAATCGGCATGATTTATTTTCAGCACATTCGTCGGTTACTATTTCAAAAATAATCGGCATGATTTATTTTCAACACATTCGTCGGTTACTATTTCAAAAGTAATCGGCATGATCTATTTTCTGCACAATCGTCGGTTACTATTTCAAAAGTAATCGGCAAGATTTTTATTTTCAGCATATTTGTCGGTTACTATTTTAAAAGTAATCGACAAGATTTATTTTCAGCACATATTCCTCGGTTACTATTTTAAAAGTAATCGACAAGATTTATTTTCAGCACATATTCGTCGGTTACTATTTCATAGGTAATCGGCATGATTTATTTTCAACACATTCGTCGGTTACAATTTCAAAAGTAATCGGCATGATCTATTTTCTGCACATTTGTGAGTTACTATTTCAAAAGTAATCGGCAAGATTTTTATTTTTAGCATATTTGTCGGTTACTATTTTAAAATTAATCGACAAGATTTTTATTTTCAACATATTTGTCAGTTCCTATTTCAAAAGTAATCGGCAAGTTTTTTATTTTTAGCATATTTGTCGGTTACTATTTTAAAAGTAATCGACAAGATTTTTATTTTCAACATATTCGTCGCTTACTATTTCAAAAATAATCGGCATGATTTATTTTCAACACATTCGTCGGTTACTATTTCAAAAGTAATCGGCATGATCTATTTTCTGCACAATCGTCGGTTACTATTTCAAAAGTAATCGGCAAGATTTTTATTTTCAGCATATTTGTCGGTTACTATTTTAAAAGTAATCGACAAGATTTATTTTCAGCACATATTCGTCGGTTACTATTTCAAAGGTAATCGGCATGATTTATTTTCAACACATTCGTCGGTTACAATTTCAAAAGTAATCGGCATGATCTATTTTCTGCACATTCGTTGGTTACTATTTCAAAAGTAATCGGCAAGATTTTTATTTTTAGCATATTTGTCGGTTACTATTTTAAAATTAATCGACAAGATTTTTATTTTCAACATATTCGTCAGTTCCTATTTCAAAAGTAATCGGCAAGTTTTTTATTTTTAGCATATTTGTCGGTTACTATTTTAAAAGTAATCGAGAAGATTTTTATTTTCAACATATTCGTCGCTTACTATTTCAAAAGTAATCGGCATGATTTATTTTCAGCACATTCGTCGGTTACTATTTCAAAAGTAATCGGCAAGATTTATTTTCAGCACATATTCGTCGGTAACTATTTCAAAAGTAATGGGCAAGACTTTTATTTTCAGCACATTCGTCGGTTTCTATTTCAAAAGTAATCGGCATGATTTATTTTCAACACATTCGTCGGTTACTATTTCAAAAGAAATCGGCATGATCTATTTTCTGCACATTCGTCGGTTACTATTTCAAAAGTAATCGGCAAGATTTTTATTTTCAGCATATTTGTCGGTTACTATTTTAAAAGTAATCGACAAGATTTTTATTTTCAACATATTCGTCGGTTCCTATTTCAAAAGTAATCGGCAAGACTTTATTTTCAGTACATTCGTTGGTTACTATTTTAAAAGTAATCGGTAAGATTTTTATTTTCAACATATTCGTCGCTTACTATTTCGAAAGTAATCGGCATGATTTATTTTCAGCACATTCGTCGGTTACTATTTCAAAAGTAATCGGCAAGATTTTTATTTTCAACATATTTGTCGGTTACTATTTTAAAAGTAATCGACAAGATTTTTATTTTCAACATATTCGTCGGTTACTATTTCAAAAGTAATCGGCAAGACTTTATTTTCAGCACATTCATTGGTTACTTTTTTAAAAGTAATCGGTAAGATTTTTATTTCCAACATATTCATCGCTTACTATTTCAAAAGTAATCAGCATGATTTATTTTCAGCACATTCGTCGGTTACTATTTCAAAAGTAATCGACAAGATTTTTATTTTCAGCATATTGGTCGGTGACTATTTCAAAAGTAATCGGCAAGATTTTTATTTTCAGCATATTTGTCGGTTACTTTTTCAAAAGTAATCGGCAAGATTTTTATTTTTAGCATATTTGTCGGTTACTATTTTAAAAGTAATCGGCAAGATTTTTATTTTCAACATATTCGTCGGTTCCTATTTCAAAAGTAATCGGCAAGATTTTTAGTTTTAGCATATTTGTCAGTTACTATTTTAAAAGTAATCGAGAAGATTTTTATTTTCAACATATTCGTCGCTTACTATTTCAAAAGTAATCGGCATGATCTATTTTCTGCACATTCGTCGGTTACTATTTCAAAAGTAATCGCAAGATTTTTATTTTTAGCATATTTGTGGGTTATTATTTTAAAAGTAATCGACAAGATTTTTATTTTCAACATATTCGTCGGTTCCTATTTCAAAAGTAATCGGCAAGATTTTTAGTTTTAGCATATTTGTCGGTTACTATTTTAAAAGTAATCGAGAAGATTTTTATTTTCAACATATTCGTCGCTTACTATTTCAAAAGTAATCGGCATGATTTATTTTCAGCACATTCGTCGGTTACTATTTCAAAAGTAATCGGCAAGATTTATTTTCAGCACATATTCGTCGGTTACTATTTCAAAAGTAATGGGCAAGACTTTTATTTTCAGCACATTTGTCGGTTACTATTTCAATAGTAATCGGCATGATTTATTTTCAGCACATTCGTCGGTTACTATTTCAAAAATAATCGGCATGATTTATTTTCAACACATTCGTCGGTTACTATTTCAAAAGTAATCGGCATGATCTATTTTCTGCACAATCGTCGGTTACTATTTCAAAAGTAATCGGCAAGATTTTTATTTTCAGCATATTTGTCGGTTACTATTTTAAAAGTAATCGACAAGATTTATTTTCAGCACATATTCGTCGGTTACTATTTCAAAGGTAATCGGCATGATTTATTTTCAACACATTCGTCGGTTACAATTTCAAAAGTAATCGGCATGATCTATTTTCTACACATTCGTCAGTTACTATTTCAAAAGTAATCGGCAAGATTTTTATTTTTAGCATATTTGTCGGTTACTATTTTAAAATTAATCGACAAGATTTTTATTTTCAACATATTTGTCAGTTCCTATTTCAAAAGTAATCGGCAAGTTTTTTATTTTTAGCATATTTGTCGGTTACTATTTTAAAAGTAATCGACAAGATTTTTATTTTCAACATATTCGTCGCTTACTATTTCAAAAGTAATCGGCATGATTTATTTTCAGCACATTCGTCGGTTACTATTTCAAAAGTAATCGGCAAGATTTATTTTCAGCACATATTCGTCGGTTACTATTTCAAAAGTAATGGGCAAGACTTTTATTTTCAGCACATTCGTCGGTTTCTATTTCAAAAGTAATCGGCATGATCTATTTTCTGCACATTCGTCGGTTACTATTTCAAAAGTAATCGGCAAGATTTTTATTTTCAGCATATTTGTCGGTTACTATTTTAAAAGTAATCGACAAGATTTTTATTTTCAACATATTCGTCGGTTCCTATTTCAAAAGTAATCGGCAAGACTTTATTTTCAGTACATTCATTGGTTACTATTTTAAAAGTAATCGGTAAGATTTTTATTTTCAACATATTCGTCGCTTACTATTTCGAAAGTAATCGGCATGATTTATTTTCAACATATTCGTCGGTTAATATTTCAAAAGTAATCGGCAAGATTTTTATTTTCAACATATTTGTCGGTTACTATTTTAAAAGTAATCGACAAGATTTTTATTTTCAACATATTCGTCGGTTACTATTTCAAAAGTAATCGGCAAGACTTTATTTTCAGCACATTTATTGGTTACTTTTTTAAAAGTAATCGATAAGATTTTTATTTCCAACATATTCATCGCTTACTATTTCAAAAGTAATCAGCATGATTTATTTTCAGCACATTCGTCGGTTACTATTTCAAAAGTAATCGACAAGATTTTTATTTTCAGCATATTGGTCGGTGACTATTTCAAAAGTAATCGGCAGGATTTTTATTTTCAGCATATTTGTCGGTTACTTTTTCAAAAGTAATCGGCAAGATTTTTATTTTTAGCATATTTGTCGGTTACTATTTTAAAAGTAATCGGCAAGATTTTTATTTTCAACATATTCGTCGGTTCCTATTTCAAAAGTAATCGGCAAGATTTTTAGTTTTAGCATATTTGTCGGTTACTATTTTAAAAGTAATCGAGAAGATTTTTATTTTCAACATATTCGTCGCTTACTATTTCAAAAGTAATCGGCATGATTTATTTTCAGCACATTCGTCGGTTACTATTTCAAAAGTAATCGGCAAGATTTATTTTCTGCACATATTCGTCGGTTACTATTTCAAAAGTAATGGGCAAGTCTTTTATTTTCAGCACATTTGACAGTTACTATTTCAATAGTAATCGGCATGATTTATTTTCAGCACATTCGTCGGTTACTATTTCAAAAATAATCGGCATGATTTATTTTCAACACATTCGTCGGTTACTATTTCAAAAGTAATCGGCATGATCTATTTTCTGCACATTCGTCGGTTACTATTTCAAAAGTAATCGGCAATATTTTTATTTTTAGCATATTTGTCGGTTATTATTTTAAAAGTAATCGACAAGATTTTTATTTTCAACATATTCGTCGGTTCCTATTTCAAAAGTAATCGGCAAGATTTTTAGTTTTAGCATATTTGTCGGTTACTATTTTAAAAGTAATCGAGAAGATTTTTATTTTCAACATATTCGTCGCTTACTATTTCAAAAGTAATCGGCATGATTTATTTTCAGCACATTCGTCGGTTACTATTTCAAAAGTAATCGGCAAGATTTATTTTCAGCACATATTCGTCGGTTACTATTTCAAAAGTAATGGGCAAGACTTTTATTTTCAGCACATTAGTCGGTTACTATTTCAATAGTAATCGGCATGATTTATTTTCAGCACATTCGTCGGTTACTATTTCAAAAATAATCGGCATGATTTATTTTCAACACATTCGTCGGTTACTATTTCAAAAGTAATCGGCATGATCTATTTTCTGCACAATCGTCGGTTACTATTTCAAAAGTAATCGGCAAGATTTTTATTTTCAGCATATTTGTCGGTTACTATTTTAAAAGTAATCGACAAGATTTATTTTCAGCACATATTCCTCGGTTACTATTTTAAAAGTAATCGACAAGATTTATTTTCAGCACATATTCGTCGGTTACTATTTCATAGGTAATCGGCATGATTTATTTTCAACACATTCGTCGGTTACAATTTCAAAAGTAATCGGCATGATCTATTTTCTGCACATTTGTGAGTTACTATTTCAAAAGTAATCGGCAAGATTTTTATTTTTAGCATATTTGTCGGTTACTATTTTAAAATTAATCGACAAGATTTTTATTTTCAACATATTTGTCAGTTCCTATTTCAAAAGTAATCGGCAAGTTTTTTATTTTTAGCATATTTGTCGGTTACTATTTTAAAAGTAATCGACAAGATTTTTATTTTCAACATATTCGTCGCTTACTATTTCAAAAGTAATCGGCATGATTTATTTTCAGCACATTCGTCGGTTACTATTTCAAAAGTAATCAGCAAGATTTATTTTCAGCACATATTCGTCGGTTACTATTTCAAAAGTAATGGGCAAGACTTTTATTTTCAGCACATTCGTCGGTTTCTTTTTCAAAAGTAATCGGCATGATCTATTTTCTGCACATTCGTCGGTTACTATTTCAAAAGTAATCGGCAAGATTTTTATTTTCAGCATATTTGTCGGTTACTATTTTAAAAGTAATCGACAAGATTTTTATTTTCAACATATTCGTCGGTTCCTATTTCAAAAGTAATCGGCAAGACTTTATTTTCAGTACATTCGTTGGTTACTATTTTAAAAGTAATCGGTAAGATTTTTATTTTCAACATATTCGTCGCTTACTATTTCGAAAGTAATCGGCATGATTTATTTTCAGCACATTCGTCGGTTAATATTTCAAAAGTAATCGGCAAGATTTTTATTTTCAACATATTTGTCGGTTACTATTTTAAAAGTAATCGACAAGATTTTTATTTTCAACATATTCGTCAGTTACTATTTCAAAAGTAATCGGCAAGACTTTATTTTCAGCACATTCATTGGTTGCTTTTTTAAAAGTAATCGGTAAGATTTTTATTTCCAACATATTCATCGCTTACAATTTAAAAAGTAATCAGCATGATTTATTTTCAGCACATTCGTCGGTTACTATTTCAAAAGTAATCGACAAGATTTTTATTTTCAGCATATTGGTCGGTGACTATTTCAAAAGTAATCGGCAAGATTTTTATTTTCAGCATATTTGTCGGTTACTATTTTAAAAGTAATCGGCAAGATTTTTATTTTCAACATATTCGTCGGTTCCTATTTCAAAAGTAATCGGCAAGATTTTTAGTTTTAGCATATTTGTCGGTTACTATTTTAAAAGTAATCGAGAAGATTTTTATTTTCAACATATTTGTCGCTTACTATTTCAAAAGTAATCGGCATGATTTATTTTCAGCACATTCGTCGGTTACTATTTCAAAAATAATCGGCATGATTTATTTTCAACACATTCGTCGGTTACTATTTCAAAAGTAATCGGCATGATCTATTTTCTGCACAATCGTCGGTTACTATTTCAAAAGTAATCGGCAAGATTTTTATTTTCAGCATATTTGTCGGTTACTATTTTAAAAGTAATCGACAAGATTTATTTTCAGCACATATTCCTCGGTTACTATTTTAAAAGTAATCGACAAGATTTATTTTCAGCACATATTCGTCGGTTACTATTTCATAGGTAATCGGCATGATTTATTTTCAACACATTCGTCGGTTACAATTTCAAAAGTAATCGGCATGATCTATTTTCTGCACATTTGTGAGTTACTATTTCAAAAGTAATCGGCAAGATTTTTATTTTTAGCATATTTGTCGGTTACTATTTTAAAATTAATCGACAAGATTTTTATTTTCAACATATTTGTCAGTTCCTATTTCAAAAGTAATCGGCAAGTTTTTTATTTTTAGCATATTTGTCGGTTACTATTTTAAAAGTAATCGACAAGATTTTTATTTTCAACATATTCGTCGCTTACTATTTCAAAAGTAATCGGCATGATTTATTTTCAGCACATTCGTCGGTTACTATTTCAAAAGTAATCGGCAAGATTTATTTTCAGCACATATTCGTCGGTTACTATTTCAAAAGTAATGGGCAAGACTTTTATTTTCAGCACATTCGTCGGTTTCTATTTCAAAAGTAATCGGCATGATCTATTTTCTGCACATTCGTCGGTTACTATTTCAA
Organism: Medicago lupulina; assembly: GCA_958299785.1. NCBI lineage: Eukaryota > Viridiplantae > Streptophyta > Magnoliopsida > Fabales > Fabaceae > Medicago > Medicago lupulina. The sequence goes on from CATQJP010000005.1 coordinate 414,433, forward strand.
AAGTAATCGGCAAGATTTTTATTTTCAGCATATTTGTCGGTTACTATTTTAAAAGTAATCGACAAGATTTTTATTTTCAACATATTCGTCGGTTCCTATTTCAAAAGTAATCGGCAAGACTTTATTTTCAGTACATTCGTTGGTTACTATTTTAAAAGTAATCGGTAAGATTTTTATTTTCAACATATTCGTCGCTTACTATTTCGAAAGTAATCGGCATGATTTATTTGCAGCACATTCGTCGGTTAATATTTCAAAAGTAATCGGCAAGATTTTTATTTTCAACATATTTGTCGGTTACTATTTTAAAAGTAATCGACAAGATTTTTATTTTCAACATATTCGTCAGTTACTATTTCAAAAGTAATCGGCAAGACTTTATTTTCAGCACATTCATTGGTTGCTTTTTTAAAAGTAATCGGTAAGATTTTTATTTCCAACATATTCATCGCTTACAATTTAAAAAGTAATCAGCATGATTTATTTTCAGCACATTCGTCGGTTACTATTTCAAAAGTAATCGACAAGATTTTTATTTTCAGCATATTGGTCGGTGACTATTTCAAAAGTAATCGGCAAGATTTTTATTTTCAGCATATTTGTCGGTTACTATTTTAAAAGTAATCGGCAAGATTTTTATTTTCAACATATTCGTCGGTTCCTATTTCAAAAGTAATCGGCAAGATTTTTAGTTTTAGCATATTTGTCGGTTACTATTTTAAAAGTAATCGAGAAGATTTTTATTTTCAACATATTTGTCGCTTACTATTTCAAAAGTAATCGGCATGATTTATTTTCAGCACATTCGTCGGTTACTACTTCAAAAGTAATCGGCAAGATTTATTTTTAGCACATATTCGTCGGTAACTATTTCAAAAGTAATGGGCAAGTCTTTTATTTTCAGCACATTTGACAGTTACTATTTCAATAGTAATCGGCATGATTTATTTTTCAGCACATTCGTCGGTTACTATTTCAAAAATAATCGACATGATTTATTTTCAACACATTCGTCGGTTACTATTTCAAAAGTAATCGGCATGATCTATTTTCTGCACATTCGTCGGTTACTATTTCAAAAGTAATCGGCAAGATTTTTATTTTTAGCATATTTGTCGGTTACTATTTTAAAATTAATCGACAAGATTTTTATTTTCAACATATTTGTCAGTTCCTATTTCAAAAGTAATCGGCAAGTTTTTTATTTTTAGCATATTTGTCGGTTACTATTTTAAAAGTAATCGACAAGATTTTTATTTTCAACATATTCGTCGCTTACTATTTCAAAAGTAATCGGCATGATTTATTTTCAGCACATTCGTCGGTTACTATTTCAAAAGTAATCGGCAAGATTTATTTTCAGCACATATTCGTCGGTTACTATTTCAAAAGTAATGGGCAAGACTTTTATTTTCAGCACATTCGTCGGTTTCTATTTCAAAAGTAATCGGCATGATCTATTTTCTGCACATTCGTCGGTTACTATTTCAAAAGTAATCGGCAAGATTTTTATTTTCAGCATATTTGTCGGTTACTATTTTAAAAGTAATCGACAAGATTTTTATTTTCAACATATTCGTCGGTTCCTATTTCAAAAGTAATCGGCAAGACTTTATTTTCAGTACATTCGTTGGTTACTATTTTAAAAGTAATCGGTAAGATTTTTATTTTCAACATATTCGTCGCTTACTATTTCGAAAGTAATCGGCATGATTTATTTTCAGCACATTCGTCGGTTAATATTTCAAAAGTAATCGGCAAGATTTTTATTTTCAACATATTTGTCGGTTACTATTTTAAAAGTAATCGACAAGATTTTTATTTTCAACATATTCGTCAGTTACTATTTCAAAAGTAATCGGCAAGACTTTATTTTCAGCACATTCATTGGTTGCTTTTTTAAAAGTAATCGGTAAGATTTTTATTTCCAACATATTCATCGCTTACAATTTAAAAAGTAATCAGCATGATTTATTTTCAGCACATTCGTCGGTTACTATTTCAAAAGTAATCGACAAGATTTTTATTTTCAGCATATTGGTCGGTGACTATTTCAAAAGTAATCGGCAAGATTTTTATTTTCAGCATATTTGTCGGTTACTATTTTAAAAGTAATCGGCAAGATTTTTATTTTCAACATATTCGTCGGTTCCTATTTCAAAAGTAATCGGCAAGATTTTTAGTTTTAGCATATTTGTCGGTTACTATTTTAAAAGTAATCGAGAAGATTTTTATTTTCAACATATTTGTCGCTTACTATTTCAAAAGTAATCGGCATGATTTATTTTCAGCACATTCGTCGGTTACTACTTCAAAAGTAATCGGCAAGATTTATTTTTAGCACATATTCGTCGGTAACTATTTCAAAAGTAATGGGCAAGTCTTTTATTTTCAGCACATTTGACAGTTACTATTTCAATAGTAATCGGCATGATTTATTTTTCAGCACATTCGTCGGTTACTATTTCAAAAATAATCGACATGATTTATTTTCAACACATTCGTCGGTTACTATTTCAAAAGTAATCGGCATGATCTATTTTCTGCACATTCGTCGGTTACTATTTCAAAAGTAATCGGCAAGATTTTTATTTTTAGCATATTTGTCGGTTACTATTTTAAAATTAATCGACAAGATTTTTATTTTCAACATATTTGTCAGTTCCTATTTCAAAAGTAATCGGCAAGTTTTTTATTTTTAGCATATTTGTCGGTTACTATTTTAAAAGTAATCGACAAGATTTTTATTTTCAACATATTCGTCGCTTACTATTTCAAAAGTAATCGGCATGATTTATTTTCAGCACATTCGTCGGTTACTATTTCAAAAGTAATCGGCAAGATTTATTTTCAGCACATATTCGTCGGTTACTATTTCAAAAGTAATGGGCAAGACTTTTATTTTCAGCACATTCGTCGGTTTCTATTTCAAAAGTAATCGGCATGATCTATTTTCTGCACATTCGTCGGTTACTATTTCAAAAGTAATCGGGAAGATTTTTATTTTCAGCATATTTGTCAGTTACTATTTTAAAAGTAATCGACAAGATTTTTATTTTCAACATATTCGTCGGTTCCTATTTCAAAAGTAATGGGCAAGACTTTATTTTCAGTACATTCGTTGGTTACTATTTTAAAAGTAATCGGTAAGATTTTTATTTTCAACATATTTGTCGCTTACTATTTCGAAAGTAATCGGCATGATTTATTTTCAGCACATTCGTCGGTTAATATTTCAAAAGTAATCGGCAAGATTTTTATTTTCAACATATTTGTCGGTTACTATTTTAAAAGTAATCGACAAGATTTTTATTTTCAACATATTCGTCGGTTACTATTTCAAAAGTAATCGGCAAGACTTTATTTTCAGCACATTCATTGGTTACTTTTTTAAAAGTAATCGAGAAGATTTTTATTTTCAACATATTCGTCGCTTACTATTTCAAAAGCAATCGGCATGATTTATTTTCAGCACATTCGTCGGTTACTATTTCAAAAGTAATCGGCAAGATTTATTATCAGCACATTCGTCGGTTACTATTTCAAAAATAATCGGCATGATTTTTATTTTCAGCATATTTGTCGGTTACTTTTTCAAAAGTAATCGGCAAGATTTTTATTTTTAGCATATTTGTCGGTTACTATTTCAAAAGTAATCGGCAAGATTTTTATTTTTAGCATATTTGTCGGTTATTATTTTAAAAGTAATTGACAAGATTTTTATTTTCAACATATTCGTCAGTTCCTATTTCAAAAGTAATCGGCAAGATTTTTAGTTTTAGCATATTTGTCGGTTACTATTTTAAAAGTAATCGAGAAGATTTTTATTTTCAACATATACGTCGCTTACTATTTCAAAAGTAATCGGCAAGATTTTTATTTTCAGCATATTTGTCGGTTACTTTTTCAAAAGTAATCGGCAAGATTTTTATTTTAGCATATTTTTCGGTTACTATTTTAAAAGTAATCGGCAAGATTTTTATTTTCAACATATTCGTCGGTTCCTATTTCAAAAGTAATCGGCAAGATTTTTAGTTTTAGCATATTTGTCGGTTACTATTTTAAAAGTAATCGAGAAGATTTTTATTTTCAACATATTCGTCGCTTACTATTTCAAAAGTAATCGGCAAGATTTATTTTCAGCACATATTCGTCGGTTCCTATTTCAAAAGTAATCGGCAAGATTTTTAGTTTTAGCATATTTGTCGGTTACTATTTTAAAAGTAATCGAGAAGATTTTTATTTTCAACATATTCGTCGCTTACTATTTCAAAAGTAATCGGCAAGATTTATTTTCAGCACATATTCGTCGGTTACTATTTCAAAAGTAATGGGCAAGACTTTTATTTTCAGCACATTTGTCGGTTACTATTTCAATAGTAATCGGCATGATTTATTTTCAGCACATTCGTCGGTTACTATTTCAAAAATAATCGGCATGATTTATTTTCAACACATTCGTCGGTTACTATTTCAAAAGTAATCGGCATGATCTATTTTCTGCACAATCGTCGGTTACTATTTCAAAAGTAATCGGCAAGATTTTTATTTTCAGCATATTTGTCGGTTACTATTTTAAAAGTAATCGACAAGATTTTTATTTTCAACATATTCGTCGGTTACTATTTCAAAAGTAATCGGCAAGACTTTATTTTCAGCATATTCGTTGGTTACTATTTTAAAAGTAATCGGTAAGATTTTTATTTTCAACATATTCGTCGCTTACTATTTCGAAAGTAATCGGCATGATTTATTTTCAGCACATTCGTCGGTTACTATTTCAAAAGTAATCGGCAAGATTTTTATTTTCAACATATTTTTCGGTTACTATTTTAAAAGTAATCGACAAGATTTTTATTTTCAACATATTCGTCGGTTACTATTTCAAAAGTAATCGGCAAGACTTTATTTTCAGCACATTCATTGGTTACTTTTTTAAAAGTAATCGGTAAGATTTTTATTTCCAACATATTCATCGCTTACTATTTCAAAAGTAATCAGCATGATTTATTTTCAGCACATTCGTCGGTTACTATTTCAAAAGTAATCGGCAAGATTTTTATTTTCAGCATATTGGTCGGTGACTATTTCAAAAGTAATCGGCAAGATTTTTATTTTAAGCATATTTGTCGGTTACTTTTTCAAAAGTAATCGCCAAGATTTTTATTTTTAGCATATTTGTCGGTTACTATTTTAAAAGTAATCGGCAAGATTTTTATTTTCAACATATTCGTCGGTTCCTATTTCAAAAGTAATCGGCAAGATTTTTAGTTTTTGCATATTTGTCGGTTACTATTTTAAAAGTAATCGAGAAGATTTTTATTTTCAACATATTCGTCGCTTACTATTTCAAAAGTAATCGGCATGATTTATTTTCAGCACATTCGTCGGTTACTATTTCAAAAGTAATCGGCAAGATTTATTATCAGCACATTCGTCGGTTACTATTTCAAAAATAATCGGCATGATTTATTTTCAACACATTCGTCGGTTACTATTTCAAAAGTAATCGGCATGATCTATTTTCTGCACATTCGTCGGTTACTATTTCAAAAGTAATCGGCAAGATTTTTATTTTTAGCATATTTGTCGGTTATTATTTTAAAAGTAATTGACAAGATTTTTATTTTCAACATATTGGTCGGTTCCTATTTCAAAAGTAATCGGCAAGATTTTTAGTTTTAGCATATTTGTCGGTTACTATTTTAAAAGTAATCGAGAAGATTTTTATTTTCAACATATACGTCGCTTACTATTTCAAAAGTAATCGGCAAGATTTTTATTTTCAGCATATTTGTCGGTTACTTTTTCAAAAGTAATCGGCAAGATTTTTATTTTTAGCATATTTTTCGGTTACTATTTTAAAAGTAATCGGCAAGATTTTTATTTTCAACATATTCGTCGGTTCCTATTTCAAAAGTAATCGGCAAGATTTTTAGTTTTAGCATATTTGTCGGTTACTATTTTAAAAGTAATCGAGAAGATTTTTATTTTCAACATATTCGTCGCTTACTATTTCAAAAGTAATCGGCAAGATTTATTTTCAGCACATATTCGTCGGTTACTATTTCAAAAGTAATGGGCAAGACTTTTATTTTCAGCACATTTGTCGATTACTATTTCAATAGTAATCGGCATGATTTATTTTCAGCACATTCGTCGGTTACTATTTCAAAAATAATCGGCATGATTTATTTTCAACACATTCGTCGGTTACTATTTCAAAAGTAATCGGCATGATCTATTTTCTGCACATTCGTCGGTTACTATTTCAAAAGTAATCGGCAAGATTTTTATTTTTAGCATATTTGTCGGTTATTATTTTAAAAGTAATTGACAAGATTTTTATTTTCAACATATTTGTCAGTTCCTATTTCAAAAGTAATCGGCAAGATTTTTAGTTTTAGCATATTTGTCGGTTACTATTTTAAAAGTAATCGAGAAGATTTTTATTTTCAACATATACGTCGCTTACTATTTCAAAAGTAATCGGCAAGATTTTTATTTTCAGCATATTTGTCGGTTACTTTTTCAAAAGTAATCGGCAAGATTTTTATTTTTAGCATATTTGTCGGTTACTATTTCAAAAGTAATCGGCAAGATTTTTATTTTTAGCATATTTGTCGGTTATTATTTTAAAAGTAATTGACAAGATTTTTATTTTCAACATATTCGTCAGTTCCTATTTCAAAAGTAATCGGCAAGATTTTTAGTTTTAGCATATTTGTCGGTTACTATTTTAAAAGTAATCGAGAAGATTTTTATTTTCAACATATACGTCGCTTACTATTTCAAAAGTAATCGGCAAGATTTTTATTTTCAGCATATTTGTCGGTTACTTTTTCAAAAGTAATCGGCAAGATTTTTATTTTAGCATATTTTTCGGTTACTATTTTAAAAGTAATCGGCAAGATTTTTATTTTCAACATATTCGTCGGTTCCTATTTCAAAAGTAATCGGCAAGATTTTTAGTTTTAGCATATTTGTCGGTTACTATTTTAAAAGTAATCGAGAAGATTTTTATTTTCAACATATTCGTCGCTTACTATTTCAAAAGTAATCGGCAAGATTTATTTTCAGCACATATTCGTCGGTTCCTATTTCAAAAGTAATCGGCAAGATTTTTAGTTTTAGCATATTTGTCGGTTACTATTTTAAAAGTAATCGAGAAGATTTTTATTTTCAACATATTCGTCGCTTACTATTTCAAAAGTAATCGGCAAGATTTATTTTCAGCACATATTCGTCGGTTACTATTTCAAAAGTAATGGGCAAGACTTTTATTTTCAGCACATTTGTCGGTTACTATTTCAATAGTAATCGGCATGATTTATTTTCAGCACATTCGTCGGTTACTATTTCAAAAATAATCGGCATGATTTATTTTCAACACATTCGTCGGTTACTATTTCAAAAGTAATCGGCATGATCTATTTTCTGCACAATCGTCGGTTACTATTTCAAAAGTAATCGGCAAGATTTTTATTTTCAGCATATTTGTCGGTTACTATTTTAAAAGTAATCGACAAGATTTTTATTTTCAACATATTCGTCGGTTACTATTTCAAAAGTAATCGGCAAGACTTTATTTTCAGCATATTCGTTGGTTACTATTTTAAAAGTAATCGGTAAGATTTTTATTTTCAACATATTCGTCGCTTACTATTTCGAAAGTAATCGGCATGATTTATTTTCAGCACATTCGTCGGTTACTATTTCAAAAGTAATCGGCAAGATTTTTATTTTCAACATATTTTTCGGTTACTATTTTAAAAGTAATCGACAAGATTTTTATTTTCAACATATTCGTCGGTTACTATTTCAAAAGTAATCGGCAAGACTTTATTTTCAGCACATTCATTGGTTACTTTTTTAAAAGTAATCGGTAAGATTTTTATTTCCAACATATTCATCGCTTACTATTTCAAAAGTAATCAGCATGATTTATTTTCAGCACATTCGTCGGTTACTATTTCAAAAGTAATCGGCAAGATTTTTATTTTCAGCATATTGGTCGGTGACTATTTCAAAAGTAATCGGCAAGATTTTTATTTTAAGCATATTTGTCGGTTACTTTTTCAAAAGTAATCGCCAAGATTTTTATTTTTAGCATATTTGTCGGTTACTATTTTAAAAGTAATCGGCAAGATTTTTATTTTCAACATATTCGTCGGTTCCTATTTCAAAAGTAATCGGCAAGATTTTTAGTTTTTGCATATTTGTCGGTTACTATTTTAAAAGTAATCGAGAAGATTTTTATTTTCAACATATTCGTCGCTTACTATTTCAAAAGTAATCGGCATGATTTATTTTCAGCACATTCGTCGGTTACTATTTCAAAAGTAATCGGCAAGATTTATTATCAGCACATTCGTCGGTTACTATTTCAAAAATAATCGGCATGATTTATTTTCAACACATTCGTCGGTTACTATTTCAAAAGTAATCGGCATGATCTATTTTCTGCACATTCGTCGGTTACTATTTCAAAAGTAATCGGCAAGATTTTTATTTTTAGCATATTTGTCGGTTATTATTTTAAAAGTAATTGACAAGATTTTTATTTTCAACATATTGGTCGGTTCCTATTTCAAAAGTAATCGGCAAGATTTTTAGTTTTAGCATATTTGTCGGTTACTATTTTAAAAGTAATCGAGAAGATTTTTATTTTCAACATATACGTCGCTTACTATTTCAAAAGTAATCGGCAAGATTTTTATTTTCAGCATATTTGTCGGTTACTTTTTCAAAAGTAATCGGCAAGATTTTTATTTTTAGCATATTTTTCGGTTACTATTTTAAAAGTAATCGGCAAGATTTTTATTTTCAACATATTCGTCGGTTCCTATTTCAAAAGTAATCGGCAAGATTTTTAGTTTTAGCATATTTGTCGGTTACTATTTTAAAAGTAATCGAGAAGATTTTTATTTTCAACATATTCGTCGCTTACTATTTCAAAAGTAATCGGCAAGATTTATTTTCAGCACATATTCGTCGGTTACTATTTCAAAAGTAATGGGCAAGACTTTTATTTTCAGCACATTTGTCGATTACTATTTCAATAGTAATCGGCATGATTTATTTTCAGCACATTCGTCGGTTACTATTTCAAAAATAATCGGCATGATTTATTTTCAACACATTCGTCGGTTACTATTTCAAAAGTAATCGGCATGATCTATTTTCTGCACATTCGTCGGTTACTATTTCAAAAGTAATCGGCAAGATTTTTATTTTTAGCATATTTGTCGGTTATTATTTTAAAAGTAATTGACAAGATTTTTATTTTCAACATATTTGTCAGTTCCTATTTCAAAAGTAATCGGCAAGATTTTTAGTTTTAGCATATTTGTCGGTTACTATTTTAAAAGTAATCGAGAAGATTTTTATTTTCAACATATACGTCGCTTACTATTTCAAAAGTAATCGGCAAGATTTTTATTTTCAGCATATTTGTCGGTTACTTTTTCAAAAGTAATCGGCAAGATTTTTATTTTTAGCATATTTGTCGGTTACTATTTCAAAAGTAATCGGCAAGATTTTTATTTTTAGCATATTTGTCGGTTATTATTTTAAAAGTAATTGACAAGATTTTTATTTTCAACATATTCGTCAGTTCCTATTTCAAAAGTAATCGGCAAGATTTTTAGTTTTAGCATATTTGTCGGTTACTATTTTAAAAGTAATCGAGAAGATTTTTATTTTCAACATATACGTCGCTTACTATTTCAAAAGTAATCGGCAAGATTTTTATTTTCAGCATATTTGTCGGTTACTTTTTCAAAAGTAATCGGCAAGATTTTTATTTTAGCATATTTTTCGGTTACTATTTTAAAAGTAATCGGCAAGATTTTTATTTTCAACATATTCGTCGGTTCCTATTTCAAAAGTAATCGGCAAGATTTTTAGTTTTAGCATATTTGTCGGTTACTATTTTAAAAGTAATCGAGAAGATTTTTATTTTCAACATATTCGTCGCTTACTATTTCAAAAGTAATCGGCAAGATTTATTTTCAGCACATATTCGTCGGTTCCTATTTCAAAAGTAATCGGCAAGATTTTTAGTTTTAGCATATTTGTCGGTTACTATTTTAAAAGTAATCGAGAAGATTTTTATTTTCAACATATTCGTCGCTTACTATTTCAAAAGTAATCGGCAAGATTTATTTTCAGCACATATTCGTCGGTTACTATTTCAAAAGTAATGGGCAAGACTTTTATTTTCAGCACATTTGTCGGTTACTATTTCAATAGTAATCGGCATGATTTATTTTCAGCACATTCGTCGGTTACTATTTCAAAAATAATCGGCATGATTTATTTTCAACACATTCGTCGGTTACTATTTCAAAAGTAATCGGCATGATCTATTTTCTGCACAATCGTCGGTTACTATTTCAAAAGTAATCGGCAAGATTTTTATTTTCAGCATATTTGTCGGTTACTATTTTAAAAGTAATCGACAAGATTTTTATTTTCAACATATTCGTCGGTTACTATTTCAAAAGTAATCGGCAAGACTTTATTTTCAGCATATTCGTTGGTTACTATTTTAAAAGTAATCGGTAAGATTTTTATTTTCAACATATTCGTCGCTTACTATTTCGAAAGTAATCGGCATGATTTATTTTCAGCACATTCGTCGGTTACTATTTCAAAAGTAATCGGCAAGATTTTTATTTTCAACATATTTTTCGGTTACTATTTTAAAAGTAATCGACAAGATTTTTATTTTCAACATATTCGTCGGTTACTATTTCAAAAGTAATCGGCAAGACTTTATTTTCAGCACATTCATTGGTTACTTTTTTAAAAGTAATCGGTAAGATTTTTATTTCCAACATATTCATCGCTTACTATTTCAAAAGTAATCAGCATGATTTATTTTCAGCACATTCGTCGGTTACTATTTCAAAAGTAATCGGCAAGATTTTTATTTTCAGCATATTGGTCGGTGACTATTTCAAAAGTAATCGGCAAGATTTTTATTTTAAGCATATTTGTCGGTTACTTTTTCAAAAGTAATCGCCAAGATTTTTATTTTTAGCATATTTGTCGGTTACTATTTTAAAAGTAATCGGCAAGATTTTTATTTTCAACATATTCGTCGGTTCCTATTTCAAAAGTAATCGGCAAGATTTTTAGTTTTTGCATATTTGTCGGTTACTATTTTAAAAGTAATCGAGAAGATTTTTATTTTCAACATATTCGTCGCTTACTATTTCAAAAGTAATCGGCATGATTTATTTTCAGCACATTCGTCGGTTACTATTTCAAAAGTAATCGGCAAGATTTATTATCAGCACATTCGTCGGTTACTATTTCAAAAATAATCGGCATGATTTATTTTCAACACATTCGTCGGTTACTATTTCAAAAGTAATCGGCATGATCTATTTTCTGCACATTCGTCGGTTACTATTTCAAAAGTAATCGGCAAGATTTTTATTTTTAGCATATTTGTCGGTTATTATTTTAAAAGTAATTGACAAGATTTTTATTTTCAACATATTGGTCGGTTCCTATTTCAAAAGTAATCGGCAAGATTTTTAGTTTTAGCATATTTGTCGGTTACTATTTTAAAAGTAATCGAGAAGATTTTTATTTTCAACATATACGTCGCTTACTATTTCAAAAGTAATCGGCAAGATTTTTATTTTCAGCATATTTGTCGGTTACTTTTTCAAAAGTAATCGGCAAGATTTTTATTTTTAGCATATTTTTCGGTTACTATTTTAAAAGTAATCGGCAAGATTTTTATTTTCAACATATTCGTCGGTTCCTATTTCAAAAGTAATCGGCAAGATTTTTAGTTTTAGCATATTTGTCGGTTACTATTTTAAAAGTAATCGAGAAGATTTTTATTTTCAACATATTCGTCGCTTACTATTTCAAAAGTAATCGGCAAGATTTATTTTCAGCACATATTCGTCGGTTACTATTTCAAAAGTAATGGGCAAGACTTTTATTTTCAGCACATTTGTCGATTACTATTTCAATAGTAATCGGCATGATTTATTTTCAGCACATTCGTCGGTTACTATTTCAAAAATAATCGGCATGATTTATTTTCAACACATTCGTCGGTTACTATTTCAAAAGTAATCGGCATGATCTATTTTCTGCACATTCGTCGGTTACTATTTCAAAAGTAATCGGCAAGATTTTTATTTTTAGCATATTTGTCGGTTATTATTTTAAAAGTAATTGACAAGATTTTTATTTTCAACATATTTGTCAGTTCCTATTTCAAAAGTAATCGGCAAGATTTTTAGTTTTAGCATATTTGTCGGTTACTATTTTAAAAGTAATCGAGAAGATTTTTATTTTCAACATATACGTCGCTTACTATTTCAAAAGTAATCGGCAAGATTTTTATTTTCAGCATATTTGTCGGTTACTTTTTCAAAAGTAATCGGCAAGATTTTTATTTTTAGCATATTTTTCGGTTACTATTTTAAAAGTAATCGGCAAGATTTTTATTTTCAACATATTCGTCGGTTCCTATTTCAAAAGTAATCGGCAAGATTTTTAGTTTTAGCATATTTGTCGGTTACTATTTTAAAAGTAATCGAGAAGATTTTTATTTTCAACATATTCGTCGCTTACTATTTCAAAAGTAATCGGCAAGATTTATTTTCAGCACATATTCGTCGGTTACTATTTCAAAAGTAATGGGCAAGACTTTTATTTTCAGCACATTTGTCGATTACTATTTCAATAGTAATCGGCATGATTTATTTTCAGCACATTCGTCGGTTACTATTTCAAAAATAATCGGCATGATTTATTTTCAACACATTCGTCGGTTACTATTTCAAAAGTAATCGGCATGATCTATTTTCTGCACATTCGTCGGTTACTATTTCAAAAGTAATCGGCAAGATTTTTATTTTTAGCATATTTGTCGGTTATTATTTTAAAAGTAATTGACAAGATTTTTATTTTCAACATATTTGTCGGTTCCTATTTCAAAAGTAATCGGCAAGATTTTTAGTTTTAGCATATTTGTCGGTTACTATTTTAAAAGTAATCGAGAAGATTTTTATTTTCAACATATACGTCGCTTACTATTTCAAAAGTAATCGGCAAGATTTTTATTTTCAGCATATTTGTCGGTTACTTTTTCAAAAGTAATCGGCAAGATTTTTATTTTTAGCATATTTTTCGGTTACTATTTTAAAAGTAATCGGCAAGATTTTTATTTTCAACATATTCGTCGGTTCCTATTTCAAAAGTAATCGGCAAGATTTTTAGTTTTAGCATATTTGTCGGTTACTATTTTAAAAGTAATCGAGAAGATTTTTATTTTCAACATATTCGTCGCTTACTATTTCAAAAGTAATCGGCAAGATTTATTTTCAGCACATATTCGTCGGTTACTATTTCAAAAGTAATGGGCAAGACTTTTACTTTCAGCACATTTGTCGGTTACTATTTCAATAGTAATCGGCACGATTTATTTTCAGCACATTCGTCGGTTACTATTTCAAAAATAATCGGCATGATTTATTTTCAACACATTCGTCGGTTACTATTTCAAAAGTAATCGGCATGATCTATTTTCTGCACATTCGTCGGTTACTATTTCAAAAGTAATCGGCAAGATTTTTATTTTTAGCATATTTGTCGGTTATTATTTTAAAAGTAATTGACAAGATTTTTATTTTCAACATATTTGTCGGTTCCTATTTCAAAAGTAATCGGCAAGATTTTTAGTTTTAGCATATTTGTCGGTTACTATTTCAAAAGTAATCGAGAAGATTTTTATTTTCAACATATACGTCGCTTACTATTTCAAAAGTAATCGGCAAGATTTTTATTTTCAGCATATTTGTCGGTTACTTTTTCAAAAGTAATCGGCAAGATTTTTATTTTTAGCATATTTTTCGGTTACTATTTTAAAAGTAATCGGCAAGATTTTTATTTTCAACATATTCGTCGGTTCCTATTTCAAAAGTAATCGGCAAGATTTTTAGTTTTAGCATATTTGTCGGTTACTATTTTAAAAGTAATCGAGAAGATTTTTATTTTCAACATATTCGTCGCTTACTATTTCAAAAGTAATCGGCAAGATTTATTTTCAGCACATATTCGTCGGTTACTATTTCAAAAGTAATGGGCAAGACTTTTACTTTCAGCACATTTGTCGGTTACTATTTCAATAGTAATCGGCACGATTTATTTTCAGCACATTCGTCGGTTACTATTTCAAAAATAATCGGCATGATTTATTTTCAACACATTCGTCGGTTACTATTTCAAAAGTAATCGGCATGATCTATTTTCTGCACAATCGTCGGTTACTATTTCAAAAGTAATCGGCAAGATTTTTATTTTCAGCATATTTGTCGGTTACTGTTTTAAAAGTAATCGACAAGATTTTTATTTTCAACATATTCGTCGGTTACTATTTCAAAAGTAATCGGCAAGACTTTATTTTCAGCATATTCGTCGGTTACTATTTTAAAAGTAATCGACAAGATTTTTATTTTCAACATATTCGTCGGTTACTATTTCAAAAGTAATCGGCAAGACTTTATTTTCAGCACATTCATTGGTTACTTTTTTAAAAGTAATTGGTAAGATTTTTATTTCCAACATATTCATCGCTTACTATTTCAAAAGTAATCAGCATGATTTATTTTCAGCACATTCGTCGGTTACTATTTCAAAAGTAATCGGCAAGATTTTTATTTTCAGCTTATTGGTCGGTGACTATTTCAAAAGTAATCGGCAAGATTTTTATTTTCAGCATATTTGTCGGTTACTTTTTCAAAAGTAATCGGCAAGATTTTTATTTTTAGCATATTTGTCGGTTACTATTTTAAAAGTAATCGGCAAGATTTTTAGTTTTAGCATATTTGTCGGTTACTATTTTAAAAGTAATCGAGAAGATTTTTATTTTCAACATATTCGTCGCTTACTATTTCAAAAGTAATCGGCATGATTTATTTTCAGCACATTCGTCGGTTACTATTTCAAAAGTAATCGGCAAGATTTATTTTCAGCACATATTCGTCGGTTACTATTTCAAAAGTAATGGGCAAGACTTTTATTTTCAGCACATTTGTCGATTACTATTTCAATAGTAATCGGCATGATTTATTTTCAGCACATTCGTCGGTTACTATTTCAAAAATAATCGGCATGATTTATTTTCAACACATTCGTCGGTTACTATTTCAAAAGTAATCGGCATGATCTATTTTCTGCACAATCGTCGGATACTATTTCAAAAGTAATCGGCAAGATTTTTATTTTCAGCATATCTGTCGGTTACTGTTTTAAAAGTAATCGACAAGATTTTTATTTTCAACATATTCGTCGGTTACTATTTCAAAAGTAATCGGCAAGACTTTATTTTCAGCATATTCGTTGGTTACTATTTTAAAAGTAATCGGTAAGATTTTTATTTTCTACATATTCGTCGCTTACTATTTCGAAAGTAATCGGCATGATTTATTTTCAGCACATTCGTCAGTTACTATTTCAAAAGTAATCGGCAAGATTTTTATTTTCAACATATTTGTCGGTTACTATTTTAAAAGTAATCGACAAGATTTTTATTTTCAACATATTTGTCGGTTACTATTTCAAAAGTAATCGGCAAGACTTTATTTTCAGCACATTCATTGGTTACTTTTTTAAAAGTAATCGGTAAGATTTTTATTTCCAACATATTCATCGCTTACTATTTCAAAAGTAATCAGCATGATTTATTTTCAGCACATTCGTCGGTTACTATTTCAAAAGTAATCGGCAAGATTTTTATTTTCAGCTTATTGGTCAGTGACTATTCCAAAAGTAATCGGCAAGATTTTTATTTTCAGCATATTTGTCGGTTACTGTTTTAAAAGTAATCGACAAGATTTTTATTTTCAACATATTTGTCGGTTACTATTTCAAAAGTAATCGGCAAGACTTTATTTTCAGCACATTCATTGGTTACTTTTTTAAAGTAATCGGTAAGATTTTTATTTCCAACATATTCATCGCTTACTATTTCAAAAGTAATCAGCATGATTTATTTTCAGCACATTCGTCGCTTACTATTTCGAAAGTAATCGGCATGATTTATTTTCAGCACATTCGTCGGTTACTATTTCAAAAGTAATCGGCAAGATTTTTATTTTCAACATATTTGTCGGTTACTATTTTAAAAGTAATCGACAAGATTTTTATTTTCAACATATTCGTCGGTTACTATTTCAAAAGTAATCGGCAAGACTTTATTTTCAGCACATTCATTGGTTACTTTTTTAAAAGTAATCGGTAAGATTTTTATTTCCAACATATTCATCGCTTACTATTTCAAAAGTAATCAGCATGATTTATTTTCAGCACATTCGTCGGTTACTATTTCAAAAGTAATCGGCAAGATTTTTATTTTCAGCTTATTGGTCGGTGACTATTTCAAAAGTAATCGGCAAGATTTTTATTTTCAGCATATTTGTCGGTTACTTTTTCAAAAGTAATCGGCAAGATTTTTATTTTTAGCATATTTGTCGGTTACTATTTTAAAAGTAATCGGCAAGATTTTTATTTTCAACATATTCGTCGGTTCCTATTTCAAAAGTAATCGGCATGATTTATTTTCAACACATTCGTCGGTTACTATTTCAAAAGCAATCGGCATGATTTATTTTCAGCACATATTCGTCGGTTACTATTTCAAAAGTAATGGGCAAGTCTTTTATTTTCAGAACATTTGTCGGTTACTATTTCAATAGTAATCGGCCTGATTTATTTTCAGCACATTCGTCGGTTACTATTTCAAAAATAATCAGCATGATTTATTTTCAACACATTCGTCGGTTACTATTTCAAAAGTAATCGGCATGATCTATTTTCTGCACATTCGTCGGTTACTATTTCAAAAGTAATCGGCAAGATTTTTATTTTTAGCATATTTGTCGGTTATTATTTTAAAAGTAATCGACAAGATTTTTATTTTCAACATATTCGTCGGTTCCTATTTCAAAAGTAATCGGCAAGATTTTTAGTTTTAGCATATTTGTCGGTTACTATTTTAAAAGTAATCGAGAAGATTTTTATTTTCAACATATTAGTCGCTTACTATTTCAAAAGTAATCGGCATGATTTATTTTCAGCACATTCGTCGGTTACTATTTCAAAAGTAATCGGCAAGATTTATTTTCAGCACATATTCGTCGGTTACTATTTCAAAAGTAATGGGCAAGACTTTTATTTTCAGCACATTTGTCGATTACTATTTCAATAGTAATCGGCATGATTTATTTTCAGCACATTCGTCGGTTACTATTTCAAAAATAATCGGCATGATTTATTTTCAACACATTCGTCGGTTACTATTTCAAAAGTAATCGGCATGATCTATTTTCTGCACAATCGTCGGTTACTATTTCAAAAGTAATCGGCAAGATTTTTATTTTCAGCATATTTGTCGGTTACTGTTTTAAAAGTAATCGACAAGATTTTTATTTTCAACATATTCGTCGGTTACTATTTCAAAAGTAATCGGCAAGACTTTATTTTCAGCATATTCGTTGGTTACTATTTTAAAAGTAATCGGTAAGATTTTTATTTTCTACATATTCGTCGCTTACTATTTCGAAAGTAATCGGCATGATTTATTTTCAGCACATTCGTCAGTTACTATTTCAAAAGTAATCGGCAAGATTTTTATTTTCAACATATTTGTCGGTTACTATTTTAAAAGTAATCGACAAGATTTTTATTTTCAACATATTTGTCGGTTACTATTTCAAAAGTAATCGGCAAGACTTTATTTTCAGCACATTCATTGGTTACTTTTTTAAAAGTAATCGGTAAGATTTTTATTTCCAACATATTCATCGCTTACTATTTCAAAAGTAATCAGCATGATTTATTTTCAGCACATTCGTCGCTTACTATTTCAAAAGTAATCGGCAAGATTTTTATTTTCAGCTTATTGGTCAGTGACTATTCCAAAAGTAATCGGCAAGATTTTTATTTTCAGCATATTTGTCGGTTACTGTTTTAAAAGTAATCGACAAGATTTTTATTTTCAACATATTTGTCGGTTACTATTTCAAAAGTAATCGGCAAGACTTTATTTTCAGCACATTCATTGGTTACTTTTTTAAAAGTAATCGGTAAGATTTTTATTTCCAACATATTCATCGCTTACTATTTCAAAAGTAATCAGCATGATTTATTTTCAGCACATTCGTCGCTTACTATTTCGAAAGTAATCGGCATGATTTATTTTCAGCACATTCGTCGGTTACTATTTCAAAAGTAATCGGCAAGATTTTTATTTTCAACATATTTGTCGGTTACTATTTTAAAAGTAATCGACAAGATTTTTATTTTCAACATATTCGTCGGTTACTATTTCAAAAGTAATCGGCAAGACTTTATTTTCAGCACATTCATTGGTTACTTTTTTAAAAGTAATCGGTAGGATTTTTATTTCCAACATATTCATCGCTTACTATTTCAAAAGTAATCAGCATGATTTATTTTCAGCACATTCGTTGGTTACTATTTCAAAAGTAATCGGCAAGATTTTTATTTTCAGCTTATTGGTCGGTGACTATTTCAAAAGTAATCGGCAAGATTTTTATTTTCAGCATATTTGTCGGTTACTTTTTCAAAAGTAATCGGCAAGATTTTTATTTTTAGCATATTTGTCAGTTACTATTTTAAAAGTAATCGGCAAGATTTTTATTTTCAACATATTCGTCGGTTCCTATTTCAAAAGTAATCGGCAAGACTTTATTTTCAGCATATTCGTTGGTTACTATTTTAAAAGTAATCGGTAAGATTTTTATTTTCTACATATTCGTCGCTTACTATTTCGAAAGTAATCGGCATGATTTATTTTCAGCACATTCGTCAGTTACTATTTCAAAAGTAATCGGCAAGATTTTTATTTTCAACATATTTGTCGGTTACTATTTTAAAAGTAATTGACAAGATTTTTATTTTCAACATATTTGTCGGTTACTATTTCAAAAGTAATCGGCAAGACTTTATTTTCAGCACATTCATTGGTTAATTTTTTAAAAGTAATCGGTAAGATTTTTATTTCCAACATATTCATCGCTTACTATTTCAAAAGTAATCAGCATGATTTATTTTCAGCACATTCGTCGCTTACTATTTCAAAAGTAATCGGCAAGATTTTTATTTTCAGCTTATTGGTCAGTGACTATTCCAAAAGTAATCGGCAAGATTTTTATTTTCAGCATATTTGTCGGTTACTGTTTTAAAAGTAATCGACAAGATTTTTATTTTCAACATATTTGTCGGTTACTATTTCAAAAGTAATCGGCAAGACTTTATTTTCAGCACATTCATTGGTTACTTTTTTAAAAGTAATCGGTAAGATTTTTATTTCCAACATATTCATCGCTTACTATTTCAAAAGTAATCAGCATGATTTATTTTCAGCACATTCGTCGCTTACTATTTCGAAAGTAATCGGCATGATTTATTTTCAGCACATTCGTCGGTTACTATTTCAAAAGTAATCTGCAAGATTTTTATTTTCAACATATTTGTCGGTTACTATTTTAAAAGTAATCGAAAAGATTTTTATTTTCAACATATTCGTCGGTTACTATTTCAAAAGTAATCGGCAAGACTTTATTTTCAGCACATTCATTGGTTACTTTTTTAAAAGTAATCGGTAAGATTTTTATTTCCAACATATTCATCGCTTACTATTTCAAAAGTAATCAGCATGATTTATTTTCAGCACATTCGTCGCTTACTATTTCAAAAGTAATCGGCAAGATTTTTATTTTCAGCTTATTGGTCAGTGACTATTCCAAAAGTAATCGGCAAGATTTTTATTTTCAGCATATTTGTCGGTTACTGTTTTAAAAGTAATCGACAAGATTTTTATTTTCAACATATTTGTCGGTTAGTATTTCAAAAGTAATCGGCAAGACTTTATTTTCAGCACATTCATTGGTTACTTTTTTAAAAGTAATCGGTAAGATTTTTATTTCCAACATATTCATCGCTTACTATTTCAAAAGTAATCAGCATGATTTATTTTCAGCACATTCGTCGCTTACTATTTCAAAAGTAATCGGCAAGATTTTTATTTTCAGCTTATTGGTCAGTGACTATTCCAAAAGTAATCGGCAAGATTTTTATTTTCAGCATATTTGTCGGTTACTGTTTTAAAAAGTAATCGACAAGATTTTTATTTTCAACATATTTGTCGGTTAGTATTTCAAAAGTAATCGGCAAGACTTTATTTTCAGCACATTCATTGGTTACTTTTTTAAAAGTAATCGGTAAGATTTTTATTTCCAACATATTCATCGCTTACTATTTCAAAAGTAATCAGCATGATTTATTTTCAGCACATTCGTCGCTTACTATTTCGAAAGTAATCGGCATGATTTATTTTCAGCACATTCGTCGGTTACTATTTCAAAAGTAATCGGCAAGATTTTTATTTTCAACATATTTGTCGGTTACTATTTTAAAAGTAATCGACAAGATTTTTATTTTCAACATATTCGTCGGTTACTATTTCAAAAGTAATCGGCAAGACTTTATTTTCAGCACATTCATTGGTTACTTTTTTAAAAGTAATCGGTAAGATTTTTATTTCCAACATATTCATCGCTTACTATTTCAAAAGTAATCAGCATGATTTATTTTCAGCACATTCGTCGCTTACTATTTCAAAAGTAATCGGCAAGATTTTTATTTTCAGCTTATTGGTCAGTGACTATTCCAAAAGTAATCGGCAAGATTTTTATTTTCAGCATATTTGTCGGTTACTGTTTTAAAAGTAATCGACAAGATTTTTATTTTCAACATATTTGTCGGTTAGTATTTCAAAAGTAATCGGCAAGACTTTATTTTCAGCACATTCATTGGTTACTTTTTTAAAAGTAATCGGTAAGATTTTTATTTCCAACATATTCATCGCTTACTATTTCAAAAGTAATCAGCATGATTTATTTTCAGCACATTCGTCGCTTACTATTTCAAAAGTAATCGGCAAGATTTTTATTTTCAGCTTATTGGTCAGTGACTATTCCAAAAGTAATCGGCAAGATTTTTATTTTCAGCATATTTGTCGGTTACTGTTTTAAAAGTAATCGACAAGATTTTTATTTTCAACATATTTATCGGTTAGTATTTCAAAAGTAATCGGCAAGACTTTATTTTCAGCACATTCATTGGTTACTTTTTTAAAAGTAATCGGTAAGATTTTTATTTCCAACATATTCATCGCTTACTATTTCAAAAGTAATCAGCATGATTTATTTTCAGCACATTCGTCGCTTACTATTTCGAAAGTAATCGGCATGATTTATTTTCAGCACATTCGTCGGTTACTATTTCAAAAGTAATCGGCAAGATTTTTATTTTCAACATATTTGTCGGTTACTATTTTAAAAGTAATCGACAAGATTTTTATTTTCAACATATTCGTCGGTTACTATTTCAAAAGTAATCGGCAAGACTTTATTTTCAGCACATTCATTGGTTACTTTTTTAAAAGTAATCGGTAAGATTTTTATTTCCAACATATTCATCGCTTACTATTTCAAAAGTAATCAGCATGATTTATTTTCAGCACATTCGTCGGTTACTATTTCAAAAGTAATCGGCAAGATTTTTATTTTCAGCTTATTGGTCGGTGACTATTTCAAAAGTAATCGGCAAGATTTTTATTTTCAGCATATTTGTCGGTTACTTTTTCAAAAGTAATCGGCAAGATTTTTATTTTTAGCATATTTGTCAGTTACTATTTTAAAAGTAATCGGCAAGATTTTTATTTTCAACATATTCGTCGGTTCCTATTTCAAAAGTAATCGGCAAGATTTCTAGTTTTAGCATATTTGTCGGTTACTATTTTAAAAGTAATCGAGAAGATTTTTATTTTCAACATATTCGTCGCTTACTATTTCAAAAGTAATCGGCATGATTTATTTTCAACACATTCGTCGGTTACTATTTCAAAAGCAATCGGCATGATTTATTTTCAGCACATATTCGTCGGTTACTATTTCAAAAGTAATGGGCAAGTCTTTTATTTTCAGAACATTTGTCGGTTACTATTTCAATTGTAATCGGCCTGATTTATTTTCAGCACATTCGTCGGTTACTATTTCAAAAATAATCAGCATGATTTATTTTCAACACATTCGTCGGTTACTATTTCAAAAGTAATCGGCATGATCTATTTTCTGCACATTCGTCGGTTACTATTTCAAAAGTAATCGGCAAGATTTTTATTTTTAGCATATTTGTCGGTTATTATTTTAAAAGTAATCGACAAGATTTTTATTTTCAACATATTCGTCGGTTCCTATTTCAAAAGTAATCGGCAAGATTTTTAGTTTTAGCATATTTGTCGGTTACTATTTTAAAAGTAATCGAGAAGATTTTTATTTTCAACATATTAGTCGCTTACTATTTCAAAAGTAATCGGCATGATTTATTTTCAGCACATTCGTCGGTTACTATTTCAAAAGTAATCGGCAAGATTTATTTTCAGCACATATTCGTCGGTTACTATTTCAAAAGTAATGGGCAAGACTTTTATTTTCAGCACATTTGTCGATTACTATTTCAATAGTAATCGGCATGATTTATTTTCAGCACATTCGTCGGTTACTATTTCAAAAATAATCGGCATGATTTATTTTCAACACATTCGTCGGTTACTATTTCAAAAGTAATCGGCATGATCTATTTTCTGCACAATCGTCGGTTACTATTTCAAAAGTAATCGGCAAGATTTTTATTTTCAGCATATTTGTCGGTTACTGTTTTAAAAGTAATCGACAAGATTTTTATTTTCAACATATTCGTCGGTTACTATTTCAAAAGTAATCGGCAAGACTTTATTTTCAGCATATTCGTTGGTTACTATTTTAAAAGTAATCGGTAAGATTTTTATTTTCTACATATTCGTCGCTTACTATTTCGAAAGTAATCGGCATGATTTATTTTCAGCACATTCGTCAGTTACTATTTCAAAAGTAATCGGCAAGATTTTTATTTTCAACATATTTGTCGGTTACTATTTTAAAAGTAATCGACAAGATTTTTATTTTCAACATATTTGTCGGTTACTATTTCAAAAGTAATCGGCAAGACTTTATTTTCAGCACATTCATTGGTTACTTTTTTAAAAGTAATCGGTAAGATTTTTATTTCCAACATATTCATCGCTTACTATTTCAAAAGTAATCAGCATGATTTATTTTCAGCACATTCGTCGCTTACTATTTCAAAAGTAATCGGCAAGATTTTTATTTTCAGCTTATTGGTCAGTGACTATTCCAAAAGTAATCGGCAAGATTTTTATTTTCAGCATATTTGTCGGTTACTGTTTTAAAAGTAATCGACAAGATTTTTATTTTCAACATATTTGTCGGTTACTATTTCAAAAGTAATCGGCAAGACTTTATTTTCAGCACATTCATTGGTTACTTTTTTAAAAGTAATCGGTAAGATTTTTATTTCCAACATATTCATCGCTTACTATTTCAAAAGTAATCAGCATGATTTATTTTCAGCACATTCGTCGCTTACTATTTCGAAAGTAATCGGCATGATTTATTTTCAGCACATTCGTCGGTTACTATTTCAAAAGTAATCGGCAAGATTTTTATTTTCAACATATTTGTCGGTTACTATTTTAAAAGTAATCGACAAGATTTTTATTTTCAACATATTCGTCGGTTACTATTTCAAAAGTAATCGGCAAGACTTTATTTTCAGCACATTCATTGGTTACTTTTTTAAAAGTAATCGGTAAGATTTTTATTTCCAACATATTCATCGCTTACTATTTCAAAAGTAATCAGCATGATTTATTTTCAGCACATTCGTCGGTTACTATTTCAAAAGTAATCGGCAAGATTTTTATTTTCAGCTTATTGGTCGGTGACTATTTCAAAAGTAATCGGCAAGATTTTTATTTTCAGCATATTTGTCGGTTACTTTTTCAAAAGTAATCGGCAAGATTTTTATTTTTAGCATATTTGTCAGTTACTATTTTAAAAGTAATCGGCAAGATTTTTATTTTCAACATATTCGTCGGTTCCTATTTCAAAAGTAATCGGCAAGACTTTATTTTCAGCATATTCGTTGGTTACTATTTTAAAAGTAATCGGTAAGATTTTTATTTTCTACATATTCGTCGCTTACTATTTCGAAAGTAATCGGCATGATTTATTTTCAGCACATTCGTCAGTTACTATTTCAAAAGTAATCGGCAAGATTTTTATTTTCAACATATTTGTCGGTTACTATTTTAAAAGTAATCGACAAGATTTTTATTTTCAACATATTTGTCGGTTACTATTTCAAAAGTAATCGGCAAGACTTTATTTTCAGCACATTCATTGGTTACTTTTTTAAAAGTAATCGGTAAGATTTTTATTTCCAACATATTCATCGCTTACTATTTCAAAAGTAATCAGCATGATTTATTTTCAGCACATTCGTCGCTTACTATTTCAAAAGTAATCGGCAAGATTTTTATTTTCAGCTTATTGGTCAGTGACTATTCCAAAAGTAATCGGCAAGATTTTTATTTTCAGCATATTTGTCGGTTACTGTTTTAAAAGTAATCGACAAGATTTTTATTTTCAACATATTTGTCGGTTACTATTTCAAAAGTAATCGGCAAGACTTTATTTTCAGCACATTCATTGGTTACTTTTTTAAAAGTAATCGGTAAGATTTTTATTTCCAACATATTCATCGCTTACTATTTCAAAAGTAATCAGCATGATTTATTTTCAGCACATTCGTCGCTTACTATTTCGAAAGTAATCGGCATGATTTATTTTCAGCACATTCGTCGGTTACTATTTCAAAAGTAATCGGCAAGATTTTTATTTTCAACATATTTGTCGGTTACTATTTTAAAAGTAATCGACAAGATTTTTATTTTCAACATATTCGTCGGTTACTATTTCAAAAGTAATCGGCAAGACTTTATTTTCAGCACATTCATTGGTTACTTTTTTAAAAGTAATCGGTAAGATTTTTATTTCCAACATATTCATCGCTTACTATTTCAAAAGTAATCAGCATGATTTATTTTCAGCACATTCGTCGGTTACTATTTCAAAAGTAATCGGCAAGATTTTTATTTTCAGCTTATTGGTCGGTGACTATTTCAAAAGTAATCGGCAAGATTTTTATTTTCAGCATATTTGTCGGTTACTTTTTCAAAAGTAATCGGCAAGATTTTTATTTTTAGCATATTTGTCAGTTACTATTTTAAAAGTAATCGGCAAGATTTTTATTTTCAACATATTCGTCGGTTCCTATTTCAAAAGTAATCGGCAAGACTTTATTTTCAGCATATTCGTTGGTTACTATTTTAAAAGTAATCGGTAAGATTTTTATTTTCTACATATTCGTCGCTTACTATTTCGAAAGTAATCGGCATGATTTATTTTCAGCACATTCGTCAGTTACTATTTCAAAAGTAATCGGCAAGATTTTTATTTTCAACATATTTGTCGGTTACTATTTTAAAAGTAATCGACAAGATTTTTATTTTCAACATATTTGTCGGTTACTATTTCAAAAGTAATCGGCAAGACTTTATTTTCAGCACATTCATTGGTTAATTTTTTAAAAGTAATCGGTAAGATTTTTATTTCCAACATATTCATCGCTTACTATTTCAAAAGTAATCAGCATGATTTATTTTCAGCACATTCGTCGCTTACTATTTCAAAAGTAATCGGCAAGATTTTTATTTTCAGCTTATTGGTCAGTGACTATTCCAAAAGTAATCGGCAAGATTTTTATTTTCAGCATATTTGTCGGTTACTGTTTTAAAAGTAATCGACAAGATTTTTATTTTCAACATATTTGTCGGTTACTATTTCAAAAGTAATCGGCAAGACTTTATTTTCAGCACATTCATTGGTTACTTTTTTAAAAGTAATCGGTAAGATTTTTATTTCCAACATATTCATCGCTTACTATTTCAAAAGTAATCAGCATGATTTATTTTCAGCACATTCGTCGCTTACTATTTCGAAAGTAATCGGCATGATTTATTTTCAGCACATTCGTCGGTTACTATTTCAAAAGTAATCTGCAAGATTTTTATTTTCAACATATTTGTCGGTTACTATTTTAAAAGTAATCGAAAAGATTTTTATTTTCAACATATTCGTCGGTTACTATTTCAAAAGTAATCGGCAAGACTTTATTTTCAGCACATTCATTGGTTACTTTTTTAAAAGTAATCGGTAAGATTTTTATTTCCAACATATTCATCGCTTACTATTTCAAAAGTAATCAGCATGATTTATTTTCAGCACATTCGTCGCTTACTATTTCAAAAGTAATCGGCAAGATTTTTATTTTCAGCTTATTGGTCAGTGACTATTCCAAAAGTAATCGGCAAGATTTTTATTTTCAGCATATTTGTCGGTTACTGTTTTAAAAGTAATCGACAAGATTTTTATTTTCAACATATTTGTCGGTTAGTATTTCAAAAGTAATCGGCAAGACTTTATTTTCAGCACATTCATTGGTTACTTTTTTAAAAGTAATCGGTAAGATTTTTATTTCCAACATATTCATCGCTTACTATTTCAAAAGTAATCAGCATGATTTATTTTCAGCACATTCGTCGCTTACTATTTCGAAAGTAATCGGCATGATTTATTTTCAGCACATTCGTCGGTTACTATTTCAAAAGTAATCGGCAAGATTTTTATTTTCAACATATTTGTCGGTTACTATTTTAAAAGTAATCGACAAGATTTTTATTTTCAACATATTCGTCGGTTACTATTTCAAAAGTAATCGGCAAGACTTTATTTTCAGCACATTCATTGGTTACTTTTTTAAAAGTAATCGGTAAGATTTTTATTTCCAACATATTCATCGCTTACTATTTCAAAAGTAATCAGCATGATTTATTTTCAGCACATTCGTCGGTTACTATTTCAAAAGTAATCGGCAAGATTTTTATTTTCAGCTTATTGGTCGGTGACTATTTCAAAAGTAATCGGCAAGATTTTTATTTTCAGCATATTTGTCGGTTACTTTTTCAAAAGTAATCGGCAAGATTTTTATTTTTAGCATATTTGTCAGTTACTATTTTAAAAGTAATCGGCAAGATTTTTATTTTCAACATATTCGTCGGTTCCTATTTCAAAAGTAATCGGCAAGACTTTATTTTCAGCATATTCGTTGGTTACTATTTTAAAAGTAATCGGTAAGATTTTTATTTTCTACATATTCGTCGCTTACTATTTCGAAAGTAATCGGCATGATTTATTTTCAGCACATTCGTCAGTTACTATTTCAAAAGTAATCGGCAAGATTTTTATTTTCAACATATTTGTCGGTTACTATTTTAAAAGTAATCGACAAGATTTTTATTTTCAACATATTTGTCGGTTACTATTTCAAAAGTAATCGGCAAGACTTTATTTTCAGCACATTCATTGGTTAATTTTTTAAAAGTAATCGGTAAGATTTTTATTTCCAACATATTCATCGCTTACTATTTCAAAAGTAATCAGCATGATTTATTTTCAGCACATTCGTCGCTTACTATTTCAAAAGTAATCGGCAAGATTTTTATTTTCAGCTTATTGGTCAGTGACTATTCCAAAAGTAATCGGCAAGATTTTTATTTTCAGCATATTTGTCGGTTACTGTTTTAAAAGTAATCGACAAGATTTTTATTTTCAACATATTTGTCGGTTACTATTTCAAAAGTAATCGGCAAGACTTTATTTTCAGCACATTCATTGGTTACTTTTTTAAAAGTAATCGGTAAGATTTTTATTTCCAACATATTCATCGCTTACTATTTCAAAAGTAATCAGCATGATTTATTTTCAGCACATTCGTCGCTTACTATTTCGAAAGTAATCGGCATGATTTATTTTCAGCACATTCGTCGGTTACTATTTCAAAAGTAATCTGCAAGATTTTTATTTTCAACATATTTGTCGGTTACTATTTTAAAAGTAATCGAAAAGATTTTTATTTTCAACATATTCGTCGGTTACTATTTCAAAAGTAATCGGCAAGACTTTATTTTCAGCACATTCATTGGTTACTTTTTTAAAAGTAATCGGTAAGATTTTTATTTCCAACATATTCATCGCTTACTATTTCAAAAGTAATCAGCATGATTTATTTTCAGCACATTCGTCGCTTACTATTTCAAAAGTAATCGGCAAGATTTTTATTTTCAGCTTATTGGTCAGTGACTATTCCAAAAGTAATCGGCAAGATTTTTATTTTCAGCATATTTGTCGGTTACTGTTTTAAAAGTAATCGACAAGATTTTTATTTTCAACATATTTGTCGGTTAGTATTTCAAAAGTAATCGGCAAGACTTTATTTTCAGCACATTCATTGGTTACTTTTTTAAAAGTAATCGGTAAGATTTTTATTTCCAACATATTCATCGCTTACTATTTCAAAAGTAATCAGCATGATTTATTTTCAGCACATTCGTCGCTTACTATTTCGAAAGTAATCGGCATGATTTATTTTCAGCACATTCGTCGGTTACTATTTCAAAAGTAATCGGCAAGATTTTTATTTTCAACATATTTGTCGGTTACTATTTTAAAAGTAATCGACAAGATTTTTATTTTCAACATATTCGTCGGTTACTATTTCAAAAGTAATCGGCAAGACTTTATTTTCAGCACATTCATTGGTTACTTTTTTAAAAGTAATCGGTAAGATTTTTATTTCCAACATATTCATCGCTTACTATTTCAAAAGTAATCAGCATGATTTATTTTCAGCACATTCGTCGGTTACTATTTCAAAAGTAATCGGCAAGATTTTTATTTTCAGCTTATTGGTCGGTGACTATTTCAAAAGTAATCGGCAAGATTTTTATTTTCAGCATATTTGTCGGTTACTTTTTCAAAAGTAATCGGCAAGATTTTTATTTTTAGCATATTTGTCAGTTACTATTTTAAAAGTAATCGGCAAGATTTTTATTTTCAACATATTCGTCGGTTCCTATTTCAAAAGTAATCGGCAAGACTTTATTTTCAGCATATTCGTTGGTTACTATTTTAAAAGTAATCGGTAAGATTTTTATTTTCTACATATTCGTCGCTTACTATTTCGAAAGTAATCGGCATGATTTATTTTCAGGAGATTCGTCAGTTACTATTTCAAAAGTAATCGGCAAGATTTTTATTTTCAACATATTTGTCGGTTACTATTTTAAAAGTAATCGACAAGATTTTTATTTTCAACATATTTGTCGGTTACTATTTCAAAAGTAATCGGCAAGACTTTATTTTCAGCACATTCATTGGTTAATTTTTTAAAAGTAATCGGTAAGATTTTTATTTCCAACATATTCATCGCTTACTATTTCAAAAGTAATCAGCATGATTTATTTTCAGCACATTCGTCGCTTACTATTTCAAAAGTAATCGGCAAGATTTTTATTTTCAGCTTATTGGTCAGTGACTATTCCAAAAGTAATCGGCAAGATTTTTATTTTCAGCATATTTGTCGGTTACTGTTTTAAAAGTAATCGACAAGATTTTTATTTTCAACATATTTGTCGGTTACTATTTCAAAAGTAATCGGCAAGACTTTATTTTCAGCACATTCATTGGTTACTTTTTTAAAAGTAATCGGTAAGATTTTTATTTCCAACATATTCATCGCTTACTATTTCAAAAGTAATCAGCATGATTTATTTTCAGCACATTCGTCGCTTACTATTTCGAAAGTAATCGGCATGATTTATTTTCAGCACATTCGTCGGTTACTATTTCAAAAGTAATCTGCAAGATTTTTATTTTCAACATATTTGTCGGTTACTATTTTAAAAGTAATCGAAAAGATTTTTATTTTCAACATATTCGTCGGTTACTATTTCAAAAGTAATCGGCAAGACTTTATTTTCAGCACATTCATTGGTTACTTTTTTAAAAGTAATCGGTAAGATTTTTATTTCCAACATATTCATCGCTTACTATTTCAAAAGTAATCAGCATGATTTATTTTCAGCACATTCGTCGCTTACTATTTCAAAAGTAATCGGCAAGATTTTTATTTTCAGCTTATTGGTCAGTGACTATTCCAAAAGTAATCGGCAAGATTTTTATTTTCAGCATATTTGTCGGTTACTGTTTTAAAAGTAATCAACAAGATTTTTATTTTCAACATATTTGTCGGTTAGTATTTCAAAAGTAATCGGCAAGACTTTATTTTCAGCACATTCATTGGTTACTTTTTTAAAAGTAATCGGTAAGATTTTTATTTCCAACATATTCATCGCTTACTATTTCAAAAGTAATCAGCATGATTTATTTTCAGCACATTCGTCGCTTACTATTTCAAAAGTAATCGGCAAGATTTTTATTTTCAGCTTATTGGTCAGTGACTATTCCAAAAGTAATCGGCAAGATTTTTATTTTCAGCATATTTGTCGGTTACTGTTTTAAAAGTAATCGACAAGATTTTTATTTTCAACATATTTGTCGGTTAGTATTTCAAAAGTAATCGGCAAGACTTTATTTTCAGCACATTCATTGGTTACTTTTTTAAAAGTAATCGGTAAGATTTTTATTTCCAACATATTCATCGCTTACTATTTCAAAAGTAATCAGCATGATTTATTTTCAGCACATTCGTCGCTTACTATTTCGAAAGTAATCGGCATGATTTATTTTCAGCACATTCGTCGGTTACTATTTCAAGAGTAATCGGCAAGATTTTTATTTTCAACATATTTGTCGGTTACTATTTTAAAAGTAATCGACAAGATTTTTATTTTCAACATATTCGTCGGTTACTATTTCAAAAGTAATCGGCAAGACTTTATTTTCAGCACATTCATTGGTTACTTTTTTAAAAGTAATCGGTAAGATTTTTATTTCCAACATATTCATCGCTTACTATTTCAAAAGTAATCAGCATGATTTATTTTCAGCACATTCGTCGGTTACTATTTCAAAAGTAATCGGCAAGATTTTTATTTTCAGCTTATTGGTCGGTGACTATTTCAAAAGTAATCGGCAAGATTTTTATTTTCAGCATATTTGTCGGTTACTTTTTCAAAAGTAATCGGCAAGATTTTTATTTTTAGCATATTTGTCAGTTACTATTTTAAAAGTAATCGGCAAGATTTTTATTTTCAACATATTCGTCGGTTCCTATTTCAAAAGTAATCGGCAAGATTTCTAGTTTTAGCATATTTGTCGGTTACTATTTTAAAAGTAATCGAGAAGATTTTTATTTTCAACATATTCGTCGCTTACTATTTCAAAAGTAATCGGCATGATTTATTTTCAACAGATTCGTCGGTTACTATTTCAAAAGCAATCGGCATGATTTATTTTCAGCACATATTCGTCGGTTACTATTTCAAAAGTAATGGGCAAGTCTTTTATTTTCAGAACATTTGTCGGTTACTATTTCAATAGTAATCGGCCTGATTTATTTTCAGCACATTCGTCGCTTACTATTTCAAAAGTAATCGGCAAGATTTTTATTTTCAGCTTATTGGTCAGTGACTATTCCAAAAGTAATCGGCAAGATTTTTATTTTCAGCATATTTGTCGGTTACTGTTTTAAAAGTAATCGACAAGATTTTTATTTTCAACATATTTGTCGGTTAGTATTTCAAAAGTAATCGGCAAGACTTTATTTTCAGCACATTCATTGGTTACTTTTTTAAAAGTAATCGGTAAGATTTTTATTTCCAACATATTCATCGCTTACTATTTCAAAAGTAATCAGCATGATTTATTTTCAGCACATTCGTCGCTTACTATTTCAAAAGTAATCGGCAAGATTTTTATTTTCAGCTTATTGGTCAGTGACTATTCCAAAAGTAATCGACAAGATTTTTATTTTCAGCATATTTGTCGGTTACTGTTTTAAAAGTAATCGACAAGATTTTTATTTTCAACATATTTGTCGGTTAGTATTTCAAAAGTAATCGGCAAGACTTTATTTTCAGCACATTCATTGGTTACTTTTTTAAAAGTAATCGGTAAGATTTTTATTTCCAACATATTCATCGCTTACTATTTCAAAAGTAATCAGCATGATTTATTTTCAGCACATTCGTCGCTTACTATTTCGAAAGTAATCGGCATGATTTATTTTCAGCACATTCGTCGGTTACTATTTCAAAAGCAATCGGCAAGATTTTTATTTTCAACATATTTGTCGGTTACTATTTTAAAAGTAATCGACAAGATTTTTATTTTCAACATATTCGTCGGTTACTATTTCAAAAGTAATCGGCAAGACTTTATTTTCAGCACATTCATTGGTTACTTTTTTAAAAGTAATCGGTAAGATTTTTATTTCCAACATATTCATCGCTTACTATTTCAAAAGTAATCAGCATGATTTATTTTCAGCACATTCGTCGGTTACTATTTCAAAAGTAATCGGCAAGATTTTTATTTTCAGCTTATTGGTCGGTGACTATTTCAAAAGTAATCGGCAAGATTTTTATTTTCAGCATATTTGTCGGTTACTTTTTCAAAAGTAATCGGCAAGATTTTTATTTTTAGCATATTTGTCAGTTACTATTTTAAAAGTAATCGGCAAGATTTTTATTTTCAACATATTCGTCGGTTCCTATTTCAAAAGTAATCGGCAAGATTTCTAGTTTTAGCAT
Organism: Medicago lupulina; assembly: GCA_958299785.1. Taxonomy (NCBI): domain Eukaryota; kingdom Viridiplantae; phylum Streptophyta; class Magnoliopsida; order Fabales; family Fabaceae; genus Medicago; species Medicago lupulina. Next base: position 447,071 of record CATQJP010000005.1, read on the forward strand.
ATTTGTCGGTTACTATTTTAAAAGTAATCGAGAAGATTTTTATTTTCAACATATTCGTCGCTTACTATTTCAAAAGTAATCGGCATGATTTATTTTCAACACATTCGTCGGTTACTATTTCAAAAGCAATCGGCATGATTTATTTTCAGCACATATTCGTCGGTTACTATTTCAAAAGTAATGGGCAAGTCTTTTATTTTCAGAACATTTGTCGGTTACTATTTCAATAGTAATCGGCCTGATTTATTTTCAGCACATTCGTCGGTTACTATTTCAAAAATAATCGGCATGATTTATTTTCAACACATTCGTCGGTTACTATTTCAAAAGTAATCGGCATGATCTATTTTCTGCACATTCGTCGGTTACTATTTCAAAAGTAATCGGCAAGATTTTTATTTTTAGCATATTTGTCGGTTATTATTTTAAAAGTAATCGACAAGATTTTTATTTTCAACATATTCGTCGGTTCCTATTTCAAAAGTAATCGGCAAGATTTTTAGTTTTAGCATATTTGTCGGTTACTATTTTAAAAGTAATCGAGAAGATTTTTATTTTCAACATATTAGTCGCTTACTATTTCAAAAGTAATCGGCATGATTTATTTTCAGCACATTCGTCGGTTACTATTTCAAAAGTAATCGGCAAGATTTATTTTCAGCACATATTCGTCGGTTACTATTTCAAAAGTAATGGGCAAGACTTTTATTTTCAGCACATTTGTCGATTACTATTTCAATAGTAATCGGCATGATTTATTTTCAGCACATTCGTCGGTTACTATTTCAAAAATAATCGGCATGATTTATTTTCAACACATTCGTCGGTTACTATTTCAAAAGTAATCGGCATGATCTATTTTCTGCACAATCGTCGGTTACTATTTCAAAAGTAATCGGCAAGATTTTTATTTTCAGCATATTTGTCGGTTACTGTTTTAAAAGTAATCGACAAGATTTTTATTTTCAACATATTCGTCGGTTACTATTTCAAAAGTAATCGGCAAGACTTTATTTTCAGCATATTCGTTGGTTACTATTTTAAAAGTAATCGGTAAGATTTTTATTTTCTACATATTCGTCGCTTACTATTTCGAAAGTAATCGGCATGATTTATTTTCAGCACATTCGTCAGTTACTATTTCAAAAGTAATCGGCAAGATTTTTATTTTCAACATATTTGTCGGTTACTATTTTAAAAGTAATCGACAAGATTTTTATTTTCAACATATTTGTCGGTTACTATTTCAAAAGTAATCGGCAAGACTTTATTTTCAGCACATTCATTGGTTACTTTTTTAAAAGTAATCGGTAAGATTTTTATTTCCAACATATTCATCGCTTACTATTTCAAAAGTAATCAGCATGATTTATTTTCAGCACATTCGTCGCTTACTATTTCGAAAGTAATCGGCATGATTTATTTTCAGCACATTCGTCGGTTACTATTTCAAAAGTAATCGGCAAGATTTTTATTTTCAACATATTTGTCGATTACTATTTTAAAAGTAATCGACAAGATTTTTATTTTCAACATATTCGTCGGTTACTATTTCAAAAGTAATCAGCAAGACTTTATTTTCAGCACATTCATTGGTTACTTTTTTAAAAGTAATCGGTAAGATTTTTATTTCCAACATATTCATCGCTTACTATTTCAAAAGTAATCAGCATGATTTATTTTCAGCACATTCGTCGGTTCCTATTTCAAAAGTAATCGGCAAGATTTTTAGTTTTAGCATATTTGTCGGTTACTATTTTAAAAGTAATCGAGAAGATTTTTATTTTCAACATATTAGTCGCTTACTATTTCAAAAGTAATCGGCATGATTTATTTTCAGCACATTCGTCGGTTACTATTTCAAAAGTAATCGGCAAGATTTATTTTCAGCACATATTCGTCGGTTACTATTTCAAAAGTAATGGGCAAGACTTTTATTTTCAGCACATTTGTCAATTACTATTTCAATAGTAATCGGCATGATTTATTTTCAGCACATTCGTCGGTTACTATTTCAAAAATAATCGGCATGATTTATTTTCAACACATTCGTCGGTTACTATTTCAAAAGTAATCGGCATGATCTATTTTCTGCACAATCGTCGGTTACTATTTCAAAAGTAATCGGCAAGATTTTTATTTTCAGCATATTTGTCGGTTACTGTTTTAAAAGTAATCGACAAGATTTTTATTTTCAACATATTCGTCGGTTACTATTTCAAAAGTAATCGACAAGACTTTATTTTCAGCATATTCGTTGGTTACTATTTTAAAAGTAATCGGTAAGATTTTTATTTTCTACATATTCGTCGCTTACTATTTCGAAAGTAATCGGCATGATTTATTTTCAGCACATTCGTCAGTTACTATTTCAAAAGTAATCGGCAAGATTTTTATTTTCAACATATTTGTCGGTTACTATTTTAAAAGTAATCGACAAGATTTTTATTTTCAACATATTTGTCGGTTACTATTTCAAAAGTAATCGGCAAGACTTTATTTTCAGCACATTCATTGGTTACTTTTTTAAAAGTAATCGGTAAGATTTTTATTTCCAACATATTCATCGCTTACTATTTCAAAAGTAATCAGCATGATTTATTTTCAGCACATTCGTCGGTTACTATTTCAAAAGTAATCGGCAAGATTTTTATTTTCAGCTTATTGGTCAGTGACTATTCCAAAAGTAATCGGCAAGATTTTTATTTTCAGCATATTTGTCGGTTACTGTTTTAAAAGTAATCGACAAGATTTTTATTTTCAACATATTTGTCGGTTACTATTTCAAAAGTAATCGGCAAGACTTTATTTTCAGCACATTCATTGGTTACTTTTTTAAAAGTAATCGGTAAGATTTTTATTTCCAACATATTCATCGCTTACTATTTCAAAAGTAATCAGCATGATTTATTTTCAGCACATTCGTCGCTTACTATTTCGAAAGTAATCGGCATGATTTATTTTCAGCACATTCGTCGGTTACTATTTCAAAAGTAATCGGCAAGATTTTTATTTTCAACATATTTTTCGGTTACTATTTTAAAAGTAATCGACAAGATTTTTATTTTCAACATATTCGTCGGTTACTATTTCAAAAGTAATCGGCAAGACTTTATTTTCAGCACATTCATTGGTTACTTTTTTAAAAGTAATCGGTAAGATTTTTATTTCCAACATATTCATCGCTTACTATTTCAAAAGTAATCAGCATGATTTATTTTCAGCACATTCGTCGGTTACTATTTCAAAAGTAATCGGCAAGATTTTTATTTTCAGCTTATTGGTCGGTGACTATTTCAAAAGTAATCGGCAAGATTTTTATTTTCAGCATATTTGTCGGTTACTTTTTCAAAAGTAATCGGCAAGATTTTTATTTTTAGCATATTTGTCGGTTACTATTTTAAAAGTAATCGGCAAGATTTTTATTTTCAACATATTCGTCGGTTCCTATTTCAAAAGTAATCGGCAAGATTTCTAGTTTTAGCATATTTGTCGGTTACTATTTTAAAAGTAATCGAGAAGATTTTTATTTTCAACATATTCGTCGCTTACTATTTCAAAAGTAATCGGCATGATTTATTTTCAACACATTCGTCGGTTACTATTTCAAAAGCAATCGGCATGATTTATTTTCAGCACATATTCGTCGGTTACTATCTCAAAAGTAATGGGCAAGTCTTTTATTTTCAGAACATTTGTCGGTTACTATTTCAATAGTAATCGGCCTGATTTATTTTCAGCACATTCGTCGGTTACTATTTCAAAAATAATCGGCATGATTTATTTTCAACACATTCGTCGGTTACTATTTCAAAAGTAATCGGCATGATCTATTTTCTGCACATTCGTCGGTTACTATTTCAAAAGTAATCGGCAAGATTTTTATTTTTAGCATATTTGTCGGTTATTATTTTAAAAGTAATCGACAAGATTTTTATTTTCAACATATTCGTCGGTTCCTATTTCAAAAGTAATCGGCAAGATTTTTAGTTTTAGCATATTTGTCGGTTACTATTTTAAAAGTAATCGAGAAGATTTTTATTTTAAACATATTAGTCGCTTACAATTTCAAAAGTAATCGGCATGATTTATTTTCAGCACATTCGTCGGTTACTATTTCAAAAGTAATCGGCAAGATTTATTTTCAGCACATATTCGTCGGTTACTATTTCAAAAGTAATGGGCAAGACTTTTATTTTCAGCACATTTGTCGATTACTATTTCAATAGTAATCGGCATGATTTATTTTCAGCACATTCGTCGGTTACTATTTCAAAAATAATCGGCATGATTTATTTTCATCACATTCGTCGGTTACTATTTCAAAAGTAATCGGCATGATCTATTTTCTGCACAATCGTCGGTTACTATTTCAAAAGTAATCGGCAAGATTTTTATTTTCAGCATATTTGTCGGTTACTATTTTAAAAGTAATCGACAAGATTTTTATTTTCAACATATTCGTCGGTTCCTATTTAAAAAGTAATCGGCAAGACTTTATTTTCAGTACATTCGTTGGTTACTATTTTAAAAGTAATCGGTAAGATTTTTATTTTCAACATATTCGTCGCTTACTATTTCGAAAGTAATCGGCATGATTTATTTTCAGCACATTCGTCGGTTACTATTTCAAAAGTAATCGACAAGATTTTTATTTTCAACATATTTGTCGGTTACTATTTTAAAAGTAATCGACATGATTTTTATTTTCAACATATTCGTCGGTTACTATTTCAAAAGTAATCGGCAAGACTTTATTTTCAGCATATTCCTTTGTTACTATTTCAAAAGTAATCGGTAAGATTTTTATTTTCAACATATTCGTCGGTTACTATTTCGAAGGTAATCGGCATGATTTATTTTCAGTACATTCGTTGGTTACTATTTTAAAAGTAATCGGTAAGATTTTTATTTTCAACATATTCGTCGCTTACTATTTCGAAAGTAATCGGCATGATTTATTTTCAGCAGATTCGTCGGTTACTATTTCAAAAGTAATCGGCAAGATTTTTATTTTCAACATATTTGTCGGTTACTATTTTAAAAGTAATCGACAAGATTTTTATTTTCGACATATTCGTCGGTTACTATTTCAAAAGTAATCGGCAAGACTTTATTTTCAGCATATTCGTCGGTTACTATTTCAAAAGTAATCGGCAAGATTTATTTTCAGCACATATTCGTCGGTTACTATTTCAAAAGTAATGGGCAAGACTTTTATTTTCAGCACATTTGTCGATTACTATTTCAATAGTAATCGGCATGATTTATTTTCAGCACATTCGTCGGTTACTATTTCAAAAATAATCGGCATGATTTATTTTCATCACATTCGTCGGTTACTATTTCAAAAGTAATCGGCATGATCTATTTTCTGCACAATCGTCGGTTACTATTTCAAAAGTAATCGGCAAGATTTTTATTTTCAGCATATTTGTCGGTTACTATTTTAAAAGTAATCGACAAGATTTTTATTTTCAACATATTCGTCGGTTCCTATTTAAAAAGTAATCGGCAAGACTTTATTTTCAGTACATTCGTTGGTTACTATTTTAAAAGTAATCGGTAAGATTTTTATTTCCAACATATTCATCGCTTACTATTTCAAAAGTAATCAGCATGATTTATTTTCAGCACATTCGTCGCTTACTATTTCAAAAGTAATCGGCAAGATTTTTATTTTCAGCTTATTGGTCAGTGACTATTCCAAAAGTAATCGGCAAGATTTTTATTTTCAGCATATTTGTCGGTTACTGTTTTAAAAGTAATCGACAAGATTTTTATTTTCAACATATTTGTCGGTTACTATTTCAAAAGTAATCGGCAAGACTTTATTTTCAGCACATTCATTGGTTACTTTTTTAAAAGTAATCGGTAAGATTTTTATTTCCAACATATTCATCGCTTACTATTTCAAAAGTAATCAGCATGATTTATTTTCAGCACATTCGTCGCTTACTATTTCGAAAGTAATCGGCATGATTTATTTTCAGCACATTCGTCGGTTACTATTTCAAAAGTAATCGGCAAGATTTTTATTTTCAACATATTCGTCGCTTACTATTTCAAAAGTAATCGGCATGATTTATTTTCAACACATTCGTCGGTTACTATTTCAAAAGCAATCGGCATGATTTATTTTCAGCACATATTCGTCGGTTACTATCTCAAAAGTAATGGGCAAGTCTTTTATTTTCAGAACATTTGTCGGTTACTATTTCAATAGTAATCGGCCTGATTTATTTTCAGCACATTCGTCGGTTACTATTTCAAAAATAATCGGCATGATTTATTTTCAACACATTCGTCGGTTACTATTTCAAAAGTAATCGGCATGATCTATTTTCTGCACATTCGTCGGTTACTATTTCAAAAGTAATCGGCAAGATTTTTATTTTTAGCATATTTGTCGGTTATTATTTTAAAAGTAATCGACAAGATTTTTATTTTCAACATATTCGTCGGTTCCTATTTCAAAAGTAATCGGCAAGATTTTTAGTTTTAGCATATTTGTCGGTTACTATTTTAAAAGTAATCGAGAAGATTTTTATTTTAAACATATTAGTCGCTTACAATTTCAAAAGTAATCGGCATGATTTATTTTCAGCACATTCGTCGGTTACTATTTCAAAAGTAATCGGCAAGATTTATTTTCAGCACATATTCGTCGGTTACTATTTCAAAAGTAATGGGCAAGACTTTTATTTTCAGCACATTTGTCGATTACTATTTCAATAGTAATCGGCATGATTTATTTTCAGCACATTCGTCGGTTACTATTTCAAAAATAATCGGCATGATTTATTTTCATCACATTCGTCGGTTACTATTTCAAAAGTAATCGGCATGATCTATTTTCTGCACAATCGTCGGTTACTATTTCAAAAGTAATCGGCAAGATTTTTATTTTCAGCATATTTGTCGGTTACTATTTTAAAAGTAATCGACAAGATTTTTATTTTCAACATATTCGTCGGTTCCTATTTAAAAAGTAATCGGCAAGACTTTATTTTCAGTACATTCGTTGGTTACTATTTTAAAAGTAATCGGTAAGATTTTTATTTTCAACATATTCGTCGCTTACTATTTCGAAAGTAATCGGCATGATTTATTTTCAGCACATTCGTCGGTTACTATTTCAAAAGTAATCGACAAGATTTTTATTTTCAACATATTTGTCGGTTACTATTTTAAAAGTAATCGACATGATTTTTATTTTCAACATATTCGTCGGTTACTATTTCAAAAGTAATCGGCAAGACTTTATTTTCAGCATATTCCTTTGTTACTATTTCAAAAGTAATCGGTAAGATTTTTATTTTCAACATATTCGTCGGTTACTATTTCGAAGGTAATCGGCATGATTTATTTTCAGTACATTCGTTGGTTACTATTTTAAAAGTAATCGGTAAGATTTTTATTTTCAACATATTCGTCGCTTACTATTTCGAAAGTAATCGGCATGATTTATTTTCAGCAGATTCGTCGGTTACTATTTCAAAAGTAATCGGCAAGATTTTTATTTTCAACATATTTGTCGGTTACTATTTTAAAAGTAATCGACAAGATTTTTATTTTCGACATATTCGTCGGTTACTATTTCAAAAGTAATCGGCAAGACTTTATTTTCAGCATATTCGTCGGTTACTATTTCAAAAGTAATCGGCAAGATTTATTTTCAGCACATATTCGTCGGTTACTATTTCAAAAGTAATGGGCAAGACTTTTATTTTCAGCACATTTGTCGATTACTATTTCAATAGTAATCGGCATGATTTATTTTCAGCACATTCGTCGGTTACTATTTCAAAAATAATCGGCATGATTTATTTTCATCACATTCGTCGGTTACTATTTCAAAAGTAATCGGCATGATCTATTTTCTGCACAATCGTCGGTTACTATTTCAAAAGTAATCGGCAAGATTTTTATTTTCAGCATATTTGTCGGTTACTATTTTAAAAGTAATCGACAAGATTTTTATTTTCAACATATTCGTCGGTTCCTATTTAAAAAGTAATCGGCAAGACTTTATTTTCAGTACATTCGTTGGTTACTATTTTAAAAGTAATCGGTAAGATTTTTATTTCCAACATATTCATCGCTTACTATTTCAAAAGTAATCAGCATGATTTATTTTCAGCACATTCGTCGCTTACTATTTCAAAAGTAATCGGCAAGATTTTTATTTTCAGCTTATTGGTCAGTGACTATTCCAAAAGTAATCGGCAAGATTTTTATTTTCAGCATATTTGTCGGTTACTGTTTTAAAAGTAATCGACAAGATTTTTATTTTCAACATATTTGTCGGTTACTATTTCAAAAGTAATCGGCAAGACTTTATTTTCAGCACATTCATTGGTTACTTTTTTAAAAGTAATCGGTAAGATTTTTATTTCCAACATATTCATCGCTTACTATTTCAAAAGTAATCAGCATGATTTATTTTCAGCACATTCGTCGCTTACTATTTCGAAAGTAATCGGCATGATTTATTTTCAGCACATTCGTCGGTTACTATTTCAAAAGTAATCGGCAAGATTTTTATTTTCAACATATTTGTCGGTTACTATTTTAAAAGTAATCGACAAGATTTTTATTTTCAACATATTCGTCGGTTACTATTTCAAAAGTAATCGGCAAGACTTTATTTTCAGCACATTCATTGGTTACTTTTTTAAAAGTAATCGGTAAGATTTTTATTTCCAACATATTCATCGCTTACTATTTCAAAAGTAATCAGCATGATTTATTTTCAGCACATTCGTCGGTTACTATTTCAAAAGTAATCGGCAAGATTTTTATTTTCAGCTTATTGGTCGGTGACTATTTCAAAAGTAATCGGAAAGATTTTTATTTTCAGCATATTTGTCGGTTACTTTTTCAAAAGTAATCGGCAAGATTTTTATTTTTAGCATATTTGTCAGTTACTATTTTAAAAGTAATCGGCAAGATTTTTATTTTCAACATATTCGTCGGTTCCTATTTCAAAAGTAATCGGCAAGACTTTATTTTCAGCATATTCGTTGGTTACTATTTTAAAAGTAATCGGTAAGATTTTTATTTTCTACATATTCGTCGCTTACTATTTCGAAAGTAATCGGCATGATTTATTTTCAGCACATTCGTCAGTTACTATTTCAAAAGTAATCGGCAAGATTTTTATTTTCAACATATTTGTCGGTTACTATTTTAAAAGTAATCGACAAGATTTTTATTTTCAACATATTTGTCGGTTACTATTTCAAAAGTAATCGGCAAGACTTTATTTTCAGCACATTCATTGGTTACTTTTTTAAAAGTAATCGGTAAGATTTTTATTTCCAACATATTCATCGCTTACTATTTCAAAAGTAATCAGCATGATTTATTTTCAGCACATTCGTCGCTTACTATTTCAAAAGTAATCGGCAAGATTTTTATTTTCAGCTTATTGGTCAGTGACTATTCCAAAAGTAATCGGCAAGATTTTTATTTTCAGCATATTTGTCGGTTACTGTTTTAAAAGTAATCGACAAGATTTTTATTTTCAACATATTTGTCGGTTACTATTTCAAAAGTAATCGGCAAGACTTTATTTTCAGCACATTCATTGGTTACTTTTTTAAAAGTAATCGGTAAGATTTTTATTTCCAACATATTCATCGCTTACTATTTCAAAAGTAATCAGCATGATTTATTTTCAGCACATTCGTCGCTTACTATTTCGAAAGTAATCGGCATGATTTATTTTCAGCACATTCGTCGGTTACTATTTCAAAAGTAATCTGCAAGATTTTTATTTTCAACATATTTGTCGGTTACTATTTTAAAAGTAATCGACAAGATTTTTATTTTCAACATATTCGTCGGTTACTATTTCAAAAGTAATCGGCAAGACTTTATTTTCACCACATTCATTGGTTACTTTTTTAAAAGTAATCGGTAAGATTTTTATTTCCAACATATTCATCGCTTACTATTTCAAAAGTAATCAGCATGATTTATTTTCAGCACATTCGTCGCTTACTATTTCAAAAGTAATCAGCAAGATTTTTATTTTCAGCTTATTGGTCAGTGACTATTCCAAAAGTAATCGGCAAGATTTTTATTTTCAGCATATTTGTCGGTTACTGTTTTAAAAGTAATCGACAAGATTTTTATTTTCAACATATTTGTCGGTTAGTATTTCAAAAGTAATCGGCAAGACTTTATTTTCAGCACATTCATTGGTTACTTTTTTAAAAGTAATCGGTAAGATTTTTATTTCCAACATATTCATCGCTTACTATTTCAAAAGTAATCAGCATGATTTATTTTCAGCACATTCGTCGCTTACTATTTCGAAAGTAATCGGCATGATTTATTTTCAGCACATTCGTCGGTTACTATTTCAAAAGTAATCGGCAAGATTTTTATTTTCAACATATTTGTCGGTTACTATTTTAAAAGTAATCGACAAGATTTTTATTTTCAACATATTCGTCGGTTACTATTTCAAAAGTAATCGGCAAGACTTTATTTTCAGCACATTCATTGGTTACTTTTTTAAAAGTAATCGGTAAGATTTTTATTTCCAACATATTCATCGCTTACTATTTCAAAAGTAATCAGCATGATTTATTTTCAGCACATTCGTCGGTTACTATTTCAAAAGTAATCGGCAAGATTTTTATTTTCAGCTTATTGGTCGGTGACTATTTCAAAAGTAATCGGCAAGATTTTTATTTTCAGCATATTTGTCGGTTACTTTTTCAAAAGTAATCGGCAAGATTTTTATTTTTAGCATATTTGTCGGTTACTATTTTAAAAGTAATCGGCAAGATTTTTATTTTCAACATATTCGTCGGTTCCTATTTCAAAAGTAATCGGCAAGATTTCTAGTTTTAGCATATTTGTCGGTTACTATTTTAAAAGTAATCGAGAAGATTTTTATTTTCAACATATTCGTCGCTTACTATTTCAAAAGTAATCGGCATGATTTATTTTCAACACATTCGTCGGTTACTATTTCAAAAGCAATCGGCATGATTTATTTTCAGCACATATTCGTCGGTTACTATTTCAAAAGTAATGGGCAAGTCTTTTTTTTCAGAACATTTGTCGGTTACTATTTCAATAGTAATCGGCCTGATTTATTTTCAGCACATTCGTCGGTTACTATTTCAAAAATAATCGGCATGATTTATTTTCAACACATTCGTCGGTTACGATTTCAAAAGTAATCGGCATGATCTATTTTCTGCACATTCGTCGGTTACTATTTCAAAAGTAATCGGCAAGATTTTTATTTTTAGCATATTTGTCGGTTATTATTTTAAAAGTAATCGACAAGATTTTTATTTTCAACATATTCGTCGGTTCCTATTTCAAAAGTAATCGGCAAGATTTTTAGTTTTAGCATATTTGTCGGTTACTATTTTAAAAGTAATCGAGAAGATTTTTATTTTAAACATATTAGTCGCTTACAATTTCAAAAGTAATCGGCATGATTTATTTTCAGCACATTCGTCGGTTACTATTTCAAAAGTAATCGGCAAGATTTATTTTCAGCACATATTCGTCGGTTACTATTTCAAAAGTAATGGGCAAGACTTTTATTTTCAGCACATTTGTCGATTACTATTTCAATAGTAATCGAAATAGTAATCGGCATGATTTATTTTCAGCACATTCGTCGGTTACTATTTCAAAAATAATCGGCATGATTTATTTTCATCACATTCGTCGGTTACTATTTCAAAAGTAATCGGCATGATCTATTTTCTGCACAATCGTCGGTTACTATTTCAAAAGTAATCGGCAAGATTTTTATTTTCAGCATATTTGTCGGTTACTATTTTAAAAGTAATCGACAAGATTTTTATTTTCAACATATTCGTCTGTTCCTATTTAAAAAGTAATCGGCAAGACTTTATTTTCAGTACATTCGTTGGTTACTATTTTAAAAGTAATCGGTAAGATTTTTATTTTCAACATATTCATCGCTTACTATTTTGAAAGTAATCGGCATGATTTATTTTCAGCACATTCGTCGGTTACTATTTCAAAAGTAATCGACAAGATTTTTATTTTCAACATATTTGTCGGTTACTATTTTAAAAGTAATCGACATGATTTTTATTTTCAACATATTTGTCGGTTACTATTTCAAAAGTAATCGGTAAGACTTTATTTTCAGCACATTCATTGGTTACTTTTTTAAAAGTAATCGGTAAGATTTTTATTTCCAACATATTCATCGCTTACTATTTCAAAAGTAATCAGCATGATTTATTTTCAGCACATTCGTCGCTTACTATTTCGAAAGTAATCGGCATGATTTATTTTCAGCACATTCGTCGGTTACTATTTCAAAAGTAATCGGCAAGATTTTTATTTTCAACATATTTGTCGGTTACTATTTTAAAAGTAATCGACACGATTTTTATTTTCAACATATTCGTCGGTTACTATTTCAAAAGTAATCGGCAAGACTTTATTTTCAACACATTCATTGGTTACTTTTTTAAAAGTAATCGGTAAGATTTTTATTTCCAACATATTCATCGCTTACTATTTCAAAAGTAATCAGCATGATTTATTTTCAGCACATTCGTCGGTTACTATTTCAAAAGTAATCGGCAAGATTTTTATTTTCAGCTTATTGGTCAGTGACTATTCCAAAAGTAATCGGCAAGATTTTTATTTTCAGCATATTTGTCGGTTACTGTTTTAAAAGTAATCGACAAGATTTTTATTTTCAACATATTTGTCGGTTACTATTTCAAAAGTAATCGGCAAGACTTTATTTTCAGCACATTCATTGGTTACTTTTTTAAAAGTAATCGGTAAGATTTTTATTTCCAACATATTCATCGCTTACTATTTCAAAAGTAATCAGCATGATTTATTTTCAGCACATTCGTCGCTTACTATTTCGAAAGTAATCGGCATGATTTATTTTCAGCACATTCGTCGGTTACTATTTCAAAAGTAATCGGCAAGATTTTTATTTTCAACATATTTGTCGGTTACTATTTTAAAAGTAATCGACACGATTTTTATTTTCAACATATTCGTCGGTTACTATTTCAAAAGTAATCGGCAAGACTTTATTTTCAACACATTCATTGGTTACTTTTTTAAAAGTAATTGGTAAGATTTTTATTTCCAACATATTCATCGCTTACTATTTCAAAAGTAATCAGCATGATTTATTTTCAGCACATTCGTCGGTTACTATTTCAAAAGTAATCGGCAAGATTTTTATTTACAGCTTATTGGTCAGTGACTATTCCAAAAGTAATCGGCAAGATTTTTATTTTCAGCATATTTGTCGGTTACTGTTTTAAAAGTAATCGACAAGATTTTTATTTTCAACATATTTGTCGGTTACTATTTCAAAAGTAATCGGCAAGACTTTATTTTCAGCACATTCATTGGTTACTTTTTTAAAAGTAATCGGTAAGATTTTTATTTCCAACATATTCATCGCTTACTATTTCAAAAGTAATCAGCATGATTTATTTTCAGCACATTCGTCGCTTACTATTTCGAAAGTAATCGGCATGATTTATTTTCAGCACATTCGTCGGTTACTATTTCAAAAGTAATCGGCAAGATTTTTATTTTCAACATATTTGTCGGTTACTATTTTAAAAGTAATCGACAAGATTTTTATTTTCAACATATTCGTCGGTTACTATTTCAAAAGTAATCGGCAAGACTTTATTTTCAGCACATTCATTGGTTACTTTTTTAAAAGTAATCGGTAAGATTTTTATTTCCAACATATTCATCGCTTACTATTTCAAAAGTAATCAGCATGATTTATTTTCAGCACATTCGTCGGTTACTATTTCAAAAGTAATCGGCAAGATTTTTATTTTCAGCTTATTGGTCGGTGACTATTTCAAAAGTAATCGGCAAGATTTTTATTTTCAGCATATTTGTCGGTTACTTTTTCAAAAGTAATCGGCAAGATTTTTATTTTTAGCATATTTGTCGGTTACTATTTTAAAAGTAATCGGCAAGATTTTTATTTTCAACATATTCGTCGGTTCCTATTTCAAAAGTAATCGGCAAGATTTCTAGTTTTAGCATATTTGTCGGTTACTATTTTAAAAGTAATCGAGAAGATTTTTATTTTCAACATATTCGTCGCTTACTATTTCAAAAGTAATCGGCATGATTTATTTTCAATACATTCGTCGGTTACTATTTCAAAAGCAATCGGCATGATTTATTTTCAGCACATATTCGTCGGTTACTATTTCAAAAGTAATGGGCAAGTCTTTTATTTTCAGAACATTTGTCGGTTACTATTTCAATAGTAATCGGCCTGATTTATTTTCAGCACATTCGTCGGTTACTATTTCAAAAATAATCGGCATGATTTATTTTCAACACATTCGTCGGTTACTATTTCAAAAGTAATCGGCATGATCGATTTTCTGCACATTCGTCGGTTACTATTTCAAAAGTAATCGGCAAGATTTTTATTTTTAGCATATTTGTCGGTTATTATTTTAAAAGTAATCGACAAGATTTTTATTTTCAACATATTCGTCGGTTCCTATTTCAAAAGTAATCGGCAAGATTTTTAGTTTTAGCATATTTGTCGGTTACTATTTTAAAAGTAATCGAGAAGATTTTTATTTTAAACATATTAGTCGCTTACAATTTCAAAAGTAATCGGCATGATTTATTTTCAGCACATTCGTCGGTTACTATTTCAAAAGTAATCGGCAAGATTTATTTTCAGCACATATTCGTCGGTTACTATTTCAAAAGTAATGGGCAAGACTTTTATTTTCAGCACATTTGTCGATTACTATTTCAATAGTAATCGGCATGATTTATTTTCAGCACATTCGTCGGTTACTATTTCAAAAATAATCGGCATGATTTATTTTCATCACATTCGTCGGTTACTATTTCAAAAGTAATCGGCATGATCTATTTTCTGCACAATCGTCGGTTACTATTTCAAAAGTAATCGGCAAGATTTTTATTTTCAGCATATTTGTCGGTTACTTTTTCAAAAGTAATCGGCAAGATTTTTATTTTTAGCATATTTGTCGGTTACTATTTTAAAAGTAATCGGCAAGATTTTTATTTTCAACATATTCGTCGGTTCCTATTTCAAAAGTAATCGGCAAGATTTCTAGTTTTAGCATATTTGTCGGTTACTATTTTAAAAGTAATCGAGAAGATTTTTATTTTCAACATATTCGTCGCTTACTATTTCAAAAGTAATCGGCATGATTTATTTTCAATACATTCGTCGGTTACTATTTCAAAAGCAATCGGCATGATTTATTTTCAGCACATATTCGTCGGTTACTATTTCAAAAGTAATGGGCAAGTCTTTTATTTTCAGAACATTTGTCGGTTACTATTTCAATAGTAATCGGCCTGATTTATTTTCAGCACATTCGTCGGTTACTATTTCAAAAATAATCGGCATGATTTATTTTCATCACATTCGTCGGTTACTATTTCAAAAGTAATCGGCATGATCTATTTTCTGCACAATCGTCGGTTACTATTTCAAAAGTAATCGGCAAGATTTTTATTTTCAGCATATTTGTCGGTTACTATTTTAAAAGTAATCGACAAGATTTTTATTTTCAACATATTCGTCGGTTCCTATTTAAAAAGTAATCGGCAAGACTTTATTTTCAGTACATTCGTTGGTTACTATTTTAAAAGTAATCGGTAAGATTTTTATTTTCAACATATTCGTCGCTTACTATTTCGAAAGTAATCGGCATGATTTATTTTCAGCACATTCGTCGGTTACTATTTCAAAAGTAATCGACAAGATTTTTATTTTCAACATATTTGTCGGTTACTATTTTAAAAGTAATCGACATGATTTTTATTTTCAACATATTCGTCGGTTACTATTTCAAAAGTAATCGGCAAGACTTTATTTTCAGCATATTCCTTTGTTACTATTTCAAAAGTAATCGGTAAGATTTTTATTTTCAACATATTCGTCGGTTACTATTTCGAAGGTAATCGGCATGATTTATTTTCAGTACATTCGTTGGTTACTATTTTAAAAGTAATCGGTAAGATTTTTATTTTCAACATATTCGTCGCTTACTATTTCGAAAGTAATCGGCATGATTTATTTTCAGCAGATTCGTCGGTTACTATTTCAAAAGTAATCGGCAAGATTTTTATTTTCAACATATTTGTCGGTTACTATTTTAAAAGTAATCGACAAGATTTTTATTTTCGACATATTCGTCGGTTACTATTTCAAAAGTAATCGGCAAGACTTTATTTTCAGCACATTCGTCGGTTACTATTTCAAAAGTAATCGGCAAGATTTATTTTCAGCACATATTCGTCGGTTACTATTTCAAAAGTAATGGGCAAGACTTTTATTTTCAGCACATTTGTCGATTACTATTTCAATAGTAATCGGCATGATTTATTTTCAGCACATTCGTCGGTTACTATTTCAAAAATAATCGGCATGATTTATTTTCACCACATTCGTCGGTTACTATTTCAAAAGTAATCGGCATGATCTATTTTCTGCACAATCGTCGGTTACTATTTCAAAAGTAATCGGCAAGATTTTTATTTTCAGCATATTTGTCGGTTACTATTTTAAAAGTAATCGACAAGATTTTTATTTTCAACATATTCGTCGGTTCCTATTTAAAAAGTAATCGGCAAGACTTTATTTTCAGTACATTCGTTGGTTACTATTTTAAAAGTAATCGGTAAGATTTTTATTTTCAACATATTCGTCGCTTACTATTTCGAAAGTAATCGGCATGATTTATTTTCAGCACATTCGTCGGTTACTATTTCAAAAGTAATCGACAAGATTTTTATTTTCAACATATTTGTCGGTTACTATTTTAAAAGTAATCGACATGATTTTTATTTTCAACATATTCGTCGGTTACTATTTCAAAAGTAATCGGCAAGACTTTATTTTCAGCATATTCCTTTGTTACTATTTCAAAAGTAATCGGTAAGATTTTTATTTTCAACATATTCGTCGGTTACTATTTCGAAGGTAATCGGCATGATTTATTTTCAGTACATTCGTTGGTTACTATTTTAAAAGTAATCGGTAAGATTTTTATTTTCAACATATTCGTCGCTTACTATTTCGAAAGTAATCGGCATGATTTATTTTCAGCAGATTCGTCGGTTACTATTTCAAAAGTAATCGGCAAGATTTTTATTTTCAACATATTTGTCGGTTACTATTTTAAAAGTAATCGACAAGATTTTTATTTTCGACATATTCGTCGGTTACTATTTCAAAAGTAATCGGCAAGACTTTATTTTCAGCATATTCGTTGGTTACTATTTTAAAAGTAATCGGTAAGATTTTTATTTTCAACATATTCGTCGCTTACTATTTCGAAAGTAATCGGCATGATTTATTTTCAGCACATTCGTCGGTTACTATTTCAAAAGTAATCGGCAAGATTTTTATTTTCAACATATTTGTCGGTTACTATTTTAAAAGTAATCGACAAGATTTTTATTTTCAACACATTCGTCGGTTACTATTTCAAAAGTAATCGGCAAGACTTTATTTTCAGCACATTCATTGGTTACTTTTTTAAAAGTAATCGGTAAGATTTTTATTTCCAACATATTCATCGCTTACTATTTCAAAAGTAATCAGCATGATTTATTTTCAGCACATTCGTCGGTTACTATTTCAAAAATAATCGGCAAGATTTTTATTTTCAGTATATTGGTCGGTGACTATTTCAAAAGTAATCGGCAAGATTTTTATTTTCAACATATTCGTCGGTTCCTATTTCAAAAGTAATCGGCAAGATTTTTAGTTTTAGCATATTTGTCGGTTACTATTTTAAAAGTAATCGAGAAGATTTTTATTTTCAACATATTCGTCGCTTACTATTTCAAAAGTAATCGGCATGATTTATTTTCAGCACATTCGTCGGTTACTATTTCAAAAGTAATCGGCAAGATTTATTTTCAGCACATATTCGTCGGTTACTATTTCAAAAGTAATGGGCAAGACTTTTATTTTCAGCACATTTGTCGGTTACTATTTCAATAGTAATCGGCATGATTTATTTTCAGCACATTCGTCGGTTACTATTTCAAAAATAATCGGCATGTTTTATTTTCAACACATTCGTCGGTTACTATTTCAAAAGTAATCGGCATGATCTATTTTATGCACATTCGTCGGTTACTATTTCAATAGTAATCGGCAAGATTTTTATTTTTAGCATATTTGTCGGTTATTATTTTAAAAGTAATCGACAAGATTTTTATTTTCAACATATTCGTCGGTTCCTATTTCAAAAGTAATCGGCAAGATTTTTAGTTTTAGCAAATTTGTCGATTACTATTTTAAAAGTAATCGAGAAGATTTTTATTTTCAACATATTCATCGCTTACTATTTCAAAAGTAAGCGGCATGATTTATTTTCAGCACATTCGTCGGTTACTATTTCAAAAGTAATCGGCAAGATTTATTTTCAGCACATATTCGTCGGTTACTATTTCCAAAGTAATGGGCAAGACTTTTATTTTCAGCACATTTGTCGGTTACTATTTCAATAGTAATCGGCATGATTTATTTTCAGCACATTCGTCAGTTACTATTTCAAAAATAATCGGCATGATTTATTTTCAACACAATCGTGGGTTACTATTTCAAAAGTAATCGGCATGATCTATTTTCTGCACAATCGTCGGTTACTATTTCAAAAGTAATCGGCAAGATTTTTATTTTCAGCATATTTGTCGGTTACTATTTTAAAAGTAATCGACAAGATTTTTATTTTCGACATATTCGTCGGTTACTATTTCAAAAGTAATCGGCAAGACTTTATTTTCAGCATATTCGTTGGTTACTATTTTAAAAGTAATCGGTAAGATTTTTATTTTCAACATATTCGTCGCTTACTATTTCGAAAGTAATCGGCATGATTTATTTTCAGCACATTCGTCGGTTACTATTTCAAAAGTAATCGGCAAGATTTTTATTTTCAACATATTTGTCGGTTACTATTTTAAAAGTAATCGACAAGATTTTTATTTTCAACACATTCGTCGGTTACTATTTCAAAAGTAATCGGCAAGACTTTATTTTCAGCACATTCATTGGTTACTTTTTTAAAAGTAATCGGTAAGATTTTTATTTCCAACATATTCATCGCTTACTATTTCAAAAGTAATCAGCATGATTTATTTTCAGCACATTCGTCGGTTACTATTTCAAAAGTAATCGGCAAGATTTTTATTTTCAACATATTTGTCGGTTACTATTTTAAAAGTAATCGACAAGATTTTTATTTTCGACATATTCGTCGGTTACTATTTCAAAAGTAATCGGCAAGACTTTATTTTCAGCATATTCGTTGGTTACTATTTTAAAAGTAATCGGTAAGATTTTTATTTTCAACATATTCGTCGCTTACTATTTCGAAAGTAATCGGCATGATTTATTTTCAGCACATTCGTCGGTTACTATTTCAAAAGTAATCGGCAAGATTTTTATTTTCAACATATTTGTCGGTTACTATTTTAAAAGTAATCGACAAGATTTTTATTTTCAACACATTCGTCGGTTACTATTTCAAAAGTAATCGGCAAGACTTTATTTTCAGCACATTCATTGGTTACTTTTTTAAAAGTAATCGGTAAGATTTTTATTTCCAACATATTCATCGCTTACTATTTCAAAAGTAATCAGCATGATTTATTTTCAGCACATTCGTCGGTTACTATTTCAAAAGTAATCGGCAAGATTTTTATTTTCAGTATATTGGTCGGTGACTATTTCAAAAGTAATCGGCAAGATTTTTATTTTCAGCATATTTGTGGGTTACTTTTTCAAAAGTAATCGGCAAGATTTTTATCTTTAGAATATTTGTCGGTTACTATTTTAAAAGTAATCGGCAAGATTTTTATTTTCAACATATTCGTCGGTTCCTATTTCAAAAGTAATCGGCAAGATTTTTAGTTTTAGCATATTTGTCGGTTACTATTTTAAAAGTAATCGAGAAGATTTTTATTTTCAACATATTCGTCGCTTACTATTTCAAAAGTAATCGGCATGATTTATTTTCAGCACATTCGTCGGTTACTATTTCAAAAGTAATCGGCAAGATTTATTTTCAGCACATATTCGTCGGTAACAATTTCAAAAGTAATGGGCAAGTCTTTTATTTTCAGCACATTTGTCGGTTACTATTTCAATAGTAATCGGCATGATTTATTTTCAGCACATTCGTCGGTTACTATTTCAAAAATAATCGGCCTGATTTATTTTCAACACATTCGTCGGTTACTATTTCAAAAATAATCGGCATGATTTATTTTCATCACATTCGTCGGTTACTATTTCAAAAGTAATCGGCATGATCTATTTTCTGCACAATCGTCGGTTACTATTTCAAAAGTAATCGGCAAGATTTTTATTTTCAGCATATTTGTCGGTTACTATTTTAAAAGTAATCGACAAGATTTTTATTTTCAACATATTCGTCGGTTCCTATTTAAAAAGTAATCGGCAAGACTTTATTTTCAGTACATTCGTTGGTTACTATTTTAAAAGTAATCGGTAAGATTTTTATTTTCAACATATTCGTCGCTTACTATTTCGAAAGTAATCGGCATGATTTATTTTCAGCACATTCGTCGGTTACTATTTCAAAAGTAATCGACAAGATTTTTATTTTCAACATATTTGTCGGTTACTATTTTAAAAGTAATCGACATGATTTTTATTTTCAACATATTCGTCGGTTACTATTTCAAAAGTAATCGGCAAGACTTTATTTTCAGCATATTCCTTTGTTACTATTTCAAAAGTAATCGGTAAGATTTTTATTTTCAACATATTCGTCGGTTACTATTTCGAAGGTAATCGGCATGATTTATTTTCAGTACATTCGTTGGTTACTATTTTAAAAGTAATCGGTAAGATTTTTATTTTCAACATATTCGTCGCTTACTATTTCGAAAGTAATCGGCATGATTTATTTTCAGCAGATTCGTCGGTTACTATTTCAAAAGTAATCGGCAAGATTTTTATTTTCAACATATTTGTCGGTTACTATTTTAAAAGTAATCGACAAGATTTTTATTTTCGACATATTCGTCGGTTACTATTTCAAAAGTAATCGGCAAGACTTTATTTTCAGCACATTCGTCGGTTACTATTTCAAAAGTAATCGGCAAGATTTATTTTCAGCACATATTCGTCGGTTACTATTTCAAAAGTAATGGGCAAGACTTTTATTTTCAGCACATTTGTCGATTACTATTTCAATAGTAATCGGCATGATTTATTTTCAGCACATTCGTCGGTTACTATTTCAAAAATAATCGGCATGATTTATTTTCACCACATTCGTCGGTTACTATTTCAAAAGTAATCGGCATGATCTATTTTCTGCACAATCGTCGGTTACTATTTCAAAAGTAATCGGCAAGATTTTTATTTTCAGCATATTTGTCGGTTACTATTTTAAAAGTAATCGACAAGATTTTTATTTTCAACATATTCGTCGGTTCCTATTTAAAAAGTAATCGGCAAGACTTTATTTTCAGTACATTCGTTGGTTACTATTTTAAAAGTAATCGGTAAGATTTTTATTTTCAACATATTCGTCGCTTACTATTTCGAAAGTAATCGGCATGATTTATTTTCAGCACATTCGTCGGTTACTATTTCAAAAGTAATCGACAAGATTTTTATTTTCAACATATTTGTCGGTTACTATTTTAAAAGTAATCGACATGATTTTTATTTTCAACATATTCGTCGGTTACTATTTCAAAAGTAATCGGCAAGACTTTATTTTCAGCATATTCCTTTGTTACTATTTCAAAAGTAATCGGTAAGATTTTTATTTTCAACATATTCGTCGGTTACTATTTCGAAGGTAATCGGCATGATTTATTTTCAGTACATTCGTTGGTTACTATTTTAAAAGTAATCGGTAAGATTTTTATTTTCAACATATTCGTCGCTTACTATTTCGAAAGTAATCGGCATGATTTATTTTCAGCAGATTCGTCGGTTACTATTTCAAAAGTAATCGGCAAGATTTTTATTTTCAACATATTTGTCGGTTACTATTTTAAAAGTAATCGACAAGATTTTTATTTTCGACATATTCGTCGGTTACTATTTCAAAAGTAATCGGCAAGACTTTATTTTCAGCATATTCGTTGGTTACTATTTTAAAAGTAATCGGTAAGATTTTTATTTTCAACATATTCGTCGCTTACTATTTCGAAAGTAATCGGCATGATTTATTTTCAGCACATTCGTCGGTTACTATTTCAAAAGTAATCGGCAAGATTTTTATTTTCAACATATTTGTCGGTTACTATTTTAAAAGTAATCGACAAGATTTTTATTTTCAACACATTCGTCGGTTACTATTTCAAAAGTAATCGGCAAGACTTTATTTTCAGCACATTCATTGGTTACTTTTTTAAAAGTAATCGGTAAGATTTTTATTTCCAACATATTCATCGCTTACTATTTCAAAAGTAATCAGCATGATTTATTTTCAGCACATTCGTCGGTTACTATTTCAAAAATAATCGGCAAGATTTTTATTTTCAGTATATTGGTCGGTGACTATTTCAAAAGTAATCGGCAAGATTTTTATTTTCAACATATTCGTCGGTTCCTATTTCAAAAGTAATCGGCAAGATTTTTAGTTTTAGCATATTTGTCGGTTACTATTTTAAAAGTAATCGAGAAGATTTTTATTTTCAACATATTCGTCGCTTACTATTTCAAAAGTAATCGGCATGATTTATTTTCAGCACATTCGTCGGTTACTATTTCAAAAGTAATCGGCAAGATTTATTTTCAGCACATATTCGTCGGTTACTATTTCAAAAGTAATGGGCAAGACTTTTATTTTCAGCACATTTGTCGGTTACTATTTCAATAGTAATCGGCATGATTTATTTTCAGCACATTCGTCGGTTACTATTTCAAAAATAATCGGCATGTTTTATTTTCAACACATTCGTCGGTTACTATTTCAAAAGTAATCGGCATGATCTATTTTATGCACATTCGTCGGTTACTATTTCAATAGTAATCGGCAAGATTTTTATTTTTAGCATATTTGTCGGTTATTATTTTAAAAGTAATCGACAAGATTTTTATTTTCAACATATTCGTCGGTTCCTATTTCAAAAGTAATCGGCAAGATTTTTAGTTTTAGCAAATTTGTCGATTACTATTTTAAAAGTAATCGAGAAGATTTTTATTTTCAACATATTCATCGCTTACTATTTCAAAAGTAAGCGGCATGATTTATTTTCAGCACATTCGTCGGTTACTATTTCAAAAGTAATCGGCAAGATTTATTTTCAGCACATATTCGTCGGTTACTATTTCCAAAGTAATGGGCAAGACTTTTATTTTCAGCACATTTGTCGGTTACTATTTCAATAGTAATCGGCATGATTTATTTTCAGCACATTCGTCAGTTACTATTTCAAAAATAATCGGCATGATTTATTTTCAACACAATCGTGGGTTACTATTTCAAAAGTAATCGGCATGATCTATTTTCTGCACAATCGTCGGTTACTATTTCAAAAGTAATCGGCAAGATTTTTATTTTCAGCATATTTGTCGGTTACTATTTTAAAAGTAATCGACAAGATTTTTATTTTCGACATATTCGTCGGTTACTATTTCAAAAGTAATCGGCAAGACTTTATTTTCAGCATATTCGTTGGTTACTATTTTAAAAGTAATCGGTAAGATTTTTATTTTCAACATATTCGTCGCTTACTATTTCGAAAGTAATCGGCATGATTTATTTTCAGCACATTCGTCGGTTACTATTTCAAAAGTAATCGGCAAGATTTTTATTTTCAACATATTTGTCGGTTACTATTTTAAAAGTAATCGACAAGATTTTTATTTTCAACACATTCGTCGGTTACTATTTCAAAAGTAATCGGCAAGACTTTATTTTCAGCACATTCATTGGTTACTTTTTTAAAAGTAATCGGTAAGATTTTTATTTCCAACATATTCATCGCTTACTATTTCAAAAGTAATCAGCATGATTTATTTTCAGCACATTCGTCGGTTACTATTTCAAAAGTAATCGGCAAGATTTTTATTTTCAACATATTTGTCGGTTACTATTTTAAAAGTAATCGACAAGATTTTTATTTTCGACATATTCGTCGGTTACTATTTCAAAAGTAATCGGCAAGACTTTATTTTCAGCATATTCGTTGGTTACTATTTTAAAAGTAATCGGTAAGATTTTTATTTTCAACATATTCGTCGCTTACTATTTCGAAAGTAATCGGCATGATTTATTTTCAGCACATTCGTCGGTTACTATTTCAAAAGTAATCGGCAAGATTTTTATTTTCAACATATTTGTCGGTTACTATTTTAAAAGTAATCGACAAGATTTTTATTTTCAACACATTCGTCGGTTACTATTTCAAAAGTAATCGGCAAGACTTTATTTTCAGCACATTCATTGGTTACTTTTTTAAAAGTAATCGGTAAGATTTTTATTTCCAACATATTCATCGCTTACTATTTCAAAAGTAATCAGCATGATTTATTTTCAGCACATTCGTCGGTTACTATTTCAAAAGTAATCGGCAAGATTTTTATTTTCAGTATATTGGTCGGTGACTATTTCAAAAGTAATCGGCAAGATTTTTATTTTCAGCATATTTGTGGGTTACTTTTTCAAAAGTAATCGGCAAGATTTTTATCTTTAGAATATTTGTCGGTTACTATTTTAAAAGTAATCGGCAAGATTTTTATTTTCAACATATTCGTCGGTTCCTATTTCAAAAGTAATCGGCAAGATTTTTAGTTTTAGCATATTTGTCGGTTACTATTTTAAAAGTAATCGAGAAGATTTTTATTTTCAACATATTCGTCGCTTACTATTTCAAAAGTAATCGGCATGATTTATTTTCAGCACATTCGTCGGTTACTATTTCAAAAGTAATCGGCAAGATTTATTTTCAGCACATATTCGTCGGTAACAATTTCAAAAGTAATGGGCAAGTCTTTTATTTTCAGCACATTTGTCGGTTACTATTTCAATAGTAATCGGCATGATTTATTTTCAGCACATTCGTCGGTTACTATTTCAAAAATAATCGGCCTGATTTATTTTCAACACATTCGTCGGTTACTATTTCAAAAGTAATCGGCATGATCTATTTTCTGCACATTCGTCGGTTACTATTTCAAAAGTAATCGGCAAGATTTTTATTTTTAGCATATTTGTCGGTTATTATTTTAAAAGTAATCGACAAGATTTTTATTTTCAACATATTCGTCGGTTCCTATTTCAAAAATAATCGGCAAGATTTTTAGTTTTAGCATATTTGTCGGTTACTATTTTAAAAGTAATCGAGAAGATTTTTATTTTCAACATATTCGTCGCTTACTATTTCAAAAGTAATCGGCATGATTTATTTTCAGCACATTCGTCGGTTACTATTTCAAAAGTAATCGGCAAGATTTATTTTCAGCACATATTCGTCGGTTACTATTTCCAAAGTAATGGGCAAGACTTTTATTTTCAGCACATTTGTCGGTTACTATTTCAATAGTAATCGGCAAGATTTATTTTCAGCACATATTCGTCGGTTACTATTTCAAAAGTAACGGGCAAGACTTTTATTTTCAGCACATTTGTCGGTTACTATTTCAATAGTAATCGGCATGATTTATTTTCAGCACATTCGTCAGTTACTATTTCAAAAATAATCGGCATGATTTATTTTCAGCACATTCGTGGGTTACTATTTCAAAAGTAATCGGCATGATCTATTTTCTGCACAATCGTCGGTTACTATTTCAAAAGTAATCGGCAAGATTTTTATTTTCAGCATATTTGTCGGTTACTATTTTAAAAGTAATCGACAAGATTTTTATTTTCAACATATTCTTCGGTTCCTATTTAAAAAGTAATCGGCAAGACTTTATTTTCAGTACATTCGTTGGTTACTATTTTAAAAGTAATCGGTAAGATTTTTATTTTCAACATATTCGTCGCTTACTATTTCGAAAGTAATCGGCATGATTTATTTTCAGCACATTCGTCGGTTTCTATTTCAAAAGTAATCGGCAAGATTTTTATTTTCAACATATTTGTCGGTTACTATTTTAAAAGTAATCGACAAGATTTGTATTTTCAACATATTCGTCGGTTACTATTTCAAAAGTAATCGGCAAGACTTTATTTTCAGCATATTCCTTTGTTACTATTTCAAAAGTAATCGGTAAGATTTTTATTTTCAACATATTCGTCGGTTAATATTTCAAAGGTAATCGGCATGATTTATTTTCAGTACATTCGTTGGTTACTATTTTAAAAGTAATCGGTAAGATTTTTATTTTCAACATATTCGTCGCTTACTATTTCGAAAGTAATCGGCATGATTTATTTTCAGCACATTCGTCGGTTACTATTTCAAAAGTAATCCGCAAGATTTTTATTTTCAGCATATTCGTCGGTGACTATTTCAAAAGTAATCGGCATGATTTATTTTCAGCACATTCGTCAGGTTACTATTTCAAAAGTAATCGGCAAGACTTTTATTTTCAGCACATTTGTCGGTTACTATTTCAATAGTAATTGGCATGATTTATTTTCAGCACATTTGTCGGTTACTATTTCAAAAGTAATCGGCAAGACTTTATATTCAACACATTCGTCGGTTACTATTTCAAAAGTAATCGGCATCATCTATTTTCTGCACATTCGTCGGTTACTATTTCAAAAGTAATCAGCAAAATTTTTATATTCAGCATATTCGTCGGTTACTATTTCAAAGGTAATCGGCAAGATTTATTTTCAGCACATTCGTCGGTTACTATTTCAAAAGTAATCGGCAAGACTTTATTTTCAACACATTCGTGGGTTACTATTTCAATAGTAATCGGCAAGATTTTTATTTTCAGCATGTACGTCGGTTACTATTTCAAAAGTAATGGGCAAGACTTTTATTTTCAGCATATTTGTCGGTTACTTTTTCAAAAGTAATCGACAAGATTTTTATTTTTAGCATATTTGTCGGTTACTATTTTAAAAGTAATCGGCAAGATTTTTATTTTCAACATATTCGTCGGTTCCTATTTCAAAAGTAATCGGCAAGATTTTTAGTTTTAGCATATTTGTCGGTTACTATTTTAAAAGTAATCGAGAAGATTTTTATTTTCAACATATTCGTCGCTTACTATTTCAAAAGTAATCGGCATGATTTATTTTCAGCACATTCGTCGGTTACTATTTCAAAAGTAATCGGCAAGATTTATTTTCAGCACATATTCGTCGGTTACTATTTCAAAAGTAATGGGCAAGACTTTTATTTTCAGCACATTTGTCGGTTACTATTTCAATAGTAATCGGCATGATTTATTTTCAGCACATTCGTCGGTTACTATTTCAAAAATAATCGGCATGTTTTATTTTCAACACATTCGTCGGTTACTATTTCAAAAGTAATCGGCATGATCTATTTTATGCACATTCGTCGGTTACTATTTCAATAGTAATCGGCAAGATTTTTATTTTTAGCATATTTGTCGGTTATTATTTTAAAAGTAATCGACAAGATTTTTATTTTCAACATATTCGTCGGTTCCTATTTCAAAAGTAATCGGCAAGATTTTTAGTTTTAGCAAATTTGTCGGTTACTATTTTAAAAGTAATCGAGAAGATTTTTATTTTCAACATATTCATCGCTTACTATTTCAAAAGTAATCGGCATGATTTATTTTCAGCACATTCGTCGGTTACTATTTCAAAAGTAATCGGCAAGATTTATTTTCAGCACATATTCGTCGGTTACTATTTCCAAAGTAATGGGCAAGACTTTTATTTTCAGCACATTTGTCGGTTACTATTTCAATAGTAATCGGCATGATTTATTTTCAGCACATTCGTCAGTTACTATTTCAAAAATAATCGGCATGATTTATTTTCAACACAATCGTGGGTTACTATTTCAAAAGTAATCGGCATGATCTATTTTCTGCACAATCGTCGGTTACTATTTCAAAAGTAATCGGCAAGATTTTTATTTTCAGCATATTTGTCGGTTACTATTTTAAAAGTAATCGACAAGATTTTTATTTTCAACATATTCTTCGGTTCCTATTTAAAAAGTAATCGGCAAGACTTTATTTTCAGTACATTCGTTGGTTACTATTTTAAAAGCAATCGGTAAGATTTTTATTTTCAACATATTCGTCGCTTACTATTTCGAAAGTAATCGGCATGATTTATTTTCAGCACATTCGTCGGTTACTATTTCAAAAGTAATCGGCAAGATTTTTATTTTCAACATATTTGTCGGTTACTATTTTAAAAGTAATCGACAAGATTTTTATTTTCAACATATTCGTCGGTTACTATTTCAAAAGTAATCGGCAAGACTTTATTTTCAGCATATTCCTTTGTTACTATTTCAAAAGTAATCGGTAAGATTTTTATTTTCAACATATTCGTCGGTTAATATTTCAAAGGTAATCGGCATGATTTATTTTCAGTACATTCGTTGGTTACTATTTTAAAAGTAATCGGTAAGATTTTTATTTTCAACATATTCGTCGCTTACTATTTCGAAAGTAATCGGCATGATTTATTTTCAGCACATTCGTCGGTTACTATTTCAAAAGTAATCGGGAAGATTTTTATTTTCAGCATATTCGTCGGTGACTATTTCAAAAGTAATCGGCATGATTTATTTTCAGCACATTCGTCAGGTTACTATTTCAAAAGTAATCGGCAAGACTTTTATTTTCAGCACATTTGTCGGTTACTATTTCAATAGTAATTGGCATGATTTATTTTCAGCACATTTGTCGGTTACTATTTCAAAAGTAATCGGCAAGACTTTATATTCAACATATTCGTCCGTTACTATTTCAAAAGTAATCGGCATGATCTATTTTCTGCACATTCGTCGGTTACTATTTCAAAAGTAATCAGCAAAATTTTTATATTCAACATATTCGTCGGTTACTATTTCAAAGGTAATCGGCAAGATTTATTTTCAGCACATTCGTCGGTTACTATTTCAAAAGTAATCGGCACGACTTTATTTTCAACACATTCGTGGGTTACTATTTCAATAGTAATCGGCAAGATTTTTATTTTCAGCATGTACGTCGGTTACTATTTCAAAAGTAATGGGCAAGACTTTTATTTTCAGCATATTTGTCGGTTACTTTTTCAAAAGTAATCGACAAGATTTTTATTTTTAGCATATTTGTCGGTTACTATTTTAAAAGTAATCCGCAAGATTTTTATTTTCAACATATTCGTCGGTTCCTATTTCAAAAGTAATCGGCAAGATTTTTAGTTTTAGCACATTTGTCGGTTACTATTTTAAAAGTAATCGAGAAGATTTTTATTTTCAACATATTCGTCGCTTACTATTTCAAAAGTAATCGGCATGATTTATTTTCAGCACATTCGTCGGTTACTATTTCAAAAGTAATCGGCAAGATTTATTTTCAGCACATATTCGTCGGTTACTATTTCAAAAGTAATGGGCAAGACTTTTATTTTCAGCACATTTGTCGGTTACTATTTCAATAGTAATCGGCATGATTTATTTTCAGCACATTCGTCGGTTACTATTTCAAAAATAATCGGCATGATTTATTTTCAACACATTCGTCGGTTACTATTTCAAAAGTAATCGGCATGATCTATTTTCTGCACATTCGTCGGTTACTATTTCAAAAGTAATCGGCAAGATTTTTATTTTTAGCATATTTGTCGGTTATTATTTTAAAAGTAATCGACAAGATTTTTATTTTCAACATATTCGTCGGTTCCTATTTCAAAAGTAATCGACAAGATTTTTAGTTTTAGCATATTTGTCGGTTACTATTTTAAAAGTAATCGAGAAGATTTTTATTTTCAACATATTCGTCGCTTACTATTTCAAAAGTAATCGGCATGATTTATTTTCAGCACATTCGTCGGTTACTATTTCAAAAGTAATCGGCAAGATTTATTTTCAGCACATATTCGTCGGTTACTATTTCCAAAGTAATGGGCAAGTCTTTTATTTTCAGCACATTTGTCGGTTACTATTTCAATAGTAATCGGCATGATTTATTTTCAGCACATTCGTCAGTTACTATTTCAAAAATAATCGGCATGATTTATTTTCAACACATTCGTGGGTTACTATTTCAAAAGCAATCGGCATGATCTATTTTCTGCACAATCGTCGGATACTATTTCAAAAGTAATCGGCAAGATTTTTATTTTCAGCATATTTGTCGGTTACTATTTTAAAAGTAATCGACAAGATTTTTATTTTCAACATATTCTTCGGTTCCTATTTAAAAAGTAATCGGCAAGACTTTATTTTCAGTACATTCGTTGGTTACTATTTTAAAAGTAATCGGTAAGATTTTTATTTTCAACATATTCGTCGCTTACTATTTCGAAAGTAATCGGCATGATTTATTTTCAGCACATTCGTCGGTTACTATTTCAAAAGTAATCGGCAAGATTTTTATTTTCAACATATTTGTCGGTTACTATTTTAAAAGTAATCGACAAGATTTTTATTTTCAACATATTCGTCGGTTACTATTTCAAAAGTAATCGGCAAGACTTTATTTTCAGCATATTCCTTTGTTACTATTTCAAAAGTAATCGGTAAGATTTTTATTTTCAACATATTCGTCGGTTAATATTTCAAAGGTAATCGGCATGATTTATTTTCAGTACATTCGTTGGTTACTATTTTAAAAGTAATCGGTAAGATTTTTATTTTCAACATATTCGTCGCTTACTATTTCGAAAGTAATCGGCATGATTTATTTTCAGCACATTCGTCGGTTACTATTTCAAAAGTAATCGGCAAGATTTTTATTTTCAGCATATTCGTCGGTGACTATTTCAAAAGTAATCGGCATGATTTATTTTCAGCACATTCGTCAGGTTACTATTTCAAAAGTAATCGGCAAGACTTTTATTTTCAGCACATTTGTCGGTTACTATTTCAATAGTAATTGGCATGATTTATTTTCAGCACATTTGTCGGTTACTATTTCAAAAGTAATCGGCAAGACTTTATATTCAACACATTCGTCGGTTACTATTTCAAAAGTAATCGGCATGATCTATTTTCTGCACATTCGTCGGTTACTATTTCAAAAGTAATCAGCAAAATTTTTATATTCAGCATATTCGTCGGTTACTATTTCAAAGGTAATCGGCAAGATTTATTTTCAGCACATTCGTCGGTTACTATTTCAAAAGTAATCGGCAAGACTTTATTTTCAACACATTCGTGGGTTACTATTTCAATAGTAATCGGCAAGATTTTTATTTTCAGCATGTACGTCGGTTACTATTTCAAAAGTAATGGGCAAGACTTTTATTTTCAGCATATTTGTCGGTTACTTTTTCAAAAGTAATCGACAAGATTTTTATTTTTAGCATATTTGTTGGTTACTATTTTAAAAGTAATCCGCAAGATTTTTATTTTCAACATATTCGTCGGTTCCTATTTCAAAAGTAATCGGCAAGATTTTTAGTTTTAGCATATTTGTCGGTTACTATTTTAAAAGTAATCGAGAAGATTTTTATTTTCAACATATTCGTCGCTTACTATTTCAAAAGTAATCGGCATGATTTATTTTCAGCACATTCGTCGGTTACTATTTCAAAAGTAATCGGCAAGATTTATTTTCAGCACATATTCGTCGGTTACTATTTCAAAAGTAATGGGCAAGACTTTTATTTTCAGCACATTTGTCGGTTACTATTTCAATAGTAATCGGCATGATTTATTTTCAGCACATTCGTCGGTTACTATTTCAAAAATAATCGGCATGATTTATTTTCAACACATTCGTCGGTTACTATTTCAAAAGTAATCGGCATGATCTATTTTCTGCACAATCGTCGGTTACTATTTCAAAAGTAATCGGCAAGATTTTTATTTTCAGCATATTTGTCGGTTACTATTTTAAAAGTAATCGACAAGATTTTTATTTTCAACATATTCGTCAGTTACTATTTCAAAAGTAATCGGCAAGACTTTATTTTCAGCATATTCGTTGGTTACTATTTTAAAAGTAATCAGTAAGATTTTTATTTTCAACATATTCGTCGCTTACTATTTCGAAAGTAATCGGCATGTTTTATTTTCAGCACATTCGTCGGTTACTATTTCAAAAGTAATCGGCAAGATTTTTATTTTCAACATATTTGTCGGATACTATTTTTAAAAGTAATCGACAAGATTTTTATTTTCAACATATTCGTCGGTTACTATTTCAAAAGTAATCGGCAAGACTTTATTTTCAGCATATTCCTTTGTTACTATTTCAAAAGTAATCGGTAAGATTTTTATTTTCAACATATTCGTCGGTTAATATTTCAAAGGTAATCGGCATGATTTATTTTCAGTACATTCGTTGGTTACTATTTTAAAAGTAATCGGTAAGATTTTTATTTTCAACATATTCGTCGCTTACTATTTCGAAAGTAATCGGCATGATTTATTTTCAGCACATTCGTCGGTTACTATTTCAAAAGTAATCGGCAAGATTTATATTTTCAGCATATTCGTCGGTGACTATTTCAAAAGTAATCGGCATGATTTATTTTCAGCACATTCGTCAGGTTACTATTTCAAAAGTAATCGGCAAGACTTTTATTTTCAGCACATTTGTCGGTTACTATTTCAATAGTAATTGGCATGATTTATTTTCAGCACATTTGTCGGTTACTATTTCAAAAGTAATCGGCAAGACTTTATATTCAACACATTCGTCGGTTACTATTTCAAAAGTAATCGGCATGATCTATTTACTGCACATTCGTCGGTTACTATTTCAAAAGTAATCAGCAAAATTTTTATATTCAGCATATTCGTCGGTTACTATTTCAAAGGTAATCGGCAAGATTTATTTTCAGCACATTCGTCGGTTACTATTTCAAAAGTAATCGGCAAGACTTTATTTTCAACACATTCGTGGGTTACTATTTCAATAGTAATCGGCAAGATTTTTATTTTCAGCATATACGTCGGTTACTATTTCAAAAGTAATGGGCAAGACTTTTATTTTCAGCATATTTGTCGGTTACTTTTTCAAAAGTAATCGGCAAGATTTTTATTTTTAGCATATTTGTCGGTTACTATTTTAAAAGTAATCGGCAAGATTTATATTTTCAACATATTCGTCGGTTCCTATTTCAAAAGTAATCGGCAAGATTTTTAGTTTTAGCATATTTGTCGGTTACTATTTTAAAAGTAATCGAGAAGATTTTTATTTTCAACATATTCGTCGCTTACTATTTCAAAAGTAATCGGCATGATTTATTTTCAGCACATTCGTCGGTTACTATTTCAAAAGTAATCGGCAAGATTTATTTTCAGCACATATTCGTCGGTTACTATTTCAAAAGTAATGGGCAAGACTTTTATTTTCAGCACATTTGTCGGTTACTATTTCAATAGTAATCGGCATGATTTATTTTCAGCACATTCGTCGGTTACTATTTCAAAAATAATCGGCATGATTTATTTTCAACACATTCGTCGGTTACTATTTCAAAAGTAATCGGCATGATCTATTTTCTGCACAATCGTCGGTTACTATTTCAAAAGTAATCGGCAAGATTTTTATTTTCAGCATATTTGTCGGTTACTATTTTAAAAGTAATCGACAAGATTTTTATTTTCAACATATTCGTCAGTTACTATTTCAAAAGTAATCGGCAAGACTTTATTTTCAGCATATTCGTTGGTTACTATTTTAAAAGTAATCAGTAAGATTTTTATTTTCAACATATTCGTCGCTTACTATTTCGAAAGTAATCGGCATGTTTTATTTTCAGCACATTCGTCGGTTACTATTTCAAAAGTAATCGGCAAGATTTTTATTTTCAACATATTTGTCGGATACTATTTTTAAAAGTAATCGACAAGATTTTTATTTTCAACATATTCGTCGGTTACTATTTCAAAAGTAATCGGCAAGACTTTATTTTCAGCATATTCCTTTGTTACTATTTCAAAAGTAATCGGTAAGATTTTTATTTTCAACATATTCGTCGGTTAATATTTCAAAGGTAATCGGCATGATTTATTTTCAGTACATTCGTTGGTTACTATTTTAAAAGTAATCGGTAAGATTTTTATTTTCAACTTATTCGTCGCTTACTATTTCGAAAGTAATCGGCATGATTTATTTTCAGCACATTCGTCGGTTACTATTTCAAAAGTAATCGGCAAGATTTATATTTTCAGCATATTCGTCGGTGACTATTTCAAAAGTAATCGGCATGATTTATTTTCAGCACATTCGTCAGGTTACTATTTCAAAAGTAATCGGCAAGACTTTATATTCAACACATTCGTCGGTTACTATTTCAAAAGTAATCGGCATGATCTATTTACTGCACATTCGTCGGTTACTATTTCAAAAGTAATCAGCAAAATTTTTATATTCAGCATATTCGTCGGTTACTATTTCAAAGGTCATCGGCAAGATTTATTTTCAGCACATTCGTCGGTTACTATTTCAAAAGTAATCGGCAAGACTTTATTTTCAACACATTCGTGGGTTACTATTTCAATAGTAATCGGCAAGATTTTTATTTTCAGCATATACGTCGGTTACTATTTCAAAAGTAATGGGCAAGACTTTTATTTTCAGCATATTTGTCGGTTACTTTTTCAAAAGTAATCGGCAAGATTTTTATTTTTAGCATATTTGTCGGTTACTATTTTAAAAGTAATCGGCAAGATTTATATTTTCAACATATTCGTCGGTTCCTATTTCAAAAGTAATCGGCAAGATTTTTAGTTTTAGCATATTTGTCGGTTACTATTTTAAAAGTAATCGAGAAGATTTTTATTTTCAACATATTCGTCGCTTACTATTTCAAAAGTAATCGGCATGATTTATTTTCAGCACATTCGTCGGTTACTATTTCAAACGTAATCGGCAAGATTTATTTTCAGCACATATTCGTCGGTTACTATTTCAAAAGTAATGGGCAAGACTTTTATTTTCAGCACATTTGTCGGTTACTATTTCAATAGTAATCGGCATGATTTATTTTCAGCACATTCGTCGGTTACTATTTCAAAAATAATCGGCATGATTTATTTTCAACACATTCGTCGGTTACTATTGTAACGCCCTAGTTGATATTTTATTATTTTGGTTGATTTAATATGTTTTATGTATTTTATATAATTTATGTGATTTATGTGAATAATTTGAAGTGTTGTTATTTATCATATAATTATTTGTGTGATTTTTGTTATTTAAGTAATTTAGGAGGAATTAGTAATTATTTAGAATTAGTAGAGTTTAAGGGGGTTAATGGAGATTAAAAGAAAATTTAAGTGAGGGAATAAAGAAAGAAAAGGAGTTACACTTTGTAAGGAAATAGGGAAGCCAGTAAGGAAAGAAAAGAAAAGAGCACGTATCAGTAAAACAAAAGAAACAGAGTTTTGGGAGAAAAGAGAAGAACCAAGAGGGAAGAGCTAGGAAGAGAGAATCTGATCAATTGCTGTAGATTTTCGCTGAATTAAGGTAAGGGTGGGCTAGCATTTCAATTGTTGATATATACATGTATGATTTCATGAAAATAGATTGAAATTGGTAGTTTTGGAATTAGGTTTATGAACATGATGAATTGCTCATTTTTCTGATGAATTGCGTTGTAATGTTGTTGTTATGAGATGTTTATGTTGTTTTGTCGTATAATGAACCCATAACATTGTTCAAAAATCATTTTGGGTGATTGAGGGATCAAAGTTGGGATTTTTGGGTTAGAACTATGCTGTTATCGCAACTGTTTTGCTGAACCTGAGACCTGCTCGCTTAAGCGTGCTGCAAGCGTGCAGCTAGCGAGCAAAACCAAACTTACGTCTTTTTGGACGCTTAAGCGTGCAGCTGCTCGCTTAAGCGTGCTGAATCTTTTCCCAGACCATAGTGCGCACGCTCAAGCGTACCGTAAGCGTGCAGTAAGCGAACAAGAACCCAACCTTCGTGTTTTGGCTCGCTTAAGCGTGCAGCTGCTCGCTTAAGCGTGCTGGGTCCTGTGCGACCCATAACGTGATTTTTCTAAGATGTTCCAAACCCAAACCTAAGCTTTCTAAGATGTTTATTATAATTTTTAAGAATTATTTGGATGATAAAAACTATATTACGAAGATGATTAGATGGAATTATGTATGCTTATGTGCAAATAATTATACTTGCTAAGTTGAATTGCCTTGTCGATTGTTGAGTGCTATGGTCCAGTTGGGGAGGGTATCCTAAGTTGTTGTTGTTGTTGGTTGCATGCTGATATGCTCCATTAAGATGTTGTGTTGTATGCTGACATACACCATAGAGTCATTTCATTACTCATATGCATTGTTGGGGGCTTATTGCCCTGGAATGTTTATCATTCACCTGTTGGGGGCTTATTGCCCTGGAACGCTTTATCGTTCACCTGTTGGGGGCTTATTGCCCTGGGATGCTTTAACCATCCAAATTGTTGGGGGCTTATTGCCCTGGAATGCTTAGCATTCAACGCGCGTAGTTGGTACCACATGCATAATGCATTAGATGTTGATGGAGTCTTGCATTAGTAGTAGGAGTGAGTTGTCCTTTTTGGATTGTTGTTGGTGAGATGTCGCCACAAATGTTGTTGTTGTTGTTGTAGATATGAATCAAAGATGAATTTAAGTTAATAAGTTGAGATGATATTGATGGTGTTGCTGTTGCAAGTTGTTATGAATTGTTGTTGTTTCAATTTACTTTGATGATTCATATATCTGTATATTTACTTTTGATTTGTGAACTCACCCCTTCTGCTGGAATTGCCGCCTTGTGGGCAAGTGCAGGTAGCGAAGACTAGCGGTGCTGGCTCTTGAGTCTAGGGCTCTGATACATAATAGGGATGGGGAAACGTTATCTTTCTTGTATTCCTTATGTATCATTTCTTTGAAGAAAATGTTGTTGAGATTCTATTGTTGAATAATTTCATTATGTTGACGGCCTCTGTGCCAAGATTTATGATGTAGTTGTTGAACATGATTTTATATAAAGATTTTCCGCTGCAGAATTTTTAATATGATGATAATGTATGTTGGTTTTAAATAGTTTTTATATTCTATTTAAATGATTTTGAAAAAGAAGTGTGATACTCCGTTGTTAAGTTGAATTACTCTGATTTTGATTATTAGTAATATTATTATTACGTTATTTGGGGAACGGGGTGTTACAGTTGGTATCAGAGCAAGTCGGTCCGTCAGACCATTAGAAGAGTCGTGTCGAGCCATTTAGAGTAGTGTGACAGGGTTACACTGTCTTGTTGTTGTTCTAATTCTTGTTGTTATGTAGAACTATCGAGATGGCCGGAAGGAATGATGCTGCTCTTGCTGCTGCCTTGCAAGCAATGGCTCAGGTTGTTGGTCAACAACAAGGTGCTGGTGGTGCTGGTGAAGGTGTAAGGATGCTTGAGACTTTCTTGAGGAATCATCCACCAACCTTTAAGGGAAGGTACGACCCCGATGGAGCACAGACTTGGCTGAAGGAGGTCGAGAGGATCTTCCGGGTGATGCAGTGTACGGATGTTCAGATGGTGCGGTTTGGCACGCACATGTTAGCAGAAGAGGCTGACGACTGGTGGGTAAGCACTCAACCCATACTCCAAGCTGAAGGTGCTGTGATCACGTGGGCCGTGTTTAGGCGGGAGTTCTTGAGGAGGTATTTCCCGGAGGATGTCCGAGGTAAGAAAGAAATTGAATTCCTTGAGCTGAAGCAGGGAGACATGTCCATTACGGAATATGCTGCTAAGTTCGTGGAGCTTGCAAAGTTCTATCCACATTATGCTGCGGAGACTGCTGAGTTCTCCAAATGTATTAAGTTTGAAAATGGTCTGCGAGCTGATATCAAGCGGGCCATTGGTTATCAGAAGATCAGAGACTTCTCTGAGTTGGTGAGCAGCTGCCGTATTTATGAAGAGGACACTAAAGCTCACTATAAGATAATGAATGACCGTAGAGGAAAGGGGCAGCAGAGTCGCCCAAAGCCTTATAGTGCCCCAGCTGACAAGGGCAAACAGAGAATGCATGATGAGAGGAGGCCTGCACGTAGAGATGCTCCTGCCGAAGTGGTTTGTTATAAGTGTGGTGTGAAAGGCCACAAGAGCAATGCTTGTACCCGTGATGAGAAGAAATGTTTCAGATGCGGAAAGAAGGGCCACACTGTCACCGAATGCAAGCGTGGGGACATTGTTTGTTTCAACTGCAATGAAGAAGGTCACATTGGTTCTCAGTGCACTAAGCCTAAGAAGGCGCAGACCAGTGGTAGGGTTTTTGCCTTGACCGGTACTCAGACCGATCAGGAGGATCGACTTATTAGAGGTACTTGTTTCTTTAGTGGTACTCCTTTAATTGCTATTATAGATACTGGTGCAACGCATTGTTTCATTGCTATTGATTGTGCACAAAGATTGGGTTTGATTATGTCTGATATGAATGGGGAGATGGTTGTTGAAACTCCAGCTAAGGGTTCAGTAACTACTTCCCTTGTTTGTTTAAGTTGTCCGTTGTCTGTATTTGGTAGAGATTTTGAGGTGGACCTTGTCTGTTTGCCGTTAGTGGGAATGGATGTAATATTGGGGATGAATTGGTTAGAGTACAATCATGTCTTGATCAATTGTTTTACCAAGACGGTGCGGTTTTCTTCTGCTGAAGGAGAGAGTGGAACAGAATTTTTATCCACTAAAGAGATGAAGCGGTTAGAACAAGATGGCGTGTTGATGTTTTCTTTGTTGGCATTCTTGTCGGTGGAGAACCAAGCTGTGATAGATGGGCTGCCTGTTGTGAAGGAATTTCCTGAAGTTTTCCCTGATGAGATTCCAGATGTGCCACCAGAGAGAGAAGTGGAATTTTCGATAGACCTGGTGCCGGGTACGAAGCCTGTGTCGATGGCTCCTTACCGTATGTCAGCTTCTGAGTTAGCTGAACTGAAGAAGCAATTAGAAGACTTGCTTGATAAGAAGTTTGTGAGACCAAGTGTTTCACCGTGGGGAGCGCCGGTGTTGTTGGTAAAGAAGAAGGATGGTAGCATGCGGTTGTGTATTGACTACCGTCAGTTGAATAAAGTGACGATCAAGAATAGGTATCCACTTCCGAGAATAGATGATTTGATGGATCAATTGGTGGGTGCCCGCGTTTTTAGCAAGATTGATTTGAGGTCGGGTTATCATCAGATAAAGGTGAAGGATGAGGATATGCAAAAGACAGCGTTTAGGACGCGGTATGGTCATTACGAATATAAGGTGATGCCTTTCGGTGTGACGAATGCACCTGGTGTGTTTATGGAATACATGAACAGAATTTTCCATGAGTATCTGGATCAGTTTGTGGTAGTCTTTATTGATGATATATTGATTTATTCTAAGACTGAAGCTGAGCATGCAGAGCATTTGAAGATTGTACTGCAAGTGCTGAAGGAAAAGAAGCTGTATGCCAAGCTGTCCAAGTGTGAGTTCTGGCTGAACGAAGTAAGTTTTCTTGGCCACATTATTTCTGGTAAAGGTATTGCTGTAGATCCTTCGAAGGTTGATGCTGTGTCGCAGTGGGAGACACCAAAGTCAGTTACTGAGGTGAGAAGTTTTCTTGGTTTGGCTGGTTATTACCGCAGATTTATTGAAGGATTTTCGAAGTTGGCACTTCCTTTGACGCAGCTGACTTGTAAAGGTAAAGCATTTGTGTGGGATGCTAGTTGTGAGAGTAGTTTCAATAAGTTGAAGCAAAGGTTGACGACTGCTCCTATTTTGATTTTGCCAAAGCCAGAAGAACCTTTTGTTGTTTATTGTGATGCATCTAAGCTGGGCTTGGGTGGTGTTTTGATGCAAGATGGCAAGGTGGTAGCGTATGCTTCTAGGCAGCTGAGAGTGCATGAGAAGAATTATCCTACACATGATTTAGAGTTAGCAGCCGTGGTGTTTGTGTTGAAGATTTGGAGGCACTATTTGTATGGTTCCAGATTTGAAGTGTTTAGCGACCATAAAAGTTTAAAGTACCTGTTTGATCAGAAGGAGTTGAACATGAGGCAGAGAAGGTGGCTTGAGTTACTTAAGGACTATGATTTTGGTTTGAATTACCATCCTGGTAAAGCTAATGTTGTGGCTGATGCGTTGAGTAGAAAGACATTGCATATGTCGGCATTGATGATGAAAGAGTTCGAGTTGCTTGAACAGTTTAGGGACTTGAGTCTTGTTTGTGAAAGATCGCCTCAGAGTGTGCGGTTAGGCATGCTGAAGATAAATAGTGATTTCTTGAATGACATCAAAGAGGCGCAGAAGCTTGATGTTAAATTTGTGGATTTAATGGCTGCTAGTGATCCGAATGTGGATGGTGACTTCAAGGTCGATGACCAAGGTGTGTTGAGGTTTAGAGGAAGGATTTGTATTCCGGATGATGAAGATTTGAAAAAGTTGATCTTAGAAGAAAGTCACAAGAGTAGTTTGAGTATTCATCCTGGAGCTACAAAAATGTATCATGACCTGAAGAAATTGTTTTGGTGGTCCGGTTTGAAGAGGGATGTTGCTCAGTTTGTGTATGCATGTTTGACTTGCCAGAAGTCTAAGGTTGAGCACCAGAAGCCTGCAGGGCTGTTGACTCCGCTAGATGTACCTGAATGGAAGTGGGATAGCATTTCGATGGATTTTGTAACAAGTTTGCCGAATACTTCAAGGGGGCATGATGCCATTTGGGTCGTGGTCGACAGGTTGACTAAGTCGGCGCACTTTATTCCGATCAACATTACTTATCCGGTAGCTCAGTTGGCGGAGATCTACATCCGTGACATTGTGAAATTGCACGGTGTTCCATCTAGTATTGTGTCGGATAGAGATCCGAGGTTTACATCAAGGTTTTGGAAGAGTTTGCAAGATGCATTGGGTTCGAGATTGAGGCTGAGTTCGGCTTATCATCCGCAGACAGATGGTCAGTCGGAGAGGACTATCCAATCCTTAGAAGATTTGTTGAGGGTGTGTGTACTCGAGCAAGGTGGAGCTTGGGACAGCCACTTGCCGTTGATAGAGTTTACTTATAACAATAGTTACCATTCGAGTATTGGTATGGCACCGTTCGAAGCTTTGTATGGTCGAAGGTGTAGAACTCCTCTATGTTGGTTTGAGTCGGGTGAAAGTATTGTGTTAGGACCTGAGTTAGTGCAGCAGACTACGGAAAAGGTCAAGATGATAAGAGAAAAGATGAAAGCATCTCAAGATCGTCAGAAGAGTTATCATGACAAAAGGAGGAAAGCTCTTGAATTTCAGGAGGGTGATCATGTGTTTTTGAGGGTTACTCCGATGACGGGTGTAGGACGTGCATTGAAGTCGAAGAAGTTGACTCCAAAGTTCATTGGTCCTTATCAGATTTCCGAAAGAGTTGGAACCGTGGCGTATCGGATTGGATTGCCACCACATCTATCGAACTTGCATGATGTGTTTCATGTCTCGCAGTTGAGAAAGTATGTAGCAGATCCTTCGCATGTTATTCCTAGGGATGATGTGCAGGTTAGAGATAATCTTACTGTTGAGACTTTGCCGTTGAGGATTGATGATCGCAAGGTGAAGCAGTTGAGAGGCAAGGAAATACCTCTGGTTAGAGTTGTTTGGGGCGGTGTAACCGGTGAGAGTTTAACTTGGGAGTTGGAGAGCAAGATGCAAGAGTCCTATCCTGAGTTGTTTGTTGCTTAAGGTATTATTTCGAGGACGAAATTCTCTAAGTTGGGGAGAGTTGTAACGCCCTAGTTGATATTTTATTATTTTGGTTGATTTAATATGTTTTATGTATTTTATATAATTTATGTGATTTATGTGAATAATTTGAAGTGTTGTTATTTATCATATAATTATTTGTGTGATTTTTGTTATTTAAGTAATTTAGGAGGAATTAGTAATTATTTAGAATTAGTAGAGTTTAAGGGGGTTAATGGAGATTAAAAGAAAATTTAAGTGAGGGAATAAAGAAAGAAAAGGAGTTACACTTTGTAAGGAAATAGGGAAGCCAGTAAGGAAAGAAAAGAAAAGAGCACGTATCAGTAAAACAAAAGAAACAGAGTTTTGGGAGAAAAGAGAAGAACCAAGAGGGAAGAGCTAGGAAGAGAGAATCTGATCAATTGCTGTAGATTTTCGCTGAATTAAGGTAAGGGTGGGCTAGCATTTCAATTGTTGATATATACATGTATGATTTCATGAAAATAGATTGAAATTGGTAGTTTTGGAATTAGGTTTATGAACATGATGAATTGCTCATTTTTCTGATGAATTGCGTTGTAATGTTGTTGTTATGAGATGTTTATGTTGTTTTGTCGTATAATGAACCCATAACATTGTTCAAAAATCATTTTGGGTGATTGAGGGATCAAAGTTGGGATTTTTGGGTTAGAACTATGCTGTTATCGCAACTGTTTTGCTGAACCTGAGACCTGCTCGCTTAAGCGTGCTGCAAGCGTGCAGCTAGCGAGCAAAACCAAACTTACGTCTTTTTGGACGCTTAAGCGTGCAGCTGCTCGCTTAAGCGTGCTGAATCTTTTCCCAGACCATAGTGCGCACGCTCAAGCGTACCGTAAGCGTGCAGTAAGCGAACAAGAACCCAACCTTCGTGTTTTGGCTCGCTTAAGCGTGCAGCTGCTCGCTTAAGCGTGCTGGGTCCTGTGCGACCCATAACGTGATTTTTCTAAGATGTTCCAAACCCAAACCTAAGCTTTCTAAGATGTTTATTATAATTTTTAAGAATTATTTGGATGATAAAAACTATATTACGAAGATGATTAGATGGAATTATGTATGCTTATGTGCAAATAATTATACTTGCTAAGTTGAATTGCCTTGTCGATTGTTGAGTGCTATGGTCCAGTTGGGGAGGGTATCCTAAGTTGTTGTTGTTGTTGGTTGCATGCTGATATGCTCCATTAAGATGTTGTGTTGTATGCTGACATACACCATAGAGTCATTTCATTACTCATATGCATTGTTGGGGGCTTATTGCCCTGGAATGTTTATCATTCACCTGTTGGGGGCTTATTGCCCTGGAACGCTTTATCGTTCACCTGTTGGGGGCTTATTGCCCTGGGATGCTTTAACCATCCAAATTGTTGGGGGCTTATTGCCCTGGAATGCTTAGCATTCAACGCGCGTAGTTGGTACCACATGCATAATGCATTAGATGTTGATGGAGTCTTGCATTAGTAGTAGGAGTGAGTTGTCCTTTTTGGATTGTTGTTGGTGAGATGTCGCCACAAATGTTGTTGTTGTTGTTGTAGATATGAATCAAAGATGAATTTAAGTTAATAAGTTGAGATGATATTGATGGTGTTGCTGTTGCAAGTTGTTATGAATTGTTGTTGTTTCAATTTACTTTGATGATTCATATATCTGTATATTTACTTTTGATTTGTGAACTCACCCCTTCTGCTGGAATTGCCGCCTTGTGGGCAAGTGCAGGTAGCGAAGACTAGCGGTGCTGGCTCTTGAGTCTAGGGCTCTGATACATAATAGGGATGGGGAAACGTTATCTTTCTTGTATTCCTTATGTATCATTTCTTTGAAGAAAATGTTGTTGAGATTCTATTGTTGAATAATTTCATTATGTTGACGGCCTCTGTGCCAAGATTTATGATGTAGTTGTTGAACATGATTTTATATAAAGATTTTCCGCTGCAGAATTTTTAATATGATGATAATGTATGTTGGTTTTAAATAGTTTTTATATTCTATTTAAATGATTTTGAAAAAGAAGTGTGATACTCCGTTGTTAAGTTGAATTACTCTGATTTTGATTATTAGTAATATTATTATTACGTTATTTGGGGAACGGGGTGTTACAACTATTTCAAAAGTAATCGGCATGATCTATTTTCTGCACAATCGTCGGTTACTATTTCAAAAGTAATCGGCAAGATTTTTATTTTCAGCATATTTGTCGGTTACTATTTTAAAAGTAATCGACAAGATTTTTATTTTCAACATATTCGTCAGTTACTATTTCAAAAGTAATCGGCAAGACTTTATTTTCAGCATATTCGTTGGTTACTATTTTAAAAGTAATCAGTAAGATTTTTAT
Organism: Medicago lupulina; assembly: GCA_958299785.1. Lineage (NCBI taxonomy): Eukaryota > Viridiplantae > Streptophyta > Magnoliopsida > Fabales > Fabaceae > Medicago > Medicago lupulina. Next base: position 491,174 of record CATQJP010000005.1, read on the forward strand.
TTTCAACATATTCGTCGCTTACTATTTCGAAAGTAATCGGCATGTTTTATTTTCAGCACATTCGTCGGTTACTATTTCAAAAGTAATCGGCAAGATTTTTATTTTCAACATATTTGTCGGATACTATTTTTAAAAGTAATCGACAAGATTTTTATTTTCAACATATTCGTCGGTTACTATTTCAAAAGTAATCGGCAAGACTTTATTTTCAGCACATTCATTGGTTACTTTTTTAAAAGTAATCTGTAAGATTTTTATTTCCAACATATTCATCGCTTACTATTTCAAAAGTAATCAGCATGATTTATTTTCAGCACATTCGTCGGTTACTATTTCAAAAGTAATCGGCAAGATTTTTATTTTCAACATATTCGTCGCTTACTATTTCGAAAGTAATCGGCATGATTTATTTTCAGCACATTCGTCGGTTACTATTTCAGAAGTAATCGGCAAGATTTATATTTTCAGCATATTCGTCGGTGACTATTTCAAAAGTAATCGGCTTGATTTATTTTCAGCACATTCGTCAGGTTACTATTTCAAAAGTAATCGGCAAGACTTTTATTTTCAGCACATTTGTCGGTTACTATTTCAATAGTAATTGGCATGATTTATTTTCAGCACATTTGTCGGTTACTATTTCAAAAGTAATCGGCAAGACTTTATATTCAACACATTCGTCGGTTACTATTTCAAAAGTAATCGGCATGATCTATTTACTGCACATTCGTCGGTTACTATTTCAAAAGTAATCAGCAAAATTTTTATATTCAGCATATTCGTCGGTTACTATTTCAAAGGTAATCGGCAAGATTTATTTTCAGCACATTCGTCGGTTACTATTTCAAAAGTAATCGGCAAGACTTTATTTTCAACACATTCGTGGGTTACTATTTCAATAGTAATCGGCAAGATTTTTATTTTCAGCATATACGTCGGTTACTATTTCAAAAGTAATGGGCAAGACTTTTATTTTCAGCATATTTGTCGGTTACTTTTTCAAAAGTAATCGGCAAGATTTTTATTTTTAGCATATTTGTCGGTTACTATTTTAAAAGTAATCGGCAAGATTTATATTTTCAACATATTCGTCGGTTCCTATTTCAAAAGTAATCGGCAAGATTTTTAGTTTTAGCATATTTGTCGGTTACTATTTTAAAAGTAATCGAGAAGATTTTTATTTTCAACATATTCGTCGCTTACTATTTCAAAAGTAATCGGCATGATTTATTTTCAGCACATTCGTCGGTTACTATTTCAAAAGTAATCGGCAAGATTTATTTTCAGCACATATTCGTCGGTTACTATTTCAAAAGTAATGGGCAAGACTTTTATTTTCAGCACATTTGTCGGTTACTATTTCAATAGTGATCGGCATGATTTATTTTCAGCACATTCGTCGGTTACTATTTCAAAAATAATCGGCATGATTTATTTTCAACACATTCGTCGGTTACTATTTCAAAAGTAATCGGCATGATCTATTTTCTGCACAATCGTCGGTTACTATTTCAAAAGTAATCGGCAAGATTTTTATTTTCAGCATATTTGTCGGTTACTATTTTAAAAGTAATCGACAAGATTTTTATTTTCAACATATTCGTCAGTTACTATTTCAAAAGTAATCGGCAAGACTTTATTTTCAGCATATTCGTTGGTTACTATTTTAAAAGTAATCAGTAAGATTTTTATTTTCAACATATTCGTCGCTTACTATTTCGAAAGTAATCGGCATGTTTTATTTTCAGCACATTCGTCGGTTACTATTTCAAAAGTAATCGGCAAGATTTTTATTTTCAACATATTTGTCGGATACTATTTTTAAAAGTAATCGACAAGATTTTTATTTTCAACATATTCGTCGGTTACTATTTCAAAAGTAATCGGCAAGACTTTATTTTCAGCACATTCATTGGTTACTTTTTTAAATGTAATCTGTAAGATTTTTATTTCCAACATATTCATCGCTTACTATTTCAAAAGTAATCAGCATGATTTATTTTCAGCACATTCGTCGGTTACTATTTCAAAAGTAATCGGCAAGATTTTTATTTTCAGCTTATTGGTCGGTGACTATTTCAAAAGTAATCGGCAAGATTTTTATTTTCAGCATATTTGTCGGTTACTTTTTCAAAAGTAATCGGCAAGATTTTTATTTTTAGCATATTTGTCGGTTACTATTTTAAAAGTAATCGGCAAGATTTTTATTTTCAACATATTCGTCGGTTCCTATTTCAAAAGTAATCGGCAAGATTTTTAGTTTTAGCATATTTGTCGGTTACTATTTTAAAAGTAATCGAGAAGATTTTTATTTTCAACATATTCGTCGCTTACTATTTCAAAAGTAATCGACATGATTTATTTTCAACACATTCGTCGGTTACTATTTCAAAAGCAATCGGCAAGATTTATTTTCAGCACATATTCGTCGGTTACTATTTCAAAAGTAACGGGCAAGTCTTTTATTTTCAGCACATTTGTCGGTTACTATTTCAGTAGTAATCGGCATGATTTATTTTCAGCACATTCGTCGGTTACTATTTCAAAAATAATCGGCATGATTTATTTTCAACACATTCGTCGGTTACTATTTCAAAAGTAATCGGCATGATCTATTTTCTGCACATTTGTCGGTTACTATTTCAATAGTGATCGGCATGATTTATTTTCAGCACATTCGTCGGTTACTATTTCAAAAATAATCGGCATGATTTATTTTCAACACATTCGTCGGTTACTATTTCAAAAGTAATCGGCATGATCTATTTTCTGCACAATCGTCGGTTACTATTTCAAAAGTAATCGGCAAGATTTTTATTTTCAGCATATTTGTCGGTTACTATTTTAAAAGTAATCGACAAGATTTTTATTTTCAACATATTCGTCAGTTACTATTTCAAAAGTAATCGGCAAGACTTTATTTTCAGCATATTCGTTGGTTACTATTTTAAAAGTAATCAGTAAGATTTTTATTTTCAACATATTCGTCGCTTACTATTTCGAAAGTAATCGGCATGTTTTATTTTCAGCACATTCGTCGGTTACTATTTCAAAAGTAATCGGCAAGATTTTTATTTTCAACATATTTGTCGGATACTATTTTTAAAAGTAATCGACAAGATTTTTATTTTCAACATATTCGTCGGTTACTATTTCAAAAGTAATCGGCAAGACTTTATTTTCAGCACATTCATTGGTTACTTTTTTAAAAGTAATCTGTAAGATTTTTATTTCCAACATATTCATCGCTTACTATTTCAAAAGTAATCAGCATGATTTATTTTCAGCACATTCGTCGGTTACTATTTCAAAAGTAATCGGCAAGTTTTTTATTTTCAGCTTATTGGTCGGTGACTATTTCAAAAGTAATCGGCAAGATTTTTATTTTCAGCATATTTGTCGGTTACTTTTTCAAAAGTAATCGGCAAGATTTTTATTTTTAGCATATTTGTCGGTTACTATTTTAAAAGTAATCGGCAAGATTTTTATTTTCAACATATTCGTCGGTTCCTATTTCAAAAGTAATCGGCAAGATTTTTAGTTTTAGCATATTTGTCGGTTACTATTTTAAAAGTAATCGAGAAGATTTTTATTTTCAACATATTCGTCGCTTACTATTTCAAAAGTAATCGACATGATTTATTTTCAACACATTCGTCGGTTACTATTTCAAAAGCAATCGGCAAGATTTATTTTCAGCACATATTCGTTGGTTACTATTTCAAAAGTAACGGGCAAGTCTTTTATTTTCAGCACATTTGTCGGTTACTATTTCAGTAGTAATCGGCATGATTTATTTTCAGCACATTCGTCGGTTACTATTTCAAAAATAATCGGCATGATTTATTTTCAACACATTCGTCGGTTACTATTTCAAAAGTAATCGGCATGATCTATTTTCTGCACAATCGTCGGTTACTATTTCAAAAGTAATCGGCAAGATTTTTATTTTCAGCATATTTGTCGGTTACTATTTTAAAAGTAATCGACAAGATTTTTATTTTCAACATATTCGTCAGTTACTATTTCAAAAGTAATCGGCAAGACTTTATTTTCAGCATATTCGTTGGTTACTATTTTAAAAGTAATCAGTAAGATTTTTATTTTCAACATATTCGTCGCTTACTATTTCGAAAGTAATCGGCATGTTTTATTTTCAGCACATTCGTCGGTTACTATTTCAAAAGTAATCGGCAAGATTTTTATTTTCAACATATTTGTCGGATACTATTTTTAAAAGTAATCGACAAGATTTTTATTTTCAACATATTCGTCGGTTACTATTTCAAAAGTAATCGGCAAGACTTTATTTTCAGCACATTCATTGGTTACTTTTTTAAAAGTAATCTGTAAGATTTTTATTTCCAACATATTCATCGCTTACTATTTCAAAAGTAATCAGCATGATTTATTTTCAGCACATTCGTCGGTTACTATTTCAAAAGTAATCGGCAAGTTTTTTATTTTCAGCTTATTGGTCGGTGACTATTTCAAAAGTAATCGGCAAGATTTTTATTTTCAGCATATTTGTCGGTTACTTTTTCAAAAGTAATCGGCAAGATTTTTATTTTTAGCATATTTGTCGGTTACTATTTTAAAAGTAATCGGCAAGATTTTTATTTTCAACATATTCGTCGGTTCCTATTTCAAAAGTAATCGGCAAGATTTTTAGTTTTAGCATATTTGTCGGTTACTATTTTAAAAGTAATCGAGAAGATTTTTATTTTCAACATATTCGTCGCTTACTATTTCAAAAGTAATCGACATGATTTATTTTCAACACATTCGTCGGTTACTATTTCAAAAGCAATCGGCAAGATTTATTTTCAGCACATATTCGTCGGTTACTATTTCAAAAGTAACGGGCAAGTCTTTTATTTTCAGCACATTTGTCGGTTACTATTTCAGTAGTAATCGGCATGATTTATTTTCAGCACATTCGTCGGTTACTATTTCAAAAATAATCGGCATGATTTATTTTCAACACATTCGTCGGTTACTATTTCAAAAGTAATCGGCATGATCTATTTTCTGCACAATCGTCGGTTACTATTTCAAAAGTAATCGGCAAGATTTTTATTTTCAGCATATTTGTCGGTTACTATTTTAAAAGTAATCGACAAGATTTTTATTTTCAACATATTCGTCAGTTACTATTTCAAAAGTAATCGGCAAGACTTTATTTTCAGCATATTCGTTGGTTACTATTTTAAAAGTAATCAGTAAGATTTTTATTTTCAACATATTCGTCGCTTACTATTTCGAAAGTAATCGGCATGTTTTATTTTCAGCACATTCGTCGGTTACTATTTCAAAAGTAATCGGCAAGATTTTTATTTTCAACATATTTGTCGGATACTATTTTTAAAAGTAATCGACAAGATTTTTATTTTCAACATATTCGTCGGTTACTATTTCAAAAGTAATCGGCAAGACTTTATTTTCAGCACATTCATTGGTTACTTTTTTAAAAGTAATCTGTAAGATTTTTATTTCCAACATATTCATCGCTTACTATTTCAAAAGTAATCAGCATGATTTATTTTCAGCACATTCGTCGGTTACTATTTCAAAAGTAATCGGCAAGATTTTTATTTTCAGCTTATTGGTCGGTGACTATTTCAAAAGTAATCGGCAAGATTTTTATTTTCAGCATATTTGTCGGTTACTTTTTCAAAAGTAATCGGCAAGATTTTTATTTTTAGCATATTTGTCGGTTACTATTTTAAAGGTAATCGGCAAGATTTTTATTTTCAACATAATCGTCGGTTCCTATTTCAAAAGTAATCGGCAAGATTTTTAGTTTTAGCATATTTGTCGGTTACTATTTTAAAAGTAATCGAGAAGATTTTTATTTTCAACATATTTGTCGCTTACTATTTCAAAAGTAATCGACATGATTTATTTTCAACACATTCGTCGGTTACTATTTCAAAAGCAATCGGCAAGATTTATTTTCAGCACATATTCGTCGGTTACTATTTCAAAAGTAACGGGCAAGTCTTTTATTTTCAGCACATTTGTCGGTTACTATTTCAGTAGTAATCGGCATGATTTATTTTCAGCACATTCGTCGGTTACTATTTCAAAAATAATCGGCATGATTTATTTTCAACACATTCGTCGGTTACTATTTCAAAAGTAATCGGCATGATCTATTTTCTGCACATTTGTCGGTTACTATTTCAAAAGTAATCAGCAAAATTTTTATATTCAGCATATTCGTCGGTTACTATTTCAAAGGTAATCGGCAAGATTTATTTTCAGCACATTCGTCGGTTACTATTTCAAAAGTAATCGGCAAAAATTTATTTTCAACACATTCGTGGGTTACTATTTCAATAGTAATCGGCAAGATTTTTATTTTCAGCATGTACGTCGGTTACTATTTCAAAAGTAATGGGCAAGACTTTTATTTTCAGCATATTTGTCGGTTACTTTTTCAAAAGTAATCGACAAGATTTTTATTTTTAGCATATTTGTCGGTTACTATTTTAAGAGTAATCGGCAAGATTTTTATTTTCAACATATTCGTCGGTTCCTATTTCAAAAGTAATCTGCAAGATTTTTAGTTTTAGCATATTTGTCGGTTACTATTTTAAAATTAATCGAGAAGATTTTTATTTTCAACATATTCGTCGCTTACTATTTCAAAAGTAATCGGCAAGATTTATTTTCAGCACATATTCGTCGGTTACTATTTCAAAAGTAATGGGCAAGACTTTTATTTTCAGCACATTTGTCGGTTACTATTTCAATAGTAATCGGCATGATTTATTTTCAGCACATTAGTCGGTTACTATTTCAAAAATAATAGGCATGATTTATTTTCAACACATTCGTCGGTTACTATTTCAAAAGTAATCGGCATGATCTATTTTCTGCACAATCGTCGGTTACTATTTCAAAAGTAATCGGCAAGATTTTTATTTTCAGCATATTTGTCGGTTACTATTTTAAAAGTAATCGACAAGATTTTTATTTTCAACATATTCGTCAGTTACTATTTCAAAAGTAATCGGCAAGACTTTATTTTCAGCATATTCGTTGGTTACTATTTTAAAAGTAATCAGTAAGATTTTTATTTTCAACATATTCGTCGCTTACTATTTCGAAAGTAATCGGCATGTTTTATTTTCAGCACATTCGTCGGTTACTATTTCAAAAGTAATCGGCAAGATTTTTATTTTCAACATATTTGTCGGATACTATTTTTAAAAGTAATCGACAAGATTTTTATTTTCAACATATTCGTCGGTTACTATTTCAAAAGTAATCGACAAGACTTTATTTTCAGCATATTCCTTTGTTACTATTTCAAAAGTAATCGGTAAGATTTTTATTTTCAACATATTCGTCGGTTAATATTTCAAAGGTAATCGGCATGATTTATTTTCAGTACATTCGTTGGTTACTATTTTAAAAGTAATCGGTAAGATTTTTATTTTCAACTTATTCGTCGCTTACTATTTCGAAAGTAATCGGCATGATTTATTTTCAGCACATTCGTCGGTTACTATTTCAAAAGTAATCGGCAAGATTTATATTTTCAGCATATTCGTCGGTGACTATTTCAAAAGTAATCGGCATGATTTATTTTCAGCACATTCGTCAGGTTACTATTTCAAAAGTAATCGGCAAGACTTTTATTTTCAGCACATTTGTCGGTTACTATTTCAATAGTAATTGGCATGATTTATTTTCAGCACATTTGTCGGTTACTATTTCAAAAGTAATCGGCAAGACTTTATATTCAACACATTCGTCGGTTACTATTTCAAAAGTAATCGGCATGATCTATTTACTGCACATTCGTCGGTTACTATTTCAAAAGTAATCAGCAAAATTTTTATATTCAGCATATTCGTCGGTTACTATTTCAAAGGTCATCGGCAAGATTTATTTTCAGCACATTCGTCGGTTACTATTTCAAAAGTAATCGGCAAGACTTTATTTTCAACACATTCGTGGGTTACTATTTCAATAGTAATCGGCAAGATTTTTATTTTCAGCATATACGTCGGTTACTATTTCAAAAGTAATGGGCAAGACTTTTATTTTCAGCATATTTGTCGGTTACTTTTTCAAAAGTAATCGGCAAGATTTTTATTTTTAGCATATTTGTCGGTTACTATTTTAAAAGTAATCGGCAAGATTTATATTTTCAACATATTCGTCGGTTCCTATTTCAAAAGTAATCGGCAAGATTTTTAGTTTTAGCATATTTGTCGGTTACTATTTTAAAAGTAATCGAGAAGATTTTTATTTTCAACATATTCGTCGCTTACTATTTCAAAAGTAATCGGCATGATTTATTTTCAGCACATTCGTCGGTTACTATTTCAAACGTAATCGGCAAGATTTATTTTCAGCACATATTCGTCGGTTACTATTTCAAAAGTAATGGGCAAGACTTTTATTTTCAGCACATTTGTCGGTTACTATTTCAATAGTAATCGGCATGATTTATTTTCAGCACATTCGTCGGTTACTATTTCAAAAATAATCGGCATGATTTATTTTCAACACATTCGTCGGTTACTATTTCAAAAGTAATCGGCATGATCTATTTTCTGCACAATCGTCGGTTACTATTTCAAAAGTAATCGGCAAGATTTTTATTTTCAGCATATTTGTCGGTTACTATTTTAAAAGTAATCGACAAGATTTTTATTTTCAACATATTCGTCAGTTACTATTTCAAAAGTAATCGGCAAGACTTTATTTTCAGCATATTCGTTGGTTACTATTTTAAAAGTAATCAGTAAGATTTTTATTTTCAACATATTCGTCGCTTACTATTTCGAAAGTAATCGGCATGTTTTATTTTCAGCACATTCGTCGGTTACTATTTCAAAAGTAATCGGCAAGATTTTTATTTTCAACATATTTGTCGGATACTATTTTTAAAAGTAATCGACAAGATTTTTATTTTCAACATATTCGTCGGTTACTATTTCAAAAGTAATCGGCAAGACTTTATTTTCAGCACATTCATTGGTTACTTTTTTAAAAGTAATCTGTAAGATTTTTATTTCCAACATATTCATCGCTTACTATTTCAAAAGTAATCAGCATGATTTATTTTCAGCACATTCGTCGGTTACTATTTCAAAAGTAATCGGCAAGATTTTTATTTTCAACATATTCGTCGCTTACTATTTCGAAAGTAATCGGCATGATTTATTTTCAGCACATTCGTCGGTTACTATTTCAAAAGTAATCGGCAAGATTTATATTTTCAGCATATTCGTCGGTGACTATTTCAAAAGTAATCGGCTTGATTTATTTTCAGCACATTCGTCAGGTTACTATTTCAAAAGTAATCGGCAAGACTTTTATTTTCAGCACATTTGTCGGTTACTATTTCAATAGTAATTGGCATGATTTATTTTCAGCACATTTGTCGGTTACTATTTCAAAAGTAATCGGCAAGACTTTATATTCAACACATTCGTCGGTTACTATTTCAAAAGTAATCGGCATGATCTATTTACTGCACATTCGTCGGTTACTATTTCAAAAGTAATCAGCAAAATTTTTATATTCAGCATATTCGTCGGTTACTATTTCAAAGGTAATCGGCAAGATTTATTTTCAGCACATTCGTCGGTTACTATTTCAAAAGTAATCGGCAAGACTTTATTTTCAACACATTCGTGGGTTACTATTTCAATAGTAATCGGCAAGATTTTTATTTTCAGCATATACGTCGGTTACTATTTCAAAAGTAATGGGCAAGACTTTTATTTTCAGCATATTTGTCGGTTACTTTTTCAAAAGTAATCGGCAAGATTTTTATTTTTAGCATATTTGTCGGTTACTATTTTAAAAGTAATCGGCAAGATTTATATTTTCAACATATTCGTCGGTTCCTATTTCAAAAGTAATCGGCAAGATTTTTAGTTTTAGCATATTTGTCGGTTACTATTTTAAAAGTAATCGAGAAGATTTTTATTTTCAACATATTCGTCGCTTACTATTTCAAAAGTAATCGGCATGATTTATTTTCAGCACATTCGTCGGTTACTATTTCAAAAGTAATCGGCAAGATTTATTTTCAGCACATATTCGTCGGTTACTATTTCAAAAGTAATGGGCAAGACTTTTATTTTCAGCACATTTGTCGGTTACTATTTCAATAGTGATCGGCATGATTTATTTTCAGCACATTCGTCGGTTACTATTTCAAAAATAATCGGCATGATTTATTTTCAACACATTCGTCGGTTACTATTTCAAAAGTAATCGGCATGATCTATTTTCTGCACAATCGTCGGTTACTATTTCAAAAGTAATCGGCAAGACTTTATTTTCAGCATATTCGTTGGTTACTATTTTAAAAGTAATCAGTAAGATTTTTATTTTCAACATATTCGTCGCTTACTATTTCGAAAGTAATCGGCATGTTTTATTTTCAGCACATTCGTCGGTTACTATTTCAAAAGTAATCGGCAAGATTTTTATTTTCAACATATTTGTCGGATACTATTTTTAAAAGTAATCGACAAGATTTTTATTTTCAACATATTCGTCGGTTACTATTTCAAAAGTAATCGGCAAGACTTTATTTTCAGCACATTCATTGGTTACTTTTCTAAAAGTAATCTGTAAGATTTTTATTTCCAACATATTCATCGCTTACTATTTCAAAAGTAATCAGCATGATTTATTTTCAGCACATTCGTCGGTTACTATTTCAAAAGTAATCGGCAAGATTTTTATTTTCAGCTTATTGGTCGGAGACTATTTCAAAAGTAATCGGCAAGATTTTTATTTTCAGCATATTTGTCGGTTACTTTTTCAAAAGTAATCGGCAAGATTTTTATTTTTAGCATATTTGTCGGTTACTATTTTAAAAGTAATCGGCAAGATTTTTATTTTCAACATATTCGTCGGTTCCTATTTCAAAAGTAATCGGCAAGATTTTTAGTTTTAGCATATTTGTCGGTTACTATTTTAAAAGTAATCGAGAAGATTTTTATTTTCAACATATTCGTCGCTTACTATTTCAAAAGTAATCGGCATGATTTATTTTCAGCACATTCGTCGGTTACTATTTCAAAAGTAATCGGCAAGATTTATTTTCAGCACATATTCGTCGGTTACTATTTCAAAAGTAATGGGCAAGACTTTTATTTTCAGCACATTTGTCGGTTACTATTTCAATAGTAATCGGCATGATTTATTTTCAGCACATTCGTCGGTTACTATTTTAAAAATAATCGGCATGATTTATTTTCAACACATTCGTCGGTTACTATTTCAAAAGTAATCGGCATGATCTATTTTCTGCACAATCGTCGGTTACTATTTCAAAAGTAATCGGCAAGATTTTTATTTTCAGCATATTTGTCGGTTACTATTTTAAAAGTAATCGACAAGATTTTTATTTTCAACATATTCGTCAGTTACTATTTCAAAAGTAATCGGCAAGACTTTATTTTCAGCATATTCGTTGGTTACTATTTTAAAAGTAAACAGTAAGATTTTTATTTTCAACATATTCGTCGCTTACTATTTCGAAAGTAATCGGCATGTTTTATTTTCAGCACATTCGTCGGTTACTATTTCAAAAGTAATCGGCAAGATTTTTATTTTCAACATATTTGTCGGATACTATTTTTAAAAGTAATCGACAAGATTTTTATTTTCAACATATTCGTCGGTTACTATTTCAAAAGTAATCGGCAAGACTTTATTTTCAGCACATTCATTGGTTACTTTTTTAAAAGTAATCTGTAAGATTTTTATTTCCAACATATTCATCGCTTACTATTTCAAAAGTAATCAGCATGATTTATTTTCAGCACATTCGTCGGTTACTATTTCAAAAGTAATCGGCAAGATTTTTATTTTCAGCTTATTGGTCGGTGACTATTTCAAAAGTAATCGGCAAGATTTTTATTTTCAGCATATTTGTCGGTTACTTTTTCAAAAGTAATCGGCAAGATTTTTATTTTTAGCATATTTGTCGGTTACTATTTTAAAAGTAATCGGCAAGATTTTTATTTTCAACATAATCGTCGGTTCCTATTTCAAAAGTAATCGGCAAGATTTTTAGTTTTAGCATATTTGTCGGTTACTATTTTAAAAGTAATCGAGAAGATTTTTATTTTCAACATATTCGTCGCTTACTATTTCAAAAGTAATCGACATGATTTATTTTCAACACATTCGTCGGTTACTATTTCAAAAGCAATCGGCAAGATTTATTTTCAGCACATATTCGTCGGTTACTATTTCAAAAGTAACGGGCAAGTCTTTTATTTTCAGCACATTTGTCGGTTACTATTTCAGTAGTAATCGGCATGATTTATTTTCAGCACATTCGTCGGTTACTATTTCAAAAATAATCGGCATGATTTATTTTCAACACATTCGTCGGTTACTATTTCAAAAGTAATCGGCATGATCTATTTTCTGCACATTTGTCGGTTACTATTTCAAAAGTAATCAGCAAAATTTTTATATTCAGCATATTCGTCGGTTACTATTTCAAAGGTAATCGGCAAGATTTATTTTCAGCACATTCGTCGGTTACTATTTCAAAAGTAATCGGCAAAAATTTATTTTCAACACATTCGTGGGTTACTATTTCAATAGTAATCGGCAAGATTTTTATTTTCAGCATGTACGTCGGTTACTATTTCAAAAGTAATGGGCAAGACTTTTATTTTCAGCATATTTGTCGGTTACTTTTTCAAAAGTAATCGACAAGATTTTTATTTTTAGCATATTTGTCGGTTACTATTTTAAGAGTAATCGGCAAGATTTTTATTTTCAACATATTCGTCGATTCCTATTTCAAAAGTAATCTGCAAGATTTTTAGTTTTAGCATATTTGTCGGTTACTATTTTAAAATTAATCGAGAAGATTTTTATTTTCAACATATTCGTCGCTTACTATTTCAAAAGTAATCGGCAAGATTTATTTTCAGCACATATTCGTCGGTTACTATTTCAAAAGTAATGGGCAAGACTTTTATTTTCAGCACATTTGTCGGTTACTATTTCAATAGTAATCGGCATGATTTATTTTCAGCACATTCGTCGGTTACTATTTCAAAAATAATCGGCATGATTTATTTTCAACACATTCGTCGGTTACTATTTCAAAAGTAATCGGCATGATCTATTTTCTGCACAATCGTCGGTTACTATTTCAAAAGTAATCGGCAAGATTTTTATTTTCAGCATATTTGTCGGTTACTATTTTAAAAGTAATCGACAAGATTTTTATTTTCAACATATTCGTCAGTTACTATTTCAAAAGTAATCGGCAAGACTTTATTTTCAGCATATTCGTTGGTTACTATTTTAAAAGTAATCAGTAAGATTTTTATTTTCAACATATTCGTCGCTTACTATTTCGAAAGTAATCGGCATGTTTTATTTTCAGCACATTCGTCGGTTACTATTTCAAAAGTAATCGGCAAGATTTTTATTTTCAACATATTTGTCGGATACTATTTTTAAAAGTAATCGACAAGATTTTTATTTTCAACATATTCGTCGGTTACTATTTCAAAAGTAATCGGCAAGACTTTATTTTCAGCACATTCATTGGTTACTTTTTTAAAAGTAATCTGTAAGATTTTTATTTCCAACATATTCATCGCTTACTATTTCAAAAGTAATCAGCATGATTTATTTTCAGCACATTCGTCGGTTACTATTTCAAAAGTAATCGGCAAGATTTTTATTTTCAGCTTATTGGTCGGTGACTATTTCAAAAGTAATCGGCAAGATTTTTATTTTCAGCATATTTGTCGGTTACTTTTTCAAAAGTAATCGGCAAGATTTTTATTTTTAGCATATTTGTCGGTTACTATTTTAAAAGTAATCGGCAAGATTTTTATTTTCAACATAATCGTCGGTTCCTATTTCAAAAGTAATCGGCAAGATTTTTAGTTTTAGCATATTTGTCGGTTACTATTTTAAAAGTAATCGAGAAGATTTTTATTTTCAACATATTCGTCGCTTACTATTTCAAAAGTAATCGACATGATTTATTTTCAACACATTCGTCGGTTACTATTTCAAAAGCAATCGGCAAGATTTATTTTCAGCACATATTCGTCGGTTACTATTTCAAAAGTAACGGGTAAGTCTTTTATTTTCAGCACATTTGTCGGTTACTATTTCAGTAGTAATCGGCATGATTTATTTTCAGCACATTCGTCGGTTACTATTTCAAAAATAATCGGCATGATTTATTTTCAACACATTCGTCGGTTACTATTTCAAAAGTAATCGGCATGATCTATTTTCTGCACATTTGTCGGTTACTATTTCAAAAGTAATCAGCAAAATTTTTATATTCAGCATATTCGTCGGTTACTATTTCAAAGGTAATCGGCAAGATTTATTTTCAGCACATTCGTCGGTTACTATTTCAAAAGTAATCGGCAAAAATTTATTTTCAACACATTCGTGGGTTACTATTTCAATAGTAATCGGCAAGATTTTTATTTTCAGCATGTACGTCGGTTACTATTTCAAAAGTAATGGGCAAGACTTTTATTTTCAGCATATTTGTCGGTTACTTTTTCAAAAGTAATCGACAAGATTTTTATTTTTAGCATATTTGTCGGTTACTATTTTAAGAGTAATCGGCAAGATTTTTATTTTCAACATATTCGTCGGTTCCTATTTCAAAAGTAATCTGCAAGATTTTTAGTTTTAGCATATTTGTCGGTTACTATTTTAAAATTAATCGAGAAGATTTTTATTTTCAACATATTCGTCGCTTACTATTTCAAAAGTAATCGGCAAGATTTATTTTCAGCACATATTCGTCGGTTACTATTTCAAAAGTAATGGGCAAGACTTTTATTTTCAGCACATTTGTCGGTTACTATTTCAATAGTAATCGGCATGATTTATTTTCAGCACATTCGTCGGTTACTATTTCAAAAATAATCGGCATGATTTATTTTCAACACATTCGTCGGTTACTATTTCAAAAGTAATCGGCATGATCTATTTTCTGCAAAATCGTCGGTTACTATTTCAAAAGTAATCGGCAAGATTTTTATTTTCAGCATATTTGTCGGTTACTATTTTAAAAGTAATCGACAAGATTTTTATTTTCAACATATTCGTCAGTTACTATTTCAAAAGTAATCGGCAAGACTTTATTTTCAGCATATTCGTTGGTTACTATTTTAAAAGTAATCAGTAAGATTTTTATTTTCAACATATTCGTCGCTTACTATTTCGAAAGTAATCGGCATGTTTTATTTTCAGCACATTCGTCGGTTACTATTTCAAAAGTAATCGGCAAGATTTTTATTTTCAACATATTTGTCGGATACTATTTTTAAAAGTAATCGACAAGATTTTTATTTTCAACATATTCGTCGGTTACTATTTCAAAAGTAATCGGCAAGACTTTATTTTCAGCACATTCATTGGTTACTTTTTTAAAAGTAATCTGTAAGATTTTTATTTCCAACATATTCATCGCTTACTATTTCAAAAGTAATCAGCATGATTTATTTTCAGCACATTCGTCGGTTACTATTTCAAAAGTAATCGGCAAGATTTTTATTTTCAGCTTATTGGTCGGTGACTATTTCAAAAGTAATCGGCAAGATTTTTATTTTCAGCATATTTGTCGGTTACTTTTTCAAAAGTAATCGGCAAGATTTTTATTTTTAGCATATTTGTCGGTTACTATTTTAAAAGTAATCGGCAAGATTTTTATTTTCAACATATTCGTCGGTTCCTATTTCAAAAGTAATCGGCAAGATGTTTAGTTTTAGCATATTTGTCGGTTACTATTTTAAAAGTAATCGAGAAGATTTTTATTTTCAACATATTCGTCGCTTACTATTTCAAAAGTAATCGACATGATTTATTTTCAACACATTCGTCGGTTACTATTTCAAAAGCAATCGGCAAGATTTATTTTCAGCACATATTCGTCGGTTACTATTTCAAAAGTAACGGGCAAGTCTTTTATTTTCAGCACATTTGTCGGTTACTATTTCAGTAGTAATCGGCATGATTTATTTTCAGCACATTCGTCGGTTACTATTTCAAAAATAATCGGCATGATTTATTTTCAACACATTCGTCGGTTACTATTTCAAAAGTAATCGGCATGATCTATTTTCTGCACATTTGTTGGTTACTATTTCAAAAGTAATCAGCAAAATTTTTATATTCAGCATATTCGTCGGTTACTATTTCAAAGGTAATCGGCAAGATTTATTTTCAGCACATTCGTCGGTTACTATTTCAAAAGTAATCGGCAAAAATTTATTTTCAACACATTCGTGGGTTACTATTTCAATAGTAATCGGCAAGATTTTTATTTTCAGCATGTACGTCGGTTACTATTTCAAAAGTAATGGGCAAGACTTTTATTTTCAGCATATTTGTCGGTTACTTTTTCAAAAGTAATCGACAAGATTTTTATTTTTAGCATATTTGTCGGTTACTATTTTAAGAGTAATCGGCAAGATTTTTATTTTCAACATATTCGTCGGTTCCTATTTCAAAAGTAATCTGCAAGATTTTTAGTTTTAGCATATTTGTCGGTTACTATTTTAAAATTAATCGAGAAGATTTTTATTTTCAACATATTCGTCGCTTACTATTTCAAAAGTAATCGGCAAGATTTATTTTCAGCACATATTCGTCGGTTACTATTTCAAAAGTAATGGGCAAGACTTTTATTTTCAGCACATTTGTCGGTTACTATTTCAATAGTAATCGGCATGATTTATTTTCAGCACATTCGTCGGTTACTATTTCAAAAATAATCGGCATGATTTATTTTCAACACATTCGTCGGTTACTATTTCAAAAGTAATCGGCATGATCTATTTTCTGCAAAATCGTCGGTTACTATTTCAAAAGTAATCGGCAAGATTTTTATTTTCAGCATATTTGTCGGTTACTATTTTAAAAGTAATCGACAAGATTTTTATTTTCAACATATTCGTCAGTTACTATTTCAAAAGTAATCGGCAAGACTTTATTTTCAGCATATTCGTTGGTTACTATTTTAAAAGTAATCAGTAAGATTTTTATTTTCAACATATTCGTCGCTTACTATTTCGAAAGTAATCGGCATGTTTTATTTTCAGCACATTCGTCGGTTACTATTTCAAAAGTAATCGGCAAGATTTTTATTTTCAACATATTTGTCGGATACTATTTTTAAAAGTAATCGACAAGATTTTTATTTTCAACATATTCGTCGGTTACTATTTCAAAAGTAATCGGCAAGACTTTATTTTCAGCACATTCATTGGTTACTTTTTTAAAAGTAATCTGTAAGATTTTTATTTCCAACATATTCATCGCTTACTATTTCAAAAGTAATCAGCATGATTTATTTTCAGCACATTCGTCGGTTACTATTTCAAAAGTAATCGGCAAGATTTTTATTTTCAGCTTATTGGTCGGTGACTATTTCAAAAGTAATCGGCAAGATTTTTATTTTCAGCATATTTGTCGGTTACTTTTTCAAAAGTAATCGGCAAGATTTTTATTTTTAGCATATTTGTCGGTTACTATTTTAAAAGTAATCGGCAAGATTTTTATTTTCAACATATTCGTCGGTTCCTATTTCAAAAGTAATCGGCAAGATGTTTAGTTTTAGCATATTTGTCGGTTACTATTTTAAAAGTAATCGAGAAGATTTTTATTTTCAACATATTCGTCGCTTACTATTTCAAAAGTAATCGACATGATTTATTTTCAACACATTCGTCGGTTACTATTTCAAAAGCAATCGGCAAGATTTATTTTCAGCACATATTCGTCGGTTACTATTTCAAAAGTAACGGGCAAGTCTTTTATTTTCAGCACATTTGTCGGTTACTATTTCAGTAGTAATCGGCATGATTTATTTTCAGCACATTCGTCGGTTACTATTTCAAAAATAATCGGCATGATTTATTTTCAACACATTCGTCGGTTACTATTTCAAAAGTAATCGGCATGATCTATTTTCTGCACATTTGTTGGTTACTATTTCAAAAGTAATCAGCAAAATTTTTATATTCAGCATATTCGTCGGTTACTATTTCAAAGGTAATCGGCAAGATTTATTTTCAGCACATTCGTCGGTTACTATTTCAAAAGTAATCGGCAAAAATTTATTTTCAACACATTCGTGGGTTACTATTTCAATAGTAATCGGCAAGATTTTTATTTTCAGCATGTACGTCGGTTACTATTTCAAAAGTAATGGGCAAGACTTTTATTTTCAGCATATTTGTCGGTTACTTTTTCAAAAGTAATCGACAAGATTTTTATTTTTAGCATATTTGTCGGTTACTATTTTAAGAGTAATCGGCAAGATTTTTATTTTCAACATATTCGTCGGTTCCTATTTCAAAAGTAATCTGCAAGATTTTTAGTTTTAGCATATTTGTCGGTTACTATTTTAAAATTAATCGAGAAGATTTTTATTTTCAACATATTCGTCGCTTACTATTTCAAAAGTAATCGGCAAGATTTATTTTCAGCACATATTCGTCGGTTACTATTTCAAAAGTAATGGGCAAGACTTTTATTTTCAGCACATTTGTCGGTTACTATTTCAATAGTAATCGGCATGATTTATTTTCAGCACATTCGTCGGTTACTATTTCAAAAATAATCGGCATGATTTATTTTCAACACATTCGTCGGTTACTATTTCAAAAGTAATCGGCATGATCTATTTTCTGCACAATCGTCGGTTACTATTTCAAAAGTAATCGGCAAGATTTTTATTTTCAGCATATTTGTCGGTTACTATTTTAAAAGTAATCGACAAGATTTTTATTTTCAACATATTCGTCAGTTACTATTTCAAAAGTAATCGGCAAGACTTTATTTTCAGCATATTCGTTGGTTACTATTTTAAAAGTAATCAGTAAGATTTTTATTTTCAACATATTCGTCGCTTACTATTTCGAAAGTAATCGGCATGTTTTATTTTCAGCACATTCGTCGGTTACTATTTCAAAAGTAATCGGCAAGATTTTTATTTTCAACATATTTGTCGGATACTATTTTTAAAAGTAATCGACAAGATTTTTATTTTCAACATATTCGTCGGTTACTATTTCAAAAGTAATCGGCAAGACTTTATTTTCAGCACATTCATTGGTTACTTTTTTAAATGTAATCTGTAAGATTTTTATTTCCAACATATTCATCGCTTACTATTTCAAAAGTAATCAGCATGATTTATTTTCAGCACATTCGTCGGTTACTATTTCAAAAGTAATCGGCAAGATTTTTATTTTCAGCTTATTGGTCGGTGACTATTTCAAAAGTAATCGGCAAGATTTTTATTTTCAGCATATTTGTCGGTTACTTTTTCAAAAGTAATCGGCAAGATTTTTATTTTTAGCATATTTGTCGGTTACTATTTTAAAAGTAATCGGCAAGATTTTTATTTTCAACATATTCGTCGGTTCCTATTTCAAAAGTAATCGGCAAGATTTTTAGTTTTAGCATATTTGTCGGTTACTATTTTAAAAGTAATCGAGAAGATTTTTATTTTCAACATATTCGTCGCTTACTATTTCAAAAGTAATCGACATGATTTATTTTCAACACATTCGTCGGTTACTATTTCAAAAGCAATCGGCAAGATTTATTTTCAGCACATATTCGTCGGTTACTATTTCAAAAGTAACGGGCAAGTCTTTTATTTTCAGCACATTTGTCGGTTACTATTTCAGTAGTAATCGGCATGATTTATTTTCAGCACATTCGTCGGTTACTATTTCAAAAATAATCGGCATGATTTATTTTCAACACATTCGTCGGTTACTATTTCAAAAGTAATCGGCATGATCTATTTTCTGCACATTTGTCGGTTACTATTTCAAAAGTAATCAGCAAAATTTTTATATTCAGCATATTCGTCGGTTACTATTTCAAAGGTAATCGGCAAGATTTATTTTCAGCACATTCGTCGGTTACTATTTCAAAAGTAATCGGCAAAAATTTATTTTCAACACATTCGTGGGTTACTATTTCAATAGTAATCGGCAAGATTTTTATTTTCAGCATGTACGTCGGTTACTATTTCAAAAGTAATGGGCAAGACTTTTATTTTCAGCATATTTGTCGGTTACTTTTTCAAAAGTAATCGACAAGATTTTTATTTTTAGCATATTTGTCGGATACTATTTTAAAAGTAATCGGCAAGATTTTTATTTTCAACATATTCGTCGGTTCCTATTTCAAAAGTAATCGGCAAGATTTTTAGTTTTAGCATATTTGTCGGTTACTATTTTAAAATTAATCGAGAAGATTTTTATTTTCAACATATTCGTCGCTTACTATTTCAAAAGTAATCGACATGATTTATTTTCAGCACATTCGTCGGTTACTATTTCAAAAGTAATCGGCAAGATTTATTTTCAGCACATATTCGTCGGTTACTATTTCAAAAGTAATGGGCAAGACTTTTATTTTCAGCACATTTGTCGGTTACTATTTCAATAGTAATCGGCATGATTTATTTTCAGCACATTCGTCGGTTACTATTTCAAAAATAATCGGCATGATTTATTTTCAACACATTCGTCGGTTACTATTTCAAAAGTAATCGGCATGATCTATTTTCTGCACTATCGTCGGTTACTATTTCAAAAGTAATCGGCAAGATTTTTATTTTCAGCATATTTGTCGGTTACTATTTTAAAAGTAATCGAGAAGATTTTTATTTTCAACATATTCGTCGCTTACTATTTCAAAAGTAATCGACATGATTTATTTTCAACACATTCGTCGGTTACTATTTCAAAAGCAATCGGCAAGATTTATTTTCAGCACATATTCGTCGGTTACTATTTCAAAAGTAACGGGCAAGTCTTTTATTTTCAGCACATTTGTCGGTTACTATTTCAGTAGTAATCGGCATGATTTATTTTCAGCACATTCGTCGGTTACTATTTCAAAAATAATCGGCATGATTTATTTTCAACACATTCGTCGGTTACTATTTCAAAAGTAATCGGCATGATCTATTTTCTGCACATTTGTCGGTTACTATTTCAAAAGTAATCAGCAAAATTTTTATATTCAGCATATTCGTCGGTTACTATTTCAAAGGTAATCGGCAAGATTTATTTTCAGCACATTCGTCGGTTACTATTTCAAAAGTAATCGGCAAAAATTTATTTTCAACACATTCGTGGGTTACTATTTCAATAGTAATCGGCAAGATTTTTATTTTCAGCATGTACGTCGGTTACTATTTCAAAAGTAATGGGCAAGACTTTTATTTTCAGCATATTTGTCGGTTACTTTTTCAAAAGTAATCGACAAGATTTTTATTTTTAGCATATTTGTCGGATACTATTTTAAAAGTAATCGGCAAGATTTTTATTTTCAACATATTCGTCGGTTCCTATTTCAAAAGTAATCGGCAAGATTTTTAGTTTTAGCATATTTGTCGGTTACTATTTTAAAATTAATCGAGAAGATTTTTATTTTCAACATATTCGTCGCTTACTATTTCAAAAGTAATCGACATGATTTATTTTCAGCACATTCGTCGGTTACTATTTCAAAAGTAATCGGCAAGATTTATTTTCAGCACATATTCGTCGGTTACTATTTCAAAAGTAATGGGCAAGACTTTTATTTTCAGCACATTTGTCGGTTACTATTTCAATAGTAATCGGCATGATTTATTTTCAGCACATTCGTCGGTTACTATTTCAAAAATAATCGGCATGATTTATTTTCAACACATTCGTCGGTTACTATTTCAAAAGTAATCGGCATGATCTATTTTCTGCACTATCGTCGGTTACTATTTCAAAAGTAATCGGCAAGATTTTTATTTTCAGCATATTTGTCGGTTACTATTTTAAAAGTAATCGAGAAGATTTTTATTTTCAACATATTCGTCGCTTACTATTTCAAAAGTAATCGACATGATTTATTTTCAACACATTCGTCGGTTACTATTTCAAAAGCAATCGGCAAGATTTATTTTCAGCACATATTCGTCGGTTACTATTTCAAAAGTAACGGGCAAGTCTTTTATTTTCAGCACATTTGTCGGTTACTATTTCAGTAGTAATCGGCATGATTTATTTTCAGCACATTCGTCGGTTACTATTTCAAAAATAATCGGCATGATTTATTTTCAACACATTCGTCGGTTACTATTTCAAAAGTAATCGGCATGATCTATTTTCTGCACATTTGTCGGTTACTATTTCAAAAGTAATCAGCAAAATTTTTATATTCAGCATATTCGTCGGTTACTATTTCAAAGGTAATCGGCAAGATTTATTTTCAGCACATTCGTCGGTTACTATTTCAAAAGTAATCGGCAAAAATTTATTTTCAACACATTCGTGGGTTACTATTTCAATAGTAATCGGCAAGATTTTTATTTTCAGCATGTACGTCGGTTACTATTTCAAAAGTAATGGGCAAGACTTTTATTTTCAGCATATTTGTCGGTTACTTTTTCAAAAGTAATCGACAAGATTTTTATTTTTAGCATATTTGTCGGATACTATTTTAAAAGTAATCGGCAAGATTTTTATTTTCAACATATTCGTCGGTTCCTATTTCAAAAGTAATCGGCAAGATTTTTAGTTTTAGCATATTTGTCGGTTACTATTTTAAAATTAATCGAGAAGATTTTTATTTTCAACATATTCGTCGCTTACTATTTCAAAAGTAATCGACATGATTTATTTTCAGCACATTCGTCGGTTACTATTTCAAAAGTAATCGGCAAGATTTATTTTCAGCACATATTCGTCGGTTACTATTTCAAAAGTAATGGGCAAGACTTTTATTTTCAGCACATTTGTCGGTTACTATTTCAATAGTAATCGGCATGATTTATTTTCAGCACATTCGTCGGTTACTATTTCAAAAATAATCGGCATGATTTATTTTCAACACATTCGTCGGTTACTATTTCAAAAGTAATCGGCATGATCTATTTTCTGCACTATCGTCGGTTACTATTTCAAAAGTAATCGGCAAGATTTTTATTTTCAGCATATTTGTCGGTTACTATTTTAAAAGTAATCGAGAAGATTTTTATTTTCAACATATTCGTCGCTTACTATTTCAAAAGTAATCGACATGATTTATTTTCAACACATTCGTCGGTTACTATTTCAAAAGCAATCGGCAAGATTTATTTTCAGCACATATTCGTCGGTTACTATTTCAAAAGTAACGGGCAAGTCTTTTATTTTCAGCACATTTGTCGGTTACTATTTCAGTAGTAATCGGCATGATTTATTTTCAGCACATTCGTCGGTTACTATTTCAAAAATAATCGGCATGATTTATTTTCAACACATTCGTCAGTTACTATTTCAAAAGTAATCGGCATGATCTATTTTCTGCACATTTGTCGGTTACTATTTCAAAAGTAATCAGCAAAATTTTTATATTCAGCATATTCGTCGGTTACTATTTCAAAGGTAATCGGCAAGATTTATTTTCAGCACATTCGTCGGTTACTATTTCAAAAGTAATCGGCAAAAATTTATTTTCAACACATTCGTGGGTTACTATTTCAATAGTAATCGGCAAGATTTTTATTTTCAGCATGTACGTCGGTTACTATTTCAAAAGTAATGGGCAAGACTTTTATTTTCAGCATATTTGTCGGTTACTTTTTCAAAAGTAATCGACAAGATTTTTATTTTTAGCATATTTGTCGGATACTATTTTAAAAGTAATCGGCAAGATTTTTATTTTCAACATATTCGTCGGTTCCTATTTCAAAAGTAATCGGCAAGATTTTTAGTTTTAGCATATTTGTCGGTTACTATTTTAAAATTAATCGAGAAGATTTTTATTTTCAACATATTCGTCGCTTACTATTTCAAAAGTAATCGACATGATTTATTTTCAGCACATTCGTCGGTTACTATTTCAAAAGTAATCGGCAAGATTTATTTTCAGCACATATTCGTCGGTTACTATTTCAAAAGTAATGGGCAAGACTTTTATTTTCAGCACATTTGTCGGTTACTATTTCAATAGTAATCGGCATGATTTATTTTCAGCACATTCGTCGGTTACTATTTCAAAAATAATCGGCATGATTTATTTTCAACACATTCGTCGGTTACTATTTCAAAAGTAATCGGCATGATCTATTTTCTGCACTATCGTCGGTTACTATTTCAAAAGTAATCGGCAAGATTTTTATTTTCAGCATATTTGTCGGTTACTATTTTAAAAGTAATCGAGAAGATTTTTATTTTCAACATATTCGTCGCTTACTATTTCAAAAGTAATCGACATGATTTATTTTCAACACATTCGTCGGTTACTATTTCAAAAGCAATCGGCAAGATTTATTTTCAGCACATATTCGTCGGTTACTATTTCAAAAGTAACGGGCAAGTCTTTTATTTTCAGCACATTTGTCGGTTACTATTTCAGTAGTAATCGGCATGATTTATTTTCAGCACATTCGTCGGTTACTATTTCAAAAATAATCGGCATGATTTATTTTCAACACATTCGTCAGTTACTATTTCAAAAGTAATCGGCATGATCTATTTTCTGCACATTTGTCGGTTACTATTTCAAAAGAAATTTTTATATTCAGCATATTCGTCGGTTACTATTTCAAAGGTAATCGGCAAGATTTATTTTCAGCACATTCGTCGGTTACTATTTCAAAAGTAATCGGCAAAAATTTATTTTCAACACATTCGTGGGTTACTATTTCAATAGTAATCGGCAAGATTTTTATTTTCAGCATGTACGTCGGTTACTATTTCAAAAGTAATGGGCAAGACTTTTATTTTCAGCATATTTGTCGGTTACTTTTTCAAAAGTAATCGACAAGATTTTTATTTTTAGCATATTTGTCGGATACTATTTTAAAAGTAATCGGCAAGATTTTTATTTTCAACATATTCGTCGGTTCCTATTTCAAAAGTAATCGGCAAGATTTTTAGTTTTAGCATATTTGTCGGTTACTATTTTAAAATTAATCGAGAAGATTTTTATTTTCAACATATTCGTCGCTTACTATTTCAAAAGTAATCGACATGATTTATTTTCAGCACATTCGTCGGTTACTATTTCAAAAGTAATCGGCAAGATTTATTTTCAGCACATATTCGTCGGTTACTATTTCAAAAGTAATGGGCAAGACTTTTATTTTCAGCACATTTGTCGGTTACTATTTCAATAGTAATCGGCATGATTTATTTTCAGCACATTCGTCGGTTACTATTTCAAAAATAATCGGCATTATTTATTTTCAACACATTCGTCGGTTACTATTTCAAAAGTAATCGGCATGATCTATTTTCTGCACTATCGTCGGTTACTATTTCAAAAGTAATCGGCAAGATTTTTATTTTCAGCATATTTGTCGGTTACTATTTTAAAAGTAATCGAGAAGATTTTTATTTTCAACATATTCGTCGCTTACTATTTCAAAAGTAATCGACATGATTTATTTTCAACACATTCGTCGTTTACTATTTCAAAAGCAATCGGCAAGATTTATTTTCAGCACATATTCGTCGGTTACTATTTCAAAAGTAACGGGCAAGTCTTTTATTTTCAGCACATTTGTCGGTTACTATTTCAGTAGTAATCGGCATGATTTATTTTCAGCACATTCGTCGGTTACTATTTCAAAAATAATCGGCATGATTTATTTTCAACACATTCGTCAGTTACTATTTCAAAAGTAATCGGCATGATCTATTTTCTGCACATTTGTCGGTTACTATTTCAAAAGTAATCAGCAAAATTTTTATATTCAGCATATTCGTCGGTTACTATTTCAAAGGTAATCGGCAAGATTTATTTTCAGCACATTCGTCGGTTACTATTTCAAAAGTAATCGGCAAAAATTTATTTTCAACACATTCGTGGGTTACTATTTCAATAGTAATCGGCAAGATTTTTATTTTCAGCATGTACGTCGGTTACTATTTCAAAAGTAATGGGCAAGACTTTTATTTTCAGCATATTTGTCGGTTACTTTTTCAAAAGTAATCGACAAGATTTTTATTTTTAGCATATTTGTCGGATACTATTTTAAAAGTAATCGGCAAGATTTTTATTTTCAACATATTCGTCGGTTCCTATTTCAAAAGTAATCGGCAAGATTTTTAGTTTTAGCATATTTGTCGGTTACTATTTTAAAATTAATCGAGAAGATTTTTATTTTCAACATATTCGTCGCTTACTATTTCAAAAGTAATCGACATGATTTATTTTCAGCACATTCGTCGGTTACTATTTCAAAAGTAATCGGCAAGATTTATTTTCAGCACATATTCGTCGGTTACTATTTCAAAAGTAATGGGCAAGACTTTTATTTTCAGCACATTTGTCGGTTACTATTTCAATAGTAATCGGCATGATTTATTTTCAGCACATTCGTCGGTTACTATTTCAAAAATAATCGGCATGATTTATTTTCAACACATTCGTCGGTTACTATTTCAAAAGTAATCGGCATGATCTATTTTCTGCACTATCGTCGGTTACTATTTCAAAAGTAATCGGCAAGATTTTTATTTTCAGCATATTTGTCGGTTACTATTTTAAAAGTAATCGAGAAGATTTTTATTTTCAACATATTCGTCGCTTACTATTTCAAAAGTAATCGACATGATTTATTTTCAACACATTCGTCGGTTACTATTTCAAAAGCAATCGGCAAGATTTATTTTCAGCACATATTCGTCGGTTACTATTTCAAAAGTAACGGGCAAGTCTTTTATTTTCAGCACATTTGTCGGTTACTATTTCAGTAGTAATCGGCATGATTTATTTTCAGCACATTCGTCGGTTACTATTTCAAAAATAATCGGCATGATTTATTTTCAACACATTCGTCAGTTACTATTTCAAAAGTAATCGGCATGATCTATTTTCTGCACATTTGTCGGTTACTATTTCAAAAGTAATCAGCAAAATTTTTATATTCAGCATATTCGTCGGTTACTATTTCAAAGGTAATCGGCAAGATTTATTTTCAGCACATTCGTCGGTTACTATTTCAAAAGTAATCGGCAAAAATTTATTTTCAACACATTCGTGGGTTACTATTTCAATAGTAATCGGCAAGATTTTTATTTTCAGCATGTACGTCGGTTACTATTTCAAAAGTAATGGGCAAGACTTTTATTTTCAGCATATTTGTCGGTTACTTTTTCAAAAGTAATCGACAAGATTTTTATTTTTAGCATATTTGTCGGATACTATTTTAAAAGTAATCGGCAAGATTTTTATTTTCAACATATTCGTCGGTTCCTATTTCAAAAGTAATCGGCAAGATTTTTAGTTTTAGCATATTTGTCGGTTACTATTTTAAAATTAATCGAGAAGATTTTTATTTTCAACATATTCGTCGCTTACTATTTCAAAAGTAATCGACATGATTTATTTTCAGCACATTCGTTGGTTACTATTTCAAAAGTAATCGGCAAGATTTATTTTCAGCACATATTCGTCGGTTACTATTTCAAAAGTAATGGGCAAGACTTTTATTTTCAGCACATTTGTCGGTTACTATTTCAATAGTAATCGACATGATTTATTTTCAGCACATTCGTCGGTTACTATTTCAAAAATAATCGGCATGATTTATTTTCAACACATTCGTCGGTTACTATTTCAAAAGTAATCGGCATGATCTATTTTCTGCACAATCGTCGGTTACTATTTCAAAAGTAATCGGCAAGATTTTTATTTTCAGCATATTTGTCGGTTACTATTTTAAAAGTAATCGACAAGATTTTTATTTTCAACATATTCGTCGCTTACTATTTCAAAAGTAATCGACATGATTTATTTTCAACACATTCGTCGGTTACTATTTCAAAAGCAATCGGCAAGATTTATTTTCAGCACATATTCGTCGGTTACTATTTCAAAAGTAACGGGCAAGTCTTTTATTTTCAGCACATTTGTCGGTTACTATTTCAGTAGTAATCGGCATGATTTATTTTCAGCACATTCGTCGGTTACTATTTCAAAAATAATCGGCATGATTTATTTTCAACACATTCGTCAGTTACTATTTCAAAAGTAATCGGCATGATCTATTTTCTGCACATTTGTCGGTTACTATTTCAAAAGTAATCAGCAAAATTTTTATATTCAGCATATTTGTCGGTTACTATTTCAAAGGTAATCGGCAAGATTTATTTTCAGCACATTCGTCGGTTACTATTTCAAAAGTAATCGGCAAAAATTTATTTTCAACACATTCGTGGGTTACTATTTCAATAGTAATCGGCAAGATTTTTATTTTCAGCATGTACGTCGGTTACTATTTCAAAAGTAATGGGCAAGACTTTTATTTTCAGCATATTTGTCGGTTACTTTTTCAAAAGTAATCGACAAGATTTTTATTTTTAGCATATTTGTCGGATACTATTTTAAAAGTAATCGGCAAGATTTTTATTTTCAACATATTCGTCGGTTCCTATTTCAAAAGTAATCGGCAAGATTTTTAGTTTTAGCATATTTGTCGGTTACTATTTTAAAATTAATCGAGAAGATTTTTATTTTCAACATATTCGTCGCTTACTATTTCAAAAGTAATCGACATGATTTATTTTCAGCACATTCGTCGGTTACTATTTCAAAAGTAATCGGCAAGATTTATTTTCAGCACATATTCGTCGGTTACTATTTCAAAAGTAATGGGCAAGACTTTTATTTTCAGCACATTTGTCGGTTACTATTTCAATAGTAATCGGCATGATTTATTTTCAGCACATTCGTCGGTTACTATTTCAAAAATAATCGGCATGATTTATTTTCAACACATTCGTCGGTTACTATTTCAAAAGTAATCGGCATGATCTATTTTCTGCACAATCGTCGGTTACTATTTCAAAAGTAATCGGCAAGATTTTTATTTTCAGCATATTTGTCGGTTACTATTTTAAAAGTAATCGACAAGATTTTTATTTTCAACATATTCGTCGCTTACTATTTCAAAAGTAATCGACATGATTTATTTTCAACACATTCGTCGGTTACTATTTCAAAAGCAATCGGCAAGATTTATTTTCAGCACATATTCGTCGGTTACTATTTCAAAAGTAACGGGCAAGTCTTTTATTTTCAGCACATTTGTCGGTTACTATTTCAGTAGTAATCGGCATGATTTATTTTCAGCACATTCGTCGGTTACTATTTCAAAAATAATCGGCATGATTTATTTTCAACACATTCGTCAGTTACTATTTCAAAAGTAATCGGCATGATCTATTTTCTGCACATTTGTCGGTTACTATTTCAAAAGTAATCAGCAAAATTTTTATATTCAGCATATTCGTCGGTTACTATTTCAAAGGTAATCGGCAAGATTTATTTTCAGCACATTCGTCGGTTACTATTTCAAAAGTAATCGGCAAAAATTTATTTTCAACACATTCGTGGGTTACTATTTCAATAGTAATCGGCAAGATTTTTATTTTCAGCATGTACGTCGGTTACTATTTCAAAAGTAATGGGCAAGACTTTTATTTTCAGCATATTTGTCGGTTACTTTTTCAAAAGTAATCGACAAGATTTTTATTTTTAGCATATTTGTCGGATACTATTTTAAAAGTAATCGGCAAGATTTTTATTTTCAACATATTCGTCGGTTCCTATTTCAAAAGTAATCGGCAAGATTTTTAGTTTTAGCATATTTGTCGGTTACTATTTTAAAATTAATCGAGAAGATTTTTATTTTCAACATATTCGTCGCTTACTATTTCAAAAGTAATCGACATGATTTATTTTCAGCACATTCGTCGGTTACTATTTCAAAAGTAATCGGCAAGACTTTTATTTTCAGCACATTTGTCGGTTACTATTTCAATAGTAATCGGCATGATTTATTTTCAGCACATTCGTCGGTTACTATTTCAAAAATAATCGGCATGATTTATTTTCAACACATTCGTCGGTTACTATTTCAAAAGTAATCGGCATGATCTATTTTCTGCACAATCGTCGGTTACTATTTCAAAAGTAATCGGCAAGATTTTTATTTTCAGCATATTTGTCGGTTACTATTTTAAAAGTAATCGACAAGATTTTTATTTTCAACATATTCGTCGGTTACTATTTCAAAAGTAATCGGCAAGACTTTATTTTCAGCATATTCGTTGGTTACTATTTTAAAAATAATCGGTAAGATTTTTATTTTCAACATATTCGTCGCTTACTATTTCGAAAGTAATCGGCATGATTTATTTTCAGCACATTCGTCGGTTACTATTTCAAAAGTAATCGGCAAGATTTTTATTTTCAACATATTTGTCGGTTACTATTTTAAAAGTAATCGACAAGATTTTTATTTTCAACATATTCGTCGGTTACTATTTCAAAAGTAATCGGCAAGACTTTATTTTCTGCACATTCATTGGTTACTTTTTTAAAAGTAATCGGTAAGATTTTTATTTCCAACATATTCATCGCTTACTATTTCAAAAGTAATCAGCATGATTTATTTTCAGCACATTCGTCGATTACTATTTCAAAAGTAATCGGCAAGATTTTTATTTTCAGCTTATTGGTCGGTGACTATTTCGAAAGTAATCGGCAAGATTTTTATTTTCAGCATATTTGTCGGTTACTTTTTCAAAAGTAATCGACAAGATTTTTATTTTTAGCATATTTGTCGGTTACTATTTTAAAAGTAATCGGCAAGATTTTTATTTTCAACATATTCGTCGGTTCCTATTTCAAAAGTAATCGGCAAGATTTTTAGTTTTAGCATATTTGTCGGTTACTATTTTAAAATTAATCGAGAAGATTTTTATTTTCAACATATTCGTCGCTTACTATTTCAAAAGTAATCGACATGATTTATTTTCAGCACATTCGTCGGTTACTATTTCAAAAGCAATCGGCAAGATTTATTTTCAGCACATATTCGTCGGTTACTATTTCAAAAGTAACGGGCAAGTCTTTTATTTTCAGCACATTTGTCGGTTACTATTTCAGTAGTAATCGGCATGATTTATTTTCAGCACATTCGTCGGTTACTATTTCAAAAATAATCGGCATGATTTATTTTCAACACATTCGTCAGTTACTATTTCAAAAGTAATCGGCATGATCTATTTTCTGCACATTTGTCGGTTACTATTTCAAAAGTAATCAGCAAAATTTTTATATTCAGCATATTCGTCGGTTACTATTTCAAAGGTAATCGGCAAGATTTATTTTCAGCACATTCGTCGGTTACTATTTCAAAAGTAATCGGCAAAAATTTATTTTCAACACATTCGTGGGTTACTATTTCAATAGTAATCGGCAAGATTTTTATTTTCAGCATGTACGTCGGTTACTATTTCAAAAGTAATGGGCAAGACTTTTATTTTCAGCATATTTGTCGGTTACTTTTTCAAAAGTAATCGACAAGATTTTTATTTTTAGCATATTTGTCGGATACTATTTTAAAAGTAATCGGCAAGATTTTTATTTTCAACATATTCGTCGGTTCCTATTTCAAAAGTAATCGGCAAGATTTTTAGTTTTAGCATATTTGTCGGTTACTTTTTTAAAATTAATCGAGAAGATTTTTATTTTCAACATATTCGTCGCTTACTATTTCAAAAGTAATCGACATGATTTATTTTCAGCACATTCGTCGGTTACTATTTCAAAAGTAATCGGCAAGATTTATTTTCAGCACATATTCGTCGGTTACTATTTCAAAAGTAATGGGCAAGACTTTTATTTTCAGCACATTTGTCGGTTACTATTTCAATAGTAATCGGCATGATTTATTTTCAGCACATTCGTCGGTTACTATTTCAAAAATAATCGGCATGATTTATTTTCAACACATTCGTCGGTTACTATTTCAAAAGTAATCGGCATGATCTATTTTCTGCACAATCGTCGGTTACTATTTCAAAAGTAATCGGCAAGATTTTTATTTTCAGCATATTTGTCGGTTACTATTTTAAAAGTAATCGACAAGATTTTTATTTTCAACATATTCGTCGCTTACTATTTCAAAAGTAATCGACATGATTTATTTTCAACACATTCGTCGGTTACTATTTCAAAAGCAATCGGCAAGATTTATTTTCAGCACATATTCGTCGGTTACTATTTCAAAAGTAACGGGCAAGTCTTTTATTTTCAGCACATTTGTCGGTTACTATTTCAGTAGTAATCGGCATGATTTATTTTCAGCACATTCGTCGGTTACTATTTCAAAAATAATCGGCATGATTTATTTTCAACACATTCGTCAGTTACTATTTCAAAAGTAATCGGCATGATCTATTTTCTGCACATTTGTCGATTACTATTTCAAAAGTAATCAGCAAAATTTTTATATTCAGCATATTCGTCGGTTACTATTTCAAAGGTAATCGGCAAGATTTATTTTCAGCACATTCGTCGGTTACTATTTCAAAAGTAATCGGCAAAAATTTATTTTCAACACATTCGTGGGTTACTATTTCAATAGTAATCGGCAAGATTTTTATTTTCAGCATGTACGTCGGTTACTATTTCAAAAGTAATGGGCAAGACTTTTATTTTCAGCATATTTGTCGGTTACTTTTTCAAAAGTAATCGACAAGATTTTTATTTTTAGCATATTTGTCGGATACTATTTTAAAAGTAATCGGCAAGATTTTTATTTTCAACATATTCGTCGGTTCCTATTTCAAAAGTAATCGGCAAGATTTTTAGTTTTAGCATATTTGTCGGTTACTATTTTAAAATTAATCGAGAAGATTTTTATTTTCAACATATTCGTCGCTTACTATTTCAAAAGTAATCGACATGATTTATTTTCAGCACATTCGTCGGTTACTATTTCAAAAGTAATCGGCAAGATTTATTTTCAGCACATATTCGTCGGTTACTATTTCAAAAGTAATGGGCAAGACTTTTATTTTCAGCACATTTGTCGGTTACTATTTCAATAGTAATCGGCATGATTTATTTTCAGCACATTCGTCGGTTACTATTTCAAAAATAATCGGCATGATTTATTTTCAACACATTCGTCGGTTACTATTTCAAAAGTAATCGGCATGATCTATTTTCTGCACAATCGTCGGTTACTATTTCAAAAGTAATCGGCAAGATTTTTATTTTCAGCATATTTGTCGGTTACTATTTTAAAAGTAATCGACAAGATTTTTATTTTCAACATATTCGTCGCTTACTATTTCAAAAGTAATCGACATGATTTATTTTCAACACATTCGTCGGTTACTATTTCAAAAGCAATCGGCAAGATTTATTTTCAGCACATATTCGTCGGTTACTATTTCAAAAGTAACGGGCAAGTCTTTTATTTTCAGCACATTTGTCGGTTACTATTTCAGTAGTAATCGGCATGATTTATTTTCAGCACATTCGTCGGTTACTATTTCAAAAATAATCGGCATGATTTATTTTCAACACATTCGTCAGTTACTATTTCAAAAGTAATCGGCATGATCTATTTTCTGCACATTTGTCGGTTACTATTTCAAAAGTAATCAGCAAAATTTTTATATTCAGCATATTCGTCGGTTACTATTTCAAAGGTAATCGGCAAGATTTATTTTCAGCACATTCGTCGGTTACTATTTCAAAAGTAATCGGCAAAAATTTATTTTCAACACATTCGTGGGTTACTATTTCAATAGTAATCGGCAAGATTTTTATTTTCAGCATGTACGTCGGTTACTATTTCAAAAGTAATGGGCAAGACTTTTATTTTCAGCATATTTGTCGGTTACTTTTTCAAAAGTAATCGACAAGATTTTTATTTTTAGCATATTTGTCGGATACTATTTTAAAAGTAATCGGCAAGATTTTTATTTTCAACATATTCGTCGGTTCCTATTTCAAAAGTAATCGGCAAGATTTTTAGTTTTAGCATATTTGTCGGTTACTATTTTAAAATTAATCGAGAAGATTTTTATTTTCAACATATTCGTCGCTTACTATTTCAAAAGTAATCGACATGATTTATTTTCAGCACATTCGTCGGTTACTATTTCAAAAGTAATCGGCAAGATTTATTTTCAGCACATATTCGTCGGTTACTATTTCAAAAGTAATGGGCAAGACTTTTATTTTCAGCACATTTGTCGGTTACTATTTCAATAGTAATCGGCATGATTTATTTTCAGCACATTCGTCGGTTACTATTTCAAAAATAATCGGCATGATTTATTTTCAACACATTCGTCGGTTACTATTTCAAAAGTAATCGGCATGATCTATTTTCTGCACAATCGTCGGTTACTATTTCAAAAGTAATCGGCAAGATTTTTATTTTCAGCATATTTGTCGGTTACTATTTTAAAAGTAATCGACAAGATTTTTATTTTCAACATATTCGTCGGTTACTATTTCAAAAGTAATCGGCAAGACTTTATTTTCAGCATATTCGTTGGTTACTATTTTAAAAATAATCGGTAAGATTTTTATTTTCAACATATTCGTCGCTTACTATTTCGAAAGTAATCGGCATGATTTATTTTCAGCACATTCGTCGGTTACTATTTCAAAAGTAATCGGCAAGATTTTTATTTTCAACATATTTGTCGGTTACTATTTTAAAAGTAATCGACAAGATTTTTATTTTCAACATATTCGTCGGTTCCTATTTCAAAAGTAATCGGCAAGATTTTTAGTTTTAGCATATTTGTCGGTTACTATTTTAAAATTAATCGAGAAGATTTTTATTTTCAACATATTCGTCGCTTACTATTTCAAAAGTAATCGACATGATTTATTTTCAGCACATTCGTCGGTTACTATTTCAAAAGTAATCGGCAAGATTTATTTTCAGCACATATTCGTCGGTTACTATTTCAAAAGTAATGGGCAAGACTTTTATTTTCAGCACATTTGTCGGTTACTATTTCAATAGTAATCGGCATGATTTATTTTCAGCACATTCGTCGGTTACTATTTCAAAAATAATCGGCATGATTTATTTTCAACACATTCGTCGGTTACTATTTCAAAAGTAATCGGCATGATCTATTTTCTGCACAATCGTCGGTTACTATTTCAAAAGTAATCGGCAAGATTTTTATTTTCAGCATATTTGTCGGTTACTATTTTAAAAGTAATCGACAAGATTTTTATTTTCAACATATTCGTCGCTTACTATTTCAAAAGTAATCGACATGATTTATTTTCAACACATTCGTCGGTTACTATTTCAAAAGCAATCGGCAAGATTTATTTTCAGCACATATTCGTCGGTTACTATTTCAAAAGTAACGGGCAAGTCTTTTATTTTCAGCACATTTGTCGGTTACTATTTCAGTAGTAATCGGCATGATTTATTTTCAGCACATTCGTCGGTTACTATTTCAAAAATAATCGGCATGATTTATTTTCAACACATTCGTCAGTTACTATTTCAAAAGTAATCGGCATGATCTATTTTCTGCACATTTGTCGGTTACTATTTCAAAAGTAATCAGCAAAATTTTTATATTCAGCATATTCGTCGGTTACTATTTCAAAGGTAATCGGCAAGATTTATTTTCAGCACATTCGTCGGTTACTATTTCAAAAGTAATCGGCAAAAATTTATTTTCAACACATTCGTGGGTTACTATTTCAATAGTAATCGGCAAGATTTTTATTTTCAGCATGTACGTCGGTTACTATTTCAAAAGTAATGGGCAAGACTTTTATTTTCAGCATATTTGTCGGTTACTTTTTCAAAAGTAATCGACAAGATTTTTATTTTTAGCATATTTGTCGGATACTATTTTAAAAGTAATCGGCAAGATTTTTATTTTCAACATATTCGTCGGTTCCTATTTCAAAAGTAATCGGCAAGATTTTTAGTTTTAGCATATTTGTCGGTTACTATTTTAAAATTAATCGAGAAGATTTTTATTTTCAACATATTCGTCGCTTACTATTTCAAAAGTAATCGACATGATTTATTTTCAGCACATTCGTCGGTTACTATTTCAAAAGTAATCGGCAAGATTTATTTTCAGCACATATTCGTCGGTTACTATTTCAAAAGTAATGGGCAAGACTTTTATTTTCAGCACATTTGTCGGTTACTATTTCAATAGTAATCGGCATGATTTATTTTCAGCACATTCGTCGGTTACTATTTCAAAAATAATCGGCATGATTTATTTTCAACACATTCGTCGGTTACTATTTCAAAAGTAATCGGCATGATCTATTTTCTGCACAATCGTCGGTTACTATTTCAAAAGTAATCGGCAAGATTTTTATTTTCAGCATATTTGTCGGTTACTATTTTAAAAGTAATCGACAAGATTTTTATTTTCAACATATTCGTCGGTTACTATTTCAAAAGTAATCGGCAAGACTTTATTTTCAGCATATTCGTTGGTTACTATTTTAAAAATAATCGGTAAGATTTTTATTTTCAACATATTCGTCGCTTACTATTTCGAAAGTAATCGGCATGATTTATTTTCAGCACATTCGTCGGTTACTATTTCAAAAGTAATCGGCAAGATTTTTATTTTCAACATATTTGTCGGTTACTATTTTAAAAGTAATCGACAAGATTTTTATTTTCAACATATTCGTCGGTTACTATTTCAAAAGTAATCGGCAAGACTTTATTTTCTGCACATTCATTGGTTACTTTTTTAAAAGTAATCGGTAAGATTTTTATTTCCAACATATTCATCGCTTACTATTTCAAAAGTAATCAGCATGATTTATTTTCAGCACATTCGTCGATTACTATTTCAAAAGTAATCGGCAAGATTTTTATTTTCAGCTTATTGGTCGGTGACTATTTCGAAAGTAATCGGCAAGATTTTTATTTTCAGCATATTTGTCGGTTACTTTTTCAAAAGTAATCGACAAGATTTTTATTTTTAGCATATTTGTCGGTTACTATTTTAAAAGTAATCGGCAAGATTTTTATTTTCAACATATTCGTCGGTTCCTATTTCAAAAGTAATCGGCAAGATTTTTAGTTTTAGCATATTTGTCGGTTACTATTTTAAAAGTAATCGAGAAGATTTTTATTTTCAACATATTCGTCGCTTACTATTTCAAAAGTAATCGACATGATTTATTTTCAACACATTCGTCGGTTACTATTTCAAAAGCAATCGGCAAGATTTATTTTCAGCACATATTCGTCGGTTACTATTTCAAAAGTAACGGGCAAGTCTTTTATTTTCAGCACATTTGTCGGTTACTATTTCAGTAGTAATCGGCATGATTTATTTTCAGCACATTCGTCGGTTACTATTTCAAAAATAATCGGCATGATTTATTTTCAACACATTCGTCAGTTACTATTTCAAAAGTAATCGGCATGATCTATTTTCTGCACATTTGTCGGTTACTATTTCAAAAGTAATCAGCAAAATTTTTATATTCAGCATATTCGTCGGTTACTATTTCAAAGGTAATCGGCAAGATTTATTTTCAGCACATTCGTCGGTTACTATTTCAAAAGTAATCGGCAAAAATTTATTTTCAACACATTCGTGGGTTACTATTTCAATAGTAATCGGCAAGATTTTTATTTTCAGCATGTACGTCGGTTACTATTTCAAAAGTAATGGGCAAGACTTTTATTTTCAGCATATTTGTCGGTTACTTTTTCAAAAGTAATCGACAAGATTTTTATTTTTAGCATATTTGTCGGATACTATTTTAAAAGTAATCGGCAAGATTTTTATTTTCAACATATTCGTCGGTTCCTATTTCAAAAGTAATCGGCAAGATTTTTAGTTTTAGCATATTTGTCGGTTACTATTTTAAAATTAATCGAGAAGATTTTTATTTTCAACATATTCGTCGCTTACTATTTCAAAAGTAATCGACATGATTTATTTTCAGCACATTCGTCGGTTACTATTTCAAAAGTAATCGGCAAGATTTATTTTCAGCACATATTCGTCGGTTACTATTTCAAAAGTAATGGGCAAGACTTTTATTTTCAGCACATTTGTCGGTTACTATTTCAATAGTAATCGGCATGATTTATTTTCAGCACATTCGTCGGTTACTATTTCAAAAATAATCGGCATGATTTATTTTCAACACATTCGTCGGTTACTATTTCAAAAGTAATCGGCATGATCTATTTTCTGCACAATCGTCGGTTACTATTTCAAAAGTAATCGGCAAGATTTTTATTTTCAGCATATTTGTCGGTTACTATTTTAAAAGTAATCGACAAGATTTTTATTTTCAACATATTCGTCGGTTACTATTTCAAAAGTAATCGGCAAGACTTTATTTTCAGCATATTCGTTGGTTACTATTTTAAAAATAATCGGTAAGATTTTTATTTTCAACATATTCGTCGCTTACTATTTCGAAAGTAATCGGCATGATTTATTTTCAGCACATTCGTCGGTTACTATTTCAAAAGTAATCGGCAAGATTTTTATTTTCAACATATTTGTCGGTTACTATTTTAAAAGTAATCGACAAGATTTTTATTTTCAACATATTCGTCGGTTACTATTTCAAAAGTAATCGGCAAGACTTTATTTTCTGCACATTCATTGGTTACTTTTTTAAAAGTAATCGGTAAGATTTTTATTTCCAACATATTCATCGCTTACTATTTCAAAAGTAATCAGCATGATTTATTTTCAGCACATTCGTCGATTACTATTTCAAAAGTAATCGGCAAGATTTTTATTTTCAGCTTATTGGTCGGTGACTATTTCGAAAGTAATCGGCAAGATTTTTATTTTCAGCATATTTGTCGGTTACTTTTTCAAAAGTAATCGACAAGATTTTTATTTTTAGCATATTTGTCGGTTACTATTTTAAAAGTAATCGGCAAGATTTTTATTTTCAACATATTCGTCGGTTCCTATTTCAAAAGTAATCGGCAAGATTTTTAGTTTTAGCATATTTGTCGGTTACTATTTTAAAAGTAATCGAGAAGATTTTTATTTTCAACATATTCGTCGCTTACTATTTCAAAAGTAATCGACATGATTTATTTTCAACACATTCGTCGGTTACTATTTCAAAAGCAATCGGCAAGATTTATTTTCAGCACATATTCGTCGGTTACTATTTCAAAAGTAACGGGCAAGTCTTTTATTTTCAGCACATTTGTCGGTTACTATTTCAGTAGTAATCGGCATGATTTATTTTCAGCACATTCGTCGGTTACTATTTCAAAAATAATCGGCATGATTTATTTTCAACACATTCGTCGGTTACTATTTCAAAAGTAATCGGCATGATCTATTTTCTGCACATTTGTCGGTTACTATTTCAAAAGTAATCAGCAAAATTTTTATATTCAGCATATTCGTCGGTTACTATTTCAAAGGTAATCGGCAAGATTTATTTTCAGCACATTCGTCGGTTACTATTTCAAAAGTAATCGGCAAAAATTTATTTTCAACACATTCGTGGGTTACTATTTCAATAGTAATCGGCAAGATTTTTATTTTCAGCATGTACGTCGGTTACTATTTCAAAAGTAATGGGCAAGACTTTTATTTTCAGCATATTTGTCGGTTACTTTTTCAAAAGTAATCGACAAGATTTTTATTTTTAGCATATTTGTCGGATACTATTTTAAAAGTAATCGGCAAGATTTTTATTTTCAACATATTCGTCGGTTCCTATTTCAAAAGTAATCGGCAAGATTTTTAGTTTTAGCATATTTGTCGGTTACTATTTTAAAATTAATCGAGAAGATTTTTATTTTCAACATATTCGTCGCTTACTATTTCAAAAGTAATCGACATGATTTATTTTCAGCACATTCGTCGGTTACTATTTCAAAAGTAATCGGCAAGATTTATTTTCAGCACATATTCGTCGGTTACTATTTCAAAAGTAATGGGCAAGACTTTTATTTTCAGCACATTTGTCGGTTACTATTTCAATAGTAATCGGCATGATTTATTTTCAGCACATTCGTCGGTTACTATTTCAAAAATAATCGGCATGATTTATTTTCAACACATTCGTCGGTTACTATTTCAAAAGTAATCGGCATGATCTATTTTCTGCACAATCGTCGGTTACTATTTCAAAAGTAATCGGCAAGATTTTTATTTTCAGCATATTTGTCGGTTACTATTTTAAAAGTAATCGACAAGATTTTTATTTTCAACATATTCGTTGGTTACTATTTCAAAAGTAATCGGCAAGACTTTATTTTCAGCATATTCGTTGGTTACTATTTTAAAAATAATCGGTAAGATTTTTATTTCCAACATATTCGTCGCTTACTATTTCGAAAGTAATCGGCATGATTTATTTTCAGCACATTCGTCGGTTACTATTTCAAAAGTAATCGGCAAGATTTTTATTTTCAACATATTTGTCGGTTACTATTTTAAAAGTAATCGGCAAGACTTTATTTTCTGCACATTCATTGGTTACTTTTTTAAAAGTAATCGGTAAGATTTTTATTTCCAACATATTCATCGCTTACTATTTCAAAAGTAATCAGCATGATTTATTTTCAGCACATTCGTCGATTACTATTTCAAAAGTAATCGGCAAGATTTTTATTTTCAGCTTATTGGTCGGTGACTATTTCGAAAGTAATCGGCAAGATTTTTATTTTCAGCATATTTGTCGGTTACTTTTTCAAAAGTAATCGACAAGATTTTTATTTTTAGCATATTTGTCGGTTACTATTTTAAAAGTAATCGGCAAGATTTTTATTTTCAACATATTCGTCGGTTCCTATTTCAAAAGTAATCGGCAAGATTTTTAGTTTTAGCATATTTGTCGGTTACTATTTTAAAAGTAATCGAGAAGATTTTTATTTTCAACATATTCGTCGCTTACTATTTCAAAAGTAATCGACATGATTTATTTTCAACACATTCGTCGGTTACTATTTCAAAAGCAATCGGCAAGATTTATTTTCAGCACATATTCGTCGGTTACTATTTCAAAAGTAACGGGCAAGTCTTTTATTTTCAGCACATTTGTCGGTTACTATTTCAGTAGTAATCGGCATGATTTATTTTCAGCACATTCGTCGGTTACTATTTCAAAAATAATCGGCATGATTTATTTTCAACACATTCGTCGGTTACTATTTCAAAAGTAATCGGCATGATCTATTTTCTGCACATTTGTCGGTTACTATTTCAAAAGTAATCAGCAAAATTTTTATATTCAGCATATTCGTCGGTTACTATTTCAAAGGTAATCGGCAAGATTTATTTTCAGCACATTCGTCGGTTACTATTTCAAAAGTAATCGGCAAAAATTTATTTTCAACACATTCGTGGGTTACTATTTCAATAGTAATCGGCAAGATTTTTATTTTCAGCATGTACGTCGGTTACTATTTCAAAAGTAATGGGCAAGACTTTTATTTTCAGCATATTTGTCGGTTACTTTTTCAAAAGTAATCGACAAGATTTTTATTTTTAGCATATTTGTCGGTTACTATTTTAAAAGTAATCGGCAAGATTTTTATTTTCAACATATTCGTCGGTTCCTATTTCAAAAGTAATCGGCAAGATTTTTAGTTTTAGCATATTTGTCGGTTACTATTTTAAAATTAATCGAGAAGATTTTTATTTTCAACATATTCGTCGCTTACTATTTCAAAAGTAATCGACATGATTTATTTTCAGCACATTCGTCGGTTACTATTTCAAAAGTAATCGGCAAGATTTATTTTCAGCACATATTCGTCGGTTACTATTTCAAAAGTAATGGGCAAGACTTTTATTTTCAGCACATTTGTCGGTTACTATTTCAATAGTAATCGGCATGATTTATTTTCAGCACATTCGTCGGTTACTATTTCAAAAATAATCGGCATGATTTATTTTCAACACATTCGTCGGTTACTATTTCAAAAGTAATCGGCATGATCTATTTTCTGCACAATCGTCGGTTACTATTTCAAAAGTAATCGGCAAGATTTTTATTTTCAGCATATTTGTCGGTTACTATTTTAAAAGTAATCGACAAGATTTTTATTTTCAACATATTCGTCGGTTACTATTTCAAAAGTAATCGGCAAGACTTTATTTTCAGCATATTCGTTGGTTACTATTTTAAAAATAATCGGTAAGATTTTTATTTTCAACATATTCGTCGCTTACTATTTCGAAAGTAATCGGCATGATTTATTTTCAGCACATTCGTCGGTTACTATTTCAAAAGTAATCGGCAAGATTTTTATTTTCAACATATTTGTCGGTTACTATTTTAAAAGTAATCGACAAGATTTTTATTTTCAACATATTCGTCGGTTACTATTTCAAAAGTAATCGGCAAGACTTTATTTTCTGCACATTCATTGGTTACTTTTCTAAAAGTAATCGGTAAGATTTTTATTTCCAACATATTCATCGCTTACTATTTCAAAAGTAATCAGCATGATTTATTTTCAGCACATTCGCCGGTTACTATTTCAAAAGTAATCGGCAAGATTTTTATTTTTCAGCTTATTGGTCGGTGACTATTTCGAAAGTAATCTGCAAGATTTTTATTTTCAGCATATTTGTCGGTTACTTTTTCAAAAGTAATCGGCAAGATTTTTATTTTTAGCATATTTGTCGGTTACTATTTTAAAAGTAATCGGCAAGATTTTTATTTTCAACATATTCGTCGGTTCCTATTTCAAAAGTAATCGGCAAGATTTTTAGTTTTAGCATATTTGTCGGTTACTATTTTAAAAGTAATCGAGAAGATTTTTATTTTCAACATATTCGTCGCTTACTATTTCAAAAGTAATCGACATGATTTATTTTCAACACATTCGTCGGTTACTGTTTCAAAAGCAATCGGCAAGATTTATTTTCAACACATATTCGTCGGTTACTATTTCAAAAGTAACGGGCAAGTCTTTTATTTTCAGCACATTTGTCGGTTACTATTT
The DNA here is from genome assembly GCA_958299785.1 of Medicago lupulina. NCBI lineage: Eukaryota > Viridiplantae > Streptophyta > Magnoliopsida > Fabales > Fabaceae > Medicago > Medicago lupulina. Next base: position 533,970 of record CATQJP010000005.1, read on the forward strand.
CAGTAGTAATCGGCATGATTTATTTTCAGCACATTCGTCGGTTACTATTTCAAAAATAATCGGCATGATTTATTTTCAACACATTCGTCGGTTACTATTTCAAAAGTAATCGGCATGATCTATTTTCTGCACATTTGTCGGTTACTATTTCAAAAGTAATCAGCAAAATTTTTATATTCAGCATATTCGTCGGTTACTATTTCAAAGGTAATCGGCAAGATTTATTTTCAGCACATTCGTCGGTTACTATTTCAAAAGTAATCGGCAAAAATTTATTTTCAACACATTCGTGGGTTACTATTTAAATAGTAATCGGCAAGATTTTTATTTTCAGCATGTACGTCGGTTACTATTTCAAAAGTAATGGGCAAGACTTTTATTTTCAGCATATTTGTCGGTTACTTTTTCAAAAGTAATCGACAAGATTTTTATTTTTAGCATATTTGTCGGTTACTATTTTAAAAGTAATCGGCAAGATTTTTATTTTCAACATATTCGTCGGTTCCTATTTCAAAAGTAACCGGCAAGATTTTTAGTTTTAGCATATTTGTCGGTTACTATTTTAAAATTAATCGAGAAGATTTTTATTTTCAACATATTCGTCGCTTACTATTTCAAAAGTAATCGACATGATTTATTTTCAGCACATTCGTCGGTTACTATTTCAAAAGTAATCGGCAAGATTTATTTTCAGCACATATTCGTCGGTTACTATTTCAAAAGTAATGGGCAAGACTTTTATTTTCAGCATATTTGTCGGTTACTTTTTCAAAAGTAATCGACAAGATTTTTATTTTTAGCATATTTGTCGGTTACTATTTTAAAAGTAATCGGCAAGATTTTTATTTTCAACAAATTCGTCGGTTCCTATTTCAAAAGTAATCGGCAAGATTTTTAGTTTTAGCATATTTGTCGGTTACTATTTTAAAATTAATCGAGAAGATTTTTATTTTCAACATATTCGTCGCTTACTATTTCAAAAGTAATCGACATGATTTATTTTCAGCACATTCGTCGGTTACTATTTCAAAAGTAATCGGCAAGATTTATTTTCAGCACATATTCGTCGGTTACTATTTCAAAAGTAATGGGCAAGACTTTTATTTTCAGCACATTTGTCGGTTACTATTTCAATAGTAATCGGCATGATTTATTTTCAGCACATTCGTCGGTTACTATTTCAAAAATAATCGGCATGATTTATTTTCAACACATTCGTCGGTTACTATTTCAAAAGTAATCGGCATGATCTATTTTCTGCACAATCGTCGGTTACTATTTCAAAAGTAATCGGCAAGATTTTTATTTTCAGCATATTTGTCGGTTACTATTTTAAAAGTAATCGACAAGATTTTTATTTTCAACATATTCGTCGGTTACTATTTCAAAAGTAATCGGCAAGACTTTATTTTCAGCATATTCGTTGGTTACTATTTTAAAAATAATCGGTAAGATTTTTATTTTCAACATATTCGTCGCTTACTATTTCGAAAGTAATCGGCATGATTTATTTTCAGCACATTCGTCGGTTACTATTTCAAAAGTAATCGGCAAGATTTTTATTTTCAACATATTTGTCGGTTACTATTTTAAAAGTAATCGACAAGATTTTTATTTTCAACATATTCGTCGGTTACTATTTCAAAAGTAATCGGCAAGACTTTATTTTCTGCACATTCATTGGTTACTTTTTTAAAAGTAATCGGTAAGATTTTTATTTCCAACATATTCATCGCTTACTATTTCAAAAGTAATCAGCATGATTTATTTTCAGCACATTCGCCGGTTACTATTTCAAAAGTAATCGGCAAGATTTTTATTTTTCAGCTTATTGGTCGGTGACTATTTCGAAAGTAATCTGCAAGATTTTTATTTTCAGCATATTTGTCGGTTACTTTTTCAAAAGTAATCGGCAGGATTTTTATTTTTAGCATATTTGTCGGTTACTATTTTAAAAGTAATCGGCAAGATTTTTATTTTCAACATATTCGTCGGTTCCTATTTCAAAAGTAATCGGCAAGATTTTTAGTTTTAGCATATTTGTCGGTTACTATTTTAAAAGTAATCGAGAAGATTTTTATTTTCAACATATTCGTCGCTTACTATTTCAAAAGTAATCGACATGATTTATTTTCAACACATTCGTCGGTTACTATTTCAAAAGCAATCGGCAAGATTTATTTTCAGCACATATTCGTCGGTTACTATTTCAAAAGTAACGGGCAAGTCTTTTATTTTCAGCACATTTGTCGGTTACTATTTCAGTAGTAATCGGCATGATTTATTTTCAGCACATTCGTCGGTTACTATTTCAAAAATAATCGGCATGATTTATTTCAACACATTCGTCGATTACTATTTCAAAAGTAATCGGCATGATCTATTTTCTGCACATTTGTCGGTTACTATTTCAAAAGTAATCAGCAAAATTTTTATATTCAGCATATTCGTCGGTTACTATTTCAAAGGTAATCGGCAAGATTTATTTTCAGCACATTCGTCGGTTACTATTTCAAAAGTAATCGGCAAAAATTTATTTTCAACACATTCGTGGGTTACTATTTAAATAGTAATCGGCAAGATTTTTATTTTCAGCATGTACGTCGGTTACTATTTCAAAAGTAATGGGCAAGACTTTTATTTTCAGCATATTTGTCGGTTACTTTTTCAAAAGTAATCGACAAGATTTTTATTTTTAGCATATTTGTCGGTTACTATTTTAAAAGTAATCGGCAAGATTTTTATTTTCAACATATTCGTCGGTTCCTATTTCAAAAGTAATCGGCAAGATTTTTAGTTTTAGCATATTTGTCGGTTACTATTTTAAAATTAATCGAGAAGATTTTTATGTTCAACATATTCGTCGCTTACTATTTCAAAAGTAATCGACATGATTTATTTTCAGCACATTCGTCGGTTACTATTTCAAAAGTAATCGGCAAGATTTATTTTCAGCACATATTCATCGGTTACTATTTCAAAAGTAATGGGCAAGACTTTTATTTTCAGCACATTTGTCGGTTACTATTTCAATAGTAATCGGCATGATTTATTTTCAGCACATTCGTCGGTTACTATTTCAAAAATAATCGGCATGATTTATTTTCAACACATTCGTCGGTTACTATTTCAAAAGTAATCGGCATGATCTATTTTCTGCACAATCGTCGGTTACTATTTCAAAAGTAATCGGCAAGATTTTTATTTTCAGCATATTTGTCGGTTACTATTTTAAAAGTAATCGACAAGATTTTTATTTTCAACATATTCGTCGGTTACTATTTCAAGAGTAATCGGCAAGACTTTATTTTCAGCATATTCGTTGGTTACTATTTTAAAAATAATCGGTAAGATTTTTATTTTCAACATATTCGTCGCTTACTATTTCGAAAGTAATCGGCATGATTTATTTTCAGCACATTCGTCGGTTACTATTTCAAAAGTAATCGGCAAGATTTTTATTTTCAACATATTTGTCGGTTACTATTTTAAAAGTAATCGACAAGATTTTTATTTTCAACATATTCGTCGGTTACTATTTCAAAAGTAATCGGCAAGACTTTATTTTCTGCACATTCATTGGTTACTTTTTTAAAAGTAATCGGTAAGATTTTTATTTCCAACATATTCATCGCTTACTATTTCAAAAGTAATCAGCATGATTTATTTTCGGCACATTCGCCGGTTACTATTTCAAAAGTAATCGGCAAGATTTTTATTTTTCAGCTTATTGGTCGGTGACTATTTCGAAAGTAATCGGCAAGATTTTTATTTTCAGCATATTTGTCGGTTACTTTTTCAAAAGTAATCGGCAAGATTTTTATTTTTAGCATATTTGTCGGTTACTATTTTAAAAGTAATCGGCAAGATTTTTATTTTCAACATATTCGTCGGTTCCTATTTCAAAAGTAATCGGCAAGATTTTTAGTTTTAGCATATTTGTCGGTTACTATTTTAAAAGTAATCGAGAAGATTTTTATTTTCAACATATTCGTCGCTTACTATTTCAAAAGTAATCGGCATGATTTATTTTCAACACATTCGTCGGTTACTATTTCAAAAGTTATCGGCAAGATTTATTTTCAACACATATTCGTCGGTTACTATTTCAAAAGTAACGGGCAAGTCTTTTATTTTCAGCACATTTGTCGGTTACTATTTCAATAGTAATCGGCATGATTTATTTTCAGCACATTCGTCGGTTACTATTTCAAAAATAATCGGCATGATTTATTTTCAACACATTCGTCGGTTACTATTTCAAAAGTAATCAGCAAGATCTATTTTCTGCACATTCGTCGGTTACTATTTCAAAAGTAATCGGCAAGATTTTTATTTTTAGCATATTTGTCGGTTATTATTTTAAAAGTAATCGACAACATTTTTATTTTCAACATATTCGTCGGTTCCTATTTCAAAAGTATTCGGCAAGATTTTTAGTTTTAGCATATTTGTCGGTTACTATTTTAAAAGTAATCGAGAAGATTTTAATTTTCAACATATTAGTCGCTTACTATTTCAAAAGTAATCGACATGATTTATTTTCAGCACATTCGTCGGTTACTATTTCAAAAGTAATCGGCAAGATTTATTTTCAGCACATATTCGTCGGTTACTATTTCAAAAGTAATGGGCAAGACTTTTATTTTCAGCACATTTGTCGATTACTATTTCAATAGTAATCGGCATGATTTATTTTCAGCACATTCGTCGGTTACTATTTCAAAAATAATCGGCATGATTTATTTTCAACACATTCGTCGGTTACTATTTCAAAAGTAATCGGCATGATCTATTTTCTGCACAATTGTCGGTTACTATTTCAAAAGTAATCGGCAAGATTTTTATTTTCAACATATTCGTCGGTTACTATTTCAAAAGTAATCGGCAAGACTTTATTTTCAGCATATTCCTTTGTTACTATTTCAAAAGTAATCGGTAAGATTTTTATTTTCAACATATTCGTCGGTTACTATTTCAAAGGTAATCGGCATGATTTATTTTCAGTACATTCGTTGGTTACTATTTTAAAAGTAATCGGTAAGATTTTTATTTTCAACATATTCGTCGCTTACTATTTCGAAAGTAATCGGCATGATTTATTTTCAGCACATTCGTCGGTTACTATTTCAAAAGTAATCGGCAAGATTTATTTTCAGCACATATTCGTCGGTTACTATTACAAAAGTAATGGGCAAGACTTTTATTTTCAGCACATTTGTCGGTTACTATTTCAATAGTAATCGGCATGATTTATTTTCAGCACATTCGTCAGTTACTATTTCAAAAATAATCGGCATGATTTATTTTCAACACATTCGTGGGTTACTATTTCAAAAGTAATCGGCATGATCTATTTTCTGCACAATCGTCGGTTACTATTTCAAAAGTAATCGGCAAGATTTTTATTTTCAGCATATTTGTCGGTTACTATTTTAAAAGTAATCGACAAGATTTTTATTTTCAACATATTCGTCGGTTCCTATTTAAAAAGTACTCGGCAAGACTTTATTTTCAGTACATTCGTTGGTTACTATTTTAAAAGTAATCGGTAAGATTTTTATTTTCAACATATTCGTCGCTTACTATTTCGAAAGTAATCGGCATGATTTATTTTCAGCACATTCGTCGGTTACTATTTCAAAAGTAATCGGCAAGATTTTTATTTTCAACATATTTGTCGGTTACTATTTTAAAAGTAATCGACAAGATTTTTATTTTCAACATATTCGTCGGTTACTATTTCAAAAGTAATCGGCAAGACTTTATTTTCAGCATATTCCTTTGTTACTATTTTAAAAGTAATCGGTAAGATTTTTATTTTCAACATATTCGTCGGTTAATATTTCAAAGGTAATCGGCATGTTTTATTTTCAGTACATTCGTTGGTTACTATTTTAAAAGTAATCGGTAAGATTTTTATTTTCAACATATTCGTCGCTTACTATTTCGAAAGTAATCGGCATGATTTATTTTCAGCACATTCGTCGGTTACTATTTCAAAAGTAATCGGCAAGATTTTTATTTTCAACATATTTGTCGGTTACTATTTTAAAAGTAATCGACAAGATTTTTATTTTCAACATATTCGTCGGTTACTATTTCAAAAGTAATCGGCAAGACTTTATTTTCAGCATATTCCTTTGTTACTATTTCACAAGTAATCGGTAAGATTTTTATTTTCAACATATTCGTCGGTTAATATTTCAAAGGTAATCGGCATGTTTTATTTTCAGTACATTCGTTGGTTACTATTTTAAAAGTAATCGGTAAGATTTTTATTTTCAACATATTCGTCGCTTACTATTTCGAAAGTAATCGGCATGATTTATTTTCAGCACATTCGTCGGTTACTATTTCAAAAGTAATCGGCAAGATATTTATTTTCAGCATATTCGTCGGTGACTATTTCAAAAGTAATCGGCATGATTTATTTTCAGCACATTCGTCAGGTTACTATTTCAAAAGTAATCGGCAAGACTTTAATTTTCAGCACATTTGACGGTTACTATTTCAATAGTAATTGGCATGATTTATTTTCAGCACATTTGTCGGTTACTATTTCAAAAGTAATCGGCAAAACTTTATATTCAACACATTCATCGGTTACTATTTCAAAGGTAATCGGCAAGATTTATTTTCAGCACATTCGTCGGTTACTATTTCAAAAGTAATCGGCAAGACTTTATTTTCAACACATTCGTGGGTTACTATTTCAATAGTAATCGGCAAGATTTTTATTTTCAGCATGTACGTCGGTTACTATTTCAAAAGTAATCGGCAAGATTTTTATTTTCAGCATATTTGTCGGTTACTATTTTAAAAGTAATCGGCAAGACTTTATTTTCAGCATATTCCTTTGTTACTATTTCAAAAGTAATCGGTAAGATTTTTATTTTCAACATATTCGTCGCTTACTATTTCGAAAGTAATCGGCATGATTTATTTTCAGCACATTCGTCGGTTACTATTTCAAAAGTAATCGGCAAGATTTTTATTTTCAACATATTTGTCGGTTACTATTTTAAAAGTAATCGACAAGATTTTTATTTTCAACATATTCGTCGGTTACTATTTCAAAAGTAATCGGCAAGACTTTATTTTCAGCATATTCCTTTGTTACTATTTCAAAAGTAATCGGTAAGATTTTTATTTTCAACATATTCGTCGCTTACTATTTCGAAAGTAATCGGCATGATTTATTTTCAGCACATTCGTCGGTTACTATTTCAAACGTAATCGGCAAGATTTTTATTTTCAGCATATTCGTCGGTGACTATTTCAAAAGTAATCGGCATGATTTATTTTCAGCATATTCGTCAGGTTACTATTTCAAAAGTAATCGGCAAGACTTTTATTTTCAGCACATTTGTCAGTTACTATTTCAATAGTAATTGGCATGATTTATTTTCAGCACATTTGTCGGTTACTATTTCAAAAGTAATCGGCAAGACTTTATATTCAACACATTCGTCGGTTACTATTTCAAAAGTAATCGGCATGATCTATTTTCTGCACATTCGTCGGTTACTATTTCAAAAGTAATCAGCAAAATTTTTATATTCAGCATATTCGTCAGTTACTATTTCAAAGGTAATCGACAAGATTTATTTTCAGCACATTCGTCGGTTACTATTTCAAAAGTAATCGGCAAGACTTTATTTTCAACACATTCGTGGGTTACTATTTCAATAGTAATCGGCAAGATTTTTATTTCCAGCATGTACGTCGGTTACTATTTCAAAAGTAATGGGCAAGACTTTTATTTTCAGCACATTTGTCGGTTACTATTTCAAAAGTAATCGGCATGATTTATTTTCAGCACATTCGTCGGTTACTATTTCAAAAGTAATCGGCAAGATTTATTTTCAGCACATATTCGTCGGTTACTATTTCAAAAGTAATGGGCAAGACTTTTATTTTCAGCACATTTGTCGGTTACTATTTCAATAGTAATCGGCATGATTTATTTTCAGCACATTCGTCAGTTACTATTTCAAAAATAATCGGCATGATTTATTTTCAACACATTCCTGGGTTACTATTTCAAAAGTAATCGGCATGATCTATTTTCTGCACAATCGTCGGTTACTATTTCAAAAGTAATCGGCAAGATTTTTATTTTCAGCATATTTGTCGGTTACTATTTTAAAAGTAATCGACAAGATTTTTATTTTCAACATATTCATCGGTTCCTATTTAAAAAGTAATCGGCAAGACTTTATTTTCAGTACATTCGTTGGTTACTATTTTAAAAGTAATCGGTAAGATTTTTATTTTCAACATATTCGTCGCTTACTATTTCGAAAGTAATCGGCATGATTTATTTTCAGCACATTCGTCGGTTACTATTTCAAAAGTAATCGGCAAGATTTTTATTTTCAACATATTTGTCGGTTACTATTTGAAAAGTAATCGACAAGATTTTTATTTTCAACATATTCGTCGGTTACTATTTCAAAAGTAATCGGCAAGACTTTATTTTCAGCATATTCCTTTGTTACTATTTCAAAAGTAATCGGTAAGATTTTTATTTTCAACATATTCGTCGGTTAATATTTCAAAGGTAATCGGCATGATTTATTTTCAGTACATTCGTTGGTTACTATTTTAAAAGTAATCGGTAAGATTTTTATTTTCAACATATTCGTCGGTTAATATTTCAAAGGTAATCGGCATGATTTATTTTGAGTACATTCGTTGGTTACTATTTTAAAAGTAATCGGTAAGATTTTTATTTTCAACATATTCGTCGCTTACTATTTCGAAAGTAATCGGCATGATTTATTTTCAGCACATTCGTCGGTTACTATTTCAAAAGGAATCGGCAAGATTTTTATTTTCAGCATATTCGTCGGTGACTATTTCAAAAGTAATCGGCATGATTTATTTTCAGCACATTCGTCAGGTTACTATTTCAAAAGTAATCGGCAAGACTTTTATTTTCAGCACATTTGTCAGTTACTATTTCAATAGTAATTGGCATGATTTATTTTCAGCACATTTGTCGGTTACTATTTCAAAAGTAATCGGCAAGACTTTATATTCAACACATTCGTCGGTTACTATTTCAAAAGTAATCGGCATGATCTATTTTCTGCACATTCGTCGGTTACTATTTCAAAAGTAATCAGCAAAATTTTTATATTCAGCATATTCGTCGGTTACTATTTCAAAGGTAATCAACAAGATTTATTTTCAGCACATTCGTCGGTTACTATTTCAAAAGTAATCCGCAAGACTTTATTTTCAACACATTCGTGGGTTACTATTTCAATAGTAATCGGCAAGATTTTGATTTTCAGCATGTACGTCGGTTACTATTTCAAAAGTAATGGGCAAGACTTTTATTTTCAGCACATTTGTCGGTTACTATTTCAAAAGTAATCGGCATGATTTATTTTCAGCACATTCGTCGGTTACTATTTCAAAAGTAATCGGCATGATTTATTTTCAGCATATTCGTCAGGTTACTATTTCAAAAGTAATCGGCAAGACTTTTATTTTCAGCACATTTGTCAGTTACTATTTCAATAGTAATTGGCATGATTTATTTTCAGCACATTTGTCGGTTACTATTTCAAAAGTAATCGGCAAGACTTTATATTCAACACATTCGTCGGTTACTATTTCAAAAGTAATCGGCATGATCTATTTTCTGCACATTCGTCGGTTACTATTTCAAAAGTAATCAGCAAAATTTTTATATTCAGCATATTCGTCAGTTACTATTTCAAAGGTAATCGACAAGATTTATTTTCAGCACATTCGTCGGTTACTATTTCAAAAGTAATCAGCAAGACTTTATTTTCAACACATTCGTGGGTTACTATTTCAATAGTAATCGGCAAGATTTTTATTTCCAGCATGTACGTCGGTTACTATTTCAAAAGTAATGGGCAAGACTTTTATTTTCAGCACATTTGTCGGTTACTATTTCAATAGTAATCGGCATGATTTATTTTCAGCACATTCGTCAGTTACTATTTCAAAAATAATCGGCATGATTTATTTTCAACACATTCCTGGGTTACTATTTCAAAAGTAATCGGCATGATCTATTTTCTGCACAATCGTCGGTTACTATTTCAAAAGTAATCGGCAAGATTTTTATTTTCAGCATATTTGTCGGTTACTATTTTAAAAGTAATCGACAAGATTTTTATTTTCAACATATTCCTCGGTTCCTATTTAAAAAGTAATCGGCAAGACTTTATTTTCAGTACATTCGTTGGTTACTATTTTAAAAGTAATCGGTAAGATTTTTATTTTCAACATATTCGTCGCTTACTATTTCGAAAGTAAGCGGCATGATTTATTTTCAGCACATTCGTCGGTTACTATTTCAAAGGTAATCGGCAAGATTTTTATTTTCAACATATTTGTCGGTTACTATTTGAAAAGTAATCGACAAGATTTTTATTTTCAACATATTCGTCGGTTACTATTTCAAAAGTAATCGGCAAGACTTTATTTTCAGCATATTCCTTTGTTACTATTTCAAAAGTAATCGGTAAGATTTTTATTTTCAACATATTCGTCGGTTAATATTTCAAAGGTAATCGGCATGATTTATTTTCAGTACATTCGTTGGTTACTATTTTAAAAGTAATCGGTAAGATTTTTATTTTCAACATATTCGTCGGTTAATATTTCAAAGGTAATCGGCATGATTTATTTTCAGTACATTCGTTGGTTACTATTTTAAAAGTAATCGGTAAGATTTTTATTTTCAACATATTCGTCGCTTACTATTTCGAAAGTAATCGGCATGATTTATTTTCAGCACATTCGTCGGTTACTATTTCAAAAGGAATCGGCAAGATTTTTATTTTCAGCATATTCGTCGGTGACTATTTCAAAAGTAATCGGCATGATTTATTTTCAGCACATTCGTCAGGTTACTATTTCAAAAGTAATCGGCAAGACTTTTATTTTCAGCACATTTGTCAGTTACTATTTCAATAGTAATTGGCATGATTTATTTTCAGCACATTTGTCGGTTACTATTTCAAAAGTAATCGGCAAGACTTTATATTCAACACATTCGTCGGTTACTATTTCAAAAGTAATCGGCATGATCTATTTTCTGCACATTCGTCGGTTACTATTTCAAAAGTAATCAGCAAAATTTTTATATTCAGCATATTCGTCGGTTACTATTTCAAAGGTAATCAACAAGATTTATTTTCAGCACATTCGTCGGTTACTATTTCAAAAGTAATCCGCAAGACTTTATTTTCAACACATTCGTGGGTTACTATTTCAATAGTAATCGGCAAGATTTTGATTTTCAGCATGTACGTCGGTTACTATTTCAAAAGTAATGGGCAAGACTTTTATTTTCAGCACATTTGTCGGTTACTATTTCAAAAGTAATCGGCATGATTTATTTTCAGCACATTCGTCGGTTACTATTTCAAAAGTAATCGGCAAGATTTATTTTCAGCACATATTCGTCGGTTACTATTTCAAAAGTAATGGGCAAGACTTTTATTTTCAGCACATTTGTCGGTTACTATTTCAATAGTAATCGGCATGATTTATTTTCAGCACATTCGTCAGTTACTATTTCAAAAATAATCGGCATGATTTATTTTCAACACATTCGTGGGTTACTATTTCAAAAGTAATCGGCATGATCTATTTTCTGCACAATCGTCGGTTACTATTTCAAAAGTAATCGGCAAGATTTTTATTTTCAGCATATTTGTCGGTTACTATTTTAAAAGTAATCGACAAGATTTTTATTTTCAACATATTCGTCGGTTCCTATTTAAAAAGTACTCGGCAAGACTTTATTTTCAGTACATTCGTTGGTTACTATTTCAAAAGTAATCGGCAAGATTTTTATTTTCAGCATATTCGTCGGTGACTATTTCAAAAGTAATCGGCATGATTTATTTTCAGCACATTCGTCAGGTTACTATTTCAAAAGTAATCGGCAAGATTTTTATTTTCAGCATATTCTTCGGTGACTATTTCAAAAGTAATCGGCATGATTTATTTTCAGCACATTCGTCGGTTACTATTTCAAAAGTAATCGGCAAGATTTTTATTTTCAGCATATTCGTCGGTGACTATTTCAAAAGTAATCGGCATGATTTATTTTCAGCACATTCGTCAGGTTACTATTTCAAAAGTAATCGGCAAGACTTTAATTTTCAGCACATTTGACAGTTACTATTTCAATAGTAATTGGCATGATTTATTTTCAGCACATTTGTCGGTTACTATTTCAAAAGTAATCGGCAAAACTTTATATTCAACACATTCATCGGTTACTATTTCAAAGGTAATCGGCAAGATTTATTTTCAGCACATTCGTCGGTTACTATTTCAAAAGTAATCGGCAAGACTTTATTTTCAACACATTCGTGGGTTACTATTTCAATAGTAATCGGCAAGATTTTTATTTTCAGCATGTACGTCGGTTACTATTTCAAAAGTAATCGGCAAGATTTTTATTTTCAGCATATTTGTCGGTTACTATTTTAAAAGTAATCGGCAAGACTTTATTTTCAGCATATTCCTTTGTTACTATTTCAAAAGTAATCGGTAAGATTTTTATTTTCAACATATTCGTCGCTTACTATTTCGAAAGTAATCGGCATGATTTATTTTCAGCACATTCGTCGGTTACTATTTCAAAAGTAATCGGCAAGATTTTTATTTTCAACATATTTGTCGGTTACTATTTTAAAAGTAATCGACAAGATTTTTATTTTCAACATATTCGTCGGTTACTATTTCAAAAGTAATCGGCAAGACTTTATTTTCAGCATATTCCTTTGTTACTATTTCAAAAGTAATCGGTAAGATTTTTATTTTCAACATATTCGTCGCTTACTATTTCGAAAGTAATCGGCATGATTTATTTTCAGCACATTCGTCGGTTACTATTTCAAACGTAATCGGCAAGATTTTTATTTTCAGCATATTCGTCGGTGACTATTTCAAAAGTAATCGGCATGATTTATTTTCAGCATATTCGTCAGGTTACTATTTCAAAAGTAATCGGCAAGACTTTTATTTTCAGCACATTTGTCAGTTACTATTTCAATAGTAATTGGCATGATTTATTTTCAGCACATTTGTCGGTTACTATTTCAAAAGTAATCGGCAAGACTTTATATTCAACACATTCGTCGGTTACTATTTCAAAAGTAATCGGCATGATCTATTTTCTGCACATTCGTCGGTTACTATTTCAAAAGTAATCAGCAAAATTTTTATATTCAGCATATTCGTCAGTTACTATTTCAAAGGTAATCGACAAGATTTATTTTCAGCACATTCGTCGGTTACTATTTCAAAAGTAATCGGCAAGACTTTATTTTCAACACATTTGTGGGTTACTATTTCAATAGTAATCGGCAAGATTTTTATTTCCAGCATGTACGTCGGTTACTATTTCAAAAGTAATGGGCAAGACTTTTATTTTCAGCACATTTGTCGGTTACTATTTCAAAAGTAATCGGCATGATTTATTTTCAGCACATTCGTCGGTTACTATTTCAAAAGTAATCGGCAAGATTTATTTTCAGCACATATTCGTCGGTTACTATTTCAAAAGTAATGGGCAAGACTTTTATTTTCAGCACATTTGTCGGTTACTATTTCAATAGTAATCGGCATGATTTATTTTCAGCACATTCGTCAGTTACTATTTCAAAAATAATCGGCATGATTTATTTTCAACACATTCCTGGGTTACTATTTCAAAAGTAATCGGCATGATCTATTTTCTGCACAATCGTCGGTTACTATTTCAAAAGTAATCGGCAAGATTTTTATTTTCAGCATATTTGTCGGTTACTATTTTAAAAGTAATCGACAAGATTTTTATTTTCAACATATTCATCGGTTCCTATTTAAAAAGTAATCGGCAAGACTTTATTTTCAGTACATTCGTTGGTTACTATTTTAAAAGTAATCGGTAAGATTTTTATTTTCAACATATTCGTCGCTTACTATTTCGAAAGTAATCGGCATGATTTATTTTCAGCACATTCGTCGGTTACTATTTCAAAAGTAATCGGCAAGATTTTTATTTTCAACATATTTGTCGGTTACTATTTTAAAAGTAATCGACAAGATTTTTATTTTCAACATATTCGTCGGTTACTATTTCAAAAGTAATCGGCAAGACTTTATTTTCAGCATATTCCTTTGTTACTATTTCAAAAGTAATCGGTAAGATTTTTATTTTCAACATATTCGTCGGTTAATATTTCAAAGGTAATCGGCATGATTTATTTTCAGTACATTCGTTGGTTACTATTTTAAAAGTAATCGGTAAGATTTTTATTTTCAACATATTCGTCGCTTACTATTTCGAGAGTAATCGGCATGATTTATTTTCAGCACATTCGTCGGTTACTATTTCAAAAGTAATCGGCAAGATTTTTATTTTCAGCATATTCGTCGGTGACTATTTCAAAAGTAATCGGCATGATTTATTTTCAGCACATTCGTCAGGTTACTATTTCAAAAGTAATCGGCAAGATTTTTATTTTCAGCATATTCGTCGGTGACTATTTCAAAAGTAATCGGCATGATTTATTTTCAGCACATTCGTCGGTTACTATTTCAAAAGTAATCGGCAAGATTTTTATTTTCAGCATATTCGTCGGTGACTATTTCAAAAGTAATCGGCATGATTTATTTTCAGCACATTCGTCAGGTTACTATTTCAAAAGTAATCGGCAAGACTTTAATTTTCAGCACATTTGACGGTTACTATTTCAATAGTAATTGGCATGATTTATTTTCAGCACATTTGTCGGTTACTATTTCAAAAGTAATCGGCAAAACTTTATATTCAACACATTCATCGGTTACTATTTCAAAGGTAATCGGCAAGATTTATTTTCAGCACATTCGTCGGTTACTATTTCAAAAGTAATCGGCAAGACTTTATTTTCAACACATTCGTGGGTTACTATTTCAATAGTAATCGGCAAGATTTTTATTTTCAGCATGTACGTCGGTTACTATTTCAAAAGTAATCGGCAAGATTTTTATTTTCAGCATATTTGTCGGTTACTATTTTAAAAGTAATCGGCAAGACTTTATTTTCAGCATATTCCTTTGTTACTATTTCAAAAGTAATCGGTAAGATTTTTATTTTCAACATATTCGTCGCTTACTATTTCGAAAGTAATCGGCATGATTTATTTTCAGCACATTCGTCGGTTACTATTTCAAAAGTAATCGGCAAGATTTTTATTTTCAACATATTTGTCGGTTACTATTTTAAAAGTAATCGACAAGATTTTTATTTTCAACATATTCGTCGGTTACTATTTCAAAAGTAATCGGCAAGACTTTATTTTCAGCATATTCCTTTGTTACTATTTCAAAAGTAATCGGTAAGATTTTTATTTTCAACATATTCGTCGCTTACTATTTCGAAAGTAATCGGCATGATTTATTTTCAGCACATTCGTCGGTTACTATTTCAAACGTAATCGGCAAGATTTTTATTTTCAGCATATTCGTCGGTGACTATTTCAAAAGTAATCGGCATGATTTATTTTCAGCATATTCGTCAGGTTACTATTTCAAAAGTAATCGGCAAGACTTTTATTTTCAGCACATTTGTCAGTTACTATTTCAATAGTAATTGGCATGATTTATTTTCAGCACATTTGTCGGTTACTATTTCAAAAGTAATCGGCAAGACTTTATATTCAACACATTCGTCGGTTACTATTTCAAAAGTAATCGGCATGATCTATTTTCTGCACATTCGTCGGTTACTATTTCAAAAGTAATCAGCAAAATTTTTATATTCAGCATATTCGTCAGTTACTATTTCAAAGGTAATCGACAAGATTTATTTTCAGCACATTCGTCGGTTACTATTTCAAAAGTAATCGGCAAGACTTTATTTTCAACACATTTGTGGGTTACTATTTCAATAGTAATCGGCAAGATTTTTATTTCCAGCATGTACGTCGGTTACTATTTCAAAAGTAATGGGCAAGACTTTTATTTTCAGCACATTTGTCGGTTACTATTTCAAAAGTAATCGGCATGATTTATTTTCAGCACATTCGTCGGTTACTATTTCAAAAGTAATCGGCAAGATTTATTTTCAGCACATATTCGTCGGTTACTATTTCAAAAGTAATGGGCAAGACTTTTATTTTCAGCACATTTGTCGGTTACTATTTCAATAGTAATCGGCATGATTTATTTTCAGCACATTCGTCAGTTACTATTTCAAAAATAATCGGCATGATTTATTTTCAACACATTCTTGGGTTACTATTTCAAAAGTAATCGGCATGATCTATTTTCTGCACAATCGTCGGTTACTATTTCAAAAGTAATCGGCAAGATTTTTATTTTCAGCATATTTGTCGGTTACTATTTTAAAAGTATTCGACAAGATTTTTATTTTCAACATATTCATCGGTTCCTATTTAAAAAGTAATCGGCAAGACTTTATTTTCAGTACATTCGTTGGTTACTATTTTAAAAGTAATCGGTAAGATTTTTATTTTCAACATATTCGTCGCTTACTATTTCGAAAGTAATCGGCATGATTTATTTTCAGCACATTCGTCGGTTACTATTTCAAAAGTAATCGGCAAGATTTTTATTTTCAACATATTTGTCGGTTACTATTTTAAAAGTAATCGACAAGATTTTTATTTTCAACATATTCGTCGGTTACTATTTCAAAAGTAATCGGCAAGACTTTATTTTCAGCATATTCCTTTGTTACTATTTCAAAAGTAATCGGTAAGATTTTTATTTTCAACATATTCGTCGGTTAATATTTCAAAGGTAATCGGCATGATTTATTTTCAGTACATTCGTTGGTTACTATTTTAAAAGTAATCGGTAAGATTTTTATTTTCAACATATT
Organism: Medicago lupulina; assembly: GCA_958299785.1. Taxonomy (NCBI): domain Eukaryota; kingdom Viridiplantae; phylum Streptophyta; class Magnoliopsida; order Fabales; family Fabaceae; genus Medicago; species Medicago lupulina. The sequence goes on from CATQJP010000005.1 coordinate 550,852, forward strand.
CGTCGGTTAATATTTCAAAGGTAATCGGCATGATTTATTTTCAGTACATTCGTTGGTTACTATTTTAAAAGTAATCGGTAAGATTTTTATTTTCAACATATTCGTCGCTTACTATTTCGAAAGTAATCGGCATGATTTATTTTCAGCACATTCGTCGGTTACTATTTCAAAAGGAATCGGCAAGATTTTTATTTTCAGCATATTCGTCGGTGACTATTTCAAAAGTAATCGGCATGATTTATTTTCAGCACATTCGTCAGGTTACTATTTCAAAAGTAATCGGCAAGACTTTTATTTTCAGCACATTTGTCAGTTACTATTTCAATAGTAATTGGCATGATTTATTTTCAGCACATTTGTCGGTTACTATTTCAAAAGTAATCGGCAAGACTTTATATTCAACACATTCGTCGGTTACTATTTCAAAAGTAATCGGCATGATCTATTTTCTGCACATTCGTCGGTTACTATTTCAAAAGTAATCAGCAAAATTTTTATATTCAGCATATTCGTCGGTTACTATTTCAAAGGTAATCAACAAGATTTATTTTCAGCACATTCGTCGGTTACTATTTCAAAAGTAATCCGCAAGACTTTATTTTCAACACATTCGTGGGTTACTATTTCAATAGTAATCGGCAAGATTTTGATTTTCAGCATGTACGTCGGTTACTATTTCAAAAGTAATGGGCAAGACTTTTATTTTCAGCACATTTGTCGGTTACTATTTCAAAAGTAATCGGCATGATTTATTTTCCGCACATTCGTCGGTTACTATTTCAAAAGTAATCGGCAAGACTTTATTTTCAGCATATTCCTTTGTTACTATTTCAAAAGTAATCGGTAAGATTTTTATTTTCAACATATTCGTCGGTTAATATTTCAAAGGTAATCGGCATGATTTATTTTCAGTACATTCGTTGGTTACTATTTTAAAAGTAATCGGTAAGATTTTTATTTTCAACATATTCGTCGGTTAATATTTCAAAGGTAATCGGCATGATTTATTTTCAGTACATTCGTTGGTTACTATTTTAAAAGTAATCGGTAAGATTTTTATTTTCAACATATTCGTCGCTTACTATTTCGAAAGTAATCGGCATGATTTATTTTCAGCACATTCGTCGGTTACTATTTCAAAAGGAATCGGCAAGATTTTTATTTTCAGCATATTCGTCGGTGACTATTTCAAAAGTAATCGGCATGATTTATTTTCAGCACATTCGTCAGGTTACTATTTCAAAAGTAATCGGCAAGACTTTTATTTTCAGCACATTTGTCAGTTACTATTTCAATAGTAATTGGCATGATTTATTTTCAGCACATTTGTCGGTTACTATTTCAAAAGTAATCGGCAAGACTTTATATTCAACACATTCGTCGGTTACTATTTCAAAAGTAATCGGCATGATCTATTTTCTGCACATTCGTCGGTTACTATTTCAAAAGTAATCAGCAAAATTTTTATATTCAGCATATTCGTCGGTTACTATTTCAAAGGTAATCAACAAGATTTATTTTCAGCACATTCGTCGGTTACTATTTCAAAAGTAATCCGCAAGACTTTATTTTCAACACATTCGTGGGTTACTATTTCAATAGTAATCGGCAAGATTTTGATTTTCAGCATGTACGTCGGTTACTATTTCAAAAGTAATGGGCAAGACTTTTATTTTCAGCACATTTGTCGGTTACTATTTCAAAAGTAATCGGCATGATTTATTTTCAGCACATTCGTCGGTTACTATTTCAAAAGTAATCGGCATGATTTATTTTCAGCATATTCGTCAGGTTACTATTTCAAAAGTAATCGGCAAGACTTTTATTTTCAGCACATTTGTCAGTTACTATTTCAATAGTAATTGGCATGATTTATTTTCAGCACATTTGTCGGTTACTATTTCAAAAGTAATCGGCAAGACTTTATATTCAACACATTCGTCGGTTACTATTTCAAAAGTAATCGGCATGATCTATTTTCTGCACATTCGTCGGTTACTATTTCAAAAGTAATCAGCAAAATTTTTATATTCAGCATATTCGTCAGTTACTATTTCAAAGGTAATCGACAAGATTTATTTTCAGCACATTCGTCGGTTACTATTTCAAAAGTAATCGGCAAGACTTTATTTTCAACACATTCGTGGGTTACTATTTCAATAGTAATCGGCAAGATTTTTATTTCCAGCATGTACGTCGGTTACTATTTCAAAAGTAATGGGCAAGACTTTTATTTTCAGCACATTTGTCGGTTACTATTTCAAAAGTAATCGGCATGATTTATTTTCAGCACATTCGTCGGTTACTATTTCAAAAGTAATCGGCAAGATTTATTTTCAGCACATATTCGTCGGTTACTATTTCAAAAGTAATGGGCAAGACTTTTATTTTCAGCACATTTGTCGGTTACTATTTCAATAGTAATCGGCATGATTTATTTTCAGCACATTCGTCAGTTACTATTTCAAAAATAATCGGCATGATTTATTTTCAACACATTCCTGGGTTACTATTTCAAAAGTAATCGGCATGATCTATTTTCTGCACAATCGTCGGTTACTATTTCAAAAGTAATCGGCAAGATTTTTATTTTCAGCATATTTGTCGGTTACTATTTTAAAAGTAATCGACAAGATTTTTATTTTCAACATATTCCTCGGTTCCTATTTAAAAAGTAATCGGCAAGACTTTATTTTCAGTACATTCGTTGGTTACTATTTTAAAAGTAATCGGTAAGATTTTTATTTTCAACATATTCGTCGCTTACTATTTCGAAAGTAATCGGCATGATTTATTTTCAGCACATTCGTCGGTTACTATTTCAAAAGTAATCGGCAAGATTTTTATTTTCAACATATTTGTCGGTTACTATTTTAAAAGTAATCGACAAGATTTTTATTTTCAACATATTCGTCGGTTACTATTTCAAAAGTAATCGGCAAGACTTTATTTTCAGCATATTCCTTTGTTACTATTTCAAAAGTAATCGGTAAGATTTTTATTTTCAACATATTCGTCGGTTAATATTTCAAAGGTAATCGGCATGATTTATTTTCAGTACATTCGTTGGTTACTATTTTAAAAGTAATCGGTAAGATTTTTATTTTCAACATATTCGTCGGTTAATATTTCAAAGGTAATCGGCATGATTTATTTTCAGTACATTCGTTGGTTACTATTTTAAAAGTAATCAGTAAGATTTTTATTTTCAACATATTCGTCGCTTACTATTTCGAAAGTAATCGGCATGATTTATTTTCAGCACATTCGTCGGTTACTATTTCAAAAGGAATCGGCAAGATTTTTATTTTCAGCATATTCGTCGGTGACTATTTCAAAAGTAATCGGCATGATTTATTTTCAGCACATTCGTCAGGTTACTATTTCAAAAGTAATCGGCAAGACTTTTATTTTCAGCACATTTGTCAGTTACTATTTCAATAGTAATTGGCATGATTTATTTTCAGCACATTTGTCGGTTACTATTTCAAAAGTAATCGGCAAGACTTTATATTCAACACATTCGTCGGTTACTATTTCAAAAGTAATCGGCATGATCTATTTTCTGCACATTCGTCGGTTACTATTTCAAAAGTAATCAGCAAAATTTTTATATTCAGCATATTCGTCGGTTACTATTTCAAAGGTAATCAACAAGATTTATTTTCAGCACATTCGTCGGTTACTATTTCAAAAGTAATCCGCAAGACTTTATTTTCAACACATTCGTGGGTTACTATTTCAATAGTAATCGGCAAGATTTTGATTTTCAGCATGTACGTCGGTTACTATTTCAAAAGTAATGGGCAAGACTTTTATTTTCAGCACATTTGTCGGTTACTATTTCAAAAGTAATCGGCATGATTTATTTTCAGCACATTCGTCGGTTACTATTTCAAAAGTAATCGGCAAGATTTATTTTCAGCACATATTCGTCGGTTACTATTTCAAAAGTAATGGGCAAGACTTTTATTTTCAGCACATTTGTCGGTTACTATTTCAATAGTAATCGGCATGATTTATTTTCAGCACATTCGTCAGTTACTATTTCAAAAATAATCGGCATGATTTATTTTCAACACATTCGTGGGTTACTATTTCAAAAGTAATCGGCATGATCTATTTTCTGCACAATCGTCGGTTACTATTTCAAAAGTAATCGGCAAGATTTTTATTTTCAGCATATTTGTCGGTTACTATTTTAAAAGTAATCGACAAGATTTTTATTTTCAACATATTCGTCGGTTCCTATTTAAAAAGTACTCGGCAAGACTTTATTTTCAGTACATTCGTTGGTTACTATTTTAAAAGTAATCGGTAAGATTTTTATTTTCAACATATTCGTCGCTTACTATTTCGAAAGTAATCGGCATGATTTATTTTCAGCACATTCGTCGGTTACTATTTCAAAAGTAATCGGCAAGATTTTTATTTTCAACATATTTGTCGGTTACTATTTTAAAAGTAATCGACAAGATTTTTATTTTCAACATATTCGTCGGTTACTATTTCAAAAGTAATCGGCAAGACTTTATTTTCAGCATATTCCTTTGTTACTATTTCAAAAGTAATCGGTAAGATTTTTATTTTCAACATATTCGTCGGTTAATATTTCAAAGGTAATCGGCATGATTTATTTTCAGTACATTCGTTGGTTACTATTTTAAAAGTAATCGGTAAGATTTTTATTTTCAACATATTCGTCGCTTACTATTTCGAAAGTAATCGGCATGATTTATTTTCAGCACATTCGTCGGTTACTATTTCAAACGTAATCGGCAAGATTTTTATTTTCAGCATATTCGTCGGTGACTATTTCAAAAGTAATCGGCATGATTTATTTTCAGCATATTCGTCAGGTTACTATTTCAAAAGTAATCGGCAAGACTTTTATTTTCAGCACATTTGTCAGTTACTATTTCAATAGTAATTGGCATGATTTATTTTCAGCACATTTGTCGGTTACTATTTCAAAAGTAATCGGCAAGACTTTATATTCAACACATTCGTCGGTTACTATTTCAAAAGTAATCGGCATGATCTATTTTCTGCCCATACGTCGGTTACTATTTCAAAAGTAATCAGCAAAATTTTTATTTTCAGCACATTCGTCGGTTACTATTTCAAAAGTAATCGGCAAGATTTTTATTTTCAGCATATTGGTCGGTGACTATTTCAAAATTAATCGGCAAGATTTTTATTTTCAGCATATTTGTCGGTTACTTTTTCAAAAGTAATCGGCAAGATTTTTTATTTTCAGCATATTTGTCGGTTACTATTTTAAAAGTAATCGACAAGATTTTTATTTTCAACATATTCGTCGGTTACTATTTCAAAAGTAATCGGCAAGACTTTATTTTCAGCATATTCGTTGGTTAATATTTTAAAAGTAATCGGTAAGATTTTTATTTTCAACATATTCGTCGCTTACTATTTCGAAAGTAATCGGCATGATTTATTTTCAACACATTCGTCGGTTACTATTTCAAAAGTAATCGGCAAGATTTTTATTTTCAACATATTTGTCGGTTATTATTTTAAAAGTAATCGACAAGATTTTTATTTTCAACATATTCGTCGGTTACTATTTCAAAAGTAATCGGCAAGACTTTATTTTCAGCACATTCATTGGTTACTTTTTTAAAAGTAATCGGTAAGATTATTATTTTCAACATATTTGTCGGTTACTATTTTAAAAGTAATCGACAAGATTTTTATTTTCAACATATTCGTCGGTTACTATTTCAAAAGTAATCGGCAAGACTTTATTTTCAGCATATTCGTTGGTTAATATTTTAAAAGTAATCGGTAAGATTTTTATTTTCAACATATTCGTCGCTTACTATTTCGAAAGTAATCGGCATGATTTATTTTCAGTACATTCGTTGGTTACTATTTTAAAAGTAATCGGTAAGATTTTTATTTTCAACATATTCGTCGCTTACTATTTCGAAAGTAATCGGCATGATTTATTTTCAGCACATTCGTCGGTTACTATTTCAAAAGTAATCGGCAAGATTTTTATTTTCAGCATATTCGTCGGTGACTATTTCAAAAGTAATCGGCATGATTTATTTTCAGCACATTCGTCAGGTTACTATTTCAAAAGTAATCGGCAAGACTTTTATTTTCAGCACATTTGTCAGTTACTATTTCAATAGTAATTGGCATGATTTATTTTCAGCACATTTGTCGGTTACTATTTCAAAAGTAATCGGCAAGACTTTATATTCAACACATTCGTCTGTTACTATTTCAAAAGTAATCGGCATGATCTATTTTCTGCACATTCGTCGGTTACTATTTCAAAAGTAATCAGCAAAATTTTTATTTTCAGCACATTCGTCGGTTACTATTTCAAAAGTAATCGGCAAGATTTTTATTTTCAGCATATTGGTCGGTGACTATTTCAAAATTAATCGGCAAGATTTTTATTTTCAGCATATTTGTCGGTTACTTTTTCAAAAGTAATCGGCAAGATTTTTTATTTTCAGCATATTTGTCGGTTACTATTTTAAAAGTAATCGACAAGATTTTTATTTTCAATATATTCGTCGGTTACTATTTCAAAAGTAATCGGCATGATTTATTTTCAGCACATTCGTCGGTTACTATTTCAAAAGTAATCGGCAAGATTTTTATTTTCAGCATATTTGTCGGTTACTATTTTAAAAGTAATCGACAAGATTTTTATTTTCAACATATTCGTCGGTTCCTATTTAAAAAGTAATCGGCAAGACTTTATTTTCAGTACATTCTTTGGTTACTATTTTAAAAGAAATCGGTAAGATTTTTATTTTCAACATATTCGTCGCTTACTATTTCGAAAGTAATCGGCATGATTTATTTTCAGCACATTCGTCGGTTACTATTTCAAAAGTAATCGGCAAGATTTTTATTTTCAACATATTTGTCGGTTACTATTTTAAAAGTAATCGACAAGATTTTTATTTTCAACATATTCGTCGGTTACTATTTCAAAAGTAATCGGCAAGACTTTATTTTCAGCATATTCCTTTGATACTATTTCACAAGTAATCGGTAAGATTTTTATTTTCAACATATTCGTCGGTTAATATTTCAAAGGTAATCGGCATGTTTTATTTTCAGTACATTCGTTGGTTACTATTTTAAAAGTAATCGGTAAGATTTTTATTTTCAACATATTCGTCGCTTACTATTTCGAAAGTAATCGGCATGATTTATTTTCAGCACATTCGTCGGTTACTATTTCAAAAGTAATCGGCAAGATTTTTATTTTCAGCATATTCGTCGGTGACTATTTCAAAAGTAATCGGCATGATTTATTTTCAGCACATTCGTCAGGTTACTATTTCAAAAGTAATCGGCAAGACTTTAATTTTCAGCACATTTGACGGTTACTATTTCAATAGTAATTGGCATGATTTATTTTCAGCACATTTGTCGGTTACTATTTCAAAAGTAATCGGCAAAACTTTATATTCAACACATTCGTCGGTTACTATTTCAAAGGTAATCGGCAAGATTTATTTTCAGCACATTCGTCGGTTACTATTTCAAAAGTAATCGGCAAGACTTTATTTTCAACACATTCGTGGGTTACTATTTCAATAGTAATCGGCAAGATTTTTATTTTCAGCATGTACGTCGGTTACTATTTCAAAAGTAATCGGCAAGATTTTTATTTTCAGCATATTTGTCGGTTACTATTTTAAAAGTAATCGGCAAGACTTTATTTTCAGCATATTCCTTTGTTACTATTTCAAAAGTAATCGGTAAGATTTTTATTTTCAACATATTCGTCGCTTACTATTTCGAAAGTAATCGGCATGATTTATTTTCAGCACATTCGTCGGTTACTATTTCAAAAGTAATCGGCAAGATTTTTATTTTCAACATATTTGTCGGTTACTATTTTAAAAGTAATCGACAAGATTTTTATTTTCAACATATTCGTCGGTTACTATTTCAAAAGTAATCGGCAAGACTTTATTTTCAGCATATTCCTTTGTTACTATTTCAAAAGTAATCGGTAAGATTTTTATTTTCAACATATTCGTCGGTTAATATTTCAAAGGTAATCGGCATGATTTATTTTCAGTACATTCGTTGGTTACTATTTTAAAAGTAATCGGTAAGATTTTTATTTTCAACATATTCGTCGCTTACTATTTCGAAAGTAATCGGCATGATTTATTTTCAGCACATTCGTCGGTTACTATTTCAAACGTAATCGGCAAGATTTTTATTTTCAGCATATTCGTCGGTGACTATTTCAAAAGTAATCGGCATGATTTATTTTCAGCATATTCGTCAGGTTACTATTTCAAAAGTAATCGGCAAGACTTTTATTTTCAGCACATTTGTCAGTTACTATTTCAATAGTAATTGGCATGATTTATTTTCAGCACATTTGTTGGTTACTATTTCAAAAGTAATCGGCAAGACTGTATATTCAACACATTCGTCGGTTACTATTTCAAAAGTAATCGGCATGATCTATTTTCTGCACATTCGTCGGTTACTATTTCAAAAGTAATCAGCAAAATTTTTATTTTCAGCACATTCGTCGGTTACTATTTCAAAAGTAATCGGCAAGATTTTTATTTTCAGCATATTGGTCGGTGACTATTTCAAAATTAATCGGCAAGATTTTTATTTTCAGCATATTTGTCGGTTACTTTTTCAAAAGTAATCGGCAAGATTTTTTATTTTCAGCATATTTGTCGGTTACTATTTTAAAAGTAATCGACAAGATTTTTATTTTCAACATATTCGTCGGTTACTATTTCAAAAGTAATCGGCAAGACTTTATTTTCAGCATATTCGTTGGTTAATATTTTAAAAGTAATCGGTAAGATTTTTATTTTCAACATATTCGTCGCTTACTATTTCGAAAGTAATCGGCATGATTTATTTTCAACACATTCGTCGGTTACTATTTCAAAAGTAATCGGCAAGATTTTTATTTTCAACATATTTGTTGGTTACTATTTTAAAAGTAATCGACAAGATTTTTATTTTCAACATATTCGTCGGTTACTATTTCAAAAGTAATCGGCAAGACTTTATTTTCAGCACATTCATTGGTTACTTTTTTAAAAGTAATCGGTAAGATTTTTATTTTCAACATATTTGTCGGTTACTATTTTAAAAGTAATCGACAAGATTTTTATTTTCAACATATTCGTCGGTTACTATTTCAAAAGTATTCGGCAAGACTTTATTTTCAGCATATTCCTTTGTTACTATTTCAAAAGTAATCGGTAAGATTTTTATTTTCAACATATTCGTCGCTTACTATTTCGAAAGTAATCGGCATGATTTATTTTCAGCACATTCGTCGGTTACTATTTCAAAAGTAATCGGCAAGATTTTTATTTTCAGCATATTCGTCGGTGACTATTTCAAAAGTAATCGGCATGATTTATTTTCAGCATATTCGTCAGGTTACTATTTCAAAAGTAATCGGCAAGACTTTTATTTTCAGCACATTTGTCAGTTACTATTTCAATAGTAATTGGCATGATTTATTTTCAGCACATTTGTCGGTTACTATTTCAAAAGTAATCGGCAAGACTTTATATTCAACACATTCGTCGGTTACTATTTCAAAAGTAATCGGCATGATCTATTTTCTGCACATTCGTCGGTTACTATTTCAAAAGTAATCAGCAAAATTTTTATTTTCAGCACATTCGTCGGTTACTATTTCAAAAGTAATCGGCAAGATTTTTATTTTCAGCATATTGGTCGGTGACTATTTCAAAATTAATCGGCAAGATTTTTATTTTCAGCATATTTGTTGGTTACTTTTTCAAAAGTAATCGGCAAGATTTTTTATTTTCAGCATATTTGTCGGTTACTATTTGAAAAGTAATCGACAAGATTTTTATTTTCAACATATTCGTCGGTTACTATTTCAAAAGTAATCGGCAAGACTTTATTTTCAGCATATTCGTTGGTTAATATTTTAAAAGTAATCGGTAAGATTTTTATTTTCAACATATTCGTCGCTTACTATTTCGAAAGTAATCGGCATGATTTATTTTCAACACATTCGTCGGTTACTATTTCAAAAGTAATCGGCAAGATTTTTATTTTCAACATATTTCTCGGTTACTATTTTAAAAGTAATCGACAAGATTTTTATTTTCAGCATATTGGTCGGTGACTATTTCAAAATTAATCGGCAAGATTTTTATTTTCAGCATATTTGTCGGTTACTTTTTCAAAAGTAATCGGCAAGATTTTTTATTTTCAGCATATTTGTCGGTTACTATTTTAAAAGTAATCGACAAGATTTTTATTTTCAACATATTCGTCGGTTACTATTTCAAAAGTAATCGGCAAGACTTTATTTTCAGCATATTTGTTGGTTAATATTTTAAAAGTAATCGGTAAGATTTTTATTTTCAACATATTCGTCGCTTACTATTTCGAAAGTAATCGGCATGATTTATTTTCAACACATTCGTCGGTTATTATTTCAAAAGTAATCGGCAAGATTTTTATTTTCAACATATTTGTCGGTTACTATTTCAAAAGTAATCGGCAAGACTTTATTTTCAGCACATTCATTGGTTACTTTTTTAAAAGTAATCGGTAAGATTTTTATTTCCAACATATTCATCGCTTACTATTTCAAAAGTAATCAGCATGATTTATTTTCAGCACATTCGTCGGTTACTATTTCAAAAGTAATCGGCAAGATTTTTATTTTCAGCATATTGGTCGGTGACTATTTCAAAATTAATCGGCAAGATTTTTATTTTCAGCATATTTGTCGGTTAATTTTTAAAAAGTAAGCGGCAAGATTTTTTATTTTCAGCATTTTTGTCGGTTACTATTTTAAAAGTAATCGAAAAGATTTTTATTTTCAACATATTCGTCGGTTACTATTTCAAAAGTAATCGGCAAGACTTTATTTTCAGCATATTCGTCAGTTACTATTTCAAAAGTAATCGGCAAGATTTTTATTTTCAGCATATTTGTCGGTTACTATTTTAAAAGTAATCGGCAAGATTTTTTATTTTCAGCATATTTGTCGTTTACTATTTTAAAAGTAATCGCCAAGATTTTTATTTTCAACATATTCGTCGGTTACTATTTCAAAAGTAATCGGCAAGACTTTATTTTCAGCATATTCGTTGGTTAATATTTTAAAAGTAATCGGTAAGATTTTTATTTTCAACATATTCGTCGCTTACTATTTCGAATGTAATCGGCATGATTTATTTTCAGCACATTCGTCGGTTACTATTTCAAAAGTAATCGGCAAGATTTTTATTTTCAGCATATTTGTCGGTTACTATTTTAAAAGTAATCGACAAGATTTTTATTTTCAACATATTCGTCGGTTCCTATTTAAAAAGTAATCGGCAAGACTTTATTTTCAGTACATTCGTTGGTTACTATTTTAAAAGTAATCGGTAAGATTTTTATTTTCAACATATTCGTCGCTTACTATTTCGAAAGTAATCGGCATGATTTATTTTCAGCACATTCGTCGGTTACTATTTCAAAAGTAATCGGCAAGATTTTTATTTTCAACATATTTGTCGGTTACTATTTCAAAAGTAATCGGCAAGACTTTATTTTCAGCACATTCATTGGTTACTTTTTTAAAAGTAATCGGAAAGATTTTTATTTCCAACATATTCATCGCTTACTATTTCAAAAGTAATCAGCATGATTTATTTTCAGCTCATTCGTCGGTTACTATTTCAAAAGTAATCGGCAAGATTTTTATTTTCAGCATATTGGTCGGTGACTATTTCAAAATTAATCGGCAAGATTTTTATTTTCAGCATATTTGTCGGTTACTTTTTAAAAAGTAAGCGGCAAGATTTTTTATTTTCAGCATTTTTGTCGGTTACTATTTTAAAAGTAATCGAAAAGATTTTTATTTTCAACATATTCGTCGGTTACTATTTCAAAAGTAATCGGCAAGACTTTATTTTCAGCATATTCGTCAGTTACTATTTCAAAAGTAATCGGCAAGATTTTTATTTTCAGCATATTTGTCGGTTACTATTTTAAAAGTAATCGGCAAGATTTTTTATTTTCAGCATATTTGTCGTTTACTATTTTAAAAGTAATCGCCAAGATTTTTATTTTCAACATATTCGTCGGTTACTATTTCAAAAGTAATCGGCAAGACTTTATTTTCAGCATATTCGTTGGTTAATATTTTAAAAGTAATCGGTAAGATTTTTATTTTCAACATATTCGTCGCTTACTATTTCGAATGTAATCGGCATGATTTATTTTCAGCACATTCGTCGGTTACTATTTCAAAAGTAATCGGCAAGATTTTTATTTTCAGCATATTTGTCGGTTACTATTTTAAAAGTAATCGACAAGATTTTTATTTTCAACATATTCGTCGGTTCCTATTTAAAAAGTAATCGGCAAGACTTTATTTTCAGTACATTCGTTGGTTACTATTTTAAAAGTAATCGGTAAGATTTTTATTTCCAACATATTCATCGCTTACTATTTCAAAAGTAATCAGCATGATTTATTTTCAGCACATTCGTCGGTTACTATTTCAAAAGTAATCGGCAAGATTTTTATTTTCAGCATATTGGTCGGTGACTATTTCAAAATTAATCGGCAAGATTTTTATTTTCAGCATATTTGTCGGTTAATTTTTAAAAAGTAAGCGGCAAGATTTTTTATTTTCAGCATTTTTGTCGGTTACTATTTTAAAAGTAATCGAAAAGATTTTTATTTTCAACATATTCGTCGGTTACTATTTCAAAAGTAATCGGCAAGACTTTATTTTCAGCATATTCGTCAGTTACTATTTCAAAAGTAATCGGCAAGATTTTTATTTTCAGCATATTTGTCGGTTACTATTTTAAAAGTAATCGGCAAGATTTTTTATTTTCAGCATATTTGTCGTTTACTATTTTAAAAGTAATCGCCAAGATTTTTATTTTCAACATATTCGTCGGTTACTATTTCAAAAGTAATCGGCAAGACTTTATTTTCAGCATATTCGTTGGTTAATATTTTAAAAGTAATCGGTAAGATTTTTATTTTCAACATATTCGTCGCTTACTATTTCGAATGTAATCGGCATGATTTATTTTCAGCACATTCGTCGGTTACTATTTCAAAAGTAATCGGCAAGATTTTTATTTTCAGCATATTTGTCGGTTACTATTTTAAAAGTAATCGACAAGATTTTTATTTTCAACATATTCGTCGGTTCCTATTTAAAAAGTAATCGGCAAGACTTTATTTTCAGTACATTCGTTGGTTACTATTTTAAAAGTAATCGGTAAGATTTTTATTTTCAACATATTCGTCGCTTACTATTTCGAAAGTAATCGGCATGATTTATTTTCAGCACATTCGTCGGTTACTATTTCAAAAGTAATCGGCAAGATTTTTATTTTCAACATATTTGTCGGTTACTATTTCAAAAGTAATCGGCAAGACTTTATTTTCAGCACATTCATTGGTTACTTTTTTAAAAGTAATCGGAAAGATTTTTATTTCCAACATATTCATCGCTTACTATTTCAAAAGTAATCAGCATGATTTATTTTCAGCTCATTCGTCGGTTACTATTTCAAAAGTAATCGGCAAGATATTTATTTTCAGCATATTGGTCGGTGACTATTTCAAAATTAATCGGCAAGATTTTTATTTTCAGCATATTTGTCGGTTACTTTTTAAAAAGTAAGCGGCAAGATTTTTTATTTTCAGCATTTTTGTCGGTTACTATTTTAAAAGTAATCGAAAAGATTTTTATTTTCAACATATTCGTCGGTTACTATTTCAAAAGTAATCGGCAAGACTTTATTTTCAGCATATTCGTCAGTTACTATTTCAAAAGTAATCGGCAAGATTTTTATTTTCAGCATATTTGTCGGTTACTATTTTAAAAGTAATCGGCAAGATTTTTTATTTTCAGCATATTTGTCGTTTACTATTTTAAAAGTAATCGCCAAGATTTTTATTTTCAACATATTCGTCGGTTACTATTTCAAAAGTAATCGGCAAGACTTTATTTTCAGCATATTCGTTGGTTAATATTTTAAAAGTAATCGGTAAGATTTTTATTTTCAACATATTCGTCGCTTACTATTTCGAATGTAATCGGCATGATTTATTTTCAGCACATTCGTCGGTTACTATTTCAAAAGTAATCGGCAAGATTTTTATTTTCAGCATATTTGTCGGTTACTATTTTAAAAGTAATCGACAAGATTTTTATTTTCAACATATTCGTCGGTTCCTATTTAAAAAGTAATCGGCAAGACTTTATTTTCAGTACATTCGTTGGTTACTATTTTAAAAGTAATCGGTAAGATTTTTATTTTCAACATATTCGTCGCTTACTATTTCGAAAGTAATCGGCATGATTTATTTTCAGCACATTCGTCGGTTACTATTTCAAAAGTAATCGGCAAGATTTTTATTTTCAACATATTTGTCGGTTACTATTTTAAAAGTAATCGACAAGATTTTTATTTTCAACATATTCGTCGGTTACTATTTCAAAAGTAATCGGCAAGACTTTATTTTCAGCATATTCCTTTGTTACTATTTCAAAAGTAATCGGTAAGATTTTTATTTTCAACATATTCGTCGGTTAATATTTCAAAGGTAATCGGCATGATTTATTTTCAGTACATTCGTTGGTTACTATTTTAAAAGTAATCGGTAAGATTTTTATTTCCAACATATTCATCGCTTACTATTTCAAAAGTAATCAGCATGATTTATTTTCAGCACATTCGTCGGTTACTATTTCAAAAGTAATCGGCAAGATTTTTATTTTCAGCATATTGGTCGGTGACTATTTCAAAATTAATCAGCAAGATTTTTATTTTCAGCATATTTGTCGGTTACTTTTTCAAAAGTAATCGGCAAGATTTTTTATTTTCAGCATATTTGTCGGTTACTATTTTAAAAGTAATCGACAAGATTTTTATTTTCAACATATTCGTCGGTTACTATTTCAAAAGTAATCGGCAAGACTTTATTTTCAGCATATTCGTTGGTTAATATTTTAAAAGTAATCGGTAAGATTTTTATTTTCAACATATTCGTCGCTTACTATTTCGAAAGTAATCGGCATGATTTATTTTCAACACATTCGTCGGTTACTATTTCAAAAGTAATCGGCAAGATTTTTATTTTCAACATATTTGTTGGTTACTATTTTAAAAGTAATCGACAAGATTTTTATTTTCAACATATTCGTCGGTTACTATTTCAAAAGTAATCGGCAAGACTTTATTTTCAGCACATTCATTGGTTACTTTTTTAAAAGTAATCGGTAAGATTTTTATTTTCAACATATTTGTCGGTTACTATTTTAAAAGTAATCGACAAGATTTTTATTTTCAACATATTCGTCGGTTACTATTTCAAAAGTATTCGGCAAGACTTTATTTTCAGCATATTCCTTTGTTACTATTTCAAAAGTAATCGGTAAGATTTTTATTTTCAACATATTCGTCGCTTACTATTTCGAAAGTAATCGGCATGATTTATTTTCAGCACATTCGTCGGTTACTATTTCAAAAGTAATCGGCAAGATTTTTATTTTCAGCATATTCGTCGGTGACTATTTCAAAAGTAATCGGCATGATTTATTTTCAGCATATTCGTCAGGTTACTATTTCAAAAGTAATCGGCAAGACTTTTATTTTCAGCACATTTGTCAGTTACTATTTCAATAGTAATTGGCATGATTTATTTTCAGCACATTTGTCGGTTACTATTTCAAAAGTAATCGGCAAGACTTTATATTCAACACATTCGTCGGTTACTATTTCAAAAGTAATCGGCATGATCTATTTTCTGCACATTCGTCGGTTACTATTTCAAAAGTAATCAGCAAAATTTTTATTTTCAGCACATTCGTCGGTTACTATTTCAAAAGTAATCGGCAAGATTTTTATTTTCAGCATATTGGTCGGTGACTATTTCAAAATTAATCGGCAAGATTTTTATTTTCAGCATATTTGTTGGTTACTTTTTCAAAAGTAATCGGCAAGATTTTTTATTTTCAGCATATTTGTCGGTTACTATTTGAAAAGTAATCGACAAGATTTTTATTTTCAACATATTCGTCGGTTACTATTTCAAAAGTAATCGGCAAGACTTTATTTTCAGCATATTCGTTGGTTAATATTTTAAAAGTAATCGGTAAGATTTTTATTTTCAACATATTCGTCGCTTACTATTTCGAAAGTAATCGGCATGATTTATTTTCAACACATTCGTCGGTTACTATTTCAAAAGTAATCGGCAAGATTTTTATTTTCAACATATTTCTCGGTTACTATTTTAAAAGTAATCGACAAGATTTTTATTTTCAGCATATTGGTCGGTGACTATTTCAAAATTAATCGGCAAGATTTTTATTTTCAGCATATTTGTCGGTTACTTTTTCAAAAGTAATCGGCAAGATTTTTTATTTTCAGCATATTTGTCGGTTACTATTTTAAAAGTAATCGACAAGATTTTTATTTTCAACATATTCGTCGGTTACTATTTCAAAAGTAATCGGCAAGACTTTATTTTCAGCATATTCGTTGGTTAATATTTTAAAAGTAATCGGTAAGATTTTTATTTTCAACATATTCGTCGCTTACTATTTCGAAAGTAATCGGCATGATTTATTTTCAACACATTCGTCGGTTATTATTTCAAAAGTAATCGGCAAGATTTTTATTTTCAACATATTTGTCGGTTACTATTTCAAAAGTAATCGGCAAGACTTTATTTTCAGCACATTCATTGGTTACTTTTTTAAAAGTAATCGGTAAGATTTTTATTTCCAACATATTCATCGCTTACTATTTCAAAAGTAATCAGCATGATTTATTTTCAGCACATTCGTCGGTTACTATTTCAAAAGTAATCGGCAAGATTTTTATTTTCAGCATATTGGTCGGTGACTATTTCAAAATTAATCGGCAAGATTTTTATTTTCAGCATATTTGTCGGTTAATTTTTAAAAAGTAAGCGGCAAGATTTTTTATTTTCAGCATTTTTGTCGGTTACTATTTTAAAAGTAATCGAAAAGATTTTTATTTTCAACATATTCGTCGGTTACTATTTCAAAAGTAATCGGCAAGACTTTATTTTCAGCATATTCGTCAGTTACTATTTCAAAAGTAATCGGCAAGATTTTTATTTTCAGCATATTTGTCGGTTACTATTTTAAAAGTAATCGGCAAGATTTTTTATTTTCAGCATATTTGTCGTTTACTATTTTAAAAGTAATCGCCAAGATTTTTATTTTCAACATATTCGTCGGTTACTATTTCAAAAGTAATCGGCAAGACTTTATTTTCAGCATATTCGTTGGTTAATATTTTAAAAGTAATCGGTAAGATTTTTATTTTCAACATATTCGTCGCTTACTATTTCGAATGTAATCGGCATGATTTATTTTCAGCACATTCGTCGGTTACTATTTCAAAAGTAATCGGCAAGATTTTTATTTTCAGCATATTTGTCGGTTACTATTTTAAAAGTAATCGACAAGATTTTTATTTTCAACATATTCGTCGGTTCCTATTTAAAAAGTAATCGGCAAGACTTTATTTTCAGTACATTCGTTGGTTACTATTTTAAAAGTAATCGGTAAGATTTTTATTTTCAACATATTCGTCGCTTACTATTTCGAAAGTAATCGGCATGATTTATTTTCAGCACATTCGTCGGTTACTATTTCAAAAGTAATCGGCAAGATTTTTATTTTCAACATATTTGTCGGTTACTATTTCAAAAGTAATCGGCAAGACTTTATTTTCAGCACATTCATTGGTTACTTTTTTAAAAGTAATCGGTAAGATTTTTATTTCCAACATATTCATCGCTTACTATTTCAAAAGTAATCAGCATGATTTATTTTCAGCACATTCGTCGGTTACTATTTCAAAAGTAATCGGCAAGATTTTTATTTTCAGCATATTGGTCGGTGACTATTTCAAAATTAATCGGCAAGATTTTTATTTTCAGCATATTTGTCGGTTAATTTTTAAAAAGTAAGCGGCAAGATTTTTTATTTTCAGCATTTTTGTCGGTTACTATTTTAAAAGTAATCGAAAAGATTTTTATTTTCAACATATTCGTCGGTTACTATTTCAAAAGTAATCGGCAAGACTTTATTTTCAGCATATTCGTCAGTTACTATTTCAAAAGTAATCGGCAAGATTTTTATTTTCAGCATATTTGTCGGTTACTATTTTAAAAGTAATCGGCAAGATTTTTTATTTTCAGCATATTTGTCGTTTACTATTTTAAAAGTAATCGCCAAGATTTTTATTTTCAACATATTCGTCGGTTACTATTTCAAAAGTAATCGGCAAGACTTTATTTTCAGCATATTCGTTGGTTAATATTTTAAAAGTAATCGGTAAGATTTTTATTTTCAACATATTCGTCGCTTACTATTTCGAATGTAATCGGCATGATTTATTTTCAGCACATTCGTCGGTTACTATTTCAAAAGTAATCGGCAAGATTTTTATTTTCAGCATATTTGTCGGTTACTATTTTAAAAGTAATCGACAAGATTTTTATTTTCAACATATTCGTCGGTTCCTATTTAAAAAGTAATCGGCAAGACTTTATTTTCAGTACATTCGTTGGTTACTATTTTAAAAGTAATCGGTAAGATTTTTATTTTCAACATATTCGTCGCTTACTATTTCGAAAGTAATCGGCATGATTTATTTTCAGCACATTCGTCGGTTACTATTTCAAAAGTAATCGGCAAGATTTTTATTTTCAACATATTTGTCGGTTACTATTTCAAAAGTAATCGGCAAGACTTTATTTTCAGCACATTCATTGGTTACTTTTTTAAAAGTAATCGGAAAGATTTTTATTTCCAACATATTCATCGCTTACTATTTCAAAAGTAATCAGCATGATTTATTTTCAGCTCATTCGTCGGTTACTATTTCAAAAGTAATCGGCAAGATTTTTATTTTCAGCATATTGGTCGGTGACTATTTCAAAATTAATCGGCAAGATTTTTATTTTCAGCATATTTGTCGGTTACTTTTTAAAAAGTAAGCGGCAAGATTTTTTATTTTCAGCATTTTTGTCGGTTACTATTTTAAAAGTAATCGAAAAGATTTTTATTTTCAACATATTCGTCGGTTACTATTTCAAAAGTAATCGGCAAGACTTTATTTTCAGCATATTCGTCAGTTACTATTTCAAAAGTAATCGGCAAGATTTTTATTTTCAGCATATTTGTCGGTTACTATTTTAAAAGTAATCGGCAAGATTTTTTATTTTCAGCATATTTGTCGTTTACTATTTTAAAAGTAATCGCCAAGATTTTTATTTTCAACATATTCGTCGGTTACTATTTCAAAAGTAATCGGCAAGACTTTATTTTCAGCATATTCGTTGGTTAATATTTTAAAAGTAATCGGTAAGATTTTTATTTTCAACATATTCGTCGCTTACTATTTCGAATGTAATCGGCATGATTTATTTTCAGCACATTCGTCGGTTACTATTTCAAAAGTAATCGGCAAGATTTTTATTTTCAGCATATTTGTCGGTTACTATTTTAAAAGTAATCGACAAGATTTTTATTTTCAACATATTCGTCGGTTCCTATTTAAAAAGTAATCGGCAAGACTTTATTTTCAGTACATTCGTTGGTTACTATTTTAAAAGTAATCGGTAAGATTTTTATTTTCAACATATTCGTCGCTTACTATTTCGAAAGTAATCGGCATGATTTATTTTCAGCACATTCGTCGGTTACTATTTCAAAAGTAATCGGCAAGATTTTTATTTTCAACATATTTGTCGGTTACTATTTTAAAAGTAATCGACAAGATTTTTATTTTCAACATATTCGTCGGTTACTATTTCAAAAGTAATCGGCAAGACTTTATTTTCAGCATATTCCTTTGTTACTATTTCAAAAGTAATCGGTAAGATTTTTATTTTCAACATATTCGTCGGTTAATATTTCAAAGGTAATCGGCATGATTTATTTTCAGTACATTCGTTGGTTACTATTTTAAAAGTAATCGGTAAGATTTTTATTTTCAACATATTCGTCGCTTACTATTTCGAGAGTAATCGGCATGATTTATTTTCAGCACATTCGTCGGTTACTATTTCAAAAGTAATCGGCAAGATTTTTATTTTCAGCATATTCGTCGGTGACTATTTCAAAAGTAATCGGCATGATTTATTTTCAGCACATTCGTCAAGTTACTATTTCAAAAGTAATCGGCAAGACTTTTATTTTCAGCACATTTGACGGTTACTATTTCAATAGTAATTGGCATGATTTATTTTCAGCACATTTGTCGGTTACTATTTCAAAAGTAATCGGCATGATCTATTTTCTGCACATTCGTCGGTTACTATTTCAAAAGTAATCAGCAAAATTTTTATATTCAGCATATTCGTCGGTTACTATTTCAAAGGTAATCGGCAAGATTTATTTTCAGCACATTCGTCGGTTACTATTTCAAAAGTAATCGGCAAGACTTTATTTTCAACACATTCGTGGGTTACTATTTCAATAGTAATCGGCAAGATTTTTATTTTCAGCATGTACGTCGGTTACTATTTCGAAAGTAATCGGCATGATTTATTTTCAACACATTCGTCGGTTACTATTTCAAAAGTAATCGGCAAGATTTTTATTTTCAACATATTTGTCGGTTACTATTTTAAAAGTAATCGACAAGATTTTTATTTTCAACATATTCGTCGGTTACTATTTCAAAAGTAATCGGCAAGACTTTATTTTCAGCACATTCATTGGTTACTTTTTTAAAAGTAATCGGTAAGATTTTTATTTTCAACATATTTGTCGGTTACTATTTTAAAAGTAATCGACAAGATTTTTATTTTCAACATATTCGTCGGTTACTATTTCAAAAGTATTCGGCAAGACTTTATTTTCAGCATATTCCTTTGTTACTATTTCAAAAGTAATCGGTAAGATTTTTATTTTCAACATATTCGTCGCTTACTATTTCGAAAGTAATCGGCATGATTTATTTTCAGCACATTCGTCGGTTACTATTTCAAAAGTAATCGGCAAGATTTTTATTTTCAGCATATTCGTCGGTGACTATTTCAAAAGTAATCGGCATGATTTATTTTCAGCATATTCGTCAGGTTACTATTTCAAAAGTAATCGGCAAGACTTTTATTTTCAGCACATTTGTCAGTTACTATTTCAATAGTAATTGGCATGATTTATTTTCAGCACATTTGTCGGTTACTATTTCAAAAGTAATCGGCAAGACTTTATATTCAACACATTCGTCGGTTACTATTTCAAAAGTAATCGGCATGATCTATTTTCTGCACATTCGTCGGTTACTATTTCAAAAGTAATCAGCAAAATTTTTATTTTCAGCACATTCGTCGGTTACTATTTCAAAAGTAATCGGCAAGATTTTTATTTTCAGCATATTGGTCGGTGACTATTTCAAAATTAATCGGCAAGATTTTTATTTTCAGCATATTTGTTGGTTACTTTTTCAAAAGTAATCGGCAAGATTTTTTATTTTCAGCATATTTGTTGGTTACTATTTGAAAAGTAATCGACAAGATTTTTATTTTCAACATATTCGTCGGTTACTATTTCAAAAGTAATCGGCAAGACTTTATTTTCAGCATATTCGTTGGTTAATATTTTAAAAGTAATCGGTAAGATTTTTATTTTCAACATATTCGTCGCTTACTATTTCGAAAGTAATCGGCATGATTTATTTTCAACACATTCGTCGGTTACTATTTCAAAAGTAATCGGCAAGATTTTTATTTTCAACATATTTGTCGGTTACTATTTTAAAAGTAATCGACAAGATTTTTATTTTCAACATATTCGTCGGTTACTATTTCAAAAGTAATCGGCAAGACTTTATTTTCAGCACATTCATTGGTTACTTTTTTAAAAGTAATCGGTAAGATTTTTATTTTCAACATATTTGTCGGTTACTATTTTAAAAGTAATCGACAAGATTTTTATTTTCAACATATTCGTCGGTTACTATTTCAAAAGTATTCGGCAAGACTTTATTTTCAGCATATTCCTTTGTTACTATTTCAAAAGTAATCGGTAAGATTTTTATTTTCAACATATTCGTCGGTTAATATTTCAAAGGTAATCGGCATGATTTATTTTCAGTACATTCGTTGGTTACTATTTTAAAAGTAATCGGTAAGATTTTTATTTTCAACATATTCGTCGCTTACTATTTCGAAAGTAATCGGCATGATTTATTTTCAGCACATTCGTCGGTTACTATTTCAAACGTAATCGGCAAGATTTTTATTTTCAGCATATTCGTCGGTGACTATTTCAAAAGTAATCGGCATGATTTATTTTCAGCACATTCGTCAGGTTACTATTTCAAAAGTAATCGGCAAGACTTTTATTTTGAGCACATTTGTCAGTTACTATTTCAATAGTAATTGGCATGATTTATTTTCAGCACATTTGTCGGTTACTATTTCAAAAGTAATCGGCAAGACTTTATATTCAACACATTCGTCGGTTACTATTTCAAAAGTAATCGGCATGATCTATTTTCTGCACATTCGTCGGTTACTATTTCAAAAGTAATCAGCAAAATTTTTATTTTCAGCACATTCGTCGGTTACTATTTCAAAAGTAATCGGCAAGATTTTTATTTTCAGCATATTGGTCGGTGACTATTTCAAAATTAATCGGCAAGATTTTTATTTTCAGCATATTTGTCGGTTACTTTTTCAAAAGTAATCGGCAAGATTTTTTATTTTCAGCATATTTGTCGGTTACTATTTTAAAAGTAATCGACAAGATTTTTATTTTCAACATATTCATCGGTTACTATTTCAAAAGTAATCGGCATGATTTATTTTCAGCACATTCGTCGGTTACTATTTCAAAAGTAATCGGCAAGATTTTTATTTTCAGCATATTTGTCGGTTACTATTTTAAAAGTAATCGACAAGATTTTTATTTTCAACATATTCGTCGGTTCCTATTTAAAAAGTAATCGGCAAGACTTTATTTTCAGTACATTCGTTGGTTACTATTTTAAAAGAAATCGGTAAGATTTTTATTTTCAACATATTCGTCGCTTACTATTTCGAAAGTAATCGGCATGATTTATTTTCAGCACATTCGTCGGTTACTATTTCAAAAGTAATCGGCAAGATTTTTATTTTCAACATATTTGTCGGTTACTATTTTAAAAGTAATCGACAAGATTTTTATTTTCAACATATTCGTCGGTTACTATTTCAAAAGTAATCGGCAAGACTTTATTTTCAGCATATTCCTTTGTTACTATTTCACAAGTAATCGGTAAGATTTTTATTTTCAACATATTCGTCGGTTAATATTTCAAAGGTAATCGGCATGTTTTATTTTCAGTACATTCGTTGGTTACTATTTTAAAAGTAATCGGTAAGATTTTTATTTTCAACATATTCGTCGCTTACTATTTCGAAAGTAATCGGCATGATTTATTTTCAGCACATTCGTCGGTTACTATTTCAAAAGTAATCGGCAAGATTTTTATTTTCAGCATATTCGTCGGTGACTATTTCAAAAGTAATCGGCATGATTTATTTTCAGCACATTCGTCAGGTTACTATTTCAAAAGTAATCGGCAAGACTTTTATTTTGAGCACATTTGTCAGTTACTATTTCAATAGTAATTGGCATGATTTATTTTCAGCACATTTGTCGGTTACTATTTCAAAAGTAATCGGCAAGACTTTATATTCAACACATTCGTCGGTTACTATTTCAAAAGTAATCGGCATGATCTATTTTCTGCACATTCGTCGGTTACTATTTCAAAAGTAATCAGCAAAATTTTTATTTTCAGCACATTCGTCGGTTACTATTTCAAAAGTAATCGGCAAGATTTTTATTTTCAGCATATTGGTCGGTGACTATTTCAAAATTAATCGGCAAGATTTTTATTTTCAGCATATTTGTCGGTTACTTTTTCAAAAGTAATCGGCAAGATTTTTTATTTTCAGCATATTTGTCGGTTACTATTTTAAAAGTAATCGACAAGATTTTTATTTTCAACATATTCATCGGTTACTATTTCAAAAGTAATCGGCATGATTTATTTTCAGCACATTCGTCGGTTACTATTTCAAAAGTAATCGGCAAGATTTTTATTTTCAGCATATTTGTCGGTTACTATTTTAAAAGTAATCGACAAGATTTTTATTTTCAACATATTCGTCGGTTCCTATTTAAAAAGTAATCGGCAAGACTTTATTTTCAGTACATTCGTTGGTTACTATTTTAAAAGAAATCGGTAAGATTTTTATTTTCAACATATTCGTCGCTTACTATTTCGAAAGTAATCGGCATGATTTATTTTCAGCACATTCGTCGGTTACTATTTCAAAAGTAATCGGCAAGATTTTTATTTTCAACATATTTGTCGGTTACTATTTTAAAAGTAATCGACAAGATTTTTATTTTCAACATATTCGTCGGTTACTATTTCAAAAGTAATCGGCAAGACTTTATTTTCAGCATATTCCTTTGTTACTATTTCACAAGTAATCGGTAAGATTTTTATTTTCAACATATTCGTCGGTTAATATTTCAAAGGTAATCGGCATGTTTTATTTTCAGTACATTCGTTGGTTACTATTTTAAAAGTAATCGGTAAGATTTTTATTTTCAACATATTCGTCGCTTACTATTTCGAAAGTAATCGGCATGATTTATTTTCAGCACATTCGTCGGTTACTATTTCAAAAGTAATCGGCAAGATTTTTATTTTCAGCATATTCGTCGGTGACTATTTCAAAAGTAATCGGCATGATTTATTTTCAGCACATTCGTCAGGTTACTATTTCAAAAGTAATCGGCAAGACTTTAATTTTCAGCACATTTGACGGTTACTATTTCAATAGTAATTGGCATGATTTATTTTCAGCACATTTGTCGGTTACTATTTCAAAAGTAATCGGCAAAACTTTATATTCAACACATTCGTCGGTTACTATTTCAAAGGTAATCGGCAAGATTTATTTTCAGCACATTCGTCGGTTACTATTTCAAAAGTAATCGGCAAGACTTTATTTTCAACACATTCGTGGGTTACTATTTCAATAGTAATCGGCAAGATTTTTATTTTCAGCATGTACGTCGGTTACTATTTCAAAAGTAATCGGCAAGATTTTTATTTTCAGCATATTTGTCGGTTACTATTTTAAAAGTAATCGGCAAGACTTTATTTTCAGCACATTCGTCGGTTACTATTTCAAAAGTAATCGGCAAGATTTTTATTTTCAACATATTCGTCGGTTACTATTTCAAAAGTAATCGGCAAGACTTTATTTTCAGCACATTCATTGGTTACTTTTTTAAAAGTAATCGGTAAGATTTTTATTTCCAACATATTCATCGCTTACTATTTCAAAAGTAATCAGCATGATTTACTTTCAGCACATTCGTCGGTTACTATTTCAAAAGTAATCGGCAAGATTTTTATTTTCAGCATATTGGTCGGTGACTATTTCAAAATTAATCGGCAAGATTTTTATTTTCAGCATATTTGTCGGTTACTTTTTCAAAAGTAATCGGCAAGATTTTTTATTTTCAGCATATTTGTCGGTTACTATTTTAAAAGTAATCGACAAGATTTTTATTTTCAACATATTCGTCGGTTACTATTTCAAAAGTAATCGGCAAGACTTTAATTTCAGCATATTCGTTGGTTAATATTTTAAAAGTAATCGGTAAGATTTTTATTTTCAACATATTCGTCGCTTACTATTTCGAAAGTAATCGGCATGATTTATTTTCAACACATTCGTCGGTTATTATTTCAAAAGTAATCGGCAAGATTTTTATTTTCAACATATTTGTCGGTTACTATTTCAAAAGTAATCGGCAAGACTTTATTTTCAGCACATTCATTGGTTACTTTTTTAAAAGTAATCGGTAAGATTTTTATTTCCAACATATTCATCGCTTACTATTTCAAAAGTAATCAGCATGATTTATTTTCAGCACATTCGTCGGTTACTATTTCAAAAGTAATCGGCAAGATTTTTATTTTCAGCATATTGGTCGGTGACTATTTCAAAATTAATCGGCAAGATTTTTATTTTCAGCATATTTGTCGGTTACTTTTTAAAAAGTAAGCGGCAAGATTTTTTATTTTCAGCATTTTTGTCGGTTACTATTTTAAAAGTAATCGAAAAGATTTTTATTTTCAGCACATTCGTCGGTTACTATTTCAAAAGTAATCGGCAAGACTTTATTTTCAACACATTCGTGGGTTACTATTTCAATAGTAATCGGCAAGATTTTTATTTTCAGCATGTACGTCGGTTACTATTTCAAAAGTAATCGGCAAGATTTTTATTTTCAGCATATTTGTCGGTTACTATTTTAAAAGTAATCGGCAAGACTTTATTTTCAGCACATTCGTCGGTTACTATTTCAAAAGTAATCGGCAAGATTTTTATTTTCAACATATTCGTCGGTTACTATTTCAAAAGTAATCGGCAAGACTTTATTTTCAGCACATTCATTGGTTTTTTTTTTAAAAGTAATCGGTAAGATTTTTATTTCCAACATATTCATCGCTTACTATTTCAAAAGTAATCAGCATGATTTACTTTCAGCACATTCGTCGGTTACTATTTCAAAAGTAATCGGCAAGATTTTTATTTTCAGCATATTGGTCGGTGACTATTTCAAAATTAATCGGCAAGATTTTTATTTTCAGCATATTTGTCGGTTACTTTTTCAAAAGTAATCGGCAAGATTTTTTATTTTCAGCATATTTGTCGGTTACTATTTTAAACGTAATCGACAAGATTTTTATTTTCAACATATTCGTCGGTTACTATTTCAAAAGTAATCGGCAAGACTTTATTTTCAGCATATTCGTTGGTTAATATTTTAAAAGTAATCGGTAAGATTTTTATTTTCAACATATTCGTCGCTTACTATTTCGAAAGTAATCGGCATGATTTATTTTCAACACATTCGTCGGTTATTATTTCAAAAGTAATCGGCAAGATTTTTATTTTCAACATATTTGTCGGTTACTATTTCAAAAGTAATCGGCAAGACTTTATTTTCAGCACATTCATTGGTTACTTTTTTAAAAGTAATCGGTAAGATTTTTATTTCCAACATATTCATCGCTTACTATTTCAAAAGTAATCAGCATGATTTATTTTCAGCACATTCGTCGGTTACTATTTCAAAAGTAATCGGCAAGATTTTTATTTTCAGCATATTGGTCGGTGACTATTTCAAAATTAATCGGCAAGATTTTTATTTTCAGCATATTTGTCGGTTACTTTTTAAAAAGTAAGCGGCAAGATTTTTTATTTTCAGCATTTTTGTCGGTTACTATTTTAAAAGTAATCGAAAAGATTTTTATTTTCAACATATTCGTCGGTTACTATTTCAAAAGTAATCGGCAAGACTTTATTTTCAGCATATTCGTCGGTTACTATTTCAAAAGTAATCGGCAAGATTTTTATTTTCAGCATATTTGTCGGTTACTATTTTAAAAGTAATCGGCAAGATTTTTTATTTTCAGCATATTTGTCGTTTACTATTTTAAAAGTAATCGACAAGATTTTTATTTTCAACATATTCGTCGGTTACTATTTCAAAAGTAATCGGCAAGACTTTATTTTCAGCATATTCGTTGGTTAATATTTTAAAAGTAATCGGTAAGATTTTTATTTTCAACATATTCGTCGCTTACTATTTCGAATGTAATCGGCATGATTTATTTTCAGCACATTCGTCGGTTACTATTTCAAAAGTAATCGGCAAGATTTTTATTTTCAACATATTTGTCGGTTACTATTTTAAAAGTAATCGACAAGATTTTTATTTTCAACATATTCGTCGGTTCCTATTTAAAAAGTAATCGGCAAGACTTTATTTTCAGTACATTCGTTGGTTACTATTTTAAAAGTAATCGGTAAGATTTTTATTTTCAACATATTCGTCGCTTACTATTTCGAAAGTAATCGGCATGATTTATTTTCAGCACATTCGTCGGTTACTATTTCAAAAGTAATCGGCAAGATTTTTATTTTCAACATATTTGTCGGTTACTATTTTAAAAGTAATCGACAAGATTTTTATTTTCAACATATTCGTCGGTTACTATTTCAAAAGTAATCGGCAAGACTTTATTTTCAGCATATTCCTTTGTTACTATTTCAAAAGTAATCGGTAAGATTTTTATTTTCAACATATTCGTCGGTTAATATTTCAAAGGTAATCGGCATGATTTATTTTCAGTACATTCGTTGGTTACTATTTTAAAAGTAATCGGTAAGATTTTTATTTTCAACATATTCGTCGCTTACTATTTCGAGAGTAATCGGCATGATTTATTTTCAGCACATTCGTCGGTTACTATTTCAAAAGTAATCGGCAAGATTTTTATTTTCAGCATATTCGTCGGTGACTATTTCAAAAGTAATCGGCATGATTTATTTTCAGCACATTCGTCAAGTTACTATTTCAAAAGTAATCGGCAAGGCTTTTATTTTCAGCACATTTGACGGTTACTATTTCAATAGTAATTGGCATGATCTATTTTCTGCACATTCGTCGGTTACTATTTCAAAAGTAATCAGCAAAATTTTTATATTCAGCATATTCGTCGGTTACTATTTCAAAGGTAATCGGCAAGATTTATTTTCAGCACATTCGTCGGTTACTATTTCAAAAGTAATCGGCAAGACTTTATTTTCAACACATTCGTGGGTTACTATTTCAATAGTAATCGGCAAGATTTTTATTTTCAGTACATTCGTTGGTTACTATTTTAAAAGTAATCGGTAGGATTTTTATTTTCAACATATTCGTCGCTTACTATTTCGAAAGTAATCGGCATGATTTATTTTCAGTACATTCGTTGGTTACTATTTTAAAAGTAATCGGTAGGATTTTTATTTTCAACATATTCGTCGCTTACTATTTCGAAAGTAATCGGCATGATTTATTTTCAGCACATTCGTTGGTTACTATTTCAAAAGCAATCGGCAAGATTTTTATTTTCAGCATATTCGTCGGTGACTATTTCAAAAGTAATCGGCATGATTTATTTTCAGCACATTCGTCAGGTTACTATTTCAAAAGTAATCGGCAAGACTTTTATTTTCAGCACATTTGACGGTTACTATTTCAATAGTAATTGGCATGATTTCTTTTCAGCACATTTGTCGGTTACTATTTCAAAAGTAATCGGCATGATCTATTTTCTGCACATTCGTCGGTTACTATTTCAAAAGTAATCAGCAAAATTTTTATATTCAGCATATTCGTCGGTTACTATTTCAAAGGTAATCGGCAAGATTTATTTTCAGCACATTCGTCGATTACTATTTCAAAAGTAATCGGCAAGACTTTATTTTCAACACATTCGTGGGTTACTATTTCAATAGTAATCGGCAAGATTTTTATTTTCAGCATGTACGTCGGTTACTATTTCAAAAGTAATCGGCAAGATTTTTATTTTCAGCATATTTGTCGGTTACTATTTTAAAAGTAATCGGCAAGACTTTATTTTCGGCACATTCGTCGGTTACTATTTCAAAAGTAATCGGCAAGATTTTTATTTTCAACATATTCGTCGGTTACTATTTCAAAAGTAATCGGCAAGACTTTATTTTCAGCACATTCATTGGTTACTTTTTTAAAAGTAATCGGTAAGATTTTTATTTCCAACATATTCATCGCTTACTATTTCAAAAGTAATCAGCATGATTTATTTTCAGCACATTCGTCGGTTACTATTTCAAAAGTAATCGACAAGATTTTTATTTTCATCATATTGGTCGGTGACTATTTCAAAATTAATCGGCAAGATTTTTATTTTCAGCATATTTGTCGGTTACTTTTTCAAAAGTAATCGGCAAGATTTTTTATTTTCAGCATATTTGTCGGTTACTATTTTAAAAGTAATCGACAAGATTTTTATTTTCAACATATTCGTCGGTTACTATTTCAAAAGTAATCGGCAAGACTTTATTTTCAGCATATTCGTTGGTTAATATTTTAAAAGTAATCGGTAAGATTTTTATTTTCAACATATTCGTCGCTTACTATTTCGAAAGTAATCAGCATGATTTATTTTCAACACATTCGTCGGTTACTATTTCAAAAGTAATCGGCAAGATTTTTATTTTCAACATATTTGTCGGTTAATATTTCAAAGGTAATCGGCATGATTTATTTTCAGTACATTCGTTGGTTACTATTTTAAAAGTAATCGGTAAGATTTTTATTTTCAACATATTCGTCGCTTACTATTTCGAGAGTAATCGGCATGATTTATTTTCAGCACATTCGTCGGTTACTATTTCAAAAGTAATCGGCAAGATTTTTATTTTCAGCATATTCGTCGGTGACTATTTCAAAAGTAATCGGCATGATTTATTTTCAGCACATTCGTCAAGTTACTATTTCAAAAGTAATCGGCAAGGCTTTTATTTTCAGCACATTTGACGGTTACTATTTCAATAGTAATTGGCATGATCTATTTTCTGCACATTCGTCGGTTACTATTTCAAAAGTAATCAGCAAAATTTTTATATTCAGCATATTCGTCGGTTACTATTTCAAAGGTAATCGGCAAGATTTATTTTCAGCACATTCGTCGGTTACTATTTCAAAAGTAATCGGCAAGACTTTATTTTCAACACATTCGTGGGTTACTATTTCAATAGTAATCGGCAAGATTTTTATTTTCAGTACATTCGTTGGTTACTATTTTAAAAGTAATCGGTAGGATTTTTATTTTCAACATATTCGTCGCTTACTATTTCGAAAGTAATCGGCATGATTTATTTTCAGTACATTCGTTGGTTACTATTTTAAAAGTAATCGGTAGGATTTTTATTTTCAACATATTCGTCGCTTACTATTTCGAAAGTAATCGGCATGATTTATTTTCAGCACATTCGTTGGTTACTATTTCAAAAGCAATCGGCAAGATTTTTATTTTCAGCATATTCGTCGGTGACTATTTCAAAAGTAATCGGCATGATTTATTTTCAGCACATTCGTCAGGTTACTATTTCAAAAGTAATCGGCAAGACTTTTATTTTCAGCACATTTGACGGTTACTATTTCAATAGTAATTGGCATGATTTCTTTTCAGCACATTTGTCGGTTACTATTTCAAAAGTAATCGGCATGATCTATTTTCTGCACATTCGTCGGTTACTATTTCAAAAGTAATCAGCAAAATTTTTATATTCAGCATATTCGTCGGTTACTATTTCAAAGGTAATCGGCAAGATTTATTTTCAGCACATTCGTCGATTACTATTTCAAAAGTAATCGGCAAGACTTTATTTTCAACACATTCGTGGGTTACTATTTCAATAGTAATCGGCAAGATTTTTATTTTCAGCATGTACGTCGGTTACTATTTCAAAAGTAATCGGCAAGATTTTTATTTTCAGCATATTTGTCGGTTACTATTTTAAAAGTAATCGGCAAGACTTTATTTTCGGCACATTCGTCGGTTACTATTTCAAAAGTAATCGGCAAGATTTTTATTTTCAACATATTCGTCGGTTACTATTTCAAAAGTAATCGGCAAGACTTTATTTTCAGCACATTCATTGGTTACTTTTTTAAAAGTAATCGGTAAGATTTTTATTTCCAACATATTCATCGCTTACTATTTCAAAAGTAATCAGCATGATTTATTTTCAGCACATTCGTCGGTTACTATTTCAAAAGTAATCGACAAGATTTTTATTTTCATCATATTGGTCGGTGACTATTTCAGAATTAATCGGCAAGATTTTTATTTTCAGCATATTTGTCGGTTACTTTTTCAAAAGTAATCGGCAAGATTTTTTATTTTCAGCATATTTGTCGGTTACTATTTTAAAAGTAATCGACAAGATTTTTATTTTCAACATATTCGTCGGTTACTATTTCAAAAGTAATCGGCAAGACTTTATTTTCAGCATATTCGTTGGTTAATATTTTAAAAGTAATCGGTAAGATTTTTATTTTCAACATATTCGTCGCTTACTATTTCGAAAGTAATCAGCATGATTTATTTTCAACACATTCGTCGGTTACTATTTCAAAAGTAATCGGCAAGATTTTTATTTTCAACATATTTGTCGGTTACTATTTTAAAAGTAATCGACAAGATTTTTATTTTCAACATATTCGTCGGTTACTATTTCAAAAGTAATCGGCACGACTTTATTTTCAGCACATTCATTGGTTACTTTTTTAAAAGTAATCGGTAAGATTTTTATTTCCAACATATTCATCGCTTACTATTTCAAAAGTAATCAGCATGATTTATTTTCAGCACATTCGTCGGTTACTGTTTCAAAAGTAATCGGCAAGATTTTTATTTTCAGCATATTCGTCGGTGACTATTTCAAAAGTAATCGGCATGATTTATTTTCAGCACATTCGTCAGGTTACTATTTCAAAAGTAATCGGCAAGACTTTTATTTTCAGCACATTTGACGGTTACTATTTCAATAGTAATTGGCATGATTTATTTTCAGCACATTTGTCGGTTACTATTTCAAAAGTAATCGGCATGATCTATTTTCTGCACATTCGTCGGTTACTATTTCAAAAGTAATCAGCAAAATTTTTATATTCAGCATATTCGTCGGTTACTATTTCAAAGGTAATCGGCAAGATTTATTTTCAGCACATTCGTCGGTTACTATTTCAAAAGTAATCGGCAAGACTTTATTTTCAACACATTCGTGGGTTACTATTTCAATAGTAATCGGCAAGATTTTTATTTTCAGCATGTACGTCGGTTACTATTTCAAAAGTAATCGGCAAGATTTTATTTTCAGTACATTCGTTGGTTACTATTTTAAAAGTAATCGGTAAGATTTTTATTTTCAACATATTCGTCGCTTACTATTTCGAAAGTAATCGGCATGATTTATTTTCAGCACATTCGTTGGTTACTATTTCAAAAGTAATCGGCAAGATTTTTATTTTCAACATATTTGTCGGTTACTATTTTAAAAGTAATCGACAAGATTTTTATTTTCAACATATTCGTCGGTTACTATTTCAAAAGTAATCGGCAAGACTTTATTTTCAGCATATTCCTTTGTTACTATTTCAAAAGTAATCGGTAAGATTTTTATTTTCAACATATTCGTCGGTTAATATTTCAAAGGTAATCGGCATGATTTATTTTCAGTACATTCGTTGGTTACTATTTTAAAAGTAATCGGTAAGATTTTTATTTTCAACATATTCGTCGCTTACTATTTCGAGAGTAATCGGCATGATTTATTTTCAGCACATTCGTCGGTTACTATTTCAAAAGCAATCGGCAAGATTTTTATTTTCAGCATATTCGTCGGTGACTATTTCAAAAGTAATCGGCATGATTTATTTTCAGCACATTCGTCAGGTTACTATTTCAAAAGTAATCGGCAAGACTTTTATTTTCAGCACATTTGACGGTTACTATTTCAATAGTAATTGGCATGATTTATTTTCAGCACATTTGTCGGTTACTATTTCAAAAGTAATCGGCATGATCTATTTTCTGCACATTCGTCGGTTACTATTTCAAAAGTAATCAGCAAAATTTTTATATTCAGCATATTCGTCGGTTACTATTTCAAAGGTAATCGGCAAGATTTATTTTCAGCACATTCATCGGTTACTATTTCAAAAGTAATCGGCAAGACTTTATTTTCAACACATTCGTGGGTTACTATTTCAATAGTAATCGGCAAGATTTTTATTTTCAGCATGTACGTCGGTTACTATTTCAAAAGTAATCGGCAAGATTTTTATTTTCAGCATATTTGTCGGTTACTATTTTAAAAGTAATCGGCAAGACTTTATTTTCAGCACATTCGTCGGTTACTATTTCAAAAGTAATCGGCAAGATTTTTATTTTCAACATATTCGTCGGTTCCTATTTCAAAAGTAATCGGCACGACTTTATTTTCAGCACATTCATTGGTTACTTTTTTAAAAGTAATCGGTAAGATTTTTATTTCCAACATATTCATCGCTTACTATTTCAAAAGTAATCAGCATGATTTATTTTCAGCACATTCGTCGGTTACTGTTTCAAAAGTAATCGGCAAGATTTTTATTTTCAGCATATTCGTCGGTGACTATTTCAAAAGTAATCGGCATGATTTATTTTCAGCACATTCGTCAGGTTACTATTTCAAAAGTAATCGGCAAGACTTTTATTTTCAGCACATTTGACGGTTACTATTTCAATAGTAATTGGCATGATTTATTTTCAGCACATTTGTCGGTTACTATTTCAAAAGTAATCGGCATGATCTATTTTCTGCACATTCGTCGGTTACTATTTCAAAAGTAATCAGCAAAATTTTTATATTCAGCATATTCGTCGGTTACTATTTCAAAGGTAATCGGCAAGATTTATTTTCAGCACATTCGTCGGTTACTATTTCAAAAGTAATCGGCAAGACTTTATTTTCAACACATTCGTGGGTTACTATTTCAATAGTAATCGGCAAGATTTTTATTTTCAGCATGTACGTCGGTTACTATTTCAAAAGTAATCGGCAAGATTTTATTTTCAGTACATTCGTTGGTTACTATTTTAAAAGTAATCGGTAAGATTTTTATTTTCAACATATTCGTCGCTTACTATTTCGAAAGTAATCGGCATGATTTATTTTCAGCACATTCGTTGGTTACTATTTCAAAAGTAATCGGCAAGATTTTTATTTTCAACATATTTGTCGGTTACTATTTTAAAAGTAATCGACAAGATTTTTATTTTCAACATATTCGTCGGTTACTATTTCAAAAGTAATCGGCAAGACTTTATTTTCAGCATATTCCTTTGTTACTATTTCAAAAGTAATCGGTAAGATTTTTATTTTCAACATATTCGTCGGTTAATATTTCAAAGGTAATCGGCATGATTTATTTTCAGTACATTCGTTGGTTACTATTTTAAAAGTAATCGGTAAGATTTTTATTTTCAACATATTCGTCGCTTACTATTTCGAGAGTAATCGACATGATTTATTTTCAGCACATTCGTCGGTTACTATTTCAAAAGCAATCGGCAAGATTTTTATTTTCAGCATATTCGTCGGTGACTATTTCAAAAGTAATCGGCATGATTTATTTTCAGCACATTCGTCAGGTTACTATTTCAAAAGTAATCGGCAAGACTTTTATTTTCAGCACATTTGACGGTTACTATTTCAATAGTAATTGGCATGATTTATTTTCAGCACATTTGTCGGTTACTATTTCAAAAGTAATCGGCATGATCTATTTTCTGCACATTCGTCGGTTACTATTTCAAAAGTAATCAGCAAAATTTTTATATTCAGCATATTCGTCGGTTACTATTTCAAAGGTAATCGGCAAGATTTATTTTCAGCACATTCATCGGTTACTATTTCAAAAGTAATCGGCAAGACTTTATTTTCAACACATTCGTGGGTTACTATTTCAATAGTAATCGGCAAGATTTTTATTTTCAGCATGTACGTCGGTTACTATTTCAAAAGTAATCGGCAAGATTTTTATTTTCAGCATATTTGTCGGTTACTATTTTAAAAGTAATCGGCAAGTCTTTATTTTCAGCACATTCGTCGGTTACTATTTCAAAAGTAATCGGCAAGATTTTTATTTTCAACATATTCGTCGGTTACTATTTCAAAAGTAATCGGCAAGACTTTATTTTCAGCACATTCATTGGTTACTTTTTTAAAAGTAATCGGTAAGATTTTTATTTCCACCATATTCATCGCTTACTATTTCAAAAGTAATCAGCATGATTTATTTTCAGCACATTCGTCGGTTACTATTTCAAAAGTAATCGGCAAGATTTTTATTTTCATCATATTGGTCGGTGACTATTTCAAAATTAATCGGCAAGATTTTTATTTTCAGCATATTTGTCGGTTACTTTTTCAAAAGTAATCGGCAAGATTTTTTATTTTCAGCATATTTGTCGGTTACTATTTTAAAAGTAATCGACAAGATTTTTATTTTCAACATATTCGTCGGTTACTATTTCAAAAGTAATCGGCAAGACTTTATTTTCAGCATATTCGTTGGTTAATATTTTAAAAGTAATCGGTAAGATTTTTATTTTCAACATATTCGTCGCTTACTATTTCGAAAGTAATCGGCATGATTTATTTTCAACACATTCGTCGGTTACTATTTCAAAAGTAATCGGCAAGATTTTTATTTTCAACATATTTGTCGGTTACTATTTTAAAAGTAATCGACAAGATTTTTATTTTCAACATATTCGTCGGTTACTATTTCAAAAGTAATCGGCAAGACTTTATTTTCAGCATATTCGTTGGTTAATATTTTAAAAGTAATCGGTAAGATTTTTATTTTCAACATATTCGTCGCTTACTATTTCGAAAGTAATCGGCATGATTTATTTTCAGCACATTCGTCGGTTACTATTTCAAAAGTAATCGGCAAGATTTTTATTTTCAGAATATTTGTCGGTTACTATTTTAAAAGTAATCGACAAGATTTTTATTTTCAACATATTCGTCGGTTCCTATTTAAAAAGTAATCGGCAAGACTTTATTTTCAATACATTCGTTGGTTACTATTTTAAAAGTAATCGGTAAGATTTTTATTTTCAACATATTCGTCGCTTACTATTTCGAAAGTAATCGGCATGATTTATTTTCAGCACATTCGTCGGTTACTATTTCAAAAGTAATCGGCAAGATTTTTATTTTCAACATATTTGTCGGTTACTATTTTAAAAGTAATCGACAAGATTTTTATTTTCAACATATTCGTCGGTTACTATTTCAAAAGTAATCAGCAAAATTTTTATATTCAGCATATTCGTCGGTTACTATTTCAAAGGTAATCGGCAAGATTTATTTTCAGCACATTCATCGGTTACTATTTCAAAAGTAATCGGCAAGACTTTATTTTCAACACATTCGTGGGTTACTATTTCAATAGTAATCGGCAAGATTTTTATTTTCAGCATGTACGTCGGTTACTATTTCAAAAGTAATCGGCAAGATTTTTATTTTCAGCATATTTGTCGGTTACTATTTTAAAAGTAATCGGCAAGACTTTATTTTCAGCACATTCGTCGGTTACTATTTCAAAAGTAATCGGCAAGATTTTTATTTTCATCATATTGGTCGGTGACTATTTCAAAATTAATCGGCAAGATTTTTATTTTCAGCATATTTGTCGGTTACTTTTTCAAAAGTAATCGGCAAGATTTTTTATTTTCAGCATATTTGTCGGTTACTATTTTAAAAGTAATCGACAAGATTTTTATTTTCAACATATTCGTCGGTTACTATTTCAAAAGTAATCGGCAAGACTTTATTTTCAGCATATTCGTTGGTTAATATTTTAAAAGTAATCGGTAAGATTTTTATTTTCAACATATTCGTCGCTTACTATTTCGAAAGTAATCGGCATGATTTATTTTCAACACATTCGTCGGTTACTATTTCAAAAGTAATCGGCAAGATTTTTATTTTCAACATATTTGTCGGTTACTATTTTAAAAGTAATCGACAAGATTTTTATTTTCAACATATTCGTCGGTTACTATTTCAAAAGTAATCGGCACGACTTTATTTTCAGCACATTCATTGGTTACTTTTTAAAAAGTAATCGGTAAGATTTTTATTTCCAACATATTCATCGCTTACTATTTCAAAAGTAATCAGCATGATTTATTTTCAGCACATTCGTCGGTTACTGTTTCAAAAGTAATCGGCAAGATTTTTATTTTCAGCATATTGGTCGGTGACTATTTCAAAATTAATCGGCAAGATTTTTATTTTCAGCATATTTGTCGGTTACTTTTTCAAAAGTAATCGGCAAGATTTTTTATTTTCAGCATATTTGTCGGTTACTATTTTAAAAGTAATCGACAAGATTTTTATTTTCAACATATTCGTCGGTTACTATTTCAAAAGTAATCGGCAAGACTTTATTTTCAGCATATTCGTTGGTTAATATTTTAAAAGTAATCGGTAAGATTTTTATTTTCAACATATTCGTCGCTTACTATTTCGAAAGTAATCGGCATGATTTATTTTCAGCACATTCGTCGGTTACTATTTCAAAAGTAATCGGCAAGATTTTTATTTTCAGCATATTTGTCGGTTACTATTTTAAAAGTAATCGACAAGATTTTTATTTTCAACATATTCGTCGGTTCCTATTTAAAAAGTAATCGGCAAGACTTTATTTTCAATACATTCGTTGGTTACTATTTTAAAAGTAATCGGTAAGATTTTTATTTTCAACATATTCGTCGCTTACTATTTCGAAAGTAATCGGCATGATTTATTTTCAGCACATTCGTCGGTTACTATTTCAAAAGTAATCGGCAAGATTTTTATTTTCATCGACAAGATTTTTATTTTCAACATATTCGTCGGTTACTATTTCAAAAGTAATCGGCAAGACTTTATTTTCAGCATATTCCTTTGTTACTATTTCAAAAGTAATCGGTAAGATTTTTATTTTCAACATATTCGTCGGTTAATATTTCAAAGGTAATCGACATGATTTATTTTCAGTACATTCGTTGGTTACTATTTTAAAAGTAATCGGTAAGATTTTTATTTTCAACATATTCGTCGCTTACTATTTCGAAAGTAATCGGCATGATTTATTTTCAGCACATTCGTCGGTTACTATTTCAAAAGTAATCGGCAAGATTTTTATTTTCAGCATATTCGTCGGTGACTATTTCAAAAGTAATCGGCATGATTTATTTTCAGCACATTCGTCAGGTTACTATTTCAAAAGTAATCGGCAAGACTTTTATTTTCAGCACATTTGACGGTTACTATTTCAATAGTAATTGGCATGATTTATTTTCAGCACATTTGTCGGTTACTATTTCAAAAGTAATCGGCAAAACTTTATATTCAACACATTCGTCGGTTACTATTTCAAAAGTAATCGGCAAGACTTTATTTTCAGCATATTCCTTTGTTACTATTTCAAAAGTAATCGGTAAGATTTTTATTTTCAACATATTCGTCGGTTAATATTTCAAAGGTAATCGGCATGATTTATTTTCAGTACATTCGTTGGTTACTATTTTAAAAGTAATCGGTAAGATTTTTATTTTCAACATATTCGTCGCTTACTATTTCGAGAGTAATCGGCATGATTTATTTTCAGCACATTCGTCGGTTACTATTTCAAAAGTAATCGGCAAGATTTTTATTTTCAGCATATTCGTCGGTGACTACTTCAAAAGTAATCGGCATGATTTATTTTCAGCACATTCGTCAGGTTACTATTTCAAAAGTAATCGGCAAGACTTTTATTTTCAGCACATTTGACGGTTACTATTTCAATAGTAATTGGCATGATTTATTTTCAGCACATTTGTCGGTTACTATTTCAAAAGTAATCGGCATGATCTATTTTCTGCACATTCGTCGGTTACTATTTCAAAAGTAATCAGCAAAATTTTTATATTCAGCATATTCGTCGGTTACTATTTCAAAGGTAATCGGCAAGATTTATTTTCAGCACATTCGTCGGTTACTATTTCAAAAGTAATCGGCAAGACTTTATTTTCAACACATTCGTGGGTTACTATTTCAATAGTAATCGGCAAGATTTTTATTTTCAGCATGTACGTCGGTTACTATTTCAAAAGTAATCGGCAAGATTTTATTTTCAGTACATTCGTTGGTTACTATTTTAAAAGTAATCGGTAAGATTTTTATTTTCAACATATTCGTCGCTTACTATTTCGAAAGTAATCGGCATGATTTATTTTCAGCACATTCGTTGGTTACTATTTCAAAAGTAATCGGCAAGATTTTTATTTTCAACATATTTGTCGGTTACTATTTTAAAAGTAATCGACAAGATTTTTATTTTCAACATATTCGTCGGTTACTATTTCAAAAGTAATCGGCAAGACTTTATTTTCAGCATATTCCTTTGTTACTATTTCAAAAGTAATCGGTAAGATTTTTATTTTCAACATATTCGTCGGTTAATATTTCAAAGGTAATCGGCATGATTTATTTTCAGTACATTCGTTGGTTACTATTTTAAAAGTAATCGGTAAGATTTTTATTTTCAACATATTCGTCGCTTACTATTTCGAGAGTAATCGGCATGATTTATTTTCAGCACATTCGTCGGTTACTATTTCAAAAGCAATCGGCAAGATTTTTATTTTCAGCATATTCGTCGGTGACTATTTCAAAAGTAATCGGCATGATTTATTTTCAGCACATTCGTCAGGTTACTATTTCAAAAGTAATCGGCAAGACTTTTATTTTCAGCACATTTGACGGTTACTATTTCAATAGTAATTGGCATGATTTATTTTCAGCACATTTGTCGGTTACTATTTCAAAAGTAATCGGCATGATCTATTTTCTGCACATTCGTCGGTTACTATTTCAAAAGTAATCAGCAAAATTTTTATATTCAGCATATTCGTCGGTTACTATTTCAA
Source organism: Medicago lupulina (assembly GCA_958299785.1). Classification (NCBI taxonomy): domain Eukaryota; kingdom Viridiplantae; phylum Streptophyta; class Magnoliopsida; order Fabales; family Fabaceae; genus Medicago; species Medicago lupulina. The sequence goes on from CATQJP010000005.1 coordinate 591,324, forward strand.
AGGTAATCGGCAAGATTTATTTTCAGCACATTCATCGGTTACTATTTCAAAAGTAATCGGCAAGACTTTATTTTCAACACATTCGTGGGTTACTATTTCAATAGTAATCGGCAAGATTTTTATTTTCAGCATGTACGTCGGTTACTATTTCAAAAGTAATCGGCAAGATTTTTATTTTCAGCATATTTGTCGGTTACTATTTTAAAAGTAATCGGCAAGACTTTATTTTCAGCACATTCGTCGGTTACTATTTCAAAAGTAATCGGCAAGATTTTTATTTTCAACATATTCGTCGGTTACTATTTCAAAAGTAATCGGCAAGACTTTATTTTCAGCACATTCATTGGTTACTTTTTTAAAAGTAATCGGTAAGATTTTTATTTCCACCATATTCATCGCTTACTATTTCAAAAGTAATCAGCATGATTTATTTTCAGCACATTCGTCGGTTACTATTTCAAAAGTAATCGGCACGACTTTATTTTCAGCACATTCATTGGTTACTTTTTAAAAAGTAATCGGTAAGATTTTTATTTCCAACATATTCATCGCTTACTATTTCAAAAGTAATCAGCATGATTTATTTTCAGCACATTCGTCGGTTACTGTTTCAAAAGTAATCGGCAAGATTTTTATTTTCAGCATATTGGTCGGTGACTATTTCAAAATTAATCGGCAAGATTTTTATTTTCAGCATATTTGTCGGTTACTTTTTCAAAAGTAATCGGCAAGATTTTTTATTTTCAGCATATTTGTCGGTTACTATTTTAAAAGTAATCGACAAGATTTTTATTTTCAACATATTCGTCGGTTACTATTTCAAAAGTAATCGGCAAGACTTTATTTTCAGCATATTCGTTGGTTAATATTTTAAAAGTAATCGGTAAGATTTTTATTTTCAACATATTCGTCGCTTACTATTTCGAAAGTAATCGGCATGATTTATTTTCAGCACATTCGTCGGTTACTATTTCAAAAGTAATCGGCAAGATTTTTATTTTCAGCATATTTGTCGGTTACTATTTTAAAAGTAATCGACAAGATTTTTATTTTCAACATATTCGTCGGTTCCTATTTAAAAAGTAATCGGCAAGACTTTATTTTCAATACATTCGTTGGTTACTATTTTAAAAGTAATCGGTAAGATTTTTATTTTCAACATATTCGTCGCTTACTATTTCGAAAGTAATCGGCATGATTTATTTTCAGCACATTCGTCGGTTACTATTTCAAAAGTAATCGGCAAGATTTTTATTTTCATCGACAAGATTTTTATTTTCAACATATTCGTCGGTTACTATTTCAAAAGTAATCGGCAAGACTTTATTTTCAGCATATTCCTTTGTTACTATTTCAAAAGTAATCGGTAAGATTTTTATTTTCAACATATTCGTCGGTTAATATTTCAAAGGTAATCGACATGATTTATTTTCAGTACATTCGTTGGTTACTATTTTAAAAGTAATCGGTAAGATTTTTATTTTCAACATATTCGTCGCTTACTATTTCGAAAGTAATCGGCATGATTTATTTTCAGCACATTCGTCGGTTACTATTTCAAAAGTAATCGGCAAGATTTTTATTTTCAGCATATTCGTCGGTGACTATTTCAAAAGTAATCGGCATGATTTATTTTCAGCACATTCGTCAGGTTACTATTTCAAAAGTAATCGGCAAGACTTTTATTTTCAGCACATTTGACGGTTACTATTTCAATAGTAATTGGCATGATTTATTTTCAGCACATTTGTCGGTTACTATTTCAAAAGTAATCGGCAAAACTTTATATTCAACACATTCGTCGGTTACTATTTCAAAAGTAATCGGCAAGACTTTATTTTCAGCATATTCCTTTGTTACTATTTCAAAAGTAATCGGTAAGATTTTTATTTTCAACATATTCGTCGGTTAATATTTCAAAGGTAATCGGCATGATTTATTTTCAGTACATTCGTTGGTTACTATTTTAAAAGTAATCGGTAAGATTTTTATTTTCAACATATTCGTCGCTTACTATTTCGAGAGTAATCGGCATGATTTATTTTCAGCACATTCGTCGGTTACTATTTCAAAAGTAATCGGCAAGATTTTTATTTTCAGCATATTCGTCGGTGACTACTTCAAAAGTAATCGGCATGATTTATTTTCAGCACATTCGTCAGGTTACTATTTCAAAAGTAATCGGCAAGACTTTTATTTTCAGCACATTTGACGGTTACTATTTCAATAGTAATTGGCATGATTTATTTTCAGCACATTTGTCGGTTACTATTTCAAAAGTAATCGGCATGATCTATTTTCTGCACATTCGTCGGTTACTATTTCAAAAGTAATCAGCAAAATTTTTATATTCAGCATATTCGTCGGTTACTATTTCAAAGGTAATCGGCAAGATTTATTTTCAGCACATTCGTCGGTTACTATTTCAAAAGTAATCGGCAAGACTTTATTTTCAACACATTCGTGGGTTACTATTTCAATAGTAATCGGCAAGATTTTTATTTTCAGCATGTACGTCGGTTACTATTTCAAAAGTAATCGGCAAGATTTTATTTTCAGTACATTCGTTGGTTACTATTTTAAAAGTAATCGGTAAGATTTTTATTTTCAACATATTCGTCGCTTACTATTTCGAAAGTAATCGGCATGATTTATTTTCAGCACATTCGTTGGTTACTATTTCAAAAGTAATCGGCAAGATTTTTATTTTCAACATATTTGTCGGTTACTATTTTAAAAGTAATCGACAAGATTTTTATTTTCAACATATTCGTCGGTTACTATTTCAAAAGTAATCGGCAAGACTTTATTTTCAGCATATTCCTTTGTTACTATTTCAAAAGTAATCGGTAAGATTTTTATTTTCAACATATTCGTCGGTTAATATTTCAAAGGTAATCGGCATGATTTATTTTCAGTACATTCGTTGGTTACTATTTTAAAAGTAATCGGTAAGATTTTTATTTTCAACATATTCGTCGCTTACTATTTCGAGAGTAATCGGCATGATTTATTTTCAGCACATTCGTCGGTTACTATTTCAAAAGCAATCGGCAAGATTTTTATTTTCAGCATATTCGTCGGTGACTATTTCAAAAGTAATCGGCATGATTTATTTTCAGCACATTCGTCAGGTTACTATTTCAAAAGTAATCGGCAAGACTTTTATTTTCAGCACATTTGACGGTTACTATTTCAATAGTAATTGGCATGATTTATTTTCAGCACATTTGTCGGTTACTATTTCAAAAGTAATCGGCATGATCTATTTTCTGCACATTCGTCGGTTACTATTTCAAAAGTAATCAGCAAAATTTTTATATTCAGCATATTCGTCGGTTACTATTTCAAAGGTAATCGGCAAGATTTATTTTCAGCACATTCATCGGTTACTATTTCAAAAGTAATCGGCAAGACTTTATTTTCAACACATTCGTGGGTTACTATTTCAATAGTAATCGGCAAGATTTTTATTTTCAGCATGTACGTCGGTTACTATTTCAAAAGTAATCGGCAAGATTTTTATTTTCAGCATACTTGTCGGTTACTATTTTAAAAGTAATCGGCAAGACTTTATTTTCAGCACATTCGTCGGTTACTATTTCAAAAGTAATCGGCAAGATTTTTATTTTCAACATATTCGTCGGTTACTATTTCAAAAGTAATCGGCAAGACTTTATTTTCAGCACATTCATTGGTTACTTTTTTAAAAGTAATCGGTAAGATTTTTATTTCCACCATATTCATCGCTTACTATTTCAAAAGTAATCAGCATGATTTATTTTCAGCACATTCGTCGGTTACTATTTCAAAAGTAATCGGCAAGATTTTTATTTTCATCATATTGGTCGGTGACTATTTCAAAATTAATCGGCAAGATTTTTATTTTCAGCATATTTGTCGGTTACTTTTTCAAAAGTAATCGGCAAGATTTTTTATTTTCAGCATATTTGTCGGTTACTATTTTAAAAGTAATCGACAAGATTTTTATTTTCAACATATTCGTCGGTTACTATTTCAAAAGTAATCGGCAAGACTTTATTTTTAGCATATTCGTTGGTTAATATTTTAAAAGTAATCGGTAAGATTTTTATTTTCAACATATTCGTCGCTTACTATTTCGAAAGTAATCGGCATGATTTATTTTCAACACATTCGTCGGTTACTATTTCAAAAGTAATCGGCAAGATTTTTATTTTCAACATATTTGTCGGTTACTATTTTAAAAGTAATCGACAAGATTTTTATTTTCAACATATTCGTCGGTTACTATTTCAAAAGTAATCGGCACGACTTTATTTTCAGCACATTCATTGGTTACTTTTTTAAAAGTAATCGGTAAGATTTTTATTTCCAACATATTCATCGCTTACTATTTCAAAAGTAATCAGCATGATTTATTTTCAGCACATTCGTCGGTTACTGTTTCAAAAGTAATCGGCAAGATTTTTATTTTCAGCATATTGGTCGGTGACTATTTCAAAATTAATCGGCAAGATTTTTATTTTCAACATATTTGTCGGTTACTATTTTAAAAGTAATCGACAAGATTTTTATTTTCAACATATTCGTCGGTTACTATTTCAAAAGTAATCGGCACGACTTTATTTTCAGCACATTCATTGGTTACTTTTTTAAAAGTAATCGGTAAGATTTTTATTTCCAACATATTCATCGCTTACTATTTCAAAAGTAATCAGCATGATTTATTTTCAGCACATTCGTCGGTTACTGTTTCAAAAGTAATCGGCAAGATTTTTATTTTCAGCATATTGGTCGGTGACTATTTCAAAATTAATCGGCAAGATTTTTATTTTCAGCATATTTGTCGGTTACTTTTTCAAAAGTAATCGGCAAGATTTTTTATTTTCAGCATATTTGTCGGTTACTATTTTAAAAGTAATCGACAAGATTTTTATTTTCAACATATTCGTCGGTTACTATTTCAAAAGTAATCGGCAAGACTTTATTTTCAGCATATTCGTTGGTTAATATTTTAAAAGTAATCGGTAAGATTTTTATTTTCAACATATTCGTCGCTTACTATTTCGAAAGTAATCGGCATGATTTATTTTCAGCACATTCGTCGGTTACTATTTCAAAAGTAATCGGCAAGATTTTTATTTTCAGCATATTTGTCGGTTACTATTTTAAAAGTAATCGACAAGATTTTTATTTTCAACATATTCGTCGGTTCCTATTTAAAAAGTAATCGGCAAGACTTTATTTTCAATACATTCGTTGGTTACTATTTTAAAAGTAATCGGTAAGATTTTTATTTTCAACATATTCGTCGCTTACTATTTCGAAAGTAATCGGCATGATTTATTTTCAGCACATTCGTCGGTTACTATTTCAAAAGTAATCGGCAAGATTTTTATTTTCAACATATTTGTCGGTTACTATTTTAAAAGTAATCGACAAGATTTTTATTTTCAACATATTCGTCGGTTACTATTTCAAAAGTAATCAGCAAAATTTTTATATTCAGCATATTCGTCGGTTACTATTTCAAAGGTAATCGGCAAGATTTATTTTCAGCACATTCATCGGTTACTATTTCAAAAGTAATCGGCAAGACTTTATTTTCAACACATTCGTGGGTTACTATTTCAATAGTAATCGGCAAGATTTTTATTTTCAGCATGTACGTCGGTTACTATTTCAAAAGTAATCGGCAAGATTTTTATTTTCAGCATATTTGTCGGTTACTATTTTAAAAGTAATCGGCAAGACTTTATTTTCAGCACATTCGTCGGTTACTATTTCAAAAGTAATCGGCAAGATTTTTATTTTCAACATATTCGTCGGTTACTATTTCAAAAGTAATCGGCAAGACTTTATTTTCAGCACATTCATTGGTTACTTTTTTAAAAGTAATCGGTAAGATTTTTATTTCCACCATATTCATCGCTTACTATTTCAAAAGTAATCAGCATGATTTATTTTCAGCACATTCGTCGGTTACTGTTTCAAAAGTAATCGGCAAGATTTTTATTTTCAGCATATTGGTCGGTGACTATTTCAAAATTAATCGGCAAGATTTTTATTTTCAGCATATTTGTCGGTTACTTTTTCAAAAGTAATCGGCAAGATTTTTTATTTTCAGCATATTTGTCGGTTACTATTTTAAAAGTAATCGACAAGATTTTTATTTTCAACATATTCGTCGGTTACTATTTCAAAAGTAATCGGCAAGACTTTATTTTCAGCATATTCGTTGGTTAATATTTTAAAAGTAATCGGTAAGATTTTTATTTTCAACATATTCGTCGCTTACTATTTCGAAAGTAATCGGCATGATTTATTTTCAGCACATTCGTCGGTTACTATTTCAAAAGTAATCGGCAAGATTTTTATTTTCAGCATATTTGTCGGTTACTATTTTAAAAGTAATCGACAAGATTTTTATTTTCAACATATTCGTCGGTTCCTATTTAAAAAGTAATCGGCAAGACTTTATTTTCAATACATTCGTTGGTTACTATTTTAAAAGTAATCGGTAAGATTTTTATTTTCAACATATTCGTCGCTTACTATTTCGAAAGTAATCGGCATGATTTATTTTCAGCACATTCGTCGGTTACTATTTCAAAAGTAATCGGCAAGATTTTTATTTTCAACATATTTGTCGGTTACTATTTTAAAAGTAATCGACAAGATTTTTATTTTCAACATATTCGTCGGTTACTATTTTAAAAGTAATCAGCAAAATTTTTATATTCAGCATATTCGTCGGTTACTATTTCAAAGGTAATCGGCAAGATTTATTTTCAGCACATTCATCGGTTACTATTTCAAAAGTAATCGGCAAGACTTTATTTTCAACACATTCGTGGGTTACTATTTCAATAGTAATCGGCAAGATTTTTATTTTCAGCATGTACGTCGGTTACTATTTCAAAAGTAATCGGCAAGATTTTTATTTTCAGCATATTTGTCGGTTACTATTTTAAAAGTAATCGGCAAGACTTTATTTTCAGCACATTCGTCGGTTACTATTTCAAAAGTAATCGGCAAGATTTTTATTTTCAACATATTCGTCGGTTACTATTTCAAAAGTAATCGGCAAGACTTTATTTTCAGCACATTCATTGGTTACTTTTTTAAAAGTAATCGGTAAGATTTTTATTTCCACCATATTCATCGCTTACTATTTCAAAAGTAATCAGCATGATTTATTTTCAGCACATTCGTCGGTTACTATTTCAAAAGTAATCGGCAAGATTTTTATTTTCATCATATTGGTCGGTGACTATTTCAAAATTAATCGGCAAGATTTTTATTTTCAGCATATTTGTCGGTTACTTTTTCAAAAGTAATCGGCAAGATTTTTTATTTTCAGCATATTTGTCGGTTACTATTTTAAAAGTAATCGACAAGATTTTTATTTTCAACATATTCGTCGGTTACTATTTCAAAAGTAATCGGCAAGACTTTATTTTCAGCATATTCGTTGGTTAATATTTTAAAAGTAATCGGTAAGATTTTTATTTTCAACATATTCGTCGCTTACTATTTCGAAAGTAATCGGCATGATTTATTTTCAACACATTCGTCGGTTACTATTTCAAAAGTAATCGGCAAGATTTTTATTTTCAACATATTTGTCGGTTACTATTTTAAAAGTAATCGACAAGATTTTTATTTTCAACATATTCGTCGGTTACTATTTCAAAAGTAATCGGCACGACTTTATTTTCAGCACATTCATTGGTTACTTTTTTAAAAGTAATCGGTAAGATTTTTATTTCCAACATATTCATCGCTTACTATTTCAAAAGTAATCAGCATGATTTATTTTCAGCACATTCGTCGGTTACTGTTTCAAAAGTAATCGGCAAGATTTTTATTTTCAGCATATTGGTCGGTGACTATTTCAAAATTAATCGGCAAGATTTTTATTTTCAGCATATTTGTCGGTTACTTTTTCAAAAGTAATCGGCAAGATTTTTTATTTTCAGCATATTTGTCGGTTACTATTTTAAAAGTAATCGACAAGATTTTTATTTTCAACATATTCGTCGGTTACTATTTCAAAAGTAATCGGCAAGACTTTATTTTCAGCATATTCGTTGGTTAATATTTTAAAAGTAATCGGTAAGATTTTTATTTTCAACATATTCGTCGCTTACTATTTCGAAAGTAATCGGCATGATTTATTTTCAGCACATTCGTCGGTTACTATTTCAAAAGTAATCGGCAAGATTTTTATTTTCAGCATATTTGTCGGTTACTATTTTAAAAGTAATCGACAAGATTTTTATTTTCAACATATTCGTCGGTTCCTATTTAAAAAGTAATCGGCAAGACTTTATTTTCAATACATTCGTTGGTTACTATTTTAAAAGTAATCGGTAAGATTTTTATTTTCAACATATTCGTCGCTTACTATTTCGAAAGTAATCGGCATGATTTATTTTCAGCACATTCGTCGGTTACTATTTCAAAAGTAATCGGCAAGATTTTTATTTTCAACATATTTGTCGGTTACTATTTTAAAAGTAATCGACAAGATTTTTATTTTCAACATATTCGTCGGTTACTATTTCAAAAGTAATCAGCAAAATTTTTATATTCAGCATATTCGTCGGTTACTATTTCAAAGGTAATCGGCAAGATTTATTTTCAGCACATTCATCGGTTACTATTTCAAAAGTAATCGGCAAGACTTTATTTTCAACACATTCGTGGGTTACTATTTCAATAGTAATCGGCAAGATTTTTATTTTCAGCATGTACGTCGGTTACTATTTCAAAAGTAATCGGCAAGATTTTTATTTTCAGCATATTTGTCGGTTACTATTTTAAAAGTAATCGGCAAGACTTTATTTTCAGCACATTCGTCGGTTACTATTTCAAAAGTAATCGGCAAGATTTTTATTTTCAACATATTCGTCGGTTACTATTTCAAAAGTAATCGGCAAGACTTTATTTTCAGCACATTCATTGGTTACTTTTTTAAAAGTAATCGGTAAGATTTTTATTTCCACCATATTCATCGCTTACTATTTCAAAAGTAATCAGCATGATTTATTTTCAGCACATTCGTCGGTTACTGTTTCAAAAGTAATCGGCAAGATTTTTATTTTCAGCATATTGGTCGGTGACTATTTCAAAATTAATCGGCAAGATTTTTATTTTCAGCATATTTGTCGGTTACTTTTTCAAAAGTAATCGGCAAGATTTTTTATTTTCAGCATATTTGTCGGTTACTATTTTAAAAGTAATCGACAAGATTTTTATTTTCAACATATTCGTCGGTTACTATTTCAAAAGTAATCGGCAAGACTTTATTTTCAGCATATTCGTTGGTTAATATTTTAAAAGTAATCGGTAAGATTTTTATTTTCAACATATTCGTCGCTTACTATTTCGAAAGTAATCGGCATGATTTATTTTCAGCACATTCGTCGGTTACTATTTCAAAAGTAATCGGCAAGATTTTTATTTTCAGCATATTTGTCGGTTACTATTTTAAAAGTAATCGACAAGATTTTTATTTTCAACATATTCGTCGGTTCCTATTTAAAAAGTAATCGGCAAGACTTTATTTTCAATACATTCGTTGGTTACTATTTTAAAAGTAATCGGTAAGATTTTTATTTTCAACATATTCGTCGCTTACTATTTCGAAAGTAATCGGCATGATTTATTTTCAGCACATTCGTCGGTTACTATTTCAAAAGTAATCGGCAAGATTTTTATTTTCAACATATTTGTCGGTTACTATTTTAAAAGTAATCGACAAGATTTTTATTTTCAACATATTCGTCGGTTACTATTTTAAAAGTAATCAGCAAAATTTTTATATTCAGCATATTCGTCGGTTACTATTTCAAAGGTAATCGGCAAGATTTATTTTCAGCACATTCATCGGTTACTATTTCAAAAGTAATCGGCAAGACTTTATTTTCAACACATTCGTGGGTTACTATTTCAATAGTAATCGGCAAGATTTTTATTTTCAGCATGTACGTCGGTTACTATTTCAAAAGTAATCGGCAAGATTTTTATTTTCAGCATATTTGTCGGTTACTATTTTAAAAGTAATCGGCAAGACTTTATTTTCAGCACATTCGTCGGTTACTATTTCAAAAGTAATCGGCAAGATTTTTATTTTCAACATATTCGTCGGTTACTATTTCAAAAGTAATCGGCAAGACTTTATTTTCAGCACATTCATTGGTTACTTTTTTAAAAGTAATCGGTAAGATTTTTATTTCCACCATATTCATCGCTTACTATTTCAAAAGTAATCAGCATGATTTATTTTCAGCACATTCGTCGGTTACTATTTCAAAAGTAATCGGCAAGATTTTTATTTTCATCATATTGGTCGGTGACTATTTCAAAATTAATCGGCAAGATTTTTATTTTCAGCATATTTGTCGGTTACTTTTTCAAAAGTAATCGGCAAGATTTTTTATTTTCAGCATATTTGTCGGTTACTATTTTAAAAGTAATCGACAAGATTTTTATTTTCAACATATTCGTCGGTTACTATTTCAAAAGTAATCGGCAAGACTTTATTTTCAGCATATTCGTTGGTTAATATTTTAAAAGTAATCGGTAAGATTTTTATTTTCAACATATTCGTCGCTTACTATTTCGAAAGTAATCGGCATGATTTATTTTCAACACATTCGTCGGTTACTATTTCAAAAGTAATCGGCAAGATTTTTATTTTCAACATATTTGTCGGTTACTATTTTAAAAGTAATCGACAAGATTTTTATTTTCAACATATTCGTCGGTTACTATTTCAAAAGTAATCGGCACGACTTTATTTTCAGCACATTCATTGGTTACTTTTTTAAAAGTAATCGGTAAGATTTTTATTTCCAACATATTCATCGCTTACTATTTCAAAAGTAATCAGCATGATTTATTTTCAGCACATTCGTCGGTTACTGTTTCAAAAGTAATCGGCAAGATTTTTATTTTCAGCATATTGGTCGGTGACTATTTCAAAATTAATCGGCAAGATTTTTATTTTCAGCATATTTGTCGGTTACTTTTTCAAAAGTAATCGGCAAGATTTTTTATTTTCAGCATATTTGTCGGTTACTATTTTAAAAGTAATCGACAAGATTTTTATTTTCAACATATTCGTCGGTTACTATTTCAAAAGTAATCGGCAAGACTTTATTTTCAGCATATTCGTTGGTTAATATTTTAAAAGTAATCGGTAAGATTTTTATTTTCAACATATTCGTCGCTTACTATTTCGAAAGTAATCGGCATGATTTATTTTCAGCACATTCGTCGGTTACTATTTCAAAAGTAATCGGCAAGATTTTTATTTTCAGCATATTTGTCGGTTACTATTTTAAAAGTAATCGACAAGATTTTTATTTTCAACATATTCGTCGGTTCCTATTTAAAAAGTAATCGGCAAGACTTTATTTTCAATACATTCGTTGGTTACTATTTTAAAAGTAATCGGTAAGATTTTTATTTTCAACATATTCGTCGCTTACTATTTCGAAAGTAATCGGCATGATTTATTTTCAGCACATTCGTCGGTTACTATTTCAAAAGTAATCGGCAAGATTTTTATTTTCATCGACAAGATTTTTATTTTCAACATATTCGTCGGTTACTATTTCAAAAGTAATCGGCAAGACTTTATTTTCAGCATATTCCTTTGTTACTATTTCAAAAGTAATCGGTAAGATTTTTATTTTCAACATATTCGTCGGTTAATATTTCAAAGGTAATCGACATGATTTATTTTCAGTACATTCGTTGGTTACTATTTTAAAAGTAATCGGTAAGATTTTTATTTTCAACATATTCGTCGCTTACTATTTCGAAAGTAATCGGCATGATTTATTTTCAGCACATTCGTCGGTTACTATTTCAAAAGTAATCGGCAAGATTTTTATTTTCAGCATATTCGTCGGTGACTATTTCAAAAGTAATCGGCATGATTTATTTTCAGCACATTCGTCAGGTTACTATTTCAAAAGTAATCGGCAAGACTTTTATTTTCAGCACATTTGACGGTTACTATTTCAATAGTAATTGGCATGATTTATTTTCAGCACATTTGTCGGTTACTATTTCAAAAGTAATCGGCAAAACTTTATATTCAACACATTCGTCGGTTACTATTTCAAAAGTAATCGGCAAGACTTTATTTTCAGCATATTCCTTTGTTACTATTTCAAAAGTAATCGGTAAGATTTTTATTTTCAACATATTCGTCGGTTAATATTTCAAAGGTAATCGGCATGATTTATTTTCAGTACATTCGTTGGTTACTATTTTAAAAGTAATCGGTAAGATTTTTATTTTCAACATATTCGTCGCTTACTATTTCGAGAGTAATCGGCATGATTTATTTTCAGCACATTCGTCGGTTACTATTTCAAAAGTAATCGGCAAGATTTTTATTTTCAGCATATTCGTCGGTGACTATTTCAAAAGTAATCGGCATGATTTATTTTCAGCACATTCGTCAGGTTACTATTTCAAAAGTAATCGGCAAGACTTTTATTTTCAGCACATTTGACGGTTACTATTTCAATAGTAATTGGCATGATTTATTTTCAGCACATTTGTCGGTTACTATTTCAAAAGTAATCGGCATGATCTATTTTCTGCACATTCGTCGGTTACTATTTCAAAAGTAATCAGCAAAATTTTTATATTCAGCATATTCGTCGGTTACTATTTCAAAGGTAATCGGCAAGATTTATTTTCAGCACATTCGTCGGTTACTATTTCAAAAGTAATCGGCAAGACTTTATTTTCAACACATTCGTGGGTTACTATTTCAATAGTAATCGGCAAGATTTTTATTTTCAGCATGTACGTCGGTTATTATTTCAAAAGTAATCGGCAAGATTTTATTTTCAGTACATTCGTTGGTTACTATTTTAAAAGTAATCGGTAAGATTTTTATTTTCAACATATTCGTCGCTTACTATTTCGAAAGTAATCGGCATGATTTATTTTCAGCACATTCGTTGGTTACTATTTCAAAAGTAATCGGCAAGATTTTTATTTTCAACATATTTGTCGGTTACTATTTTAAAAGTAATCGACAAGATTTTTATTTTCAACATATTCGACGGTTACTATTTCAAAAGTAATCGGCAAGACTTTATTTTCAGCATATTCCTTTGTTACTATTTCAAAAGTAATCGGTAAGATTTTTATTTTCAACATATTCGTCGGTTAATATTTCAAAGGTAATCGGCATGATTTGTTTTCAGTACATTCGTTGGTTACTATTTTAAAAGTAATCGGTAAGATTTTTATTTTCAACATATTCGTCGCTTACTATTTCGAGAGTAATCGGCATGATTTATTTTCAGCACATTCGTCGGTTACTATTTCAAAAGCAATCGGCAAGATTTTTATTTTTAGCATATTCGTCGGTGACTATTTCAAAAGTAATCGGCATGATTTATTTTCAGCACATTCGTCAGGTTACTATTTCAAAAGTAATCGGCAAGACTTTTATTTTCAGCACATTTGACGGTTACTATTTCAATAGTAATTGGCATGATTTATTTTCAGCACATTCGTCGGTTACTATTTCAAAAGTAATCAGCAAAATTTTTATATTCAGCATATTCGTCGGTTACTATTTCAAAGGTAATCGGCAAGATTTATTTTCAGCACATTCGTCGGTTACTATTTCAAAAGTAATCGGCAAGACTTTATTTTCAACACATTCGTGGGTTACTATTTCAATAGTAATCGGCAAGATTTTTATTTTCAGCATGTACGTCGGTTACTATTTCAAAAGTAATCGGCAAGATTTTTATTTTCAGCATATTTGTCGGTTACTATTTTAAGAGTAATCGGCAAGACTTTATTTTCAGCACATTCGTCGGTTACTATTTCAAAAGTAATCGGCAAGATTTTTATTTTCAACATATTCGTCGGTTACTATTTCAAAAGTAATCGGCAAGACTTTATTTTCAGCACATTCATTGGTTACTTTTTTAAAAGTAATCGGTAAGATTTTTATTTCCAACATATTCATTGCTTACTATTTCAAAAGTAATCAGCATGATTTATTTTCAGCACATTCGTCGGTTACTATTTCAAAAGTAATCGGCAAGATTTTTATTTTCATCATATTGGTCGGTGACTATTTCAAAATTAATCGGCAAGATTTTTATTTTCAGCATATTTGTCGGTTACTTTTTCAAAAGTAATCGGCAAGATTTTTTATTTTCAGCATATTTGTCGGTTACTATTTTAAAAGTAATCGACAAGATTTTTATTTTCAACATATTCGTCGGTTACTATTTCAAAAGTAATCGGCAAGACTTTATTTTCAGCATATTCGTTGGTTAATATTTTAAAAGTAATCGGTAAGATTTTTATTTTCAACATATTCGTCGCTTACTATTTCGAAAGTAATCGGCATGATTTATTTTCAACACATTCGTCGGTTACTATTTCAAAAGTAATCGGCAAGATTTTTATTTTCAACATATTTGTCGGTTACTATTTTAAAAGTAATCGACAAGATTTTTATTTTCAACATATTCGTCGGTTACTATTTCAAAAGTAATCGGCACGACTTTATTTTCAGCACATTCATTGGTTACTTTTTTAAAAGTAATCGGTAAGATTTTTATTTCCAACATATTCATCGCTTACTATTTCAAAAGTAATCAGCATGATTTATTTTCAGCACATTCGTCGGTTACTGTTTCAAAAGTAATCGGCAAGATTTTTATTTTCAGCATATTGGTCGGTGACTATTTCAAAATTAATCGGCAAGATTTTTATTTTCAGCATATTTGTCGGTTACTTTTTCAAAAGTAATCGGCAAGACTTTATTTTCAGCATATTCGTTGGTTAATATTTTAAAACTAATCGGTAAGATTTTTATTTTCAACATATTCGTCGCTTACTATTTCGAAAGTAATCGGCATGATTTATTTTCAGCACATTCGTCGGTTACTATTTCAAAAGTAATCTGCAAGATTTTTATTTTCAGCATATTTGTCGGTTACTATTTTAAAAGTAATCGACAAGATTTTTATTTTCAACATATTCGTCGGTTACTATTTCAAAAGTAATCGGCAAGACTTTATTTTCAGCATATTCGTTGGTTAATATTTTAAAACTAATCGGTAAGATTTTTATTTTCAACATATTCGTCGCTTACTATTTCGAAAGTAATCGGCATGATTTATTTTCAGCACATTCGTCGGTTACTATTTCAAAAGTAATCTGCAAGATTTTTATTTTCAGCATATTTGTCGGTTGCTATTTTAAAAGTAATCGACAAGATTTTTATTTTCAACATATTCGTCGGTTCCTATTTAAAAAGTAATCGGCAAGACTTTATTTTCAGTACATTCGTTGGTTACTATTTTAAAAGTAATCGGTAAGATTTTTATTTTCAACATATTCGTCGCTTACTATTTCGAAAGTAATCGGCATGATTTATTTTCAGCACATTCGTCGGTTACTATTTCAAAAGTAATCGGCAAGATTTTTATTTTCAACATATTTGTCGGTTACTATTTTAAAAGTAATCGACAAGATTTTTATTTTCAACATATTTGTCGGTTACTATTTCAAAAGTAATCGGCAAGACTTTATTTTCAGCATATTCCTTTGTTACTATTTCAAAAGTAATCGGTAAGATTTTTATTTTCAACATATTCGTCGGTTAATATTTCAAAGGTAATCGACATGATTTATTTTCAGTACATTCGTTGGTTACTATTTTAAAAGTAATCGGTAAGATTTTTATTTTCAACATATTCGTCGCTTACTATTTCGAAAGTAATCGGCATGATTTATTTTCAGCACATTTGTCGGTTACTATTTCAAAAGTAATAGGCAAGATTTTTATTTTCAGCATATTCGTCGGTGACTATTTCAAAAGTAATCGGCATGATTTATTTTCAGCACATTCGTCAGGTTACTATTTCAAAAGTAATCGGCAAGACTTTTATTTTCAGCACATTTGACGGTTACTATTTCAATAGTAATTGGCATGATTTATTTTCAGCACATTCGTCGGTTACTATTTCAAAAGTAATCTGCAAGATTTTTATTTTCAGCATATTTGTCGGTTACTATTTTAAAAGTAATCGACAAGATTTTTATTTTCAACATATTCGTCGGTTACTATTTCAAAAGTAATCGGCAAGACTTTATTTTCAGCATATTCGTTGGTTAATATTTTAAAACTAATCGGTAAGATTTTTATTTTCAACATATTCGTCGCTTACTATTTCGAAAGTAATCGGCATGATTTATTTTCAGCACATTCGTCGGTTACTATTTCAAAAGTAATCTGCAAGATTTTTATTTTCAGCATATTTGTCGGTTACTATTTTAAAAGTAATCGACAAGATTTTTATTTTCAACATATTCGTCGGTTCCTATTTAAAAAGTAATCGGCAAGACTTTATTTTCAGTACATTCGTTGGTTACTATTTTAAAAGTAATCGGTAAGATTTTTATTTTCAACATATTCGTCGCTTACTATTTCGAAAGTAATCGGCATGATTTATTTTCAGCACATTCGTCGGTTACTATTTCAAAAGTAATCGGCAAGATTTTTATTTTCAACATATTTGTCGGTTACTATTTTAAAAGTAATCGACAAGATTTTTATTTTCAACATATTTGTCGGTTACTATTTCAAAAGTAATCGGCAAGACTTTATTTTCAGCATATTCCTTTGTTACTATTTCAAAAGTAATCGGTAAGATTTTTATTTTCAACATATTCGTCGGTTAATATTTCAAAGGTAATCGACATGATTTATTTTCAGTACATTCGTTGGTTACTATTTTAAAAGTAATCGGTAAGATTTTTATTTTCAACATATTCGTCGCTTACTATTTCGAAAGTAATCGGCATGATTTATTTTCAGCACATTCGTCGGTTACTATTTCAAAAGTAATCGGCAAGATTTTTATTTTCAGCATATTCGTCGGTGACTATTTCAAAAGTAATCGGCATGATTTATTTTCAGCACATTCGTCAGGTTACTATTTCAAAAGTAATCGGCAAGACTTTTATTTTCAGCACATTTGACGGTTACTATTTCAATAGTAATTGGCATGATTTATTTTCAGCACATTTGTCGGTTACTATTTCAAAAGTAATCGGCAAAACTTTATATTCAACACATTCGTCGGTTACTATTTCAAAGGTAATCGGCATGATCTATTTTCTGCACATTCGTCGGTTACTATTTCAAAAGTAATCAGCAAAATTTTTATATTCAGCATATTCGTCGGTTACTATTTCAAAGGTAATCGGCAAGATTTATTTTCAGCACATTCGTCGGTTACTATTTCAAAAGTAATCGGCAAGACTTTATTTTCAACACATTCGTGGGTTACTATTTCAATAGTAATCGGCAAGATTTTTATTTTCAGCATATTTGTCGGTTACTATTTTAAAAGTAATCGACAAGATTTTTATTTTCAACATATTTGTCGGTTACTATTTTAAAAGTAATCGACAAGATTTTTATTTTCAACATATTCGTCGGTTACTATTTCAAAAGTAATCGGCAAGACTTTATTTTCAGCATATTCGTTGGTTAATATTTTAAAAGTAATCGGTAAGATTTTTATTTTCAACATATTCGTCGCTTACTATTTCGAAAGTAATCGGCATGATTTATTTTCAACACATTCGTCGGTTACTATTTTAAAAGTAATCGACAAGATTTTTATTTTCAACATATTCGTCGGTTACTATTTCAAAAGTAATCGGCAAGACTTTATTTTCAGCATATTCCTTTGTTACTATTTCAAAAGTAATCGGTAAGATTTTTATTTTCAACATATTCGTCGGTTAATATTTCAAAGGTAACCGGCATGATTTATTTTCAGTACATTCGTTGGTTACTATTTTAAAAGTAATCGGTAAGATTTTTATTTTCAACATATTCGTCGCTTACTATTTCGAAAGTAATCGGCATGATTTATTTTCAACACATTCGTCGGTTACTATTTCAAAAGTAATCGGCAAGATTTTTATTTTCAACATATTTGTCGGTTACTATTTTAAAAGTAATCGACAAGATTTTTATTTTCAACATATTCGTCGGTTACTATTTCAAAAGTAAACGGCAAGACTTTATTTTCAGCACATTCATTGGTTACTTTTTTAAAAGTAATCGGTAAGATTTTTATTTCCAACATATTCATCGCTTACTATTTCAAAAGTAATCAGCATGATTTATTTTCAGCACATTCGTCGGTTACTGTTTCAAAAGTAATCGGCAAGATTTTTATTTTCAGCATATTGGTCGGTGACTATTTCAAAATTAATCGGCAAGATTTTTATTTTCAGCATATTTGTCGGTTACTTTTTCAAAAGTAATCGGCAAGATTTTTTATTTTTCAGCATATTTGTCGGTTACTATTTTAAAAGTAATCGACAAGATTTTTATTTTCAACATATTCGTCGGTTACTATTTCAAAAGTAATCGGCAAGACTTTATTTTCAGCATATTCGTTGGTTAATATTTTAAAAGTAATCGGTAAGATTTTTATTTTCAACATATTCGTCGCTTACTATTTCGAAAGTAATCGGCATGATTTATTTTCAGCACATTCGTCGGTTACTATTTCAAAAGTAATCGGCAAGATTTTTATTTTCAGCATATTTGTCGGTTACTATTTTAAAAGTAATCTGTTGGAACAAAGGGTGTTTCACAAGTATACCACTTAAGTTTTGATGATAACAAGGTATTAAAAATTATCAATTGGATTTGCTAAACATTTATTCAAGTGTGCAGGACCATTAATCAAAGATTTATTTACAAGAGGTTCTGTTTGAATAAATTTAAAGAGCAAAGGAAATCTTAAACTGAAGCTTGAAGAATATCTGACTGAAAGAGCTCCTGGAAATTCAGAGTCAGAATGCGTCTGAAGAAAGAGCTTCTGAAGATGAAGTCATCAGAAGCAAGTTCATCAGAGGCAGACTCATCAGAAGCAAATGGTATCCAGAAGCAAAGATTCTTCAGACACCAAGAAGCATTGACAAAGTACAGTGTACGAAAAGTACAACCACTATGCCTACGTTTGTCCCTGCAACCACCAACTCTGCACAGTGTCTTCTATACACGACAAGAATAACAGTAACTGTAGCAGAAACTTTTCCTTATTTGAGGGAATGGATTTGAATTTGATTTCATTGTACAAGCCTCAAATCAAGCAAAGGATCAAGGGTGTCAAATCAGCTTCGGTAAAGAAAAGTTGATGAGCTGGCTGTTCTCCAACGTCTCTCAAAACCTCTATAAATAGAGCTGAAGACTTGAAGAATTGTAACATATGTATCAGAACGATATACACGCGAATTGAATTCTTATCTCATATTCTAAGTCGCAAAATCTGCTCATCAACAACTTAGATAATTCTTACAAAAGCTCACATTTTAGAATTTCTAAGTATCTAAGAAAACAGAGTCTGTTCTGTTTCATTTTGTTTTGTGAATACCTCTGATAGTATATCAAGTATTCAAAACTCTTTTCAATTCTTTGTAATTGTTTTAAAGTCTCTTGCTTGTGGGCTTGAGCATCTGAAGTCTCATTCTTGTGTGATTGAGCAAAGGAAGTCTCTTACTTGTGTGTTTGAGCAATTTGTAATTTGATATTACATTTTAGTGAAACTCTCCTTGGAAGTGCAAGGGGGACAGGACTACTTCCGGTTTGTGGAAGGAACCTGTATAAAATTGTTTGTGTCTTCTTTCTTTCTTGCATCTGATCTCTATTCCGCTGCTGAGACTCTGAACTCTGATTAGAGTCTGAACTCCATCAGACTCTGAATCCTGAGAACAGTGCTTTTTTTTCGTAAGAAAGAAACGTTTTTGAAAACACAATTCAACCCCCCCTTCTTGTGTTTTTCCCACCTTCAGTTGGTATCAGAGCTTCGGCTCTGTAGTTAGCACTTAACCGTGTTACAGTAAACGATCGGTGAAAAACATGTCTGGGGATGAAGCTTCTGCATCTGGTTCTGGTTCTGGTTTTGGTTCTGGAGCTGCTGTGCAGTATGACTACAGCAATATCAACAAAAGTGAAAGATCTTCAAATCACAACAAACCTCCTATGTTTAATGGTGATCCTGAAATGTTTTCTTGGTGGAAAACCAAGATGTATAGTCACATCATGGGAATGGATGAAGAGTTGTGGGATGTTCTTGAAGATGGTGTTGGTGATCTGAGGCTAGATGAAGAAGGAGCTGCTCTTGATAGGAAAGCTCACACTTCTGAGCAGAAAAAGCTTTATAAGAAACATCATACGATCAGAGGCATTCTTGTGGCTGCCTTACCTCATAAAGAGTACTTAAAGATGAGTGACAAATCAACAGCAAAGGCTATGTTCACCTCATTGTGCTCACTTTATGAGGGTAACAAGAAAGTCAGAGAAGCCAAGGCTACTATGCTTGTTCATCAGTATGAGTTGTTCAGAATGAAGGAGGATGAAAACATTGAGACCATGTACTCAAGGTTTCAGACTCTTGTTTCTGGACTTCAGATTCTGAAGAAAAGCTACGTAACGTCTGATCATGTGAACAAGATTCTGAGAAGTTTACCTGCAAAGTGGAGACCAAAAGTGACAGCCATTGAGGAAGCTAAAGATTTAAACACCTTGAGTGTTGAGGATCTCATAAGCTCCTTGAAATGTCATGAAATAGGTCTTAATGAGCAAGAACCTGTCAAGAAGTCCAAATCCATCGCACTAAAGTCCAGAGGCAAGTCAAGTAAGGCTCTGAAGGCTTTGGAGTCTGAAGAAGAATCTACATCTGAAGATTCTGATGAAGACTCTGAGATTGTTCAAGAGATGGCTATGCTCACAAACAGATTACAATACCTTGCTAAGAAGAACAAGAAGTTTATGAACAAAGGTAGTAATCACAAAAGTTCAAGAAAGGAAGATCAGAAAGGTTGCTTCAACTGTAAAAAGGTTGGACACTTCATTGCTGAATGTCCAGACTTGCAGAAAGAGAAATCCAAAGAAAAATCTAAGAAAGCGTTCTTCAAATCTAACAAATTCAAGAAGCAATTCAAGAAGAGCTTGATGGCAACTTGGGAGGATCTGGATAATGAGTCTGAGTCTGACAAAGATGATGCTGAAGATGAAGCTAAAATAGCTCTGGCTTTGGTAGCTACTGCTGATAACAAAGAAGAATCATCTGATGCTGAGTCAAGTACAGATTCTGAAACTGAGGTATATTCTAAACTCACCAGATCTGAATTAATTGATTCCCTCAAAGAACTTCTTTGTCATTATGAAAACCAATCCACTGAGTTGAGGAGAGTTAAGCAACGATACAATAAGCTGCTGAAACTCCATGAATCAACTAAGACGGAAATGGAAGCTTTAAAACAAGAAAATTATAACTTGAAAACAATGACAAAGAAGGGTGATAATAAAATCATGACTGAGCAGGATGCTGCTCTTCAGGAGTTTATTAACACAGGAATTGATAGAACCAAAGTTGCATCCATGATTTATAGCATAAATCAGAACAACAAAAAGGGAATTGGTTTCACAGGAGGAAACTCTAGTGAAGTAATTTTAAAACCTTGTTCTGATAACATCAAAGAAGGTCTGAAAACTCATTTTGTGTCTGAATCTGAAAAGGCTTCTCATTCAAAATCTAAGTCTTCAAATTCAGAGGAATTGACTAAGTCAAAACCTAAGAGTTATAAGACAAAGGTCATGAATGACTCTAAATCAAAAGCTCCAACGTTACAGATTCTGAAAAGATCAGAACCCATCAAACAGGTTCTGAAGAAAACAGAGTCTGAAACTCAAAAGCCTAGATTTCAGAGAAAAGAAGCTATTTTTGCTAAGTCACATTCTAAGACTAAAGGTTCTGAACCCAAAGTCTGGAGGAAGACTGACAAAGAAAAACTCAGACAGAATACACAAAAGAGATTCAGAACTTCTAGGACTAACCCAAAAGGACCCATGAAAGTATGGGTACCTAAGACACAAATTGTTGATGCTGCAGATATGTCTAAAAGGAAATACAAAGCAGAAGTCCTGGTATCTGGACAGTGGCTGCTCGCGACATATGACGGGAGAAAAGTCTATGTTCCTAACCCTGACCATGAAAGAGGGAGGAACTGTGGGATTTGGAGGAAACCAAACTGGCAAAATCATTGGTACTGGAACAATTGGTAATTCCTCAGTCTCAATCAATAATGTGTGGTTTGTAGATGGACTAAGGCATAACCTACTTAGCATAAGTCAATTTTGTGATAATGGTTATGACGTCTTGTTTAATAAGAACAACTGCACAGTAATCAACACTGATGACCAGTCTGTAGTGTTTAAGGGAAAGAGAAAGAACAATGTCTATAAGATAAATTTTTCAGAACTGACTGATCAGAAGGTGTTTTGCCTCCTGTCAGTGAGTAATAAGAAATGGCTGTGGCACAGAAGGTTGGGACATGCTAACTGGAGATTAATCTCCAAGCTTAGCAAGTTACAACTTGTCAAAGGGCTACCAGACATTGATTATCATTCAGATGCACTTTGTGGTGCATGTCAGAAAGGAAAAATTGTTAAAAATTCTTTCAAACCTAAAGACATTGTTTCTACCTCCAGACCCTTAGAACTACTCCATATTGATTTATTTGGACCAGTCAGTACTGCATCCATATATGGAAGTAAATATGGATTGGTGATTGTTGATGATTACAGTAGATGGAGTTGGGTTAAGTTTCTCAAATCTAAAGATGATTCATATGATGTGTTCACAAAATTCTGTATTCAAGTCCAATCTGAAAAAGAACTTAAAATTCTAAAAGTCAGAAGTGATCATGGGGGAGAATTTGAAAATGAGCCATTTGAAATATTTTGTGAAAAATTTGGAATTGTCCATGAATTCTCTTCTCCTAGAACTCCACAACAAAATGGAGTTGTAGAAAGAAAGAATAGGACTCTTCAAGAAATGGCAAGAACCATGATTCATGAAAACAATCTGGCAAAACATTTTTGGGCAGAAGCAGTGAACACAGCATGTTATGTTCAGAACCGGATCTACATCAGACCCATCCTGAACAAAACAGCATATGAACTCTTTAAAGGTAGGAAACCCAACATTTCTTATTTTCATCAATTTGGATGTACTTGTTACGTCTTGAACAATAAAGTCTATCTGAAGAAATTTGATGCAAAAGCTCAAAAGGGAATCTTTCTAGGTTACTCTGAG
The DNA here is from genome assembly GCA_958299785.1 of Medicago lupulina. Classification (NCBI taxonomy): domain Eukaryota; kingdom Viridiplantae; phylum Streptophyta; class Magnoliopsida; order Fabales; family Fabaceae; genus Medicago; species Medicago lupulina. The sequence continues at coordinate 614,507 of CATQJP010000005.1, forward strand.
AGATCTAAGGCATACAGACTGTATAACTTGGAAACACTTTGTGTTGAAGAGTCTATACATGTCAAGTTTGATGACAAAGAGCCTGGAAGTCAAATTCCAGAGCAAAGTGAAAATAATGCAGGTTCAGAAGAGTCTGATGATTGTTCAGAACCTGATCAAGCTCCAGAGGCACATGAAACTTCAGAAGCTGTGACTGCTCCTGATGTCCCTATTGCTGAAGCTTCTGAAGAAAATCAAAATGATTCACAGCAAGTTATCCAATCCAAAAATTCATTCAAATACAAGTCTTCTCATCCTGAGGATCAGATCATTGGTAGCAAAGAAAGCCCCAGAAGAACTAGATCACATTTCAGACCTGAAGAGTCTGCCCTGGGTCTGCTATCCATGATGGAACCTACTACAGTTGATGAAGCATTAGCTGATGATGGATGGATCTTAGCAATGCAAGATGAGCTCAATCAATTTAAAAGGAATGACGTATGGGATCTTGTATCTAAGCCTGAACACAAGAACATTATTGGAACTAAATGGGTGTTTAGGAACAAGCTAGATGAACAGGGAGAAGTAATTAGAAACAAAGCCAGACTTGTTGCTCAAGGATACAGCCAACAAGAAGGCATTGATTACACTGAAACTTTTGCTCCAGTTGCGAGATTGGAAGCAATCAGGTTACTTCTTTCCTACGCAGTAAATCACAACATAACTTTGTATCAAATGGACGTTAAAAGCGCATTTCTCAATGGAGTCATATCTGAAGAAGTGTTTGTAAAACAACCACCTGGTTTTGAGGATTTAAAACATCCTGACTATGTTTATAAGCTAAAGAAATCTCTCTATGGTCTGAAACAAGCTCCCAGAGCTTGGTATGACAGACTGAGTAATTTCTTGCTTAAAAATGATTTTAAAAGAGGTCAGGTTGATACAACACTCTTCAAGAAGACACTTGAGAAAGACATTCTGATTGTACAAATTTATGTTGATGATATTATTTTTGGTTCAACTAATAGATCTCTTTGCAAGGAATTTTCTAAGATGATGCAGGAAGAATTTGAAATGAGCATGATGGGAGAACTGAAGTTCTTTCTAGGAATTCAGATCAATCAGTGCAAAGAAGGAGTGTATGTTCATCAGTCCAAGTATACCAGAGAGCTTCTGAAAAAATTTAATCTTGAAGACTGCAAGGAAATGAACACTCCAATGCATCCTACCTGCACTCTGAACAAAGAAGATCAAGGAACCAAAGTTGATCAAAAGCTGTATCGAGGTATGATTGGTTCTCTGTTGTATCTCACTGCATCTAGACCTGATATTTTGTTCAGTGTCTGTCTCTGTGCAAGATTTCAATCAGATCCTAGAGAATCACATTTAACTGCGGTTAAGAGAATCTTTAGATATCTGAAAGGAACAACTAATCTTGGACTTCTTTACAAGAAATCTTCAGATTATAAGCTAGTTGGATTCTGTGATGCTGACTATGCTGGTGACAGGATTGAAAGAAAATCAACCAGTGGAAACTGTCAGTTTCTTGGTGAGAATCTGATATCCTGGGCCAGTAAGAGACAAGCAACTATTGCTTTGTCAACAGCAGAAGCAGAATACATCTCAGCTGCTAGTTGTTGCACACAACTGCTTTGGATGAAACATCAGTTAGAAGACTACCAAATAACTGAAAACTGTATCCCAATTTATTGTGACAATACTGCTGCTATTTGTCTATCTAAAAATCCTATTCTTCATTCAAGAGCCAAACACATTGAAATCAAACATCACTTTATCAGAGACTATGTTCAAAAGGGGATATTAGATATTCAATTTATTGATACTGATCATCAGTGGGCTGATATCTTTACAAAACCTTTAACCGTTGAAAGATTTGATTTTATAAAGAAAAATTTGAACATGCATTTTGTCCCTGAGTAATGTTTGACTCTGAATGAAAAATCAGACTCTGAAAATTATCAGACGTTGAATAAGTTTCAGACTCTCCTAGAAGAATCTGAAAAGACTCAGCCTCTGAGAAAATTATCAGACCCTGAAAAGGAATCTTTTTGTGACTCTGAAAGTACTGGGAAGTGGAAAGGTTTTCGTTACTTTGTGTAGGCTTCTGACACGTCTATCTGCATTGGGAAACAACGCTTTTTAAGGGCAATGATGGTTTTTCTTTCTCAATATTTTTCGCGCCCCTCAAGTCATTAATACGCATGTTTGGCTATTACTTCTGAATGTGAAGAGTTGTTTTTCAAATCACTATATATACCAAACACACACTACTCACTCACTTTCCTACACTTTTAAGTCTTAAGCAGTTACGTTTTAAAGAATCAACTTTCTCTCTTCTCTCAAACTTAGAAACCCAAAACCCCCAAACTTCATCTTCTCCAAATGGCTTCGTCTACGAGCGGTTCAAGTTCTAAATCAAACATCTCCATTAAACCTGTAACCGTTCCTCTTCAAATGGGTTCGTTGGTCGTTCAAATTGAATCACCAGTGGATTTCGCTTCTTTAAAGAGAAACAAGGTTGATATGGAAGCGTTTATCTCTGCTCAAAGGATGACTGGGTACTTTCAGATGTTAAATGGTCCAACGTATGTAAATCTGGTAAAGGAATTCTGGGTTAGGGCTGAAGTTTTTGATGTTGATTCAGCCAAGGCAGAAGAAAAGGAAGCTGTGTTAAGAAACCCCTCTTTGAGAAGCAAAACAAGAAAAGAAATGGGTCTTGAACCTTTTCACGGCCTTGAAATTAAATCTGCTGTGATGGGTATCCCTGTATCTATCACTGAAGAAGTGATTGCTCAGGCATGCAGGATGCCTATGGAAGGAAGGTTTCAGTGGAACGTCAGCAGCAAAGACGCCATGCTGGGCAGTTTTACAAGACTGCTGCTGAAAGGAAACCCTGCAACCAGGTTGGTTGAAATGGATATAGAGCACAGGGTGCTTCTGAAGATTATGAATGAGTGCTTCTTCCAGAAGGGAGGAGGTGCTGACCAACCTAACTCTGATCATAAACTGGTGCTGTATTTCTTGGCTGGATTTCAACCAATCAATCTTCCAAAATATATCATGCATCATTTATGCTGGGCTGTCAAGGAAGCCTATAAAGGAAAAAGGAAACAAATCCCTTGTGGAAGACTTCTATCTGAAATCTTCTACCAAGGAGGTGTTCTGAGAACTCTGGAGACGTTCAATCTGGCGTCAGACAGAGTGCTGGGTGTCTCTACTGGGAGGATGATAAATGGCACATCCCTCTACAACATGAAGGCCATTACATCAATCCTGACTGACTCGAAGGATTTGAAGGAGTCTGAAGCCCCTCTTCCTCTCATCAGAAATTTTCCCTCTGTTCTTAAAGAAAACAATCCTGAAGCATTATCTGCTTATTTAGCAGCTTTTGCTAAGGAGTCTGGAGAAGCCCAGAGGAAATCTGAAGTTGCTGTGGCCAGAAAGCAGAAGGCTGCTAATACTCAAGCAACTACCTTTGGAACTGTGACTACTCCAAAGAGGAAAAGAGGAAAGGCTGAGTCAAACATTGAGGAAAGATTTCAACAAGCCCAGGAAGAAAAAGAAGCTGGCTTTGTTGAGACTGTAAGACCACTCAAAAGGCTAGCAACTGGGGAGATTGTGATGCCTATGTTTGAACCCACTCCTGAACAACAGAAGAGGACTGAAGAGCACTATCAGAACCTTAAAAATGAGAAGAAAAGGTTAAAAGCCCAATACCGGATTGATAGAGACAAGACTCTGGAAGCTATGGGCATTGATCATGATGAAGATCAACATCTCATTGAGAAGGTTATTGAGGCTCAGAATTTGGCCAAGAAGCTGGAAGAAAGTGCTATGAAGGGAGCTCAGCAGGTTCTGCAAGAAACCTCAAGGACTTCTGAAGCTGTTACCTCAGATGCTGTTCCTCAAGAGATTGCTTCAGTAGCTGCTGGGTCTTCACCAGTAATCCGGACGAGTGTTTCTCTCCCGGACAAATCAGTCACTGGGATTACATCAGAAGCTGCTGCTTCAGAGGCTGCTGCCTCAGACGTTCCCAAGACATCTAAGGTAACTCAGAATCCAATTCCTCCACTCTCTACCTTCACTTCATCTTCTACAGACTCTGACTTAGACAATGCACCTCTAAGTCAGAAATTCAAAATATCCATGCCTGTACCCAAGGCCAAAAGAACCCTCAAAACCAAAACTACCACTACAAAATCCAAACCTTCTTCTAAACCCACACCATACAAAGAAGTGTCAGATGATGTTTATAAGACAATAGGTGAGTTAGAAGAAAAGAGGATAGGCATCTGTAATAAACTACCTGCCAATCATCCCTTCCAACCACCTGTTATCCAACCTTTAAATATGCTTGCTCCTGATACTTCTATTCCACCCTCTTCAACCACAAACCCAGTCAGTCCACAAGTTGTTGATTTAACAGCTGCTGCTGAAGAGCAAGTGGTAACTGAAAATCCATCAACAAACAACCAACAACCACCCCCTTCACCACAAAACACACCCTCAGAACAGGATGACCTCACCAATCTTGAAAAACATTATTCAGGAGAACTTCCTGAATACCAACAACAACAACCAACAACTGTAAACCAACCTCCAAATGAAACCTTTCCAGAATCTGAAATGGAAACTGTGGCTACAGAGTCTGTCCCAGTGACAGAATCTGAACCCACTGTGTCTGCTTCACATTCTGAACCACCACCAAACCACATGTCTTCACCCTCTAACTCTGACCAATCTTCACCCCCCTCTCCAATCCAAATGTCTGACCAACCCCCCATCAACATTTTGGATTCTGAATACTTGGATGAACGTCTGGTAGCTCTGAATGATGAAATGCAGAGTTTGGTGCTTCTTCGGAACACTCCATTTCTACCATTCATCTATCAAGAAAGCTGGTGTAATCTTACGAATAGGGCATTGAACTTCTTTGATGGTGTTGCCCAGAAGTGTTGTGATATTCAAGCTCGCGCCATGGAACGACGCTTGCGAGAATCTCACTCCTCTTCTCAACTCCAGACCAAGCCTCTGTTTTTGGCTAATGCCCCGTTCTATGCTGAATCTGAATATGTAACAAGAGACTCCAAGGTCTTCAAGATGCTGAAGCAAAAGGTGCTGAAGCAGCAAGAAGAAGCTATGGCTAGGGAAGATCACCTTCTTCAGAGACAACTGGCTCTGGAAGAAACTGTTAGGAAGCAGTCTGAAGACATCCAGCGTCTGATGGCTCTTGTTCAACAGCAACAGCAACAGCATCAACCCCAACCAAACCCTTAGCTGCACACCTTGTTTTTTGTTTTCTTTGTTATGTGTCTTAGTGCCTGCTTTCTGTGTTTTGACACTCTGTACTTTCCTGATCATTCTTATATAAAGATGACTATTTCTTCATTTTTTTTACTGTCTTTGATCTTTTTAATAGATGACAAAAGGGGGAGTAATAGAAAAGTATTTAACAGAAGCTGAGCCCAAGAATGAAATAAAATTTATCTTAACAAATTTTATTTGAGAACTCAATTTTAACTCATCTACATTCTATGATATTGGTATTAAGCGTAAAAATGAACTTAATTAACCTGGACAGGACTTAGGGGGAGCTTACAAACCTCACCTTAAAGAATATCAGACTCAGGGGGAGACTGAGCTTACAAAACTCAGAATCCTTAAAGAGTCAACTTGTTAATTAAGTTAACAACAATTGATCTTTTTAAATACTTATGTTTGTCATCATCAAAAAGGGGGAGATTGTTGGAACAAAGGGTGTTTCACAAGTATACCACTTAAGTTTTGATGATAACAAGGTATTAAAAATTATCAATTGGATTTGCTAAACATTTATTCAAGTGTGCAGGACCATTAATCAAAGATTTATTTACAAGAGGTTCTGTTTGAATAAATTTAAAGAGCAAAGGAAATCTTAAACTGAAGCTTGAAGAATATCTGACTGAAAGAGCTCCTGGAAATTCAGAGTCAGAATGCGTCTGAAGAAAGAGCTTCTGAAGATGAAGTCATCAGAAGCAAGTTCATCAGAGGCAGACTCATCAGAAGCAAATGGTATCCAGAAGCAAAGATTCTTCAGACACCAAGAAGCATTGACAAAGTACAGTGTACGAAAAGTACAACCACTATGCCTACGTTTGTCCCTGCAACCACCAACTCTGCACAGTGTCTTCTATACACGACAAGAATAACAGTAACTGTAGCAGAAACTTTTCCTTATTTGAGGGAATGGATTTGAATTTGATTTCATTGTACAAGCCTCAAATCAAGCAAAGGATCAAGGGTGTCAAATCAGCTTCGGTAAAGAAAAGTTGATGAGCTGGCTGTTCTCCAACGTCTCTCAAAACCTCTATAAATAGAGCTGAAGACTTGAAGAATTGTAACATATGTATCAGAACGATATACACGCGAATTGAATTCTTATCTCATATTCTAAGTCGCAAAATCTGCTCATCAACAACTTAGATAATTCTTACAAAAGCTCACATTTTAGAATTTCTAAGTATCTAAGAAAACAGAGTCTGTTCTGTTTCATTTTGTTTTGTGAATACCTCTGATAGTATATCAAGTATTCAAAACTCTTTTCAATTCTTTGTAATTGTTTTAAAGTCTCTTGCTTGTGGGCTTGAGCATCTGAAGTCTCATTCTTGTGTGATTGAGCAAAGGAAGTCTCTTACTTGTGTGTTTGAGCAATTTGTAATTTGATATTACATTTTAGTGAAACTCTCCTTGGAAGTGCAAGGGGGACAGGACTACTTCCGGTTTGTGGAAGGAACCTGTATAAAATTGTTTGTGTCTTCTTTCTTTCTTGCATCTGATCTCTATTCCGCTGCTGAGACTCTGAACTCTGATTAGAGTCTGAACTCCATCAGACTCTGAATCCTGAGAACAGTGCTTTTTTTTCGTAAGAAAGAAACGTTTTTGAAAACACAATTCAACCCCCCCTTCTTGTGTTTTTCCCACCTTCATAATCGACAAGATTTTTATTTTCAACATATTCGTCGGTTCCTATTTAAAAAGTAATCGGCAAGACTTTATTTTCAGTACATTCGTTGGTTACTATTTTAAAAGTAATCGGTAAGATTTTTATTTTCAACATATTCGTCGCTTACTATTTCGAAAGTAATCGGCATGATTTATTTTCAGCACATTCGTCGGTTACTATTTCAAAAGTAATCGGCAAGATTTTTATTTTCAACATATTTGTCGGTTACTATTTTAAAAGTAATCGACAAGATTTTTATTTTCAACATATTCGTCGGTTACTATTTCAAAAGTAATCGGCAAGACTTTATTTTCAGCATATTCCTTTGTTACTATTTCAAAAGTAATCGGTAAGATTTTTATTTTCAACATATTCGTCGGTTAATATTTCAAAGGTAACCGGCATGATTTATTTTCAGTACATTCGTTGGTTACTATTTTAAAAGTAATCGGTAAGATTTTTATTTTCAACATATTCGTCGCTTACTATTTCGAAAGTAATCGGCATGATTTATTTTCAGCACATACGTCGGTTACTATTTCAAAAGTAATCGGCAAGATTTTTATTTTCAACATATTTGTCGGTTACTATTTTAAAAGTAATCGACAAGATTTTTATTTTCAACATATTCGTCGGTTACTATTTCAAAAGTAATCGGCAAGACTTTATTTTCAGCACATTCATTGGTTACTTTTTTAAAAGTAATCGGTAAGATTTTTATTTCCAACATATTCATCGCTTACTATTTCAAAAGTAATCAGCATGATTTATTTTCAGCACATTCGTCGGTTACTATTTCAAAAGTAATCGGCAAGATTTTTATTTTCAGCATATTGGTCGGTGACTATTTCAAAAGTAATCGGCAAAATTTTTATTTTCAGCATATTTGTCGGTTACTTTTTCAAAAGTAATCGGCAAGATTTTTATTTTTAGCATATTTGTCGGTTACTATTTAAAAAGTAATCGGCAAGATTTTTATTTTCAACATATTCGTCGGTTCCTATTTCAAAAGTAATCGGCATGATTTTTAGTTTTAGCATATTTGTCGGTTACTATTTTAAAAGTAATCGAGAAGATTTTTATTTTCAACATATTCGTCGCTTACTATTTCAAAAGTAATCGGCATGACTTATTTTCAGCACATTCGTCGGTTACTATTTCAAAAGTAATCGGCAAGACTTTTATTTTCAGCACATTTGTCGGTTACTATTTCAATAGTAATTGGCATGATTTATTTTAAGCAGATTCGTCGGTTACTATTTCAAAAATAATCGGCATGATTTATTTTCAACACATTCGTCGGTTACTATTTCAAAAGTAATCGGCTTGATCTATTTTCTGCACATTCGTCGGTTATTATTTCAAAAGTAATCGGCAAGATTTTTATTTTTAGCATATTTGTCGGTTATTATTTTAAAAGTAATCGACAAGATTTTTATTTTCAACATATTCGTCGGTTCCTATTTCAAAAGTAATCGGCAAGATTTTTAGTTTTAGCAAATTTGTCGGTTACTATTTTAAAAGCAATCGAGAAGATTTTTATTTTCAACATATTCGTCGCTTACTATTTCAAAAGTAATCGACATGATTTATTTTCAGCACATTCGTCGGTTACTATTTCAAAAGTAATCGGCAAGATTTATTTTCAGCACATATTCGTCGGTTACTATTTCAAAAGTAATGGGCAAGACTTTTATTTTCAGCACATTTGTCGGTTACTATTTCAATAGTAATCAGCATGATTTATTTTCAGCACATTCGTCGGTTACTATTTCAAAAATAATCGACATGATTTATTTTCAACACATTCGTCGGTTACTAGTTCAAAAGTAATCGGCATGATTTATTTTCTGCACAATCGTCGGTTACTATTTCAAAAGTAATCGGCAAGATTTTTATTTTCAGCATATTTGTCGGTTACTATTTTAAAAGTAATCGACAAGATTTTTATTTTCAACATATTCGTCGGTTCCTATTTAAAAAGTAATCTGCAAAACTTTATTTTCAGTACATTCGTTGGTTACTATTTTAAAAGTAATCGGTAAGATTTTTATTTTCAACATATTCGTCGCTTACTATTTCGAAAGTAATCGGCATGATTTATTTTCAGCACATTCGTCGGTTACTATTTCAAAAGTAATCGGCAAGATTTTTATTTTCAACATATTTGTCGGTTACTATTTTAAAAGTAATCGACAAGATTTTTATTTTCAACATATTCGTCGGTTACTATTTCAAAAGTAATCGGCAAGACTTTATTTTCAGCATATTCCTTTGTTACTATTTCAAAAGTAATCGGTAAGATTTTTATTTTCAACATATTCGTCGGTTACTATTTCAAAGGTAATCGGCATGATTTATTTTCAGTACATTCGTTGGTTACTATTTTAAAAGTAATCGGTAAGATTTTTATTTTCAACATATTCGTCGCTCACTATTTCGAAAGTAATCGGCATGATTTATTTTCAGCATATTCGTCGGTTACTATTTCAAAAGTAATCGGCAAGATTTTTATTTTCAGCATATTCGTTGGTGACTATTTCAAAAGTAATCGGCATGATTTATTTTCAGCACATTCGTCAGGTTACTATTTCAAAAGTAATCGGCAAGACTTTTATTTTCAGCACATTTGTCGGTTACTATTTCAATTGTAATTGGCATGATTTATTTTCAGCACATTTGTCGGTTACTATTTCAAAAGTAATCGGCAAGACTTTATATTCAACACATTCGTCGGTTACTATTTCAAAAGTAATCGGCATGATCTATTTTCTGCACATTCGTCGGTTACTATTTCAAAAGTAATCGGCAAAATTTTTATTTTTAGCATATTTGTCTGTTACTATTTTAGAATTAATCGGCAAGACTATATTTTCAGCACATTCGTCGGTTACTATTTCAAAAGTAATCGGCAAGACTTTATTTTCAGCACATTTGTCGGTTACTATTTTAAAAGTAATCGGCAAGACTTTATTTTCAGCACATTCGTCGGTTACTATTTCAAAAGTAATCGGCAAGATTTTTATTTTCAACATATTCGTCGGTTACTATTTCAAAAGTAATCGGCAAGACTTTATTTTCAGCACATTCATTGGTTACTTTTTTAAAAGTAATCGGTAAGATTTTTATTTCCAACATATTCATCGTTACTATTTCAAAAGTAATCAGCATGATTTATTTTCAACACATTCGTCGGTTACTATTTCAAAAGTAATCGGCAAGATTTTTAGTTTCAGCATATTGGTCGGTGACTATTTCAAAAGTAATCGGCAAGATTTTTATTTTCAGCATATTTGTCGGTTACTTTTTCAAAAGTAATCGGCAAGATTTTTATTTTCAGCATATTTGTCGGTTACTATTTTAAAAGTAATCGACAAGATTTTTATTTTCAACATATTCGTCGGTTACTATTTCAAAAGTAATCGGCAAGACTTTATTTTCAGCATATTCGTTGTTACTATTTCAAAAGTAATCGGTAAGATTTTTATTTTCAACATATTCGTCGCTTACTATTTCAAAAGTAATCGGTATGATTTATTTTCAACACATTCGTCGGTTACTATTTCAAAAGTAATCGGCAAGATTTATTTTCAGCACATATTCGTCGGTTACTATTTCAAAAGTTATCGGCAAGACTTTATTTTAAGCACATTCGTTGGTTACTATTTCAAAAGTAATCGGTAAGATTTTTATTTTCAACATACTCGTCACTTACTATTTCCAAAGTAATCGGCATGATTTATTTTCAGCACATTCGTCGGTTACTATTTCAAAAGTAATCGGCAAGATTTATTTTCAGTATATTCGTTGGTTACTATTTTAAAAGTAATCGGTAAGATTTTTATTTTCAACATATTCGTCGCTTACTATTTTGAAAGTAATCGGCATGATTTATTTTCAGCACATTCATCGGTTACTATTTCAAAAGTAATCGGCAAGATTTTTATTTTCAGCATATTCGTCGGTGACTATTTCAAAAGTAATCGGCATGATTTATTTTCAGCACATTCGTCAGGTTACTATTTCAAAAGTAATCGGCAAGAATTTTATTTTCAACATATTCGTCGGTTCCTATTTCAAAAGTAATCGGCAAGATTTTTAGTTTTAGCATATTTGTCGGTTACTATTTTAAAAGCAATCGAGAAGATTTTTATTTTCAACATATTCGTCGCTTACTATTTCAAAAGTAATCGGCATGATTTATTTTCAGCACATTCGTCGGTTACTATTTCAAAAGTAATCGGCAAGATTTATTTTGAGCACATATTCGTCGGTTACTATTTCAAAAGTAATGGGCAAGACTTTTATTTTCAGCACATTTGTCGGTTACTATTTCAATAGTAATCGGCATGATTTATTTTCAGCACATTCGTCGGTTACTATTTCAAAAATAATCGGCATGATTTATTTTCAACACATTCGTCGGTTACTAGTTCAAAAGTAATCGGCATGATTTATTTTCTGCACAATCGTCGGTTACTATTTCAAAAGTAATCGGCAAGATTTTTATTTTCAGCATATTTGTCGGTTACTATTTCAAAAGTAATCGGCATGATTTATTTTCAGCACATTCGTCAGGTTACTATTTCAAAAGTAATCGGCAAGACTTTTATTTTCAGCACATTTGTCGGTTACTATTTCAATAGTAATTGGCATGATTTATTTTCAGCACATTTATCGGTTACTATTTCAAAAGTAATCGGCAAGATTTTTAATTTCAGCATATTCGTCGGTGACTATTTCAAAAGTAATCGGCATGATTTATTTTCAGCACATTCGTCGGTTACTATTTCAAAAGTAATCGGCAAGATTTATTTTCAGTATATTCGTTGGTTACATTTTAAAAGTAATCGGTAAGATTTTTATTTTCAACATATTCGTCGCTTACTATTTCGAAAGTAATCGGCATGATTTATTTTCAGCACATTCGTCGGTTACTTTTTCAAAAGTAATCGGCAAGATTTTTATTTTCAGCATATTTGTCGGTTACTATTTTAAAAGTAATCGACAAGATTTTTATTTTCAACATATTCGTCGGTTACTATTTCAAAAGTAATCGGCAAGACTTTATTTTCAGCATATTCGTTGTTACTATTTCAAAAGTAATCGGTAAGATTTTTATTTTCAACATATTCGTCGCTTACTATTTCAAAAGTAATCGAGATGATTTATTTTCAACACATTCGTCGGTTACTATTTCAAAAGTAATCGGCAAGATTTATTTTCAGCACATATTCGTCGGTTACTATTACAAAAGTTATCGGCAAGACTTTATTTTAAGCACATTCGTTGGTTACTATTTCAAAAGTAATCGGTAAGATTTTTATTTTCAACATATTCGTCACTTACTATTTCCAAAGTAATCGGCATGATTTATTTTCAGCACATTCGTCGGTTACTATTTCAAAAGTAATCGGCAAGATTTATTTTAAGTATATTCGTTGGTTACATTTTAAAAGTAATCGGTAAGATTTTTATTTTCAACATATTCGTCGCTTACTATTTCGAATGTAATCGGCATGATTTATTTTCAGCACATTCGTCGGTTACTATTTCAAAAGTAATCGGCAAGATTTTTATTTTCAGCATATTCGTCGGTGACTGTTTCAAAAGTAATCGGCATGATTTATTTTCAGCACATTCGTCAGGTTACTATTTCAAAAGTAATCGGCAAGACTTTTATTTTCAGCACATTTGTCGGTTACTATTTCAAAAGTAATCGGTAAGATTTTTATTTCCAACATATTCATCGTTTACTATTTCAAAAGTAATCAGCATGATTTATTTTCAACACATTCGTCGGTTACTATTTCAAAAGTAATCGGCAAGATTTTTATTTTCAGCATATTGGTCGGTGACTATTTCAAAAGTAATCGGCAAGATTTTTATTTTCAGCATATTTGTCGGTTACTTTTTCAAAAGTAATCGGCAAGATTTTTATTTTCAGCATATTTGTCGGTTACTATTTTAAAAGTAATCGACAAGATTTTTATTTTCAACATATTCGTCGGTTACTATTTCAAAAGTAATCGGCAAGACTTTATTTTCAGCATATTCGTTGTTACTATTTCAAAAGTAATCGGTAAGATTTTTATTTTCAACATATTCGTCGCTTACTATTTCAAAAGTAATCGGCATGATTTATTTTCAACACATTCGTCGGTTACTATTTCAAAAGTAATCGGCAAGATTTATTTTCAGCACATATTCGTCGGTTACTATTTCAAAAGTTATCGGCAAGACTTTATTTTAAGCACATTCGTTGGTTACTATTTCAAAAGTAATCGGTAAGATTTTTATTTTCAACATATTCGTCACTTACTATTTCCAAAGTAATCGGCATGATTTATTTTCAGCACATTCGTCGGTTACTATTTCAAAAGTAATCGGCAAGATTTATTTTCAGTATATTCGTTGGTTACATTTTAAAAGTAATCGGTAAGATTTTTATTTTCAACATATTCGTCGCTTACTATTTCGAAAGTAATCGGCATGATTTATTTTCAGCACATTCGTCGGTTACTATTTCAAAAGTAATCGGCAAGATTTTTATTTTCAGCATATTCGTCGGTGACTATTTCAAAAGTAATCGGCATGATTTATTTTCAGCACATTCGTCAGGTTACTATTGCAAAAGTAATCGGCAAGACTTTTATTTTCAGCACATTTGTCGGTTACTATTTCAATAGTAATTGGCATGATTTATTTTCAGCACATTTGTCGGTTACTATTTCAAAAGTAATCGGCAAGATTTTTATTTTCAGCATATTCGTCGGTGACTATTTCAAAAGTAATCGGCATGATTTATTTTCAGCACATTCGTCAGGTTACTATTTCAAAAGTAATCGGCAAGACTTTTATTTTCAGCACATTTGTCGGTTACTATTTCAATAGTAATTGGCATGATTTATTTTCAGCACATTTGTCGGTTACTATTTCAAAAGTAATCGGTAAGATTTTTATTTTCAGCATGTACGTCGGTTACTATTTCAAAAGTAATCGGCAAGATTTTTATTTTCAGCATATTTGTCGGTTACTATTTCAAAAGTAATCGGTAAGATTTTTATTTCCAACATATTCATCGTTTACTATTTCAAAAGTAATCAGCATGATTTATTTTCAACACATTCGTCGGTTACTATTTCAAAAGTAATCGGCAAGATTTTTATTTTCAGCATATTGGTCGGTGACTATTTCAAAAGTAATCGGCAAGATTTTTATTTTCAACATATTCGTCGCTTACTATTTCGAAAGTAATCGGCATGATTTATTTTCAGCACATTCGTCGGTTACTTTTTCAAAAGTAATCGGCAAGATTTTTATTTTCAGCATATTTGTCGGTTACTATTTTAAAAGTAATCGACAAGATTTTTATTTTCAACATATTCGTCGGTTACTATTTCAAAAGTAATCGGCAAGACTTTATTTTCAGCATATTCGTTGTTACTATTTCAAAAGTAATCGGTAAGATTTTTATTTTCAACATATTCGTCGCTTACTATTTCAAAAGTAATCGAGATGATTTATTTTCAACACATTCGTCGGTTACTATTTCAAAAGTAATCGGCAAGATTTATTTTCAGCACATATTCGTCGGTTACTATTACAAAAGTTATCGGCAAGACTTTATTTTAAGCACATTCGTTGGTTACTATTTCAAAAGTAATCGGTAAGATTTTTATTTTCAACATATTCGTCACTTACTATTTCCAAAGTAATCGGCATGATTTATTTTCAGCACATTCGTCGGTTACTATTTCAAAAGTAATCGGCAAGATTTATTTTAAGTATATTCGTTGGTTACATTTTAAAAGTAATCGGTAAGATTTTTATTTTCAACATATTCGTCGCTTACTATTTCGAATGTAATCGGCATGATTTATTTTCAGCACATTCGTCGGTTACTATTTCAAAAGTAATCGGCAAGATTTTTATTTTCAGCATATTCGTCGGTGACTGTTTCAAAAGTAATCGGCATGATTTATTTTCAGCACATTCGTCAGGTTACTATTTCAAAAGTAATCGGCAAGACTTTTATTTTCAGCACATTTGTCGGTTACTATTTCAAAAGTAATCGGTAAGATTTTTATTTCCAACATATTCATCGTTTACTATTTCAAAAGTAATCAGCATGATTTATTTTCAACACATTCGTCGGTTACTATTTCAAAAGTAATCGGCAAGATTTTTATTTTCAGCATATTGGTCGGTGACTATTTCAAAAGTAATCGGCAAGATTTTTATTTTCAGCATATTTGTCGGTTACTTTTTCAAAAGTAATCGGCAAGATTTTTATTTTCAGCATATTTGTCGGTTACTATTTTAAAAGTAATCGACAAGATTTTTATTTTCAACATATTCGTCGGTTACTATTTCAAAAGTAATCGGCAAGACTTTATTTTCAGCACATATTCGTCGGTTACTATTTCAAAAGTTATCGGCAAGACTTTATTTTAAGCACATTCGTTGGTTACTATTTCAAAAGTAATCGGTAAGATTTTTATTTTCAACATATTCGTCACTTACTATTTCCAAAGTAATCGGCATGATTTATTTTCAGCACATTCGTCGGTTACTATTTCAAAAGTAATCGGCAAGATTTATTTTCAGTATATTCGTTGGTTACATTTTAAAAGTAATCGGTAAGATTTTTATTTTCAACATATTCGTCGCTTACTATTTCGAAAGTAATCGGCATGATTTATTTTCAGCACATTCGTCGGTTACTATTTCAAAAGTAATCGGCAAGATTTTTATTTTCAGCATATTCGTCGGTGACTATTTCAAAAGTAATCGGCATGATTTATTTTCAGCACATTCGTCAGGTTACTATTTCAAAAGTAATCGGCAAGACTTTTATTTTCAGCACATTTGTCGGTTACTATTTCAATAGTAATTGGCATGATTTATTTTCAGCACATTTGTCGGTTACTATTTCAAAAGTAATCGGCAAGATTTTTATTTTCAGCATATTCGTCGGTGACTATTTCAAAAGTAATCGGCATGATTTATTTTCAGCACATTCGTCAGGTTACTATTTCAAAAGTAATCGGCAAGACTTTTATTTTCAGCACATTTGTCGGTTACTATTTCAATAGTAATTGGCATGATTTATTTTCAGCACATTTGTCGGTTACTATTTCAAAAGTAATCGGTAAGATTTTTATTTTCAGCATGTACGTCGGTTACTATTTCAAAAGTAATCGGCAAGATTTTTATTTTCAGCATATTTGTCGGTTACTATTTCAAAAGTAATCGGTAAGATTTTTATTTCCAACATATTCATCGTTTACTATTTCAAAAGTAATCAGCATGATTTATTTTCAACACATTCGTCGGTTACTATTTCAAAAGTAATCGGCAAGATTTTTATTTTCAGCATATTGGTCGGTGACTATTTCAAAAGTAATCGGCAAGATTTTTATTTTCAACATATTCGTCGCTTACTATTTCGAAAGTAATCGGCATGATTTATTTTCAGCACATTCGTCGGTTACTTTTTCAAAAGTAATCGGCAAGATTTTTATTTTCAGCATATTGGTCGGTGACTATTTCAAAAGTAATCGGCAAGATTTTTATTTTCAGCATATTTGTCGGTTACTTTTTCAAAAGTAATCGGCAAGATTTTTATTTTCAGCATATTTGTCGGTTACTATTTTAAAAGTAATCGACAAGATTTTTATTTTCAACATATTCGTCGGTTACTATTTCAAAAGTAATCGGCAAGACTTTATTTTCAGCACATATTCGTCGGTTACTATTTCAAAAGTTATCGGCAAGACTTTATTTTAAGCACATTCGTTGGTTACTATTTCAAAAGTAATCGGTAAGATTTTTATTTTCAACATATTCGTCACTTACTATTTCCAAAGTAATCGGCATGATTTATTTTCAGCACATTCGTCGGTTACTATTTCAAAAGTAATCGGCAAGATTTATTTTCAGTATATTCGTTGGTTACATTTTAAAAGTAATCGGTAAGATTTTTATTTTCAACATATTCGTCGCTTACTATTTCGAAAGTAATCGGCATGATTTATTTTCAGCACATTCGTCGGTTACTATTTCAAAAGTAATCGGCAAGATTTTTATTTTCAGCATATTCGTCGGTGACTATTTCAAAAGTAATCGGCATGATTTATTTTCAGCACATTCGTCAGGTTACTATTTCAAAAGTAATCGGCAAGACTTTTATTTTCAGCACATTTGTCGGTTACTATTTCAATAGTAATTGGCATGATTTATTTTCAGCACATTTGTCGGTTACTATTTCAAAAGTAATCGGCAAGATTTTTATTTTCAGCATATTCGTCGGTGACTATTTCAAAAGTAATCGGCATGATTTATTTTCAGCACATTCGTCAGGTTACTATTTCAAAAGTAATCGGCAAGACTTTTATTTTCAGCACATTTGTCGGTTACTATTTCAATAGTAATTGGCATGATTTATTTTCAGCACATTTGTCGGTTACTATTTCAAAAGTAATCGGTAAGATTTTTATTTTCAGCATGTACGTCGGTTACTATTTCAAAAGTAATCGGCAAGATTTTTATTTTCAGCATATTTGTCGGTTACTATTTCAAAAGTAATCGGTAAGATTTTTATTTCCAACATATTCATCGTTTACTATTTCAAAAGTAATCAGCATGATTTATTTTCAACACATTCGTCGGTTACTATTTCAAAAGTAATCGGCAAGATTTTTATTTTCAGCATATTGGTCGGTGACTATTTCAAAAGTAATCGGCAAGATTTTTATTTTCAACATATTCGTCGCTTACTATTTCGAAAGTAATCGGCATGATTTATTTTCAGCACATTCGTCGGTTACTTTTTCAAAAGTAATCGGCAAGATTTTTATTTTCAGCATATTTGTCGGTTACTATTTTAAAAGTAATCGACAAGATTTTTATTTTCAACATATTCGTCGGTTACTATTTCAAAAGTAATCGGCAAGACTTTATTTTCAGCATATTCGTTGTTACTATTTCAAAAGTAATCGGTAAGATTTTTATTTTCAACATATTCGTCGCTTACTATTTCAAAAGTAATCGAGATGATTTATTTTCAACACATTCGTCGGTTACTATTTCAAAAGTAATCGGCAAGATTTATTTTCAGCACATATTCGTCGGTTACTATTACAAAAGTTATCGGCAAGACTTTATTTTAAGCACATTCGTTGGTTACTATTTCAAAAGTAATCGGTAAGATTTTTATTTTCAACATATTCGTCACTTACTATTTCCAAAGTAATCGGCATGATTTATTTTCAGCACATTCGTCGGTTACTATTTCAAAAGTAATCGGCAAGATTTATTTTAAGTATATTCGTTGGTTACATTTTAAAAGTAATCGGTAAGATTTTTATTTTCAACATATTCGTCGCTTACTATTTCGAATGTAATCGGCATGATTTATTTTCAGCACATTCGTCGGTTACTATTTCAAAAGTAATCGGCAAGATTTTTATTTTCAGCATATTCGTCGGTGACTGTTTCAAAAGTAATCGGCATGATTTATTTTCAGCACATTCGTCAGGTTACTATTTCAAAAGTAATCGGCAAGACTTTTATTTTCAGCACATTTGTCGGTTACTATTTCAAAAGTAATCGGTAAGATTTTTATTTCCAACATATTCATCGTTTACTATTTCAAAAGTAATCAGCATGATTTATTTTCAACACATTCGTCGGTTACTATTTCAAAAGTAATCGGCAAGATTTTTATTTTCAGCATATTGGTCGGTGACTATTTCAAAAGTAATCGGCAAGATTTTTATTTTCAGCATATTTGTCGGTTACTTTTTCAAAAGTAATCGGCAAGATTTTTATTTTCAGCATATTTGTCGGTTACTATTTTAAAAGTAATCGACAAGATTTTTATTTTCAACATATTCGTCGGTTACTATTTCAAAAGTAATCGGCAAGACTTTATTTTCAGCATATTCGTTGTTACTATTTCAAAAGTAATCGGTAAGATTTTTATTTTCAACATATTCGTCGCTTACTATTTCAAAAGTAATCGGCATGATTTATTTTCAACACATTCGTCGGTTACTATTTCAAAAGTAATCGGCAAGATTTATTTTCAGCACATATTCGTCGGTTACTATTTCAAAAGTTATCGGCAAGACTTTATTTTAAGCACATTCGTTGGTTACTATTTCAAAAGTAATCGGTAAGATTTTTATTTTCAACATATTCGTCACTTACTATTTCCAAAGTAATCGGCATGATTTATTTTCAGCACATTCGTCGGTTACTATTTCAAAAGTAATCGGCAAGATTTATTTTCAGTATATTCGTTGGTTACATTTTAAAAGTAATCGGTAAGATTTTTATTTTCAACATATTCGTCGCTTACTATTTCGAAAGTAATCGGCATGATTTATTTTCAGCACATTCGTCGGTTACTATTTCAAAAGTAATCGGCAAGATTTTTATTTTCAGCATATTCGTCGGTGACTATTTCAAAAGTAATCGGCATGATTTATTTTCAGCACATTCGTCAGGTTACTATTTCAAAAGTAATCGGCAAGACTTTTATTTTCAGCACATTTGTCGGTTACTATTTCAATAGTAATTGGCATGATTTATTTTCAGCACATTTGTCGGTTACTATTTCAAAAGTAATCGGCAAGATTTTTATTTTCAGCATATTCGTCGGTGACTATTTCAAAAGTAATCGGCATGATTTATTTTCAGCACATTCGTCAGGTTACTATTTCAAAAGTAATCGGCAAGACTTTTATTTTCAGCACATTTGTCGGTTACTATTTCAATAGTAATTGGCATGATTTATTTTCAGCACATTTGTCGGTTACTATTTCAAAAGTAATCGGTAAGATTTTTATTTTCAGCATGTACGTCGGTTACTATTTCAAAAGTAATCGGCAAGATTTTTATTTTCAGCATATTTGTCGGTTACTATTTCAAAAGTAATCGGTAAGATTTTTATTTCCAACATATTCATCGTTTACTATTTCAAAAGTAATCAGCATGATTTATTTTCAACACATTCGTCGGTTACTATTTCAAAAGTAATCGGCAAGATTTTTATTTTCAGCATATTGGTCGGTGACTATTTCAAAAGTAATCGGCAAGATTTTTATTTTCAGCATATTTGTCGGTTACTTTTTCAAAAGTAATCGGCAAGATTTTTATTTTCAACATATTTGTCGGTTACTATTTTAAAAGTAATCGACAAGATTTTTAATTTCAACATATTCGTCGGTTACTATTTCAAAAGTAATCGGCAAGACTTTATTTTCAGCATATTCGTTGTTACTATTTCAAAAGTAATCGGTAAGATTTTTATTTTCAACATATTCGTCGCTTACTATTTCAAAAGTAATCGGCATGATTTATTTTCAACACATTCGTCGGTTACTATTTCAAAAGTAATCGGCAAGATTTATTTTCAGCACATATTCGTCGGTTACTATTACAAAAGTTATCGGCAAGACTTTATTTTAAGCACATTCGTTGGTTACTATTTCAAAAGTAATCGGTAAGATTTTTATTTTCAACATATTCGTCACTTACTATTTCCAAAGTAATCGGCATGATTTATTTTCAGCACATTCGTCGGTTACTTTTTCAAAAGTAATCGGCAAGATTTTTATTTTCAGCATATTTGTCGGTTACTATTTTAAAAGTAATCGACAAGATTTTTATTTTCAACATATTCGTCGGTTACTATTTCAAAAGTAATCGGCAAGACTTTATTTTCAGCATATTCGTTGTTACTATTTCAAAAGTAATCGGTAAGATTTTTATTTTCAACATATTCGTCGCTTACTATTTCAAAAGTAATCGAGATGATTTATTTTCAACACATTCGTCGGTTACTATTTCAAAAGTAATCGGCAAGATTTATTTTCAGCACATATTCGTCGGTTACTATTACAAAAGTTATCGGCAAGACTTTATTTTAAGCACATTCGTTGGTTACTATTTCAAAAGTAATCGGTAAGATTTTTATTTTCAACATATTCGTCACTTACTATTTCCAAAGTAATCGGCATGATTTATTTTCAGCACATTCGTCGGTTACTATTTCAAAAGTAATCGGCAAGATTTATTTTAAGTATATTCGTTGGTTACATTTTAAAAGTAATCGGTAAGATTTTTATTTTCAACATATTCGTCGCTTACTATTTCGAAAGTAATCGGCATGATTTATTTTCAGCACATTCGTCGGTTACTATTTGAAAAGTAATCGGCAAGATTTTTATTTTCAGCATATTCGTCGGTGACTGTTTCAAAAGTAATCGGCATGATTTATTTTCAGCACATTCGTCAGGTTACTATTTCAAAAGTAATCGGCAAGACTTTTATTTTCAGCACATTTGTCGGTTACTATTTCAAAAGTAATCGGTAAGATTTTTATTTCCAACATATTCATCGTTTACTATTTCAAAAGTAATCAGCATGATTTATTTTCAACACATTCGTCGGTTACTATTTCAAAAGTAATCGGCAAGATTTTTATTTTCAGCATATTGGTCGGTGACTATTTCAAAAGTAATCGGCAAGATTTTTATTTTCAGCATATTTGTCGGTTACTTTTTCAAAAGTAATCGGCAAGATTTTTATTTTCAGCATATTTGTCGGTTACTATTTTAAAAGTAATCGACAAGATTTTTATTTTCAACATATTCGTCGGTTACTATTTCAAAAGTAATCGGCAAGACTTTATTTTCAGCATATTCGTTGTTACTATTTCAAAAGTAATCGGTAAGATTTTTATTTTCAACATATTCGTCGCTTACTATTTCAAAAGTAATCGGCATGATTTATTTTCAACACATTCGTCGGTTACTATTTCAAAAGTAATCGGCAAGATTTATTTTCAGCACATATTCGTCGGTTACTATTTCAAAAGTTATCGGCAAGACTTTATTTTAAGCACATTCGTTGGTTACTATTTCAAAAGTAATCGGTAAGATTTTTATTTTCAACATATTCGTCACTTACTATTTCCAAAGTAATCGGCATGATTTATTTTCAGCACATTCGTCGGTTACTATTTCAAAAGTAATCGGCAAGATTTATTTTCAGTATATTCGTTGGTTACATTTTAAAAGTAATCGGTAAGATTTTTATTTTCAACATATTCGTCGCTTACTATTTCGAAAGTAATCGGCATGATTTATTTTCAGCACATTTGTCGGTTACTATTTCAAAAGTAATCGGCAAGATTTTTATTTTCAGCATATTCGTCGGTGACTATTTCAAAAGTAATCGGCATGATTTATTTTCAGCACATTCGTCAGGTTACTATTTCAAAAGTAATCGGCAAGACTTTTATTTTCAGCACATTTGTCGGTTACTATTTCAATAGTAATTGGCATGATTTATTTTCAGCACATTTGTCGGTTACTATTTCAAAAGTAATCGGCAAGATTTTTATTTTCAGCATATTCGTCGGTGACTATTTCAAAAGTAATCGGCATGATTTATTTTCAGCACATTCGTCAGGTTACTATTTCAAAAGTAATCGGCAAGACTTTTATTTTCAGCACATTTGTCGGTTACTATTTCAATAGTAATTGGCATGATTTATTTTCAGCACATTTGTCGGTTACTATTTCAAAAGTAATCGGTAAGATTTTTATTTTCAGCATGTACGTCGGTTATTATTTCAAAAGTAATCGGCAAGATTTTTATTTTCAGCATATTTGTCGGTTACTATTTCAAAAGTAATCGGTAAGATTTTTATTTCCAACATATTCATCGTTTACTATTTCAAAAGTAATCAGCATGATTTATTTTCAACACATTCGTCGGTTACTATTTCAAAAGTAATCGGCAAGATTTTTATTTTCAGCATATTTGTCGGTTACTTTTTCAAAAGTAATCGGCAAGATTTTTATTTTCAGCATATTTGTCGGTTACTATTTTAAAAGTAATCGACAAGATTTTTATTTTCAACATATTCGTCGGTTACTATTTCAAAAGTAATCGGCAAGACTTTATTTTCAGCATATTCGTTGTTACTATTTCAAAAGTAATCGGCAAGATTTTTATTTTCAACATATTCGTCGCTTACTATTTCAAAAGTAATCGGCATGATTTATTTTCAACACATTCGTCGGTTACTATTTCAAAAGTAATCGGCAAGATTTATTTTCAGCACATATTCGTCGGTTACTATTTCAAAAGTTATCGGCAAGACTTTATTTTAAGCACATTCGTTGGTTACTATTTCAAAAGTAATCGGTAAGATTTTTATTTTCAACATATTCGTCACTTACTATTTCGAAAGTAATCGGCATGATTTATTTTCAGCACATTCGTCGGTTACTATTTCAAAAGTAATCGGCAAGATTTATTTTCAGTATATTCGTTGGTTACATTTTAAAAGTAATCGGTAAGATTTTTATTTTCAACATATTCGTCGCTTACTATTTCGAAAGTAATCGGCATGATTTATTTTCAGCACATTCGTCGGTTACTATTTCAAAAGTAATCGGCAAGATTTTTATTTTCAGCATATTCGTCGGTGACTATTTCAAAAGTAATCGGCATGATTTATTTTCAGCACATTCGTCAGGTTACTATTTCAAAAGTAATCGGCAAGACTTTTATTTTCAGCACATTTGTCGGTTACTATTTCAATAGTAATTGGCATGATTTATTTTCAGCACATTTGTCGGTTACTATTTCAAAAGTAATCGGCAAGATTTTTATTTTCAGCATATTCGTCGGTGACTATTTCAAAAGTAATCGGCATGATTTATTTTCAGCACATTCGTCAGGTTACTATTTCAAAAGTAATCGGCAAGATTTTTATTTTCAACATATTCGTCGCTTACTATTTCAAAAGTAATCGGCATGATTTATTTTCAACACATTCGTCGGTTACTATTTCAAAAGTAATCGGCAAGATTTATTTTCAGCACATATTCGTCGGTTACTATTTCAAAAGTTATCGGCAAGACTTTATTTTAAGCACATTCGTTGGTTACTATTTCAAAAGTAATCGGTAAGATTTTTATTTTCAACATATTCGTCACTTACTATTTCCAAAGTAATCGGCATGATTTATTTTCAGCACATTCGTCGGTTACTATTTCAAAAGTAATCGGCAAGATTTATTTTCAGTATATTCGTTGGTTACATTTTAAAAGTAATCGGTAAGATTTTTATTTTCAACATATTCGTCGCTTACTATTTCGAAAGTAATCGGCATGATTTATTTTCAGCACATTTGTCGGTTACTATTTCAAAAGTAATCGGCAAGATTTTTATTTTCAGCATATTCGTCGGTGACTATTTCAAAAGTAATCGGCATGATTTATTTTCAGCACATTCGTCAGGTTACTATTTCAAAAGTAATCGGCAAGACTTTTATTTTCAGCACATTTGTCGGTTACTATTTCAATAGTAATTGGCATGATTTATTTTCAGCACATTTGTCGGTTACTATTTCAAAAGTAATCGGCAAGATTTTTATTTTCAGCATATTCGTCGGTGACTATTTCAAAAGTAATCGGCATGATTTATTTTCAGCACATTCGTCAGGTTACTATTTCAAAAGTAATCGGCAAGACTTTTATTTTCAGCACATTTGTCGGTTACTATTTCAATAGTAATTGGCATGATTTATTTTCAGCACATTTGTCGGTTACTATTTCAAAAGTAATCGGTAAGATTTTTATTTTCAGCATGTACGTCGGTTACTATTTCAAAAGTAATCGGCAAGATTTTTATTTTCAGCATATTTGTCGGTTACTATTTCAAAAGTAATCGGTAAGATTTTTATTTCCAACATATTCATCGTTTACTATTTCAAAAGTAATCAGCATGATTTATTTTCAACACATTCGTCGGTTACTATTTCAAAAGTAATCGGCAAGATTTTTATTTTCAGCATATTGGTCGGTGACTATTTCAAAAGTAATCGGCAAGATTTTTATTTTCAGCATATTTGTCGGTTACTTTTTCAAAAGTAATCGGCAAGATTTTTATTTTCAGCATATTTGTCGGTTACTATTTTAAAAGTAATCGACAAGATTTTTAATTTCAACATATTCGTCGGTTACTATTTCAAAAGTAATCGGCAAGACTTTATTTTCAGCATATTCGTTGTTACTATTTCAAAAGTAATCGGTAAGATTTTTATTTTCAACATATTCGTCGCTTACTATTTCAAAAGTAATCGGCATGATTTATTTTCAACACATTCGTCGGTTACTATTTCAAAAGTAATCGGCAAGATTTATTTTCAGCACATATTCGTCGGTTACTATTACAAAAGTTATCGGCAAGACTTTATTTTAAGCACATTCGTTGGTTACTATTTCAAAAGTAATCGGTAAGATTTTTATTTTCAACATATTCGTCACTTACTATTTCCAAAGTAATCGGCATGATTTATTTTCAGCACATTCGTCGGTTACTATTTCAAAAGTAATCGGCAAGATTTATTTTAAGTATATTCGTTGGTTACATTTTAAAAGTAATCGGTAAGATTTTTATTTTCAACATATTCGTCGCTTACTATTTCGAAAGTAATCGGCATGATTTATTTTCAGCACATTCGTCGGTTACTATTTCAAAAGTAATCGGCAAGATTTTTATTTTCAGCATATTCGTCGGTGACTATTTCAAAAGTAATCGGCATGATTTATTTTCAGCACATTCGTCAGGTTACTATTTCAAAAGTAATCGGCAAGACTTTTATTTTCAGCACATTTGTCGGTTACTATTTCAATAGTAATTGGCATGATTTATTTTCAGCATATTTGTCGGTTACTATTTCAAAAGTAATCGGTAAGATTTTTATTTCCAACATATTCATCGTTTAATATTTCAAAAGTAATCAGCATGATTTATTTTCAACACATTCGTCGGTTACTATTTCAAAAGTAATCGGCAAGATTTTTATTTTCAGCATATTGGTCGGTGACTATTTCAAAAGTAATCGGCAAGATTTTTATTTTCAGCATATTTGTCGGTTACTTTTTCAAAAGTAATCGGCAAGATTTTTATTTTCAGCATATTTGTCGGTTACTATTTTAAAAGTAATCGACAAGATTTTTATTTTCAACATATTCGTCGGTTACTATTTCAAAAGTAATCGGCAAGACTTTATTTTCAGCATATTCGTTGTTACTATTTCAAAAGTAATCGGTAAGATTTTTATTTTCAACATATTCGTCGCTTACTATTTCAAAAGTAATCGGCATGATTTATTTTCAACACATTCGTCGGTTACTATTTCAAAAGTAATCGGCAAGATTTATTTTCAGCACATATTCGTCGGTTACTATTTCAAAAGTTATCGGCAAGACTTTATTTTAAGCACATTCGTTGGTTACTATTTCAAAAGTAATCGGTAAGATTTTTATTTTCAACATATTCGTCACTTACTATTTCGAAAGTAATCGGCATGATTTATTTTCAGCACATTCGTCGGTTACTATTTCAAAAGTAATCGGCAAGATTTATTTTCAGTATATTCGTTGGTTACATTTTAAAAGTAATCGGTAAGATTTTTATTTTCAACATATTCGTCGCTTACTATTTCGAAAGTAATCGGCATGATTTATTTTCAGCACATTCGTCGGTTACTATTTCAAAAGTAATCGGCAAGATTTTTATTTTCAGCATATTCGTCGGTGACTATTTCAAAAGTAATCGGCATGATTTATTTTCAGCACATTCGTCAGGTTACTATTTCAAAAGTAATCGGCAAGACTTTTATTTTCAGCACATTTGTCGGTTACTATTTCAATAGTAATTGGCATGATTTATTTTCAGCACATTTGTCGGTTACTATTTCAAAAGTAATCGGCAAGATTTTTATTTTCAGCATATTCGTCGGTGACTATTTCAAAAGTAATCGGCATGATTTATTTTCAGCACATTCGTCAGGTTACTATTTCAAAAGTAATCGGCAAGAATTTTATTTTCAACATATTCGTCGGTTCCTATTTCAAAAGTAATCGGCAAGATTTTTAGTTTTAGCATATTTGTCGGTTACTATTTTAAAAGCAATCGAGAAGATTTTTATTTTCAACATATTCGTCGCTTACTATTTCAAAAGTAATCGGCATGATTTATTTTCAGCACATTCGTCGGTTACTATTTCAAAAGTAATCGGCAAGATTTATTTTGAGCACATATTCGTCGGTTACTATTTCAAAAGTAATGGGCAAGACTTTTATTTTCAGCACATTTGTCGGTTACTATTTCAATAGTAATCGGCATGATTTATTTTCAGCACATTCGTCGGTTACTATTTCAAAAATAATCGGCATGATTTATTTTCAACACATTCGTCGGTTACTAGTTCAAAAGTAATCGGCATGATTTATTTTCTGCACAATCGTCGGTTACTATTTCAAAAGTAATCGGCAAGATTTTTATTTTCAGCATATTTGTCGGTTACTATTTCAAAAGTAATCGGCATGATTTATTTTCAGCACATTCGTCAGGTTACTATTTCAAAAGTAATCGGCAAGACTTTTATTTTCAGCACATTTGTCGGTTACTATTTCAATAGTAATTGGCATGATTTATTTTCAGCACATTTGTCGGTTACTATTTCAAAAGTAATCGGCAAGATTTTTAATTTCAGCATATTCGTCGGTGACTATTTCAAAAGTAATCGGCATGATTTATTTTCAGCACATTCGTCGGTTACTATTTCAAAAGTAATCGGCAAGATTTATTTTCAGTATATTCGTTGGTTACATTTTAAAAGTAATCGGTAAGATTTTTATTTTCAACATATTCGTCGCTTACTATTTCGAAAGTAATCGGCATGATTTATTTTCAGCACATTCGTCGGTTACTTTTTCAAAAGTAATCGGCAAGATTTTTATTTTCAGCATATTTGTCGGTTACTATTTTAAAAGTAATCGACAAGATTTTTATTTTCAACATATTCGTCGGTTACTATTTCAAAAGTAATCGGCAAGACTTTATTTTCAGCATATTCGTTGTTACTATTTCAAAAGTAATCGGTAAGATTTTTATTTTCAACATATTCGTCGCTTACTATTTCAAAAGTAATCGGCATGATTTATTTTCAACACATTCGTCGGTTACTATTTCAAAAGTAATCGGCAAGATTTATTTTCAGCACATATTCGTCGGTTACTATTACAAAAGTTATCGGCAAGACTTTATTTTAAGCACATTCGTTGGTTACTATTTCAAAAGTAATCGGTAAGATTTTTATTTTCAACATATTCGTCACTTACTATTTCCAAAGTAATCGGCATGATTTATTTTCAGCACATTCGTCGGTTACTATTTCAAAAGTAATCGGCAAGATTTATTTTAAGTATATTCGTTGGTTACATTTTAAAAGTAATCGGTAAGATTTTTATTTTCAACATATTCGTCGCTTACTATTTCGAAAGTAATCGGCATGATTTATTTTCAGCACATTCGTCGGTTACTATTTCAAAAGTAATCGGCAAGATTTTTATTTTCAGCATATTCGTCGGTGACTATTTCAAAAGTAATCGGCATGATTTATTTTCAGCACATTCGTCAGGTTACTATTTCAAAAGTAATCGGCAAGACTTTTATTTTCAGCACATTTGTCGGTTACTATTTCAATAGTAATTGGCATGATTTATTTTCAGCACATTTGTCGGTTACTATTTCAAAAGTAATCGGTAAGATTTTTATTTCCAACATATTCATCGTTTACTATTTCAAAAGTAATCAGCATGATTTATTTTCAACACATTCGTCGGTTACTATTTCAAAAGTAATCGGCAAGATTTTTATTTTCAGCATATTGGTCGGTGACTATTTCAAAAGTAATCGGCAAGATTTTTATTTTCAGCATATTTGTCGGTTACTTTTTCAAAAGTAATCGGCAAGATTTTTATTTTCAGCATATTTGTCGGTTACTATTTTAAAAGTAATCGACAAGATTTTTATTTTCAACATATTCGTCGGTTACTATTTCAAAAGTAATCGGCAAGACTTTATTTTCAGCATATTCGTTGTTACTATTTCAAAAGTAATCGGTAAGATTTTTATTTTCAACATATTCGTCGCTTACTATTTCAAAAGTAATCGGCATGATTTATTTTCAACACATTCGTCGGTTACTATTTCAAAAGTAATCGGCAAGATTTATTTTCAGCACATATTCGTCGGTTACTATTTCAAAAGTTATCGGCAAGACTTTATTTTAAGCACATTCGTTGGTTACTATTTCAAAAGTAATCGGTAAGATTTTTATTTTCAACATATTCGTCACTTACTATTTCCAAAGTAATCGGCATGATTTATTTTCAGCACATTCGTCGGTTACTATTTCAAAAGTAATCGGCAAGATTTATTTTCAGTATATTCGTTGGTTACATTTTAAAAGTAATCGGTAAGATTTTTATTTTCAACATATTCGTCGCTTACTATTTCGAAAGTAATCGGCATGATTTATTTTCAGCACATTCGTCCGTTACTATTTCAAAAGTAATCGGCAAGATTTTTATTTTCAGCATATTCGTCGGTGACTATTTCAAAAGTAATCGGCATGATTTATTTTCAGCACATTCGTCAGGTTACTATTTCAAAAGTAATCGGCAAGACTTTTATTTTCAGCACATTTGTCGGTTACTATTTCAATAGTAATTGGCATGATTTATTTTCAGCACATTTGTCGGTTACTATTTCAAAAGTAATCGGCAAGATTTTTATTTTCAGCAAATTCGTCGGTGACTATTTCAAAAGTAATCGGCATGATTTATTTTCAGCACATTCGTCAGGTTACTATTTCAAAAGTAATCGGCAAGACTTTTATTTTCAGCACATTTGTCGGTTACTATTTCAATAGTAATTGGCATGATTTATTTTCAGCACATTTGTCGGTTACTATTTCAAAAGTAATCGGTAAGATTTTTATTTTCAGCATGTACGTCGGTTACTCTTTCAAAAGTAATCGGCAAGATTTTTATTTTCAGCATATTTGTCGGTTACTATTTCAAAAGTAATCGGTAAGATTTTTATTTCCAACATATTCATCGTTTACTATTTCAAAAGTAATCAGCATGATTTATTTTCAACACATTCGTCGGTTACTATTTCAAAAGTAATCGGCAAGATTTTTATTTTCAGCATATTGGTCGGTGACTATTTCAAAAGTAATCGGCAAGATTTTTATTTTCAGCATATTTGTCGGTTACTTTTTCAAAAGTAATCGGCAAGATTTTTATTTTCAGCATATTTGTCGGTTACTATTTTAAAAGTAATCGACAAGATTTTTAATTTCAACATATTCGTCGGTTACTATTTCAAAAGTAATCGGCAAGACTTTATTTTCAGCATATTCGTTGTTACTATTTCAAAAGTAATCGGTAAGATTTTTATTTTCAACATATTCGTCGCTTACTATTTCAAAAGTAATCGGCATGATTTATTTTCAACACATTCGTCGGTTACTATTTCAAAAGTAATCGGCAAGATTTATTTTCAGCACATATTCGTCGGTTACTATTACAAAAGTTATCGGCAAGACTTTATTTTAAGCACATTCGTTGGTTACTATTTCAAAAGTAATCGGTAAGATTTTTATTTTCAACATATTCGTCACTTACTATTTCCAAAGTAATCGGCATGATATATTTTCAGCACATTCGTCGGTTACTATTTCAAAAGTAATCGGCAAGATTTATTTTAAGTATATTCGTTGGTTACATTTTAAAAGTAATCGGTAAGATTTTTATTTTCAACATATTCGTCGCTTACTATTTCGAAAGTAATCGGCATGATTTATTTTCAGCACATTCGTCGGTTACTATTTCAAAAGTAATCGGCAAGATTTTTATTTTCAGCATATTCGTCGGTGACTATTTCAAAAGTAATCGGCATGATTTATTTTCAGCACATTCGTCAGGTTACTATTTCAAAAGTAATCGGCAAGACTTTTATTTTCAGCACATTTGTCGGTTACTATTTCAATAGTAATTGGCATGATTTATTTTCAGCACATTTGTCGGTTACTATTTCAAAAGTAATCGGTAAGATTTTTATTTCCAACATATTCATCGTTTACTATTTCAAAAGTAATCAGCATGATTTATTTTCAACACATTCGTCGGTTACTATTTCAAAAGTAATCGGCAAGATTTATTTTCAGCACATATTCGTCGGTTACTATTACAAAAGTTATCGGCAAGACTTTATTTTAAGCACATTCGTTGGTTACTATTTCAAAAGTAATCGGTAAGATTTTTATTTTCAACATATTCGTCACTTACTATTTCCAAAGTAATCGGCATGATTTATTTTCAGCACATTCGTCGGTTACTATTTCAAAAGTAATCGGCAAGATTTATTTTAAGTATATTCGTTGGTTACATTTTAAAAGTAATCGGTAAGATTTTTATTTTCAACATATTCGTCGCTTACTATTTCGAAAGTAATCGGCATGATTTATTTTCAGCACATTCGTCGGTTACTATTTCAAAAGTAATCGGCAAGATTTTTATTTTCAGCATATTCGTCGGTGACTATTTCAAAAGTAATCGGCATGATTTATTTTCAGCACATTCGTCAGGTTACTATTTCAAAAGTAATCGGCAAGACTTTTATTTTCAGCACATTTGTCGGTTACTATTTCAATAGTAATTGGCATGATTTATTTTCAGCACATTTGTCGGTTACTATTTCAAAAGTAATCGGTAAGATTTTTATTTCCAACATATTCATCGTTTACTATTTCAAAAGTAATCAGCATGATTTATTTTCAACACATTCGTCGGTTACTATTTCAAAAGTAATCGGCAAGATTTTTATTTTCAGCATATTGGTCGGTGACTATTTCAAAAGTAATCGGCAAGATTTTTATTTTCAGCATATTTGTCGGTTACTTTTTCAAAAGTAATCGGCAAGATTTTTATTTTCAGCATATTTGTCGGTTACTATTTTAAAAGTAATCGACAAGATTTTTATTTTCAACATATTCGTCGGTTACTATTTCAAAAGTAATCGGCAAGACTTTATTTTCAGCATATTCGTTGTTACTATTTCAAAAGTAATCGGTAAGATTTTTATTTTCAACATATTCGTCGCTTACTATTTCAAAAGTAATCGGCATGATTTATTTTCAACACATTCGTCGGTTACTATTTCAAAAGTAATCGGCAAGATTTATTTTCAGCACATATTCGTCGGTTACTATTTCAAAAGTTATCGGCAAGACTTTATTTTAAGCACATTCGTTGGTTACTATTTCAAAAGTAATCGGTAAGATTTTTATTTTCAACATATTCGTCACTTACTATTTCCAAAGTAATCGGCATGATTTATTTTCAGCACATTCGTCGGTTACTATTTCAAAAGTAATCGGCAAGATTTATTTTCAGTATATTCGTTGGTTACATTTTAAAAGTAATCGGTAAGATTTTTATTTTCAACATATTCGTCGCTTACTATTTCGAAAGTAATCGGCATGATTTATTTTCAGCACATTCGTCGGTTACTATTTCAAAAGTAATCGGCAAGATTTTTATTTTCAGCATATTCGTCGGTGACTATTTCAAAAGTAATCGGCATGATTTATTTTCAGCACATTCGTCAGGTTACTATTTCAAAAGTAATCGGCAAGACTTTTATTTTCAGCACATTTGTCGGTTACTATTTCAATAGTAATTGGCATGATTTATTTTCAGCACATTTGTCGGTTACTATTTCAAAAGTAATCGGCAAGATTTTTATTTTCAGCATATTCGTCGGTGACTATTTCAAAAGTAATCGGCATGATTTATTTTCAGCACATTCGTCAGGTTACTATTTCAAAAGTAATCGGCAAGAATTTTATTTTCAACATATTCGTCGGTTCCTATTTCAAAAGTAATCGGCAAGATTTTTAGTTTTAGCATATTTGTCGGTTACTATTTTAAAAGCAATCGAGAAGATTTTTATTTTCAACATATTCGTCGGTGACTATTTCAAAAGTAATCGGCATGATTTATTTTCAGCACATTCGTCAGGTTACTATTTCAAAAGTAATCGGCAAGACTTTTATTTTCAGCACATTTGTCGGTTACTATTTCAATAGTAATTGGCATGATTTATTTTCAGCACATTTGTCGGTTACTATTTCAAAAGTAATCGGCAAGACTTTATATTCAACACATTCGTCGGTTACTATTTCAAAAGTAATCGGCATGATCTATTTTCTGCACATTCGTCGGTTACTATTTCAAAAGTAATCGGCAAAATTTTTATTTTTAGCATATTTGTCTCTTACTATTTTAGAATTAATCGGCAAGACTATATTTTCAGCACATTCGTCGGTTACTATTTCAAAAGTAATCGGCAAGACTTTATTTTCAGCACATTCGTCGGTTACTATTTCAATAGTAATCGGCAAGATTTTTATTTTCAGCATGTACGTCGGTTACTATTTCAAAAGTAATCGGCAAGATTTTTATTTTCAGCATATTTGTCGGTTACTATTTCAAAAGTAATCGGCAAGATTTTTATTTTCAGCATATTTGTCGGTTACTTTTTCAAAAGTAATCTGCAAGATTTTTATTTTCAGCATATTTGTCGGTTACTATTTTAAAAGTAATCGACAAGATTTTTATTTTCAACATATTCGTCGGTTACTATTTCAAAAGTAATCGGCAAGACTTTATTTTCAGCATATTCGTTGTTACTATTTCAAAAGTAATCGGTAAGATTTTTATTTTCAACATATTCGTCGCTTACTATTTCAAAAGTAATCGGCATGATTTATTTTCAACACATTCGTCGGTTACTATTTCAAAAGTAATCGGCAAGATTTATTTTCAGCACATATTCGTCGGTTACTATTTCAAAAGTTATCGGCAAGACTTTATTTTAAGCACATTCGTTGGTTACTATTTCAAAAGTAATCGGTAAGATTTTTATTTTCAACATATTCGTCACTTACTATTTCCAAAGTAATCGACATGATTTATTTTCAGCACATTCGTCGGTTACTATTTCAAAAGTAATCGGCAAGATTTATTTTCAGTATATTCGTTGGTTACATTTTAAAAGTAATCGGTAAGATTTTTATTTTCAACATATTCGTCGCTTACTATTTCGAAAGTAATCGGCATGATTTATTTTCAGCACATTCGTCGGTTACTATTTCAAAAGTAATCGGCAAGATTTTTATTTTCAGCATATTCGTCGGTGACTATTTCAAAAGTAATCGGCATGATTTATTTTCAGCACATTCGTCAGGTTACTATTTCAAAAGTAATCGGCAAGACTTTTATTTTCAGCACATTTGTCGGTTACTATTTCAATAGTAATTGGCATGATTTATTTTCAGCACATTTGTCGGTTACTATTTCAAAAGTAATCGGCATGATTTATTTTCAGCACATTCGTCAGGTTACTATTTCAAAAGTAATCGGCAAGACTTTTATTTTCAGCACATTTGTCGGTTACTATTTCAATAGTAATTGGCATGATTTATTTTCAGCACATTTGTCGGTTACTATTTCAAAAGTAATCGGCAAGATTTTTATTTTCAGCATATTCGTCGGTGACTATTTCAAAAGTAATCGGCATGATTTATTTTCAGCACATTCGTCAGGTTACTATTTCAAAAGTAATCGGCAAGAATTTTATTTTCAACATATTCGTCGGTTCCTATTTCAAAAGTAATCGGCAAGATTTTTAGTTTTAGCATATTTGTCGGTTACTATTTTAAAAGCAATCGAGAAGATTTTTATTTTCAACATATTCGTC
This sequence comes from Medicago lupulina, assembly GCA_958299785.1. Lineage (NCBI taxonomy): Eukaryota > Viridiplantae > Streptophyta > Magnoliopsida > Fabales > Fabaceae > Medicago > Medicago lupulina. The sequence goes on from CATQJP010000005.1 coordinate 649,203, forward strand.
GGTGACTATTTCAAAAGTAATCGGCATGATTTATTTTCAGCACATTCGTCAGGTTACTATTTCAAAAGTAATCGGCAAGACTTTTATTTTCAGCACATTTGTCGGTTACTATTTCAATAGTAATTGGCATGATTTATTTTCAGCACATTTGTCGGTTACTATTTCAAAAGTAATCGGCAAGACTTTTATTTTCAGCACATTTGTCGGTTACTATTTCAATAGTAATTGGCATGATTTATTTTCAGCACATTTGTCGGTTACTATTTCAAAAGTAATCGGCAAGACTTTATATTCAACACATTCGTCGGTTACTATTTCAAAAGTAATCGGCATGATCTATTTTCTGCACATTCGTCGGTTACTATTTCAAAAGTAATCGGCAAAATTTTTATTTTTAGCATATTTGTCTCTTACTATTTTAGAATTAATCGGCAAGACTATATTTTCAGCACATTCGTCGGTTACTATTTCAAAAGTAATCGGCAAGACTTTATTTTCAGCACATTCGTCGGTTACTATTTCAATAGTAATCGGCAAGATTTTTATTTTCAGCATGTACGTCGGTTACTATTTCAAAAGTAATCGGCAAGATTTTTATTTTCAGCATATTTGTCGGTTACTATTTCAAAAGTAATCGGTAAGATTTTTATTTCCAACATATTCATTGTTTACTATTTCAAAAGTAATCAGCATGATTTATTTTCAACACATTCGTCGGTTACTATTTCAAAAGTAATCGGCAAGATTTTTATTTTCAGCATATTGGTCGGTGACTATTTCAAAAGTAATCGGCAAGATTTTTATTTTCAGCATATTTGTCGGTTACTTTTTCAAAAGTAATCGGCAAGATTTTTATTTTCAGCATATTTGTCGGTTACTATTTTAAAAGTAATCGACAAGATTTTTATTTTCAACATATTCGTCGGTTACTATTTCAAAAGTAATCGGCAAGACTTTATTTTCAGCATATTCGTTGTTACTATTTCAAAAGTAATCGGTAAGATTTTTATTTTCAACATATTCGTCGCTTACTATTTCAAAAGTAATCGGCATGATTTATTTTCAACACATTCGTCGGTTACTATTTCAAAAGTAATCGGCAAGATTTATTTTCAGCACATATTCGTCGGTTACTATTTCAAAAGTTATCGGCAAGACTTTATTTTAAGCACATTCGTTGGTTACTATTTCAAAAGTAATCGGTAAGATTTTTATTTTCAACATATTCGTCACTTACTATTTCCAAAGTAATCGACATGATTTATTTTCAGCACATTCGTCGGTTACTATTTCAAAAGTAATCGGCAAGATTTATTTTCAGTATATTCGTTGGTTACATTTTAAAAGTAATCGGTAAGATTTTTATTTTCAACATATTCGTCGCTTACTATTTCGAAAGTAATCGGCATGATTTATTTTCAGCACATTCGTCGGTTACTATTTCAAAAGTAATCGGCAAGATTTTTATTTTCAGCATATTCGTCGGTGACTATTTCAAAAGTAATCGGCATGATTTATTTTCAGCACATTCGTCAGGTTACTATTTCAAAAGTAATCCGCAAGACTTTTATTTTCAGCACATTTGTCGGTTACTATTTCAATAGTAATTGGCATGATTTATTTTCAGCACATTTGTCGGTTACTATTTCAAAAGTAATCGGTAAGATTTTTATTTCCAACATATTCATCGTTTACTATTTCAAAAGTAATCAGCATGATTTATTTTCAACACATTCGTCGGTTACTATTTCAAAAGTAATCGGCAAGATTTTTATTTTCAGCATATTGGTCGGTGACTATTTCAAAAGTAATCGGCAAGATTTTTATTTTCAGCATATTTGTCGGTTACTTTTTCAAAAGTAATCTGCAAGATTTTTATTTTCAGCATATTTGTCGGTTACTATTTTAAAAGTAATCGACAAGATTTTTATTTTCAACATATTCGTCGGTTACTATTTCAAAAGTAATCGGCAAGACTTTATTTTCAGCATATTCGTTGTTACTATTTCAAAAGTAATCGGTAAGATTTTTATTTTCAACATATTCGTCGCTTACTATTTCAAAAGTAATCGGCATGATTTATTTTCAACACATTCGTCGGTTACTATTTCAAAAGTAATCGGCAAGATTTATTTTCAGCACATATTCGTCGGTTACTATTTCAAAAGTTATCGGCAAGACTTTATTTTAAGCACATTCGTTGGTTACTATTTCAAAAGTAATCGGTAAGATTTTTATTTTCAACATATTCGTCACTTACTATTTCCAAAGTAATCGACATGATTTATTTTCAGCACATTCGTCGGTTACTATTTCAAAAGTAATCGGCAAGATTTATTTTCAGTATATTCGTTGGTTACATTTTAAAAGTAATCGGTAAGATTTTTATTTTCAACATATTCGTCGCTTACTATTTCGAAAGTAATCGGCATGATTTATTTTCAGCACATTCGTCGGTTACTATTTCAAAAGTAATCGGCAAGATTTTTATTTTCAGCATATTCGTCGGTGACTATTTCAAAAGTAATCGGCATGATTTATTTTCAGCACATTCGTCAGGTTACTATTTCAAAAGTAATCGGCAAGACTTTTATTTTCAGCACATTTGTCGGTTACTATTTCAATAGTAATTGGCATGATTTATTTTCAGCACATTTGTCGGTTACTATTTCAAAAGTAATCGGTAAGATTTTTATTTCCAACATATTCATCGTTTACTATTTCAAAAGTAATCAGCATGATTTATTTTCAACACATTCGTCGGTTACTATTTCAAAAGTAATCGGCAAGATTTTTATTTTCAGCATATTGGTCGGTGACTATTTCAAAAGTAATCGGCAAGATTTTTATTTTCAGCATATTTGTCGGTTACTTTTTCAAAAGTAATCGGCAAGACTTTATATTCAACACATTCGTCGGTTACTATTTCAAAAGTAATCGGCATGATCTATTTTCTGCACATTCGTCGGTTACTATTTCAAAAGTAATCGGCAAAATTTTTATTTTTAGCATATTTGTCTCTTACTATTTTAGAATTAATCGGCAAGACTATATTTTCAGCACATTCGTCGGTTACTATTTCAAAAGTAATCGGCAAGACTTTATTTTCAGCACATTCGTCGGTTACTGTAACACCCCGTTCCCCAAATAACGTAATAATAATATTACTAATAATCAAAATCAGAGTAATTCAACTTAACAACGGAGTATCACACTTCTTTTTCAAAATCATTTAAATAGAATATAAAAACTATTTAAAACCAACATACATTATCATCATATTAAAAATTCTGCAGCGGAAAATCTTTATATAAAATCATGTTCAACAACTACATCATAAATCTTGGCACAGAGGCCGTCAACATAATGAAATTATTCAACAATAGAATCTCAACAACATTTTCTTCCAAGAAATGATACATAAGGAATACAAGAAAGATAACGTTTCCCCATCCCTATTATGTATCAGAGCCCTAGACTCAAGAGCCAGCACCGCTAGTCTTCGCTACCTGCACTTGCCCACAAGGCGGCAATTCCAGCAGAAGGGGTGAGTTCACAAATCAAAAGTAAATATACAGATATATGAATCATCAAAGTAAATTGAAACAACAACAATTCATAACAACTTGCAACAGCAACACCATCAATATCATCTCAACTTATTAACTTAAATTCATCTTTGATTCATATCTACAACAACAACAACAACATTTGTGGCGACATCTCACCAACATCATTCCCCAAAGGACAACTCACACCTACAACTAATGCAAGACTCCATAAACATCTAATGCATTATGCATGTGGTACCAACTACGCGCGTTGAATGCTAAGCATTCCAGGGCAATCAGCCCCCAACAATTTGGATGGTTAAAGCATCCCAGGGCAATAAGCCCCCAACAGGTGAACGATAAAGCGTTCCAGGGCAATAAGCCCCCAACAGTGAATGATAAACATTCCAGGGCAATAAGCCCCCAACAAATGCAAATGAGTATGAAATGACTCTATGGTGTATGTCAGCATACAACACAACATCTTAATGGAGCATATCAGCATGCAACCAACAACAACAACAACTTAGGATACCCTCCCCAACTGGACAATAGCACTCAACAATCGACAAGGCAATTCAACTTAGCAAGTATAATTATTTGCACATAAGCATACATAATTCCATCTAATCATCTTCGTAATATAGTTTTTATCATCCAAATAATTCTTAAAAATTATAATAAACATCTTAGAAAGCTTAGGTTTGGGTTTGGAACATCTTAGAAAAATCACGTTATGGGTCGCACAGGACCCAGCACGCTTAAGCGAGCAGCTGCACGCTTAAGCGAGCCAAAACACGAAGGTTGGGTTCTTGTTCGCTTACTGCACGCTTACGGTACGCTTGAGCGTGCGCACTATGGTCTGGGAAAAGATTCAGCACGCTTAAGCGAGCAGCTGCACGCTTAAGCGTCCAAAAAGACGTAAGTTTGGTTTTGCTCGCTAGCTGCACGCTTGCAGCACGCTTAAGCGAGCAGGTCTCAGGTTCAGCAAAACAGTTGCGATAACAGCATAGTTCTAACCCAAAAATCCCAACTTTGATCCCTCAATCACCCAAAATGATTTTTTTGAACAATGTTATGGGTTCATTATACGACAAAACAACATAAACATCTCATAACAACAACATTACAACGCAATTCATCAGAAAAATGAGCAATTCATCATGTTCATAAACCTAATTCCAAAACTACCAATTTCAATCCATTTTCATGAAATCATACATGTATATATCAACAATTGAAATGCTAGCCCACCCTTACCTTAATTCAGCGAAAATCTACAGCAATTGATCAGATTCTCTCTTCCTAGCTCTTCCCTCTTGGTTCTTCTCTTTTCTCCCAAAACTCTGTTTCTTTTGTTTTACTGATACGTGCTCTTTTCTTTTCTTTCCTTACTGGCTTCCCTATTTCCTTACAAAGTGTAACTCCTTTTCTTTCTTTATTCCCTCACTTAAATTTTCTTTTAATCTCCATTAACCCCCTTAAACTCTACTAATTCTAAATAATTACTAATTCCTCCTAAATTACTTAAATAACAAAAATCACACAAATAATTATATGATAAATAACAACACTTCAAATTATTCACATAAATCACATAAATTATATAAAATACATAAAACATATTAAATCAACCAAAATAATAAAATATCAACTAGGGCGTTACAACTCTCCCCAACTTAGAGAATTTCGTCCTCGAAATAATACCTTAAGCAACAAACAACTCAGGATAGGACTCTTGCATCTTGCTCTCCAACTCCCAAGTTAAACTCTCACCGGTTACACCGCCCCAAACAACTCTAACCAGAGGTATTTCCTTGCCTCTCAACTGCTTCACCTTGCGATCATCAATCCTCAACGGCAAAGTCTCAACAGTAAGATTATCTCTAACCTGCACATCATCCCTAGGAATAACATGCGAAGGATCTGCTACATACTTTCTCAACTGCGAGACATGAAACACATCATGCAAGTTCGATAGATGTGGTGGCAATCCAATCCGATACGCCACGGTTCCAACTCTTTCGGAAATCTGATAAGGACCAATGAACTTTGGAGTCAACTTCTTCGACTTCAATGCACGTCCTACACCCGTCATCGGAGTAACCCTCAAAAACACATGATCACCCTCCTGAAATTCAAGAGCTTTCCTCCTTTTGTCATGATAACTCTTCTGACGATCTTGAGATGCTTTCATCTTTTCTCTTATCATCTTGACCTTTTCCGTAGTCTGCTGCACTAACTCAGGTCCTAACACAATACTTTCACCCGACTCAAACCAACATAGAGGAGTTCTACACCTTCGACCATACAAAGCTTCGAACGGTGCCATACCAATACTCGAATGGTAACTATTGTTATAAGTAAACTCTATCAACGGCAAGTGGCTGTCCCAAGCTCCACCTTGCTCGAGTACACACACCCTCAACAAATCTTCTAAGGATTGGATAGTCCTCTCCGACTGACCATCTGTCTGCGGATGATAAGCCGAACTCAGCCTCAATCTCGAACCCAATGCATCTTGCAAACTCTTCCAAAACCTTGATGTAAACCTCGGATCTCTATCCGACACAATACTAGATGGAACACCGTGCAATTTCACAATGTCACGGATGTAGATCTCCGCCAACTGAGCTACCGGATAAGTAATGTTGATCGGAATAAAGTGCGCCGACTTAGTCAACCTGTCGACCACGACCCAAATGGCATCATGCCCCCTTGAAGTATTCGGCAAACTCGTTACAAAATCCATCGAAATGCTATCCCACTTCCATTCAGGTACATCTAGCGGAGTCAACAGCCCTGCAGGCTTCTGGTGCTCAACCTTAGACTTCTGGCAAGTCAAACATGCATACACAAACTGAGCAACATCCCTCTTCAAACCGGACCACCAAAACAATTTCTTCAGGTCATGATACATTTTTGTAGCTCCAGGATGAATACTCAAACTACTCTTGTGACTTTCTTCTAAGATCAACTTTTTCAAATCTTCATCATCCGGAATACAAATCCTTCCTCTAAACCTCAACACACCTTGGTCATCGACCTTGAAGTCACCATCCACATTCGGATCACTAGCAGCCATTAAATCCACAAATTTAACATCAAGCTTCTGCGCCTCTTTGATGTCATTCAAGAAATCACTATTTATCTTCAGCATGCCTAACCGCACACTCTGAGGCGATCTTTCACAAACAAGGCTCAAGTCCCTAAACTGTTCAAGCAACTCGAACTCTTTCATCATCAATGCCGACATATGCAATGTCTTTCTACTCAACGCATCAGCCACAACATTAGCTTTACCAGGATGGTAATTCAAACCAAAATCATAGTCCTTAAGTAACTCAAGCCACCTTCTCTGCCTCATGTTCAACTCCTTCTGATCAAACAGGTACTTTAAACTTTTATGGTCGCTAAACACTTCAAATCTGGAACCATACAAATAGTGCCTCCAAATCTTCAACACAAACACCACGGCTGCTAACTCTAAATCATGTGTAGGATAATTCTTCTCATGCACTCTCAGCTGCCTAGAAGCATACGCTACCACCTTGCCATCTTGCATCAAAACACCACCCAAGCCCAGCTTAGATGCATCACAATAAACAACAAAAGGTTCTTCTGGCTTTGGCAAAATCAAAATAGGAGCAGTCGTCAACCTTTGCTTCAACTTATTGAAACTACTCTCACAACTAGCATCCCACACAAATGCTTTACCTTTACAAGTCAGCTGCGTCAAAGGAAGTGCCAATTTCGAAAATCCTTCAATAAATCTGCGGTAATAACCAGCCAAACCAAGAAAACTTCTCACCTCAGTAACTGACTTTGGTGTCTCCCACTGCGACACAGCATCAACCTTCGAAGGATCTACAGCAATACCTTTACCAGAAATAATGTGGCCAAGAAAACTTACTTCGTTCAGCCAGAACTCACACTTGGACAGCTTGGCATACAGCTTCTTTTCCTTCAGCACTTGCAGTACAATCTTCAAATGCTCTGCATGCTCAGCTTCAGTCTTAGAATAAATCAATATATCATCAATAAAGACTACCACAAACTGATCCAGATACTCATGGAAAATTCTGTTCATGTATTCCATAAACACACCAGGTGCATTCGTCACACCGAAAGGCATCACCTTATATTCGTAATGACCATACCGCGTCCTAAACGCTGTCTTTTGCATATCCTCATCCTTCACCTTTATCTGATGATAACCCGACCTCAAATCAATCTTGCTAAAAACGCGGGCACCCACCAATTGATCCATCAAATCATCTATTCTCGGAAGTGGATACCTATTCTTGATCGTCACTTTATTCAACTGACGGTAGTCAATACACAACCGCATGCTACCATCCTTCTTCTTTACCAACAACACCGGCGCTCCCCACGGTGAAACACTTGGTCTCACAAACTTCTTATCAAGCAAGTCTTCTAATTGCTTCTTCAGTTCAGCTAACTCAGAAGCTGACATACGGTAAGGAGCCATCGACACAGGCTTCGTACCCGGCACCAGGTCTATCGAAAATTCCACTTCTCTCTCTGGTGGCACATCTGGAATCTCATCAGGGAAAACTTCAGGAAATTCCTTCACAACAGGCAGCCCATCTATCACAGCTTGGTTCTCCACCGACAAGAATGCCAACAAAGAAAACATCAACACGCCATCTTGTTCTAACCGCTTCATCTCTTTAGTGGATAAAAATTCTGTTCCACTCTCTCCTTCAGCAGAAGAAAACCGCACCGTCTTGGTAAAACAATTGATCAAGACATGATTGTACTCTAACCAATTCATCCCCAATATTACATCCATTCCCACTAACGGCAAACAGACAAGGTCCACCTCAAAATCTCTACCAAATACAGACAACGGACAACTTAAACAAACAAGGGAAGTAGTTACTGAACCCTTAGCTGGAGTTTCAACAACCATCTCCCCATTCATATCAGACATAATCAAACCCAATCTTTGTGCACAATCAATAGCAATGAAACAATGCGTTGCACCAGTATCTATAATAGCAATTAAAGGAGTACCACTAAAGAAACAAGTACCTCTAATAAGTCGATCCTCCTGATCGGTCTGAGTACCGGTCAAGGCAAAAACCCTACCACTGGTCTGCGCCTTCTTAGGCTTAGTGCACTGAGAACCAATGTGACCTTCTTCATTGCAGTTGAAACAAACAATGTCCCCACGCTTGCATTCGGTGACAGTGTGGCCCTTCTTTCCGCATCTGAAACATTTCTTCTCATCACGGATACAAGCATTGCTCTTGTGGCCTTTCACACCACACTTATAACAAACCACTTCGGCAGGAGCATCTCTACGTGCAGGCCTCCTCTCATCATGCATTCTCTGTTTGCCCTTGTCAGCTGGGGCACTATAAGGCTTTGGGCGACTCTGCTGCCCCTTTCCTCTACGGTCATTCATTATCTTATAGTGAGCTTTAGTGTCCTCTTCATAAATACGGCAGCTGCTCACCAACTCAGAGAAGTCTCTGATCTTCTGATAACCAATGGCCCGCTTGATATCAGCTCGCAGACCATTTTCAAACTTAATACATTTGGAGAACTCAGCAGTCTCCGCAGCATAATGTGGATAGAACTTTGCAAGCTCCACGAACTTAGCAGCATATTCCGTAATGGACATGTCTCCCTGCTTCAGCTCAAGGAATTCAATTTCTTTCTTACCTCGGACATCCTCCGGGAAATACCTCCTCAAGAACTCCCGCCTAAACACGGCCCACGTAATCACAGCACCTTCAGCTTGGAGTATGGGTTGAGTGCTTACCCACCAGTCGTCAGCCTCTTCTGCTAACATGTGCGTGCCAAACCGCACCATCTGAACATCCGTACACTGCATCACCCGGAAGATCCTCTCGACCTCCTTCAGCCAAGTCTGTGCTCCATCGGGGTCGTACCTTCCCTTAAAGGTTGGTGGATGATTCCTCAAGAAGGTCTCAAGCATCCTTACACCTTCACCAGCACCACCAGCACCTTGTTGTTGACCAACAACCTGAGCCATTGCTTGCAAGGCAGCAGCAAGAGCAGCATCATTCCTTCCGGCCATCTCGATAGTTCTACATAACAACAAGAATTAGAACAACAACAAGACAGTGTAACCCTGTCACACTACTCTAAATGGCTCGACACGACTCTTCTAATGGTCTGACGGACCGACTTGCTCTGATACCAACTGTAACACCCCGTTCCCCAAATAACGTAATAATAATATTACTAATAATCAAAATCAGAGTAATTCAACTTAACAACGGAGTATCACACTTCTTTTTCAAAATCATTTAAATAGAATATAAAAACTATTTAAAACCAACATACATTATCATCATATTAAAAATTCTGCAGCGGAAAATCTTTATATAAAATCATGTTCAACAACTACATCATAAATCTTGGCACAGAGGCCGTCAACATAATGAAATTATTCAACAATAGAATCTCAACAACATTTTCTTCCAAGAAATGATACATAAGGAATACAAGAAAGATAACGTTTCCCCATCCCTATTATGTATCAGAGCCCTAGACTCAAGAGCCAGCACCGCTAGTCTTCGCTACCTGCACTTGCCCACAAGGCGGCAATTCCAGCAGAAGGGGTGAGTTCACAAATCAAAAGTAAATATACAGATATATGAATCATCAAAGTAAATTGAAACAACAACAATTCATAACAACTTGCAACAGCAACACCATCAATATCATCTCAACTTATTAACTTAAATTCATCTTTGATTCATATCTACAACAACAACAACAACATTTGTGGCGACATCTCACCAACATCATTCCCCAAAGGACAACTCACACCTACAACTAATGCAAGACTCCATAAACATCTAATGCATTATGCATGTGGTACCAACTACGCGCGTTGAATGCTAAGCATTCCAGGGCAATCAGCCCCCAACAATTTGGATGGTTAAAGCATCCCAGGGCAATAAGCCCCCAACAGGTGAACGATAAAGCGTTCCAGGGCAATAAGCCCCCAACAGTGAATGATAAACATTCCAGGGCAATAAGCCCCCAACAAATGCAAATGAGTATGAAATGACTCTATGGTGTATGTCAGCATACAACACAACATCTTAATGGAGCATATCAGCATGCAACCAACAACAACAACAACTTAGGATACCCTCCCCAACTGGACAATAGCACTCAACAATCGACAAGGCAATTCAACTTAGCAAGTATAATTATTTGCACATAAGCATACATAATTCCATCTAATCATCTTCGTAATATAGTTTTTATCATCCAAATAATTCTTAAAAATTATAATAAACATCTTAGAAAGCTTAGGTTTGGGTTTGGAACATCTTAGAAAAATCACGTTATGGGTCGCACAGGACCCAGCACGCTTAAGCGAGCAGCTGCACGCTTAAGCGAGCCAAAACACGAAGGTTGGGTTCTTGTTCGCTTACTGCACGCTTACGGTACGCTTGAGCGTGCGCACTATGGTCTGGGAAAAGATTCAGCACGCTTAAGCGAGCAGCTGCACGCTTAAGCGTCCAAAAAGACGTAAGTTTGGTTTTGCTCGCTAGCTGCACGCTTGCAGCACGCTTAAGCGAGCAGGTCTCAGGTTCAGCAAAACAGTTGCGATAACAGCATAGTTCTAACCCAAAAATCCCAACTTTGATCCCTCAATCACCCAAAATGATTTTTTTGAACAATGTTATGGGTTCATTATACGACAAAACAACATAAACATCTCATAACAACAACATTACAACGCAATTCATCAGAAAAATGAGCAATTCATCATGTTCATAAACCTAATTCCAAAACTACCAATTTCAATCCATTTTCATGAAATCATACATGTATATATCAACAATTGAAATGCTAGCCCACCCTTACCTTAATTCAGCGAAAATCTACAGCAATTGATCAGATTCTCTCTTCCTAGCTCTTCCCTCTTGGTTCTTCTCTTTTCTCCCAAAACTCTGTTTCTTTTGTTTTACTGATACGTGCTCTTTTCTTTTCTTTCCTTACTGGCTTCCCTATTTCCTTACAAAGTGTAACTCCTTTTCTTTCTTTATTCCCTCACTTAAATTTTCTTTTAATCTCCATTAACCCCCTTAAACTCTACTAATTCTAAATAATTACTAATTCCTCCTAAATTACTTAAATAACAAAAATCACACAAATAATTATATGATAAATAACAACACTTCAAATTATTCACATAAATCACATAAATTATATAAAATACATAAAACATATTAAATCAACCAAAATAATAAAATATCAACTAGGGCGTTACAGTTACTATTTCAATAGTAATCGGCAAGATTTTTATTTTCAGCATGTACGTCGGTTACTATTTCAAAAGTAATCGGCAAGATTTTTATTTTCAGCATATTTGTCGGTTACTATTTCAAAAGTAATCGGTAAGATTTTTATTTCCAACATATTCATCGTTTACTATTTCAAAAGTAATCAGCATGATTTATTTTCAACACATTCGTCGGTTACTATTTCAAAAGTAATCGGCAAGATTTTTATTTTCAGCATATTGGTCGGTGACTATTTCAAAAGTAATCGGCAAGATTTTTTTTTTCAGCATATTTGTCGGTTACTTTTTCAAAAGTAATCGGCAAGATTTTTATTTTCAGCATATTTGTCGGTTACTATTTTAAAAGTAATCGACAAGATTTTTATTTTCAACATATTCGTCGGTTACTATTTCAAAAGTAATCGGCAAGACTTTATTTTCAGCATATTCGTTGTTACTATTTCAAAAGTAATCGGTAAGATTTTTATTTTCAACATATTCGTCGCTTACTATTTCAAAAGTAATCGGCATGATTTATTTTCAACACATTCGTCGGTTACTATTTCAAAAGTAATCGGCAAGATTTATTTTCAGCACATATTCGTCGGTTACTATTTCAAAAGTTATCGGCAAGACTTTATTTTAAGCACATTCGTTGGTTACTATTTCAAAAGTAATCGGTAAGATTTTTATTTTCAACATATTCGTCACTTACTATTTCCAAAGTAATCGGCATGATTTATTTTCAGCACATTCGTCGGTTACTATTTCAAAAGTAATCGGCAAGATTTATTTTCAGTATATTCGTTGGTTACATTTTAAAAGTAAACGGTAAGATTTTTATTTTCAACATATTCGTCGCTTACTATTTCGAAAGTAATCGGCATGATTTATTTTCAGCACATTCGTCGGTTACTATTTCAAAAGTAATCGGCAAGATTTTTATTTTCAGCATATTCGTCGGTGACTATTTCAAAAGTAATCGGCATGATTTATTTTCAGCACATTCGTCAGGTTACTATTTCAAAAGTAATCGGCAAGACTTTTATTTTCAGCACATTTGTCGGTTACTATTTCAATAGTAATTGGCATGATTTATTTTCAGCACATTTGTCGGTTACTATTTCAAAAGTAATCGGCAAGATTTTTATTTTCAGCATATTTGTCGGTGACTATTTCAAAAGTAATCGGCATGATTTATTTTCAGCACATTCGTCAGGTTACTATTTCAAAAGTAATCGGCAAGACTTTTATTTTCAGCACATTTGTCGGTTACTATTTCAATAGTAATTGGCATGATTTATTTTCAGCACATTTGTCGGTTACTATTTCAAAAGTAATCGGCAAGACTTTATATTCAACACATTCGTCGGTTACTATTTCAGAAGTAATCGGCATGATCTATTTTCTGCACATTCGTCGGTTACTATTTCAAAAGTAATCGGCAAAATTTTTATTTTTAGCATATTTGTCTCTTACTATTTTAGAATTAATCGGCAAGACTATATTTTCAGCACATTCGTCGGTTACTATTTCAAAAGTAATCGGCAAGACTTTATTTTCAGCACATTCGTCGGTTACTATTTCAATAGTAATCGGCAAGATTTTTATTTTCAGCATGTACGTCGGTTACTATTTCAAAAGTAATCGGCAAGACTTTTATTTTCAGCACATTTGTCGGTTACTATTTCAATAGTAATTGGCATGATTTATTTTCAGCATATTTGTCGGTTACTATTTCAAAAGTAATCGGTAAGATTTTTATTTCCAACATATTCATCGTTTACTATTTCAAAAGTAATCAGCATGATTTATTTTCAACACATTCGTCGGTTACTATTTCAAAAGTAATCGGCAAGATTTTTATTTTCAGCATATTGGTCGGTGACTATTTCAAAAGTAATCGGCAAGATTTTTATTTTCAGCATATTTGTCGGTTACTTTTTCAAAAGTAATCGGCAAGATTTTTATTTTCAGCATATTTGTCGGTTACTATTTTAAAAGTAATCGACAAGATTTTTATTTTCAACATATTCGTCGGTTACTATTTCAAAAGTAATCGGCAAGACTTTATTTTCAGCATATTCGTTGTTACTATTTCAAAAGTAATCGGTATGATTTTTATTTTCAACATATTCGTCGCTTACTATTTCAAAAGTAATCGGCATGATTTATTTTCAACACATTCGTCGGTTACTATTTCAAAAGTAATCGGCAAGATTTATTTTCAGCACATATTCGTCGGTTACTATTTCAAAAGTTATCGGCAAGACTTTATTTTAAGCACATTCGTTGGTTACTATTTCAAAAGTAATCGGTAAGATTTTTATTTTCAACATATTCGTCACTTACTATTTCCAAAGTAATCGACATGATTTATTTTCAGCACATTCGTCGGTTACTATTTCAAAAGTAATCGGCAAGATTTATTTTCAGTATATTCGTTGGTTACATTTTAAAAGTAATCGGTAAGATTTTTATTTTCAACATATTCGTCGCTTACTATTTCGAAAGTAATCGGCATGATTTATTTTCAGCACATTCGTCGGTTACTATTTCAAAAGTAATCGGCAAGATTTTTATTTTCAGCATATTCGTCGGTGACTATTTCAAAAGTAATCGGCATGATTTATTTTCAGCACATTCGTCAGGTTACTATTTCAAAAGTAATCGGCAAGACTTTTATTTTCAGCACATTTGTCGGTTACTATTTCAATAGTAATTGGCATGATTTATTTTCAGCACATTTGTCGGTTACTATTTCAAAAGTAATCGGCAAGATTTTTATTTTCAGCATATTCGTCGGTGACTATTTCAAAAGTAATCGGCATGATTTATTTTCAGCACATTCGTCAGGTTACTATTTCAAAAGTAATCGGCAAGACTTTTATTTTCAGCACATTTGTCGGTTACTATTTCAATAGTAATTGGCATGATTTATTTTCAGCACATTTGTCGGTTACTATTTCAAAAGTAATCGGCAAGACTTTATATTCAACACATTCGTCGGTTACTATTTCAAAAGTAATCGGCATGATCTATTTTCTGCACATTCGTCGGTTACTATTTCAAAAGTAATCGGCATGATCTATTTTCTGCACATTCGTCGGTTACTATTTCAAAAGTAATCGGCAAAATTTTTATTTTTAGCATATTTGTCTCTTACTATTTTAGAATTAATCGGCAAGACTATATTTTCAGCACATTCGTCGGTTACTATTTCAAAAGTAATCGGCAAGACTTTATTTTCAGCACATTCGTCGGTTACTATTTCAATAGTAATCGGCAAGATTTTTATTTTCAGCATGTACGTCGGTTACTATTTCAAAAGTAATCGGCAAGATTTTTATTTTCAGCATATTTGTCGGTTACTATTTCAAAAGTAATCGGTAAGATTTTTATTTCCAACATATTCATCGTTTACTATTTCAAAAGTAATCAGCATGATTTATTTTCAACACATTCGTCGGTTACTATTTCAAAAGTAATCGGCAAGATTTTTATTTTCAGCACATTCGTCGGTTACTATTTCAAAAGTAATCGGCAAGATTTATTTTCAGTATATTCGTTGGTTACTATTTTAAAAGTAATCGGTAAGATTTTTATTTTCAACATATTCGTCGGTTACTATTTCAAAAGTAATCGGCAAGACTTTATTTTCAGCATATTCGTTGTTACTATTTCAAAAGTAATCGGTAAGATTTTTATTTTCAACATATTCGTCGCTTACTATTTCAAAAGTAATCGGCATGATTTATTTTCAACACATTCGTCGGTTACTATTTCAAAAGTAATCGGCAAGATTTATTTTCAGCACATATTCGTCGGTTACTATTTCAAAAGTTATCGGCAAGACTTTATTTTAAGCACATTCGTTGGTTACTATTTCAAAAGTAATCGGTAAGATTTTTATTTTCAACATATTCGTCACTTACTATTTCCAAAGTAATCGACATGATTTATTTTCAGCACATTCGTCGGTTACTATTTCAAAAGTAATCGGCAAGATTTATTTTCAGTATATTCGTTGGTTACTATTTTAAAAGTAATCGGTAAGATTTTTATTTTCAACATATTCGTCGCTTACTATTTCGAAAGTAATCGGCATCATTTAATTTCAGCACATTCGTCGGTTACTATTTCAAAAGTAATCGGCAAGATTTTTATTTTCAGCATATTCATCGGTGACTATTTCAAAAGTATTCGGCATGATTTATTTTCAGCACATTCGTCAGGTTACTATTTCAAAAGTAATCGGCAAGACTTTTATTTTCAGCACATTTGTCGGTTACTATTTCAATAGTAATTGGCATGATTTATTTTCAGCACATTTGTCGGTTACTATTTCAAAAGTAATCGGCAAGATTTTTATTTTCAGCATATTCGTCGGTGACTATTTCAAAAGTAATCGGAATGATTTATTTTCAGCACATTCGTCAGGTTACTATTTCAAAAGTAATCGGCAAGACTTTTATTTTCAGCACATTTGTCGGTTACTATTTCAATAGTAATTGGCATGATTTATTTTCAGCACATTTGTCGGTTACTATTTCAAAAAGTAATCGGCAAGATTTTTATTTTCAGCATATTCGTCGGTGACTATTTCAAAAGTAATCGGCATGATTTATTTTCAGCACATTCGTCAGGTTACTATTTCAAAAGTAATCGGCAAGACTTTTATTTTCAGCACATTTGTCGGTTACTATTTCAATAGTAATTGGCATGATTTATTTTCAGCACATTTGTCGGTTACTATTTCAAAAGTAATCGGCAAGACTTTATATTCAACACATTCGTCGGTTACTATTTCAAAAGTAATCGGCATGATCTATTTTCTGCACATTCGTCGGTTACTATTTCAATAGTAATCGGCAAGATTTTTATTTTCAGCATGTACGTCGGTTACTATTTCAAAAGTAATCGGCAAGATTTTTATTTTCAGCATATTTGTCGGTTACTATTTTAAAAGTAATCGACAAGATTTTTATTTCCAACATATTCATCGTTTACTATTTCAAAAGTAATCAGCATGATTTATTTTCAACACATTCGTCGGTTACTATTTCAAAAGTAATCGGCAAGATTTTTATTTTCAGCATATTGGTCGGTGACTATTTCAAAAGTAATCGGCAAGATTTTTATTTTCAGCATATTTGTCGGTTACTTTTTCAAAAGTAATCGGCAAGATTTTTATTTTCAGCATATTTGTCGGTTACTATTTTAAAAGTAATCGACAAGATTTTTATTTTCAACATATTCGTCGGTTACTATTTCAAAAGTAATCAGCAAGACTTTATTTTCAGCATATTCGTTGTTACTATTTCAAAAGTAATCGGTAAGATTTTTATTTTCAACATATTCGTCGCTTACTATTTCAAAAGTAATCGGCATGATTTATTTTCAACACATTCGTCGGTTACTATTTCAAAAGTAATCGGCAAGATTTATTTTCAGCACATATTCGTCGGTTACTATTTCAAAAGTTATCGGCAAGACTTTATTTTAAGCACATTCGTTGGTTACTATTTCAAAAGTAATCGGTAAGATTTTTATTTTCAACATATTCGTCACTTACTATTTCCAAAGTAATCGGCATGATTTATTTTCAGCACATTCGTCGGTTACTATTTCAAAAGTAATCGGCAAGATTTATTTTCAGTATATTCGTTGGTTACTATTTTAAAAGTAATCGGTAAGATTTTTATTTTCAACATATTCGTCGCTTACTATTTCGAAAGTAATCGGCATCATTTAATTTCAGCACATTCGTCGGTTACTATTTCAAAAGTAATCGGCAAGATTTTTATTTTCAGCATATTCGTCGGTGACTATTTCAAAAGTAATCGGCATGATTTATTTTCAGCACATTCGTCAGGTTACTATTTCAAAAGTAATCGGCAAGACTTTTATTTTCAGCACATTTGTCGGTTACTATTTCAATAGTAATTGGCATGATTTATTTTCAGCACATTTGTCGGTTACTATTTCAAAAGTAATCGGCAAGATTTTTATTTTCAGCATATTCGTCGGTGACTATTTCAAAAGTAATCGGAATGATTTATTTTCAGCACATTCGTCAGGTTACTATTTCAAAAGTAATCGGCAAGACTTTTATTTTCAGCACATTTGTCGGTTACTATTTCAATAGTAATTGGCATGATTTATTTTCAGGACATTTGTCGGTTACTATTTCAAAAGTAATCGGCAAGATTTTTATTTTCAGCATATTCGTCGGTGACTATTTCAAAAGTAATCGGAATGATTTATTTTCAGCACATTCGTCAGGTTACTATTTCAAAAGTAATCGGCAAGATTTATTTTCAGTATATTCGTTGGTTACTATTTTAAAAGTAATCGGTAAGATTTTTATTTTCAACATATTCGTCGCTTACTATTTCGAAAGTAATCGGCATCATTTAATTTCAGCACATTCGTCGGTTACTATTTCAAAAGTAATCGGCAAGATTTTTATTTTCAGCATATTCGTCGGTGACTATTTCAAAAGTAATCGGCATGATTTATTTTCAGCACATTCGTCAGGTTACTATTTCAAAAGTAATCGGCAAGACTTTTATTTTCAGCACATTTGTCGGTTACTATTTCAATAGTAATTGGCATGATTTATTTTCAGCACATTTGTCGGTTACTATTTCAAAAGTAATCGGCAAGATTTTTATTTTCAGCATATTCGTCGGTGACTATTTCAAAAGTAATCGGAATGATTTATTTTCAGCACATTCGTCAGGTTACTATTTCAAAAGTAATCGGCAAGACTTTTATTTTCAGCACATTCGTCGGTTACTATTTCAATAGTAATCGGCAAGATTTTTATTTTCAGCATGTACGTCGGTTACTATTTCAAAAGTAATCGGCAAGATTTTTATTTTCAGCATATTTGTCGGTTACTATTTTAAAAGTAATCGACAAGATTTTTATTTCCAACATATTCATCGTTTACTATTTCAAAAGTAATCAGCATGATTTATTTTCAACACATTCGTCGGTTACTATTTCAAAAGTAATCGGCAAGATTTTTATTTTCAGCATATTGGTCGGTGACTATTTCAAAAGTAATCGGCAAGATTTTTATTTTCAGCATATTTGTCGGTTACTTTTTCAAAAGTAATCGGCAAGATTTTTATTTTCAGCATATTTGTCGGTTACTATTTTAAAAGTAATCGACAAGATTTTTATTTTCAACATATTCGTCGGTTACTATTTCAAAAGTAATCGGCATGACTTTTATTTTCAGCACATTTGTCGGTTACTATTTCAATAGTAATTGGCATGATTTATTTTCAGCACATTTGTCGGTTACTATTTCAAAAGTAATCGGCAAGATTTTTATTTTCAGCATATTCGTCGGTGACTATTTCAAAAGTAATCGGAATGATTTATTTTCAGCACATTCGTCAGGTTACTATTTCAAAAGTAATCGGCAAGACTTTTATTTTCAGCACATTCGTCGGTTACTATTTCAATAGTAATCGGCAAGATTTTTATTTTCAGCATGTACGTCGGTTACTATTTCAAAAGTAATCGGCAAGATTTTTATTTTCAGCATATTTGTCGGTTACTATTTTAAAAGTAATCGACAAGATTTTTATTTCCAACATATTCATCGTTTACTATTTCAAAAGTAATCAGCATGATTTATTTTCAACACATTCGTCGGTTACTATTTCAAAAGTAATCGGCAAGATTTTTATTTTCAGCATATTGGTCGGTGACTATTTCAAAAGTAATCGGCAAGATTTTTATTTTCAGCATATTTGTCGGTTACTATTTCAAAAGTAATCGGCAAGATTTTTATTTTCAGCATATTTGTCGGTTACTATTTCAAAAGTAATCGGTAAGATTTTTATTTCCAACATATTCATCGTTTACTATTTCAAAAGTAATCAGCATGATTTATTTTCAACACATTCGTCGGTTACTATTTCAAAAGTAATCGGCAAGATTTTTATTTTCAGCACATTCGTCGGTTACTATTTCAAAAGTAATCGGCAAGATTTATTTTCAGTATATTCGTTGGTTACTATTTTAAAAGTAATCGGTAAGATTTTTATTTTCAACATATTCGTCGGTTACTATTTCAAAAGTAATCGGCAAGACTTTATTTTCAGCATATTCGTTGTTACTATTTCAAAAGTAATCGGTAAGATTTTTATTTTCAACATATTCGTCGCTTACTATTTCAAAAGTAATCGGCATGATTTATTTTCAACACATTCGTCGGTTACTATTTCAAAAGTAATCGGCAAGATTTATTTTCAGCACATATTCGTCGGTTACTATTTCAAAAGTTATCGGCAAGACTTTATTTTAAGCACATTCGTTGGTTACTATTTCAAAAGTAATCGGTAAGATTTTTATTTTCAACATATTCGTCACTTACTATTTCCAAAGTAATCGACATGATTTATTTTCAGCACATTCGTCGGTTACTATTTCAAAAGTAATCGGCAAGATTTATTTTCAGTATATTCGTTGGTTACTATTTTAAAAGTAATCGGTAAGATTTTTATTTTCAACATATTCGTCGCTTACTATTTCGAAAGTAATCGGCATCATTTAATTTCAGCACATTCGTCGGTTACTATTTCAAAAGTAATCGGCAAGATTTTTATTTTCAGCATATTCATCGGTGACTATTTCAAAAGTATTCGGCATGATTTATTTTCAGCACATTCGTCAGGTTACTATTTCAAAAGTAATCGGCAAGACTTTTATTTTCAGCACATTTGTCGGTTACTATTTCAATAGTAATTGGCATGATTTATTTTCAGCACATTTGTCGGTTACTATTTCAAAAGTAATCGGCAAGATTTTTATTTTCAGCATATTCGTCGGTGACTATTTCAAAAGTAATCGGAATGATTTATTTTCAGCACATTCGTCAGGTTACTATTTCAAAAGTAATCGGCAAGACTTTTATTTTCAGCACATTTGTCGGTTACTATTTCAATAGTAATTGGCATGATTTATTTTCAGCACATTTGTCGGTTACTATTTCAAAAAGTAATCGGCAAGATTTTTATTTTCAGCATATTCGTCGGTGACTATTTCAAAAGTAATCGGCATGATTTATTTTCAGCACATTCGTCAGGTTACTATTTCAAAAGTAATCGGCAAGACTTTTATTTTCAGCACATTTGTCGGTTACTATTTCAATAGTAATTGGCATGATTTATTTTCAGCACATTTGTCGGTTACTATTTCAAAAGTAATCGGCAAGACTTTATATTCAACACATTCGTCGGTTACTATTTCAAAAGTAATCGGCATGATCTATTTTCTGCACATTCGTCGGTTACTATTTCAATAGTAATCGGCAAGATTTTTATTTTCAGCATGTACGTCGGTTACTATTTCAAAAGTAATCGGCAAGATTTTTATTTTCAGCATATTTGTCGGTTACTATTTTAAAAGTAATCGACAAGATTTTTATTTCCAACATATTCATCGTTTACTATTTCAAAAGTAATCAGCATGATTTATTTTCAACACATTCGTCGGTTACTATTTCAAAAGTAATCGGCAAGATTTTTATTTTCAGCATATTGGTCGGTGACTATTTCAAAAGTAATCGGCAAGATTTTTATTTTCAGCATATTTGTCGGTTACTTTTTCAAAAGTAATCGGCAAGATTTTTATTTTCAGCATATTTGTCGGTTACTATTTTAAAAGTAATCGACAAGATTTTTATTTTCAACATATTCGTCGGTTACTATTTCAAAAGTAATCAGCAAGACTTTATTTTCAGCATATTCGTTGTTACTATTTCAAAAGTAATCGGTAAGATTTTTATTTTCAACATATTCGTCGCTTACTATTTCAAAAGTAATCGGCATGATTTATTTTCAACACATTCGTCGGTTACTATTTCAAAAGTAATCGGCAAGATTTATTTTCAGCACATATTCGTCGGTTACTATTTCAAAAGTTATCGGCAAGACTTTATTTTAAGCACATTCGTTGGTTACTATTTCAAAAGTAATCGGTAAGATTTTTATTTTCAACATATTCGTCACTTACTATTTCCAAAGTAATCGGCATGATTTATTTTCAGCACATTCGTCGGTTACTATTTCAAAAGTAATCGGCAAGATTTATTTTCAGTATATTCGTTGGTTACTATTTTAAAAGTAATCGGTAAGATTTTTATTTTCAACATATTCGTCGCTTACTATTTCGAAAGTAATCGGCATCATTTAATTTCAGCACATTCGTCGGTTACTATTTCAAAAGTAATCGGCAAGATTTTTATTTTCAGCATATTCGTCGGTGACTATTTCAAAAGTAATCGGCATGATTTATTTTCAGCACATTCGTCAGGTTACTATTTCAAAAGTAATCGGCAAGACTTTTATTTTCAGCACATTTGTCGGTTACTATTTCAATAGTAATTGGCATGATTTATTTTCAGCACATTTGTCGGTTACTATTTCAAAAGTAATCGGCAAGATTTTTATTTTCAGCATATTCGTCGGTGACTATTTCAAAAGTAATCGGAATGATTTATTTTCAGCACATTCGTCAGGTTACTATTTCAAAAGTAATCGGCAAGACTTTTATTTTCAGCACATTTGTCGGTTACTATTTCAATAGTAATTGGCATGATTTATTTTCAGGACATTTGTCGGTTACTATTTCAAAAGTAATCGGCAAGATTTTTATTTTCAGCATATTCGTCGGTGACTATTTCAAAAGTAATCGGAATGATTTATTTTCAGCACATTCGTCAGGTTACTATTTCAAAAGTAATCGGCAAGATTTATTTTCAGTATATTCGTTGGTTACTATTTTAAAAGTAATCGGTAAGATTTTTATTTTCAACATATTCGTCGCTTACTATTTCGAAAGTAATCGGCATCATTTAATTTCAGCACATTCGTCGGTTACTATTTCAAAAGTAATCGGCAAGATTTTTATTTTCAGCATATTCGTCGGTGACTATTTCAAAAGTAATCGGCATGATTTATTTTCAGCACATTCGTCAGGTTACTATTTCAAAAGTAATCGGCAAGACTTTTATTTTCAGCACATTTGTCGGTTACTATTTCAATAGTAATTGGCATGATTTATTTTCAGCACATTTGTCGGTTACTATTTCAAAAGTAATCGGCAAGATTTTTATTTTCAGCATATTCGTCGGTGACTATTTCAAAAGTAATCGGAATGATTTATTTTCAGCACATTCGTCAGGTTACTATTTCAAAAGTAATCGGCAAGACTTTTATTTTCAGCACATTCGTCGGTTACTATTTCAATAGTAATCGGCAAGATTTTTATTTTCAGCATGTACGTCGGTTACTATTTCAAAAGTAATCGGCAAGATTTTTATTTTCAGCATATTTGTCGGTTACTATTTTAAAAGTAATCGACAAGATTTTTATTTCCAACATATTCATCGTTTACTATTTCAAAAGTAATCAGCATGATTTATTTTCAACACATTCGTCGGTTACTATTTCAAAAGTAATCGGCAAGATTTTTATTTTCAGCATATTGGTCGGTGACTATTTCAAAAGTAATCGGCAAGATTTTTATTTTCAGCATATTTGTCGGTTACTTTTTCAAAAGTAATCGGCAAGATTTTTATTTTCAGCATATTTGTCGGTTACTATTTTAAAAGTAATCGACAAGATTTTTATTTTCAACATATTCGTCGGTTACTATTTCAAAAGTAATCGGCATGACTTTTATTTTCAGCACATTTGTCGGTTACTATTTCAATAGTAATTGGCATGATTTATTTTCAGCACATTTGTCGGTTACTATTTCAAAAGTAATCGGCAAGATTTTTATTTTCAGCATATTCGTCGGTGACTATTTCAAAAGTAATCGGAATGATTTATTTTCAGCACATTCGTCAGGTTACTATTTCAAAAGTAATCGGCAAGACTTTTATTTTCAGCACATTCGTCGGTTACTATTTCAATAGTAATCGGCAAGATTTTTATTTTCAGCATGTACGTCGGTTACTATTTCAAAAGTAATCGGCAAGATTTTTATTTTCAGCATATTTGTCGGTTACTATTTTAAAAGTAATCGACAAGATTTTTATTTCCAACATATTCATCGTTTACTATTTCAAAAGTAATCAGCATGATTTATTTTCAACACATTCGTCGGTTACTATTTCAAAAGTAATCGGCAAGATTTTTATTTTCAGCATATTGGTCGGTGACTATTTCAAAAGTAATCGGCAAGATTTTTATTTTCAGCATATTTGTCGGTTACTTTTTCAAAAGTAATCGGCAAGATTTTTATTTTCAGCATATTTGTCGGTTACTATTTTAAAAGTAATCGACAAGATTTTTATTTTCAACATATTCGTCGGTTACTATTTCAAAAGTAATCGGCAAGACTTTATTTTCAGCATATTCGTTGTTACTATTTCAAAAGTAATCGGTAAGATTTTTATTTTCAACATATTCGTCGCTTACTATTTCAAAAGTAATCGGCATGATTTATTTTCAACACATTCGTCGGTTACTATTTCAAAAGTAATCGGCAAGATTTATTTTCAGCACATATTCGTCGGTTACTATTTCAAAAGTTATCGGCAAGACTTTATTTTAAGCACATTCGTTGGTTACTATTTCAAAAGTAATCGGTAAGATTTTTATTTTCAACATATTCGTCACTTACTATTTCCAAAGTAATCGGCATGATTTATTTTCAGCACATTCGTCGGTTACTATTTCAAAAGTAATCGGCAAGATTTATTTTCAGTATATTCGTTGGTTACTATTTTAAAAGTAATCGGTAAGATTTTTATTTTCAACATATTCGTCGCTTACTATTTCGAAAGTAATCGGCATCATTTAATTTCAGCACATTCGTCGGTTACTATTTCAAAAGTAATCGGCATGATTTATTTTCAGCACATTCGTCAGGTTACTATTTCAAAAGTAATCGGCAAGACTTTTATTTTCAGCACATTTGTCGGTTACTATTTCAATAGTAATTGGCATGATTTATTTTCAGCACATTTGTCGGTTACTATTTCAAAAGTAATCGGCAAGATTTTTATTTTCAGCATATTCGTCGGTGACTATTTCAAAAGTAATCGGAATGATTTATTTTCAGCACATTCGTCAGGTTACTATTTCAAAAGTAATCGGCAAGACTTTTATTTTCAGCACATTTGTCGGTTACTATTTCAATAGTAATTGGCATGATTTATTTTCAGCACATTTGTCGGTTACTATTTCAAAAGTAATCGGCAAGATTTTTATTTTCAGCATATTCGTCGGTGACTATTTCAAAAGTAATCGGAATGATTTATTTTCAGCACATTCGTCAGGTTACTAATTCAAAAGTAATCGGCAAGATTTATTTTCAGTATATTCGTTGGTTACTATTTTAAAAGTAATCGGTAAGATTTTTATTTTCAACATATTCGTCGCTTACTATTTCGAAAGTAATCGGCATCATTTAATTTCAGCACATTCGTCGGTTACTATTTCAAAAGTAATCGGCAAGATTTTTATTTTCAGCATATTCGTCGGTGACTATTTCAAAAGTAATCGGCATGATTTATTTTCAGCACATTCGTCAGGTTACTATTTCAAAAGTAATCGGCAAGACTTTTATTTTCAGCACATTTGTCGGTTACTATTTCAATAGTAATTGGCATGATTTATTTTCAGCACATTTGTCGGTTACTATTTCAAAAGTAATCGGCAAGATTTTTATTTTCAGCATATTCGTCGGTGACTATTTCAAAAGTAATCGGAATGATTTATTTTCAGCACATTCGTCAGGTTACTATTTCAAAAGTAATCGGCAAGACTTTTATTTTCAGCACATTTGTCGGTTACTATTTCAATAGTAATTGGCATGATTTATTTTCAGCACATTTGTCGGTTACTATTTCAAAAGTAATCGGCAAGATTTTTATTTTCAGCATATTCGTCGGTGACTATTTCAAAAGTAATCGGCATGATTTATTTTCAGCACATTCGTCAGGTTACTATTTCAAAAGTAATCGGCATGATTTATTTTCAGCACATTCGTCAGGTTACTATTTCAAAAGTAATCGGCAAGACTTTTATTTTCAGCACATTTGTCGGTTAGTATTTCAATAGTAATTGGCATGATTTATTTTCAGCACATTTGTCGGTTACTATTTCAAAAGTAATCGGCAAGACTTTATATTCAACACATTCGTCGGTTACTATTTCAAAAGTAATCGGCATGATCTATTTTCTGCACATTCGTCGGTTACTATTTCAAAAGTAATCAGCAAAATTTTTATTTTTAGCATATTTGTCTGTTACTATTTTAGAATTAATCGGCAAGACTATATTTTCAGCACATTCGTCGGTTACTATTTCAAAAGTAATCGGCAAGACTTTATTTTCAGCACATTCGTCGGTTACTATTTCAATAGTAATCGGCAAGATTTTTATTTTCAGCATGTACGTCGGTTACTATTTCAAAAGTAATCGGCAAGATTTTTATTTTCAGCATATTTGTCGGTTACTATTTTAAAAGTAATCGACAAGATTTTTATTTTCAACATATTCGTCGGTTACTATTTCAAAAGTAATCGGCAAGACTTTATTTTCAGCATATTCGTTGTTACTATTTCAAAAGTAATCGGTAAGATTTTTATTTTCAACATATTCGTCGCTTACTATTTCAAAAGTAATCGGCATGATTTATTTTCAACACATTCGTCGGTTACTATTTCAAAAGTAATCGGCAAGATTTATTTTCAGCACATATTCGTCGGTTACTATTTCAAAAGTTATCGGCAAGACTTTATTTTAAGCACATTCGTTGGTTACTATTTCAAAAGTAATCGGTAAGATTTTTATTTTCAACATATTCGTCACTTACTATTTCCAAAGTAATCGGCATGATTTATTTTCAGCACATTCGTCGGTTACTATTTCAAAAGTAATCGGCAAGATTTATTTTCAGTATATTCGTTGGTTACATTTTAAAAGTAATCGGTAAGATTTTTATTTTCAACATATTCGTCGCTTACTATTTCGAAAGTAATCGGCATGATTTATTTTCAGCACATTCGTCGGTTACTATTTCAAAAGTAATCGGCAAGATTTTTATTTTCAGCATATTCGTCGGTGACTATTTCAAAAGTAATCGGCATGATTTATTTTCAGCACATTCGTCAGGTTACTATTTCAAAAGTAATCGGCAAGACTTTTATTTTCAGCACATTTGTCGGTTACTATTTCAATAGTAATTGGCATGATTTATTTTCAGCACATTTGTCGGTTACTATTTCAAAAGTAATCGGCAAGATTTTTATTTTCAGCATATTCGTCGGTGACTATTTCAAAAGTAATCGGCATGATTTATTTTCAGCACATTCGTCAGGTTACTATTTCAAAAGTAATCGGCAAGACTTTTATTTTCAGCACATTTGTCGGTTACTATTTCAATAGTAATTGGCATGATTTATTTTCAGCACATTTGTCGGTTACTATTTCAAAAGTAATCGGCAAGACTTTATATTCAACACATTCGTCGGTTACTATTTCAGAAGTAATCGGCATGATCTATTTTCTGCACATTCGTCGGTTACTATTTCAAAAGTAATCGGCAAAATTTTTATTTTTAGCATATTTGTCTCTTACTATTTTAGAATTAATCGGCAAGACTATATTTTCAGCACATTCGTCGGTTACTATTTCAAAAGTAATCGGCAAGACTTTATTTTCAGCACATTCGTCGGTTACTATTTCAATAGTAATCGGCAAGATTTTTATTTTCAGCATGTACGTCGGTTACTATTTCAAAAGTAATCGGCAAGACTTTATTTTCAGCATATTCGTTGTTACTATTTCAAAAGTAATCGGTAAGATTTTTATTTTCAACATATTCGTCGCTTACTATTTCAAAAGTAATCGGCATGATTTATTTTCAACACATTCGTCGGTTACTATTTCAAAAGTAATCGGCAAGATTTATTTTCAGCACATATTCGTCGGTTACTATTTCAAAAGTTATCGGCAAGACTTTATTTTAAGCACATTCGTTGGTTACTATTTCAAAAGTAATCGGTAAGATTTTTATTTTCAACATATTCGTCACTTACTATTTCCAAAGTAATCGGCATGATTTATTTTCAGCACATTCGTCGGTTACTATTTCAAAAGTAATCGGCAAGATTTATTTTCAGTATATTCGTTGGTTACTATTTTAAAAGTAATCGGTAAGATTTTTATTTTCAACATATTCGTCGCTTACTATTTCGAAAGTAATCGGCATCATTTAATTTCAGCACATTCGTCGGTTACTATTTCAAAAGTAATCGGCAAGATTTTTATTTTCAGCATATTCGTCGGTGACTATTTCAAAAGTAATCGGCATGATTTATTTTCAGCACATTCGTCAGGTTACTATTTCAAAAGTAATCGGCAAGACTTTTATTTTCAGCACATTTGTCGGTTACTATTTCAATAGTAATTGGCATGATTTATTTTCAGCACATTTGTCGGTTACTATTTCAAAAGTAATCGGCAAGATTTTTATTTTCAGCATATTCGTCGGTGACTATTTCAAAAGTAATCGGAATGATTTATTTTCAGCACATTCGTCAGGTTACTATTTCAAAAGTAATCGGCAAGACTTTTATTTTCAGCACATTTGTCGGTTACTATTTCAATAGTAATTGGCATGATTTATTTTCAGCACATTTGTCGGTTACTATTTCAAAAGTAATCGGCAAGATTTTTATTTTCAGCATATTCGTCGGTGACTATTTCAAAAGTAATCGGCATGATTTATTTTCAGCACATTCGTCAGGTTACTATTTCAAAAGTAATCGGCATGATTTATTTTCAGCACATTCGTCAGGTTACTATTTCAAAAGTAATCGGCAAGACTTTTATTTTCAGCACATTTGTCGGTTACTATTTCAATAGTAATTGGCATGATTTATTTTCAGCACATTTGTCGGTTACTATTTCAAAAGTAATCGGCAAGACTTTATATTCAACACATTCGTCGGTTACTATTTCAAAAGTAATCGGCATGATCTATTTTCTGCACATTCGTCGGTTACTATTTCAAAAGAAATCAGCAAAATTTTTATTTTTAGCATATTTGTCTGTTACTATTTTAGAATTAATCGGCAAGACTATATTTTCAGCACATTCGTCGGTTACTATTTCAAAAGTAATCGGCAAGACTTTATTTTCAGCACATTCGTCGGTTACTATTTCAATAGTAATCGGCAAGATTTTTATTTTCAGCATGTACGTCGGTTACTATTTCAAAAGTAATCGGCAAGATTTTTATTTTCAGCATATTTGTCGGTTACTATTTTAAAAGTAATCGACAAGATTTTTATTTTCAACATATTCGTCGGTTACTATTTCAAAAGTAATCGGCAAGACTTTATTTTCAGCATATTCGTTGTTACTATTTCAAAAGTAATCGGTAAGATTTTTATTTTCAACATATTCGTCGCTTACTATTTCAAAAGTAATCGGCATGATTTATTTTCAACACATTCGTCGGTTACTATTTCAAAAGTAATCGGCAAGATTTATTTTCAGCACATATTCGTCGGTTACTATTTCAAAAGTTATCGGCAAGACTTTATTTTAAGCACATTCGTTGGTTACTATTTCAAAAGTAATCGGTAAGATTTTTATTTTCAACATATTCGTCACTTACTATTTCCAAAGTAATCGGCATGATTTATTTTCAGCACATTCGTCGGTTACTATTTCAAAAGTAATCGGCAAGATTTATTTTCAGTATATTCGTTGGTTACATTTTAAAAGTAATCGGTAAGATTTTTATTTTCAACATATTCGTCGCTTACTATTTCGAAAGTAATCGGCATCATTTATTTTCAGCACATTCGTCGGTTACTATTTCAAAAGTAATCGGCAAGATTTTTATTTTCAGCATATTCGTCGGTGACTATTTCAAAAGTAATCGGCATGATTTATTTTCAGCACATTCGTCAGGTTACTATTTCAAAAGTAATCGGCAAGACTTTTATTTTCAGCACATTTGTCGGTTACTATTTCAATAGTAATTGGCATGATTTATTTTCAGCACATTTGTCGGTTACTATTTCAAAAGTAATCGGCAAGACTTTATATTCAACACAT
The DNA here is from genome assembly GCA_958299785.1 of Medicago lupulina. Taxonomy (NCBI): domain Eukaryota; kingdom Viridiplantae; phylum Streptophyta; class Magnoliopsida; order Fabales; family Fabaceae; genus Medicago; species Medicago lupulina. The sequence continues at coordinate 679,169 of CATQJP010000005.1, forward strand.
TCGTCGGTTACTATTTCAAAAGTAATCGGCATGATCTATTTTCTGCACATTCGTCGGTTACTATTTCAAAAGTAATCAGCAAAATTTTTATTTTTAGCATATTTGTCTGTTACTATTTTAGAATTAATCGGCATGACTATATTTTCAGCACATTCGTCGGTTACTATTTCAAAAGTAATCGGCAAGACTTTATTTTCAGCACATTCGTCGGTTACTATTTCAATAGTAATCGGCAAGATTTTTATTTTCAGCATGTACGTCGGTTACTATTTCAAAAGTAATCGGCAAGATTTTTATTTTCAGCATATTTGTCGGTTACTATTTTAAAAGTAATCGACAAGATTTTTATTTTCAACATATTCGTCGGTTACTATTTCAAAAGTAATCGGCAAGACTTTATTTTCAGCATATTCGTTGTTACTATTTCAAAAGTAATCGGTAAGATTTTTATTTTCAACATATTCGTCGCTTACTATTTCAAAAGTAATCGGCATGATTTATTTTCAACACATTCGTCGGTTACTATTTCAAAAGTAATCGGCAAGATTTATTTTCAGCACATATTCGTCGGTTACTATTTCAAAAGTTATCGGCAAGACTTTATTTTAGGCACATTCGTTGGTTACTATTTCAAAAGTAATCGGTAAGATTTTTATTTTCAACATATTCGTCACTTACTATTTCCAAAGTAATCGGCATGATTTATTTTCAGCACATTCGTCGGTTACTATTTCAAAAGTAATCGGCAAGATTTATTTTCAGTATATTCGTTGGTTACATTTAAAAAGTAATCGGTAAGATTTTTATTTTCAACATATTCGTCGCTTACTATTTCGAAAGTAATCGGCATCATTTATTTTCAGCACATTCGTCGGTTACTATTTCAAAAGTAATCGGCAAGATTTTTATTTTCAGCATATTCGTCGGTGACTATTTCAAAAGTAATCGGCATGATTTATTTTCAGCACATTCGTCAGGTTACTATTTCAAAAGTAATCGGCAAGACTTTTATTTTCAGCACATTTGTCGGTTACTATTTCAATAGTAATTGGCATGATTTATTTTCAGCACATTTGTCGGTTACTATTTCAAAAGTAATCGGCAAGATTTTTATTTTCAGCATATTCGTCGGTGACTATTTCAAAAGTAATCGGCATGATTTATTTTCAGCACATTCGTCAGGTTACTATTTCAAAAGTAATCGGCAAGACTTTTATTTTCAGCACATTTGTCGGTTACTATTTCAATAGTAATTGGCATGATTTATTTTCACCACATTTGTCGGTTACTATTTCAAAAGTAATCGGCAAGATTTTTATTTTCAGCATATTCGTCGGTGACTATTTCAAAAGTAATCGGCATGATTTATTTTCAGCACATTCGTCAGGTTACTATTTCAAAAGTAATCGGCAAGATTTATTTTCAGTATATTCGTTGGTTACATTTTAAAAGTAATCGGTAAGATTTTTATTTTCAACATATTCGTCGCTTACTATTTCGAAAGTAATCGGCATCATTTATTTTCAGCACATTCGTCGGTTACTATTTCAAAAGTAATCGGCAAGATTTTTATTTTCAACATATTCGTCGGTGACTATTTCAAAAGTAATCGGCATGATTTATTTTCAGCACATTCGTCAGGTTACTATTTCAAAAGTAATCGGCAAGACTTTTATTTTCAGCACATTTGTCGGTTACTATTTCAATAGTAATTGGCATGATTTATTTTCAGCACATTTGTCGGTTACTATTTCAAAAGTAATCGGCAATACTTTATATTCAACACATTCGTCGGTTACTATTTCAAAAGTAATCGGCATGATCTATTTTCTGCACATTCGTCGGTTACTATTTCAAAAGTAATCAGCAAAATTTTTATTTTTAGCATATTTGTCTGTTACTATTTTAGAATTAATCGGCAAGACTATATTTTCAGCACATTCGTCGGTTACTATTTCAAAAGTAATCGGCAAGACTTTATTTTCAGCACATTCGTCGGTTACTATTTCAATAGTAATCGGCAAGATTTTTATTTTCAGCATGTACGTCGGTTACTATTTCAAAAGTAATCGGCAAGATTTTTATTTTCAGCATATTTGTCGGTTACTATTTTAAAAGTAATCGACAAGATTTTTATTTTCAGCATATTCGTCGGTGACTATTTCAAAAGTAATCGGCATGATTTATTTTCAGCACATTCGTCAGGTTACTATTTCAAAAGTAATCGGCAAGACTTTTATTTTCAGCACATTTGTCGGTTACTATTTCAATAGTAATTGGCATGATTTATTTTCAGCACATTTGTCGGTTACTATTTCAAAAGTAATCGGCAAGACTTTATATTCAACACATTCGTCGGTTACTATTTCAAAAGTAATCGGCATGATCTATTTTCTGCACATTCGTCGGTTACTATTTCAAAAGTAATCAGCAAAATTTTTATTTTTAGCATATTTGTCTGTTACTATTTTAGAATTAATCGGCAAGACTATATTTTCAGCACATTCGTCGGTTACTATTTCAAAAGTAATCGGCAAGACTTTATTTTCAGCACATTCGTCGGTTACTATTTCAATAGTAATCGGCAAGATTTTTATTTTCAGCATGTACGTCGGTTACTATTTCAAAAGTAATCGGCAAGATTTTTATTTTCAGCATATTTGTCGGTTACTATTTTAAAAGTAATCGACAAGATTTTTATTTTCAACATATTCGTCGGTTACTATTTCAAAAGTAATCGGCAAGACTTTATTTTCAGCATATTCGTTGTTACTATTTCAAAAGTAATCGGTAAGATTTTTATTTTCAACATATTCGTCGCTTACTATTTCAAAAGTAATCGGCATGATTTATTTTCAACACATTCGTCGGTTACTATTTCAAAAGTAATCGGCAAGATTTATTTTCAGCACATATTCGTCGGTTACTATTTCAAAAGTTATCGGCAAGACTTTATTTTAAGCACATTCGTTGGTTACTATTTCAAAAGTAATCGGTAAGATTTTTATTTTCAACATATTCGTCACTTACTATTTCCAAAGTAATCGGCATGATTTATTTTCAGCACATTCGTCGGTTACTATTTCAAAAGTAATCGGCAAGATTTATTTTCAGTATATTCGTTGGTTACATTTTAAAAGTAATCGGTAAGATTTTTATTTTCAACATATTCGTCGCTTACTATTTCGAAAGTAATCGGCATCATTTATTTTCAGCACATTCGTCGGTTACTATTTCAAAAGTAATCGGCAAGATTTTTATTTTCAACATATTCGTCGGTGACTATTTCAAAAGTAATCGGCATGATTTATTTTCAGCACATTCGTCAGGTTACTATTTCAAAAGTAATCGGCAAGACTTTTATTTTCAGCACATTTGTCGGTTACTATTTCAATAGTAATTGGCATGATTTATTTTCAGCACATTTGTCGGTTACTATTTCAAAAGTAATCGGCAAGATTTTTATTTTCAGCATATTCGTCGGTGACTATTTCAAAAGTAATCGGCATGATTTATTTTCAGCACATTCGTCAGGTTACTATTTCAAAAGTAATCGGCAAGACTTTTATTTTCAGCACATTTGTCGGTTACTATTTCAATAGTAATTGGCATGATTTATTTTCACCACATTTGTCGGTTACTATTTCAAAAGTAATCGGCAAGATTTTTATTTTCAGCATATTCGTCGGTGACTATTTCAAAAGTAATCGGCATGATTTATTTTCAGCACATTCGTCAGGTTACTATTTCAAAAGTAATCGGCAAGATTTATTTTCAGTATATTCGTTGGTTACATTTTAAAAGTAATCGGTAAGATTTTTATTTTCAACATATTCGTCGCTTACTATTTCGAAAGTAATCGGCATCATTTATTTTCAGCACATTCGTCGGTTACTATTTCAAAAGTAATCGGCAAGATTTTTATTTTCAACATATTCGTCGGTGACTATTTCAAAAGTAATCGGCATGATTTATTTTCAGCACATTCGTCAGGTTACTATTTCAAAAGTAATCGGCAAGACTTTTATTTTCAGCACATTTGTCGGTTACTATTTCAATAGTAATTGGCATGATTTATTTTCAGCACATTTGTCGGTTACTATTTCAAAAGTAATCGGCAATACTTTATATTCAACACATTCGTCGGTTACTATTTCAAAAGTAATCGGCATGATCTATTTTCTGCACATTCGTCGGTTACTATTTCAAAAGTAATCAGCAAAATTTTTATTTTTAGCATATTTGTCTGTTACTATTTTAGAATTAATCGGCAAGACTATATTTTCAGCACATTCGTCGGTTACTATTTCAAAAGTAATCGGCAAGACTTTATTTTCAGCACATTCGTCGGTTACTATTTCAATAGTAATCGGCAAGATTTTTATTTTCAGCATGTACGTCGGTTACTATTTCAAAAGTAATCGGCAAGATTTTTATTTTCAGCATATTTGTCGGTTACTATTTTAAAAGTAATCGACAAGATTTTTATTTTCAGCATATTCGTCGGTGACTATTTCAAAAGTAATCGGCATGATTTATTTTCAGCACATTCGTCAGGTTACTATTTCAAAAGTAATCGGCAAGACTTTTATTTTCAGCACATTTGTCGGTTACTATTTCAATAGTAATTGGCATGATTTATTTTCAGCACATTTGTCGGTTACTATTTCAAAAGTAATCGGCAAGACTTTATATTCAACACATTCGTCGGTTACTATTTCAAAAGTAATCGGCATGATCTATTTTCTGCACATTCGTCGGTTACTATTTCAAAAGTAATCAGCAAAATTTTTATTTTTAGCATATTTGTCTGTTACTATTTTAGAATTAATCGGCAAGACTATATTTTCAGCACATTCGTCGGTTACTATTTCAAAAGTAATCGGCAAGACTTTATTTTCAGCACATTCGTCGGTTACTATTTCAATAGTAATCGGCAAGATTTTTATTTTCAGCATGTACGTCGGTTACTATTTCAAAAGTAATCGGCAAGATTTTTATTTTCAGCATATTTGTCGGTTACTATTTTAAAAGTAATCGACAAGATTTTTATTTTCAACATATTCGTCGGTTACTATTTCAAAAGTAATCGGCAAGACTTTATTTTCAGCATATTCGTTGTTACTATTTCAAAAGTAATCGGTAAGATTTTTATTTTCAACATATTCGTCGCTTACTATTTCAAAAGTAATCGGCATGATTTATTTTCAACACATTCGTCGGTTACTATTTCAAAAGTAATCGGCAAGATTTATTTTCAGCACATATTCGTCGGTTACTATTTCAAAAGTTATCGGCAAGACTTTATTTTAAGCACATTCGTTGGTTACTATTTCAAAAGTAATCGGTAAGATTTTTATTTTCAACATATTCGTCACTTACTATTTCCAAAGTAATCGGCATGATTTATTTTCAGCACATTCGTCGGTTACTATTTCAAAAGTAATCGGCAAGATTTATTTTCAGTATATTCGTTGGTTACATTTTAAAAGTAATCGGTAAGATTTTTATTTTCAACATATTCGTCGCTTACTATTTCGAAAGTAATCGGCATCATTTATTTTCAGCACATTCGTCGGTTACTATTTCAAAAGTAATCGGCAAGATTTTTATTTTCAACATATTCGTCGGTGACTATTTCAAAAGTAATCGGCATGATTTATTTTCAGCACATTCGTCAGGTTACTATTTCAAAAGTAATCGGCAAGACTTTTATTTTCAGCACATTTGTCGGTTACTATTTCAATAGTAATTGGCATGATTTATTTTCAGCACATTTGTCGGTTACTATTTCAAAAGTAATCGGCAAGACTTTATATTCAACACATTCGTCGGTTACTATTTCAAAAGTAATCGGCATGATCTATTTTCTGCACATTCGTCGGTTACTATTTCAAAAGTAATCAGCAAAATTTTTATTTTTAGCATATTTGTCTGTTACTATTTTAGAATTAATCGGCAAGACTATATTTTCAGCACATTCGTCGGTTACTATTTCAAAAGTAATCGGCAAGACTTTATTTTCAGCACATTCGTCGGTTACTATTTCAATAGTAATCGGCAAGATTTTTATTTTCAGCATGTACGTCGGTTACTATTTCAAAAGTAATCGGCAAGATTTTTATTTTCAGCATATTTGTCGGTTACTATTTTAAAAGTAATCGACAAGATTTTTATTTTCAACATATTCGTCGGTTACTATTTCAAAAGTAATCGGCAAGACTTTATTTTCAGCATATTCGTTGTTACTATTTCAAAAGTAATCGGTAAGATTTTTATTTTCAACATATTCGTCGCTTACTATTTCAAAAGTAATCGGCATGATTTATTTTCAACACATTCGTCGGTTACTATTTCAAAAGTAATCGGCAAGATTTATTTTCAGCACATATTCGTCGGTTACTATTTCAAAAGTTATCGGCAAGACTTTATTTTAAGCACATTCGTTGGTTACTATTTCAAAAGTAATCGGTAAGATTTTTATTTTCAACATATTCGTCACTTACTATTTCCAAAGTAATCGGCATGATTTATTTTCAGCACATTCGTCGGTTACTATTTCAAAAGTAATCGGCAAGATTTATTTTCAGTATATTCGTTGGTTACATTTTAAAAGTAATCGGTAAGATTTTTATTTTCAACATATTCGTCGCTTACTATTTCGAAAGTAATCGGCATCATTTATTTTCAGCACATTCGTCGGTTACTATTTCAAAAGTAATCGGCAAGATTTTTATTTTCAGCATATTCGTCGGTGACTATTTCAAAAGTAATCGGCATGATTTATTTTCAGCACATTCGTCAGGTTACTATTTCAAAAGTAATCGGCAAGACTTTTATTTTCAGCACATTTGTCGGTTACTATTTCAATAGTAATTGGCATGATTTATTTTCAGCACATTTGTCGGTTACTATTTCAAAAGTAATCGGCAAGATTTTTATTTTCAGCATATTCGTCGGTGACTATTTCAAAAGTAATCGGCATGATTTATTTTCAGCACATTCGTCAGGTTACTATTTCAAAAGTAATCGGCAAGACTTTTATTTTCAGCACATTTGTCGGTTACTATTTCAATAGTAATTGGCATGATTTATTTTCAGCACATTTGTCGGTTACTATTTCAAAAGTAATCGGCAAGATTTTTATTTTCAGCATATTCGTCGGTGACTATTTCAAAAGTAATCGGCATGATTTATTTTCAGCACATTCGTCAGGTTACTATTTCAAAAGTAATCGGCAAGACTTTTATTTTCAGCACATTTGTCGGTTACTATTTCAATAGTAATTGGCATGATTTATTTTCAGCACATTTGTCGGTTACTATTTCAAAAGTAATCGGCAAGATTTTTATTTTCAGCATATTCGTCGGTGACTATTTCAAAAGTAATCGGCATGATTTATTTTCAGCACATTCGTCAGGTTACTATTTCAAAAGTAATCGGCAAGACTTTTATTTTCAGCACATTTGTCGGTTACTATTTCAATAGTAATTGGCATGATTTATTTTCAGCACATTTGTCGGTTACTATTTCAAAAGTAATCGGCAAGACTTTATATTCAACACATTCGTCGGTTACTATTTCAAAAGTAATCGGCATGATCTATTTTCTGCACATTCGTCGGTTACTATTTCAAAAGTAATCAGCAAAATTTTTATTTTTAGCATATTTGTCTGTTACTATTTTAGAATTAATCGGCAAGACTATATTTTCAGCACATTCGTCGGTTACTATTTCAAAAGTAATCGGCAAGACTTTATTTTCAGCACATTCGTCGGTTACTATTTCAATAGTAATCGGCAAGATTTTTATTTTCAGCATGTACGTCGGTTACTATTTCAAAAGTAATCGGCATGATTTTTATTTTCATTATATTTGTTGGTTACTATTTTAAAAGTAATCGACAAGATTTTTATTTTCAACATATTCGTCGGTTACTATTTCAAAAGTAATCGGCAAGACTTTATTTTCAGCATATTCGTTGTGACTATTTCAAAAGTAATCGGTAAGATTTTTATTTTCAACATATTCGTCGCTTACTATTTCAAAAGTAATCGGCATGATTTATTTTCAACACATTCGTCGGTTACTATTTCAAAAGTAATCGGCAAGATTTATTTTCAGTATATTCGTTGGTTACATTTTAAAAGTAATCGGTAAGATTTTTATTTTCAACATATTCGTCGCTTACTATTTCGAAAGTAATCGGCATCATTTATTTTCAGCACATTCGTCGGTTACTATTTCAAAAGTAATCGGCAAGATTTTTATTTTCAGCATATTCGTCGGTGACTATTTCAAAAGTAATCGGCATGATTTATTTTCAGCACATTCGTCAGGTTACTATTTCAAAAGTAATCGGCAAGACTTTTATTTTCAGCACATTTGTCGGTTACTATTTCAATAGTAATTGGCATGATTTATTTTCAGCACATTTGTCGGTTACTATTTCAAAAGTAATCGGCAAGACTTTATATTCAACACATTCGTCGGTTACTATTTCAAAAGTAATCGGCATGATCTATTTTCTGCACATTCGTCGGTTACTATTTCAAAAGTAATCAGCAAAATTTTTATTTTTAGCATATTTGTCTGTTACTATTTTAGAATTAATCGGCAAGACTATATTTTCAGCACATTCGTCGGTTACTATTTCAAAAGTAATCGGCAAGACTTTATTTTCAGCACATTCGTCGGTTACTATTTCAATAGTAATCGGCAAGATTTTTATTTTCAGCATGTACGTCGGTTACTATTTCAAAAGTAATCGGCAAGATTTTTATTTTCAGCATATTTGTCGGTTACTATTTTAAAAGTAATCGACAAGATTTTTATTTTCAACATATTCGTCGGTTACTATTTCAAAAGTAATCGGCAAGACTTTATTTTCAGCATATTCGTTGTTACTATTTCAAAAGTAATCGGTAAGATTTTTATTTTCAACATATTCGTCGCTTACTATTTCAAAAGTAATCGGCATGATTTATTTTCAGCACATTTGTCGGTTACTATTTCAATAGTAATTGGCATGATTTATTTTCAGCACATTTGTCGGTTACTATTTCAAAAGTAATCGGCAAGATTTTTATTTTCAGCATATTCGTCGGTGACTATTTCAAAAGTAATCGGCATGATTTATTTTCAGCACATTCGTCAGGTTACTATTTCAAAAGTAATCGGCAAGACTTTTATTTTCAGCACATTTGTCGGTTACTATTTCAATAGTAATTGGCATGATTTATTTTCAGCACATTTGTCGGTTACTATTTCAAAAGTAATCGGCAAGATTTTTATTTTCAGCATATTCGTCGGTGACTATTTCAAAAGTAATCGGCATGATTTATTTTCAGCACATTCGTCAGGTTACTATTTCAAAAGTAATCGGCAAGACTTTTATTTTCAGCACATTTGTCGGTTACTATTTCAATAGTAATTGGCATGATTTATTTTCAGCACACTTGTCGGTTACTATTTCAAAAGTAATCGGCAAGACTTTATTTTCAGCACATTCGTCGGTTACTATTTCAATAGTAATCGGCAAGATTTTTATTTTCAGCATGTACGTCGGTTACTATTTCGAAAGTAATCGGCAAGATTTTTATTTTCAGCATATTTGTCGGTTACTATTTTAAAAGTAATCGACAAGATTTTTATTTTCAACATATTCGTCGGTTACTATTTCAAAAGTAATCGGCAAGACTTTATTTTCAGCATATTCGTTGTTACTATTTCAAAAGTAATCGGTAAGATTTTTATTTTCAACATATTCGTCGCTTACTATTTCAAAAGTAATCGGCATGATTTATTTTCAACACATTCGTCGGTTACTATTTCAAAAGTAATCGGCAAGATTTATTTTCAGCACATATTCGTCGGTTACTATTTCAAAAGTTATCGGCAAGACTTTATTTTAAACACATTCGTTGGTTACTATTTCAAAAGTAATCGGTAAGATTTTTATTTTCAACATATTCGTCACTTACTATTTCCAAAGTAATCGGCATGATTTATTTTCAGCACATTCGTCGGTTACTATTTCAAAAGTAATCGGCAAGATTTATTTTCAGTATATTCGTTGGTTACATTTTAAAAGTAATCGGTAAGATTTTTATTTTCAACATATTCGTCGCTTACTATTTCGAAAGTAATCGGCATCATTTATTTTCAGCACATTCGTCGGTTACTATTTCAAAAGTAATCGGCAAGATTTTTATTTTCAGCATATTCGTCGGTGACTATTTCAAAAGTAATCGGCATGATTTATTTTCAGCACATTCGTCAGGTTACTATTTCAAAAGTAATCGGCAAGACTTTTATTTTCAGCACATTTGTCGGTTACTATTTCAATAGTAATTGGCATGATTTATTTTCAGCACATTTGTCGGTTACTATTTCAAAAGTAATCGGCAAGACTTTATATTCAACACATTCGTCGGTTACTATTTCAAAAGTAATCGGCATGATCTATTTTCTGCACATTCGTCGGTTACTATTTCAAAAGTAATCAGCAAAATTTTTATTTTTAGCATATTTGTCTGTTACTATTTTAGAATTAATCGGCAAGACTATATTTTCAGCACATTCGTCGGTTACTATTTCAAAAGTAATCGGCAAGACTTTATTTTCAGCACATTCGTCGGTTACTATTTCAATAGTAATCGGCAAGATTTTTATTTTCAGCATGTACGTCGGTTACTATTTCAAAAGTAATCGGCAAGATTTTTATTTTCAGCATATTTGTCGGTTACTATTTTAAAAGTAATCGACAAGATTTTTATTTTCAACATATTCGTCGGTTACTATTTCAAAAGTAATCGGCAAGACTTTATTTTCAGCATATTCGTTGTTACTATTTCAAAAGTAATCGGTAAGATTTTTATTTTCAACATATTCGTCGCTTACTATTTCAAAAGTAATCGGCATGATTTATTTTCAGCACATTTGTCGGTTACTATTTCAATAGTAATTGGCATGATTTATTTTCAGCACATTTGTCGGTTACTATTTCAAAAGTAATCGGCAAGATTTTTATTTTCAGCATATTCGTCGGTGACTATTTCAAAAGTAATCGGCATGATTTATTTTCAGCACATTCGTCAGGTTACTATTTCAAAAGTAATCGGCAAGACTTTTATTTTCAGCACATTTGTCGGTTACTATTTCAATAGTAATTGGCATGATTTATTTTCAGCACATTTGTCGGTTACTATTTCAAAAGTAATCGGCAAGATTTTTATTTTCAGCATATTCGTCGGTGACTATTTCAAAAGTAATCGGCATGATTTATTTTCAGCACATTCGTCAGGTTACTATTTCAAAAGTAATCGGCAAGACTTTTATTTTCAGCACATTTGTCGGTTACTATTTCAATAGTAATTGGCATGATTTATTTTCAGCACACTTGTCGGTTACTATTTCAAAAGTAATCGGCAAGACTTTATTTTCAGCACATTCGTCGGTTACTATTTCAATAGTAATCGGCAAGATTTTTATTTTCAGCATGTACGTCGGTTACTATTTCGAAAGTAATCGGCAAGATTTTTATTTTCAGCATATTTGTCGGTTACTATTTTAAAAGTAATCGACAAGATTTTTATTTTCAACATATTCGTCGGTTACTATTTCAAAAGTAATCGGCAAGACTTTATTTTCAGCATATTCGTTGTTACTATTTCAAAAGTAATCGGTAAGATTTTTATTTTCAACATATTCGTCGCTTACTATTTCAAAAGTAATCGGCATGATTTATTTTCAACACATTCGTCGGTTACTATTTCAAAAGTAATCGGCAAGATTTATTTTCAGCACATATTCGTCGGTTACTATTTCAAAAGTTATCGGCAAGACTTTATTTTAAACACATTCGTTGGTTACTATTTCAAAAGTAATCGGTAAGATTTTTATTTTCAACATATTCGTCACTTACTATTTCCAAAGTAATCGGCATGATTTATTTTCAGCACATTCGTCGGTTACTATTTCAAAAGTAATCGGCAAGATTTATTTTCAGTATATTCGTTGGTTACATTTTAAAAGTAATCGGTAAGATTTTTATTTTCAACATATTCGTCGCTTACTATTTCGAAAGTAATCGGCATCATTTATTTTCAGCACATTCGTCGGTTACTATTTCAAAAGTAATCGGCAAGATTTTTATTTTCAGCATATTCGTCGGTGACTATTTCAAAAGTAATCGGCATGATTTATTTTCAGCACATTCGTCAGGTTACTATTTCAAAAGTAATCGGCAAGACTTTTATTTTCAGGACATTTGTCGGTTACTATTTCAATAGTAATTGGCATGATTTATTTTCAGCACATTTGTCGGTTACTATTTCAAAAGTAATCGGCAAGATTTTTATTTTCAGCATATTCGTCGGTGACTATTTCAAAAGTAATCGGCATGATTTATTTTCAGCACATTCGTCAGGTTACTATTTCAAAAGTAATCGGCAAGACTTTTATTTTCAGCACATTTGTCGGTTACTATTTCAATAGTAATTGGCATGATTTATTTTCAGCACATTTGTCGGTTACTATTTCAAAAGTAACCGGCAAGATTTTTATTTTCAGCATATTCGTCGGTGACTATTTCAAAAGTAATCGGCATGATTTATTTTCAGCACATTCGTCAGGTTACTATTTCAAAAGTAATCGGCAAGACTTTTATTTTCAGCACATTTGTCGGTTACTATTTCAATAGTAATTGGCATGATTTATTTTCAGCACATTTGTCGGTTACTATTTCAAAAGTAATCGGCAAGACTTTATATTCAACACATTCGTCGGTTACTATTTCAAAAGTAATCGGCATGATCTATTTTCTGCACATTCGTCGGTTACTATTTCAAAAGTAATCAGCAAAATTTTTATTTTTAGCATATTTGTCTGTTACTATTTTAGAATTAATCGGCAAGACTATATTTTCAGCACATTCGTCGGTTACTATTTCAAAAGTAATCGGCAAGACTTTATTTTCAGCACATTCGTCGGTTACTATTTCAATAGTAATCGGCAAGATTTTTATTTTCAGCATGTACGTCGGTTACTATTTCAAAAGTAATCGGCAAGATTTTTATTTTCAGCATATTTGTCGGTTACTATTTTAAAAGTAATCGACAAGATTTTTATTTTCAACATATTCGTCGGTTACTATTTCAAAAGTAATCGGCAAGACTTTATTTTCAGCATATTCGTTGTTACTATTTCAAAAGTAATCGGTAAGATTTTTATTTTCAACATATTCGTCGCTTACTATTTCAAAAGTAATCGGCATGATTTATTTTCAGCACGTTTGTCGGTTACTATTTCAATAGTAATTGGCATGATTTATTTTCAGCACATTTGTCGGTTACTATTTCAAAAGTAATCGGCAAGATTTTTATTTTCAGCATATTCGTCGGTGACTATTTCAAAAGTAATCGGCATGATTTATTTTCAGCACATTCGTCAAGTTAATATTTCAAAAGTAATCGGCAAGACTTTTATTTTCAGCACATTTGTCGGTTACTATTTCAATAGTAATTGGCATGATTTATTTTCAGCACATTTGTCGGTTACTATTTCAAAAGTAATCGGCAAGATTTTTATTTTCAGCATATTCGTCGGTGACTATTTCAAAAGTAATCGGCATGATTTATTTTCAGCACATTCGTCAGGTTACTATTTCAAAAGTAATCGGCAAGACTTTTATTTTCAGCACATTTGTCGGTTACTATTTCAATAGTAATTGGCATGATTTATTTTCAGCACATTTGTCGGTTACTATTTCAAAAGTAATCGGCAAGATTTTTATTTTCAGCATATTCGTCGGTGACTATTTCAAAAGTAATCGGCATGATTTATTTTCAGCACATTCGTCAGGTTACTATTTCAAAAGTAATCGGCAAGACTTTTATTTTCAGCACATTTGTCGGTTACTATTTCAATAGTAATTGGCATGATTTATTTTCAGCACATTTGTCGGTTACTATTTCAAAAGTAATCGGCAAGACTTTATATTCAACACATTCGTCGGTTACTATTTCAAAAGTAATCGGCATGATCTATTTTCTGCACATTCGTCGGTTACTATTTCAAAAGTAATCAGCAAAATTTTTATTTTTAGCATATTTGTCTGTTACTATTTTAGAATTAATCGGCAAGACTATATTTTCAGCACATTCGTCGGTTACTATTTCAAAATTAATCGGCAAGACTTTATTTTCAGCACATTCGTCGGTTACTATTTCAATAGTAATCGGCAAGATTTTTATTTTCAGCATGTACGTCGGTTACTATTTCAAAAGTAATCGGCAAGATTTTTATTTTCAGCATATTTGTCGGTTACTATTTTAAAAGTAATCGACAAGATTTTTATTTTCAACATATTCGTCGGTTACTATTTCAAAAGTAATCGGCAAGACTTTATTTTCAGCATATTCGTTGTTACTATTTCAAAAGTAATCGGTAAGATTTTTATTTTCAACATATTCGTCGCTTACTATTTCAAAAGTAATCGGCATGATTTATTTTCAGCACATTTGTCGGTTACTATTTCAATAGTAATTGGCATGATTTATTTTCAGCACATTTGTCGGTTACTATTTCAAAAGTAATCGGCAAGATTTTTATTTTCAGCATATTCGTCGGTGACTATTTCAAAAGTAATCGGCATGATTTATTTTCAGCACATTCGTCAGGTTACTATTTCAAAAGTAATCGGCAAGACTTTTATTTTCAGCACATTTGTCGGTTACTATTTCAATAGTAATTGGCATGATTTATTTTCAGCACATTTGTCGGTTACTATTTCAAAAGTAATCGGCAAGATTTTTATTTTCAGCATATTCGTCGGTGACTATTTCAAAAGTAATCGGCATGATTTATTTTCAGCACATTCGTCAGGTTACTATTTCAAAAGTAATCGGCAAGACTTTTATTTTCAGCACATTTGTCGGTTACTATTTCAATAGTAATTGGCATGATTTATTTTCAGCACATTTGTCGGTTACTATTTCAAAAGTAATCGGCAAGATTTTTATTTTCAGCATATTCGTCGGTGACTATTTCAAAAGTAATCGGCATGATTTATTTTCAGCACATTCGTCAGGTTACTATTTCAAAAGTAATCGGCAAGACTTTTATTTTCAGCACATTTGTCGGTTACTATTTCAATAGTAATTGGCATGATTTATTTTCAGCACATTTGTCGGTTACTATTTCAAAAGTAATCGGCAAGACTTTATATTCAACACATTCGTCGGTTACTATTTCAAAAGTAATCGGCATGATCTATTTTCTGCACATTCGTCGGTTACTATTTCAAAAGTAATCAGCAAAATTTTTATTTTTAGCATATTTGTCTGTTACTATTTTAGAATTAATCGGCAAGACTATATTTTCAGCACATTCGTCGGTTACTATTTCAAAAGTAATCGGCAAGACTTTATTTTCAGCACATTCGTCGGTTACTATTTCAATAGTAATCGGCAAGATTTTTATTTTCAGCATGTACGTCGGTTACTATTTCAAAAGTAATCGGCAAGATTTTTATTTTCAGCATATTTGTCGGTTACTATTTTAAAAGTAATCGACAAGATTTTTATTTTCAACATATTCGTCGGTTACTATTTCAAAAGTAATCGGCAAGACTTTATTTTCAGCATATTCGTTGTTACTATTTCAAAAGTAATCGGTAAGATTTTTATTTTCAACATATTCGTCGCTTACTATTTCAAAAGTAATCGGCATGATTTATTTTCAGCACATTTGTCGGTTACTATTTCAATAGTAATTGGCATGATTTATTTTCAGCACATTTGTCGGTTACTATTTCAAAAGTAATCGGCAAGATTTTTATTTTCAGCATATTCGTCGGTGACTATTTCAAAAGTAATCGGCATGATTTATTTTCAGCACATTCGTCAGGTTACTATTTCAAAAGTAATCGGCAAGACTTTTATTTTCAGCACATTTGTCGGTTACTATTTCAATAGTAATTGGCATGATTTATTTTCAACACATTTGTCGGTTACTATTTCAAAAGTAATCGGCAAGATTTTTATTTTCAGCATATTCGTCGGTGACTATTTCAAAAGTAATCGGCATGATTTATTTTCAGCACATTCGTCAGGTTACTATTTCAAAAGTAATCGGCAAGACTTTTATTTTCAGCACATTTGTCGGTTACTATTTCAATAGTAATTGGCATGATTTATTTTCAGCACATTTGTCGGTTACTATTTCAAAAGTAATCGGCAAGACTTTATATTCAACACATTCGTCGGTTACTATTTCAAAAGTAATCGGCATGATCTATTTTCTGCACATTCGTCGGTTACTATTTCAAAAGTAATCAGCAAAATTTTTATTTTTAGCATATTTGTCTGTTACTATTTTAGAATTAATCGGCAAGACTATATTTTCAGCACATTCGTCGGTTACTATTTCAAAAGTAATCGGCAAGACTTTATTTTCAGCACATTCGTCGGTTACTATTTCAATAGTAATCGGCAAGATTTTTATTTTCAGCATGTACGT
Source organism: Medicago lupulina (assembly GCA_958299785.1). Lineage (NCBI taxonomy): Eukaryota > Viridiplantae > Streptophyta > Magnoliopsida > Fabales > Fabaceae > Medicago > Medicago lupulina. The sequence continues at coordinate 695,690 of CATQJP010000005.1, forward strand.
CGGTTACTATTTCAAAAGTAATCGGCAAGATTTTTATTTTCAGCATATTTGTCGGTTACTATTTTAAAAGTAATCGACAAGATTTTTATTTTCAACATATTCGTCGGTTACTATTTCAAAAGTAATCGGCAAGACTTTATTTTCAGCATATTCGTTGTTACTATTTCAAAAGTAATCGGTAAGATTTTTATTTTCAACATATTCGTCGCTTACTATTTCAAAAGTAATCGGCATGATTTATTTTCAGCACATTTGTCCGTTACTATTTCAATAGTAATTGGCATGATTTATTTTCAGCACATTTGTCGGTTACTATTTCAAAAGTAATCGGCAAGATTTTTATTTTCAGCATATTCGTCGGTGACTATTTCAAAAGTAATCGGCATGATTTATTTTCAGCACATTCGTCAGGTTACTATTTCAAAAGTAATCGGCAAGACTTTTATTTTCAGCACATTTGTCGGTTACTATTTCAATAGTAATTGGCATGATTTATTTTCAGCACATTTGTCGGTTACTATTTCAAAAGTAATCGGCAAGATTTTTATTTTCAGCATATTCGTCGGTGACTATTTCAAAAGTAATCGGCATGATTTATTTTCAGCACATTCGTCAGGTTACTATTTCAAAAGTAATCGGCAAGACTTTTATTTTCAGCACATTTGTCGGTTACTATTTCAATAGTAATTGGCATGATTTATTTTCAGCACATTTGTCGGTTACTATTTCAAAAGTAATCGGCAAGACTTTATATTCAACACATTCGTCGGTTACTATTTCAAAAGTAATCGGCATGATCTATTTGCTGCACATTCGTCGGTTACTATTTCAAAAGTAATCAGCAAAATTTTTATTTTTAGCATATTTGTCTGTTACTATTTTAGAATTAATCGGCAAGACTATATTTTCAACACATTCGTCGGTTACTATTTCAAAAGTAATCGGCAAGACTTTATTTTCAGCACATTCGTCGGTTACTATTTCAATAGTAATCGGCAAGATTTTTATTTTCAGCATGTACGTCGGTTACTATTTCAAAAGTAATCGGCAAGATTTTTATTTTCAGCATATTTGTCGGTTACTATTTTAAAAGTAATCGACAAGATTTTTATTTTCAACATATTCGTCGGTTACTATTTCAAAAGTAATCGGCAAGACTTTATTTTCAGCATATTCGTTGTTACTATTTCAAAAGTAATCGGTAAGATTTTTATTTTCAACATATTCGTCGCTTACTATTTCAAAAGTAATCGGCATGATTTATTTTCAGCACATTTGTCGGTTACTATTTCAATAGTAATTGGCATGATTTATTTTCAGCACATTTGTCGGTTACTATTTCAAAAGTAATCGGCAAGATTTTTATTTTCAGCATATTCGTCGGTGACTATTTCAAAAGTAATCGGCATGATTTATTTTCAGCACATTCGTCAGGTTACTATTTCAAAAGTAATCGGCAAGACTTTTATTTTCAGCACATTTGTCGGTTACTATTTCAATAGTAATTGGCATGATTTATTTTCAACACATTTGTCGGTTACTATTTCAAAAGTAATCGGCAAGATTTTTATTTTCAGCATATTCGTCGGTGACTATTTCAAAAGTAATCGGCATGATTTATTTTCAGCACATTCGTCAGGTTACTATTTCAAAAGTAATCGGCAAGACTTTTATTTTCAGCACATTTGTCGGTTACTATTTCAATAGTAATTGGCATGATTTATTTTCAGCACATTTGTCGGTTACTATTTCAAAAGTAATCGGCAAGACTTTATATTCAACACATTCGTCGGTTACTATTTCAAAAGTAATCGGCATGATCTATTTTCTGCACATTCGTCGGTTACTATTTCAAAAGTAATCAGCAAAATTTTTATTTTTAGCATATTTGTCTGTTACTATTTTAGAATTAATCGGCAAGACTATATTTTTAGCACATTCGTCGGTTACTATTTCAAAAGTAATCGGCAAGACTTTATTTTCAGCACATTCGTCGGTTACTATTTCAATAGTAATCGGCAAGATTTTTATTTTCAGCATGTACGTCGGTTACTATTTCAAAAGTAATCGGCAAGATTTTTATTTTCAGCATATTTGTCGGTTACTATTTTAAAAGTAATCGACAAGATTTTTATTTTCAACATATTCGTCGGTTACTATTTCAAAAGTAATCGGCAAGACTTTATTTTCAGCATATTCGTTGTTACTATTTCAAAAGTAATCGGTAAGATTTTTATTTTCAACATATTCGTCGCTTACTATTTCAAAAGTAATCGGCATGATTTATTTTCAGCACATTTGTCCGTTACTATTTCAATAGTAATTGGCATGATTTATTTTCAGCACATTTGTCGGTTACTATTTCAAAAGTAATCGGCAAGATTTTTATTTTCAGCATATTCGTCGGTGACTATTTCAAAAGTAATCGGCATGATTTATTTTCAGCACATTCGTCAGGTTACTATTTCAAAAGTAATCGGCAAGACTTTTATTTTCAGCACATTTGTCGGTTACTATTTCAATAGTAATTGGCATGATTTATTTTCAGCACATTTGTCGGTTACTATTTCAAAAGTAATCGGCAAGATTTTTATTTTCAGCATATTCGTCGGTGACTATTTCAAAAGTAATCGGCATGATTTATTTTCAGCACATTCGTCAGGTTACTATTTCAAAAGTAATCGGCAAGACTTTTATTTTCAGCACATTTGTCGGTTACTATTTCAATAGTAATTGGCATGATTTATTTTCAGCACATTTGTCGGTTACTATTTCAAAAGTAATCGGCAAGACTTTATATTCAACACATTCGTCGGTTACTATTTCAAAAGTAATCGGCATGATCTATTTGCTGCACATTCGTCGGTTACTATTTCAAAAGTAATCAGCAAAATTTTTATTTTTAGCATATTTGTCTGTTACTATTTTAGAATTAATCGGCAAGACTATATTTTCAACACATTCGTCGGTTACTATTTCAAAAGTAATCGGCAAGACTTTATTTTCAGCACATTCGTCGGTTACTATTTCAATAGTAATCGGCAAGATTTTTATTTTCAGCATGTACGTCGGTTACTATTTCAAAAGTAATCGGCAAGATTTTTATTTTCAGCATATTTGTCGGTTACTATTTTAAAAGTAATCGACAAGATTTTTATTTTCAACATATTCGTCGGTTACTATTTCAAAAGTAATCGGCAAGACTTTATTTTCAGCATATTCGTTGTTACTATTTCAAAAGTAATCGGTAAGATTTTTATTTTCAACATATTCGTCGCTTACTATTTCAAAAGTAATCGGCATGATTTATTTTCAACACATTCGTCGGTTACTATTTCAAAAGTAATCGGCAAGATTTATTTTCAGCACATATTCGTCGGTTACTATTTCAAAAGTTATCGGCAAGACTTTATTTTAAGCACATTCGTTGGTTACTATTTCAAAAGTAATCGGTAAGATTTTTATTTTCAACATATTCGTCACTTACTATTTCCAAAGTAATCGGCATGATTTATTTTCAGCACATTCGTCGGTTACTATTTCAAAAGTAATCGGCAAGATTTATTTTCAGTATATTCGTTGGTTACATTTTAAAAGTAATCGGTAAGATTTTTATTTTCAACATATTCGTCGCTTACTATTTCGAAAGTAATCGGCATCATTTATTTTCAGCACATTCGTCGGTTACTATTTCAAAAGTAATCGGCAAGATTTTTATTTTCAGCATATTCGTCGGTGACTATTTCAAAAGTAATCGGCATGATTTATTTTCAGCACATTCGTCAGGTTACTATTTCAAAAGTAATCGGCAAGACTTTTATTTTCAGCACATTTGTCGGTTACTATTTCAATAGTAATTGGCATGATTTATTTTCAGCACATTTGTCGGTTACTATTTCAAAAGTAATCGGCAAGATTTTTATTTTCAGCATATTCGTCGGTGACTATTTCAAAAGTAATCGGCATGATTTATTTTCAGCACATTCGTCAGGTTACTATTTCAAAAGTAATCGGCAAGACTTTTATTTTCAGCACATTTGTCGGTTACTATTTCAATAGTAATTGGCATGATTTATTTTCAGCACATTTGTCGGTTACTATTTCAAAAGTAATCGGCAAGACTTTATATTCAACACATTCGTCGGTTACTATTTCAAAAGTAATCGGCATGATCTATTTTCTGCACATTCGTCGGTTACTATTTCAAAAGTAATCAGCAAAATTTTTATTTTTAGCATATTTGTCTGTTACTATTTTAGAATTAATCGGCAAGACTATATTTTCAGCACATTCGTCGGTTACTATTTCAAAAGTAATCGGCAAGACTTTATTTTCAGCACATTCGTCGGTTACTATTTCAATAGTAATCGGCAAGATTTTTATTTTCAGCATGTACGTCGGTTACTATTTCAAAAGTAATCGGCAAGATTTTTATTTTCAGCATATTTGTCGGTTACTATTTTAAAAGTAATCGACAAGATTTTTATTTTCAACATATTCGTCGGTTACTATTTCAAAAGTAATCGGCAAGACTTTATTTTCAGCATATTCGTTGTTACTATTTCAAAAGTAATCGGTAAGATTTTTATTTTCAACATATTCGTCGCTTACTATTTCAAAAGTAATCGGCATGATTTATTTTCAGCACATTTGTCGGTTACTATTTCAATAGTAATTGGCATGATTTATTTTCAGCACATTTGTCGGTTACTATTTCAAAAGTAATCGGCAAGATTTTTATTTTCAGCATATTCGTCGGTGACTATTTCAAAAGTAATCGGCATGATTTATTTTCAGCACATTCGTCAGGTTACTATTTCAAAAGTAATCGGCAAGACTTTTATTTTCAGCACATTTGTCGGTTACTATTTCAATAGTAATTGGCATGATTTATTTTCAGCACATTTGTCGGTTACTATTTCAAAAGTAATCGGCAAGATTTTTATTTTCAGCATATTCGTCGGTGACTATTTCAAAAGTAATCGGCATGATTTATTTTCAGCACATTCGTCAGGTTACTATTTCAAAAGTAATCGGCAAGACTTTTATTTTCAGCACATTTGTCGGTTACTATTTCAATAGTAATTGGCATGATTTATTTTCAGCACATTTGTCGGTTACTATTTCAAAAGTAATCGGCAAGATTTTTATTTTCAGCATATTCGTCGGTGACTATTTCAAAAGTAATCGGCATGATTTATTTTCAGCACATTCGTCAGGTTACTATTTCAAAAGTAATCGGCAAGACTTTTATTTTCAGCACATTTGTCGGTTACTATTTCAATAGTAATTGGCATGATTTATTTTCAGCACATTTGTCGGTTACTATTTCAAAAGTAATCGGCAAGACTTTATATTCAACACATTCGTCGGTTACTATTTCAAAAGTAATCGGCATGATCTATTTTCTGCACATTCGTCGGTTACTATTTCAAAAGTAATCAGCAAAATTTTTATTTTTAGCATATTTGTCTGTTACTATTTTAGAATTAATCGGCAAGACTATATTTTCAGCACATTCGTCGGTTACTATTTCAAAAGTAATCGGCAAGACTTTATTTTCAGCACATTCGTCGGTTACTATTTCAATAGTAATCGGCAAGATTTTTATTTTCAGCATGTACGTCGGTTACTATTTCAAAAGTAATCGGCAAGATTTTTATTTTCAGCATATTTGTCGGTTACTATTTTAAAAGTAATCGACAAGATTTTTATTTTCAACATATTCGTCGGTTACTATTTCAAAAGTAATCGGCAAGACTTTATTTTCAGCATATTCGTTGTTACTATTTCAAAAGTAATCGGTAAGATTTTTATTTTCAACATATTCGTCGCTTACTATTTCAAAAGTAATCGGCATGATTTATTTTCAGCACATTTGTCGGTTACTATTTCAATAGTAATTGGCATGATTTATTTTCAGCACATTTGTCGGTTACTATTTCAAAAGTAATCGGCAAGATTTTTATTTTCAGCATATTCGTCGGTGACTATTTCAAAAGTAATCGGCATGATTTATTTTCAGCACATTCGTCAGGTTACTATTTCAAAAGTAATCGGCAAGACTTTTATTTTCAGCACATTTGTCGGTTACTATTTCAATAGTAATTGGCATGATTTATTTTCAACACATTTGTCGGTTACTATTTCAAAAGTAATCGGCAAGATTTTTATTTTCAGCATATTCGTCGGTGACTATTTCAAAAGTAATCGGCATGATTTATTTTCAGCACATTCGTCAGGTTACTATTTCAAAAGTAATCGGCAAGACTTTTATTTTCAGCACATTTGTCGGTTACTATTTCAATAGTAATTGGCATGATTTATTTTCAGCACATTTGTCGGTTACTATTTCAAAAGTAATCGGCAAGACTTTATATTCAACACATTCGTCGGTTACTATTTCAAAAGTAATCGGCATGATCTATTTTCTGCACATTCGTCGGTTACTATTTCAAAAGTAATCAGCAAAATTTTTATTTTTAGCATATTTGTCTGTTACTATTTTAGAATTAATCGGCAAGACTATATTTTCAGCACATTCGTCGGTTACTATTTCAAAAGTAATCGGCAAGACTTTATTTTCAGCACATTCGTCGGTTACTATTTCAATAGTAATCGGCAAGATTTTTATTTTCAGCATGTACGTCGGTTACTATTTCAAAAGTAATCGGCAAGATTTTTATTTTCAGCATATTTGTCGGTTACTATTTTAAAAGTAATCGACAAGATTTTTATTTTCAACATATTCGTCGGTTACTATTTCAAAAGTAATCGGCAAGACTTTATTTTCAGCATATTCGTTGTTACTATTTCAAAAGTAATCGGTAAGATTTTTATTTTCAACATATTCGTCGCTTACTATTTCAAAAGTAATCGGCATGATTTATTTTCAGCACATTTGTCGGTTACTATTTCAATAGTAATTGGCATGATTTATTTTCAGCACATTTGTCGGTTACTATTTCAAAAGTAATCGGCAAGATTTTTATTTTCAGCATATTCGTCGGTGACTATTTCAAAAGTAATCGGCATGATTTATTTTCAGCACATTCGTCAGGTTACTATTTCAAAAGTAATCGGCAAGACTTTTATTTTCAGCACATTTGTCGGTTACTATTTCAATAGTAATTGGCATGATTTATTTTCAACACATTTGTCGGTTACTATTTCAAAAGTAATCGGCAAGATTTTTATTTTCAGCATATTCGTCGGTGACTATTTCAAAAGTAATCGGCATGATTTATTTTCAGCACATTCGTCAGGTTACTATTTCAAAAGTAATCGGCAAGACTTTTATTTTCAGCACATTTGTCGGTTACTATTTCAATAGTAATTGGCATGATTTATTTTCAGCACATTTGTCGGTTACTATTTCAAAAGTAATCGGCAAGACTTTATATTCAACACATTCGTCGGTTACTATTTCAAAAGTAATCGGCATGATCTATTTTCTGCACATTCGTCGGTTACTATTTCAAAAGTAATCAGCAAAATTTTTATTTTTAGCATATTTGTCTGTTACTATTTTAGAATTAATCGGCAAGACTATATTTTCAGCACATTCGTCGGTTACTATTTCAAAAGTAATCGGCAAGACTTTATTTTCAGCACATTCGTCGGTTACTATTTCAATAGTAATCGGCAAGATTTTTATTTTCAGCATGTACGTCGGTTACTATTTCAAAAGTAATCGGCAAGATTTTTATTTTCAGCATATTTGTCGGTTACTATTTTAAAAGTAATCGACAAGATTTTTATTTTCAACATATTCGTCGGTTACTATTTCAAAAGTAATCGGCAAGACTTTATTTTCAGCATATTCGTTGTTACTATTTCAAAAGTAATCGGTAAGATTTTTATTTTCAACATATTCGTCGCTTACTATTTCAAAAGTAATCGGCATGATTTATTTTCAGCACATTTGTCCGTTACTATTTCAATAGTAATTGGCATGATTTATTTTCAGCACATTTGTCGGTTACTATTTCAAAAGTAATCGGCAAGATTTTTATTTTCAGCATATTCGTCGGTGACTATTTCAAAAGTAATCGGCATGATTTATTTTCAGCACATTCGTCAGGTTACTATTTCAAAAGTAATCGGCAAGACTTTTATTTTCAGCACATTTGTCGGTTACTATTTCAATAGTAATTGGCATGATTTATTTTCAGCACATTTGTCGGTTACTATTTCAAAAGTAATCGGCAAGATTTTTATTTTCAGCATATTCGTCGGTGACTATTTCAAAAGTAATCGGCATGATTTATTTTCAGCACATTCGTCAGGTTACTATTTCAAAAGTAATCGGCAAGACTTTTATTTTCAGCACATTTGTCGGTTACTATTTCAATAGTAATTGGCATGATTTATTTTCAGCACATTTGTCGGTTACTATTTCAAAAGTAATCGGCAAGACTTTATATTCAACACATTCGTCGGTTACTATTTCAAAAGTAATCGGCATGATCTATTTGCTGCACATTCGTCGGTTACTATTTCAAAAGTAATCAGCAAAATTTTTATTTTTAGCATATTTGTCTGTTACTATTTTAGAATTAATCGGCAAGACTATATTTTCAACACATTCGTCGGTTACTATTTCAAAAGTAATCGGCAAGACTTTATTTTCAGCACATTCGTCGGTTACTATTTCAATAGTAATCGGCAAGATTTTTATTTTCAGCATGTACGTCGGTTACTATTTCAAAAGTAATCGGCAAGATTTTTATTTTCAGCATATTTGTCGGTTACTATTTTAAAAGTAATCGACAAGATTTTTATTTTCAACATATTCGTCGGTTACTATTTCAAAAGTAATCGGCAAGACTTTATTTTCAGCATATTCGTTGTTACTATTTCAAAAGTAATCGGTAAGATTTTTATTTTCAACATATTCGTCGCTTACTATTTCAAAAGTAATCGGCATGATTTATTTTCAGCACATTTGTCGGTTACTATTTCAATAGTAATTGGCATGATTTATTTTCAGCACATTTGTCGGTTACTATTTCAAAAGTAATCGGCAAGATTTTTATTTTCAGCATATTCGTCGGTGACTATTTCAAAAGTAATCGGCATGATTTATTTTCAGCACATTCGTCAGGTTACTATTTCAAAAGTAATCGGCAAGACTTTTATTTTCAGCACATTTGTCGGTTACTATTTCAATAGTAATTGGCATGATTTATTTTCAACACATTTGTCGGTTACTATTTCAAAAGTAATCGGCAAGATTTTTATTTTCAGCATATTCGTCGGTGACTATTTCAAAAGTAATCGGCATGATTTATTTTCAGCACATTCGTCAGGTTACTATTTCAAAAGTAATCGGCAAGACTTTTATTTTCAGCACATTTGTCGGTTACTATTTCAATAGTAATTGGCATGATTTATTTTCAGCACATTTGTCGGTTACTATTTCAAAAGTAATCGGCAAGACTTTATATTCAACACATTCGTCGGTTACTATTTCAAAAGTAATCGGCATGATCTATTTTCTGCACATTCGTCGGTTACTATTTCAAAAGTAATCAGCAAAATTTTTATTTTTAGCATATTTGTCTGTTACTATTTTAGAATTAATCGGCAAGACTATATTTTTAGCACATTCGTCGGTTACTATTTCAAAAGTAATCGGCAAGACTTTATTTTCAGCACATTCGTCGGTTACTATTTCAATAGTAATCGGCAAGATTTTTATTTTCAGCATGTACGTCGGTTACTATTTCAAAAGTAATCGGCAAGATTTTTATTTTCAGCATATTTGTCGGTTACTATTTTAAAAGTAATCGACAAGATTTTTATTTTCAACATATTCGTCGGTTACTATTTCAAAAGTAATCGGCAAGACTTTATTTTCAGCATATTCGTTGTTACTATTTCAAAAGTAATCGGTAAGATTTTTATTTTCAACATATTCGTCGCTTACTATTTCAAAAGTAATCGGCATGATTTATTTTCAGCACATTTGTCCGTTACTATTTCAATAGTAATTGGCATGATTTATTTTCAGCACATTTGTCGGTTACTATTTCAAAAGTAATCGGCAAGATTTTTATTTTCAGCATATTCGTCGGTGACTATTTCAAAAGTAATCGGCATGATTTATTTTCAGCACATTCGTCAGGTTACTATTTCAAAAGTAATCGGCAAGACTTTTATTTTCAGCACATTTGTCGGTTACTATTTCAATAGTAATTGGCATGATTTATTTTCAGCACATTTGTCGGTTACTATTTCAAAAGTAATCGGCAAGATTTTTATTTTCAGCATATTCGTCGGTGACTATTTCAAAAGTAATCGGCATGATTTATTTTCAGCACATTCGTCAGGTTACTATTTCAAAAGTAATCGGCAAGACTTTTATTTTCAGCACATTTGTCGGTTACTATTTCAATAGTAATTGGCATGATTTATTTTCAGCACATTTGTCGGTTACTATTTCAAAAGTAATCGGCAAGACTTTATATTCAACACATTCGTCGGTTACTATTTCAAAAGTAATCGGCATGATCTATTTGCTGCACATTCGTCGGTTACTATTTCAAAAGTAATCAGCAAAATTTTTATTTTTAGCATATTTGTCTGTTACTATTTTAGAATTAATCGGCAAGACTATATTTTCAACACATTCGTCGGTTACTATTTCAAAAGTAATCGGCAAGACTTTATTTTCAGCACATTCGTCGGTTACTATTTCAATAGTAATCGGCAAGATTTTTATTTTCAGCATGTACGTCGGTTACTATTTCAAAAGTAATCGGCAAGATTTTTATTTTCAGCATATTTGTCGGTTACTATTTTAAAAGTAATCGACAAGATTTTTATTTTCAACATATTCGTCGGTTACTATTTCAAAAGTAATCGGCAAGACTTTATTTTCAGCATATTCGTTGTTACTATTTCAAAAGTAATCGGTAAGATTTTTATTTTCAACATATTCGTCGCTTACTATTTCAAAAGTAATCGGCATGATTTATTTTCAACACATTCGTCGGTTACTATTTCAAAAGTAATCGGCAAGATTTATTTTCAGCACATATTCGTCGGTTACTATTTCAAAAGTTATCGGCAAGACTTTATTTTAAGCACATTCGTTGGTTACTATTTCAAAAGTAATCGGTAAGATTTTTATTTTCAACATATTCGTCACTTACTATTTCCAAAGTAATCGGCATGATTTATTTTCAGCACATTCGTCGGTTACTATTTCAAAAGTAATCGGCAAGATTTATTTTCAGTATATTCGTTGGTTACATTTTAAAAGTAATCGGTAAGATTTTTATTTTCAACATATTCGTCGCTTACTATTTCGAAAGTAATCGGCATCATTTATTTTCAGCACATTCGTCGGTTACTATTTCAAAAGTAATCGGCAAGATTTTTATTTTCAGCATATTCGTCGGTGACTATTTCAAAAGTAATCGGCATGATTTATTTTCAGCACATTCGTCAGGTTACTATTTCAAAAGTAATCGGCAAGACTTTTATTTTCAGCACATTTGTCGGTTACTATTTCAATAGTAATTGGCATGATTTATTTTCAGCACATTTGTCGGTTACTATTTCAAAAGTAATCGGCAAGATTTTTATTTTCAGCATATTCGTCGGTGACTATTTCAAAAGTAATCGGCATGATTTATTTTCAGCACATTCGTCAGGTTACTATTTCAAAAGTAATCGGCAAGACTTTTATTTTCAGCACATTTGTCGGTTACTATTTCAATAGTAATTGGCATGATTTATTTTCAGCACATTTGTCGGTTACTATTTCAAAAGTAATCGGCAAGACTTTATATTCAACACATTCGTCGGTTACTATTTCAAAAGTAATCGGCATGATCTATTTTCTGCACATTCGTCGGTTACTATTTCAAAAGTAATCAGCAAAATTTTTATTTTTAGCATATTTGTCTGTTACTATTTTAGAATTAATCGGCAAGACTATATTTTCAGCACATTCGTCGGTTACTATTTCAAAAGTAATCGGCAAGACTTTATTTTCAGCACATTCGTCGGTTACTATTTCAATAGTAATCGGCAAGATTTTTATTTTCAGCATGTACGTCGGTTACTATTTCAAAAGTAATCGGCAAGATTTTTATTTTCAGCATATTTGTCGGTTACTATTTTAAAAGTAATCGACAAGATTTTTATTTTCAACATATTCGTCGGTTACTATTTCAAAAGTAATCGGCAAGACTTTATTTTCAGCATATTCGTTGTTACTATTTCAAAAGTAATCGGTAAGATTTTTATTTTCAACATATTCGTCGCTTACTATTTCAAAAGTAATCGGCATGATTTATTTTCAGCACATTTGTCGGTTACTATTTCAATAGTAATTGGCATGATTTATTTTCAGCACATTTGTCGGTTACTATTTCAAAAGTAATCGGCAAGATTTTTATTTTCAGCATATTCGTCGGTGACTATTTCAAAAGTAATCGGCATGATTTATTTTCAGCACATTCGTCAGGTTACTATTTCAAAAGTAATCGGCAAGACTTTTATTTTCAGCACATTTGTCGGTTACTATTTCAATAGTAATTGGCATGATTTATTTTCAGCACATTTGTCGGTTACTATTTCAAAAGTAATCGGCAAGATTTTTATTTTCAGCATATTCGTCGGTGACTATTTCAAAAGTAATCGGCATGATTTATTTTCAGCACATTCGTCAGGTTACTATTTCAAAAGTAATCGGCAAGACTTTTATTTTCAGCACATTTGTCGGTTACTATTTCAATAGTAATTGGCATGATTTATTTTCAGCACATTTGTCGGTTACTATTTCAAAAGTAATCGGCAAGATTTTTATTTTCAGCATATTCGTCGGTGACTATTTCAAAAGTAATCGGCATGATTTATTTTCAGCACATTCGTCAGGTTACTATTTCAAAAGTAATCGGCAAGACTTTTATTTTCAGCACATTTGTCGGTTACTATTTCAATAGTAATTGGCATGATTTATTTTCAGCACATTTGTCGGTTACTATTTCAAAAGTAATCGGCAAGACTTTATATTCAACACATTCGTCGGTTACTATTTCAAAAGTAATCGGCATGATCTATTTTCAGCACATTCGTCGGTTACTATTTCAAAAGTAATCAGCAAAATTTTTATTTTTAGCATATTTGTCTGTTACTATTTTAGAATTAATCGGCAAGACTATATTTTCAGCACATTCGTCGGTTACTATTTCAAAAGTAATCGGCAAGACTTTATTTTCAGCACATTCGTCGGTTACTATTTCAATAGTAATCGGCAAGATTTTTATTTTCAGCATGTACGTCGGTTACTATTTCAAAAGTAATCGGCAAGATTTTTATTTTCAGCATATTTGTCGGTTACTATTTTAAAAGTAATCGACAAGATTTTTATTTTCAACATATTCGTCGGTTACTATTTCAAAAGTAATCGGCAAGACTTTATTTTCAGCATATTCGTTGTTACTATTTCAAAAGTAATCGGTAAGATTTTTATTTTCAACATATTCGTCGCTTACTATTTCAAAAGTAATCGGCATGATTTATTTTCAGCACATTTGTCGGTTACTATTTCAATAGTAATTGGCATGATTTATTTTCAGCACATTTGTCGGTTACTATTTCAAAAGTAATCGGCAAGATTTTTATTTTCAGCATATTCGTCGGTGACTATTTCAAAAGTAATCGGCATGATTTATTTTCAGCACATTTGTAACGCCCTAGTTGATATTTTATTATTTTGGTTGATTTAATATGTTTTATGTATTTTATATAATTTATGTGATTTATGTGAATAATTTGAAGTGTTGTTATTTATCATATAATTATTTGTGTGATTTTTGTTATTTAAGTAATTTAGGAGGAATTAGTAATTATTTAGAATTAGTAGAGTTTAAGGGGGTTAATGGAGATTAAAAGAAAATTTAAGTGAGGGAATAAAGAAAGAAAAGGAGTTACACTTTGTAAGGAAATAGGGAAGCCAGTAAGGAAAGAAAAGAAAAGAGCACGTATCAGTAAAACAAAAGAAACAGAGTTTTGGGAGAAAAGAGAAGAACCAAGAGGGAAGAGCTAGGAAGAGAGAATCTGATCAATTGCTGTAGATTTTCGCTGAATTAAGGTAAGGGTGGGCTAGCATTTCAATTGTTGATATATACATGTATGATTTCATGAAAATAGATTGAAATTGGTAGTTTTGGAATTAGGTTTATGAACATGATGAATTGCTCATTTTTCTGATGAATTGCGTTGTAATGTTGTTGTTATGAGATGTTTATGTTGTTTTGTCGTATAATGAACCCATAACATTGTTCAAAAATCATTTTGGGTGATTGAGGGATCAAAGTTGGGATTTTTGGGTTAGAACTATGCTGTTATCGCAACTGTTTTGCTGAACCTGAGACCTGCTCGCTTAAGCGTGCTGCAAGCGTGCAGCTAGCGAGCAAAACCAAACTTACGTCTTTTTGGACGCTTAAGCGTGCTGAATCTTTTCCCAGACCATAGTGCGCACGCTCAAGCGTACCGTAAGCGTGCAGTAAGCGAACAAGAACCCAACCTTCGTGTTTTGGCTCGCTTAAGCGTGCAGCTGCTCGCTTAAGCGTGCTGGGTCCTGTGCGACCCATAACGTGATTTTTCTAAGATGTTCCAAACCCAAACCTAAGCTTTCTAAGATGTTTATTATAATTTTTAAGAATTATTTGGATGATAAAAACTATATTACGAAGATGATTAGATGGAATTATGTATGCTTATGTGCAAATAATTATACTTGCTAAGTTGAATTGCCTTGTCGATTGTTGAGTGCTATGGTCCAGTTGGGGAGGGTATCCTAAGTTGTTGTTGTTGTTGGTTGCATGCTGATATGCTCCATTAAGATGTTGTGTTGTATGCTGACATACACCATAGAGTCATTTCATTACTCATATGCATTGTTGGGGGCTTATTGCCCTGGAATGTTTATCATTCACCTGTTGGGGGCTTATTGCCCTGGAACGCTTTATCGTTCACCTGTTGGGGGCTTATTGCCCTGGGATGCTTTAACCATCCAAATTGTTGGGGGCTTATTGCCCTGGAATGCTTAGCATTCAACGCGCGTAGTTGGTACCACATGCATAATGCATTAGATGTTGATGGAGTCTTGCATTAGTAGTAGGAGTGAGTTGTCCTTTTTGGATTGTTGTTGGTGAGATGTCGCCACAAATGTTGTTGTTGTTGTTGTAGATATGAATCAAAGATGAATTTAAGTTAATAAGTTGAGATGATATTGATGGTGTTGCTGTTGCAAGTTGTTATGAATTGTTGTTGTTTCAATTTACTTTGATGATTCATATATCTGTATATTTACTTTTGATTTGTGAACTCACCCCTTCTGCTGGAATTGCCGCCTTGTGGGCAAGTGCAGGTAGCGAAGACTAGCGGTGCTGGCTCTTGAGTCTAGGGCTCTGATACATAATAGGGATGGGGAAACGTTATCTTTCTTGTATTCCTTATGTATCATTTCTTTGAAGAAAATGTTGTTGAGATTCTATTGTTGAATAATTTCATTATGTTGACGGCCTCTGTGCCAAGATTTATGATGTAGTTGTTGAACATGATTTTATATAAAGATTTTCCGCTGCAGAATTTTTAATATGATGATAATGTATGTTGGTTTTAAATAGTTTTTATATTCTATTTAAATGATTTTGAAAAAGAAGTGTGATACTCCGTTGTTAAGTTGAATTACTCTGATTTTGATTATTAGTAATATTATTATTACGTTATTTGGGGAACGGGGTGTTACAGTTGGTATCAGAGCAAGTCGGTCCGTCAGACCATTAGAAGAGTCGTGTCGAGCCATTTAGAGTAGTGTGACAGGGTTACACTGTCTTGTTGTTGTTCTAATTCTTGTTGTTATGTAGAACTATCGAGATGGCCGGAAGGAATGATGCTGCTCTTGCTGCTGCCTTGCAAGCAATGGCTCAGGTTGTTGGTCAACAACAAGGTGCTGGTGGTGCTGGTGAAGGTGTAAGGATGCTTGAGACTTTCTTGAGGAATCATCCACCAACCTTTAAGGGAAGGTACGACCCCGATGGAGCACAGACTTGGCTGAAGGAGGTCGAGAGGATCTTCCGGGTGATGCAGTGTACGGATGTTCAGATGGTGCGGTTTGGCACGCACATGTTAGCAGAAGAGGCTGACGACTGGTGGGTAAGCACTCAACCCATACTCCAAGCTGAAGGTGCTGTGATCACGTGGGCCGTGTTTAGGCGGGAGTTCTTGAGGAGGTATTTCCCGGAGGATGTCCGAGGTAAGAAAGAAATTGAATTCCTTGAGCTGAAGCAGGGAGACATGTCCATTACGGAATATGCTGCTAAGTTCGTGGAGCTTGCAAAGTTCTATCCACATTATGCTGCGGAGACTGCTGAGTTCTCCAAATGTATTAAGTTTGAAAATGGTCTGCGAGCTGATATCAAGCGGGCCATTGGTTATCAGAAGATCAGAGACTTCTCTGAGTTGGTGAGCAGCTGCCGTATTTATGAAGAGGACACTAAAGCTCACTATAAGATAATGAATGACCGTAGAGGAAAGGGGCAGCAGAGTCGCCCAAAGCCTTATAGTGCCCCAGCTGACAAGGGCAAACAGAGAATGCATGATGAGAGGAGGCCTGCACGTAGAGATGCTCCTGCCGAAGTGGTTTGTTATAAGTGTGGTGTGAAAGGCCACAAGAGCAATGCTTGTACCCGTGATGAGAAGAAATGTTTCAGATGCGGAAAGAAGGGCCACACTGTCACCGAATGCAAGCGTGGGGACATTGTTTGTTTCAACTGCAATGAAGAAGGTCACATTGGTTCTCAGTGCACTAAGCCTAAGAAGGCGCAGACCAGTGGTAGGGTTTTTGCCTTGACCGGTACTCAGACCGATCAGGAGGATCGACTTATTAGAGGTACTTGTTTCTTTAGTGGTACTCCTTTAATTGCTATTATAGATACTGGTGCAACGCATTGTTTCATTGCTATTGATTGTGCACAAAGATTGGGTTTGATTATGTCTGATATGAATGGGGAGATGGTTGTTGAAACTCCAGCTAAGGGTTCAGTAACTACTTCCCTTGTTTGTTTAAGTTGTCCGTTGTCTGTATTTGGTAGAGATTTTGAGGTGGACCTTGTCTGTTTGCCGTTAGTGGGAATGGATGTAATATTGGGGATGAATTGGTTAGAGTACAATCATGTCTTGATCAATTGTTTTACCAAGACGGTGCGGTTTTCTTCTGCTGAAGGAGAGAGTGGAACAGAATTTTTATCCACTAAAGAGATGAAGCGGTTAGAACAAGATGGCGTGTTGATGTTTTCTTTGTTGGCATTCTTGTCGGTGGAGAACCAAGCTGTGATAGATGGGCTGCCTGTTGTGAAGGAATTTCCTGAAGTTTTCCCTGATGAGATTCCAGATGTGCCACCAGAGAGAGAAGTGGAATTTTCGATAGACCTGGTGCCGGGTACGAAGCCTGTGTCGATGGCTCCTTACCGTATGTCAGCTTCTGAGTTAGCTGAACTGAAGAAGCAATTAGAAGACTTGCTTGATAAGAAGTTTGTGAGACCAAGTGTTTCACCGTGGGGAGCGCCGGTGTTGTTGGTAAAGAAGAAGGATGGTAGCATGCGGTTGTGTATTGACTACCGTCAGTTGAATAAAGTGACGATCAAGAATAGGTATCCACTTCCGAGAATAGATGATTTGATGGATCAATTGGTGGGTGCCCGCGTTTTTAGCAAGATTGATTTGAGGTCGGGTTATCATCAGATAAAGGTGAAGGATGAGGATATGCAAAAGACAGCGTTTAGGACGCGGTATGGTCATTACGAATATAAGGTGATGCCTTTCGGTGTGACGAATGCACCTGGTGTGTTTATGGAATACATGAACAGAATTTTCCATGAGTATCTGGATCAGTTTGTGGTAGTCTTTATTGATGATATATTGATTTATTCTAAGACTGAAGCTGAGCATGCAGAGCATTTGAAGATTGTACTGCAAGTGCTGAAGGAAAAGAAGCTGTATGCCAAGCTGTCCAAGTGTGAGTTCTGGCTGAACGAAGTAAGTTTTCTTGGCCACATTATTTCTGGTAAAGGTATTGCTGTAGATCCTTCGAAGGTTGATGCTGTGTCGCAGTGGGAGACACCAAAGTCAGTTACTGAGGTGAGAAGTTTTCTTGGTTTGGCTGGTTATTACCGCAGATTTATTGAAGGATTTTCGAAGTTGGCACTTCCTTTGACGCAGCTGACTTGTAAAGGTAAAGCATTTGTGTGGGATGCTAGTTGTGAGAGTAGTTTCAATAAGTTGAAGCAAAGGTTGACGACTGCTCCTATTTTGATTTTGCCAAAGCCAGAAGAACCTTTTGTTGTTTATTGTGATGCATCTAAGCTGGGCTTGGGTGGTGTTTTGATGCAAGATGGCAAGGTGGTAGCGTATGCTTCTAGGCAGCTGAGAGTGCATGAGAAGAATTATCCTACACATGATTTAGAGTTAGCAGCCGTGGTGTTTGTGTTGAAGATTTGGAGGCACTATTTGTATGGTTCCAGATTTGAAGTGTTTAGCGACCATAAAAGTTTAAAGTACCTGTTTGATCAGAAGGAGTTGAACATGAGGCAGAGAAGGTGGCTTGAGTTACTTAAGGACTATGATTTTGGTTTGAATTACCATCCTGGTAAAGCTAATGTTGTGGCTGATGCGTTGAGTAGAAAGACATTGCATATGTCGGCATTGATGATGAAAGAGTTCGAGTTGCTTGAACAGTTTAGGGACTTGAGTCTTGTTTGTGAAAGATCGCCTCAGAGTGTGCGGTTAGGCATGCTGAAGATAAATAGTGATTTCTTGAATGACATCAAAGAGGCGCAGAAGCTTGATGTTAAATTTGTGGATTTAATGGCTGCTAGTGATCCGAATGTGGATGGTGACTTCAAGGTCGATGACCAAGGTGTGTTGAGGTTTAGAGGAAGGATTTGTATTCCGGATGATGAAGATTTGAAAAAGTTGATCTTAGAAGAAAGTCACAAGAGTAGTTTGAGTATTCATCCTGGAGCTACAAAAATGTATCATGACCTGAAGAAATTGTTTTGGTGGTCCGGTTTGAAGAGGGATGTTGCTCAGTTTGTGTATGCATGTTTGACTTGCCAGAAGTCTAAGGTTGAGCACCAGAAGCCTGCAGGGCTGTTGACTCCGCTAGATGTACCTGAATGGAAGTGGGATAGCATTTCGATGGATTTTGTAACAAGTTTGCCGAATACTTCAAGGGGGCATGATGCCATTTGGGTCGTGGTCGACAGGTTGACTAAGTCGGCGCACTTTATTCCGATCAACATTACTTATCCGGTAGCTCAGTTGGCGGAGATCTACATCCGTGACATTGTGAAATTGCACGGTGTTCCATCTAGTATTGTGTCGGATAGAGATCCGAGGTTTACATCAAGGTTTTGGAAGAGTTTGCAAGATGCATTGGGTTCGAGATTGAGGCTGAGTTCGGCTTATCATCCGCAGACAGATGGTCAGTCGGAGAGGACTATCCAATCCTTAGAAGATTTGTTGAGGGTGTGTGTACTCGAGCAAGGTGGAGCTTGGGACAGCCACTTGCCGTTGATAGAGTTTACTTATAACAATAGTTACCATTCGAGTATTGGTATGGCACCGTTCGAAGCTTTGTATGGTCGAAGGTGTAGAACTCCTCTATGTTGGTTTGAGTCGGGTGAAAGTATTGTGTTAGGACCTGAGTTAGTGCAGCAGACTACGGAAAAGGTCAAGATGATAAGAGAAAAGATGAAAGCATCTCAAGATCGTCAGAAGAGTTATCATGACAAAAGGAGGAAAGCTCTTGAATTTCAGGAGGGTGATCATGTGTTTTTGAGGGTTACTCCGATGACGGGTGTAGGACGTGCATTGAAGTCGAAGAAGTTGACTCCAAAGTTCATTGGTCCTTATCAGATTTCCGAAAGAGTTGGAACCGTGGCGTATCGGATTGGATTGCCACCACATCTATCGAACTTGCATGATGTGTTTCATGTCTCGCAGTTGAGAAAGTATGTAGCAGATCCTTCGCATGTTATTCCTAGGGATGATGTGCAGGTTAGAGATAATCTTACTGTTGAGACTTTGCCGTTGAGGATTGATGATCGCAAGGTGAAGCAGTTGAGAGGCAAGGAAATACCTCTGGTTAGAGTTGTTTGGGGCGGTGTAACCGGTGAGAGTTTAACTTGGGAGTTGGAGAGCAAGATGCAAGAGTCCTATCCTGAGTTGTTTGTTGCTTAAGGTATTATTTCGAGGACGAAATTCTCTAAGTTGGGGAGAGTTGTAACGCCCTAGTTGATATTTTATTATTTTGGTTGATTTAATATGTTTTATGTATTTTATATAATTTATGTGATTTATGTGAATAATTTGAAGTGTTGTTATTTATCATATAATTATTTGTGTGATTTTTGTTATTTAAGTAATTTAGGAGGAATTAGTAATTATTTAGAATTAGTAGAGTTTAAGGGGGTTAATGGAGATTAAAAGAAAATTTAAGTGAGGGAATAAAGAAAGAAAAGGAGTTACACTTTGTAAGGAAATAGGGAAGCCAGTAAGGAAAGAAAAGAAAAGAGCACGTATCAGTAAAACAAAAGAAACAGAGTTTTGGGAGAAAAGAGAAGAACCAAGAGGGAAGAGCTAGGAAGAGAGAATCTGATCAATTGCTGTAGATTTTCGCTGAATTAAGGTAAGGGTGGGCTAGCATTTCAATTGTTGATATATACATGTATGATTTCATGAAAATAGATTGAAATTGGTAGTTTTGGAATTAGGTTTATGAACATGATGAATTGCTCATTTTTCTGATGAATTGCGTTGTAATGTTGTTGTTATGAGATGTTTATGTTGTTTTGTCGTATAATGAACCCATAACATTGTTCAAAAATCATTTTGGGTGATTGAGGGATCAAAGTTGGGATTTTTGGGTTAGAACTATGCTGTTATCGCAACTGTTTTGCTGAACCTGAGACCTGCTCGCTTAAGCGTGCTGCAAGCGTGCAGCTAGCGAGCAAAACCAAACTTACGTCTTTTTGGACGCTTAAGCGTGCAGCTGCTCGCTTAAGCGTGCTGAATCTTTTCCCAGACCATAGTGCGCACGCTCAAGCGTACCGTAAGCGTGCAGTAAGCGAACAAGAACCCAACCTTCGTGTTTTGGCTCGCTTAAGCGTGCAGCTGCTCGCTTAAGCGTGCTGGGTCCTGTGCGACCCATAACGTGATTTTTCTAAGATGTTCCAAACCCAAACCTAAGCTTTCTAAGATGTTTATTATAATTTTTAAGAATTATTTGGATGATAAAAACTATATTACGAAGATGATTAGATGGAATTATGTATGCTTATGTGCAAATAATTATACTTGCTAAGTTGAATTGCCTTGTCGATTGTTGAGTGCTATGGTCCAGTTGGGGAGGGTATCCTAAGTTGTTGTTGTTGTTGGTTGCATGCTGATATGCTCCATTAAGATGTTGTGTTGTATGCTGACATACACCATAGAGTCATTTCATTACTCATATGCATTGTTGGGGGCTTATTGCCCTGGAATGTTTATCATTCACCTGTTGGGGGCTTATTGCCCTGGAACGCTTTATCGTTCACCTGTTGGGGGCTTATTGCCCTGGGATGCTTTAACCATCCAAATTGTTGGGGGCTTATTGCCCTGGAATGCTTAGCATTCAACGCGCGTAGTTGGTACCACATGCATAATGCATTAGATGTTGATGGAGTCTTGCATTAGTAGTAGGAGTGAGTTGTCCTTTTTGGATTGTTGTTGGTGAGATGTCGCCACAAATGTTGTTGTTGTTGTTGTAGATATGAATCAAAGATGAATTTAAGTTAATAAGTTGAGATGATATTGATGGTGTTGCTGTTGCAAGTTGTTATGAATTGTTGTTGTTTCAATTTACTTTGATGATTCATATATCTGTATATTTACTTTTGATTTGTGAACTCACCCCTTCTGCTGGAATTGCCGCCTTGTGGGCAAGTGCAGGTAGCGAAGACTAGCGGTGCTGGCTCTTGAGTCTAGGGCTCTGATACATAATAGGGATGGGGAAACGTTATCTTTCTTGTATTCCTTATGTATCATTTCTTTGAAGAAAATGTTGTTGAGATTCTATTGTTGAATAATTTCATTATGTTGACGGCCTCTGTGCCAAGATTTATGATGTAGTTGTTGAACATGATTTTATATAAAGATTTTCCGCTGCAGAATTTTTAATATGATGATAATGTATGTTGGTTTTAAATAGTTTTTATATTCTATTTAAATGATTTTGAAAAAGAAGTGTGATACTCCGTTGTTAAGTTGAATTACTCTGATTTTGATTATTAGTAATATTATTATTACGTTATTTGGGGAACGGGGTGTTACAACATTCGTCAGGTTACTATTTCAAAAGTAATCGGCAAGACTTTTATTTTCAGCACATTTGTCGGTTACTATTTCAATAGTAATTGGCATGATTTATTTTCAGCACATTTGTCGGTTACTATTTCAAAAGTAATCGGCAAGATTTTTATTTTCAGCATATTCGTCGGTGACTATTTCAAAAGTAATCGGCATGATTTATTTTCAGCACATTCGTCAGGTTACTATTTCAAAAGTAATCGGCAAGACTTTTATTTTCAGCACATTTGTCGGTTACTATTTCAATAGTAATTGGCATGATTTATTTTCAGCACATTTGTCGGTTACTATTTCAAAAGTAATCGGCAAGACTTTATATTCAACACATTCGTCGGTTACTATTTCAAAAGTAATCGGCATGATCTATTTGCTGCACATTCGTCGGTTACTATTTCAAAAGTAATCAGCAAAATTTTTATTTTTAGCATATTTGTCTGTTACTATTTTAGAATTAATCGGCAAGACTATATTTTCAACACATTCGTCGGTTACTATTTCAAAAGTAATCGGCAAGACTTTATTTTCAGCACATTCGTCGGTTACTATTTCAATAGTAATCGGCAAGATTTTTATTTTCAGCATGTACGTCGGTTACTATTTCAAAAGTAATCGGCAAGATTTTTATTTTCAGCATATTTGTCGGTTACTATTTTAAAAGTAATCGACAAGATTTTTATTTTCAACATATTCGTCGGTTACTATTTCAAAAGTAATCGGCAAGACTTTATTTTCAGCATATTCGTTGTTACTATTTCAAAAGTAATCGGTAAGATTTTTATTTTCAACATATTCGTCGCTTACTATTTCAAAAGTAATCGGCATGATTTATTTTCAACACATTCGTCGGTTACTATTTCAAAAGTAATCGGCAAGATTTATTTTCAGCACATATTCGTCGGTTACTATTTCAAAAGTTATCGGCAAGACTTTATTTTAAGCACATTCGTTGGTTACTATTTCAAAAGTAATCGGTAAGATTTTTATTTTCAACATATTCGTCACTTACTATTTCCAAAGTAATCGGCATGATTTATTTTCAGCACATTCGTCGGTTACTATTTCAAAAGTAATCGGCAAGATTTATTTTCAGTATATTCGTTGGTTACATTTTAAAAGTAATCGGTAAGATTTTTATTTTCAACATATTCGTCGCTTACTATTTCGAAAGTAATCGGCATCATTTATTTTCAGCACATTCGTCGGTTACTATTTCAAAAGTAATCGGCAAGATTTTTATTTTCAGCATATTCGTCGGTGACTATTTCAAAAGTAATCGGCATGATTTATTTTCAGCACATTCGTCAGGTTACTATTTCAAAAGTAATCGGCAAGACTTTTATTTTCAGCACATTTGTCGGTTACTATTTCAATAGTAATTGGCATGATTTATTTTCAGCACATTTGTCGGTTACTATTTCAAAAGTAATCGGCAAGATTTTTTTTTTCAGCATATTCGTCGGTGACTATTTCAAAAGTAATCGGCATGATTTATTTTCAGCACATTCGTCAGGTTACTATTTCAAAAGTAATCGGCAAGACTTTTATTTTCAGCACATTTGTCGGTTACTATTTCAATAGTAATTGGCATGATTTATTTTCAGCACATTTGTCGGTTACTATTTCAAAAGTAATCGGCAAGATTTTTATTTTCAGCATATTCGTCGGTGACTATTTCAAAAGTAATCGGCATGATTTATTTTCAGCACATTCGTCAGGTTACTATTTCAAAAGTAATCGGCAAGACTTTTATTTTCAGCACATTTGTCGGTTACTATTTCAATAGTAATTGGCATGATTTATTTTCAGCACATTTGTCGGTTACTATTTCAAAAGTAATCGGCAAGACTTTATATTCAACACATTCGTCGGTTACTATTTCAAAAGTAATCGGCATGATTTATTTTCAGCACATTCGTCGGTTACTATTTCAAAAGTAATCGGCAAGATTTATTTTCAGTATATTCGTTGGTTACATTTTAAAAGTAATCGGTAAGATTTTTATTTTCAACATATTCGTCGCTTACTATTTCGAAAGTAATCGGCATCATTTATTTTCAGCACATTCGTCGGTTACTATTTCAAAAGTAATCGGCAAGATTTTTATTTTCAGCATATTCGTCGGTGACTATTTCAAAAGTAATCGGCATGATTTATTTTCAGCACATTCGTCAGGTTACTATTTCAAAAGTAATCGGCAAGACTTTTATTTTCAGCACATTTGTCGGTTACTATTTCAATAGTAATTGGCATGATTTATTTTCAGCACATTTGTCGGTTACTATTTCAAAAGTAATCGGCAAGATTTTTATTTTCAGCATATTCGTCGGTGACTATTTCAAAAGTAATCGGCATGATTTATTTTCAGCACATTCGTCAGGTTACTATTTCAAAAGTAATCGGCAAGACTTTTATTTTCAGCACATTTGTCGGTTACTATTTCAATAGTAATTGGCATGATTTATTTTCAGCACATTTGTCGGTTACTATTTCAAAAGTAATCGGCAAGATTTTTATTTTCAGCATATTCGTCGGTGACTATTTCAAAAGTAATCGGCATGATTTATTTTCAGCACATTCGTCAGGTTACTATTTCAAAAGTAATCGGCAAGACTTTTATTTTCAGCACATTTGTCGGTTACTATTTCAATAGTAATTGGCATGATTTATTTTCAGCACATTTGTCGGTTACTATTTCAAAAGTAATCGGCAAGATTTTTATTTTCAGCATATTCGTCGGTGACTATTTCAAAAGTAATCGGCATGATTTATTTTCAGCACATTCGTCAGGTTACTATTTCAAAAGTAATCGGCAAGACTTTTATTTTCAGCACATTTGTCGGTTACTATTTCAATAGTAATTGGCATGATTTATTTTCAGCACATTTGTCGGTTACTATTTCAAAAGTAATCGGCAAGACTTTATATTCAACACATTCGTCGGTTACTATTTCAAAAGTAATCGGCATGATCTATTTTCTGCACATTCGTCGGTTACTATTTCAAAAGTAATCAGCAAAATTTTTATTTTTAGCATATTTGTCTGTTACTATTTTAGAATTAATCGGCAAGACTATATTTTCAGCACATTCGTCAGTTACTATTTCAAAAGTAATCGGCAAGACTTTATTTTCAGCACATTCGTCGGTTACTATTTCAATAGTAATCGGCAAGATTTTTATTTTCAGCATGTACGTCGGTTACTATTTCAAAAGTAATCGGCAAGATTTTTATTTTCAGCATATTTGTCGGTTACTATTTTAAAAGTAATCGACAAGATTTTTATTTTCAACATATTCGTCGGTTACTATTTCAAAAGTAATCGGCAAGACTTTATTTTCAGCATATTCGTTGTTACTATTTCAAAAGTAATCGGTAAGATTTTTATTTTCAACATATTCGTCGCTTACTATTTCAAAAGTAATCGGCATGATTTATTTTCAACACATTCGTCGGTTACTATTTCAAAAGTAATCGGCAAGATTTATTTTCAGCACATATTCGTCGGTTACTATTTCAAAAGTTATCGGCAAGACTTTATTTTAAGCACATTCGTTGGTTACTATTTCAAAAGTAATCGGTAAGATTTTTATTTTCAACATATTCGTCACTTACTATTTCCAAAGTAATCGGCATGATTTATTTTCAGCGCATTCGTCGGTTACTATTTCAAAAGTAATCGGCAAGATTTATTTTCAGTATATTCGTTGGTTACATTTTAAAAGTAATCGGTAAGATTTTTATTTTCAACATATTCGTCGCTTACTATTTCGAAAGTAATCGGCATCATTTATTTTCAGCACATTCGTCGGTTACTATTTCAAAAGTAATCGGCAAGATTTTTATTTTCAGCATATTCGTCGGTGACTATTTCAAAAGTAATCGGCATGATTTATTTTCAGCACATTCGTCAGGTTACTATTTCAAAAGTAATCGGCAAGACTTTTATTTTCAGCACATTTGTCGGTTACTATTTCAATAGTAATTGGCATGATTTATTTTCAGCACATTCGTCGGTTACTATTTCAAAAGTAATCGGCAAGATTTATTTTCAGTATATTCGTTGGTTACATTTTAAAAGTAATCGGTAAGATTTTTATTTTCAACATATTCGTCGCTTACTATTTCGAAAGTAATCGGCATCATTTATTTTCAGCACATTCGTCGGTTACTATTTCAAAAGTAATCGGCAAGATTTTTATTTTCAGCATATTCGTCGGTGACTATTTCAAAAGTAATCGGCATGATTTATTTTCAGCACATTCGTCAGGTTACTATTTCAAAAGTAATCGGCAAGACTTTTATTTTCAGCACATTTGTCGGTTACTATTTCAATAGTAATTGGCATGATTTATTTTCAGCACATTTGTCGGTTACTATTTCAAAAGTAATCGGCAAGATTTTTATTTTCAGCATATTCGTCGGTGACTATTTCAAAAGTAATCGGCATGATTTATTTTCAGCACATTCGTCAGGTTACTATTTCAAAAGTAATCGGCAAGACTTTTATTTTCAGCACATTTGTCGGTTACTATTTCAATAGTAATTGGCATGATTTATTTTCAGCACATTTGTCGGTTACTATTTCAAAAGTAATCGGCAAGATTTTTATTTTCAGCATATTCGTCGGTGACTATTTCAAAAGTAATCGGCATGATTTATTTTCAGCACATTCGTCAGGTTACTATTTCAAAAGTAATCGGCAAGACTTTTATTTTCAGCACATTTGTCGGTTACTATTTCAATAGTAATTGGCATGATTTATTTTCAGCACATTTGTCGGTTACTATTTCAAAAGTAATCGGCAAGATTTTTATTTTCAGCATATTCGTCGGTGACTATTTCAAAAGTAATCGGCATGATTTATTTTCAGCACATTCGTCAGGTTACTATTTCAAAAGTAATCGGCAAGACTTTTATTTTCAGCACATTTGTCGGTTACTATTTCAATAGTAATTGGCATGATTTATTTTCAGCACATTTGTCGGTTACTATTTCAAAAGTAATCGGCAAGATTTTTATTTTCAGCATATTCGTCGGTGACTATTTCAAAAGTAATCGGCATGATTTATTTTCAGCACATTCGTCAGGTTACTATTTCAAAAGTAATCGGCAAGACTTTTATTTTCAGCACATTTGTCGGTTACTATTTCAATAGTAATTGGCATGATTTATTTTCAGCACATTTGTCGGTTACTATTTCAAAAGTAATCGGCAAGATTTTTATTTTCAGCATATTCGTCGGTGACTATTTCAAAAGTAATCGGCATGATTTATTTTCAGCACATTCGTCAGGTTACTATTTCAAAAGTAATCGGCAAGACTTTTATTTTCAGCACATTTGTCGGTTACTATTTCAATAGTAATTGGCATGATTTATTTTCAGCACATTTGTCGGTTACTATTTCAAAAGTAATCGGCAAGACTTTATATTCAACACATTCGTCGGTTACTATTTCAAAAGTAATCGGCATGATCTATTTTCTGCACATTCGTCGGTTACTATTTCAAAAGTAATCAGCAAAATTTTTATTTTTAGCATATTTGTCTGTTACTATTTTAGAATTAATCGGCAAGACTATATTTTCAGCACATTCGTCGGTTACTATTTCAAAAGTAATCGGCAAGACTTTATTTTCAGCACATTCGTCGGTTACTATTTCAATAGTAATCGGCAAGATTTTTATTTTCAGCATGTACGTCGGTTACTATTTCAAAAGTAATCGGCAAGATTTTTATTTTCAGCATATTTGTCGGTTACTATTTTAAAAGTAATCGACAAGATTTTTATTTTCAACATATTCGTCGGTTACTATTTCAAAAGTAATCGGCAAGACTTTATTTTCAGCATATTCGTTGTTACTATTTCAAAAGTAATCGGTAAGATTTTTATTTTCAACATATTCGTCGCTTACTATTTCAAAAGTAATCGGCATGATTTATTTTCAACACATTCGTCGGTTACTATTTCAAAAGTAATCGGCAAGATTTATTTTCAGCACATATTCGTCGGTTACTATTTCAAAAGTTATCGGCAAGACTTTATTTTAAGCACATTCGTTGGTTACTATTTCAAAAGTAATCGGTAAGATTTTTATTTTCAACATATTCGTCACTTACTATTTCCAAAGTAATCGGCATGATTTATTTTCAGCGCATTCGTCGGTTACTATTTCAAAAGTAATCGGCAAGATTTATTTTCAGTATATTCGTTGGTTACATTTTAAAAGTAATCGGTAAGATTTTTATTTTCAACATATTCGTCGCTTACTATTTCGAAAGTAATCGGCATCATTTATTTTCAGCACATTCGTCAGTTACTATTTCAAAAGTAATCGGCAAGATTTTTATTTTCAGCATATTCGTCGGTGACTATTTCAAAAGTAATCGGCATGATTTATTTTCAGCACATTCGTCAGGTTACTATTTCAAAAGTAATCGGCAAGACTTTTATTTTCAGCACATTTGTCGGTTACTATTTCAATAGTAATTGGCATGATTTATTTTCAGCACATTCGTCGGTTACTATTTCAAAAGTAATCGGCAAGATTTATTTTCAGTATATTCGTTGGTTACATTTTAAAAGTAATCGGTAAGATTTTTATTTTCAACATATTCGTCGCTTACTATTTCGAAAGTAATCGGCATCATTTATTTTCAGCACATTCGTCGGTTACTATTTCAAAAGTAATCGGCAAGATTTTTATTTTCAGCATATTCGTCGGTGACTATTTCAAAAGTAATCGGCATGATTTATTTTCAGCACATTCGTCAGGTTACTATTTCAAAAGTAATCGGCAAGACTTTTATTTTCAGCACATTTGTCGGTTACTATTTCAATAGTAATTGGCATGATTTATTTTCAGCACATTTGTCGGTTACTATTTCAAAAGTAATCGGCAAGATTTTTATTTTCAGCATATTCGTCGGTGACTATTTCAAAAGTAATCGGCATGATTTATTTTCAGCACATTCGTCAGGTTACTATTTCAAAAGTAATCGGCAAGACTTTTATTTTCAGCACATTTGTCGGTTACTATTTCAATAGTAATTGGCATGATTTATTTTCAGCACATTTGTCGGTTACTATTTCAAAAGTAATCGGCAAGATTTTTATTTTCAGCATATTCGTCGGTGACTATTTCAAAAGTAATCGGCATGATTTATTTTCAGCACATTCGTCAGGTTACTATTTCAAAAGTAATCGGCAAGACTTTTATTTTCAGCACATTTGTCGGTTACTATTTCAATAGTAATTGGCATGATTTATTTTCAGCACATTTGTCGGTTACTATTTCAAAAGTAATCGGCAAGATTTTTATTTTCAGCATATTCGTCGGTGACTATTTCAAAAGTAATCGGCATGATTTATTTTCAGCACATTC
The DNA here is from genome assembly GCA_958299785.1 of Medicago lupulina. Classification (NCBI taxonomy): domain Eukaryota; kingdom Viridiplantae; phylum Streptophyta; class Magnoliopsida; order Fabales; family Fabaceae; genus Medicago; species Medicago lupulina. The sequence goes on from CATQJP010000005.1 coordinate 725,503, forward strand.
GTCAGGTTACTATTTCAAAAGTAATCGGCAAGACTTTTATTTTCAGCACATTTGTCGGTTACTATTTCAATAGTAATTGGCATGATTTATTTTCAGCACATTTGTCGGTTACTATTTCAAAAGTAATCGGCAAGATTTTTATTTTCAGCATATTCGTCGGTGACTATTTCAAAAGTAATCGGCATGATTTATTTTCAGCACATTCGTCAGGTTACTATTTCAAAAGTAATCGGCAAGACTTTTATTTTCAGCACATTTGTCGGTTACTATTTCAATAGTAATTGGCATGATTTATTTTCAGCACATTTGTCGGTTACTATTTCAAAAGTAATCGGCAAGATTTTTATTTTCAGCATATTCGTCGGTGACTATTTCAAAAGTAATCGGCATGATTTATTTTCAGCACATTCGTCAGGTTACTATTTCAAAAGTAATCGGCAAGACTTTTATTTTCAGCACATTTGTCGGTTACTATTTCAATAGTAATTGGCATGATTTATTTTCAGCACATTTGTCGGTTACTATTTCAAAAGTAATCGGCAAGACTTTATATTCAACACATTCGTCGGTTACTATTTCAAAAGTAATCGGCATGATCTATTTTCTGCACATTCGTCGGTTACTATTTCAAAAGTAATCAGCAAAATTTTTATTTTTAGCATATTTGTCTGTTACTATTTTAGAATTAATCGGCAAGACTATATTTTCAGCACATTCGTCGGTTACTATTTCAAAAGTAATCGGCAAGACTTTATTTTCAGCACATTCGTCGGTTACTATTTCAATAGTAATCGGCAAGATTTTTATTTTCAGCATGTACGTCGGTTACTATTTCAAAAGTAATCGGCAAGATTTTTATTTTCAGCATATTTGTCGGTTACTATTTTAAAAGTAATCGACAAGATTTTTATTTTCAACATATTCGTCGGTTACTATTTCAAAAGTAATCGGCAAGACTTTATTTTCAGCATATTCGTTGTTACTATTTCAAAAGTAATCGGTAAGATTTTTATTTTCAACATATTCGTCGCTTACTATTTCAAAAGTAATCGGCATGATTTATTTTCAACACATTCGTCGGTTACTATTTCAAAAGTAATCGGCAAGATTTATTTTCAGCACATATTCGTCGGTTACTATTTCAAAAGTTATCGGCAAGACTTTATTTTAAGCACATTCGTTGGTTACTATTTCAAAAGTAATCGGTAAGATTTTTATTTTCAACATATTCGTCACTTACTATTTCCAAAGTAATCGGCATGATTTATTTTCAGCGCATTCGTCGGTTACTATTTCAAAAGTAATCGGCAAGATTTATTTTCAGTATATTCGTTGGTTACATTTTAAAAGTAATCGGTAAGATTTTTATTTTCAACATATTCGTCGCTTACTATTTCGAAAGTAATCGGCATCATTTATTTTCAGCACATTCGTCGGTTACTATTTCAAAAGTAATCGGCAAGATTTTTATTTTCAGCATATTCGTCGGTGACTATTTCAAAAGTAATCGGCATGATTTATTTTCAGCACATTCGTCAGGTTACTATTTCAAAAGTAATCGGCAAGACTTTTATTTTCAGCACATTTGTCGGTTACTATTTCAATAGTAATTGGCATGATTTATTTTCAGCACATTCGTCGGTTACTATTTCAAAAGTAATCGGCAAGATTTATTTTCAGTATATTCGTTGGTTACATTTTAAAAGTAATCGGTAAGATTTTTATTTTCAACATATTCGTCGCTTACTATTTCGAAAGTAATCGGCATCATTTATTTTCAGCACATTCGTCGGTTACTATTTCAAAAGTAATCGGCAAGATTTTTATTTTCAGCATATTCGTCGGTGACTATTTCAAAAGTAATCGGCATGATTTATTTTCAGCACATTCGTCAGGTTACTATTTCAAAAGTAATCGGCAAGACTTTTATTTTCAGCACATTTGTCGGTTACTATTTCAATAGTAATTGGCATGATTTATTTTCAGCACATTTGTCGGTTACTATTTCAAAAGTAATCGGCAAGATTTTTATTTTCAGCATATTCGTCGGTGACTATTTCAAAAGTAATCGGCATGATTTATTTTCAGCACATTCGTCAGGTTACTATTTCAAAAGTAATCGGCAAGACTTTTATTTTCAGCACATTTGTCGGTTACTATTTCAATAGTAATTGGCATGATTTATTTTCAGCACATTTGTCGGTTACTATTTCAAAAGTAATCGGCAAGATTTTTATTTTAAGCATATTCGTCGGTGACTATTTCAAAAGTAATCGGCATGATTTATTTTCAGCACATTCGTCAGGTTACTATTTCAAAAGTAATCGGCAAGACTTTTATTTTCAGCACATTTGTCGGTTACTATTTCAATAGTAATTGGCATGATTTATTTTCAGCACATTTGTCGGTTACTATTTCAAAAGTAATCGGCAAGATTTTTATTTTCAGCTTATTCGTCGGTGACTATTTCAAAAGTAATCGGCATGATTTATTTTCAGCACATTCGTCAGGTTACTATTTCAAAAGTAATCGGCAAGACTTTTATTTTCAGCACATTTGTCGGTTACTATTTCAATAGTAATTGGCATGATTTATTTTCAGCACATTTGTCGGTTACTATTTCAAAAGTAATCGGCAAGATTTTTATTTTCAGCATATTTGTCGGTTACTATTTTAAAAGTAATCGACAAGATTTTTATTTTCAACATATTCGTCGGTTACTATTTCAAAAGTAATCGGCAAGACTTTATTTTCAGCATATTCGTTGTTACTATTTCAAAAGTAATCGGTAAGATTTTTATTTTCAACATATTCGTCGCTTACTATTTCAAAAGTAATCGGCATGATTTATTTTCAACACATTCGTCGGTTACTATTTCAAAAGTAATCGGCAAGATTTATTTTCAGCACATATTCGTCGGTTACTATTTCAAAAGTAATCGGCAAGATTTATTTTCAGTATATTCGTTGGTTACATTTTAAAAGTAATCGGTAAGATTTTTATTTTCAACATATTCGTCGCTTACTATTTCGAAAGTAATCGGCATCATTTATTTTCAGCACATTCGTCGGTTACTATTTCAAAAGTAATCGGCAAGATTTTTATTTTCAGCATATTCGTCGGTGACTATTTCAAAAGTAATCGGCATGATTTATTTTCAGCACATTCGTCAGGTTACTATTTCAAAAGTAATCGGCAAGACTTTTATTTTCAGCACATTTGTCGGTTACTATTTCAATAGTAATTGGCATGATTTATTTTCAGCACATTTGTCGGTTACTATTTCAAAAGTAATCGGCAAGATTTTTATTTTCAGCATATTCGTCGGTGACTATTTCAAAAGTAATCGGCATGATTTATTTTCAGCACATTCGTCAGGTTACTATTTCAAAAGTAATCGGCAAGACTTTTATTTTCAGCACATTTGTCGGTTACTATTTCAATAGTAATTGGCATGATTTATTTTCAGCACATTTGTCGGTTACTATTTCAAAAGTAATCGGCAAGATTTTTATTTTCAGCATATTCGTCGGTGACTATTTCAAAAGTAATCGGCATGATTTATTTTCAGCACATTCGTCAGGTTACTATTTCAAAAGTAATCGGCAAGACTTTTATTTTCAGCACATTTGTCGGTTACTATTTCAATAGTAATTGGCATGATTTATTTTCAGCACATTTGTCGGTTACTATTTCAAAAGTAATCGGCAAGATTTTTATTTTCAGCATATTCGTCGGTGACTATTTCAAAAGTAATCGGCATGATTTATTTTCAGCACATTCGTCAGGTTACTATTTCAAAAGTAATCGGCAAGACTTTTATTTTCAGCACATTTGTCGGTTACTATTTCAATAGTAATTGGCATGATTTATTTTCAGCACATTTGTCGGTTACTATTTCAAAAGTAATCGGCAAGACTTTATATTCAACACATTCGTCGGTTACTATTTCAAAAGTAATCGGCATGATCTATTTTCTGCACATTCGTCGGTTACTATTTCAAAAGTAATCAGCAAAATTTTTATTTTTAGCATATTTGTCTGTTACTATTTTAGAATTAATCGGCAAGACTATATTTTCAGCACATTCGTCGGTTACTATTTCAAAAGTAATCGGCAAGACTTTATTTTCAGCACATTCGTCGGTTACTATTTCAATAGTAATCGGCAAGATTTTTATTTTCAGCATGTACGTCGGTTACTATTTCAAAAGTAATCGGCAAGATTTTTATTTTCAGCATATTTGTCGGTTACTATTTTAAAAGTAATCGACAAGATTTTTATTTTCAACATATTCGTCGGTTACTATTTCAAAAGTAATCGGCAAGACTTTATTTTCAGCATATTCGTTGTTACTATTTCAAAAGTAATCGGTAAGATTTTTATTTTCAACATATTCGTCGCTTACTATTTCAAAAGTAATCGGCATGATTTATTTTCAACACATTCGTCGGTTACTATTTCAAAAGTAATCGGCAAGATTTATTTTCAGCACATATTCGTCGGTTACTATTTCAAAAGTTATCGGCAAGACTTTATTTTAAGCACATTCGTTGGTTACTATTTCAAAAGTAATCGGTAAGATTTTTATTTTCAACATATTCGTCACTTACTATTTCCAAAGTAATCGGCATGATTTATTTTCAGCGCATTCGTCGGTTACTATTTCAAAAGTAATCGGCAAGATTTATTTTCAGTATATTCGTTGGTTACATTTTAAAAGTAATCGGTAAGATTTTTATTTTCAACATATTCGTCGCTTACTATTTCGAAAGTAATCGGCATCATTTATTTTCAGCACATTCGTCGGTTACTATTTCAAAAGTAATCGGCAAGATTTTTATTTTCAGCATATTCGTCGGTGACTATTTCAAAAGTAATCGGCATGATTTATTTTCAGCACATTCGTCAGGTTACTATTTCAAAAGTAATCGGCAAGACTTTTATTTTCAGCACATTTGTCGGTTACTATTTCAATAGTAATGGGCATGATTTATTTTCAGCACATTCGTCGGTTACTATTTCAAAAGTAATCGGCAAGATTTATTTTCAGTATATTCGTTGGTTACATTTTAAAAGTAATCGGTAAGATTTTTATTTTCAACATATTCGTCGCTTACTATTTCGAAAGTAATCGGCATCATTTATTTTCAGCACATTCGTCGGTTACTATTTCAAAAGTAATCGGCAAGATTTTTATTTTCAGCATATTCGTCGGTGACTATTTCAAAAGTAATCGGCATGATTTATTTTCAGCACATTCGTCAGGTTACTATTTCAAAAGTAATCGGCAAGACTTTTATTTTCAGCACATTTGTCGGTTACTATTTCAATAGTAATTGGCATGATTTATTTTCAGCACATTTGTCGGTTACTATTTCAAAAGTAATCGGCAAGATTTTTATTTTCAGCATATTCGTCGGTGACTATTTCAAAAGTAATCGGCATGATTTATTTTCAGCACATTCGTCAGGTTACTATTTCAAAAGTAATCGGCAAGACTTTTATTTTCAGCACATTTGTCGGTTACTATTTCAATAGTAATTGGCATGATTTATTTTCAGCACATTTGTCGGTTACTATTTCAAAAGTAATCGGCAAGATTTTTATTTTCAGCATATTCGTCGGTGACTATTTCAAAAGTAATCGGCATGATTTATTTTCAGCACATTCGTCAGGTTACTATTTCAAAAGTAATCGGCAAGACTTTTATTTTCAGCACATTTGTCGGTTACTATTTCAATAGTAATTGGCATGATTTATTTTCAGCACATTTGTCGGTTACTATTTCAAAAGTAATCGGCAAGATTTTTATTTTCAGCATATTCGTCGGTGACTATTTCAAAAGTAATCGGCATGATTTATTTTCAGCACATTCGTCAGGTTACTATTTCAAAAGTAATCGGCAAGACTTTTATTTTCAGCACATTTGTCGGTTACTATTTCAATAGTAATTGGCATGATTTATTTTCAGCACATTTGTCGGTTACTATTTCAAAAGTAATCGGCAAGACTTTATATTCAACACATTCGTCGGTTACTATTTCAAAAGTAATCGGCATGATCTATTTTCTGCACATTCGTCGGTTACTATTTCAAAAGTAATCAGCAAAATTTTTATTTTTAGCATATTTGTCTGTTACTATTTTAGAATTAATCGGCAAGACTATATTTTCAGCACATTCGTCGGTTACTATTTCAAAAGTAATCGGCAAGACTTTATTTTCAGCACATTCGTCGGTTACTATTTCAATAGTAATCGGCAAGATTTTTATTTTCAGCATGTACGTCGGTTACTATTTCAAAAGTAATCGGCAAGATTTTTATTTTCAGCATATTTGTCGGTTACTATTTTAAAAGTAATCGACAAGATTTTTATTTTCAACATATTCGTCGGTTACTATTTCAAAAGTAATCGGCAAGACTTTATTTTCAGCATATTCGTTGTTACTATTTCAAAAGTAATCGGTAAGATTTTTATTTTCAACATATTCGTCGCTTACTATTTCAAAAGTAATCGGCATGATTTATTTTCAACACATTCGTCGGTTACTATTTCAAAAGTAATCGGCAAGATTTATTTTCAGCACATATTCGTCGGTTACTATTTCAAAAGTAATCGGCAAGATTTATTTTCAGTATATTCGTTGGTTACATTTTAAAAGTAATCGGTAAGATTTTTATTTTCAACATATTCGTCGCTTACTATTTCGAAAGTAATCGGCATCATTTATTTTCAGCACATTCGTCGGTTACTATTTCAAAAGTAATCGGCAAGATTTTTATTTTCAGCATATTCGTCGGTGACTATTTCAAAAGTAATCGGCATGATTTATTTTCAGCACATTCGTCAGGTTACTATTTCAAAAGTAATCGGCAAGACTTTTATTTTCAGCACATTTGTCGGTTACTATTTCAATAGTAATTGGCATGATTTATTTTCAGCACATTTGTCGGTTACTATTTCAAAAGTAATCGGCAAGATTTTTATTTTCAGCATATTCGTCGGTGACTATTTCAAAAGTAATCGGCATGATTTATTTTCAGCACATTCGTCAGGTTACTATTTCAAAAGTAATCGGCAAGACTTTTATTTTCAGCACATTTGTCGGTTACTATTTCAATAGTAATTGGCATGATTTATTTTCAGCACATTTGTCGGTTACTATTTCAAAAGTAATCGGCAAGATTTTTATTTTCAGCATATTCGTCGGTGACTATTTCAAAAGTAATCGGCATGATTTATTTTCAGCACATTCGTCAGGTTACTATTTCAAAAGTAATCGGCAAGACTTTTATTTTCAGCACATTTGTCGGTTACTATTTCAATAGTAATTGGCATGATTTATTTTCAGCACATTTGTCGGTTACTATTTCAAAAGTAATCGGCAAGACTTTATATTCAACACATTCGTCGGTTACTATTTCAAAAGTAATCGGCATGATCTATTTGCTGCACATTCGTCGGTTACTATTTCAAAAGTAATCAGCAAAATTTTTATTTTTAGCATATTTGTCTGTTACTATTTTAGAATTAATCGGCAAGACTATATTTTCAGCACATTCGTCGGTTACTATTTCAAAAGTAATCGGCAAGACTTTATTTTCAGCACATTCGTCGGTTACTATTTCAATAGTAATCGGCAAGATTTTTATTTTCAGCATGTACGTCGGTTACTATTTCAAAAGTAATCGGCAAGATTTTTATTTTCAGCATATTTGTCGGTTACTATTTTAAAAGTAATCGACAAGATTTTTATTTTCAACATATTCGTCGGTTACTATTTCAAAAGTAATCGGCAAGACTTTATTTTCAGCATATTCGTTGTTACTATTTCAAAAGTAATCGGTAAGATTTTTATTTTCAACATATTCGTCGCTTACTATTTCAAAAGTAATCGGCATGATTTATTTTCAACACATTCGTCGGTTACTATTTCAAAAGTAATCGGCAAGATTTATTTTCAGCACATATTCGTCGGTAACTATTTCAAAAGTTATCGGCAAGACTTTATTTTAAGCACATTCGTTGGTTACTATTTCAAAAGTAATCGGTAAGATTTTTATTTTCAACATATTCGTCACTTACTATTTCCAAAGTAATCGGCATGATTTATTTTCAGCACATTCGTCGGTTACTATTTCAAAAGTAATCGGCAAGATTTATTTTCAGTATATTCGTTGGTTACATTTTAAAAGTAATCGGTAAGATTTTTATTTTCAACATATTCGTCGCTTACTATTTCGAAAGTAATCGGCATCATTTATTTTCAGCACATTCGTCGGTTACTATTTCAAAAGTAATCGGCAAGATTTTTATTTTCAGCATATTCGTCGGTGACTATTTCAAAAGTAATCGGCATGATTTATTTTCAGCACATTCGTCAGGTTACTATTTCAAAAGTAATCGGCAAGACTTTTATTTTCAGCACATTTGTCGGTTACTATTTCAATAGTAATTGGCATGATTTATTTTCAGCACATTTGTCGGTTACTATTTCAAAAGTAATCGGCAAGACTTTATATTCAACACATTCGTCGGTTACTATTTCAAAAGTAATCGGCATGATCTATTTTCTGCACATTCGTCGGTTACTATTTCAAAAGTAATCAGCAAAATTTTTATTTTTAGCATATTTGTCTGTTACTATTTTAGAATTACTCGGCAAGACTATATTTTCAGCACATTCGTCGGTTACTATTTCAAAAGTAATCGGCATGATTTATTTTCAGCACATTCGTCAGGTTACTATTTCAAAAGTAATCGGCAAGACTTTTATTTTCAGCACATTTGTCGGTTACTATTTCAATAGTAATTGGCATGATTTATTTTCAGCACATTTGTCGGTTACTATTTCAAAAGTAATCGGCAAGATTTTTATTTTCAGCATATTCGTCGGTGACTATTTCAAAAGTAATCGGCATGATTTATTTTCAGCACATTCGTCAGGTTACTATTTCAAAAGTAATCGGCAAGACTTTTATTTTCAGCACATTTGTCGGTTACTATTTCAATAGTAATTGGCATGATTTATTTTCAGCACATTTGTCGGTTACTATTTCAAAAGTAATCGGCAAGATTTTTATTTTCAGCATATTCGTCGTTGACTATTTCAAAAGTAATCGGCATGATTTATTTTCAGCACATTCGTCAGGTTACTATTTCAAAAGTAATCGGCAAGACTTTTATTTTCAGCACATTTGTCGGTTACTATTTCAATAGTAATTGGCATGATTTATTTTCAGCACATTTGTCGGTTACTATTTCAAAAGTAATCGGCAAGATTTTTATTTTCAGCATATTCGTCGGTGACTATTTCAAAAGTAATCGGCATGATTTATTTTCAGCACATTCGTCAGGTTACTATTTCAAAAGTAATCGGCAAGACTTTTATTTTCAGCACATTTGTCGGTTACTATTTCAATAGTAATTGGCATGATTTATTTTCAGCACATTTGTCGGTTACTATTTCAAAAGTAATCGGCAAGACTTTATATTCAACACATTCGTCGGTTACTATTTCAAAAGTAATCGGCATGATCTATTTTCTGCACATTCGTCGGTTACTATTTCAAAAGTAATCAGCAAAATTTTTATTTTTAGCATATTTGTCTGTTACTATTTTAGAATTAATCGGCAAGACTATATTTTCAGCACATTCGTCGGTTACTATTTCAAAAGTAATCGGCAAGACTTTATTTTCAGCACATTCGTCGGTTACTATTTCAATAGTAATCGGCAAGATTTTTATTTTCAGCATGTACGTCGGTTACTATTTCAAAAGTAATCGGCAAGATTTTTATTTTCAGCATATTTGTCGGTTACTATTTTAAAAGTAATCGACAAGATTTTTATTTTCAACATATTCGTCGGTTACTATTTCAAAAGTAATCGGCAAGACTTTATTTTCAGCATATTCGTTGTTACTATTTCAAAAGTAATCGGTAAGATTTTTATTTTCAACATATTCGTCGCTTACTATTTCAAAAGTAATCGGCATGATTTATTTTCAACACATTCGTCGGTTACTATTTCAAAAGTAATCGGCAAGATTTATTTTCAGCACATATTCGTCGGTTACTATTTCAAAAGTTATCGGCAAGACTTTATTTTAAGCACATTCGTTGGTTACTATTTCAAAAGTAATCGGTAAGATTTTTATTTTCAACATATTCGTCACTTACTATTTCCAAAGTAATCGGCATGATTTATTTTCAGCACATTCGTCGGTTAGTATTTCAAAAGTAATCGGCAAGATTTATTTTCAGTATATTCGTTGGTTACATTTTAAAAGTAATCGGTAAGATTTTTATTTTCAACATATTCGTCGCTTACTATTTCGAAAGTAATCGGCATCATTTATTTTCAGCACATTCGTCGGTTACTATTTCAAAAGTAATCGGCAAGATTTTTATTTTCAGCATATTCGTCGGTGACTATTTCAAAAGTAATCGGCATGATTTATTTTCAGCACATTCGTCAGGTTACTATTTCAAAAGTAATCGGCAAGACTTTTATTTTCAGCACATTTGTCGGTTACTATTTCAATAGTAATTGGCATGATTTATTTTCAGCACATTTGTCGGTTACTATTTCAAAAGTAATCGGCAAGATTTTTATTTTCAGCATATTCGTCGGTGACTATTTCAAAAGTAATCGGCATGATTTATTTTCAGCACATTCGTCAGGTTACTATTTCAAAAGTAATCGGCAAGACTTTTATTTTCAGCACATTTGTCGGTTACTATTTCAATAGTAATTGGCATGATTTATTTTCAGCACATTTGTCGGTTACTATTTCAAAAGTAATCGGCAAGATTTTTATTTTCAGCATATTCGTCGGTGACTATTTCAAAAGTAATCGGCATGATTTATTTTCAGCACATTCGTCAGGTTACTATTTCAAAAGTAATCGGCAAGACTTTTATTTTCAGCACATTTGTCGGTTACTATTTCAATAGTAATTGGCATGATTTATTTTCAGCACATTTGTCGGTTACTATTTCAAAAGTAATCGGCAAGATTTTTATTTTCAGCATATTTGTCGGTGACTATTTCAAAAGTAATCGGCATGATTTATTTTCAGCACATTCGTCAGGTTACTATTTCAAAAGTAATCGGCAAGACTTTTATTTTCAGCACATTTGTCGGTTACTATTTCAATAGTAATTGGCATGATTTATTTTCAGCACATTTGTCGGTTACTATTTCAAAAGTAATCGGCAAGACTTTATATTCAACACATTCGTTGGTTACTATTTCAAAAGTAATCGGCATGATCTATTTTCTGCACATTCGTCGGTTACTATTTCAAAAGTAATCAGCAAAATTTTTATTTTTAGCATATTTGTCTGTTACTATTTTAGAATTAATCGGCAAGACTATATTTTCAGCACATTCGTCGGTTACTATTTCAAAAGTAATCGGCATGATTTATTTTCAGCACATTCGTCAGGTTACTATTTCAAAAGTAATCGGCAAGACTTTTATTTTCAGCACATTTGTCGGTTACTATTTCAATAGTAATTGGCATGATTTATTTTCAGCACATTTGTCGGTTACTATTTCAAAAGTAATCGGCAAGATTTTTATTTTCAGCATATTCGTCGGTGACTATTTCAAAAGTAATCGGCATGATTTATTTTCAGCACATTCGTCAGGTTACTATTTCAAAAGTAATCGGCAAGACTTTTATTTTCAGCACATTTGTCGGTTACTATTTCAATAGTAATTGGCATGATTTATTTTCAGCACATTTGTCGGTTACTATTTCAAAAGTAATCGGCAAGATTTTTATTTTCAGCATATTCGTCGGTCACTATTTCAAAAGTAATCGGCATGATTTATTTTCAGCACATTCGTCAGGTTACTATTTCAAAAGTAATCGGCAAGACTTTTATTTTCAGCACATTTGTCGGTTACTATTTCAATAGTAATTGGCATGATTTATTTTCAGCACATTTGTCGGTTACTATTTCAAAAGTAATCGGCAAGATTTTTATTTTCAGCATATTCGTCGGTGACTATTTCAAAAGTAATCGGCATGATTTATTTTCAGCACATTCGTCAGGTTACTATTTCAAAAGTAATCGGCAAGACTTTTATTTTCAGCACATTTGTCGGTTACTATTTCAATAGTAATTGGCATGATTTATTTTCAGCACATTTGTCGGTTACTATTTCAAAAGTAATCGGCAAGACTTTATATTCAACACATTCGTCGGTTACTATTTCAAAAGTAATCGGCATGATCTATTTTCTGCACATTCGTCGGTTACTATTTCAAAAGTAATCAGCAAAATTTTTATTTTTAGCATATTTGTCTGTTACTATTTTAGAATTAATCGGCAAGACTATATTTTCAGCACATTCGTCGGTTACTATTTCAAAAGTAATCGGCAAGACTTTATTTTCAGCACATTCGTCGGTTACTATTTCAATAGTAATCGGCAAGATTTTTATTTTCAGCATGTACGTCGGTTACTATTTCAAAAGTAATCGGCAAGATTTTTATTTTCAGCATATTTGTCGGTTACTATTTTAAAAGTAATCGACAAGATTTTTATTTTCAACATATTCGTCGGTTACTATTTCAAAAGTAATCGGCAAGACTTTATTTTCAGCATATTCGTTGTTACTATTTCAAAAGTAATCGGTAAGATTTTTATTTTCAACATATTCGTCGCTTACTATTTCAAAAATAATCGGCATGATTTATTTTCAACACATTCGTCGGTTACTATTTCAAAAGTAATCGGCAAGATTTATTTTCAGCACATATTCGTCGGTTACTATTTCAAAAGTTATCGGCAAGACTTTATTTTAAGCACATTCGTTGGTTACTATTTCAAAAGTAATCGGTAAGATTTTTATTTTCAACATATTCGTCACTTACTATTTCCAAAGTAATCGGCATGATTTATTTTCAGCACATTCGTCGGTTACTATTTCAAAAGTAATCGGCAAGATTTATTTTCAGTATATTCGTTGGTTACATTTTAAAAGTAATCGGTAAGATTTTTATTTTCAACATATTCGTCGCTTACTATTTCGAAAGTAATCGGCATCATTTATTTTCAGCACATTCGTCGGTTACTATTTCAAAAGTAATCGGCAAGATTTTTATTTTCAGCATATTCGTCGGTGACTATTTCAAAAGTAATCGGCATGATTTATTTTCAGCACATTCGTCAGGTTACTATTTCAAAAGTAATCGGCAAGACTTTTATTTTCAGCACATTTGTCGGTTACTATTTCAATAGTAATTGGCATGATTTATTTTCAGCACATTTGTCGGTTACTATTTCAAAAGTAATCGGTAAGATTTTTATTTCCAACATATTCATCGTTTACTATTTCAAAAGTAATCAGCATGATTTATTTTCAACACATTCGTCGGATACTATTTCAAAAGTAATCGGCAAGATTTTTATTTTCAGCATATTGGTCGGTGACTATTTCAAAAGTAATCGGCAAGATTTTTATTTTCAGCATATTTGTCGGTTACTTTTTCAAAAGTAATCGGCAAGATTTTTATTTTCAGCATATTTGTCGGTTACTATTTTAAAAGTAATCGACAAGATTTTTATTTTCAACATATTCGTCGGTTACTATTTCAAAAGTAATCGGCAAGACTTTATTTTCAGCATATTCGTTGTTACTATTTCAAAAGTAATCGGTAAGATTTTTATTTTCAACATATTCGTCGCTTACTATTTCAAAAGTGTAACGCCCTAGTTGCTATTTATTTATTTTTGGTCGATTTTAGTATGTTTTATGTATTTCATATAATTTATGTGATTTATGTGAATATTTGATGTGTTGTTATTATTATATAATTATTTGTGTTATTTGATAAAATAGGAGATATATATATTATTTATTTAATTAAAAGGGAATTATTTAGAGTTAATGGAGTTAAGGAGGGGTTAAGGAGAATTAATAGAAAGTTAGTGAGGGAGTAAATGGAAAGAAAAGGGGGTTATGTTTTGGTTGGTAAGGAATAGAAAGAGGCAGACAAAAACTTGGTACGTACAGAAAAGAAAACATAAGCTTTTTGGGTAGAAGGGAGAAGAACCAAGAACAAGGGGATTAGCCTAGAAGATTGATTGTTGTAGCTTGCCTTATTCATTTAATCAGGTAAGGGTGGGTTTACCTTTCAATTGTTAATATATATGTATATGATTTCATGAATTTGGATTGAAAATGGTGGTTTTTGGAATTAGGTTAAAGAACATGATAAATTGCTCTATGATGTTGTTTTATGTTGTTGATGATGTTTCCATGATATGTTTCTGATGTTTTGTTGTATAATGAACCCATAAACAATGTAACAATTCATTTTGGGTGATAAAGGGATCAAAGTTGGGATTTTTGGGGTAAAACCATGCTGAAATCGCATTTCTGAAAAAGCTGTTTTTTTGACCTGATACTGTCAAACCGTGCCGCGATTTTTACAGCCATAACGCGATTTTGATGGCAGAATGCTAAGTGGTTCTGGACGTAAAAACGCGTCGCGATTTCCAAAATCGTGACACGATTTTTGTGAACCAGATCCTTCATATTTCACTATTTTTCACCCATTTCTGCTTTGAACTAGCTTTTGGTGTAAACATGAAAGTTTTAGGTAATTAAGTTAGCTTTCTAATGGCGTTGGTTGGGCTTGAAAATGATTTGTAGATTTTGAGTTATGATGAAAATACTCCAAGTGGGTCTTGAGGAAAACTTTAAGAAAACTTAGTATAACTTATTCCAAGTTAGCCCAAAACCTATGGTTAGTTCCCAAACTTCAAACTTAAGTATTAGAGGTTTAATTGAGGTGTTTTATGAGTATTTAGCTTATGTCTTATTGATCAAACTTGGTTTGCTTTTGAAGGATGTTTGGAATTTGATATGAATGTAATTGATTAATGTATATGTTGCTATTGTTGTTGATACGATGGATTAATGTATGTTTACATGAAAATATTATATTTTGCTAAACTTGAGTTGCTTTGGATGAGGTTAAGTGATGTTTAAATATGATGTTATGTGATTGTGATGATGTTACGTGTTGCGATGTATATGATTAATGAGATGATGTTCTGCCATGTAACTATTATACCTGCATGTGTCAGTCCTGCATTATGAATGATGTTTTGAGAAGTTGAAGTCAAGTTGTTAAATGACGAGTCCATGCATTTGCATAATTATGAGACGGTGGAGCTTTATGCTCAAAGCGACGGTGGAGCTTTATGCTCAAAGCGACGGTGGAGCATTTGCTCAAAGCGACGGTGAAGCATATTAATGCTATAAAAATATGGTACCACATGCATGATGTCAAGATGTTAGAGTTGCATTTAGTTGAGTCAAATTGTTGACATGTTATGAGATGATGTTTTGAGACGTTGATGCTTGATATGATGTTGTTATGATGATGCTTATGATGATGCTATGATGTGCTATATTGTATATGTGATGAGTTGGATTTATGATTTGTTAATCTTGACGTTTGATTCATATATTTGTATATTACTTTTGATTTGTGAACTCACCCCTTCTGCTGGAATTGCCGCCTCGTGGGCAAGTGCAGGTAGCGAAGGATAAATAGGAGTTGGCTCTCGTGTCGTAGGCTCTGATACGTAACGGGATGGGGATTTTTGATGTTTAATTCTTTCATTCCTTTATGTATCATTTTATCTGAAGAACATGTTGTTGGAGATTTTATTATTATGAAATAAATTGTAGTATGATGAGGCCTTTGTGCCAAGGATGATGACATAGTTGTTGAATTGATTATTAAATGAATATTCCGCTGCAGATTTTTATAAAATGAGGTGTTGAATTAAATAGTTTTTATAATCTATTTAAACTGAATTTTGAAAAGTAGATGTAATACTCCGTTGTATGTTGAACTCTGATGTTTTATATAATATTACGTTGTTTTGGGAAAACGGGGTGTTACAAAAAGTAATCGGCATGATTTATTTTCAACACATTCGTCGGTTACTATTTCAAAAGTAATCGGCAAGATTTATTTTCAGCACATATTCGTCGGTTACTATTTCAAAAGTTATCGGCAAGACTTTATTTTAAGCACATTCGTTGGTTACTATTTCAAAAGTAATCGGTAAGATTTTTATTTTCAACATATTCGTCACTTACTATTTCCAAAGTAATCGGCATGATTTATTTTCAGCACATTCGTCGGTTACTATTTCAAAAGTAATCGGCAAGATTTATTTTCAGTATATTCGTTGGTTACATTTTAAAAGTAATCGGTAAGATTTTTATTTTCAACATATTCGTCGCTTACTATTTCGAAAGTAATCGGCATGATTTATTTTCAGCACATTCGTCGGTTACTATTTCAAAAGTAATCGGCAAGATTTTTATTTTCAGCATATTCGTCGGTGACTATTTCAAAAGTAATCGGCATGATTTATTTTCAGCACATTCGTCAGGTTACTATTTCAAAAGTAATCGGCAAGACTTTTATTTTCAGCACATTTGTCGGTTACTATTTCAATAGTAATTGGCATGATTTATTTTCAGCATATTCGTCGGTTACTATTTCAAAGGTAATCGACATGATTTATTTTCAACACATTCGTCGGTTACTATTTCAAAAGTAATCGGCATGATCTATTTTCTGCACATACGTCGGTTACTACTTCAAAAGTAATCGGCAAGATTTTTATTTTCAGCATATTCATCGGTTATTATTTCAAAGGTAATCGGCAAGATTTTTATTTTCAGCACATTCGTCGGTTACTATTTCAAAAGTATTCGGCAAGATTTTATTTTCAACATATTCGTCGGTTACTATTTCAAAAGTAATCGGCAAGACTTTATTTTCAGCACATTCATTGGTTACTTTTTTAAAAGTAATCGGTAAGATTTTAATTTCCAACATATTCGTCGCTTTCTATTTCAAAAGTAATCAGCATGATTTACTTTCAGCACATTCGTCGGTTAGTATTTCAAAAGTAATCGGCAAGATTTTTATTTTCAGCATATTGGTCGGTGACTATTTCAAAAGTAATCGGCAAGATTTTTATTTTCAGCATATTTGTCGGTTACTGTTTTAAAAGTAATCGACAAGATTTTTATTTTCAACATATTCATCGGTTACTATTTCAAAAGTAATCAGCAAGACTTAATTTTCAGCATATTCGTTGGTTACTATTTCAAAAGTAATCGGTAAGATTTTTATTTTCAACATATTCGTCGCTTACTATTTCACAAGTAATCGGCATGATTTATTTTCAACACATTCGTCGGTTACTATTTCAAAAGTAATCGGCATGATCTATTTTCTGCACATTCATCGGTTACTATTTCAAAAGTAATCGACAATATTTTTATTTTCAACATATTCGTCGGTTCCTATTTCAAAAGTAATCGGCAAGATTTTTATTTTTAGCATATTTGTCGGTTACTATTTTAAAAGTAATCGACAAGATTTTTATTTTCAACATATTCGTCGGTTACTATTTCAAAAGTAATCGGCAAGACTTTATTTTCAGCACATTCGTCGGTTACTATTTCAAAAGTAATCGGCAAGACTTTATTTTCAGCACATTCGTCGGTTACTATTTCAAAAGTAATCGGCAAGACATTATTTTCAGCACATTCATTGGTTACTTTTTTAAAAGTAATCGGTAAGATTTTTATTTCCAACATATTCATCGCTTACTATTTCAAAATTAATCAGCATGATTTATTTTCAGCACATTCGTCGGTTACTATTTCAAAAGTAATCGGCAAGATTTTTATTTTCAGCATATTGGTCGGTGACTATTTCAAAAGTAATCGGCAAGATTTTTATTTTCAGCATATTTGTCGGTTACTATTTTAAAAGTAATCGACAAGATTTTTATTTTCAACATATTCGTCGGTTACTATATCAAAAGTAAGCGGCAAGACTTTATTTTCAGCATATTCGTTGGTTACTATTTCAAAAGTAATCGGTAAGATTTTTATTTTCAACACATTCGTCGGTTACTATTTCAAAAGTAATCGGCAAGACTTTATTTTCAGGACATTAATTGGTTACTTTTTTAAAAGTAATCGGTAAGATTTTTATTTCCAACATATTCATCGCTTACTATTTCAAAAGTAATCAGCATGATTTATTTTCAGCACATTCGTTGGTTACTATTTCAAAAGTAATCGACAAGATTTTTATTTTCAGCATATTGGTCGGTGACCATTTCAAAAGTAATCGGCAAGATTTTTATTTTCAGCATATTTGTCGGTTACTTTTTCAAAAGTAATCGGCAAGATTTTTATTTTCAGCATATTTGTCGGTTACTATTTTAAAAGTAATCGACAAGATATTTATTTTCAACATATTCGTCGGTTACTATTTCAAAAGTAATCGGCAAGACTTTTTTTTTCAGCATATTCGTTGGTTACTATTTCAAAAGTAATCGGTAAGATTTTTATTTTCAACAAATTCGTCGCTTACTATTTCAAAAGTAATCGGCATGATTTATTTTCAGCACATTCGTCGGTTACTATTTCAAAAGTAATCGGCAAGATTTATTTTCAGCACAAATTCGTCGGTTACTATTTCAAAAGTTATCGGCAAGACTTTATTTTCAGCACATTCGTTGGTTACTATTTCAAAAGTAATCGGTAAGATTTTTCTTTTGAACATATTCGTCACTTACTATTTCCAAAGTAATCGGCATGATTTATTTTCAGTACATTCGTCGGTTACTATTTCAAAAGTAATCGGCAAGATTTTTATTTTCAGCATATTCGTCGGTGACTATTTCAAAAGTAATCGGCATGATTTATTTTCAGCATATTCGTCGGTTACTATTTCAAAGGTAATCGACATGATTTATTTTCAACACATTCGTCGGTTACTATTTCAAAAGTAATCGGCATGATCTATTTTCTGCACATTCGTCGGTTACTACTTCAAAAGTAATCGGCAAGATTTTTATTTTCAGCATATTCATCGGTTACTATTTCAAAGGTAATCGGCAAGATTTTTAATTTCAGCACATTCGTCGGTTACTATTTCAAAAGTATTCGGCAAGATTTTTATTTTCAGCATATTTGTCGGTTACTGTTTTAAAAGTAATCGACAAGATTTTTATTTTCAACATATTCATCGGTTACTATTTCAAAAGTAATCAGCAAGACTTAATTTTCAGCATATTCGTTGGTTACTATTTCAAAAGTAATCGGTAAGATTTTTATTTTCAACATATTCGTCGCTTACTATTTCACAAGTAATCGGCATGATTTATTTTCAACACATTCGTCGGTTACTATTTCAAAAGTAATCGGCATGATCTATTTTCTGCACATTCATCGGTTACTATTTCAAAAGTAATCGACAATATTTTTATTTTCAACATATTCGTCGGTTCCTATTTCAAAAGTAATCGGCAAGATTTTTATTTTTAGCATATTTGTCGGTTACTATTTTAAAAGTAATCGACAAGATTTTTATTTTCAACATATTCGTCGGTTACTATTTCAAAAGTAATCGGCAAGACTTTATTTTCAGCACATTCGTCGGTTACTATTTCAAAAGTAATCGGCAAGACTTTATTTTCAGCACATTCGTCGGTTACTATTTCAAAAGTAATCGGCAAGACATTATTTTCAGCACATTCATTGGTTACTTTTTTAAAAGTAATCGGTAAGATTTTTATTTCCAACATATTCATCGCTTACTATTTCAAAATTAATCAGCATGATTTATTTTCAGCACATTCGTCGGTTACTATTTCAAAAGTAATCGGCAAGATTTTTATTTTCAGCATATTGGTCGGTGACTATTTCAAAAGTAATCGGCAAGATTTTTATTTTCAGCATATTTGTCGGTTACTATTTTAAAAGTAATCGACAAGATTTTTATTTTCAACATATTCGTCGGTTACTATATCAAAAGTAAGCGGCAAGACTTTATTTTCAGCATATTCGTTGGTTACTATTTCAAAAGTAATCGGTAAGATTTTTATTTTCAACACATTCGTCGGTTACTATTTCAAAAGTAATCGGCAAGACTTTATTTTCAGGACATTAATTGGTTACTTTTTTAAAAGTAATCGGTAAGATTTTTATTTCCAACATATTCATCGCTTACTATTTCAAAAGTAATCAGCATGATTTATTTTCAGCACATTCGTTGGTTACTATTTCAAAAGTAATCGACAAGATTTTTATTTTCAGCATATTGGTCGGTGACCATTTCAAAAGTAATCGGCAAGATTTTTATTTTCAGCATATTTGTCGGTTACTTTTTCAAAAGTAATCGGCAAGATTTTTATTTTCAGCATATTTGTCGGTTACTATTTTAAAAGTAATCGACAAGATATTTATTTTCAACATATTCGTCGGTTACTATTTCAAAAGTAATCGGCAAGACTTTTTTTTTCAGCATATTCGTTGGTTACTATTTCAAAAGTAATCGGTAAGATTTTTATTTTCAACAAATTCGTCGCTTACTATTTCAAAAGTAATCGGCATGATTTATTTTCAGCACATTCGTCGGTTACTATTTCAAAAGTAATCGGCAAGATTTATTTTCAGCACAAATTCGTCGGTTACTATTTCAAAAGTTATCGGCAAGACTTTATTTTCAGCACATTCGTTGGTTACTATTTCAAAAGTAATCGGTAAGATTTTTCTTTTGAACATATTCGTCACTTACTATTTCCAAAGTAATCGGCATGATTTATTTTCAGTACATTCGTCGGTTACTATTTCAAAAGTAATCGGCAAGATTTTTATTTTCAGCATATTCGTCGGTGACTATTTCAAAAGTAATCGGCATGATTTATTTTCAGCATATTCGTCGGTTACTATTTCAAAGGTAATCGACATGATTTATTTTCAACACATTCGTCGGTTACTATTTCAAAAGTAATCGGCATGATCTATTTTCTGCACATTCGTCGGTTACTACTTCAAAAGTAATCGGCAAGATTTTTATTTTCAGCATATTCATCGGTTACTATTTCAAAGGTAATCGGCAAGATTTTTAATTTCAGCACATTCGTCGGTTACTATTTCAAAAGTATTCGGCAAGATTTTTATTTTCAGCATATTTGTCGGTTACTGTTTTAAAAGTAATCGACAAGATTTTTATTTTCAACATATTCATCGGTTACTATTTCAAAAGTAATCGGCAAGATTTTTATTTTCAGCATATTTGTCGGTTACTGTTTTAAAAGTAATCGACAAGATTTTTATTTTCAGCATATTTGTCGGTTACTGTTTTAAAAGTAATCGACAAGATTTTTATTTTCAACATATTCATCGGTTACTATTTCAAAAGTAATCGGCAAGACTTAATTTTCAGCATATTCGTTGGTTACTATTTCAAAAGTAATCGGTAAGATTTTTATTTTCAACATATTCGTCGCTTACTATTTCACAAGTAATCGGCATGATTTATTTTCAACACATTCGTCGGTTACTATTTCAAAAGTAATCGGCATGATCTATTTTCTGCACATTCATCGGTTACTATTTCAAAAGTAATCGACAATATTTTTATTTTCAACATATTCGTCGGTTACTATATCAAAAGTAATCGGCAAGACTTTATTTTCAGCATATTCGTTGGTTACTATTTCAAAAGTAATCGGTAAGATTTTTATTTTCAACACATTCGTCGGTTACTATTTCAAAAGTAATCGGCAAGACTTTATTTTCAGGACATTAATTGGTTACTTTTTTAAAAGTAATCGGTAAGATTTTTATTTCCAACATATTCATCGCTTACTATTTCAAAAGTAATCAGCATGATTTATTTTCAGCACATTCGTTGGTTACTATTTCAAAAGTAATCGACAAGATTTTTATTTTCAGCATATTGGTCGGTGACCATTTCAAAAGTAATCGGCAAGATTTTTATTTTCAGCATATTTGTCGGTTACTTTTTCAAAAGTAATCGGCAAGATTTTTATTTTCAGCATATTTGTCGGTTACTATTTTAAAAGTAATCGACAAGATATTTATTTTCAACATATTCGTCGGTTACTATTTCAAAAGTAATCGGCAAGACTTTTTTTTTCAGCATATTCGTTGGTTACTATTTCAAAAGTAATCGGTAAGATTTTTATTTTCAACAAATTCGTCGCTTACTATTTCAAAAGTAATCGGCATGATTTATTTTCAGCACATTCGTCGGTTACTATTTCAAAAGTAATCGGCAAGATTTATTTTCAGCACAAATTCGTCGGTTACTATTTCAAAAGTTATCGGCAAGACTTTATTTTCAGCACATTCGTTGGTTACTATTTCAAAAGTAATCGGTAAGATTTTTCTTTTGAACATATTCGTCACTTACTATTTCCAAAGTAATCGGCATGATTTATTTTCAGTACATTCGTCGGTTACTATTTCAAAAGTAATCGGCAAGATTTTTATTTTCAGCATATTCGTCGGTGACTATTTCAAAAGTAATCGGCATGATTTATTTTCAGCATATTCGTCGGTTACTATTTCAAAGGTAATCGACATGATTTATTTTCAACACATTCGTCGGTTACTATTTCAAAAGTAATCGGCATGATCTATTTTCTGCACATTCGTCGGTTACTACTTCAAAAGTAATCGGCAAGATTTTTATTTTCAGCATATTCATCGGTTACTATTTCAAAGGTAATCGGCAAGATTTTTAATTTCAGCACATTCGTCGGTTACTATTTCAAAAGTATTCGGCAAGATTTTTATTTTCAGCATATTTGTCGGTTACTGTTTTAAAAGTAATCGACAAGATTTTTATTTTCAACATATTCATCGGTTACTATTTCAAAAGTAATCGGCAAGATTTTTATTTTCAGCATATTTGTCGGTTACTGTTTTAAAAGTAATCGACAAGATTTTTATTTTCAGCATATTTGTCGGTTACTGTTTTAAAAGTAATCGACAAGATTTTTATTTTCAACATATTCATCGGTTACTATTTCAAAAGTAATCGGCAAGACTTAATTTTCAGCATATTCGTTGGTTACTATTTCAAAAGTAATCGGTAAGATTTTTATTTTCAACATATTCGTCGCTTACTATTTCACAAGTAATCGGCATGATTTATTTTCAACACATTCGTCGGTTACTATTTCAAAAGTAATCGGCATGATCTATTTTCTGCACATTCATCGGTTACTATTTCAAAAGTAATCGACAATATTTTTATTTTCAACATATTCGTCGGTTACTATATCAAAAGTAATCGGCAAGACTTTATTTTCAGCATATTCGTTGGTTACTATTTCAAAAGTAATCGGTAAGATTTTTATTTTCAACACATTCGTCGGTTACTATTTCAAAAGTAATCGGCAAGACTTTATTTTCAGGACATTAATTGGTTACTTTTTTAAAAGTAATCGGTAAGATTTTTATTTCCAACATATTCATCGCTTACTATTTCAAAAGTAATCAGCATGATTTATTTTCAGCACATTCGTTGGTTACTATTTCAAAAGTAATCGACAAGATTTTTATTTTCAGCATATTGGTCGGTGACCATTTCAAAAGTAATCGGCAAGATTTTTATTTTCAGCATATTTGTCGGTTACTTTTTCAAAAGTAATCGGCAAGATTTTTATTTTCAGCATATTTGTCGGTTACTATTTTAAAAGTAATCGACAAGATATTTATTTTCAACATATTCGTCGGTTACTATTTCAAAAGTAATCGGCAAGACTTTTTTTTTCAGCATATTCGTTGGTTACTATTTAAAAAATAATCGGTAAGATTTTTATTTTCAACAAATTCGTCGCTTACTATTTCAAAAGTAATCGGCATGATTTATTTTCAGCACATTCGTCGGTTACTATTTCAAAAGTAATCGGCAAGATTTATTTTCAGCACATATTCGTCGGTTACTATTTCAAAAGTTATCGGCAAGACTTTATTTTCAGCACATTCGTTGGTTACTATTTCAAAAGTAATCGGTAAGATTTTTCTTTTGAACATATTCGTCACTTACTATTTCCAAAGTAATCGGCATGATTTATTTTCAGTACATTCGTCGGTTACTATTTCAAAAGTAATCGGCAAGATTTTTATTTTCAGCATATTCGTCGGTGACTATTTCAAAAGTAATCGGCATGATTTATTTTCAGCATATTCGTCGGTTACTATTTCAAAGGTAATCGACATGATTTATTTTCAACACATTCGTCGGTTACTATTTCAAAAGTAATCGGCATGATCTATTTTCTGCACATTCGTCGGTTACTATTTCAAAAGTAATCGGCAAGATTTTAATTTTCAGCATGTTCATCGGTTACTATTTCAAAGGTAATCGGCAAGACTTTATTTTCAGCACATTCGTCGGTTACTATTTCAAAAGTAATCGGCAAGACTTTATTTTCAGCACATTCGTCGGTTACTATTTCAAAAGTAATCGGCAAGACTTTATTTTCAGCACATTCGTCGGTTACTATTTCAAAAGTAATCGGCAAGACTTTATTTTCAGCACATTCATTGGTTACTTTTTTAAAAGTAATCGGTAAGATTTTTATTTCCAACATATTCATCGCTTACTATTTCAAAATTAATCAGCATGATTTATTTTCAGCACATTCGTCGGTTACTATTTCAAAAGTAATCGGCAAGATTTTTATTTTCAGCATATTGGTCGGTGACTATTTCAAAAGTAATCGGCAAGATTTTTATTTTCAGCATATTTGTCGGTTACTATTTTAAAAGTAATCGACAAGATTTTTATTTTCAACATATTCGTCGGTTACTATATCAAAAGTAATCGGCAAGACTTTATTTTCAGCATATTCGTTGGTTACTATTTCAAAAGTAATCGGTAAGATTTTTATTTTCAACACATTCGTCGGTTACTATTTCAAAAGTAATCGGCAAGACTTTATTTTCAGCACATTCGTCGGTTACTATTTCAAAAGTAATCGGCAAGACTTTATTTTCAGCACATTCGTCGGTTACTATTTCAAAAGTAATCGGCAAGACTTTATTTTCAGCACATTCATTGGTTACTTTTTTAAAAGTAATCGGTAAGATTTTTATTTCCAACATATTCATCGCTTACTATTTCAAAATTAATCAGCATGTTTTATTTTCAGCACATTCGTCAGTTACTATTTCAAAAGTAATCGGCAAGATTTTTATTTTCAGCATATTGGTCGGTGACTATTTCAAAAGTAATCGGCAAGATTTTTATTTTCAGCATATTTGTTGGTTACTATTTCAAAAGTAATCGGTAAGATTTTTATTTTCAACATATTCGACGCTTACAATTTCAAAAGTAATCGGCATGATTTATTTTCAGCACATTCGTCGGTTACTATTTCAAAAGTAATCGGCAAGATTTATTTTCAGCACATATTCGTCGGTTACTATTTCAAAAGTAATGGGCAAAACTTTATTTTCAGCATATTCGTTGGTTACTATTTCAAAAGTAATCGGTAAGATTTTTATTTTCAACATATTCGTCGGTTACTCTTTCAAAGGTAATCGGCATGATTTATTTTCAACACATTCGTCGGTTACTATTTCAAAAGTAATCGGCATGATCTATTTTCTGCACATTCGTCGGTTACTATTTCAAAAGTAATCGGCAAGATTTTAATTTTCAGCATGTTCATCGGTTACTATTTCAAAGGTAATCGGCAAGACTTTATTTTCAGCACATTCGTCGGTTACTATTTCAAAAGTAATCGGCAAGACTTTATTTTCAGCACATTCGTCGGTTACTATTTCAAAAGTAATCGGCAAGATTTTTATTTTCAGCATATTCATCGGTTACTATTTCAAAGGTAATCGGCAAGATTTTTAATTTCAGCACATTCGTCGGTTACTATTTCAAAAGTATTCGGCAAGATTTTTATTTTCAACATATTCGTCGGTTACTATTTCAAAAGTAATCGGCAAGACTTTATTTTCAGCACATTCATTGGTTACTTTTTTAAAAGTAATCGGTAAGATTTTTATTTCCAACATATTCGTCGCTTACTATTTCAAAAGTAATCAGCATGATTTACTTTCAGCACATTCGTCGGTTACTATTTCAAAAGTAATCGGCAAGATTTTTATTTTCAGCATATTCGTCGGTGACTATTTCAAAAGTAATCGGCAAGATTTTTATTTTCAGCATATTTGTCGGTTACTGTTTTAAAAGTAATCGACAAGATTTTTATTTTCAACATATTCATCGGTTACTATTTCAAAAGTAATCGGCAAGACTTAATTTTCAGCATATTCGTTGGTTACTATTTCAAAAGTAATCGGTAAGATTTTTATTTTCAACATATTCGTCGCTTACTATTTCACAAGTAATCGGCATGATTTATTTTCAACACATTCGTCGGTTACTATTTCAAAAGTAATCGGCATGATCTATTTTCTGCACATTCATCGGTTACTATTTCAAAAGTAATCGACAATATTTTTATTTTTAACATATTCGTCGGTTACTATATCAAAAGTAATCGGCAAGACTTTATTTTCAGCATATTCGTTGGTTACTATTTCAAAAGTAATCGGTAAGATTTTTATTTTCAACACATTCGTCGGTTACTATTTCAAAAGTAATCGGCAAGACTTTATTTTCAGGACATTAATTGGTTACTTTTTTAAAAGTAATCGGTAAGATTTTTATTTCCAACATATTCATCGCTTACTATTTCAAAAGTAATCAGCATGATTTATTTTCAGCACATTCGTTGGTTACTATTTCAAAAGTAATCGACAAGATTTTTATTTTCAGCATATTGGTCGGTGACCATTTCAAAAGTAATCGGCAAGATTTTTATTTTCAGCATATTTGTCGGTTACTTTTTCAAAAGTAATCGGCAAGATTTTTATTTTCAGCATATTTGTCGGTTACTATTTTAAAAGTAATCGACAAGATATTTATTTTCAACATATTCGTCGGTTACTATTTCAAAAGTAATCGGCAAGACTTTTTTTTTCAGCATATTCGTTGGTTACTATTTAAAAAATAATCGGTAAGATTTTTATTTTCAACAAATTCGTCGCTTACTATTTCAAAAGTAATCGGCATGATTTATTTTCAGCACATTCGTCGGTTACTATTTCAAAAGTAATCGGCAAGATTTATTTTCAGCACATATTCGTCGGTTACTATTTCAAAAGTTATCGGCAAGACTTTATTTTCAGCACATTCGTTGGTTACTATTTCAAAAGTAATCGGTAAGATTTTTCTTTTGAACATATTCGTCACTTACTATTTCCAAAGTAATCGGCATGATTTATTTTCAGTACATTCGTCGGTTACTATTTCAAAAGTAATCGGCAAGATTTTTATTTTCAGCATATTCGTCGGTGACTATTTCAAAAGTAATCGGCATGATTTATTTTCAGCATATTCGTCGGTTACTATTTCAAAGGTAATCGACATGATTTATTTTCAACACATTCGTCGGTTACTATTTCAAAAGTAATCGGCATGATCTATTTTCTGCACATTCGTCGGTTACTATTTCAAAAGTAATCGGCAAGATTTTAATTTTCAGCATGTTCATCGGTTACTATTTCAAAGGTAATCGGCAAGACTTTATTTTCAGCACATTCGTCGGTTACTATTTCAAAAGTAATCGGCAAGACTTTATTTTCAGCACATTCGTCGGTTACTATTTCAAAAGTAATCGGCAAGACTTTATTTTCAGCACATTCGTCGGTTACTATTTCAAAAGTAATCGGCAAGACTTTATTTTCAGCACATTCATTGGTTACTTTTTTAAAAGTAATCGGTAAGATTTTTATTTCCAACATATTCATCGCTTACTATTTCAAAATTAATCAGCATGATTTATTTTCAGCACATTCGTCGGTTACTATTTCAAAAGTAATCGGCAAGATTTTTATTTTCAGCATATTGGTCGGTGACTATTTCAAAAGTAATCGGCAAGATTTTTATTTTCAGCATATTTGTCGGTTACTATTTTAAAAGTAATCGACAAGATTTTTATTTTCAACATATTCGTCGGTTACTATATCAAAAGTAATCGGCAAGACTTTATTTTCAGCATATTCGTTGGTTACTATTTCAAAAGTAATCGGTAAGATTTTTATTTTCAACACATTCGTCGGTTACTATTTCAAAAGTAATCGGCAAGACTTTATTTTCAGCACATTCGTCGGTTACTATTTCAAAAGTAATCGGCAAGACTTTATTTTCAGCACATTCGTCGGTTACTATTTCAAAAGTAATCGGCAAGACTTTATTTTCAGCACATTCATTGGTTACTTTTTTAAAAGTAATCGGTAAGATTTTTATTTCCAACATATTCATCGCTTACTATTTCAAAATTAATCAGCATGTTTTATTTTCAGCACATTCGTCAGTTACTATTTCAAAAGTAATCGGCAAGATTTTTATTTTCAGCATATTGGTCGGTGACTATTTCAAAAGTAATCGGCAAGATTTTTATTTTCAGCATATTTGTTGGTTACTATTTCAAAAGTAATCGGTAAGATTTTTATTTTCAACATATTCGACGCTTACAATTTCAAAAGTAATCGGCATGATTTATTTTCAGCACATTCGTCGGTTACTATTTCAAAAGTAATCGGCAAGATTTATTTTCAGCACATATTCGTCGGTTACTATTTCAAAAGTAATGGGCAAAACTTTATTTTCAGCATATTCGTTGGTTACTATTTCAAAAGTAATCGGTAAGATTTTTATTTTCAACATATTCGTCGGTTACTCTTTCAAAGGTAATCGGCATGATTTATTTTCAACACATTCGTCGGTTACTATTTCAAAAGTAATCGGCATGATCTATTTTCTGCACATTCGTCGGTTACTATTTCAAAAGTAATCGGCAAGATTTTAATTTTCAGCATGTTCATCGGTTACTATTTCAAAGGTAATCGGCAAGACTTTATTTTCAGCACATTCGTCGGTTACTATTTCAAAAGTAATCGGCAAGACTTTATTTTCAGCACATTCGTCGGTTACTATTTCAAAAGTAATCGGCAAGACTTTATTTTCAGCACATTCGTCGGTTACTATTTCAATAGTAATTGGCATGATTTATTTTCAGCACATTTGTCGGTTACTATTTCAAAAGTAATCGGCAAGATTTTTATTTTCAGCATATTCGTCGGTGACTATTTCAAAAGTAATCGGCATGATTTATTTTCAGCACATTCGTGGGTTACTATTTCAAAAGTAATCGGCCAGACTTTATATTCAACACATTCGTCGGTTACTATTTCAAAAGTAATCGGTAAGATTTTTATTTCCAACATATTCATCGTTTACTATTTCAAAAGTAATCAGCATGATTTATTTTCAACACATTCGTCGGTTACTATTTCAAAAGTAATCGGCAAGATTTTTATTTTCAGCATATTCGTCGGTGACTATTTCAAAAGTAATCGGCATGATTTATTTTCAGCATATTCGTCGGTTACTATTTCAAAGGTAATCGACATGATTTATTTTCAACACATTCGTCGGTTACTATTTCAAAAGTAATCGGCATGATCTATTTTCTGCACATTCGTCGGTTACTATTTCAAAAGTAATCGGCAAGATTTTAATTTTCAGCATGTTCATCGGTTACTATTTCAAAGGTAATCGGCAAGACTTTATTTTCAGCACATTCGTCGGTTACTATTTCAAAAGTAATCGGCAAGACTTTATTTTCAGCACATTCGTCGGTTACTATTTCAAAAGTAATCGGCAAGACTTTATTTTCAGCACATTCGTCGGTTACTATTTCAAAAGTAATCGGCAAGACTTTATTTTCAGCACATTCATTGGTTACTTTTTTAAAAGTAATCGGTAAGATTTTTATTTCCAACATATTCATCGCTTACTATTTCAAAATTAATCAGCATGATTTATTTTCAGCACATTCGTCGGTTACTATTTCAAAAGTAATCGGCAAGATTTTTATTTTCAGCATATTGGTCGGTGACTATTTCAAAAGTAATCGGCAAGATTTTTATTTTCAGCATATTTGTCGGTTACTATTTTAAAAGTAATCGACAAGATTTTTATTTTCAACATATTCGTCGGTTACTATATCAAAAGTAATCGGCAAGACTTTATTTTCAGCATATTCGTTGGTTACTATTTCAAAAGTAATCGGTAAGATTTTTATTTTCAACACATTCGTCGGTTACTATTTCAAAAGTAATCGGCAAGACTTTATTTTCAGCACATTCGTCGGTTACTATTTCAAAAGTAATCGGCAAGACTTTATTTTCAGCACATTCGTCGGTTACTATTTCAAAAGTAATCGGCAAGACTTTATTTTCAGCACATTCATTGGTTACTTTTTTAAAAGTAATCGGTAAGATTTTTATTTCCAACATATTCATCGCTTACTATTTCAAAATTAATCAGCATGTTTTATTTTCAGCACATTCGTCAGTTACTATTTCAAAAGTAATCGGCAAGATTTTTATTTTCAGCATATTGGTCGGTGACTATTTCAAAAGTAATCGGCAAGATTTTTATTTTCAGCATATTTGTTGGTTACTATTTCAAAAGTAATCGGTAAGATTTTTATTTTCAACATATTCGACGCTTACAATTTCAAAAGTAATCGGCATGATTTATTTTCAGCACATTCGTCGGTTACTATTTCAAAAGTAATCGGCAAGATTTATTTTCAGCACATATTCGTCGGTTACTATTTCAAAAGTAATGGGCAAAACTTTATTTTCAGCATATTCGTTGGTTACTATTTCAAAAGTAATCGGTAAGATTTTTATTTTCAACATATTCGTCGGTTACTCTTTCAAAGGTAATCGGCATGATTTATTTTCAACACATTCGTCGGTTACTATTTCAAAAGTAATCGGCATGATCTATTTTCTGCACATTCGTCGGTTACTATTTCAAAAGTAATCGGCAAGATTTTAATTTTCAGCATGTTCATCGGTTACTATTTCAAAGGTAATCGGCAAGACTTTATTTTCAGCACATTCGTCGGTTACTATTTCAAAAGTAATCGGCAAGACTTTATTTTCAGCACATTCGTCGGTTACTATTTCAAAAGTAATCGGCAAGACTTTATTTTCAGCACATTCGTCGGTTACTATTTCAATAGTAATTGGCATGATTTATTTTCAGCACATTTGTCGGTTACTATTTCAAAAGTAATCGGCAAGATTTTTATTTTCAGCATATTCGTCGGTGACTATTTCAAAAGTAATCGGCATGATTTATTTTCAGCACATTCGTGGGTTACTATTTCAAAAGTAATCGGCCAGACTTTATATTCAACACATTCGTCGGTTACTATTTCAAAAGTAATCGGTAAGATTTTTATTTCCAACATATTCATCGTTTACTATTTCAAAAGTAATCAGCATGATTTATTTTCAACACATTCGTCGGTTACTATTTCAAAAGTAATCGGCAAGATTTTTATTTTCAGCATATTGGTCGGTGACTATTTCAAAAGTAATCGGCAAGATTTTTATTTTCAGCATATTTGTCGGTTACTTTTTCAAAAGTAATCGGCAAGAATTTTATTTTCAGCATATTTGTCGGTTACTATTTTAAAAGTAATCGACAAGATTTTTATTTTCAACATATTCGTCGGTTACTATTTCAAAAGTAATCGGCAAGACTTTATTTTCAGCATATTCGTTGTTACTATTTCAAAAGTAATCGGTAAGATTTTTATTTTCAACATATTCGTCGCTTACTATTTCAAAAGTAATCGGCATGATTTATTTTCAGCACATTCGTCGGTTACTATTTCAAAAGTAATCGGCAAGATTTATTTTCAGCACATATTCGTCGGTTACTATTTCAAAAGTTATCGGCAAGACTTTATTTTAAGCACATTCGTTGGTTACTATTTCAAAAGTAATCGGTAAGATTTTTATTTTCAACATATTCGTCACTTACTATTTCCAAAGTAATCGGCATGATTTATTTTCAGCACATTCGTCGGTTACTATTTCAAAAGTAATCGGCAAGATTTATTTTCAGTATATTCGTTGGTTACTATTTTAAAAGTAATCGGTAAGATTTTTATTTTCAACATGTTCGTCGCTTACTATTTCGAAAGTAATCGGCATGATTTATTTTCAGCACATTCGTCGGTTACTATTTCAAAAGTAATCGGCAAGATTTTTATTTTCAGCATATTCGTCGGTGACTATTTCAAAAGTAATCGGCATGATTTATTTTCAGCACATTCGTCAGGTTACTATTTCAAAAGTAATCGGCAAGACTTTTATTTTCAGCACATTTGTCGGTTACTATTTCAATAGTAATTGGCATGATTTATTTTCAGCACATTTGTCGGTTACTATTTCAAAAGTAATCGGCAAGACTTTATATTCAACACATTCGTCGGTTACTATTTCAAAAGTAATCGGCATGATCTATTTTCTGCACATTCGTCGGTTACTATTTCAAAAGTAAACAGCAAAATTTTTATTTTTAGCATATTTGTCTGTTACTATTTTAGAATTAATCGGCAAGACTATATTTTCAGCACATTCGTCGGTTACTATTTCAAAAGTAATCGGCAAGACTTTATTTTCAGCACATTCGTCAGGTTACTATTTCAAAAGTAATCGGCAAGACTTTATTTTCAGCATATTCGTTGTTACTATTTCAAAAGTAATCGGTAAGATTTTTATTTTCAACATATTCGTCGCTTACTATTTCAAAAGTAATCGGCATGATTTATTTTCAGCACATTCGTCGGTTACTATTTCAAAAGTAATCGGCAAGATTTATTTTCAGCACATATTCGTCGGTTACTATTTCAAAAGTTATCGGCAAGACTTTATTTTAAGCACATTCGTTGGTTACTATTTCAAAAGTAATCGGTAAGATTTTTATTTTCAACATATTCGTCACTTACTATTT
This sequence comes from Medicago lupulina, assembly GCA_958299785.1. Lineage (NCBI taxonomy): Eukaryota > Viridiplantae > Streptophyta > Magnoliopsida > Fabales > Fabaceae > Medicago > Medicago lupulina. Next base: position 758,314 of record CATQJP010000005.1, read on the forward strand.
CCAAAGTAATCGGCATGATTTATTTTCAGCACATTCGTCGGTTACTATTTCAAAAGTAATCGGCAAGATTTATTTTCAGTATATTCGTTGGTTACTATTTTAAAAGTAATCGGTAAGATTTTTATTTTCAACATGTTCGTCGCTTACTATTTCGAAAGTAATCGGCATGATTTATTTTCAGCACATTCGTCAGGTTACTATTTCAAAAGTAATCGGCAAGACTTTTATTTTCAGCATATTCGTCGGTTACTATTTCAAAAGTAATCGGCAAGATTTTTATTTTCAGCATATTCGTCGGTGACTATTTCAAAAGTAATCGGCATGATTTATTTTCAGCACATTCGTCAGGTTACTATTTCAAAAGTAATCGGCAAGACTTTTATTTTCAGCACATTTGTCGGTTACTATTTCAAAAGTAATCGGCAAGACTTTATATTCAACACATTCGTCGGTTACTATTTCAAAAGTAATCGGCATGATCTATTTTCTGCACATTCGTCGGTTACTATTTCAAAAGTAAACAGCAAAATTTTTATTTTTAGCATATTTGTCTGTTACTATTTTAGAATTAATCGGCAAGACTATATTTTCAGCACATTCGTCGGTTACTATTTCAAAAGTAATCGGCAAGACTTTATTTTCAGCACATTCGTCGGTTACTATTTCAATAGTAATCGGCAAGATTTTTATTTTCAGCATGTACGTCGGTTACTATTTCAAAAGTAATCGGCAAGATTTTTATTTTCAGCATATTTGTCGGTTACTATTTCAAAAGTAATCGGTAAGATTTTTATTTCCAACATATTCATCGTTTACTATTTCAAAAGTAATCAGCATGATTTATTTTCAACACATTCGTCGGTTACTATTTCAAAAGTAATCGGCAAGATTTTTATTTTCAGCATATTGGTCGGTGACTATTTCAAAAGTAATCGGCAAGATTTTTATTTTCAGCATATTTGTCGGTTACTTTTTCAAAAGTAATCGGCAAGATTTTTATTTTCAGCATATTTGTCGGTTACTATTTTAAAAGTAATCGACAAGATTTTTATTTTCAACATATTCGTCGGTTACTATTTCAAAAGTAATCGGCAAGACTTTATTTTCAGCATATTCGTTGTTACTATTTCAAAAGTAATCGGTAAGATTTTTATTTTCAACATATTCGTCGCTTACTATTTCAAAAGTAATCGGCATGATTTATTTTCAGCACATTCGTCGGTTACTATTTCAAAAGTAATCGGCAAGATTTATATTCAGTATATTCGTTGGTTACTATTTTAAAAGTAATCGGTAAGATTTTTATTTTCAACATGTTCGTCGCTTACTATTTCGTAAGTAATCGGCATGATTTATTTTCAGCACATTCGTCGGTTACTATTTCAAAAGTAATCGGCAAGATTTTTATTTTCAGCATATTCGTCGGTGACTATTTCAAAAGTAATCGGCATGATTTATTTTCAGCACATTCGTCAGGTTACTATTTCAAAAGTAATCGGCAAGACTTTTATTTTCAGCACATTTGTCGGTTACTATTTCAATAGTAATTGGCATGATTTATTTTCAGCACATTTGTCGGTTACTATTTCAAAAGTAATCGGCAAGATTTTTATTTTCAGCACATATTCGTCGGTTACTATTTCAAAAGTTATCGGCAAGACTTTATTTTAAGCACATTCGTTGGTTACTATTTCAAAAGTAATCGGTAAGATTTTTATTTTCAACATATTCGTCTCTTACTATTTCCAAAGTAATCGGCATGATTTATTTTCAGCACATTCGTCGGTTACTATTTCAAAAGTAATCGGCAAGATTTATTTTCAGTATATTCGTTGGTTACTATTTTAAAAGTAATCGGTAAGATTTTTATTTTCAACATGTTCGTCGGTGACTATTTCAAAAGTAATCGGCATGATTTATTTTCAGCACATTCGTCAGGTTACTATTTCAAAAGTAATCGGCAAGACTTTTATTTTCAGCACATTTGTCGGTTACTATTTCAATAGTAATTGGCATGATTTATTTTCAGCACATTTGTCGGTTACTATTTCAAAAGTAATCGGCAAGATTTTTATTTTCAGCATATTCGTCGGTGACTATTTCAAAAGTAATCGGCATGATTTATTTTCAGCACATTCGTCGGTTACTATTTCAAAAGTAATCGGCAAGACTTTATATTCAACACATTCGTCGGTTACTATTTCAAAAGTAATCGGCATGATCTATTTTCTGCACATTCGTCGGTTACTATTTCAAAAGTAAACAGCAAAATTTTTATTTTTAGCATATTTGTCTGTTACTATTTTAGAATTAATCGGCAAGACTATATTTTCAGCACATTCGTCGGTTACTATTTCAAAAGTAATCGGCAAGACTTTATTTTCAGCATATTCGTTGTTACTATTTCAAAAGTAATCGGTAAGATTTTTATTTTCAACATATTCGTCGCTTACTATTTCAAAAGTAATCGGCATGATTTATTTTCAGCACATTCGTCGGTTACTATTTCAAAAGTAATCGGCAAGATTTATTTTCAGCACATATTCGTCGGTTACTATTTCAAAAGTTATCGGCAAGACTTTATTTTAAGCACATTCGTTGGTTACTATTTCAAAAGTAATCGGTAAGATTTTTATTTTCAACATATTCGTCACTTACTATTTCCAAAGTAATCGGCATGATTTATTTTCAGCACATTCGTCGGTTACTATTTCAAAAGTAATCGGCAAGATTTATTTTCAGTATATTCGTTGGTTACTATTTTAAAAGTAATCGGTAAGATTTTTATTTTCAACATGTTCGTCGCTTACTATTTCGAAAGTAATCGGCATGATTTATTTTCAGCACATTCGTCAGGTTACTATTTCAAAAGTAATCGGCAAGACTTTTATTTTCAGCATATTCGTCGGTTACTATTTCAAAAGTAATCGGCAAGATTTTTATTTTCAGCATATTCGTCGGTGACTATTTCAAAAGTAATCGGCATGATTTATTTTCAGCACATTCGTCGGTTACTATTTCAAAAGTAATCGGCAAGATTTATATTCAGTATATTCGTTGGTTACTATTTTAAAAGTAATCGGTAAGATTTTTATTTTCAACATGTTCGTCGCTTACTATTTCGTAAGTAATCGGCATGATTTATTTTCAGCACATTCGTCGGTTACTATTTCAAAAGTAATCGGCAAGATTTTTATTTTCAGCATATTCGTCGGTGACTATTTCAAAAGTAATCGGCATGATTTATTTTCAGCACATTCGTCAGGTTACTATTTCAAAAGTAATCGGCAAGACTTTTATTTTCAGCACATTTGTCGGTTACTATTTCAATAGTAATTGGCATGATTTATTTTCAGCACATTTGTCGGTTACTATTTCAAAAGTAATCGGCAAGATTTTTATTTTCAGCACATATTCGTCGGTTACTATTTCAAAAGTTATCGGCAAGACTTTATTTTAAGCACATTCGTTGGTTACTATTTCAAAAGTAATCGGTAAGATTTTTATTTTCAACATATTCGTCTCTTACTATTTCCAAAGTAATCGGCATGATTTATTTTCAGCACATTCGTCGGTTACTATTTCAAAAGTAATCGGCAAGATTTATTTTCAGTATATTCGTTGGTTACTATTTTAAAAGTAATCGGTAAGATTTTTATTTTCAACATGTTCGTCGGTGACTATTTCAAAAGTAATCGGCATGATTTATTTTCAGCACATTCGTCAGGTTACTATTTCAAAAGTAATCGGCAAGACTTTTATTTTCAGCACATTTGTCGGTTACTATTTCAATAGTAATTGGCATGATTTATTTTCAGCACATTTGTCGGTTACTATTTCAAAAGTAATCGGCAAGATTTTTATTTTCAGCATATTCGTCGGTGACTATTTCAAAAGTAATCGGCATGATTTATTTTCAGCACATTCGTCGGTTACTATTTCAAAAGTAATCGGCAAGACTTTATATTCAACACATTCGTCGGTTACTATTTCAAAAGTAATCGGCATGATCTATTTTCTGCACATTCGTCGGTTACTATTTCAAAAGTAAACAGCAAAATTTTTATTTTTAGCATATTTGTCTGTTACTATTTTAGAATTAATCGGCAAGACTATATTTTCAGCACATTCGTCGGTTACTATTTCAAAAGTAATCGGCAAGACTTTATTTTCAGCATATTCGTTGTTACTATTTCAAAAGTAATCGGTAAGATTTTTATTTTCAACATATTCGTCGCTTACTATTTCAAAAGTAATCGGCATGATTTATTTTCAGCACATTCGTCGGTTACTATTTCAAAAGTAATCGGCAAGATTTATTTTCAGCACATATTCGTCGGTTACTATTTCAAAAGTTATCGGCAAGACTTTATTTTAAGCACATTCGTTGGTTACTATTTCAAAAGTAATCGGTAAGATTTTTATTTTCAACATATTCGTCACTTACTATTTCCAAAGTAATCGGCATGATTTATTTTCAGCACATTCGTCGGTTACTATTTCAAAAGTAATCGGCAAGATTTATTTTCAGTATATTCGTTGGTTACTATTTTAAAAGTAATCGGTAAGATTTTTATTTTCAACATGTTCGTCGCTTACTATTTCGAAAGTAATCGGCATGATTTATTTTCAGCACATTCGTCAGGTTACTATTTCAAAAGTAATCGGCAAGACTTTTATTTTCAGCATATTCGTCGGTTACTATTTCAAAAGTAATCGGCAAGATTTTTATTTTCAGCATATTCGTCGGTGACTATTTCAAAAGTAATCGGCATGATTTATTTTCAGCACATTCGTCAGGTTACTATTTCAAAAGTAATCGGCAAGACTTTTATTTTCAGCACATTTGTCGGTTACTATTTCAAAAGTAATCGGCAAGACTTTATATTCAACACATTCGTCGGTTACTATTTCAAAAGTAATCGGCATGATCTATTTTCTGCACATTCGTCGGTTACTATTTCAAAAGTAAACAGCAAAATTTTTATTTTTAGCATATTTGTCTGTTACTATTTTAGAATTAATCGGCAAGACTATATTTTCAGCACATTCGTCGGTTACTATTTCAAAAGTAATCGGCAAGACTTTATTTTCAGCACATTCGTCGGTTACTATTTCAATAGTAATCGGCAAGATTTTTATTTTCAGCATGTACGTCGGTTACTATTTCAAAAGTAATCGGCAAGATTTTTATTTTCAGCATATTTGTCGGTTACTATTTCAAAAGTAATCGGTAAGATTTTTATTTCCAACATATTCATCGTTTACTATTTCAAAAGTAATCAGCATGATTTATTTTCAACACATTCGTCGGTTACTATTTCAAAAGTAATCGGCAAGATTTTTATTTTCAGCATATTGGTCGGTGACTATTTCAAAAGTAATCGGCAAGATTTTTATTTTCAGCATATTTGTCGGTTACTTTTTCAAAAGTAATCGGCAAGATTTTTATTTTCAGCATATTTGTCGGTTACTATTTTAAAAGTAATCGACAAGATTTTTATTTTCAACATATTCGTCGGTTACTATTTCAAAAGTAATCGGCAAGACTTTATTTTCAGCATATTCGTTGTTACTATTTCAAAAGTAATCGGTAAGATTTTTATTTTCAACATATTCGTCGCTTACTATTTCAAAAGTAATCGGCATGATTTATTTTCAGCACATTCGTCGGTTACTATTTCAAAAGTAATCGGCAAGATTTATATTCAGTATATTCGTTGGTTACTATTTTAAAAGTAATCGGTAAGATTTTTATTTTCAACATGTTCGTCGCTTACTATTTCGTAAGTAATCGGCATGATTTATTTTCAGCACATTCGTCGGTTACTATTTCAAAAGTAATCGGCAAGATTTTTATTTTCAGCATATTCGTCGGTGACTATTTCAAAAGTAATCGGCATGATTTATTTTCAGCACATTCGTCAGGTTACTATTTCAAAAGTAATCGGCAAGACTTTTATTTTCAGCACATTTGTCGGTTACTATTTCAATAGTAATTGGCATGATTTATTTTCAGCACATTTGTCGGTTACTATTTCAAAAGTAATCGGCAAGATTTTTATTTTCAGCACATATTCGTCGGTTACTATTTCAAAAGTTATCGGCAAGACTTTATTTTAAGCACATTCGTTGGTTACTATTTCAAAAGTAATCGGTAAGATTTTTATTTTCAACATATTCGTCTCTTACTATTTCCAAAGTAATCGGCATGATTTATTTTCAGCACATTCGTCGGTTACTATTTCAAAAGTAATCGGCAAGATTTATTTTCAGTATATTCGTTGGTTACTATTTTAAAAGTAATCGGTAAGATTTTTATTTTCAACATGTTCGTCGCTTACTATTTCGTAAGTAATCGGCATGATTTATTTTCAGCACATTCGTCGGTTACTATTTCAAAAGTAATCGGCAAGATTTTTATTTTCAGCATATTCGTCGGTGACTATTTCAAAAGTAATCGGCATGATTTATTTTCAGCACATTCGTCAGGTTACTATTTCAAAAGTAATCGGCAAGACTTTTATTTTCAGCACATTTGTCGGTTACTATTTCAATAGTAATTGGCATGATTTATTTTCAGCACATTTGTCGGTTACTATTTCAAAAGTAATCGGCAAGATTTTTATTTTCAGCACATATTCGTCGGTTACTATTTCAAAAGTTATCGGCAAGACTTTATTTTAAGCACATTCGTTGGTTACTATTTCAAAAGTAATCGGTAAGATTTTTATTTTCAACATATTCGTCTCTTACTATTTCCAAAGTAATCGGCATGATTTATTTTCAGCACATTCGTCGGTTACTATTTCAAAAGTAATCGGCAAGATTTATTTTCAGTATATTCGTTGGTTACTATTTTAAAAGTAATCGGTAAGATTTTTATTTTCAACATGTTCGTCGGTGACTATTTCAAAAGTAATCGGCATGATTTATTTTCAGCACATTCGTCAGGTTACTATTTCAAAAGTAATCGGCAAGACTTTTATTTTCAGCACATTTGTCGGTTACTATTTCAATAGTAATTGGCATGATTTATTTTCAGCACATTTGTCGGTTACTATTTCAAAAGTAATCGGCAAGATTTTTATTTTCAGCATATTCGTCGGTGACTATTTCAAAAGTAATCGGCATGATTTATTTTCAGCACATTCGTCGGTTACTATTTCAAAAGTAATCGGCAAGACTTTATATTCAACACATTCGTCGGTTACTATTTCAAAAGTAATCGGTAAGATTTTTATTTCCAACATATTCATCGTTTACTACTTCAAAAGTAATCAGCATGATTTATTTTCAACACATTCGTCGGTTACTATTTCAAAAGTAATCGGCAAGATTTTTATTTTCAGCATATTGGTCGGTGACTATTTCAAAAGTAATCGGCAAGATTTTTATTTTCAGCATATTTGTCGGTTACTTTTTCAAAAGTAATCGGCAAGAATTTTATTTTCAGCATATTTGTCGGTTACTATTTTAAAAGTAATCGACAAGATTTTTATTTTCAACATATTCGTCGGTTACTATTTCAAAAGTAATCGGCAAGACTTTATTTTCAGCATATTCGTTGTTACTATTTCAAAAGTAATCGGTAAGATTTTTATTTTCAACATATTCGTGGCTTACTATTTCAAAAGTAATCGGCATGATTTATTTTCAGCACATTCGTCGGTTACTATTTCAAAAGTAATCGGCAAGATTTATTTTCAGCACATATTCGTCGGTTACTATTTCAAAAGTTATCGGCAAGACTTTATTTTAAGCACATTCGTTGGTTACTATTTCAAAAGTAATCGGTAAGATTTTTATTTTCAACATATTCGTCACTTACTATTTCCAAAGTAATCGGCATGATTTATTTTCAGCACATTCGTCGGTTACTATTTCAAAAGTAATCGGCAAGATTTATTTTCAGTATATTCGTTGGTTACTATTTTAAAAGTAATCGGTAAGATTTTTATTTTCAACATGTTCGTCGCTTACTATTTCGAAAGTAATCGGCATGGTTTATTTTCAGCACATTCGTCGGTTACTATTTCAAAAGTAATCGGCAAGATTTTTATTTTCAGCATATTCGTCGGTGACTATTTCAAAAGTAATCGGCATGATTTATTTTCAGCACATTCGTCAGGTTACTATTTCAAAAGTAATCGGCAAGACTTTTATTTTCAGCACATTTGTCGGTTACTATTTCAATAGTAATTGGCATGATTTATTTTCAGCACATTTGTCGGTTACTATTTCAAAAGTAATCGGCAAGATTTTTATTTTCAGCATATTCGTCGGTGACTATTTCAAAAGTAATCGGCATGATTTATTTTCAGCACATTCGTCGGTTACTATTTCAAAAGTAATCGGCAAGACTTTATATTCAACACATTCGTCGGTTACTATTTCAAAAGTAATCGGTAAGATTTTTATTTCCAACATATTCATCGTTTACTATTTCAAAAGTAATCAGCATGATTTATTTTCAACACATTCGTCGGTTACTATTTCAAAAGTAATCGGCAAGATTTTTATTTTCAGCATATTGGTCGGTGACTATTTCAAAAGTAATCGGCAAGATTTTTATTTTCAGCATATTTGTCGGTTACTTTTTCAAAAGTAATCGGCAAGAATTTTATTTTCAGCATATTTGTCGGTTACTATTTTAAAAGTAATCGACAAGATTTTTATTTTCAACATATTCGTCGGTTACTATTTCAAAAGTAATCGGCAAGACTTTATTTTCAGCATATTCGTTGTTACTATTTCAAAAGTAATCGGTAAGATTTTTATTTTCAACATATTCGTCGCTTACTATTTCAAAAGTAATCGGCATGATTTATTTTCAGCACATTCGTCGGTTACTATTTCAAAAGTAATCGGCAAGATTTATTTTCAGCACATATTCGTCGGTTACTATTTCAAAAGTTATCGGCAAGACTTTATTTTAAGCACATTCGTTGGTTACTATTTCAAAAGTAATCGGTAAGATTTTTATTTTCAACATATTCGTCACTTACTATTTCCAAAGTAATCGGCATGATTTATTTTCAGCACATTCGTCGGTTACTATTTCAAAAGTAATCGGCAAGATTTATTTTCAGTATATTCGTTGGTTACTATTTTAAAAGTAATCGGTAAGATTTTTATTTTCAACATGTTCGTCGCTTACTATTTCGAAAGTAATAGGCATGATTTATTTTCAGCACATTCGTCGGTTACTATTTCAAAAGTAATCGGCAAGATTTTTATTTTCAGCATATTCGTCGGTGACTATTTCAAAAGTAATCGGCATGATTTATTTTCAGCACATTCGTCAGGTTACTATTTCAAAAGTAATCGGCAAGACTTTTATTTTCAGCACATTTGTCGGTTACTATTTCAATAGTAATTGGCATGATTTATTTTCAGCACATTTGTCGGTTACTATTTCAAAAGTAATCGGCAAGTTTTTTATTTTCAGCATATTCGTCGGTGACTATTTCAAAAGTAATCGGCATGATTTATTTTCAGCACATTCGTCGGTTACTATTTCAAAAGTAATCGGCAAGACTTTATATTCAACACATTCGTCGGTTACTATTTCAAAAGTAATCGGTAAGATTTTTATTTCCAACATATTCATCGTTTACTATTTCAAAAGTAATCAGCATGATTTATTTTCAACACATTCGTCGGTTACTATTTCAAAAGTAATCGGCAAGATTTTTATTTTCAGCATATTGGTCGGTGACTATTTCAAAAGAAATCGGCAAGATTTTTATTTTCAGCATATTTGTCGGTTACTTTTTCAAAAGTAATCGGCAAGAATTTTATTTTCAGCATATTTGTCGGTTACTATTTTAAAAGTAATCGACAAGATTTTTATTTTCAACATATTCGTCGGTTACTATTTCAAAAGTAATCGGCAAGACTTTATTTTCAGCATATTCGTTGTTACTATTTCAAAAGTAATCGGTAAGATTTTTATTTTCAACATATTCGTCGCTTACTATTTCAAAAGTAATCGGCATGATTTATTTTCAGCACATTCGTCGGTTACTATTTCAAAAGTAATCGGCAAGATTTTTATTTTCAGCATATTCGTCGGTGACTATTTCAAAAGTAATCGGCATGATTTATTTTCAGCACATTCGTCAGGTTACTATTTCAAAAGTAATCGGCAAGACTTTTATTTTCAGCACATTTGTCGGTTACTATTTCAATAGTAATTGGCATGATTTATTTTCAGCACATTTGTCGGTTACTATTTCAAAAGTAATCGGCAAGATTTTTATTTTCAGCATATTCGTCGGTGACTATTTCAAAAGTAATCGGCATGATTTATTTTCAGCACATTCGTCGGTTACTATTTCAAAAGTAATCGGCAAGACTTTATATTCAACACATTCGTCGGTTACTATTTCAAAAGTAATCGGTAAGATTTTTATTTCCAACATATTCATCGTTTACTATTTCAAAAGTAATCAGCATGATTTATTTTCAACACATTCGTCGGTTACTATTTCAAAAGTAATCGGCAAGATTTTTATTTTCAGCATATTGGTCGGTGACTATTTCAAAAGTAATCGGCAAGATTTTTATTTTCAGCATATTTGTCGGTTACTTTTTCAAAAGTAATCGGCAAGAATTTTATTTTCAGCATATTTGTCGGTTACTATTTTAAAAGTAATCGACAAGATTTTTATTTTCAACATATTCGTCGGTTACTATTTCAAAAGTAATCGGCAAGACTTTATTTTCAGCATATTCGTTGTTACTATTTCAAAAGTAATCGGTAAGATTTTTATTTTCAACATATTCGTCGCTTACTATTTCAAAAGTAATCGGCATGATTTATTTTCAGCACATTCGTCGGTTACTATTTCAAAAGTAATCGGCAAGATTTATTTTCAGCACATATTCGTCGGTTACTATTTCAAAAGTTATCGGCAAGACTTTATTTTAAGCACATTCGTTGGTTACTATTTCAAAAGTAATCGGTAAGATTTTTATTTTCAACATATTCGTCACTTACTATTTCCAAAGTAATCGGCATGATTTATTTTCAGCACATTCGTCGGTTACTATTTCAAAAGTAATCGGCAAGATTTATTTTCAGTATATTCGTTGGTTACTATTTTAAAAGTAATCGGTAAGATTTTTATTTTCAACATGTTCGTCGCTTACTATTTCGAAAGTAATCGGCATGATTTATTTTCAACACATTCGTCGGTTACTATTTCAAAAGTAATCGGCAAGATTTTTATTTTCAGCATATTCGTCGGTGACTATTTCAAAAGTAATCGGCATGATTTATTTTAAGCACATTCGTCAGGTTACTATTTCAAAAGTAATCGGCAAGACTTTTATTTTCAGCACATTTGTCGGTTACTATTTCAATAGTAATTGGCATGATTTATTTTCAGCACATTTGTCGGTTACTATTTCAAAAGTAATCGGCAAGATTTTTATTTTCAGCATATTCGCCGGTGACTATTTCAAAAGTAATCGGCATGATTTATTTTCAGCACATTCGTCAGGTTACTATTTCAAAAGTAATCGGCAAGACTTTTATTTTCAGCACATTTGTCGGTTACTATTTCAATAGTAATTGGCATGATTTATTTTCAGCACATTTGTCGGTTACTATTTCAAAAGTAATCGGCAAGACTTTATATTCAACACATTCGTCGGTTACTATTTCAAAAGTAATCGGCATGATCTATTTTCTGCACATTCGTCGGTTACTATTTCAAAAGTAAACAGCAAAATTTTTATTTTTAGCATATTTGTCTGTTACTATTTTAGAATTAATCGGCAAGACTATATTTTCAGCACATTCGTCGGTTACTATTTCAAAAGTAATCGGCAAGACTTTATTTTCAGCACATTCGTCGGTTACTATTTCAATAGTAATCGGCAAGATTTTTATTTTCAGCATGTACGTCGGTTACTATTTCAAAAGTAATCGGCAAGATTTTTATTTTCAGCATATTTGACGGTTACTATTTCAAAAGTAATCGGTAAGATTTTTATTTCCAACATATTCATCGTTTACTATTTCAAAAGTAATCAGCATGATTTATTTTCAACACATTCGTCGGTTACTATTTCAAAAGTAATCGGCAAGATTTTTATTTTCAGCATATTGGTCGGTGACTATTTCAAAAGTAATCGGCAAGATTTTTATTTTCAGCATATTTGTCGGTTACTTTTTCAAAAGTAATCGGCAAGAATTTTATTTTCAGCATATTTGTCGGTTACTATTTTAAAAGTAATCGACAAGATTTTTATTTTCAACATATTCGTCGGTTACTATTTCAAAAGTAATCGGCAAGACTTTATTTTCAGCATATTCGTTGTTACTATTTCAAAAGTAATCGGTAAGATTTTTATTTTCAACATATTCGTCGCTTACTATTTCAAAAGTAATCGGCATGATTTATTTTCAGCACATTCGTCGGTTACTATTTCAAAAGTAATCGGCAAGATTTATTTTCAGCACATATTCGTCGGTTACTATTTCAAAAGTTATCGGCAAGACTTTATTTTAAGCACATTCGTTGGTTACTATTTCAAAAGTAATCGGTAAGATTTTTATTTTCAACATATTCGTCACTTACTATTTCCAAAGTAATCGGCATGATTTATTTTCAGCACATTCGTCGGTTACTATTTCAAAAGTAATCGGCAAGATTTATTTTCAGTATATTCGTTGGTTACTATTTTAAAAGTAATCGGTAAGATTTTTATTTTCAACATGATCGTCGCTTACTATTTCGAAAGTAATCGGCATGATTTATTTTCAGCACATTCGTCGGTTACTATTTCAAAAGTAATCGGCAAGATTTTTATTTTCAGCATATTCGTCGGTGACTATTTCAAAAGTAATCGGCATGATTTATTTTCAGCACATTCGTCAGGTTACTATTTCAAAAGTAATCGGCAAGACTTTTATTTTCAGCACATTTGTCGGTTACTATTTCAATAGTAATTGGCATGATTTATTTTCAGCACATTTGTCGGTTACTATTTCAAAAGTAATCGGCAAGATTTTTATTTTCAGCATATTCGCCGGTGACTATTTCAAAAGTAATCGGCATGATTTATTTTCAGCACATTCGTCAGGTTACTATTTCAAAAGTAATCGGCAAGACTTTTATTTTCAGCACATTTGTCGGTTACTATTTCAATAGTAATTGGCATGATTTATTTTCAGCACATTTGTCGGTTACTATTTCAAAAGTAATCGGCAAGACTTTATATTCAACACATTCGTCGGTTACTATTTCAAAAGTAATCGGCATGATCTATTTTCTGCACATTCGTCGGTTACTATTTCAAAAGTAAACAGCAAAATTTTTATTTTTAGCATATTTGTCTGTTACTATTTTAGAATTAATCGGCAAGACTATATTTTCAGCACATTCGTCGGTTACTATTTCAAAAGTAATCGGCAAGACTTTATTTTCAGCACATTCGTCGGTTACTATTTCAATAGTAATCGGCAAGATTTTTATTTTCAGCATGTACGTCGGTTACTATTTCAAAAGTAATCGGCAAGATTTTTATTTTCAGCATATTTGACGGTTACTATTTCAAAAGTAATCGGTAAGATTTTTATTTCCAACATATTCATCGTTTACTATTTCAAAAGTAATCAGCATGATTTATTTTCAACACATTCGTCGGTTACTATTTCAAAAGTAATCGGCAAGATTTTTATTTTCAGCATATTGGTCGGTGACTATTTCAAAAGTAATCGGCAAGATTTTTATTTTCAGCATATTTGTCGGTTACTTTTTCAAAAGTAATCGGAAAGATTTTTATTTTCAGCATATTTGTCGGTTACTATTTTAAAAGTAATCGACAAGATTTTTATTTTCAACATATTCGTCGGTTACTATTTCAAAAGTAATCGGCAAGACTTTATTTTCAGCATATTCGTTGTTACTATTTCAAAAGTAATCGGTAAGATTTTTATTTTCACCATATTCGTCGCTTACTATTTCAAAAGTAATCGGCATGATTTATTTTCAGCACATTCGTCGGTTACTATTTCAAAAGTAATCGGCAAGATTTATTTTCAGTATATTCGTTGGTTACTATTTTAAAAGTAATCGGTAAGATTTTTATTTTCAACATGTTCGTCGCTTACTATTTCAAAAGTAATCGGCTAGATTTTTATTTTCAGCATATTCGTCGGTGACTATTTCAAAAGTAATCGGCATGATTTATTTTCAGCACATTCGTCAGGTTACTATTTCAAAAGTAATCGGCAAGACTTTTATTTTCAGCACATTTGTCGGTTACTATTTCAATAGTAATTGGCATGATTTATTTTCAGCACATTTGTCGGTTACTATTTCAAAAGTAATCGGCAAGATTTTTATTTTCAGCACATATTCGTCGGTTACTATTTCAAAAGTTATCGGCAAGACTTTATTTTAAGCACATTCGTTGGTTACTATTTCAAAAGTAATCGGTAAGATTTTTATTTTCAACATATTCGTCACTTACTATTTCAAAAGTAATCGGCTTGATTTATTTTCAGCACATTCGTCGGTTACTATTTCAAAAGTAATCGGCAAGATTTATTTTCAGTATATTCGTTGGTTACTATTTTAAAAGTAATCGGTAAGATTTTTATTTTCAACATGTTCGTCGCTTACTATTTCGAAAGTAATCGGCATGATTTATTTTCAGCACATTCGTCGGTTACTATTTCAAAAGTAATCGGCAAGATTTTTATTTTCAGCATATTCGTCGGTGACTATTTCAAAAGTAATCGGCATGATTTATTTTCAGCACATTCGTCAGGTTACTATTTCAAAAGTAATCGGCAAGACTTTTATTTTCAGCACATTTGTCGGTTACTATTTCAATAGTAATTGGCATGATTTATTTTCAGCACATTTGTCGGTTACTATTTCAAAAGTAATCGGCAAGATTTTTATTTTCAGCACATATTCGTCGGTTACTATTTCAAAAGTTATCGGCAAGACTTTATTTTAAGCACATTCGTTGGTTACTATTTCAAAAGTAATCGGTAAGATTTTTATTTTCAACATATTCGTCACTTACTATTTCCAAAGTAATCGGCTTGATTTATTTTCAGCACATTCGTCGGTTACTATTTCAAAAGTAATCGGCAAGATTTATTTTCAGTATATTCGTTGGTTACTATTTTAAAAGTAATCGGTAAGATTTTTATTTTCAACATGTTCGTCGCTTACTATTTCGAAAGTAATCGGCATGATTTATTTTCAGCACATTCGTCGGTTACTATTTCAAAAGTAATCGGCAAGATTTTTATTTTCAGCATATTCGTCGGTGACTATTTCAAAAGTAATCGGCATGATTTATTTTCAGCACATTCGTCAGGTTACTATTTCAAAAGTAATCGGCAAGACTTTTGTTTTCAGCACATTTGTCGGTTACTATTTCAATAGTAATTGGCATGATTTATTTTCAGCACATTTGTCGGTTACTATTTCAAAAGTAATCGGCAAGATTTTTATTTTCAGCATATTCGCCGGTGACTATTTCAAAAGTAATCGGCATGATTTATTTTCAGCACATTCGTCAGGTTACTATTTCAAAAGTAATCGGCAAGACTTTTATTTTCAGCACATTTGTCGGTTACTATTTCAATAGTAAGTGGCATGATTTATTTTCAGCACATTTGTCGGTTACTATTTCAAAAGTAATCGGCAAGACTTTATATTCAACACATTCGTCGGTTACTATTTCAAAAGTAATCGGCATGATCTATTTTCTGCACATTCGTCGGTTACTATTTCAAAAGTAAACAGCAAAATTTTTATTTTTAGCATATTTGTCTGTTACTATTTTAGAATTAATCGGCAAGACTATATTTTCAGCACATTCGTCGGTTACTATTTCAAAAGTAATCGGCAAGACTTTATTTTCAGCACATTCGTCGGTTACTATTTCAATAGTAATCGGCAAGATTTTTATTTTCAGCATGTACGTCGGTTACTATTTCAAAAGTAATCGGCAAGATTTTTATTTTCAGCATATTTGTTGGTTACTATTTCAAAAGTAATCGGTAAGATTTTTATTTCCAACATATTCATCGTTTACTATTTCAAAAGTAATCAGCATGATTTATTTTCAACACATTCGTCGGTTACTATTTCAAAAGTAATCGGCAAGATTTTTATTTTCAGCATATTGGTCGGTGACTATTTCAAAAGTAATCGGCAAGATTTTTATTTTCAGCATATTTGTCGGTTACTTTTTCAAAAGTAATCGGCAAGATTTTTATTTTCAGCATATTTGTCGGTTACTATTTTAAAAGTAATCGACAAGATTTTTATTTTCAACATATTCGTCGGTTACTATTTCAAAAGTAATCGGCAAGACTTTATTTTCAGCATATTCGTTGTTACTATTTCAAAAGTAATCGATAAGATTTTTATTTTCACCATATTCGTCGCTTACTATTTCAAAAGTAATCGGCATGATTTATTTTCAGCACATTCGTCGGTTACTATTTCAAAAGTAATCGGCAAGATTTATTTTCAGTATATTCGTTGGTTACTATTTTAAAAGTAATCGGTAAGATTTTTATTTTCAACATGTTCGTCGCTTACTATTTCGAAAGTAATCGGCATGATTTATTTTCAGCACATTCGTCGGTTACTATTTCAAAAGTAATCGGCAAGATTTTTATTTTCAGCATATTCGTCGGTGACTATTTCAAAAGTAATCGGCATGATTTATTTTCAGCACATTCGTCAGGTTACTATTTCAAAAGTAATCGGCAAGACTTTTATTTTCAGCACATTTGTCGGTTACTATTTCAATAGTAATTGGCATGATTTATTTTCAGCACATTTGTCGGTTACTATTTCAAAAGTAATCGGCAAGATTTTTATTTTCAGCACATATTCGTCGGTTACTATTTCAAAAGTTATCGGCAAGACTTTATTTTAAGCACATTCGTTGGTTACTATTTCAAAAGTAATCGGTAAGATTTTTATTTTCAACATATTCGTCACTTACTATTTCCAAAGTAATCGGCTTGATTTATTTTCAGCACATTCGTCGGTTACTATTTCAAAAGTAATCGGCAAGATTTATTTTCAGTATATTCGTTGGTTACTATTTTAAAAGTAATCGGTAAGATTTTTATTTTCAACATGTTCGTCGCTTACTATTTCGAAAGTAATCGGCATGATTTATTTTCAGCACATTCGTCGGTTACTATTTCAAAAGTAATCGGCAAGATTTTTATTTTCAGCATATTCGTCGGTGACTATTTCAAAAGTAATCGGCATGATTTATTTTCAGCACATTCGTCAGGTTACTATTTAAAAAGTAATCGGCAAGACTTTTGTTTTCAGCACATTTGTCGGTTACTATTTCAATAGTAATTGGCATGATTTATTTTCAGCACATTTGTCGGTTACTATTTCAAAAGTAATCGGTAAGATTTTTATTTTCAACATGTTCGTCGCTTACTATTTCGAAAGTAATCGGCATGATTTATTTTCAGCACATTCGTCGGTTACTATTTCAAAAGTAATCGGCAAGATTTTTATTTTCAGCATATTCGTCGGTGACTATTTCAAAAGTAATCGGCATGATTTATTTTCAGCACATTCGTCAGGTTACTATTTCAAAAGTAATCGGCAAGACTTTTATTTTCAGCACATTTGTCGGTTACTATTTCAATAGTAAGTGGCATGATTTATTTTCAGCACATTTGTCGGTTACTATTTCAAAAGTAATCGGCAAGACTTTATATTCAACACATTCGTTGGTTACTATTTCAAAAGTAATCGGCATGATCTATTTTCTGCACATTCGTCGGTTACTATTTCAAAAGTAAACAGCAAAATTTTTATTTTTAGCATATTTGTCTGTTACTATTTTAGAATTAATCGGCAAGACTATATTTTCAGCACATTCGTCGGTTACTATTTCAAAAGTAATCGGCAAGAATTTATTTTCAGCACATTCGTCGGTTACTATTTCAATAGTAATCGGCAAGATTTTTATTTTCAGCATGTACGTCGGTTACTATTTCAAAAGTAATCGGCAAGATTTTTATTTTCAGCATATTTGTTGGTTACTATTTCAAAAGTAATCGGTAAGATTTTTATTTCCAACATATTCATCGTTTACGATTTCAAAAGTAATCAGCATGATTTATTTTCAACACATTCGTCGGTTACTATTTCAAAAGTAATCGGCAAGATTTTTATTTTCAGCATATTGGTCGGTGACTATTTCAAAAGTAATCGGCAAGATTTTTATTTTCAGCATATTTGTCGGTTACTTTTTCAAAAGTAATCGGCAAGATTTTTATTTTCAGCATATTTGTCGGTTACTATTTTAAAAGTAATCGACAAGACTTTATTTTCAGCATATTCGTTGTTACTATTTAAAAAGTAATCGGTAAGATTTTTATTTTCACCATATTCGTCGCTTACTATTTCAAAAGTAATCGGCATGATTTATTTTCAGCACATTCGTCGGTTACTATTTCAAAAGTAATCGGCAAGATTTATTTTCAGTATATTCGTTGGTTACTATTTTAAAAGTAATCGGTAAGATTTTTATTTTCAACCTGTTCGTCGCTTACTATTTCGAAAGTAGTCGGCATGATTTATTTTCAGCACATTCGTCGGTTACTATTTCAAAAGTAATCGGCAAGATTTTTATTTTCAGCATATTCGTCGGTGACTATTTCAAAAGTAATCGGCATGATTTATTTTCAGCACATTCGTCCGGTTACTATTTCAAAAGTAATCGGCAAGACTTTTATTTTCAGCACATTTGTCGGTTACTATTTCAATAGTAATTGGCATGATTTATTTTCAGCACATTTGTCGGTTACTATTTCAAAAGTAATCGGCAAGATTTTTATTTTCAGCACATATTCGTCGGTTACTATTTCAAAAGTTATCGGCAAGACTTTATTTTAAGCACATTCGTTGGTTACTATTTCAAAAGTAATCGGTAAGATTTTTATTTTCAACATATTCGTCACTTACTATTTCCAAAGTAATCGGCTTGATTTATTTTCAGCACATTCGTCGGTTACTATTTCAAAAGTAATCGGCAAGATTTATTTTCAGTATATTCGTTGGTTACTATTTTAAAAGTAATCGGTAAGATTTTTATTTTCAACATGTTCGTCGCTTACTATTTCGAAAGTAATCGGCATGATTTATTTTCAGCACATTCGTCGGTTACTATTTCAAAAGTAATCGGCAAGATTTTTATTTTCAGCATATTCGTCGGTGACTATTTCAAAAGTAATCGGCATGATTTATTTTCAGCACATTCGTCAGGTTACTATTTCAAAAGTAATCGGCAAGACTTTTATTTTCAGCACATTTGTCGGTTACTATTTCAATAGTAAGTGGCATGATTTATTTTCAGCACATTTGTCGGTTACTATTTCAAAAGTAATCGGCAAGACTTTATATTCAACACATTCGTTGGTTACTATTTCAAAAGTAATCGGCATGATCTATTTTCTGCACATTCGTCGGTTACTATTTCAAAAGTAAACAGCAAAATTTTTATTTTTAGCATATTTGTCTGTTACTATTTTAGAATTAATCGGCAAGACTATATTTTCAGCACATTCGTCGGTTACTATTTCAAAAGTAATCGGCAAGAATTTATTTTCAGCACATTCGTCGGTTACTATTTCAATAGTAATCGGCAAGATTTTTATTTTCAGCATGTACGTCGGTTACTATTTCAAAAGTAATCGGCAAGATTTTTATTTTCAGCATATTTGTTGGTTACTATTTCAAAAGTAATCGGTAAGATTTTTATTTCCAACATATTCATCGTTTACGATTTCAAAAGTAATCAGCATGATTTATTTTCAACACATTCGTCGGTTACTATTTCAAAAGTAATCGGCAAGATTTTTATTTTCAGCATATTGGTCGGTGACTATTTCAAAAGTAATCGGCAAGATTTTTATTTTCAGCATATTTGTCGGTTACTTTTTCAAAAGTAATCGGCAAGATTTTTATTTTCAGCATATTTGTCGGTTACTATTTTAAAAGTAATCGACAAGACTTTATTTTCAGCATATTCGTTGTTACTATTTAAAAAGTAATCGGTAAGATTTTTATTTTCACCATATTCGTCGCTTACTATTTCAAAAGTAATCGGCATGATTTATTTTCAGCACATTCGTCGGTTACTATTTCAAAAGTAATCGGCAAGATTTATTTTCAGTATATTCGTTGGTTACTATTTTAAAAGTAATCGGTAAGATTTTTATTTTCAACCTGTTCGTCGCTTACTATTTCGAAAGTAGTCGGCATGATTTATTTTCAGCACATTCGTCGGTTACTATTTCAAAAGTAATCGGCAAGATTTTTATTTTCAGCATATTCGTCGGTGACTATTTCAAAAGTAATCGGCATGATTTATTTTCAGCACATTCGTCCGGTTACTATTTCAAAAGTAATCGGCAAGACTTTTATTTTCAGCACATTTGTCGGTTACTATTTCAATAGTAATTGGCATGATTTATTTTCAGCACATTTGTCGGTTACTATTTCAAAAGTAATCGGCAAGATTTTTATTTTCAGCACATATTCGTCGGTTACTATTTCAAAAGTTATCGGCAAGACTTTATTTTAAGCACATTCGTTGGTTACTATTTCAAAAGTAATCGGTAAGATTTTTATTTTCAACATATTCGTCACTTACTATTTCCAAAGTAATCGGCTTGATTTATTTTCAGCACATTCGTCGGTTACTATTTCAAAAGTAATCGGCAAGATTTATTTTCAGTATATTCGTTGGTTACTATTTTAAAAGTAATCGGTAAGATTTTTATTTTCAACATGTTCGTCGCTTACTATTTCGAAAGTAATCGGCATGATTTATTTTCAGCACATTCGTCGGTTACTATTTCAAAAGTAATCGGCAAGATTTTTATTTTCAGCATATTCGTCGGTGACTATTTCAAAAGTAATCGGCATGATTTATTTTCAGCACATTCGTCAGGTTACTATTTCAAAAGTAATCGGCAAGACTTTTGTTTTCAGCACATTTGTCGGTTACTATTTCAATAGTAATTGGCATGATTTATTTTCGGCACATTTGTCGGTTACTATTTCAAAAGTAATCGGCAAGATTTTTATTTTCAGCATATTCGCCGGTGACTATTTCAAAAGTAATCGGCATGATTTATTTTCAGCACATTCGTCAGGTTACTATTTCAAAAGTAACCGGCAAGACTTTTATTTTCAGCACATTTGTCGGTTACTATTTCAATAGTAAGTGGCATGATTTATTTTCAGCACATTTGTCGGTTACTATTTCAAAAGTAATCGGCAAGACTTTATATTCAACACATTCGTCGGTTACTATTTCAAAAGTAATCGGCATGATCTATTTTCTGCACATTCGTCGGTTACTATTTCAAAAGTAAACAGCAAAATTTTTATTTTTAGCATATTTGTCTGTTACTATTTTAGAATTAATCGGCAAGACTATATTTTCAGCACATTCGTCGGTTACTATTTCAAAAGTAATCGGCAAGACTTTATTTTCAGCACATTCGTCGGTTACTATTTCAATAGTAATCGGCAAGATTTTTATTTTCAGCATGTACGTCGGTTACTATTTCAAAAGTAATCGGCAAGATTTTTATTTTCAGCATATTTGTTGGTTACTATTTCAAAAGTAATCGGTAAGATTTTTATTTCCAACATATTCATCGTTTACTATTTCAAAAGTAATCAGCATGATTTATTTTCAACACATTCGTCGGTTACTATTTCAAAAGTAATCGGCAAGAATTTTATTTTCAGCATATTGGTCGGTGACATTTTCAAAAGTAATCGGCAAGATTTTTATTTTCAGCATATTTGTCGGTTACTTTTTCAAAAGTAATCGGCAAGATTTTTATTTTCAGCATATTTGTCGGTTACTATTTTAAAAGTAATCGACAAGATTTTTATTTTCAGCACATATTCGTCGGTTACTATTTCAAAAGTAATCGGCAAGACTTTATTTTCAGCATATTCGTTGTTACTATTTCAAAAGTAATCGGTAAGATTTTTATTTTCACCATATTCGTCGCTTACTATTTCAAAAGTAATCGGCATGATTTATTTTCAGCACATTCGTCGGTTACTATTTCAAAAGTAATCGGCAAGATTTATTTTCAGTATATTCGTTGGTTACTATTTTAAAAGTAATCGGTAAGATTTTTATTTTCAACATGTTCGTCGCTTACTATTTCGAAAGTAATCGGCATGATTTATTTTCAGCACATTCGTCGGTTACTATTTCAAAAGTAATCGGCAAGATTTTTATTTTTAGCATATTCGTCGGTGACTATTTCAAAAGTAATCGGCATGATTTATTTTCAGCACATTCGTCAGGTTACTATTTCAAAAGTAATCGGCAAGACTTTTATTTTCAGCACATTTGTCGGTTACTATTTCAATACTAATTGGCATGATTTATTTTCAGCACATTTGTCGGTTACTATTTCAAAAGTAGTCGGCAAGATTTTTATTTTCAGCACATATTCGTCGGTTACTATTTCAAAAATTATCGGCAAGACTTTATTTTAAGCACATTCGTTGGTTACTATTTCAAAAGTAATCGGTAAGATTTTTATTTTCAACATATTCGTCACTTACTATTTCCAAAGTAATCGGCTTGATTTATTTTCAGCACATTCGTCGGTTACTATTTCAAAAGTAATCGGCAAGATTTATTTTCAGTATATTCGTTGGTTACTATTTTAAAAGTAATCGGTAAGATTTTTATTTTCAACATGTTCGTCGCTTACTATTTCGAAAGTAATCGGCATGATTTATTTTCAGCACATTCGTCGGTTACTATTTCAAAAGTAATCGGCAAGATTTTTATTTTCAGCATATTCGTCGGTGACTATTTCAAAAGTAATCGGCATGATTTATTTTCAGCACATTCGTCAGGTTACTATTTCAAAAGTAATCGGCAAGACTTTTATTTTCAGCACATTTGTCGGTTACTATTTCAATAGTAATTGGCATGATTTATTTTCAGCACATTTGTCGGTTACTATTTCAAAAGTAATCGGCAAGATTTTTATTTTCAGCATATTCGCCGGTGACTATTTCAAAAGTAATCGGTATGATTTATTTTCAGCACATTCGTCAGGTTACTATTTCAAAAGTAATCGGCAAGACTTTTATTTTCAGCACATTTGTCGGTTACTATTTCAATAGTAATTGGCATGATTTATTTTCAGCACATTTGTCGGTTACTATTTCAAAAGTAATCGGCAAGACTTTATATTCAACACATTCGTCGGTTACTATTTCAAAAGTAATCGGCATGATCTATTTTCTGCACATTCGTCGGTTACTATTTCAAAAGTAAACAGCAAAATTTTTATTTTTAGCATATTTGTCTGTTACTATTTTAGAATTAATCGGCAAGACTATATTTTCAGCACATTCGTCGGTTACTATTTCAAAAGTAATCGGCAAGACTTTATTTTCAGCACATTCGTCGGTTACTATTTCAATAGTAATCGGCAAGATTTTTATTTTCAGCATGTACGTCGGTTACTATTTCAAAAGTAATCGGCAAGATTTTTATTTTCAGCATATTTGACGGTTACTATTTCAAAAGTAATCGGTAAGATTTTTATTTCCAACATATTCATCGTTTACTATTTCAAAAGTAATCAGCATGATTTATTTTCAACACATTCGTCGGTTACTATTTCAAAAGTAATCGGCAAGATTTTTATTTTCAGCATATTGGTCGGTGACTATTTCAAAAGTAATCGGCAAGATTTTTATTTTCAGCATATTTGTCGGTTACTTTTTCAAAAGTAATCGGCAAGAATTTTATTTTCAGCATATTTGTCGGTTACTATTTTAAAAGTAATCGACAAGATTTTTATTTTCAACATATTCGTCGGTTACTATTTCAAAAGTAATCGGCAAGACTTTATTTTCAGCATATTCGTTGTTACTATTTCAAAAGTAATCGGTAAGATTTTTATTTTCAACATATTCGTCGCTTACTATTTCAAAAGTAATCGGCATGATTTATTTTCAGCACATTCGTCGGTTACTATTTCAAAAGTAATCGGCAAGATTTTTATTTTCAGCATATTCGTCGGTGACTATTTCAAAAGTAATCGGCATGATTTATTTTCAGCACATTCGTCAGGTTACTATTTCAAAAGTAATCGGCAAGACTTTTGTTTTCAGCACATTTGTCGGTTACTATTTCAATAGTAATTGGCATGATTTATTTTCAGCACATTTGTCGGTTACTATTTCAAAAGTAATCGGCAAGATTTTTATTTTCAGCATATTCACCGGTGAATATTTCAAAAGTAATCGGCATGATTTATTTTCAGCACATTCGTCAGGTTACTATTTCAAAAGTAATCGGCAAGACTTTTATTTTCAGCACATTTGTCGGTTACTATTTCAATAGTAAGTGGCATGATTTATTTTCAGCACATTTGTCGGTTACTATTTCAAAAGTAACCGGCAAGACTTTATTTTCAGCACATTCGTCGGTTACTATTTCAATAGTAATCGACAAGATTTTTATTTTCAGCATGTACGTCGGTTACTATTTCAAAAGTAATCGGCAAGATTTTTATTTTCAGCATATTTGTTGGTTACTATTTCAAAAGTAATCGGTAAGATTTTTATTTCCAACATATTCATCGTTTACTATTTCAAAAGTAATCAGCATGATTTATTTTCAACACATTCGTCGGTTACTATTTCAAAAGTAATCGGCAAGATTTTTATTTTCAGCATATTGGTCGGTGACTATTTCAAAAGTAATCGGCAAGATTTTTATTTTCAGCATATTTGTCGGTTACTTTTTCAAAAGTAATCGGCAAGATTTTTATTTTCAGCATATTTGTCGGTTACTATTTTAAAAGTAATCGACAAGATTTTTATTTTCAACATATTCGTCGGTTACTATTTCAAAAGTAATCGGCAAGACTTTATTTTCAGCATATTCGTTGTTACTATTTCAAAAGTAATCGGTAAGATTTTTATTTTCAACATATTCGTCGCTTACTATTTCAAAAGTAATCGGCATGATTTATTTTCAGCACATTCGTCGGTTACTATTTCAAAAGTAATCGGCAAGATTTATTTTCAGCACATATTCGTCGGTTACTATTTCAAAAGTTATCGGCAAGACTTTATTTTAAGCACATTCGTTGGTTACTATTTCAAAAGTAATCGGTAAGATTTTTATTTTCAACATATTCGTCACTTACTATTTCCAAAGTAATCGGCATGATTTATTTTCAGCACATTCGTCGGTTACTATTTCAAAAGTAATCGGCAAGATTTATTTTCAGTATATTCGTTGGTTACTATTTTAAAAGTAATCGGTAAGATTTTTATTTTCAACATGTTCGTCGCTTACTATTTCGAAAGTAATCGGCATGATTTATTTTCAGCACATTCGTCGGTTACTATTTCAAAAGTAATCGGCAAGATTTTTATTTTCAGCATATTCGTCGGTGACTATTTCAATAGTAGTCGTCATGATTTATTTTCAGCACATTCGCCAGGTTACTATTTCAAAAGTAATCGGCAAGACTTTTATTTTCAGCACATTTGTCGGTTACTATTTCAATAGTAATTGGCATGATTTATTTTCAGCACATTTGTCGGTTACTATTTCAAAAGTAATCGGCAAGATTTTTATTTTCAGCATATTCGTCGGTGACTATTTCAAAAGTAATCGGCATGATTTATTTTCAGCACATTCGTCAGGTTACTATTTCAAAAGTAATCGGCAAGACTTTTATTTTCAGCACATTTGTCGGTTACTATTTCAATAGTAATTGGCATGATTTATTTTCAGCACATTTGTCAGTTACTATTTCAAAAGTAATCGGCAAGACTTTATATTCAACACATTCGTCGGTTACTATTTCAAAAGTAATCGGCATGATCTATTTTCTGCACATTCGTCGGTTACTATTTCAAAAGTAATCAGCAAAATTTTTATTTTTAGCATATTTGTCTGTTACTATTTTAGAATTAATCGGCAAGACTATATTTTCAGCACATTCGTCGGTTACTATTTCAAAAGTAATCGGCAAGACTTTATTTTCAGCACATTCGTCGGTTACTATTTCAATAGTAATCGGCAAGATTTTTATTTTCAGCATGTACGTCGGTTACTATTTCAAAAGTAATCGGCAAGATTTTTATTTTCAGCATATTTGTCGGTTACTATTTCAAAAGTAATCGGTAAGATTTTTATTTTCAACATATTCGTCACTTACTATTTCCAAAGTAATCGGCATGATTTATTTTCATCACATTCATCGGTTACTATTTCAAAAGTAATCGGCAAGATTTATTTTCAGTATATTCGTTGGTTACTATTTTAAAAGTAATCGGTAAGATTTTTATTTTCAACATGTTCGTCGCTTACTATTTCGAAAGTAATCGGCAAGATTTATTTTCAGCACATTCGTCGGTTACTATTTCAAAAGTAATCGGCAAGATTTTTATTTTCAGCATATTCGTCGGTGACTATTTCAATAGTAATCGGCATGATTTATTTTCAGCACATTCGTCAGGTTACTATTTCAAAAGTAGTCGGCAAGACTTTTATTTTCAGCACATTTGTCGGTTACTATTTCAATAGTAATTGGCATGATTTATTTTCAGCACATTTGTCGGTTACTATTTCAAAAGTAATCGGCAAGATTTTTATTTTCAGCATATTCGTCGGTGACTATTTCAAAAGTAATCGGCATGATTTATTTTCAGCACATTCGTCAGGTTACTATTTCAAAAGTAATCGGCAAGACTTTTATTTTCAGCACATTTGTCGGTTACTATTTCAATAGTAATTGGCATGATTTATTTTCAGCACATTTGTCGGTTACTATTTCAAAAGTAATCGGCAAGACTTTATATTCAACACATTCGTCGGTTACTATTTCAAAAGTAATCGGCATGATCTATTGTCTGCACATTCGTCGGTTACTATTTCAAAAGTAATTAGCAAAATTTTTATTTTTAGCATATTTGTCTGTTACTGTTTTAGAATTAATCGGCAAGACTATATTTTCACCACATTCGTCGGTTACTATTTCAAAAGTAATCGGCAAGACATTATTTTCAGCACATTCGTCGGTTACTATTTCAAAAGTAATCGGCAAGATTTTTATTTTCAGCATATTCGTCGGTGACTATTTCAATAGTAATCGGCATGATTTATTTTCAGCACATTCGTCAGGTTACTATTTCAAAAGTAATCGGCAAGACTTTTATTTTCAGCACATTTGTCGGTTACTATTTCAATAGTAATTGGCATGATTTATTTTCAGCACATTTGTCGGTTACTATTTCAAAAGTAATCGGCAAGATTTTTATTTTCAGCATATTCGTCGGTGACTATTTCAAAAGTAATCGGCATGATTTATTTTCAGCACATTCGTCAGGTTACTATTTCAAAAGTAATCGGCAAGACTTTTATTTTCAGCATATTCGTCGGTGACTATTTCAAAAGTAATCGGCATGATTTATTTTCAGCACATTCGTCAGGTTACTATTTCAAAAGTAATCGGCAAGACTTTTATTTTCAGCACATTTGTCGGTTACTATTTCAATAGTAATTGGCATGATTTATTTTCAGCACATTTGTCAGTTACTATTTCAAAAGTAATCGGCAAGACTTTATATTCAACACATTCGTCGGTTACTATTTCAAAAGTAATCGGCATGATCTATTTTCTGCACATTCGTCGGTTACTATTTCAAAAGTAATCAGCAAAATTTTTATTTTTAGCATATTTGTCTGTTACTATTTTAGAATTAATCGGCAAGACTATATTTTCAGCACATTCGTCGGTTACTATTTCAAAAGTAATCGGCAAGACTTTATTTTCAGCACATTCGTCGGTTACTATTTCAATAGTAATCGGCAAGATTTTTATTTTCAGCATGTACGTCGGTTACTATTTCAAAAGTAATCGGCAAGATTTTTATTTTCAGCATATTTGTCGGTTACTATTTCAAAAGTAATCGGTAAGATTTTTATTTTCAACATATTCGTCACTTACTATTTCCAAAGTAATCGGCATGATTTATTTTCATCACATTCATCGGTTACTATTTCAAAAGTAATCGGCAAGATTTATTTTCAGTATATTCGTTGGTTACTATTTTAAAAGTAATCGGTAAGATTTTTATTTTCAACATGTTCGTCGCTTACTATTTCGAAAGTAATCGGCAAGATTTATTTTCAGCACATTCGTCGGTTACTATTTCAAAAGTAATCGGCAAGATTTTTATTTTCAGCATATTCGTCGGTGACTATTTCAATAGTAATCGGCATGATTTATTTTCAGCACATTCGTCAGGTTACTATTTCAAAAGTAGTCGGCAAGACTTTTATTTTCAGCACATTTGTCGGTTACTATTTCAATAGTAATTGGCATGATTTATTTTCAGCACATTTGTCGGTTACTATTTCAAAAGTAATCGGCAAGATTTTTATTTTCAGCATATTCGTCGGTGACTATTTCAAAAGTAATCGGCATGATTTATTTTCAGCACATTCGTCAGGTTACTATTTCAAAAGTAATCGGCAAGACTTTTATTTTCAGCACATTTGTCGGTTACTATTTCAATAGTAATTGGCATGATTTATTTTCAGCACATTTGTCGGTTACTATTTCAAAAGTAATCGGCAAGACTTTATATTCAACACATTCGTCGGTTACTATTTCAAAAGTAATCGGCATGATCTATTGTCTGCACATTCGTCGGTTACTATTTCAAAAGTAATTAGCAAAATTTTTATTTTTAGCATATTTGTCTGTTACTGTTTTAGAATTAATCGGCAAGACTATATTTTCAGCACATTCGTCGGTTACTATTTCAAAAGTAATCGGCAAGACATTATTTTCAGCACATTCGTCGGTTACTATTTCAAAAGTAATCGGCAAGATTTTTATTTTCAGCATATTCGTCGGTGACTATTTCAATAGTAATCGGCATGATTTATTTTCAGCACATTCGTCAGGTTACTATTTCAAAAGTAATCGGCAAGACTTTTATTTTCAGCACATTTGTCGGTTACTATTTCAATAGTAATTGGCATGATTTATTTTCAGCACATTTGTCGGTTACTATTTCAAAAGTAATCGGCAAGATTTTTATTTTCAGCATATTCGTCGGTGACTATTTCAAAAGTAATCGGCATGATTTATTTTCAGCACATTCGTCAGGTTACTATTTCAAAAGTAATCGGCAAGACTTTTATTTTCAGCACATTTGTCGGTTACTATTTCAATAGTAATTGGCATGATTTATTTTCAGCACATTTGTCGGTTACTATTTCAAAAGTAATCGGCAAGACTTTATATTCAACACATTCGTCGGTTACTATTTCAAAAGTAATCGGCATGATCTATTTTCTGCACATTCGTTGGTTACTATTTCAAAAGTAATCAGCAAAATTTTTATTTTTAGCATATTTGTCTGTTACTATTTTAGAATTAATCGGCAAGACTATATTTTCAGCACATTCGTCGGTTACTATTTCAAAAGTAATCGGCAAGACATTATTTTCAGCACATTCGTCGGTTACTATTTCAAAAGTAATCGGCAAGATTTTTATTTTCAGCATATTCGTCGGTGACTATTTCAATAGTGATCGGCATGATTTATTTTCAGCACATTCGTCAGGTTACTATTTCAAAAGTAATCGGCAAGACTTTTATTTTCAGCACATTTGTCGGTTACTATTTCAATAGTAATTGGCATGATTTATTTTCAGCACATTTGTCGGTTACTATTTCAAAAGTAATCGGCAAGATTTTTATTTTCAGCATATTCGTCGGTGACTATTTCAAAAGTAATCGGCATGATTTATTTTCAGCACATTCGTCAGGTTACTATTTCAAAAGTAATCGGCAAGACTTTTATTTTCAGCACATTTGTCGGTTACTATTTCAATAGTAATTGGCATGATTTATTTTCAGCACATTTGTCGGTTACTATTTCAAAAGTAATCGGCAAGACTTTATATTCAACACATTCGTCGGTTACTATTTCAAAAGTAATCGGCATGATCTATTTTCTGCACATTCGTTGGTTACTATTTCAAAAGTAATCAGCAAAATTTTTATTTTTAGCATATTTGTCTGTTACTATTTTAGAATTAATCGGCAAGATTTATTTTCAGCACATTCGTCGGTTACTATTTCAAAAGTAATCGGCAAGATTTTTATTTTCAGCATATTCGTCGGTGACTATTTCAATAGTAATCGGCATGATTTATTTTCAGCACATTCGTCAGGTTACTATTTCAAAAGTAGTCGGCAAGACTTTTATTTTCAGCACATTTGTCGGTTACTATTTCAATAGTAATTGGCATGATTTATTTTCAGCACATTTGTCGGTTACTATTTCAAAAGTAATCGGCAAGATTTTTATTTTCAGCATATTCGTCGGTGACTATTTCAAAAGTAATCGGCATGATTTATTTTCAGCACATTCGTCAGGTTACTATTTCAAAAGTAATCGGCAAGACTTTTATTTTCAGCACATTTGTCGGTTACTATTTCAATAGTAATTGGCATGATTTATTTTCAGCACATTTGTCGGTTACTATTTCAAAAGTAATCGGCAAGACTTTATATTCAACACATTCGTCGGTTACTATTTCAAAAGTAATCGGCATGATCTATTGTCTGCACATTCGTCGGTTACTATTTCAAAAGTAATCAGCAAAATTTTTATTTTTAGCATATTTGTCTGTTACTGTTTTAGAATTAATCGGCAAGACTATATTTTCAGCACATTCGTCGGTTACTATTTCAAAAGTAATCGGCAAGACATTATTTTCAGCACATTCGTCGGTTACTATTTCAAAAGTAATCGGCAAGATTTTTATTTTCAGCATATTCGTCGGTGACTATTTCAATAGTAATCGGCATGATTTATTTTCAGCACATTCGTCAGGTTACTATTTCAAAAGTAATCGGCAAGACTTTTATTTTCAGCACATTTGTCGGTTACTATTTCAATAGTAATTGGCATGATTTATTTTCAGCACATTTGTCGGTTACTATTTCAAAAGTAATCGGCAAGATTTTTATTTTCAGCATATTCGTCGGTGACTATTTCAAAAGTAATCGGCATGATTTATTTTCAGCACATTCGTCAGGTTACTATTTCAAAAGTAATCGGCAAGACTTTTATTTTCAGCACATTTGTCGGTTACTATTTCAATAGTAATTGGCATGATTTATTTTCAGCACATTTGTCGGTTACTATTTCAAAAGTAATCGGCAAGACTTTATATTCAACACATTCGTCGGTTACTATTTCAAAAGTAATCGGCATGATCTATTTTCTGCACATTCGTTGGTTACTATTTCAAAAGTAATCAGCAAAATTTTTATTTTTAGCATATTTGTCTGTTACTATTTTAGAATTAATCGGCAAGACTATATTTTCAGCACATTCGTCGGTTACTATTTCAAAAGTAATCGGCAAGACATTATTTTCAGCACATTCGTCGGTTACTATTTCAAAAGTAATCGGCAAGATTTTTATTTTCAGCATATTCGTCGGTGACTATTTCAATAGTAATCGGCATGATTTATTTTCAGCACATTCGTCAGGTTACTATTTCAAAAGTAATCGGCAAGACTTTTATTTTCAGCACATTTGTCGGTTACTATTTCAATAGTAATTGGCATGATTTATTTTCAGCACATTTGTCGGTTACTATTTCAAAAGTAATCGGCAAGATTTTTATTTTCAGCATATTCGTCGGTGACTATTTCAAAAGTAATCGGCATGATTTATTTTCAGCACATTCGTCAGGTTACTATTTCAAAAGTAATCGGCAAGACTTTTATTTTCAGCACATTTGTCGGTTACTATTTCAATAGTAATTGGCATGATTTATTTTCAGCACATTTGTCGGTTACTATTTCAAAAGTAATCGGCAAGACTTTATATTCAACACATTCGTCGGTTACTATTTCAAAAGTAATCGGCATGATCTATTTTCTGCACATTCGTTGGTTACTATTTCAAAAGTAATCAGCAAAATTTTTATTTTTAGCATATTTGTCTGTTACTATTTTAGAATTAATCGGCAAGACTATATTTTCAGCACATTCGTCGGTTACTATTTCAAAAGTAATCGGCAAGACTTTATTTTCAGCACATTCGTCGGTTACTATTTCAATAGTAATCGGCAAGATTTTTATTTTCAGCATGTACGTCGGTTACTATTTCAAAAGTAATCGGCAAGATTTTTATTTTCAGCATATTTGTCGGTTACTATTTCAAAAGTAATCGGTAAGATTTTTATTTCCAACATATTCATCGTTTACTTTTTCAAAAGTAATCAGCATGATTTATTTTCAACACATTCGTCGGTTACTATTTCAAAAGTAATCGGCAAGATTTTTATTTTCAGCATATTGGTCGGTGACTATTTCAAAAGTAATCGGCAAGATTTTTATTTTCAGCATATTTGTCGGTTACTTTTTCAAAAGTAATCGGCAAGATTTTTATTTTCAGCATATTTGTCGGTTACTATTTTAAAAGTAATCGACAAGATTTTTATTTTCAACATATTCGTCGGTTACTATTTCAAAAGTAATCGGCAAGACTTTATTTTCAGCATATTCGTTGTTACTATTTCAAAAGTAATCGGTAAGATTTTTATTTTCAACATATTCGTCGCTTACTATTTCAAAAGTAATCGGCATGATTTATTTTCAGCACATTCGTCGGTTACTATTTCAAAAGTAATCGGCAAGATTTATTTTCAGCACATATTCGTCGGTTACTATTTCAAAAGTTATCGGCAAGACTTTATTTTAAGCACATTCGTTGGTTACTATTTCAAAAGTAATCGGTAAGATTTTTATTTTCAACATATTCGTCACTTACTATTTCCAAAGTAATCGGCATGATTTATTTTCAGCACATTCGTCGGTTACTATTTCAAAAGTAATCGGCAAGATTTATTTTCAGTATATTCGTTGGTTACTATTTTAAAAGTAATCGGTAAGATTTTTATTTTCAACATGTTCGTCGCTTACTATTTCGAAAGTAATCGGCATGATTTATTTTCAGCACATTCGTCGGTTACTATTTCAAAAGTAATCGGCAAGATTTTTATTTTCAGCATATTCGTCGGTGACTATTTCAAAAGTAATCGGCATGATTTATTTTCAGCACATTCGTCAGGTTACTATTTCAAAAGTAATCGGCAAGACTTTTATTTTCAGCACATTTGTCGGTTACTATTTCAATAGTAATTGGCATGATTTATTTTCAGCACATTTGTCGGTTACTATTTCAAAAGTAATCGGCAAGATTTTTATTTTCAGCATATTCGCCGGTGACTATTTCAAAAGTAATCGGTATGATTTATTTTCAGCACATTCGTCAGGTTACTATTTCAAAAGTAATCGGCAAGACTTTTATTTTCAGCACATTTGTCGGTTACTATTTCAATAGTAATTGGCATGATTTATTTTCAGCACATTTGTCGGTTACTATTTCAAAAGTAATCGGCAAGACTTTATATTCAACACATTCGTCGGTTACTATTTCAAAAGTAATCGGCATGATCTATTGTCTGCACATTCGTCGGTTACTATTTCAAAAGTAATCAGCAAAATTTTTATTTTTAGCATATTTGTCTGTTACTGTTTTAGAATTAATCGGCAAGACTATATTTTCAGCACATTCGTCGGTTACTATTTCAAAAGTAATCGGCAAGACATTATTTTCAGCACATTCGTCGGTTACTATTTCAAAAGTAATCGGCAAGATTTTTATTTTCAGCATATTCGTCGGTGACTATTTCAATAGTAATCGGCATGATTTATTTTCAGCACATTCGTCAGGTTACTATTTCAAAAGTAATCGGCAAGACTTTTATTTTCAGCACATTTGTCGGTTACTATTTCAATAGTAATTGGCATGATTTATTTTCAGCACATTTGTCGGTTACTATTTCAAAAGTAATCGGCAAGATTTTTATTTTCAGCATATTCGTCGGTGACTATTTCAAAAGTAATCGGCATGATTTATTTTCAGCACATTCGTCAGGTTACTATTTCAAAAGTAATCGGCAAGACTTTTATTTTCAGCACATTTGTCGGTTACTATTTCAATAGTAATTGGCATGATTTATTTTCAGCACATTTGTCGGTTACTATTTCAAAAGTAATCGGCAAGACTTTATATTCAACACATTCGTCGGTTACTATTTCAAAAGTAATCGGCATGATCTATTTTCTGCACATTCGTTGGTTACTATTTCAAAAGTAATCAGCAAAATTTTTATTTTTAGCATATTTGTCTGTTACTATTTTAGAATTAATTGGCAAGACTATATTTTCAGCACATTCGTCGGTTACTATTTCAAAAGTAATCGGCAAGACATTATTTTCAGCACATTCGTCGGTTACTATTTCAAAAGTAATCGGCAAGATTTTTATTTTCAGCATATTCGTCGGTGACTATTTCAATAGTAATCGGCATGATTTATTTTCAGCACATTCGTCAGGTTACTATTTCAAAAGTAATCGGCAAGACTTTTATTTTCAGCACATTTGTCGGTTACTATTTCAATAGTAATTGGCATGATTTATTTTCAGCACATTTGTCGGTTACTATTTCAAAAGTAATCGGCAAGATTTTTATTTTCAGCATATTCGTCGGTGACTATTTCAAAAGTAATCGGCATGATTTATTTTCAGCACATTCGTCAGGTTACTATTTCAAAAGTAATCGGCAAGACTTTTATTTTCAGCACATTTGTCGGTTACTATTTCAATAGTAATTGGCATGATTTATTTTCAGCACATTTGTCGGTTACTATTTCAAAAGTAATCGGCAAGACTTTATATTCAACACATTCGTCGGTTACTATTTCAAAAGTAATCGGCATGATCTATTTTCTGCACATTCGTTGGTTACTATTTCAAAAGTAATCAGCAAAATTTTTATTTTTAGCATATTTGTCTGTTACTATTTTAGAATTAATCGGCAAGACTATATTTTCAGCACATTCGTCGGTTACTATTTCAAAAGTAATCGGCAAGACTTTATTTTCAGCACATTCGTCGGTTACTATTTCAATAGTAATCGGCAAGATTTTTATTTTCAGCATGTACGTCGGTTACTATTTCAAAAGTAATCGGCAAGATTTTTATTTTCAGCATATTTGTCGGTTACTATTTCAAAAGTAATCGGTAAGATTTTTATTTCCAACATATTCATCGTTTACTTTTTCAAAAGTAATCAGCATGATTTATTTTCAACACATTCGTCGGTTACTATTTCAAAAGTAATCGGAAAGATTTTTATTTTCAGCATATTGGTCGGTGACTATTTCAAAAGTAATCGGCAAGATTTTTATTTTCAGCATATTTGTCGGTTACTTTTTCAAAAGTAATCGGCAAGATTTTTATTTTCAGCATATTTGTCGGTTACTATTTTAAAAGTAATCGACAAGATTTTTATTTTCAACATATTCGTCGGTTACTATTTCAAAAGTAATCGGCAAGACTTTATTTTCAGCATATTCGTTGTTACTATTTCAAAAGTAATCGGTAAGATTTTTATTTTCAACATATTCGTCGCTTACTATTTCAAAAGTAATCGGCATGATTTATTTTCAGCACATTCGTCGGTTACTATTTCAAAAGTAATCGGCAAGATTTATTTTCAGCACATATTCGTCGGTTACTATTTCAAAAGTTATCGGCAAGACTTTATTTTAAGCACATTCGTTGGTTACTATTTCAAAAGTAATCGGTAAGATTTTTATTTTCAACATATTCGTCACTTACTATTTCCAAAGTAATCGGCATGATTTATTTTCAGCACATTCGTCGGTTACTATTTCAAAAGTAATCGGCAAGATTTATTTTCAGTATATTCGTTGGTTACTATTTTAAAAGTAATCGGTAAGATTTTTATTTTCAACATGTTCGTCGCTTACTATTTCGAAAGTAATCGGCATGATTTATTTTCAGCACATTCGTCGGTTACTATTTCAAAAGTAATCGGCAAGATTTTTATTTTCAGCATATTCGTCGGTGACTATTTCAAAAGTAATCGGCATGATTTATTTTCAGCACATTCGTCAGGTTACTATTTCAAAAGTAATCGGCAAGACTTTTATTTTCAGCACATTTGTCGGTTACTATTTCAATAGTAATTGGCATGATTTATTTTCAGCACATTTGTCGGTTACTATTTCAAAAGTAATCGGCAAGATTTTTATTTTCAGCATATTCGCCGGTGACTATTTCAAAAGTAATCGGTATGATTTATTTTCAGCACATTCGTCAGGTTACTATTTCAAAAGTAATCGGCAAGACTTTTATTTTCAGCACATTTGTCGGTTACTATTTCAATAGTAATTGGCATGATTTATTTTCAGCACATTTGTCGGTTACTATTTCAAAAGTAATCGGCAAGACTTTATATTCAACACATTCGTCGGTTACTATTTCAAAAGTAATCGGCATGATCTATTTTCTGCACATTCGTCGGTTACTATTTCAAAAGTAAACAGCAAAATTTTTATTTTTAGCATATTTGTCTGTTACTATTTTAGAATTAATCGGCAAGACTATATTTTCAGCACATTCGTCGGTTACTATTTCAAAAGTAATCGGCAAGACTTTATTTTCAGCACATTCGTCGGTTACTATTTCAATAGTAATCGGCAAGATTTTTATTTTCAGCATGTACGTCGGTTACTATTTCAAAAGTAATCGGCAAGATTTTTATTTTCAGCATATTTGACGGTTACTATTTCAAAAGTAATCGGTAAGATTTTTATTTCCAACATATTCATCGTTTACTATTTCAAAAGTAATCAGCATGATTTATTTTCAACACATTCGTCGGTTACTATTTCAAAAGTAATCGGCAAGATTTTTATTTTCAGCATATTGGTCGGTGACTATTTCAAAAGTAATCGGCAAGATTTTTATTTTCAGCATATTTGTCGGTTACTTTTTCAAAAGTAATCGGCAAGAATTTTATTTTCAGCATATTTGTCGGTTACTATTTTAAAAGTAATCGACAAGATTTTTATTTTCAACATATTCGTCGGTTACTATTTCAAAAGTAATCGGCAAGACTTTATTTTCAGCATATTCGTTGTTACTATTTCAAAAGTAATCGGTAAGATTTTTATTTTCAACATATTCGTCGCTTACTATTTCAAAAGTAATCGGCATGATTTATTTTCAGCACATTCGTCGGTTACTATTTCAAAAGTAATCGGCAAGATTTATTTTCAGCACATATTCGTCGGTTACTATTTCAAAAGTTATCGGCAAGACTTTATTTTAAGCACATTCGTTGGTTACTATTTCAAAAGTAATCGGTAAGATTTTTATTTTCAACATATTCGTCACTTACTATTTCCAAAGTAATCGGCATGATTTATTTTCAGCACATTCGTCGGTTACTATTTCAAAAGTAATCGGCAAGATTTATTTTCAGTATATTCGTTGGTTACTATTTTAAAAGTAATCGGTAAGATTTTTATTTTCAACATGTTCGTCGCTTACTATTTCGAAAGTAATCGGCATGATTTATTTTCAGCACATTCGTCGGTTACTATTTCAAAAGTAATCGGCAAGATTTTTATTTTCAGCATATTCGTCGGTGACTATTTCAAAAGTAATCGGCATGATTTATTTTCAGCACATTCGTCAGGTTACTATTTCAAAAGTAATCGGCAAGACTTTTATTTTCAGCACATTTGTCGGTTACTATTTCAATAGTAATTGGCATGATTTATTTTCAGCACATTTGTCGGTTACTATTTCAAAAGTAATCGGCAAGATTTTTATTTTCAGCATATTCGCCGGTGACTATTTCAAAAGTAATCGGTATGATTTATTTTCAGCACATTCGTCAGGTTACTATTTCAAAAGTAATCGGCAAGACTTTTATTTTCAGCACATTTGTCGGTTACTATTTCAATAGTAATTGGCATGATTTATTTTCAGCACATTTGTCGGTTACTATTTCAAAAGTAATCGGCAAGACTTTATATTCAACACATTCGTCGGTTACTATTTCAAAAGTAATCGGCATGATCTATTTTCTGCACATTCGTCGGTTACTATTTCAAAAGTAAACAGCAAAATTTTTATTTTTAGCATATTTGTCTGTTACTATTTTAGAATTAATCGGCAAGACTATATTTTCAGCACATTCGTCGGTTACTATTTCA
The DNA here is from genome assembly GCA_958299785.1 of Medicago lupulina. Lineage (NCBI taxonomy): Eukaryota > Viridiplantae > Streptophyta > Magnoliopsida > Fabales > Fabaceae > Medicago > Medicago lupulina. Next base: position 796,570 of record CATQJP010000005.1, read on the forward strand.
AAAGTAATCGGCAAGACTTTATTTTCAGCACATTCGTCGGTTACTATTTCAATAGTAATCGGCAAGATTTTTATTTTCAGCATGTACGTCGGTTACTATTTCAAAAGTAATCGGCAAGATTTTTATTTTCAGCATATTTGACGGTTACTATTTCAAAAGTAATCGGTAAGATTTTTATTTCCAACATATTCATCGTTTACTATTTCAAAAGTAATCAGCATGATTTATTTTCAACACATTCGTCGGTTACTATTTCAAAAGTAATCGGCAAGATTTTTATTTTCAGCATATTGGTCGGTGACTATTTCAAAAGTAATCGGCAAGATTTTTATTTTCAGCATATTTGTCGGTTACTTTTTCAAAAGTAATCGGCAAGAATTTTATTTTCAGCATATTTGTCGGTTACTATTTTAAAAGTAATCGACAAGATTTTTATTTTCAACATATTCGTCGGTTACTATTTCAAAAGTAATCGGCAAGACTTTATTTTCAGCATATTCGTTGTTACTATTTCAAAAGTAATCGGTAAGATTTTTATTTTCAACATATTCGTCGCTTACTATTTCAAAAGTAATCGGCATGATTTATTTTCAGCACATTCGTCGGTTACTATTTCAAAAGTAATCGGCAAGATTTATTTTCAGCACATATTCGTCGGTTACTATTTCAAAAGTTATCGGCAAGACTTTATTTTAAGCACATTCGTTGGTTACTATTTCAAAAGTAATCGGTAAGATTTTTATTTTCAACATATTCGTCACTTACTATTTCCAAAGTAATCGGCATGATTTATTTTCAGCACATTCGTCGGTTACTATTTCAAAAGTAATCGGCAAGATTTATTTTCAGTATATTCGTTGGTTACTATTTTAAAAGTAATCGGTAAGATTTTTATTTTCAACATGTTCGTCGCTTACTATTTCGAAAGTAATCGGCATGATTTATTTTCAGCACATTCGTCGGTTACTATTTCAAAAGTAATCGGCAAGATTTTTATTTTCAGCATATTCGTCGGTGACTATTTCAAAAGTAATCGGCATGATTTATTTTCAGCACATTCGTCAGGTTACTATTTCAAAAGTAATCGGCAAGACTTTTATTTTCAGCACATTTGTCGGTTACTATTTCAATAGTAATTGGCATGATTTATTTTCAGCACATTTGTCGGTTACTATTTCAAAAGTAATCGGCAAGATTTTTATTTTCAGCATATTCGCCGGTGACTATTTCAAAAGTAATCGGTATGATTTATTTTCAGCACATTCGTCAGGTTACTATTTCAAAAGTAATCGGCAAGACTTTTATTTTCAGCACATTTGTCGGTTACTATTTCAATAGTAATTGGCATGATTTATTTTCAGCACATTTGTCGGTTACTATTTCAAAAGTAATCGGCAAGACTTTATATTCAACACATTCGTCGGTTACTATTTCAAAAGTAATCGGCATGATCTATTTTCTGCACATTCGTCGGTTACTATTTCAAAAGTAAACAGCAAAATTTTTATTTTTAGCATATTTGTCTGTTACTATTTTAGAATTAATCGGCAAGACTATATTTTCAGCACATTCGTCGGTTACTATTTCAAAAGTAATCGGCAAGACTTTATTTTCAGCACATTCGTCGGTTACTATTTCAATAGTAATCGGCAAGATTTTTATTTTCAGCATGTACGTCGGTTACTATTTCAAAAGTAATCGGCAAGATTTTTATTTTCAGCATATTTGACGGTTACTATTTCAAAAGTAATCGGTAAGATTTTTATTTCCAACATATTCATCGTTTACTATTTCAAAAGTAATCAGCATGATTTATTTTCAACACATTCGTCGGTTACTATTTCAAAAGTAATCGGCAAGATTTTTATTTTCAGCATATTGGTCGGTGACTATTTCAAAAGTAATCGGCAAGATTTTTATTTTCAGCATATTTGTCGGTTACTTTTTCAAAAGTAATCGGCAAGAATTTTATTTTCAGCATATTTGTCGGTTACTATTTTAAAAGTAATCGACAAGATTTTTATTTTCAACATATTCGTCGGTTACTATTTCAAAAGTAATCGGCAAGACTTTATTTTCAGCATATTCGTTGTTACTATTTCAAAAGTAATCGGTAAGATTTTTATTTTCAACATATTCGTCGCTTACTATTTCAAAAGTAATCGGCATGATTTATTTTCAGCACATTCGTCGGTTACTATTTCAAAAGTAATCGGCAAGATTTATTTTCAGCACATATTCGTCGGTTACTATTTCAAAAGTTATCGGCAAGACTTTATTTTAAGCACATTCGTTGGTTACTATTTCAAAAGTAATCGGTAAGATTTTTATTTTCAACATATTCGTCACTTACTATTTCCAAAGTAATCGGCATGATTTATTTTCAGCACATTCGTCGGTTACTATTTCAAAAGTAATCGGCAAGATTTATTTTCAGTATATTCGTTGGTTACTATTTTAAAAGTAATCGGTAAGATTTTTATTTTAAACATGTTCGTCGCTTACTATTTCAAAAGTAATCGGCATGATTTATTTTCAGCACATTCGTCGGTTACTATTTCAAAAGTAATCGGCAAGATTTTTATTTTCAGCATATTCGTCGGTGACTATTTCAAAAGTAATCGGCATGATTTATTTTCAGCACATTCGTCAGGTTACTATTTCAAAAGTAATCGGCAAGACTTTTATTTTCAGCACATTTGTCGGTTACTATTTCAATAGTAATTGGCATGATTTATTTTCAGCACATTTGTCGGTTACTATTTCAAAAGTAATCGGCAAGATTTTTATTTTCAGCATATTCGCCGGTGACTATTTCAAAAGTAATCGGCATGATTTATTTTCAGCACATTCGTCAGGTTACTATTTCAAAAGTAATCGGCAAGACTTTTATTTTCAGCACATTTGTCGGTTACTATTTCAATAGTAATTGGCATGATTTATTTTCAGCACATTTGTCGGTTACTATTTCAAAAGTAATCGGCAAGACTTTATATTCAACACATTCGTCGGTTACTATTTCAAAAGTAATCGGCATGATCTATTTTCTGCACATTCGTCGGTTACTATTTCAAAAGTAAACAGCAAAATTTTTATTTTTAGCATATTTGTCTGTTACTATTTTAGAATTAATCGGCAAGACTATATTTTCAGCACATTCGTCGGTTACTATTTCAAAAGTAATCGGCAAGACTTTATTTTCAGCACATTCGTCGGTTACTATTTCAATAGTAATCGGCAAGATTTTTATTTTCAGCATGTACGTCGGTTACTATTTTAAAAGTAATCGGCAAGATTTTTATTTTCAGCATATTTGACGGTTACTATTTCAAAAGTAATCGGTAAGATTTTTATTTCCAACATATTCATCGTTTACTATTTCAAAAGTAATCAGCATGATTTATTTTCAACACATTCGTCGGTTACTATTTCAAAAGTAATCGGCAAGATTTTTATTTTCAGCATATTGGTCGGTGACTATTTCAAAAGTAATCGGCAAGATTTTTATTTTCAGCATATTTGTCGGTTACTTTTTCAAAAGTAATCGGAAAGATTTTTATTTTCAGCATATTTGTCGGTTACTATTTTAAAAGTAATCGACAAGATTTTTATTTTCAACATATTCGTCGGTTACTATTTCAAAAGTAATCGGCAAGACTTTATTTTCAGCATATTCGTTGTTACTATTTCAAAAGTAATCGGTAAGATTTTTATTTTCACCATATTCGTCGCTTACTATTTCAAAAGTAATCGGCATGATTTATTTTCAGCACATTCGTCGGTTACTATTTCAAAAGTAATCGGCAAGATTTATTTTCAGTATATTCGTTGGTTACTATTTTAAAAGTAATCGGTAAGATTTTTATTTTCAACATGTTCGTCGCTTACTATTTCAAAAGTAATCGGCTAGATTTTTATTTTCAGCATATTCGTCGGTGACTATTTCAAAAGTAATCGGCATGATTTATTTTCAGCACATTCGTCAGGTTACTATTTCAAAAGTAATCGGCAAGACTTTTATTTTCAGCACATTTGTCGGTTACTATTTCAATAGTAATTGGCATGATTTATTTTCAGCACATTTGTCGGTTACTATTTCAAAAGTAATCGGCAAGATTTTTATTTTCAGCACATATTCGTCGGTTACTATTTCAAAAGTTATCGGCAAGACTTTATTTTAAGCACATTCGTTGGTTACTATTTCAAAAGTAATCGGTAAGATTTTTATTTTCAACATATTCGTCACTTACTATTTCAAAAGTAATCGGCTTGATTTATTTTCAGCACATTCGTCGGTTACTATTTCAAAAGTAATCGGCAAGATTTATTTTCAGTATATTCGTTGGTTACTATTTTAAAAGTAATCGGTAAGATTTTTATTTTCAACATGTTCGTCGCTTACTATTTCGAAAGTAATCGGCATGATTTATTTTCAGCACATTCGTCGGTTACTATTTCAAAAGTAATCGGCAAGATTTTTATTTTCAGCATATTCGTCGGTGACTATTTCAAAAGTAATCGGCATGATTTATTTTCAGCACATTCGTCAGGTTACTATTTCAAAAGTAATCGGCAAGACTTTTATTTTCAGCACATTTGTCGGTTACTATTTCAATAGTAATTGGCATGATTTATTTTCAGCACATTTGTCGGTTACTATTTCAAAAGTAATCGGCAAGATTTTTATTTTCAGCACATATTCGTCGGTTACTATTTCAAAAGTTATCGGCAAGACTTTATTTTAAGCACATTCGTTGGTTACTATTTCAAAAGTAATCGGTAAGATTTTTATTTTCAACATATTCGTCACTTACTATTTCCAAAGTAATCGGCTTGATTTATTTTCAGCACATTCGTCGGTTACTATTTCAAAAGTAATCGGCAAGATTTATTTTCAGTATATTCGTTGGTTACTATTTTAAAAGTAATCGGTAAGATTTTTATTTTCAACATGTTCGTCGCTTACTATTTCGAAAGTAATCGGCATGATTTATTTTCAGCACATTCGTCGGTTACTATTTCAAAAGTAATCGGCAAGATTTTTATTTTCAGCATATTCGTCGGTGACTATTTCAAAAGTAATCGGCATGATTTATTTTCAGCACATTCGTCAGGTTACTATTTCAAAAGTAATCGGCAAGACTTTTGTTTTCAGCACATTTGTCGGTTACTATTTCAATAGTAATTGGCATGATTTATTTTCAGCACATTTGTCGGTTACTATTTCAAAAGTAATCGGCAAGATTTTTATTTTCAGCATATTCGCCGGTGACTATTTCAAAAGTAATCGGCATGATTTATTTTCAGCACATTCGTCAGGTTACTATTTCAAAAGTAATCGGCAAGACTTTTATTTTCAGCACATTTGTCGGTTACTATTTCAATAGTAAGTGGCATGATTTATTTTCAGCACATTTGTCGGTTACTATTTCAAAAGTAATCGGCAAGACTTTATATTCAACACATTCGTCGGTTACTATTTCAAAAGTAATCGGCATGATCTATTTTCTGCACATTCGTCGGTTACTATTTCAAAAGTAAACAGCAAAATTTTTATTTTTAGCATATTTGTCTGTTACTATTTTAGAATTAATCGGCAAGACTATATTTTCAGCACATTCGTCGGTTACTATTTCAAAAGTAATCGGCAAGACTTTATTTTCAGCACATTCGTCGGTTACTATTTCAATAGTAATCGGCAAGATTTTTATTTTCAGCATGTACGTCGGTTACTATTTCAAAAGTAATCGGCAAGATTTTTATTTTCAGCATATTTGTTGGTTACTATTTCAAAAGTAATCGGTAAGATTTTTATTTCCAACATATTCATCGTTTACTATTTCAAAAGTAATCAGCATGATTTATTTTCAACACATTCGTCGGTTACTATTTCAAAAGTAATCGGCAAGATTTTTATTTTCAGCATATTGGTCGGTGACTATTTCAAAAGTAATCGGCAAGATTTTTATTTTCAGCATATTTGTCGGTTACTTTTTCAAAAGTAATCGGCAAGATTTTTATTTTCAGCATATTTGTCGGTTACTATTTTAAAAGTAATCGACAAGATTTTTATTTTCAACATATTCGTCGGTTACTATTTCAAAAGTAATCGGCAAGACTTTATTTTCAGCATATTCGTTGTTACTATTTCAAAAGTAATCGATAAGATTTTTATTTTCACCATATTCGTCGCTTACTATTTCAAAAGTAATCGGCATGATTTATTTTCAGCACATTCGTCGGTTACTATTTCAAAAGTAATCGGCAAGATTTATTTTCAGTATATTCGTTGGTTACTATTTTAAAAGTAATCGGTAAGATTTTTATTTTCAACATGTTCGTCGCTTACTATTTCGAAAGTAATCGGCATGATTTATTTTCAGCACATTCGTCGGTTACTATTTCAAAAGTAATCGGCAAGATTTTTATTTTCAGCATATTCGTCGGTGACTATTTCAAAAGTAATCGGCATGATTTATTTTCAGCACATTCGTCAGGTTACTATTTCAAAAGTAATCGGCAAGACTTTTATTTTCAGCACATTTGTCGGTTACTATTTCAATAGTAATTGGCATGATTTATTTTCAGCACATTTGTCGGTTACTATTTCAAAAGTAATCGGCAAGATTTTTATTTTCAGCACATATTCGTCGGTTACTATTTCAAAAGTTATCGGCAAGACTTTATTTTAAGCACATTCGTTGGTTACTGTAACACCCCGTTTTCCCAACTTAAAAATTTCTTAAAAACATTTATCAGAGTACACAACAATAACGGGATATCACATATAACATAATCCGAAAAAACCAGTTAAATAATAAATTAACTAAATAACTTCAAAATATTGCAGCGGAAAAAATACTTATAAATCATAAACGTTTGGCACGCAGGCCCCATAAAAATATCTCAAAAGAGTTAGTTCCATTATTTGCAAAATATCAAAAAGATTCACGTAAAAGAATGAAGCATGCTTATAAAACAACCCCATCCCGTTACGTATCAGAGCGACCTAGACGACACAGTGAGGCAAGGCCACTCACGAAGCAACTGTACACTAAGCACGATCACCTGCACTTGCCCACAAGGCGGCAATTCCAGCAGAAGGGGTGAGATTTCATAACAAAATAATATTAATCAACATAATTTAGAATAATAATTAACATCAAGACATTCTTAACATTTTTGCATAATTAAATAACAATTAGCACGTAGTCACATAATCAATCTTCATCAATAATGCATCATTTAGACACAACAATGCAACAATGCTCTTAGACTCCTTATATGCATGTGGTACCAAACTTCATCATAAGTATTAATATACTTTAAAACGTGCGGAGGACAAAGCTCCTAATAAACGTGCGGAGGACAAAGCTCCTATCATGGTGAGGACTAAGCTCAATGTATGCTAATGCATGGACTCAAATCAATCAACAACTTATCTTAATCACTTCATCATTATGCATCCAAGAAATTGGAGCTAAACAATAACTTATCATCATATATATATATATCATACGATTTCAGTTTAATAACATCAGCAGCATAATTCAATCATCAAGAGCAGAATGATATCATTATATCAATTACAATTCAAAGCAACATAAACTTTATCATATTTGCATAAGGTATAATACTTTAATCCTTGCTCAATTATCATGAATATATCTTAATCACTATACAGATTACTCTCAACATTACCATTAGGTCTCACTAACCCTTAGGGATCCCCTCTCAAAGTCTTGTGCGAAACAGATCGCATTAGCTTAGGAAATATGACATTCTGTCACAGCACATTTCGCCATGGCGAGCTAAATTCCGCCTGGCGAAATTACAGGTCACAGGTATTTCGCCATGGCGAGCTAAATTCCGCCTGGCGAAATTACAGGTCAGAGGTATTTCGCCATGGCGAGCTAAATTCCGCCTGGCGAAATTACAGGTTACAGGTTCGTCGCCATGGCGAAACGATGTCAGAACAGACTACGGGATTACGAACTTTTTCACCCCAAATCCTATTTTTCACCATATTAGACCCCAAATTCGACTGAAATAACAACATTAATCCTATTCTAGGTTCTGTAATCCATTCCTACATCAAATAAACAAATTTTACCGTTCAATTCATCAATTCTAGGGATTTGACCTAGTTTTCTCACTCTCCCAATTCAATCCTATTACTGTTAATTGATCATCAAAACTATGCTAATTAACATTATTAAATCATTAGTCTCACCCTTACCTGGATAAAAGACAAAATCGCAACTTTCTCTCCTTCTCTTCTCTTCACGCGTTGCTCCCTTTTTCTCCCAAAAGTCTGATACGTTACTGACTTTCTAAACCTAGCTTCCTTATTTATACTCCCAACAAATCTTATCTTATTTACTCTTTCTCCCACATAACTCTCTAAAATCCAAAACTAACTCACAACTAAATATTTTATTTTCTTTTCAAATCTTATTTTATTTAACAATAAAATAAGTCTCTTAACCTTATCCTTAGCATTATAACTTATCACCAAATCATCCAAAATATATCAAAACATATCAAAACATATCAAAACATATCATAACACTTATATATTATATAAATATAATATAATCACCTAAACTTGATTTAAATAAATAATAAAACGAACGTGGGCGTTACAGTTACTATTTCAAAAGTAATCGGTAAGATTTTTATTTTCAACATATTCGTCACTTACTATTTCCAAAGTAATCGGCTTGATTTATTTTCAGCACATTCGTCGGTTACTATTTCAAAAGTAATCGGCAAGATTTATTTTCAGTATATTCGTTGGTTACTATTTTAAAAGTAATCGGTAAGATTTTTATTTTCAACATGTTCGTCGCTTACTATTTCGAAAGTAATCGGCATGATTTATTTTCAGCACATTCGTCGGTTACTATTTCAAAAGTAATCGGCAAGATTTTTATTTTCAGCATATTCGTCGGTGACTATTTCAAAAGTAATCGGCATGATTTATTTTCAGCACATTCGTCAGGTTACTATTTAAAAAGTAATCGGCAAGACTTTTGTTTTCAGCACATTTGTCGGTTACTATTTCAATAGTAATTGGCATGATTTATTTTCAGCACATTTGTCGGTTACTATTTCAAAAGTAATCGGTAAGATTTTTATTTTCAACATGTTCGTCGCTTACTATTTCGAAAGTAATCGGCATGATTTATTTTCAGCACATTCGTCGGTTACTATTTCAAAAGTAATCGGCAAGATTTTTATTTTCAGCATATTCGTCGGTGACTATTTCAAAAGTAATCGGCATGATTTATTTTCAGCACATTCGTCAGGTTACTATTTCAAAAGTAATCGGCAAGACTTTTATTTTCAGCACATTTGTCGGTTACTATTTCAATAGTAAGTGGCATGATTTATTTTCAGCACATTTGTCGGTTACTATTTCAAAAGTAATCGGCAAGACTTTATATTCAACACATTCGTTGGTTACTATTTCAAAAGTAATCGGCATGATCTATTTTCTGCACATTCGTCGGTTACTATTTCAAAAGTAAACAGCAAAATTTTTATTTTTAGCATATTTGTCTGGTACTATTTTAGAATTAATCGGCAAGACTATATTTTCAGCACATTCGTCGGTTACTATTTCAAAAGTAATCGGCAAGAATTTATTTTCAGCACATTCGTCGGTTACTATTTCAATAGTAATCGGCAAGATTTTTATTTTCAGCATGTACGTCGGTTACTATTTCAAAAGTAATCGGCAAGATTTTTATTTTCAGCATATTTGTTGGTTACTATTTCAAAAGTAATCGGTAAGATTTTTATTTCCAACATATTCATCGTTTACTATTTCAAAAGTAATCAGCATGATTTATTTTCAACACATTCGTCGGTTACTATTTCAAAAGTAATCGGCAAGATTTTTATTTTCAGCATATTGGTCGGTGACTATTTCAAAAGTAATCGGCAAGATTTTTATTTTCAGCATATTTGTCGGTTACTTTTTCAAAAGTAATCGGCAAGATTTTTATTTTCAGCATATTTGTCGGTTACTATTTTAAAAGTAATCGACAAGACTTTATTTTCAGCATATTCGTTGTTACTATTTAAAAAGTAATCGGTAAGATTTTTATTTTCACCATATTCGTCGCTTACTATTTCAAAAGTAATCGGCATGATTTATTTTCAGCACATTCGTCGGTTACTATTTCAAAAGTAATCGGCAAGATTTATTTTCAGTATATTCGTTGGTTACTATTTTAAAAGTAATCGGTAAGATTTTTAATTTCAACCTGTTCGTCGCTTACTATTTCGAAAGTAATCGGCATGATTTATTTTCAGCACATTCGTCGGTTACTATTTCAAAAGTAATCGGCAAGATTTTTATTTTCAGCATATTCGTCGGTGACTATTTCAAAAGTAATCGGCATGATTTATTTTCAGCACATTCGTCCGGTTACTATTTCAAAAGTAATCGGCAAGACTTTTATTTTCAGCACATTTGTCGGTTACTATTTCAATAGTAATTGGCATGATTTATTTTCAGCACATTTGTCGGTTACTATTTCAAAAGTAATCGGCAAGATTTTTATTTTCAGCACATATTCGTCGGTTACTATTTCAAAAGTTATCGGCAAGACTTTATTTTAAGCACATTCGTTGGTTACTATTTCAAAAGTAATCGGTAAGATTTTTATTTTCAACATATTCGTCACTTACTATTTCCAAAGTAATCGGCTTGATTTATTTTCAGCACATTCGTCGGTTACTATTTCAAAAGTAATCGGCAAGATTTATTTTCAGTATATTCGTTGGTTACTATTTTAAAAGTAATCGGTAAGATTTTTATTTTCAACATGTTCGTCGCTTACTATTTCGAAAGTAATCGGCATGATTTATTTTCAGCACATTCGTCGGTTACTATTTCAAAAGTAATCGGCAAGATTTTTATTTTCAGCATATTCGTCGGTGACTATTTCAAAAGTAATCGGCATGATTTATTTTCAGCACATTCGTCAGGTTACTATTTCAAAAGTAATCGGCAAGACTTTTGTTTTCAGCACATTTGTCGGTTACTATTTCAATAGTAATTGGCATGATTTATTTTCGGCACATTTGTCGGTTACTATTTCAAAAGTAATCGGCAAGATTTTTATTTTCAGCATATTCGCCGGTGACTATTTCAAAAGTAATCGGCATGATTTATTTTCAGCACATTCGTCAGGTTACTATTTCAAAAGTAACCGGCAAGACTTTTATTTTCAGCACATTTGTCGGTTACTATTTCAATAGTAAGTGGCATGATTTATTTTCAGCACATTTGTCGGTTACTATTTCAAAAGTAATCGGCAAGACTTTATATTCAACACATTCGTCGGTTACTATTTCAAAAGTAATCGGTATGATCTATTTTCTGCACATTCGTCGGTTACTATTTCAAAAGTAAACAGCAAAATTTTTATTTTTAGCATATTTGTCTGTTACTATTTTAGAATTAATCGGCAAGACTATATTTTCAGCACATTCGTCGGTTACTATTTCAAAAGTAATCGGCAAGACTTTATTTTCAGCACATTCGTCGGTTACTATTTCAATAGTAATCGGCAAGATTTTTATTTTCAGCATGTACGTCGGTTACTATTTCAAAAGTAATCGGCAAGATTTTTATTTTCAGCATATTTGTTGGTTACTATTTCAAAAGTAATCGGTAAGATTTTTATTTCCAACATATTCATCGTTTACTATTTCAAAAGTAATCAGCATGATTTATTTTCAACACATTCGTCGGTTACTATTTCAAAAGTAATCGGCAAGAATTTTATTTTCAGCATATTGGTCGGTGACATTTTCAAAAGTAATCGGCAAGATTTTTATTTTCAGCATATTTGTCGGTTACTTTTTCAAAAGTAATCGGCAAGATTTTTATTTTCAGCATATTTGTCGGTTACTATTTTAAAAATAATCGACAAGATTTTTATTTTCAGCACATATTCGTCGGTTACTATTTCAAAAGTAATCGGCAAGACTTTATTTTCAGCATATTCGTTGTTACTATTTCAAAAGTAATCGGTAAGATTTTTATTTTCACCATATTCGTCGCTTACTATTTCAAAAGTAATCGGCATGATTTATTTTCAGCACATTCGTCGGTTACTATTTCAAAAGTAATCGGCAAGATTTATTTTCAGTATATTCGTTGGTTACTATTTTAAAAGTAATCGGTAAGATTTTTATTTTCAACATGTTCGTCGCTTACTATTTCGAAAGTAATCGGCATGATTTATTTTCAGCACATTCGTCGGTTACTATTTCAAAAGTAATCGGCAAGATTTTTATTTTTAGCATATTCGTCGGTGACTATTTCAAAAGTAATCGGCATGATTTATTTTCAGCACATTCGTCAGGTTACTATTTCAAAAGTAATCGGCAAGACTTTTATTTTCAGCACATTTGTCGGTTACTATTTCAATACTAATTGGCATGATTTATTTTCAGCACATTTGTCGGTTACTATTTCAAAAGTAGTCGGCAAGATTTTTATTTTCAGCACATATTCGTCGGTTACTATTTCAAAAGTTATCGGCAAGACTTTATTTTAAGCACATTCGTTGGTTACTATTTCAAAAGTAATCGGTAAGATTTTTATTTTCAACATATTCGTCACTTACTATTTCCAAAGTAATCGGCTTGATTTATTTTCAGCACATTCGTCGGTTACTATTTCAAAAGTAATCGGCAAGATTTATTTTCAGTATATTCGTTGGTTACTATTTTAAAAGTAATCGGTAAGATTTTTATTTTCAACATGTTCGTCGCTTACTATTTCGAAAGTAATCGGCATGATTTATTTTCAGCACATTCGTCGGTTACTATTTCAAAAGTAATCGGCAAGATTTTTATTTTCAGCATATTCGTCGGTGACTATTTCAAAAGTAATCGGCATGATTTATTTTCAGCACATTCGTCAGGTTACTATTTCAAAAGTAATCGGCAAGACTTTTATTTTCAGCACATTTGTCGGTTACTATTTCAATAGTAATTGGCATGATTTATTTTCAGCACATTTGTCGGTTACTATTTCAAAAGTAGTCTGCAAGATTTTTATTTTCAGCACATATTCGTCGGTTACTATTTCAAAAGTTATCGGCAAGACTTTATTTTAAGCACATTCGTTGGTTACTATTTCAAAAGTAATCGGTAAGATTTTTATTTTCAACATATTCGTCGCTTACTATTTCGAAAGTAATCGGCATGATTTATTTTCAGCACATTCGTCGGTTACTATTTCAAAAGTAATCGGCAAGATTTTTATTTTCAGCATATTCGTCGGTGACTATTTCAAAAGTAATCGGCATGATTTATTTTCAGCACATTCGTCAGGTTACTATTTCAAAAGTAATCGGCAAGACTTTTGTTTTCAGCACATTTGTCGGTTACTATTTCAATAGTAATTGGCATGATTTATTTTCAGCACATTTGTCGGTTACTATTTCAAAAGTAATCGGCAAGATTTTTATTTTTAGCATATTCACCGGTGAATATTTCAAAAGTAATCGGCATGATTTATTTTCAGCACATTCGTCAGGTTACTATTTCAAAAGTAATCGGCAAGACTTTTATTTTCAGCACATTTGTCGGTTACTATTTCAATAGTAAGTGGCATGATTTATTTTCAGCACATTTGTCGGTTACTATTTCAAAAGTAATCGGCAAGACTTTATATTCAACACATTCGTCGGTTACTATTTCAAAAGTAATCGGCATGATCTATTTTCTGCACATTCGTCGGTTACTATTTCAAAAGTAAACAGCAAAATTTTTATTTTTAGCATATTTGTCTGTTACTATTTTAGAATTAATCGGCAAGACTATATTTTCAGCACATTCGTCGGTTACTATTTCAAAAGTAACCGGCAAGACTTTATTTTCAGCACATTCGTCGGTTACTATTTCAATAGTAATCGACAAGATTTTTATTTTCAGCATGTACGTCGGTTACTATTTCAAAAGTAATCGGCAAGATTTTTATTTTCAGCATATTTGTTGGTTACTATTTCAAAAGTAATCGGTAAGATTTTTATTTCCAACATATTCATCGTTTACTATTTCAAAAGTAATCAGCATGATTTATTTTCAACACATTCGTCGGTTACTATTTCAAAAGTAATCGGCAAGATTTTTATTTTCAGCATATTGGTCGGTGACTATTTCAAAAGTAATCGGCAAGATTTTTATTTTCAGCATATTTGTCGGTTACTATTTCAAAAGTAATCGGCAAGACTTTATTTTCAGCATATTCGTTGTTACTATTTCAAAAGTAATCGGTAAGATTTTTATTTTCAACATATTCGTCGCTTACTATTTCAAAAGTAATCGGCATGATTTATTTTCAGCACATTCGTCGGTTACTATTTCAAAAGTAATCGGCAAGATTTATTTTCAGCACATATTCGTCGGTTACTATTTCAAAAGTTATCGGCAAGACTTTATTTTAAGCACATTCGTTGGTTACTATTTCAAAAGTAATCGGTAAGATTTTTATTTTCAACATATTCGTCACTTACTATTTCCAAAGTAATCGGCATGATTTATTTTCAGCACATTCGTCGGTTACTATTTCAAAAGTAATCGGCAAGATTTATTTTCAGTATATTCGTTGGTTACTATTTTAAAAGTAATCGGTAAGATTTTTATTTTCAACATGTTCGTCGCTTACTATTTCGAAAGTAATCGGCATGATTTATTTTCAGCACATTCGTCGGTTACTATTTCAAAAGTAATCGGCAAGATTTTTATTTTCAGCATATTCGTCGGTGACTATTTCAATAGTAGTCGTCATGATTTATTTTCAGCACATTCGCCAGGTTACTATTTCAAAAGTAATCGGCAAGACTTTTATTTTCAGCACATTTGTCGGTTACTATTTCAATAGTAATTGGCATGATTTATTTTCAGCACATTTGTCGGTTACTATTTCAAAAGTAATCGGCAAGATTTTTATTTTCAGCATATTCGTCGGTGACTATTTCAAAAGTAATCGGCATGATTTATTTTCAGCACATTCGTCAGGTTACTATTTCAAAAGTAATCGGCAAGACTTTTATTTTCAGCACATTTGTCGGTTACTATTTCAATAGTAATTGGCATGATTTATTTTCAGCACATTTGTCGGTTACTATTTCAAAAGTAATCGGCAAGACTTTATATTCAACACATTCGTCGGTTACTATTTCAAAAGTAATCGGCATGATCTATTTTCTGCACATTCGTCGGTTACTATTTCAAAAGTAATCAGCAAAATTTTTATTTTTAGCATATTTGTCTGTTACTATTTTAGAATTAATCGGCAAGACTATATTTTCAGCACATTCGTCGGTTACTATTTCAAAAGTAATCGGCAAGACTTTATTTTCAGCACATTCGTCGGTTACTATTTCAATAGTAATCGGCAAGATTTTTATTTTCAGCATGTACGTCGGTTACTATTTCAAAAGTAATCGGCAAGATTTTTATTTTCAGCATATTTGTCGGTTACTATTTCAAAAGTAATCGGTAAGATTTTTATTTTCAACATATTCGTCACTTACTATTTCCAAAGTAATCGGCATGATTTATTTTCATCACATTCATCGGTTACTATTTCAAAAGTAATCGGCAAGATTTATTTTCAGTATATTCGTTGGTTACTATTTTAAAAGTAATCGGTAAGATTTTTATTTTCAACATGTTCGTCGCTTACTATTTCGAAAGTAATCGGCAAGATTTATTTTCAGCACATTCGTCGGTTACTATTTCAAAAGTAATCGGCAAGATTTTTATTTTCAGCATATTCGTCGGTGACTATTTCAATAGTAATCGGCATGATTTATTTTCAGCACATTCGTCAGGTTACTATTTCAAAAGTAGTCGGCAAGACTTTTATTTTCAGCACATTTGTCGGTTACTATTTCAATAGTAATTGGCATGATTTATTTTCAGCACATTTGTCGGTTACTATTTCAAAAGTAATCGGCAAGATTTTTATTTTCAGCATATTCGTCGGTGACTATTTCAAAAGTAATCGGCATGATTTATTTTCAGCACATTCGTCAGGTTACTATTTCAAAAGTAATCGGCAAGACTTTTATTTTCAGCACATTTGTCGGTTACTATTTCAATAGTAATTGGCATGATTTATTTTCTGCACATTTGTCGGTTACTATTTCAAAAGTAATCGGCAAGACTTTATATTCAACACATTCGTCGGTTACTATTTCAAAAGTAATCGGCATGATCTATTGTCTGCACATTCGTCGGTTACTATTTCAAAAGTAATCAGCAAAATTTTTATTTTTAGCATATTTGTCTGTTACTGTTTTAGAATTAATCGGCAAGACTATATTTTCAGCACATTCGTCGGTTACTATTTCAAAAGTAATCGGCAAGACATTATTTTCAGCACATTCGTCGGTTACTATTTCAAAAGTAATCGGCAAGATTTTTATTTTCAGCATATTCGTCGGTGACTATTTCAATAGTAATCGGCATGATTTATTTTCAGCACATTCGTCAGGTTACTATTTCAAAAGTAATCGGCAAGACTTTTATTTTCAGCACATTTGTCGGTTACTATTTCAATAGTAATTGGCATGATTTATTTTCAGCACATTTGTCGGTTACTATTTCAAAAGTAATCGGCAAGATTTTTATTTTCAGCATATTCGTCGGTGACTATTTCAAAAGTAATCGGCATGATTTATTTTCAGCACATTCGTCAGGTTACTATTTCAAAAGTAATCGGCAAGACTTTTATTTTCAGCACATTTGTCGGTTACTATTTCAATAGTAATTGGCATGATTTATTTTCAGCACATTTGTCGGTTACTATTTCAAAAGTAATCGGCAAGACTTTATATTCAACACATTCGTCGGTTACTATTTCAAAAGTAATCGGCATGATCTATTTTCTGCACATTCGTTGGTTACTATTTCAAAAGTAATCAGCAAAATTTTTATTTTTAGCATATTTGTCTGTTACTATTTTAGAATTAATCGGCAAGACTATATTTTCAGCACATTCGTCGATTACTATTTCAAAAGTAATCGGCAAGACATTATTTTCAGCACATTCGTCGGTTACTATTTCAAAAGTAATCGGCAAGATTTTTATTTTCAGCATATTCGTCGGTGTCTATTTCAATAGTAATCGGCATGATTTATTTTCAGCACATTCGTCAGGTTACTATTTCAAAAGTAATCGGCAAGACTTTTATTTTCAGCACATTTGTCGGTTACTATTTCAATAGTAATTGGCATGATTTATTTTCAGCACATTTGTCGGTTACTATTTCAAAAGTAATCGGCAAGATTTTTATTTTCAGCATATTCGTCGGTGACTATTTCAAAAGTAATCGGCATGATTTATTTTCAGCACATTCGTCAGGTTACTATTTCAAAAGTAATCGGCAAGACTTTTATTTTCAGCACATTTGTCGGTTACTATTTCAATAGTAATTGGCATGATTTATTTTCAGCACATTTGTCGGTTACTATTTCAAAAGTAATCGGCAAGACTTTATATTCAACACATTCGTCGGTTACTATTTCAAAAGTAATCGGCATGATCTATTTTCTGCACATTCGTTGGTTACTATTTCAAAAGTAATCAGCAAAATTTTTATTTTTAGCATATTTGTCTGTTACTATTTTAGAATTAATCGGCAAGATTTATTTTCAGCACATTCGTCGGTTACTATTTCAAAAGTAATCGGCAAGATTTTTATTTTCAGCATATTCGTCGGTGACTATTTCAATAGTAATCGGCATGATTTATTTTCAGCACATTCGTCAGGTTACTATTTCAAAAGTAGTCGGCAAGACTTTTATTTTCAGCACATTTGTCGGTTACTATTTCAATAGTAATTGGCATGATTTATTTTCAGCACATTTGTCGGTTACTATTTCAAAAGTAATCGGCAAGATTTTTATTTTCAGCATATTCGTCGGTGACTATTTCAAAAGTAATCGGCATGATTTATTTTCAGCACATTCGTCAGGTTACTATTTCAAAAGTAATCGGCAAGACTTTTATTTTCAGCACATTTGTCGGTTACTATTTCAATAGTAATTGGCATGATTTATTTTCAGCACATTTGTCGGTTACTATTTCAAAAGTAATCGGCAAGACTTTATATTCAACACATTCGTCGGTTACTATTTCAAAAGTAATCGGCATGATCTATTGTCTGCACATTCGTCGGTTACTATTTCAAAAGTAATCAGCAAAATTTTTATTTTTAGCATATTTGTCTGTTACTGTTTTAGAATTAATCGGCAAGACTATATTTTCAGCACATTCGTCGGTTACTATTTCAAAAGTAATCGGCAAGATTTTTATTTTCAGCATATTCGTCGGTGACTATTTCAATAGTAATCGGCATGATTTATTTTCAGCACATTCGTCAGGTTACTATTTCAAAAGTAGTCGGCAAGACTTTTATTTTCAGCACATTTGTCGGTTACTATTTCAATAGTAATTGGCATGATTTATTTTCAGCACATTTGTCGGTTACTATTTCAAAAGTAATCGGCAAGATTTTTATTTTCAGCATATTCGTCGGTGACTATTTCAAAAGTAATCGGCATGATTTATTTTCAGCACATTCGTCAGGTTACTATTTCAAAAGTAATCGGCAAGACTTTTATTTTCAGCACATTTGTCGGTTACTATTTCAATAGTAATTGGCATGATTTTTTTCAGCACATTTGTCGGTTACTATTTCAAAAGTAATCGGCAAGACTTTATATTCAACACATTCGTCGGTTACTATTTCAAAAGTAATCGGCATGATCTATTGTCTGCACATTCGTCGGTTACTATTTCAAAAGTAATCAGCAAAATTTTTATTTTTAGCATATTTGTCTGTTACTGTTTTAGAATTAATCGGCAAGACTATATTTTCAGCACATTCGTCGGTTACTATTTCAAAAGTAATCGGCAAGACATTATTTTCAGCACATTCGTCGGTTACTATTTCAAAAGTAATCGGCAAGATTTTTATTTTCAGCATATTCGTCGGTGACTATTTCAATAGTAATCGGCATGATTTATTTTCAGCACATTCGTCAGGTTACTATTTCAAAAGTAATCGGCAAGACTTTTATTTTCAGCACATTTGTCGGTTACTATTTCAATAGTAATTGGCATGATTTATTTTCAGCACATTTGTCGGTTACTATTTCAAAAGTAATCGGCAAGATTTTTATTTTCAGCATATTCGTCGGTGACTATTTCAAAAGTAATCGGCATGATTTATTTTCAGCACATTCGTCAGGTTACTATTTCAAAAGTAATCGGCAAGACTTTTATTTTCAGCACATTTGTCGGTTACTATTTCAATAGTAATTGGCATGATTTATTTTCAGCACATTTGTCGGTTACTATTTCAAAAGTAATCGGCAAGACTTTATATTCAACACATTCGTCGGTTACTATTTCAAAAGTAATCGGCATGATCTATTTTCTGCACATTCGTTGGTTACTATTTCAAAAGTAATCAGCAAAATTTTTATTTTTAGCATATTTGTCTGTTACTATTTTAGAATTAATCGGCAAGACTATATTTTCAGCACATTCGTCGGTTACTATTTCAAAAGTAATCGGCAAGACATTATTTTCAGCACATTCGTCGGTTACTATTTCAAAAGTAATCGGCAAGATTTTTATTTTCAGCATATTCGTCGGTGACTATTTCAATAGTAATCGGCATGATTTATTTTCAGCACATTCGTCAGGTTACTATTTCAAAAGTAATCGGCAAGACTTTTATTTTCAGCACATTTGTCGGTTACTATTTCAATAGTAATTGGCATGATTTATTTTCAGCACATTTGTCGGTTACTATTTCAAAAGTAATCGGCAAGATTTTTATTTTCAGCATATTCGTCGGTGACTATTTCAAAAGTAATCGGCATGATTTATTTTCAGCACATTCGTCAGGTTACTATTTCAAAAGTAATCGGCAAGACTTTTATTTTCAGCACATTTGTCGGTTACTATTTCAATAGTAATTGGCATGATTTATTTTCAGCACATTTGTCGGTTACTATTTCAAAAGTAATCGGCAAGACTTTATATTCAACACATTCGTCGGTTACTATTTCAAAAGTAATCGGCATGATCTATTGTCTGCACATTCGTCGGTTACTATTTCAAAAGTAATCAGCAAAATTTTTATTTTTAGCATATTTGTCTGTTACTGTTTTAGAATTAATCGGCAAGACTATATTTTCAGCACATTCGTCGGTTACTATTTCAAAAGTAATCGGCAAGATTTTTATTTTCAGCATATTCGTCGGTGACTATTTCAATAGTAATCGGCATGATTTATTTTCAGCACATTCGTCAGGTTACTATTTCAAAAGTAGTCGGCAAGACTTTTATTTTCAGCACATTTGTCGGTTACTATTTCAATAGTAATTGGCATGATTTATTTTCAGCACATTTGTCGGTTACTATTTCAAAAGTAATCGGCAAGATTTTTATTTTCAGCATATTCGTCGGTGACTATTTCAAAAGTAATCGGCATGATTTATTTTCAGCACATTCGTCAGGTTACTATTTCAAAAGTAATCGGCAAGACTTTTATTTTCAGCACATTTGTCGGTTACTATTTCAATAGTAATTGGCATGATTTATTTTCAGCACATTTGTCGGTTACTATTTCAAAAGTAATCGGCAAGACTTTATATTCAACACATTCGTCGGTTACTATTTCAAAAGTAATCGGCATGATCTATTGTCTGCACATTCGTCGGTTACTATTTCAAAAGTAATCAGCAAAATTTTTATTTTTAGCATATTTGTCTGTTACTGTTTTAGAATTAATCGGCAAGACTATATTTTCAGCACATTCGTCGGTTACTATTTCAAAAGTAATCGGCAAGACATTATTTTCAGCACATTCGTCGGTTACTATTTCAAAAGTAATCGGCAAGATTTTTATTTTCAGCATATTCGTCGGTGACTATTTCAATAGTAATCGGCATGATTTATTTTCAGCACATTCGTCAGGTTACTATTTCAAAAGTAATCGGCAAGACTTTTATTTTCAGCACATTTGTCGGTTACTATTTCAATAGTAATTGGCATGATTTATTTTCAGCACATTTGTCGGTTACTATTTCAAAAGTAATCGGCAAGATTTTTATTTTCAGCATATTCGTCGGTGACTATTTCAAAAGTAATCGGCATGATTTATTTTCAGCACATTCGTCAGGTTACTATTTCAAAAGTAATCGGCAAGACTTTTATTTTCAGCACATTTGTCGGTTACTATTTCAATAGTAATTGGCATGATTTATTTTCAGCACATTTGTCGGTTACTATTTCAAAAGTAATCGGCAAGACTTTATATTCAACACATTCGTCGGTTACTATTTCAAAAGTAATCGGCATGATCTATTTTCTGCACATTCGTTGGTTACTATTTCAAAAGTAATCAGCAAAATTTTTATTTTTAGCATATTTGTCTGTTACTATTTTAGAATTAATCGGCAAGATTTATTTTCAGCACATTCGTCGGTTACTATTTCAAAAGTAATCGGCAAGATTTTTATTTTCAGCATATTCGTCGGTGACTATTTCAATAGTAATCGGCATGATTTATTTTCAGCACATTCGTCAGGTTACTATTTCAAAAGTAGTCGGCAAGACTTTTATTTTCAGCACATTTGTCGGTTACTATTTCAATAGTAATTGGCATGATTTATTTTCAGCACATTTGTCGGTTACTATTTCAAAAGTAATCGGCAAGATTTTTATTTTCAGCATATTCGTCGGTGACTATTTCAAAAGTAATCGGCATGATTTATTTTCAGCACATTCGTCAGGTTACTATTTCAAAAGTAATCGGCAAGACTTTTATTTTCAGCACATTTGTCGGTTACTATTTCAATAGTAATTGGCATGATTTATTTTCAGCACATTTGTCGGTTACTATTTCAAAAGTAATCGGCAAGACTTTATATTCAACACATTCGTCGGTTACTATTTCAAAAGTAATCGGCATGATCTATTGTCTGCACATTCGTCGGTTACTATTTCAAAAGTAATCAGCAAAATTTTTATTTTTAGCATATTTGTCTGTTACTGTTTTAGAATTAATCGGCAAGACTATATTTTCAGCACATTCGTCGGTTACTATTTCAAAAGTAATCGGCAAGATTTTTATTTTCAGCATATTCGTCGGTGACTATTTCAATAGTAATCGGCATGATTTATTTTCAGCACATTCGTCAGGTTACTATTTCAAAAGTAGTCGGCAAGACTTTTATTTTCAGCACATTTGTCGGTTACTATTTCAATAGTAATTGGCATGATTTATTTTCAGCACATTTGTCGGTTACTATTTCAAAAGTAATCGGCAAGATTTTTATTTTCAGCATATTCGTCGGTGACTATTTCAAAAGTAATCGGCATGATTTATTTTCAGCACATTCGTCAGGTTACTATTTCAAAAGTAATCGGCAAGACTTTTATTTTCAGCACATTTGTCGGTTACTATTTCAATAGTAATTGGCATGATTTATTTTCAGCACATTTGTCGGTTACTATTTCAAAAGTAATCGGCAAGACTTTATATTCAACACATTCGTCGGTTACTATTTCAAAAGTAATCGGCATGATCTATTGTCTGCACATTCGTCGGTTACTATTTCAAAAGTAATCAGCAAAATTTTTATTTTTAGCATATTTGTCTGTTACTGTTTTAGAATTAATCGGCAAGACTATATTTTCAGCACATTCGTCGGTTACTATTTCAAAAGTAATCGGCAAGACATTATTTTCAGCACATTCGTCGGTTACTATTTCAAAAGTAATCGGCAAGATTTTTATTTTCAGCATATTCGTCGGTGACTATTTCAATAGTAATCGGCATGATTTATTTTCAGCACATTCGTCAGGTTACTATTTCAAAAGTAATCGGCAAGACTTTTATTTTCAGCACATTTGTCGGTTACTATTTCAATAGTAATTGGCATGATTTATTTTCAGCACATTTGTCGGTTACTATTTCAAAAGTAATCGGCAAGATTTTTATTTTCAGCATATTCGTCGGTGACTATTTCAAAAGTAATCGGCATGATTTATTTTCAGCACATTCGTCAGGTTACTATTTCAAAAGTAATCGGCAAGACTTTTATTTTCAGCACATTTGTCGGTTACTATTTCAATAGTAATTGGCATGATTTATTTTCAGCACATTTGTCGGTTACTATTTCAAAAGTAATCGGCAAGACTTTATATTCAACACATTCGTCGGTTACTATTTCAAAAGTAATCGGCATGATCTATTTTCTGCACATTCGTTGGTTACTATTTCAAAAGTAATCAGCAAAATTTTTATTTTTAGCATATTTGTCTGTTACTATTTTAGAATTAATCGGCAAGACTATATTTTCAGCACATTCGTCGGTTACTATTTCAAAAGTAATCGGCAAGACATTATTTTCAGCACATTCGTCGGTTACTATTTCAAAAGTAATCGGCAAGATTTTTATTTTCAGCATATTCGTCGGTGACTATTTCAATAGTAATCGGCATGATTTATTTTCAGCACATTCGTCAGGTTACTATTTCAAAAGTAATCGGCAAGACTTTTATTTTCAGCACATTTGTCGGTTACTATTTCAATAGTAATTGGCATGATTTATTTTCAGCACATTTGTCGGTTACTATTTCAAAAGTAATCGGCAAGATTTTTATTTTCAGCATATTCGTCGGTGACTATTTCAAAAGTAATCGGCATGATTTATTTTCAGCACATTCGTCAGGTTACTATTTCAAAAGTAATCGGCAAGACTTTTATTTTCAGCACATTTGTCGGTTACTATTTCAATAGTAATTGGCATGATTTATTTTCAGCACATTTGTCGGTTACTATTTCAAAAGTAATCGGCAAGACTTTATATTCAACACATTCGTCGGTTACTATTTCAAAAGTAATCGGCATGATCTATTTTCTGCACATTCGTTGGTTACTATTTCAAAAGTAATCAGCAAAATTTTTATTTTTAGCATATTTGTCTGTTACTATTTTAGAAGTAATCGGCAAGACTATATTTTCAGCACATTCGTCGGTTACTATTTCAATAGTAATCGGCAAGATTTTTATTTTCAGCATGTACGTCGGTTACTATTTCAAAAGTAATCGGCAAGATTTTTATTTTCAGCATATTTGTCGGTTACTATTTCAAAAGTAATCGGTAAGATTTTTATTTCCAACATATTCATCGTTTACTTTTTCAAAAGTAATCAGCATGATTTATTTTCAACACATTCGTCGGTTACTATTTCAAAAGTAATCGGCAAGATTTTTATTTTCAGCATATTTGTCGGTTACTTTTTCAAAAGTAATCGGCAAGATTTTTATTTTCAGCATATTTGTCGGTTACTATTTTAAAAGTAATCGACAAGATTTTTATTTTCAACATATTCGTCGGTTACTATTTCAAAAGTAATCGGCAAGACTTTATTTTCAGCATATTCGTTGTTACTATTTCAAAAGTAATCGGTAAGATTTTTATTTTCAACATATTCGTCGCTTACTATTTCAAAAGTAATCGGCATGATTTATTTTCAGCACATTCGTCGGTTACTATTTCAAAAGTAATCGGCAAGATTTATTTTCAGCACATATTCGTCGGTTACTATTTCAAAAGTTATCGGCAAGACTTTATTTTAAGCACATTCGTTGGTTACTATTTCAAAAGTAATCGGTAAGATTTTTATTTTCAACATATTCGTCACTTACTATTTCCAAAGTAATCGGCATGATTTATTTTCAGCACATTCATCGGTTACTATTTCAAAAGTAATCGGCAAGATTTATTTTCAGTATATTCGTTGGTTACTATTTTAAAAGTAATCGGTAAGATTTTTATTTTCAACATGTTCGTCGGTTACTATTTCAAAAGTAATCGGCAAGATTTATTTTCAGCACATTCGTCGGTTACTATTTCAAAAGTAATCGGCATGATTTTTATTTTCAGCATATTCGTCGGTGACTATTTCAATAGTAATCGGCATGATTTATTTTCAGCACATTCGTCAGGTTACTACTTCAAAAGTAATCGGCAAGACTTTTATTTTCAGCACATTTGTCGGTTACTATTTCAATAGTAATTGGCATGATTTATTTTCAGCACATTTGTCGGTTACTATTTCAAAAGTAATCGGCAAGATTTTTATTTTCAGCATATTCGTCGGTGACTATTTCAAAAGTAATCGGCAGGATTTATTTTCAGCACATTCGTCAGGTTACTATTTCAAAAGTAATCGGCAAGACTTTTATTTTCAGCACATTTGTCGGTTACTATTTCAATAGTAATTGGCATGATTTATTTTCAGCACATTTGTCGGTTACTATTTCAAAAGTAATCGGCAAGACTTTATATTCAACACATTCGTCGGTTACTATTTCAAAAGTAATCGGCATGATCTATTTTCTGCACATTCGTCGGTTACTATTTCAAAAGTAATCAGCAAAATTTTTATTTTTAGCATATTTGTCTGTTACTATTTTAGAATTAATCGGCAAGACTATATTTTCAGCACATTCGTCGGTTACTATTTCAAAAGTAATCAGCAAGGCTTTATTTTCAGCACATTCGTCGGTTACTATTTCAATAGTAATCGGCAAGATTTTTATTTTCAGCATGTACGTCGGTTACTATTTCAAAAGTAATCGGCAAGATTTTTATTTTCAGCATATTTGTTGGTTACTATTTCAAAAGTAATCGGTAAGATTTTTATTTCCAACATATTCATCGTTTACTATTTCAAAAGTAATCAGCATGATTTATTTTCAACACATTCGTCGGTTACTATTTCAAAAGTAATCGGCAAGATTTTTATTTTCAGCATATTTGTCGGTTACTTTTTCAAAAGTAATCGGCAAGATTTTTATTTTTAGCATATTTGTCGGTTACTATTTTAAAAGTAATCGACAAGATTTTTATTTTCAACATATTCGTCGGTTACTATTTCAAAAGTAATCGGCAAGACTTTATTTTCAGCATATTCGTTGTTACTATTTCAAAAGTAATCGGTAAGATTTTTATTTTCAACATATTCGTCGCTTACTATTTCAAAAGTAATCGGCATGATTTATTTTCAGCACATTCGTCGGTTACTATTTCAATAGTAATTGGCATGATTTATTTTCAGCACATTTGTCGGTTACTATTTCAAAAGTAATCGGCAAGATTTTTATTTTCAGCATATTCGTCGGTGACTATTTCAAAAGTAATCGGCATGATTTATTTTCAGCACATTCGTCAGGTTACTATTTCAAAAGTAATCGGCAAGACTTTTATTTTCAGCACATTTGTCGGTTACTATTTCAATAGTAATTGGCATGATTTATTTTCAGCACATTTGTCGGTTACTATTTCAAAAGTAATCGGCAAGACTTTATATTCAACACATTCGTCGGTTACTATTTCAAAAGTAATCGGCATGATCTATTTTCTGCACATTCGTTGGTTACTATTTCAAAAGTAATCAGCAAAATTTTTATTTTTAGCATATTTGTCTGTTACTATTTTAGAATTAATCGGCAAGATTTATTTTCAGCACATTCGTCGGTTACTATTTCAAAAGTAATCGGCAAGATTTTTATTTTCAGCATATTCGTCGGTGACTATTTCAATAGTAATCGGCATGATTTATTTTCAGCACATTCGTCAGGTTACTATTTCAAAAGTAGTCGGCAAGACTTTTATTTTCAGCACATTTGTCGGTTACTATTTCAATAGTAATTGGCATGATTTATTTTCAGCACATTTGTCGGTTACTATTTCAAAAGTAATCGGCAAGATTTTTATTTTCAGCATATTCGTCGGTGACTATTTCAAAAGTAATCGGCATGATTTATTTTCAGCACATTCGTCAGGTTACTATTTCAAAAGTAATCGGCAAGACTTTTATTTTCAGCACATTTGTCGGTTACTATTTCAATAGTAATTGGCATGATTTATTTTCAGCACATTTGTCGGTTACTATTTCAAAAGTAATCGGCAAGACTTTATATTCAACACATTCGTCGGTTACTATTTCAAAAGTAATCGGCATGATCTATTTTCTGCACATTCGTCGGTTACTATTTCAAAAGTAATCAGCAAAATTTTTATTTTTAGCATATTTGTCTGTTACTATTTTAGAATTAATCGGCAAGACTATATTTTCAGCACATTCGTCGGTTACTATTTCAAAAGTAATCAGCAAGACTTTATTTTCAGCACATTCGTCGGTTACTATTTCAATAGTAATCGGCAAGATTTTTATTTTCAGCATGTACGTCGGTTACTATTTCAAAAGTAATCGGCAAGATTTTTATTTTCAGCATATTTGTTGGTTACTATTTCAAAAGTAATCGGTAAGATTTTTATTTCCAACATATTCATCGTTTACTATTTCAAAAGTAATCAGCATGATTTATTTTCAACACATTCGTCGGTTACTATTTCAAAAGTAATCGGCAAGATTTTTATTTTCAGCATATTTGTCGGTTACTTTTTCAAAAGTAATCGGCAAGATTTTTATTTTTAGCATATTTGTCGGTTACTATTTTAAAAGTAATCGACAAGATTTTTATTTTCAACATATTCGTCGGTTACTATTTCAAAAGTAATCGGCAAGACTTTATTTTCAGCATATTCGTTGTTACTATTTCAAAAGTAATCGGTAAGATTTTTATTTTCAACATATTCGTCGCTTACTATTTCAAAAGTAATCGGCATGATTTATTTTCAGCACATTCGTCGGTTACTATTTCAATAGTAATTGGCATGATTTATTTTCAGCACATTTGTCGGTTACTATTTCAAAAGTAATCGGCAAGATTTTTATTTTCAGCATATTCGTCGGTGACTATTTCAAAAGTAATCGGCATGATTTATTTTCAGCACATTCGTCAGGTTACTATTTCAAAAGTAATCGGCAAGACTTTTATTTTCAGCACATTTGTCGGTTACTATTTCAATAGTAATTGGCATGATTTATTTTCAGCACATTTGTCGGTTACTATTTCAAAAGTAATCGGCAAGACTTTATATTCAACACATTCGTCGGTTACTATTTCAAAAGTAATCGGCATGATCTATTTTCTGCACATTCGTTGGTTACTATTTCAAAAGTAATCAGCAAAATTTTTATTTTTAGCATATTTGTCTGTTACTATTTTAGAATTAATCGGCAAGATTTATTTTCAGCACATTCGTCGGTTACTATTTCAAAAGTAATCGGCAAGATTTTTATTTTCAGCATATTCGTCGGTGACTATTTCAATAGTAATCGGCATGATTTATTTTCAGCACATTCGTCAGGTTACTATTTCAAAAGTAGTCGGCAAGACTTTTATTTTCAGCACATTTGTCGGTTACTATTTCAATAGTAATTGGCATGATTTATTTTCAGCACATTTGTCGGTTACTATTTCAAAAGTAATCGGCAAGATTTTTATTTTCAGCATATTCGTCGGTGACTATTTCAAAAGTAATCGGCATGATTTATTTTCAGCACATTCGTCAGGTTACTATTTCAAAAGTAATCGGCAAGACTTTTATTTTCAGCACATTTGTCGGTTACTATTTCAATAGTAATTGGCATGATTTATTTTCAGCACATTTGTC
Organism: Medicago lupulina; assembly: GCA_958299785.1. Taxonomy (NCBI): domain Eukaryota; kingdom Viridiplantae; phylum Streptophyta; class Magnoliopsida; order Fabales; family Fabaceae; genus Medicago; species Medicago lupulina. The sequence goes on from CATQJP010000005.1 coordinate 825,226, forward strand.
GGTTACTATTTCAAAAGTAATCGGCAAGACTTTATATTCAACACATTCGTCGGTTACTATTTCAAAAGTAATTGGCATGATCTATTGTCTGCACATTCGTCGGTTACTATTTCAAAAGTAATCAGCAAAATTTTTATTTTTAGCATATTTGTCTGTTACTGTTTTAGAATTAATCGGCAAGACTATATTTTCAGCACATTCGTCGGTTACTATTTCAAAAGTAATCGGCAAGATTTTTATTTTCAGCATATTCGTCGGTGACTATTTCAATAGTAATCGGCATGATTTATTTTCAGCACATTCGTCAGGTTACTATTTCAAAAGTAGTCGGCAAGACTTTTATTTTCAGCACATTTGTCGGTTACTATTTCAATAGTAATTGGCATGATTTATTTTCAGCACATTTGTCGGTTACTATTTCAAAAGTAATCGGCAAGATTTTTATTTTCAGCATATTCGTCGGTGACTATTTCAAAAGTAATCGGCATGATTTATTTTCAGCACATTCGTCAGGTTACTATTTCAAAAGTAATCGGCAAGACTTTTATTTTCAGCACATTTGTCGGTTACTATTTCAATAGTAATTGGCATGATTTATTTTCAGCACATTTGTCGGTTACTATTTCAAAAGTAATCGGCAAGACTTTATATTCAACACATTCGTCGGTTACTATTTCAAAAGTAATCGGCATGATCTATTTTCTGCACATTCGTTGGTTACTATTTCAAAAGTAATCAGCAAAATTTTTATTTTTAGCATATTTGTCTGTTACTATTTTAGAATTAATCGGCAAGATTTATTTTCAGCACATTCGTCGGTTACTATTTCAAAAGTAATCGGCAAGATTTTTATTTTCAGCATATTCGTCGGTGACTATTTCAATAGTAATCGGCATGATTTATTTTCAGCACATTCGTCAGGTTACTATTTCAAAAGTAGTCGGCAAGACTTTTATTTTCAGCACATTTGTCGGTTACTATTTCAATAGTAATTGGCATGATTTATTTTCAGCACATTTGTCGGTTACTATTTCAAAAGTAATCGGCAAGATTTTTATTTTCAGCATATTCGTCGGTGACTATTTCAAAAGTAATCGGCATGATTTATTTTCAGCACATTCGTCAGGTTACTATTTCAAAAGTAATCGGCAAGACTTTTATTTTCAGCACATTTGTCGGTTACTATTTCAATAGTAATTGGCATGATTTATTTTCAGCACATTTGTCGGTTACTATTTCAAAAGTAATCGGCAAGACTTTATATTCAACACATTCGTCGGTTACTATTTCAAAAGTAATCGGCATGATCTATTGTCTGCACATTCGTCGGTTACTATTTCAAAAGTAATCAGCAAAATTTTTATTTTTAGCATATTTGTCTGTTACTGTTTTAGAATTAATCGGCAAGACTATATTTTCAGCACATTCGTCGGTTACTATTTCAAAAGTAATCGGCAAGATTTTTATTTTCAGCATATTCGTCGGTGACTATTTCAATAGTAATCGGCATGATTTATTTTCAGCACATTCGTCAGGTTACTATTTCAAAAGTAGTCGGCAAGACTTTTATTTTCAGCACATTTGTCGGTTACTATTTCAATAGTAATTGGCATGATTTATTTTCAGCACATTTGTCGGTTACTATTTCAAAAGTAATCGGCAAGATTTTTATTTTCAGCATATTCGTCGGTGACTATTTCAAAAGTAATCGGCATGATTTATTTTCAGCACATTCGTCAGGTTACTATTTCAAAAGTAATCGGCAAGACTTTTATTTTCAGCACATTTGTCGGTTACTATTTCAATAGTAATTGGCATGATTTATTTTCAGCACATTTGTCGGTTACTATTTCAAAAGTAATCGGCAAGACTTTATATTCAACACATTCGTCGGTTACTATTTCAAAAGTAATCGGCATGATCTATTGTCTGCACATTCGTCGGTTACTATTTCAAAAGTAATCAGCAAAATTTTTATTTTTAGCATATTTGTCTGTTACTGTTTTAGAATTAATCGGCAAGACTATATTTTCAGCACATTCGTCGGTTACTATTTCAAAAGTAATCGGCAAGACATTATTTTCAGCACATTCGTCGGTTACTATTTCAAAAGTAATCGGCAAGATTTTTATTTTCAGCATATTCGTCGGTGACTATTTCAATAGTAATCGGCATGATTTATTTTCAGCACATTCGTCAGGTTACTATTTCAAAAGTAATCGGCAAGACTTTTATTTTCAGCACATTTGTCGGTTACTATTTCAATAGTAATTGGCATGATTTATTTTCAGCACATTTGTCGGTTACTATTTCAAAAGTAATCGGCAAGATTTTTATTTTCAGCATATTCGTCGGTGACTATTTCAAAAGTAATCGGCATGATTTATTTTCAGCACATTCGTCAGGTTACTATTTCAAAAGTAATCGGCAAGACTTTTATTTTCAGCACATTTGTCGGTTACTATTTCAATAGTAATTGGCATGATTTATTTTCAGCACATTTGTCGGTTACTATTTCAAAAGTAATCGGCAAGACTTTATATTCAACACATTCGTCGGTTACTATTTCAAAAGTAATCGGCATGATCTATTTTCTGCACATTCGTTGGTTACTATTTCAAAAGTAATCAGCAAAATTTTTATTTTTAGCATATTTGTCTGTTACTATTTTAGAATTAATCGGCAAGACTATATTTTCAGCACATTCGTCGGTTACTATTTCAAAAGTAATCGGCAAGACATTATTTTCAGCACATTCGTCGGTTACTATTTCAAAAGTAATCGGCAAGATTTTTATTTTCAGCATATTCGTCGGTGACTATTTCAATAGTAATCGGCATGATTTATTTTCAGCACATTCGTCAGGTTACTATTTCAAAAGTAATCGGCAAGACTTTTATTTTCAGCACATTTGTCGGTTACTATTTCAATAGTAATTGGCATGATTTATTTTCAGCACATTTGTCGGTTACTATTTCAAAAGTAATCGGCAAGATTTTTATTTTCAGCATATTCGTCGGTGACTATTTCAAAAGTAATCGGCATGATTTATTTTCAGCACATTCGTCAGGTTACTATTTCAAAAGTAATCGGCAAGACTTTTATTTTCAGCACATTTGTCGGTTACTATTTCAATAGTAATTGGCATGATTTATTTTCAGCACATTTGTCGGTTACTATTTCAAAAGTAATCGGCAAGACTTTATATTCAACACATTCGTCGGTTACTATTTCAAAAGTAATCGGCATGATCTATTTTCTGCACATTCGTTGGTTACTATTTCAAAAGTAATCAGCAAAATTTTTATTTTTAGCATATTTGTCTGTTACTATTTTAGAAGTAATCGGCAAGACTATATTTTCAGCACATTCGTCGGTTACTATTTCAATAGTAATCGGCAAGATTTTTATTTTCAGCATGTACGTCGGTTACTATTTCAAAAGTAATCGGCAAGATTTTTATTTTCAGCATATTTGTCGGTTACTATTTCAAAAGTAATCGGTAAGATTTTTATTTCCAACATATTCATCGTTTACTTTTTCAAAAGTAATCAGCATGATTTATTTTCAACACATTCGTCGGTTACTATTTCAAAAGTAATCGGCAAGATTTTTATTTTCAGCATATTTGTCGGTTACTTTTTCAAAAGTAATCGGCAAGATTTTTATTTTCAGCATATTTGTCGGTTACTATTTTAAAAGTAATCGACAAGATTTTTATTTTCAACATATTCGTCGGTTACTATTTCAAAAGTAATCGGCAAGACTTTATTTTCAGCATATTCGTTGTTACTATTTCAAAAGTAATCGGTAAGATTTTTATTTTCAACATATTCGTCGCTTACTATTTCAAAAGTAATCGGCATGATTTATTTTCAGCACATTCGTCGGTTACTATTTCAAAAGTAATCGGCAAGATTTATTTTCAGCACATATTCGTCGGTTACTATTTCAAAAGTTATCGGCAAGACTTTATTTTAAGCACATTCGTTGGTTACTATTTCAAAAGTAATCGGTAAGATTTTTATTTTCAACATATTCGTCACTTACTATTTCCAAAGTAATCGGCATGATTTATTTTCAGCACATTCATCGGTTACTATTTCAAAAGTAATCGGCAAGATTTATTTTCAGTATATTCGTTGGTTACTATTTTAAAAGTAATCGGTAAGATTTTTATTTTCAACATGTTCGTCGGTTACTATTTCAAAAGTAATCGGCAAGATTTATTTTCAGCACATTCGTCGGTTACTATTTCAAAAGTAATCGGCATGATTTTTATTTTCAGCATATTCGTCGGTGACTATTTCAATAGTAATCGGCATGATTTATTTTCAGCACATTCGTCAGGTTACTACTTCAAAAGTAATCGGCAAGACTTTTATTTTCAGCACATTTGTCGGTTACTATTTCAATAGTAATTGGCATGATTTATTTTCAGCACATTTGTCGATTACTATTTCAAAAGTAATCGGCAAGATTTTTATTTTCAGCATATTCGTCGGTGACTATTTCAAAAGTAATCGGCAGGATTTATTTTCAGCACATTCGTCAGGTTACTATTTCAAAAGTAATCGGCAAGACTTTTATTTTCAGCACATTTGTCGGTTACTATTTCAATAGTAATTGGCATGATTTATTTTCAGCACATTTGTCGGTTACTATTTCAAAAGTAATCGGCAAGACTTTATATTCAACACATTCGTCGGTTACTATTTCAAAAGTAATCGGCATGATCTATTTTCTGCACATTCGTCGGTTACTATTTCAAAAGTAATCAGCAAAATTTTTATTTTTAGCATATTTGTCTGTTACTATTTTAGAATTAATCGGCAAGACTATATTTTCAGCACATTCGTCGGTTACTATTTCAAAAGTAATCAGCAAGACTTTATTTTCAGCACATTCGTCGGTTACTATTTCAATAGTAATCGGCAAGATTTTTATTTTCAGCATGTACGTCGGTTACTATTTCAAAAGTAATCGGCAAGATTTTTATTTTCAGCATATTTGTTGGTTACTATTTCAAAAGTAATCGGTAAGATTTTTATTTCCAACATATTCATCGTTTACTATTTCAAAAGTAATCAGCATGATTTATTTTCAACACATTCGTCGGTTACTATTTCAAAAGTAATCGGCAAGATTTTTATTTTCAGCATATTTGTCGGTTACTTTTTCAAAAGTAATCGGCAAGATTTTTATTTTCAGCATATTTGTCGGTTACTATTTTAAAAGTAATCGACAAGATTTTTATTTTCAACATATTCGTCGGTTACTATTTCAAAAGTAATCGGCAAGACTTTATTTTCAGCATATTCGTTGTTACTATTTCAAAAGTAATCGGTAAGATTTTTATTTTCAACATATTCGTCGCTTACTATTTCAAAAGTAATCGGCATGATTTATTTTCAGCACATTCGTCGGTTACTATTTCAAAAGTAATTGGCAAGATTTATTTTCAGCACATATTCGTCGGTTACTATTTCAAAAGTAATGGGCAAGACTTTTATTTTCAGCACATTTGTCGGTTACTATTTCAAAAGTTATCGGCAAGACTTTATTTTAAGCACATTCGTTGGTTACTATTTCAAAAGTAATCGGTAAGATTTTTATTTTCAACATATTCGTCACTTACTATTTCCAAAGTAATCGGCATGATTTATTTTCAGCACATTCATCGGTTACTATTTCAAAAGTAATCGGCAAGATCTATTTTCTGCACATTCGTCGGTTACTATTTCAAAAGTAATCAGCAAAATTTTTATTTTTAGCATATTTGTCTGTTACTATTTTAGAATTAATCGGCAAGACTATATTTTCAGCACATTCGTCGGTTACTATTTCAAAAGTAATCAGCAAGACTTTATTTTCAGCACATTCGTCGGTTACTATTTCAATAGTAATCGGCAAGATTTTTATTTTCAGCATGTACGTCGGTTACTATTTCAAAAGTAATCGGCAAGATTTTTATTTTCAGCATATTTGTTGGTTACTATTTCAAAAGTAATCGGTAAGATTTTTATTTCCAACATATTCATCGTTTACTATTTCAAAAGTAATCAGCATGATTTATTTTCAACACATTCGTCGGTTACTATTTCAAAAGTAATCGGCAAGATTTTTATTTTCAGCATATTTGTCGGTTACTTTTTCAAAAGTAATCGGCAAGATTTTTATTTTCAGCATATTTGTCGGTTACTATTTTAAAAGTAATCGACAAGATTTTTATTTTCAACATATTCGTCGGTTACTATTTCAAAAGTAATCGGCAAGACTTTATTTTCAGCATATTCGTTGTTACTATTTCAAAAGTAATCGGTAAGATTTTTATTTTCAACATATTCGTCGCTTACTATTTCAAAAGTAATCGGCATGATTTATTTTCAGCACATTCGTCGGTTACTATTTCAAAAGTAATTGGCAAGATTTATTTTCAGCACATATTCGTCGGTTACTATTTCAAAAGTAATGGGCAAGACTTTTATTTTCAGCACATTTGTCGGTTACTATTTCAAAAGTTATCGGCAAGACTTTATTTTAAGCACATTCGTTGGTTACTATTTCAAAAGTAATCGGTAAGATTTTTATTTTCAACATATTCGTCACTTACTATTTCCAAAGTAATCGGCATGATTTATTTTCAGCACATTCATCGGTTACTATTTCAAAAGTAATCGGCAAGATTTATTTTCAGTATATTCGTTGGTTACTATTTTAAAAGTAATCGGTAAGATTTTTATTTTCAACATGTTCGTCGCTTACTATTTCGAAAGTAATCGGCAAGATTTATTTTCAGCACATTCGTCGGTTACTATTTCAAAAGTAATCGGCAAGATTTTTATTTTCAGCATATTCGTCGGTGACTATTTCAATAGTAATCGGCATGATTTATTTTCAGCACATTCGTCAGGTTACTATTTCAAAAGTAATCGGCAAGACTTTTATTTTCAGCACATTTGTCGGTTACTATTTCAATAGTAATTGGCATGATTTATTTTCAGCACATTTGTCGGTTACTATTTCAAAAGTAATCGGCAAGATTTTTATTTTCAGCATATTCGTCGGTGACTATTTCAAAAGTAATCGGCATGATTTATTTTCAGCACATTCGTCAGGTTACTATTTCAAAAGTAATCGGCAAGACTTTTATTTTCAGCACATTTGTCGGTTACTATTTCAATAGTAATTGGCATGATTTATTTTCAGCACATTTGTCGGTTACTATTTCAAAAGTAATCGGCAAGACTTTATATTCAACACATTCGTCGGTGACTATTTCAAAAGTAATCGGCATGATTTATTTTCAGCACATTCGTCAGGTTACTATTTCAAAAGTAATCGGCAAGACTTTTATTTTCAGCACATTTGTCGGTTACTATTTCAATAGTAATTGGCATGATTTATTTTCAGCACATTTGTCGGTTACTATTTCAAAAGTAATCGGCAAGACTTTATATTCAACACATTCGTCGGTTACTATTTCAAAAGTAATCGGCATGATCTATTTTCTGCACATTCGTCGGTTACTATTTCAAAAGTAATCAGCAAAATTTTTATTTTTAGCATATTTGTCTGTTACTATTTTAGAATTAATCGGCAAGACTATATTTTCAGCACATTCGTCGGTTACTATTTCAAAAGTAATCGGCAAGACTTTATTTTCAGCACATTCGTCGGTTACTATTTCAATAGTAATCGGCAAGATTTTTATTTTCAGCATGTACGTCGGTTACTATTTCAAAAGTCATCGGCAAGATTTTTATTTTCAGCATATTTGTTGGTTACTATTTCAAAAGTAATCGGTAAGATTTTTATTTCCAACATATTCATCGTTTACTATTTCAAAAGTAATCAGCATGATTTATTTTCAACACATTCGTCGGTTACTATTTCAAAAGTAATCGGCAAGATTTTTATTTTCAGCATATTTGTCGGTTACTTTTTCAAAAGTAATCGGCAAGATTTTTATTTTCAGCATATTTGTCGGTTACTATTTTAAAAGTAATCGACAAGATTTTTATTTTCAACATATTCGTCGGTTACTATTTCAAAAGTAATCGGCAAGACTTTATTTTCAGCATATTCGTTGTTACTATTTCAAAAGTAATCGGTAAGATTTTTATTTTCAACATATTCGTCGCTTACTATTTCAAAAGTAATCGGCATGATTTATTTTCAGCACATTCGTCGGTTACTATTTCAAAAGTAATCGGCAAGATTTATTTTCAGCACATATTCGTCGGTTACTATTTCAAAAGTAATGGGCAAGACTTTTATTTTCAGCACATTTGTCGGTTACTATTTCAAAAGTTATCGGCAAGACTTTATTTTAAGCACATTCGTTGGTTACTATTTCAAAAGTAATCGGTAAGATTTTTATTTTCAACATATTCGTCACTTACTATTTCCAAAGTAATCGGCATGATTTATTTTCAGCACATTCATCGGTTACTATTTCAAAAGTAATCGGCAAGATTTATTTTCAGTATATTCGTTGGTTACTATTTTAAAAGTAATCGGTAAGATTTTTATTTTCAACATGTTCGTCGCTTACTATTTCGAAAGTAATCGGCAAGATTTATTTTCAGCACATTCGTCGGTTACTATTTCAAAAGTAATCGGCAAGATTTTTATTTTCAGCATATTCGTCGGTGACTATTTCAATAGTAATCGGCATGATTTATTTTCAGCACATTCGTCAGGTTACTATTTCAAAAGTAATCGGCAAGACTTTTATTTTCAGCACATTTGTCGGTTACTATTTCAATAGTAATTGGCATGATTTATTTTCAGCACATTTGTCGGTTACTATTTCAAAAGTAATCGGCAAGACTTTATATTCAACACATTCGTCGGTGACTATTTCAAAAGTAATCGGCATGATTTATTTTCAGCATATTCGTCAGGTTACTATTTCAAAAGTAATCGGCAAGACTTTTATTTTCAGCACATTTGTCGGTTACTATTTCAAAAGAAATTGGCATGATTTATTTTCAGCACATTTGTAGGTTACTATTTCAAAAGTAATCGGCAAGACTTTATTTTCAGCACATTCGTCGGTTATTATTTCAATAGTAATCGGCAAGATTTTTATTTTCAGCATGTACGTCAGGTTACTATTTCAAAAGTAATCGGCAAGACTTTTATTTTCAGCACATTTGTCGGTTACTATTTCAATAGTAATTGGCATGATTTATTTTCAGCACATTTGTCGGTTACTATTTCAAAAGTAATCGGCAAGACTTTATATTCAACACATTCGTCGGTTACTATTTCAAAAGTAATCGGCATGATCTATTTTCTGCACATTCGTCGGTTACTATTTCAAAAGTAATCAGCAAAATTTTTATTTTTAGCATATTTGTCTGTTACTATTTTAGAATTAATCGGCAAGACTATATTTTCAGCACATTCGTCGGTTACTATTTCAAAAGTAATCAGCAAGACTTTATTTTCAGCACATTCGTCGGTTACTATTTCAATAGTAATCGGCAAGATTTTTATTTTCAGCATGTACGTCGGTTACTATTTCAAAAGTAATCGGCAAGATTTTTATTTTCAGCATATTTGTTGGTTACTATTTCAAAAGTAATCCGTAAGATTTTTATTTCCAACATATTCATCGTTTACTATTTCAAAAGTAATCAGCATGATTTATTTTCAACACATTCGTCGGTTACTATTTCAAAAGTAATCGGCAAGATTTTTATTTTCAGCATATTTGTCGGTTACTTTTTCAAAAGTAATCGGCAAGATTTTTATTTTCAGCATATTTGTCGGTTACTATTTTAAAAGTAATCGACAAGATTTTTATTTTCAACATATTCGTCGGTTACTATTTCAAAAGTAATCGGCAAGACTTTATTTTCAGCATATTCGTTGTTACTATTTCAAAAGTAATCGGTAAGATTTTTATTTTCAACATATTCGTCGCTTACTATTTCAAAAGTAATCGGCATGATTTATTTTCAGCACATTCGTCGGTTACTATTTCAAAAGTAATTGGCAAGATTTATTTTCAGCACATATTCGTCGGTTACTATTTCAAAAGTAATGGGCAAGACTTTTATTTTCAGCACATTTGTCGGTTACTATTTCAAAAGTTATCGGCAAGACTTTATTTTAAGCACATTCGTTGGTTACTATTTCAAAAGTAATCGGTAAGATTTTTATTTTCAACATATTCGTCACTTACTATTTCCAAAGTAATCGGCATGATTTATTTTCAGCACATTCATCGGTTACTATTTCAAAAGTAATCGGCAAGATTTATTTTCAGTATATTCGTTGGTTACTATTTTAAAAGTAATCGGTAAGATTTTTATTTTCAACATGTTCGTCGCTTACTATTTCGAAAGTAATCGGCAAGATTTATTTTCAGCACATTCGTCGGTTACTATTTCAAAAGTAATCGGCAAGATTTTTATTTTCAGCATATTCGTCGGTGACTATTTCAATAGTAATCGGCATGATTTATTTTCAGCACATTCGTCAGGTTACTATTTCAAAAGTAATCGGCAAGACTTTTATTTTCAGCACATTTGTCGGTTACTATTTCAATAGTAATTGGCATGATTTATTTTCAGCACATTTGTCGGTTACTATTTCAAAAGTAATCGGCAAGATTTTTATTTTCAGCATATTCGTCGGTGACTATTTCAAAAGTAATCGGCATGATTTATTTTCAGCACATTCGTCAGGTTACTATTTCAAAAGTAATCGGCAAGACTTTTATTTTCAGCACATTTGTCGGTTACTATTTCAATAGTAATTGGCATGATTTATTTTCAGCACATTTGTCGGTTACTATTTCAAAAGTAATCGGCAAGACTTTATATTCAACACATTCGTCGGTGACTATTTCAAAAGTAATCGGCATGATTTATTTTCAGCACATTCGTCAGGTTACTATTTCAAAAGTAATCGGCAAGACTTTTATTTTCAGCACATTTGTCGGTTACTATTTCAATAGTAATTGGCATGATTTATTTTCAGCACATTTGTCGGTTACTATTTCAAAAGTAATCGGCAAGACTTTATATTCAACACATTCGTCGGTTACTATTTCAAAAGTAATCGGCATGATCTATTTTCTGCACATTCGTCGGTTACTATTTCAAAAGTAATCAGCAAAATTTTTATTTTTAGCATATTTGTCTGTTACTATTTTAGAATTAATCGGCAAGACTATATTTTCAGCACATTCGTCGGTTACTATTTCAAAAGTAATCGGCAAGACTTTATTTTCAGCACATTCGTCGGTTACTATTTCAATAGTAATCGGCAAGATTTTTATTTTCAGCATGTACGTCGGTTACTATTTCAAAAGTCATCGGCAAGATTTTTATTTTCAGCATATTTGTTGGTTACTATTTCAAAAGTAATCGGTAAGATTTTTATTTCCAACATATTCATCGTTTACTATTTCAAAAGTAATCAGCATGATTTATTTTCAACACATTCGTCGGTTACTATTTCAAAAGTAATCGGCAAGATTTTTATTTTCAGCATATTTGTCGGTTACTTTTTCAAAAGTAATCGGCAAGATTTTTATTTTCAGCATATTTGTCGGTTACTATTTTAAAAGTAATCGACAAGATTTTTATTTTCAACATATTCGTCGGTTACTATTTCAAAAGTAATCGGCAAGACTTTATTTTCAGCATATTCGTTGTTACTATTTCAAAAGTAATCGGTAAGATTTTTATTTTCAACATATTCGTCGCTTACTATTTCAAAAGTAATCGACATGATTTATTTTCAGCACATTCGTCGGTTACTATTTCAAAAGTAATCGGCAAGATTTATTTTCAGCACATATTCGTCGGTTACTATTTCAAAAGTAATGGGCAAGACTTTTATTTTCAGCACATTTGTCGGTTACTATTTCAAAAGTTATCGGCAAGACTTTATTTTAAGCACATTCGTTGGTTACTATTTCAAAAGTAATCGGTAAGATTTTTATTTTCAACATATTCGTCACTTACTATTTCCAAAGTAATCGGCATGATTTATTTTCAGCACATTCATCGGTTACTATTTCAAAAGTAATCGGCAAGATTTATTTTCAGTATATTCGTTGGTTACTATTTTAAAAGTAATCGGTAAGATTTTTATTTTCAACATGTTCGTCGCTTACTATTTCGAAAGTAATCGGCAAGATTTATTTTCAGCACATTCGTCGGTTACTATTTCAAAAGTAATCGGCAAGATTTTTATTTTCAGCATATTCGTCGGTGACTATTTCAATAGTAATCGGCATGATTTATTTTCAGCACATTCGTCAGGTTACTATTTCAAAAGTAATCGGCAAGACTTTTATTTTCAGCACATTTGTCGGTTACTATTTCAATAGTAATTGGCATGATTTATTTTCAGCACATTTGTCGGTTACTATTTCAAAAGTAATCGGCAAGACTTTATATTCAACACATTCGTCGGTGACTATTTCAAAAGTAATCGGCATGATTTATTTTCAGCATATTCGTCAGGTTACTATTTCAAAAGTAATCGGCAAGACTTTTATTTTCAGCACATTTGTCGGTTACTATTTCAAAAGAAATTGGCATGATTTATTTTCAGCACATTTGTAGGTTACTATTTCAAAAGTAATCGGCAAGACTTTATTTTCAGCACATTCGTCGGTTATTATTTCAATAGTAATCGGCAAGATTTTTATTTTCAGCATGTACGTCAGGTTACTATTTCAAAAGTAATCGGCAAGACTTTTATTTTCAGCACATTTGTCGGTTACTATTTCAATAGTAATTGGCATGATTTATTTTCAGCACGTTTGTCGGTTACTATTTCAAAAGTAATCGGCAAGATTTTTATTTTCAGCATATTCGTCAGTGACTATTTCAAAAGTAATCGGCATGATTTATTTTCAGCACATTCGTCAGGTTACTATTTCAAAAGTAATCGGCAAGACTTTTATTTTCAGCACATTTGTCGGTTACTATTTCAATAGTAATTGGCATGATTTATTTTCAGCACATTTGTCGGTTACTATTTCAAAAGTAATCGGCAAGACTTTATATTCAACACATTCGTCGGTGACTATTTCAAAAGTAATCGGCATGATTTATTTTCAGCATATTCGTCAGGTTACTATTTCAAAAGTAATCGGCAAGACTTTTATTTTCAGCACATTTGTCGGTTACTATTTCAATAGTAATTGGCATGATTTATTTTCAGCACATTTGTCGGTTACTATTTCAAAAGTAATCGGCAAGACTTTATATTCAACACATTCGTCGGTTACTATTTCAAAAGTAATCGGCATGATCTATTTTCTGCACATTCGTCGGTTACTATTTCAAAAGTAATCAGCAAAATTTTTATTTTTAGCATATTTGTCTGTTACTATTTTAGAATTAATCGGCAAGACTATATTTTCAGCACATTCGTCGGTTACTATTTCAAAAGTAATCGGCAAGACTTTATTTTCAGCACATTCGTCGGTTACTATTTCAATAGTAATCGGCAAGATTTTTATTTTCAGCATGTACGTCGGTTACTATTTCAAAAGTAATCGGCAAGATTTTTATTTTCAGCATATTTGTTGGTTACTATTTCAAAAGTAATCGGTAAGATTTTTATTTCCAACATATTCATCGTTTACTATTTCAAAAGTAATCAGCATGATTTATTTTCAACACATTCGTCGGTTACTATTTCAAAAGTAATCGGCAAGATTTTTATTTTCAGCATATTTGTCGGTTACTTTTTCAAAAGTAATCGGCAAGATTTTTATTTTCAGCATATTTGTCGGTTACTATTTTAAAAGTAATCGACAAGATTTTTATTTTCAACATATTCGTCGGTTACTATTTCAAAAGTAATCGGCAAGACTTTATTTTCAGCATATTCGTTGTTACTATTTCAAAAGTAATCGGTAAGATTTTTATTTTCAACATATTCGTCGCTTACTATTTCAAAAGTAATCGGCATGATTTATTTTCAGCACATTCGTCGGTTACTATTTCAAAAGTAATTGGCAAGATTTATTTTCAGCACATATTCGTCGGTTACTATTTCAAAAGTAATGGGCAAGACTTTTATTTTCAGCACATTTGTCGGTTACTATTTCAAAAGTTATCGGCAAGACTTTATTTTAAGCACATTCGTTGGTTACTATTTCAAAAGTAATCGGTAAGATTTTTATTTTCAACATATTCGTCACTTACTATTTCCAAAGTAATCGGCATGATTTATTTTCAGCACATTCATCGGTTACTATTTCAAAAGTAATCGGCAAGATTTATTTTCAGTATATTCGTTGGTTACTATTTTAAAAGTAATCGGTAAGATTTTTATTTTCAACATGTTCGTCGCTTACTATTTCGAAAGTAATCGGCAAGATTTATTTTCAGCACATTCGTCGGTTACTATTTCAAAAGTAATCGGCAAGATTTTTATTTTCAGCATATTCGTCGGTGACTATTTCAATAGTAATCGGCATGATTTATTTTCAGCACATTCGTCAGGTTACTATTTCAAAAGTAATCGGCAAGACTTTTATTTTCAGCACATTTGTCGGTTACTATTTCAATAGTAATTGGCATGATTTATTTTCAGCACATTTGTCGGTTACTATTTCAAAAGTAATCGGCAAGACTTTATATTCAACACATTCGTCGGTGACTATTTCAAAAGTAATCGGCATGATTTATTTTCAGCATATTCGTCAGGTTACTATTTCAAAAGTAATCGGCAAGACTTTTATTTTCAGCACATTTGTCGGTTACTATTTCAAAAGAAATTGGCATGATTTATTTTCAGCACATTTGTAGGTTACTATTTCAAAAGTAATCGGCAAGACTTTATTTTCAGCACATTCGTCGGTTACTATTTCAATAATAATCGGCAAGATTTTTATTTTCAGCATGTACGTCAGGTTACTATTTCAAAAGTAATCGGCAAGACTTTTATTTTCAGCACATTTGTCGGTTACTATTTCAATAGTAATTGGCATGATTTATTTTCAGCACGTTTGTCGGTTACTATTTCAAAAGTAATCGGCAAGATTTTTATTTTCAGCATATTCGTCGGTGACTATTTCAAAAGTAATCGGCATGATTTATTTTCAGCACATTCGTCAGGTTACTATTTCAAAAGTAATCGGCAAGACTTTTATTTTCAGCACATTTGTCGGTTACTATTTCAATAGTAATTGGCATGATTTATTTTCAGCACATTTGTCGGTTACTATTTCAAAAGTAATCGGCAAGACTTTATATTCAACACATTCGTCGGTGACTATTTCAAAAGTAATCGGCATGATTTATTTTCAGCATATTCGTCAGGTTACTATTTCAAAAGTAATCGGCAAGACTTTTATTTTCAGCACATTTGTCGGTTACTATTTCAATAGTAATTGGCATGATTTATTTTCAGCACATTTGTCGGTTACTATTTCAAAAGTAATCGGCAAGACTTTATATTCAACACATTCGTCGGTTACTATTTCAAAAGTAATCGGCATGATCTATTTTCTGCACATTCGTCGGTTACTATTTCAAAAGTAATCAGCAAAATTTTTATTTTTAGCATATTTGTCTGTTACTATTTTAGAATTAATCGGCAAGACTATATTTTCAGCACATTCGTCGGTTACTATTTCAAAAGTAATCGGCAAGACTTTATTTTCAGCACATTCGTCGGTTACTATTTCAATAGTAATCGGCAAGATTTTTATTTTCAGCATGTACGTCGGTTACTATTTCAAAAGTAATCGGCAAGATTTTTATTTTCAGCATATTTGTTGGTTACTATTTCAAAAGTAATCGGTAAGATTTTTATTTCCAACATATTCATCGTTTACTATTTCAAAAGTAATCAGCATGATTTATTTTCAACACATTCGTCGGTTACTATTTCAAAAGTAATCGGCAAGATTTTTATTTTCAGCATATTTGTCGGTTACTTTTTCAAAAGTAATCGGCAAGATTTTTATTTTCAGCATATTTGTCGGTTACTATTTTAAAAGTAATCGACAAGATTTTTATTTTCAACATATTCGTCGGTTACTATTTCAAAAGTAATCGGCAAGACTTTATTTTCAGCATATTCGTTGTTACTATTTCAAAAGTAATCGGTAAGATTTTTATTTTCAACATATTCGTCGCTTACTATTTCAAAAGTAATCGGCATGATTTATTTTCAGCACATTCGTCGGTTACTATTTCAAAAGTAATTGGCAAGATTTATTTTCAGCACATATTCGTCGGTTACTATTTCAAAAGTAATGGGCAAGACTTTTATTTTCAGCACATTTGTCGGTTACTATTTCAAAAGTTATCGGCAAGACTTTATTTTAAGCACATTCGTTGGTTACTATTTCAAAAGTAATCGGTAAGATTTTTATTTTCAACATATTCGTCACTTACTATTTCCAAAGTAATCGGCATGATTTATTTTCAGCACATTCATCGGTTACTATTTCAAAAGTAATCGGCAAGATTTATTTTCAGTATATTCGTTGGTTACTATTTTAAAAGTAATCAGTAAGATTTTTATTTTCAACATGTTCGTCGCTTACTATTTCGAAAGTAATCGGCAAGATTTATTTTCAGCACATTCGTCGGTTACTATTTCAAAAGTAATCGGCAAGATTTTTATTTTCAGCATATTCGTCGGTGACTATTTCAATAGTAATCGGCATGATTTATTTTCAGCACATTCGTCAGGTTACTATTTCAAAAGTAATCGGCAAGACTTTTATTTTCAGCACATTTGTCGGTTACTATTTCAATAGTAATTGGCATGATTTATTTTCAGCACATTTGTCGGTTACTATTTCAAAAGTAATCGGCAAGACTTTAT
Source organism: Medicago lupulina (assembly GCA_958299785.1). Classification (NCBI taxonomy): domain Eukaryota; kingdom Viridiplantae; phylum Streptophyta; class Magnoliopsida; order Fabales; family Fabaceae; genus Medicago; species Medicago lupulina. The sequence continues at coordinate 842,056 of CATQJP010000005.1, forward strand.
ATTCAACACATTCGTCGGTGACTATTTCAAAAGTAATCGGCATGATTTATTTTCAGCATATTCGTCAGGTTACTATTTCAAAAGTAATCGGCAAGACTTTTATTTTCAGCACATTTGTCGGTTACTATTTCAAAAGAAATTGGCATGATTTATTTTCAGCACATTTGTAGGTTACTATTTCAAAAGTAATCGGCAAGACTTTATTTTCAGCACATTCGTCGGTTACTATTTCAATAGTAATCGGCAAGATTTTTATTTTCAGCATGTAAGTCAGGTTACTATTTCAAAAGTAATCGGCAAGACTTTTATTTTCAGCACATTTGTCGGTTACTATTTCAATAGTAATTGGCATGATTTATTTTCAGCACATTTGTCGGTTACTATTTCAAAAGTAATCGGCAAGATTTTTATTTTCAGCATATTCGTCGGTGACTATTTCAAAAGTAATCGGCATGATTTATTTTCAGCACATTCGTCAGGTTACTATTTCAAAAGTAATCGGCAAGACTTTTATTTTCAGCACATTTGTCGGTTACTATTTCAATAGTAATTGGCATGATTTATTTTCAGCACATTTGTCGGTTACTATTTCAAAAGTAATCGGCAAGACTTTATATTCAACACATTCGTCGGTGACTATTTCAAAAGTAATCGGCATGATTTATTTTCAGCATATTCGTCAGGTTACTATTTCAAAAGTAATCGGCAAGACTTTTATTTTCAGCACATTTGTCGGTTACTATTTCAATAGTAATTGGCATGATTTATTTTCAGCACATTTGTCGGTTACTATTTCAAAAGTAATCGGCAAGACTTTATATTCAACACATTCGTCGGTTACTATTTCAAAAGTAATCGGCATGATCTATTTTCTGCACATTCGTCGGTTACTATTTCAAAAGTAATCAGCAAAATTTTTATTTTTAGCATATTTGTCTGTTACTATTTTAGAATTAATCGGCAAGACTATATTTTCAGCACATTCGTCGGTTACTATTTCAAAAGTAATCGGCAAGACTTTATTTTCAGCACATTCGTCGGTTACTATTTCAGTAGTAATCGGCAAGATTTTTATTTTCAGCATGTACGTCGGTTACTATTTCAAAAGTAATCGGCAAGATTTTTATTTTCAGCATATTTGTTGGTTACTATTTCAAAAGTAATCGGTAAGATTTTTATTTCCAACATATTCATCGTTTACTATTTCAAAAGTAATCAGCATGATTTATTTTCAACACATTCGTCGGTTACTATTTCAAAAGTAATCGGCAAGATTTTTATTTTCAGCATATTTGCCGGTTACTTTTTCAAAAGTAATCGGCAAGATTTTTATTTTCAGCATATTTGTCGGTTACTATTTTAAAAGTAATCGACAAGATTTTTATTTTCAACATATTCGTCGGTTACTATTTCAAAAGTAATCGGCAAGACTTTATTTTCAGCATATTCGTTGTTACTATTTCAAAAGTAATCGGTAAGATTTTTATTTTCAACATATTCGTCGCTTACTATTTCAAAAGTAATCGGCATGATTTATTTTCAGCACATTCGTCGGTTACTATTTCAAAAGTAATCGGCAAGATTTATTTTCAGCACATATTCGTCGGTTACTATTTCAAAAGTTATCGGCAAGACTTTATTTTAAGCACATTCGTTGGTTACTATTTCAAAAGTAATCGGTAAGATTTTTATTTTCAACATATTCGTCACTTACTATTTCCAAAGTAATCGGCATGATTTATTTTCAGCACATTCATCGGTTACTATTTCAAAAGTAATCGGCAAGATTTATTTTCAGTATATTCGTTGGTTACTATTTTAAAAGTAATCGGTAAGATTTTTATTTTCAACATGTTCGTCGCTTACTATTTCGAAAGTAATCGGCAAGATTTATTTTCAGCACATTCGTCGGTTACTATTTCAAAAGTAATCGGCAAGATTTTTATTTTCAGCATATTCGTCGGTGACTATTTCAATAGTAATCGGCATGATTTATTTTCAGCACATTCGTCAGGTTACTATTTCAAAAGTAATCGGCAAGACTTTTATTTTCAGCACATTTGTCGGTTACTATTTCAATAGTAATTGGCATGATTTATTTTCAGCACATTTGTCGGTTACTATTTCAAAAGTAATCGGCAAGACTTTATATTCAACACATTCGTCGGTGACTATTTCAAAAGTAATCGGCATGATTTATTTTCAGCATATTCGTCAGGTTACTATTTCAAAAGTAATCGGCAAGACTTTTATTTTCAGCACATTTGTCGGTTACTATTTCAAAAGAAATTGGCATGATTTATTTTCAGCACATTTGTAGGTTACTATTTCAAAAGTAATCGGCAAGACTTTATTTTCAGCACATTCGTCGGTTACTATTTCAATAGTAATCGGCAAGATTTTTATTTTCAGCATGTACGTCAGGTTACTATTTCAAAAGTAATCGGCAAGACTTTTATTTTCAGCACATTTGTCGGTTACTATTTCAATAGTAATTGGCATGATTTATTTTCAGCACATTTGTCGGTTACTATTTCAAAAGTAATCGGCAAGATTTTTATTTTCAGCATATTCGTCGGTGACTATTTCAAAAGTAATCGGCATGATTTATTTTCAGCACATTCGTCAGGTTACTATTTCAAAAGTAATCGGCAAGACATTTATTTTCAGCACATTTGTCGGTTACTATTTCAATAGTAATTGGCATGATTTATTTTCAGCACATTTGTCGGTTACTATTTCAAAAGTAATCGGCAAGACTTTATATTCAACACATTCGTCGGTGACTATTTCAAAAGTAATCGGCATGATTTATTTTCAGCATATTCGTCAGGTTACTATTTCAAAAGTAATCGGCAAGACTTTTATTTTCAGCACATTTGTCGGTTACTATTTCAATAGTAATTGGCATGATTTATTTTCAGCACATTTGTCGGTTACTATTTCAAAAGTAATCGGCAAGTCTTTATATTCAACACATTCGTCGGTTACTATTTCAAAAGTAATCGGCATGATCTATTTTCTGCACATTCGTCGGTTACTATTTCAAAAGTAATCAGCAAAATTTTTATTTTTAGCATATTTGTCTGTTACTATTTTAGAATTAATCGGCAAGACTATATTTTCAGCACATTCGTCGGTTACTATTTCAAAAGTAATCGGCAAGACTTTATTTTCAGCACATTCGTCGGTTACTATTTCAGTAGTAATCGGCAAGATTTTTATTTTCAGCATGTACGTCGGTTACTATTTCAAAAGTAATCGGCAAGATTTTTATTTTCAGCATATTTGTTGGTTACTATTTCAAAAGTAATCGGTAAGATTTTTATTTCCAACATATTCATCGTTTACTATTTCAAAAGTAATCAGCATGATTTATTTTCAACACATTCGTCGGTTACTATTTCAAAAGTAATCGGCAAGATTTTTATTTTCAGCATATTTGTCGGTTACTTTTTCAAAAGTAATCGGCAAGATTTTTATTTTCAGCATATTTGTCGGTTACTATTTTAAAAGTAATCGACAAGATTTTTATTTTCAACATATTCGTCGGTTACTATTTCAAAAGTAATCGGCAAGACTTTATTTTCAGCATATTCGTTGTTACTATTTCAAAAGTAATCGGTAAGATTTTTATTTTCAACATATTCGTCGCTTACTATTTCAAAAGTAATCGGCATGATTTATTTTCAGCACATTCGTCGGTTACTATTTCAAAAGTAATCGGCAAGATTTATTTTCAGCACATATTCGTCGGTTACTATTTCAAAAGTTATCGGCAAGACTTTATTTTAAGCACATTCGTTGGTTACTATTTCAAAAGTAATCGGTAAGATTTTTATTTTCAACATATTCGTCACTTACTATTTCCAAAGTAATCGGCATGATTTATTTTCAGCACATTCATCGGTTACTATTTCAAAAGTAATCGGCAAGATTTATTTTCAGTACATTCGTTGGTTACTATTTTAAAAGTAATCGGTAAGATTTTTATTTTCAACATGTTCGTCGCTTACTATTTCGAAAGTAATCGGCAAGATTTATTTTCAGCACATTCGTCGGTTACTATTTCAAAAGTAATCGGCAAGATTTTTATTTTCAGCATATTTGCCGGTTACTTTTTCAAAAGTAATCGGCAAGATTTTTATTTTCAGCATATTTGTCGGTTACTATTTTAAAAGTAATCGACAAGATTTTTATTTTCAACATATTCGTCGGTTACTATTTCAAAAGTAATCGGCAAGACTTTATTTTCAGCATATTCGTTGTTACTATTTCAAAAGTAATCGGTAAGATTTTTATTTTCAACATATTCGTCGCTTACTATTTCAAAAGTAATCGGCATGATTTATTTTCAGCACATTCGTCGGTTACTATTTCAAAAGTAATCGGCAAGATTTATTTTCAGCACATATTCGTCGGTTACTATTTCAAAAGTTATCGGCAAGACTTTATTTTAAGCACATTCGTTGGTTACTATTTCAAAAGTAATCGGTAAGATTTTTATTTTCAACATATTCGTCACTTACTATTTCCAAAGTAATCGGCATGATTTATTTTCAGCACATTCATCGGTTACTATTTCAAAAGTAATCGGCAAGATTTATTTTCAGTATATTCGTTGGTTACTATTTTAAAAGTAATCGGTAAGATTTTTATTTTCAACATGTTCGTCGCTTACTATTTCGAAAGTAATCGGCAAGATTTATTTTCAGCACATTCGTCGGTTACTATTTCAAAAGTAATCGGCAAGATTTTTATTTTCAGCATATTCGTCGGTGACTATTTCAATAGTAATCGGCATGATTTATTTTCAGCACATTCGTCAGGTTACTATTTCAAAAGTAATCGGCAAGACTTTTATTTTCAGCACATTTGTCGGTTACTATTTCAATAGTAATTGGCATGATTTATTTTCAGCACATTTGTCGGTTACTATTTCAAAAGTAATCGGCAAGACTTTATATTCAACACATTCGTCGGTGACTATTTCAAAAGTAATCGGCATGATTTATTTTCAGCATATTCGTCAGGTTACTATTTCAAAAGTAATCGGCAAGACTTTTATTTTCAGCACATTTGTCGGTTACTATTTCAAAAGAAATTGGCATGATTTATTTTCAGCACATTTGTAGGTTACTATTTCAAAAGTAATCGGCAAGACTTTATTTTCAGCACATTCGTCGGTTACTATTTCAATAGTAATCGGCAAGATTTTTATTTTCAGCATGTACGTCAGGTTACTATTTCAAAAGTAATCGGCAAGACTTTTATTTTCAGCACATTTGTCGGTTACTATTTCAATAGTAATTGGCATGATTTATTTTCAGCACATTTGTCGGTTACTATTTCAAAAGTAATCGGCAAGATTTTTATTTTCAGCATATTCGTCGGTGACTATTTCAAAAGTAATCGGCATGATTTATTTTCAGCACATTCGTCAGGTTACTATTTCAAAAGTAATCGGCAAGACATTTATTTTCAGCACATTTGTCGGTTACTATTTCAATAGTAATTGGCATGATTTATTTTCAGCACATTTGTCGGTTACTATTTCAAAAGTAATCGGCAAGACTTTATATTCAACACATTCGTCGGTGACTATTTCAAAAGTAATCGGCATGATTTATTTTCAGCATATTCGTCAGGTTACTATTTCAAAAGTAATCGGCAAGACTTTTATTTTCAGCACATTTGTCGGTTACTATTTCAATAGTAATTGGCATGATTTATTTTCAGCACATTTGTCGGTTACTATTTCAAAAGTAATCGGCAAGTCTTTATATTCAACACATTCGTCGGTTACTATTTCAAAAGTAATCGGCATGATCTATTTTCTGCACATTCGTCGGTTACTATTTCAAAAGTAATCAGCAAAATTTTTATTTTTAGCATATTTGTCTGTTACTATTTTAGAATTAATCGGCAAGACTATATTTTCAGCACATTCGTCGGTTACTATTTCAAAAGTAATCGGCAAGACTTTATTTTCAGCACATTCGTCGGTTACTATTTCAGTAGTAATCGGCAAGATTTTTATTTTCAGCATGTACGTCGGTTACTATTTCAAAAGTAATCGGCAAGATTTTTATTTTCAGCATATTTGTTGGTTACTATTTCAAAAGTAATCGGTAAGATTTTTATTTCCAACATATTCATCGTTTACTATTTCAAAAGTAATCAGCATGATTTATTTTCAACACATTCGTCGGTTACTATTTCAAAAGTAATCGGCAAGATTTTTATTTTCAGCATATTTGTCGGTTACTTTTTCAAAAGTAATCGGCAAGATTTTTATTTTCAGCATATTTGTCGGTAACTATTTTAAAAGTAATCGACAAGATTTTTATTTTCAACATATTCGTCGGTTACTATTTCAAAAGTAATCGGCAAGACTTTATTTTCAGCATATTCGTTGTTACTATTTCAAAAGTAATCGGTAAGATTTTTATTTTCAACATATTTGTCGCTTACTATTTCAAAAGTAATCGGCATGATTTATTTTCAGCACATTCGTCGGTTACTATTTCAAAAGTAATCGGCAAGATTTATTTTCAGCACATATTCGTCGGTTACTATTTCAAAAGTTATCGGCAAGACTTTATTTTAAGCACATTCGTTGGTTACTATTTCAAAAGTAATCGGTAAGATTTTTATTTTCAACATATTCGTCACTTACTATTTCCAAAGTAATCGGCATGATTTATTTTCAGCACATTCATCGGTTACTATTTCAAAAGTAATCGGCAAGATTTATTTTCAGTATATTCGTTGGTTACTATTTTAAAAGTAATCGGTAAGATTTTTATTTTCAACATGTTCGTCGCTTACTATTTCGAAAGTAATCGGCAAGATTTATTTTCAGCACATTCGTCGGTTACTATTTCAAAAGTAATCGGCAAGATTTTTATTTTCAGCATATTTTTCGGTGACTATTTCAATAGTAATCGGCATGATTTATTTTCAGCACATTCGTCAGGTTACTATTTCAAAAGTAATCGGCAAGACTTTTATTTTCAGCACATTTGTCGGTTACTATTTCAATAGTAATTGGCATGATTTATTTTCAGCACATTTGTCGGTTACTATTTCAAAAGTAATCGGCAAGATTTTTATTTTCAGCATATTCGTCGGTGACTATTTCAAAAGTAATCGGCATGATTTATTTTCAGCACATTCGTCAGGTTACTATTTCAAAAGTAATCGGCAAGACTTTTATTTTCAGCACATTTGTCGGTTACTATTTCAAAAGAAATTGGCATGATTTATTTTCAGCACATTTGTAGGTTACTATTTCAAAAGTAATCGGCAAGACTTTATTTTCAGCACATTCGTCGGTTACTATTTCAATAGTAATCGGCAAGATTTTTATTTTCAGCATGTACGTCAGGTTACTATTTCAAAAGTAATCGGCAAGACTTTTATTTTCAGCACATTTGTCGGTTACTATTTCAATAGTAATTGGCATGATTTATTTTCAGCACATTTGTCGGTTACTATTTCAAAAGTAATCGGCAAGATTTTTATTTTCAGCATATTCGTCGGTGACTATTTCAAAAGTAATCGGCATGATTTATTTTCAGCACATTCGTCAGGTTACTATTTCAAAAGTAATCGGCAAGACTTTTATTTTCAGCACATTTGTCGGTTACTATTTCAATAGTAATTGGCATGATTTATTTTCAGCACATTTGTCGGTTACTATTTCAAAAGTAATCGGCAAGACTTTATATTCAACACATTCGTCGGTGACTATTTCAAAAGTAATCGGCATGATTTATTTTCAGCATATTCGTCAGGTTACTATTTCAAAAGTAATCGGCAAGACTTTTATTTTCAGCACATTTGTCGGTTACTATTTCAATAGTAATTGGCATGATTTATTTTCAGCACATTTGTCGGTTACTATTTCAAAAGTAATCGGCAAGTCTTTATATTCAACACATTCGTCGGTTACTATTTCAAAAGTAATCGGCATGATCTATTTTCTGCACATTCGTCGGTTACTATTTCAAAAGTAATCAGCAAAATTTTTATTTTTAGCATATTTGTCTGTTACTATTTTAGAATTAATCGGCAAGACTATATTTTCAGCACATTCGTCGGTTACTATTTCAAAAGTAATCGGCAAGACTTTATTTTCAGCACATTCGTCGGTTACTATTTCAGTAGTAATCGGCAAGATTTTTATTTTCAGCATGTACGTCGGTTACTATTTCAAAAGTAATCGGCAAGATTTTTATTTTCAGCATATTTGTTGGTTACTATTTCAAAAGTAATCGGTAAGATTTTTATTTCCAACATATTCATCGTTTACTATTTCAAAAGTAATCAGCATGATTTATTTTCAACACATTCGTCGGTTACTATTTCAAAAGTAATCGGCAAGATTTTTATTTTCAGCATATTTGTCGGTTACTTTTTCAAAAGTAATCGGCAAGATTTTTATTTTCAGCATATTTGTCGGTTACTATTTTAAAAGTAATCGACAAGATTTTTATTTTCAACATATTCGTCGGTTACTATTTCAAAAGTAATCGGCAAGACTTTATTTTCAGCATATTCGTTGTTACTATTTCAAAAGTAATCGGTAAGATTTTTATTTTCAACATATTCGTCGCTTACTATTTCAAAAGTAATCGGCATGATTTATTTTCAGCACATTCGTCGGTTACTATTTCAAAAGTAATCGGCAAGATTTATTTTCAGCACATATTCGTCGGTTACTATTTCAAAAGTTATCGGCAAGACTTTATTTTAAGCACATTCGTTGGTTACTATTTCAAAAGTAATCGGTAAGATTTTTATTTTCAACATATTCGTCACTTACTATTTCCAAAGTAATCGGCATGATTTATTTTCAGCACATTCATCGGTTACTATTTCAAAAGTAATCGGCAAGATTTATTTTCAGTACATTCGTTGGTTACTATTTTAAAAGTAATCGGTAAGATTTTTATTTTCAACATGTTCGTCGCTTACTATTTCGAAAGTAATCGGCAAGATTTATTTTCAGCACATTCGTCGGTTACTATTTCAAAAGTAATCGGCAAGATTTTTATTTTCAGCATATTCGTCGGTGACTATTTCAATAGTAATCGGCATGATTTATTTTCAGCACATTCGTCAGGTTACTATTTCAAAAGTAATCGGCAAGACTTTTATTTTCAGCACATTTGTCGGTTACTATTTCAATAGTAATTGGCATGATTTATTTTCAGCACATTTGTCGGTTACTATTTCAAAAGTAATCGGCAAGATTTTTATTTTCAGCATATTCGTCGGTGACTATTTCAAAAGTAATCGGCATGATTTATTTTCAGCACATTCGTCAGGTTACTATTTCAAAAGTAATCGGCAAGACTTTTATTTTCAGCACATTTGTCGGTTACTATTTCAATAGTAATTGGCATGATTTATTTTCAGCACATTTGTCGGTTACTATTTCAAAAGTAATCGGCAAGACTTTATATTCAACACATTCGTCGGTGACTATTTCAAAAGTAATCGGCATGATTTATTTTCAGCACATTCGTCAGGTTACTATTTCAAAAGTAATCGGCAAGACTTTTATTTTCAGCACATTTGTCGGTTACTATTTCAATAGTAATTGGCATGATTTATTTTCAGCACATTTGTCGGTTACTATTTCAAAAGTAATCGGCAAGACTTTATATTCAACACATTCGTCGGTTACTATTTCAAAAGTAATCGGCATGATCTATTTTCTGCACATTCGTCGGTTACTATTTCAAAAGTAATCAGCAAAATTTTTATTTTTAGCATATTTGTCTGTTACTATTTTAGAATTAATCGGCAAGACTATATTTTCAGCACATTCGTCGGTTACTATTTCAAAAGTAATCGGCAAGACTTTATTTTCAGCACATTCGTCGGTTACTATTTCAATAGTAATCGGCAAGATTTTTATTTTCAGCATGTACGTCGGTTACTATTTCAAAAGTAATCGGCAAGATTTTTATTTTCAGCATATTTGTTGGTTACTATTTCAAAAGTAATCGGTAAGATTTTTATTTCCAACATATTCATCGTTTACTATTTCAAAAGTAATCAGCATGATTTATTTTCAACACATTCGTCGGTTACTATTTCAAAAGTAATCGGCAAGATTTTTATTTTCAGCATATTTGTCGGTTACTTTTTCAAAAGTAATCGGCAAGATTTTTATTTTCAGCATATTTGTCGGTTACTATTTTAAAAGTAATCGACAAGATTTTTATTTTCAACATATTCGTCGGTTACTATTTCAAAAGTAATCGGCAAGACTTTATTTTCAGCATATTCGTTGTTACTATTTCAAAAGTAATCGGTAAGATTTTTATTTTCAACATATTCGTCGCTTACTATTTCAAAAGTAATCGGCATGATTTATTTTCAGCACATTCGTCGGTTACTATTTCAAAAGTAATCGGCAAGATTTATTTTCAGCACATATTCGTCGGTTACTATTTCAAAAGTAATGGGCAAGACTTTTATTTTCAGCACATTTGTCGGTTACTATTTCAAAAGTTATCGGCAAGACTTTATTTTAAGCACATTCGTTGGTTACTATTTCAAAAGTAATCGGTAAGATTTTTATTTTCAACATATTCGTCACTTACTATTTCCAAAGTAATCGGCATGATTTATTTTCAGCACATTCATCGGTTACTATTTCAAAAGTAATCGGCAAGATTTATTTTCAGTATATTCGTTGGTTACTATTTTAAAAGTAATCGGTAAGATTTTTATTTTCAACATGTTCGTCGCTTACTATTTCGAAAGTAATCGGCAAGATTTATTTTCAGCACATTCGTCGGTTACTATTTCAAAAGTAATCGGCAAGATTTTTATTTTCAGCATATTCGTCGGTGACTATTTCAATAGTAATCGGCATGATTTATTTTCAGCACATTCGTCAGGTTACTATTTCAAAAGTAATCGGCAAGACTTTTATTTTCAGCACATTTGTCGGTTACTATTTCAATAGTAATTGGCATGATTTATTTTCAGCACATTTGTCGGTTACTATTTCAAAAGTAATCGGCAAGACTTTATATTCAACACATTCGTCGGTGACTATTTCAAAAGTAATCGGCATGATTTATTTTCAGCATATTCGTCAGGTTACTATTTCAAAAGTAATCGGCAAGACTTTTATTTTCAGCACATTTGTCGGTTACTATTTCAAAAGAAATTGGCATGATTTATTTTCAGCACATTTGTAGGTTACTATTTCAAAAGTAATCGGCAAGACTTTATTTTCAGCACATTCGTCGGTTACTATTTCAATAGTAATCGGCAAGATTTTTATTTTCAGCATGTACGTCAGGTTACTATTTCAAAAGTAATCGGCAAGACTTTTATTTTCAGCACATTTGTCGGTTACTATTTCAATAGTAATTGGCATGATTTATTTTCAGCACATTTGTCGGTTACTATTTCAAAAGTAATCGGCAAGATTTTTATTTTCAGCATATTCGTCGGTGACTATTTCAAAAGTAATCGGCATGATTTATTTTCAGCACATTCGTCAGGTTACTATTTCAAAAGTAATCGGCAAGACTTTTATTTTCAGCACATTTGTCGGTTACTATTTCAATAGTAATTGGCATGATTTATTTTCAGCACATTTGTCGGTTACTATTTCAAAAGTAATCGGCAAGACTTTATATTCAACACATTCGTCGGTGACTATTTCAAAAGTAATCGGCATGATTTATTTTCAGCATATTCGTCAGGTTACTATTTCAAAAGTAATCGACAAGACTTTTATTTTCAGCACATTTGTCGGTTACTATTTCAATAGTAATTGGCATGATTTATTTTCAGCACATTTGTCGGTTACTATTTCAAAAGTAATCGGCAAGACTTTATATTCAACACATTCGTCGGTTACTATTTCAAAAGTAATCGGCATGATCTATTTTCTGCACATTCGTCGGTTACTATTTCAAAAGTAATCAGCAAAATTTTTATTTTTAGCATATTTGTCTGTTACTATTTTAGAATTAATCGGCAAGACTATATTTTCAGCACATTCGTCGGTTACTATTTCAAAAGTAATCGGCAAGACTTTATTTTCAGCACATTCGTCGGTTACTATTTCAATAGTAATCGGCAAGATTTTTATTTTCAGCATGTACGTCGGTTACTATTTCAAAAGTAATCGGCAAGATTTTTATTTTCAGCATATTTGTTGGTTACTATTTCAAAAGTAATCGGTAAGATTTTTATTTCCAACATATTCATCGTTTACTATTTCAAAAGTAATCAGCATGATTTATTTTCAACACATTCGTCGGTTACTATTTCAAAAGTAATCGGCAAGATTTTTATTTTCAGCATATTTGTCGGTTACTTTTTCAAAAGTAATCGGCAAGATTTTTATTTTCAGCATATTTGTCGGTTACTATTTTAAAAGTAATCGACAAGATTTTTATTTTCAACATATTCGTCGGTTACTATTTCAAAAGTAATCGGCAAGACTTTATTTTCAGCATATTCGTTGTTACTATTTCAAAAGTAATCGGTAAGATTTTTATTTTCAACATATTCGTCGCTTACTATTTCAAAAGTAATCGGCATGATTTATTTTCAGCACATTCGTCGGTTACTATTTCAAAAGTAATCGGCAAGATTTATTTTCAGCACATATTCGTCGGTTACTATTTCAAAAGTAATGGGCAAGACTTTTATTTTCAGCACATTTGTCGGTTACTATTTCAAAAGTTATCGGCAAGACTTTATTTTAAGCACATTCGTTGGTTACTATTTCAAAAGTAATCGGTAAGATTTTTATTTTCAACATATTCGTCACTTACTATTTCCAAAGTAATCGGCATGATTTATTTTCAGCACATTCATCGGTTACTATTTCAAAAGTAATCGGCAAGATTTATTTTCAGTATATTCGTTGGTTACTATTTTAAAAGTAATCGGTAAGATTTTTATTTTCAACATGTTCGTCGCTTACTATTTCGAAAGTAATCGGCAAGATTTATTTTCAGCACATTCGTCGGTTACTATTTCAAAAGTAATCGGCAAGATTTTTATTTTCAGCATATTCGTCGGTGACTATTTCAATAGTAATCGGCATGATTTATTTTCAGCACATTCGTCAGGTTACTATTTCAAAAGTAATCGGCAAGACTTTTATTTTCAGCACATTTGTCGGTTACTATTTCAATAGTAATTGGCATGATTTATTTTCAGCACATTTGTCGGTTACTATTTCAAAAGTAATCGGCAAGACTTTATATTCAACACATTCGTCGGTGACTATTTCAAAAGTAATCGGCATGATTTATTTTCAGCATATTCGTCAGGTTACTATTTCAAAAGTAATCGGCAAGACTTTTATTTTCAGCACATTTGTCGGTTACTATTTCAAAAGAAATTGGCATGATTTATTTTCAGCACATTTGTAGGTTACTATTTCAAAAGTAATCGGCAAGACTTTATTTTCAGCACATTCGTCGGTTACTATTTCAATAGTAATCGGCAAGATTTTTATTTTCAGCATGTACGTCAGGTTACTATTTCAAAAGTAATCGGCAAGACTTTTATTTTCAGCACATTTGTCGGTTACTATTTCAATAGTAATTGGCATGATTTATTTTCAGCACATTTGTCGGTTACTATTTCAAAAGTAATCGGCAAGATTTTTATTTTCAGCATATTCGTCGGTGACTATTTCAAAAGTAATCGGCATGATTTATTTTCAGCACATTCGTCAGGTTACTATTTCAAAAGTAATCGGCAAGACTTTTATTTTCAGCACATTTGTCGGTTACTATTTCAATAGTAATTGGCATGATTTATTTTCAGCACATTTGTCGGTTACTATTTCAAAAGTAATCGGCAAGACTTTATATTCAACACATTCGTCGGTGACTATTTCAAAAGTAATCGGCATGATTTATTTTCAGCATATTCGTCAGGTTACTATTTCAAAAGTAATCGACAAGACTTTTATTTTCAGCACATTTGTCGGTTACTATTTCAATAGTAATTGGCATGATTTATTTTCAGCACATTTGTCGGTTACTATTTCAAAAGTAATCGGCAAGACTTTATATTCAACACATTCGTCGGTTACTATTTCAAAAGTAATCGGCATGATCTATTTTCTGCACATTCGTCGGTTACTATTTCAAAAGTAATCAGCAAAATTTTTATTTTTAGCATATTTGTCTGTTACTATTTTAGAATTAATCGGCAAGACTATATTTTCAGCACATTCGTCGGTTACTATTTCAAAAGTAATCGGCAAGACTTTATTTTCAGCACATTCGTCGGTTACTATTTCAATAGTAATCGGCAAGATTTTTATTTTCAGCATGTACGTCGGTTACTATTTCAAAAGTAATCGGCAAGATTTTTATTTTCAGCATATTTGTTGGTTACTATTTCAAAAGTAATCGGTAAGATTTTTATTTCCAACATATTCATCGTTTACTATTTCAAAAGTAATCAGCATGATTTATTTTCAACACATTCGTCGGTTACTATTTCAAAAGTAATCGGCAAGATTTTTATTTTCAGCATATTTGTCGGTTACTTTTTCAAAAGTAATCGGCAAGATTTTTATTTTCAGCATATTTGTCGGTTACTATTTTAAAAGTAATCGACAAGATCTTTATTTTCAACATATTCGTCGGTTACTATTTCAAAAGTAATCGGCAATACTTTATTTTCAGCATATTCGTTGTTACTATTTCAAAAGTAATCGGTAAGATTTTTATTTTCAACATATTCGTCGCTTACTATTTCAAAAGTAATCGGCATGATTTATTTTCAGCACATTCGTCGGTTACTATTTCAAAAGTAATTGGCAAGATTTATTTTCAGCACATATTCGTCGGTTACTATTTCAAAAGTAATGGGCAAGACTTTTATTTTCAGCACATTTGTCGGTTACTATTTCAAAAGTTATCGGCAAGACTTTATTTTAAGCACATTCGTTGGTTACTATTTCAAAAGTAATCGGTAAGATTTTTATTTTCAACATATTCGTCACTTACTATTTCCAAAGTAATCGGCATGATTTATTTTCAGCACATTCATCGGTTACTATTTCAAAAGTAATCGGCAAGATTTATTTTCAGTATATTCGTTGGTTACTATTTTAAAAGTAATCGGTAAGATTTTTATTTTCAACATGTTCGTCGCTTACTATTTCGAAAGTAATCGGCAAGATTTATTTTCAGCACATTCGTCGGTTACTATTTCAAAAGTAATCGGCAAGATTTTTATTTTCAGCATATTCGTCGGTGACTATTTCAATAGTAATCGGCATGATTTATTTTCAGCACATTCGTCAGGTTACTATTTCAAAAGTAATCGGCAAGACTTTTATTTTCAGCACATTTGTCGGTTACTATTTCAATAGTAATTGGCATGATTTATTTTCAGCACATTTGTCGGTTACTATTTCAAAAGTAATCGGCAAGACTTTATATTCAACACATTCGTCGGTGACTATTTCAAAAGTAATCGGCATGATTTATTTTCAGCATATTCGTCAGGTTACTATTTCAAAAGTAATCGGCAAGACTTTTATTTTCAGCACATTTGTCGGTTACTATTTCAAAAGAAATTGGCATGATTTATTTTCAGCACATTTGTAGGTTACTATTTCAAAAGTAATCGGCAAGACTTTATTTTCAGCACATTCGTCGGTTACTATTTCAATAGTAATCGGCAAGATTTTTATTTTCAGCATGTACGTCAGGTTACTATTTCAAAAGTAATCGGCAAGACTTTTATTTTCAGCACATTTGTCGGTTACTATTTCAATAGTAATTGGCATGATTTATTTTCAGCACATTTGTCGGTTACTATTTCAAAAGTAATCGGCAAGATTTTTATTTTCAGCATATTCGTCGGTGACTATTTCAAAAGTAATCGGCATGATTTATTTTCAGCACATTCGTCAGGTTACTATTTCAAAAGTAATCGGCAAGACTTTTATTTTCAGCACATTTGTCGGTTACTATTTCAATAGTAATTGGCATGATTTATTTTCAGCACATTTGTCGGTTACTATTTCAAAAGTAATCGGCAAGACTTTATATTCAACACATTCGTCGGTGACTATTTCAAAAGTAATCGGCATGATTTATTTTCAGCATATTCGTCAGGTTACTATTTCAAAAGTAATCGGCAAGACTTTTATTTTCAGCACATTTGTCGGTTACTATTTCAATAGTAATTGGCATGATTTATTTTCAGCACATTTGTCGGTTACTATTTCAAAAGTAATCGGCAAGACTTTATATTCAACACATTCGTCGGTTACTATTTCAAAAGTAATCGGCATGATCTATTTTCTGCACATTCGTCGGTTACTATTTCAAAAGTAATCAGCAAAATTTTTATTTTTAGCATATTTGTCTGTTACTATTTTAGAATTAATCGGCAAGACTATATTTTCAGCACATTCGTCGGTTACTATTTCAAAAGTAATCGGCAAGACTTTATTTTCAGCACATTCGTCGGTTACTATTTCAGTAGTAATCGGCAAGATTTTTATTTTCAGCATGTACGTCGGTTACTATTTCAAATGTAATCGGCAAGATTTTTATTTTCAGCATATTTGTTGGTTACTATTTCAAAAGTAATCGGTAAGATTTTTATTTCCAACATATTCATCGTTTACTATTTCAAAAGTAATCAGCATGATTTATTTTCAACACATTCGTCGGTTACTATTTCAAAAGTAATCGGCAAGATTTTTATTTTCAGCATATTTGTCGGTTACTTTTTCAAAAGTAATCGGCAAGATTTTTATTTTCAGCATATTTGTCGGTTACTATTTTAAAAGTAATCGACAAGATTTTTATTTTCAACATATTCGTCGGTTACTATTTCAAAAGTAATCGGCAAGACTTTATTTTCAGCATATTCGTTGTTACTATTTCAAAAGTAATCGGTAAGATTTTTATTTTCAACATATTCGTCGCTTACTATTTCAAAAGTAATCGGCATGATTTATTTTCAGCACATTCGTCGGTTACTATTTCAAAAGTAATCGGCAAGATTTATTTTCAGCACATATTCGTCGGTTACTATTTCAAAAGTTATCGGCAAGACTTTATTTTAAGCACATTCGTTGGTTACTATTTCAAAAGTAATCGGTAAGATTTTTATTTTCAACATATTCGTCACTTACTATTTCCAAAGTAATCGGCATGATTTATTTTCAGCACATTCATCGGTTACTATTTCAAAAGTAATCGGCAAGATTTATTTTCAGTATATTCGTTGGTTACTATTTTAAAAGTAATCGGTAAGATTTTTATTTTCAACATGTTCGTCGCTTACTATTTCGAAAGTAATCGGCAAGATTTATTTTCAGCACATTCGTCGGTTACTATTTCAAAAGTAATCGGCAAGATTTTTATTTTCAGCATATTCGTCGGTGACTATTTCAATAGTAATCGGCATGATTTATTTTCAGCACATTCGTCAGGTTACTATTTCAAAAGTAATCGGCAAGACTTTTATTTTCAGCACATTTGTCGGTTACTATTTCAATAGTAATTGGCATGATTTATTTTCAGCACATTTGTCGGTTACTATTTCAAAAGTAATCGGCAAGACTTTATATTCAACACATTCGTCGGTGACTATTTCAAAAGTAATCGGCATGATTTATTTTCAGCATATTCGTCAGGTTACTATTTCAAAAGTAATCGGCAAGACTTTTATTTTCAGCACATTTGTCGGTTACTATTTCAAAAGAAATTGGCATGATTTATTTTCAGCACATTTGTAGGTTACTATTTCAAAAGTAATCGGCATGATTTATTTTCAGCATATTCGTCAGGTTACTATTTCAAAAGTAATCGGCAAGACTTTATTTTCAGCACATTCGTCGGTTACTATTTCAATAGTAATCGGCAAGATTTTTATTTTCAGCATGTACGTCAGGTTACTATTTCAAAAGTAATCGGCAAGACTTTTATTTTCAGCACATTTGTCGGTTACTATTTCAATAGTAATTGGCATGATTTATTTTCAGCACATTTGTCGGTTACTATTTCAAAAGTAATCGGCAAGATTTTTATTTTCAGCATATTCGTCGGTGACTATTTCAAAAGTAATCGGCATGATTTATTTTCAGCACATTCGTCAGGTTACTATTTCAAAAGTAATCGGCAAGACTTTTATTTTCAGCACATTTGTCGGTTACTATTTCAATAGTAATTGGCATGATTTATTTTCAGCACATTTGTCGGTTACTATTTCAAAAGTAATCGGCAAGACTTTATATTCAACACATTCGTCGGTGACTATTTCAAAAGTAATCGGCATGATTTATTTTCAGCATATTCGTCAGGTTACTATTTCAAAAGTAATCGGCAAGACTTTTATTTTCAGCACATTTGTCGGTTACTATTTCAATAGTAATTGGCATGATTTATTTTCAGCACATTTGTCGGTTACTATTTCAAAAGTAATCGGCAAGACTTTATATTCAACACATTCGTCGGTTACTATTTCAAAAGTAATCGGCATGATCTATTTTCTGCACATTCGTCGGTTACTATTTCAAAAGTAATCAGCAAAATTTTTATTTTTAGCATATTTGTCTGTTACTATTTTAGAATTAATCGGCAAGACTATATTTTCAGCACATTCGTCGGTTACTATTTCAAAAGTAATCGGCAAGACTTTATTTTCAGCACATTCGTCGGTTACTATTTCAGTAGTAATCGGCAAGATTTTTATTTTCAGCATGTACGTCGGTTACTATTTCAAATGTAATCGGCAAGATTTTTATTTTCAGCATATTTGTTGGTTACTATTTCAAAAGTAATCGGTAAGATTTTTATTTCCAACATATTCATCGTTTACTATTTCAAAAGTAATCAGCATGATTTATTTTCAACACATTCGTCGGTTACTATTTCAAAAGTAATCGGCAAGATTTTTATTTTCAGCATTTTTGTCGGTTACTTTTTCAAAAGTAATCGGCAAGATTTTTATTTTCAGCATATTTGTCGGTTACTATTTTAAAAGTAATCGACAAGATTTTTATTTTCAACATATTCGTCGGTTACTATTTCAAAAGTAATCGGCAAGACTTTATTTTCAGCATATTCGTTGTTACTATTTCAAAAGTAATCGGTAAGATTTTTATTTTCAACATATTCGTCGCTTACTATTTCAAAAGTAATCGGCATGATTTATTTTCAGCACATTCGTCGGTTACTATTTCAAAAGTAATCGGCAAGATTTATTTTCAGCACATATTCGTCGGTTACTATTTCAAAAGTTATCGGCAAGACTTTATTTTAAGCACATTCGTTGGTTACTATTTCAAAAGTAATCGGTAAGATTTTTATTTTCAACATATTCGTCACTTACTATTTCCAAAGTAATCGGCATGATTTATTTTCAGCACATTCATCGGTTACTATTTCAAAAGTAATCGGCAAGATTTATTTTCAGTATATTCGTTGGTTACTATTTTAAAAGTAATCGGTAAGATTTTTATTTTCAACATGTTCGTCGCTTACTATTTCGAAAGTAATCGGCAAGATTTATTTTCAGCACATTCGTCGGTTACTATTTCAAAAGTAATCGGCAAGATTTTTATTTTCAGCATATTCGTCGGTGACTATTTCAATAGTAATCGGCATGATTTATTTTCAGCACATTCGTCAGGTTACTATTTCAAAAGTAATCGGCAAGACTTTTATTTTCAGCACATTTGTCGGTTACTATTTCAATAGTAATTGGCATGATTTATTTTCAGCACATTTGTCGGTTACTATTTCAAAAGTAATCGGCAAGACTTTATATTCAACACATTCGTCGGTGACTATTTCAAAAGTAATCGGCATGATTTATTTTCAGCATATTCGTCAGGTTACTATTTCAAAAGTAATCGGCAAGACTTTTATTTTCAGCACATTTGTCGGTTACTATTTCAAAAGAAATTGGCATGATTTATTTTCAGCACATTTGTAGGTTACTATTTCAAAAGTAATCGGCAAGACTTTATTTTCAGCACATTCGTCGGTTACTATTTCAATAGTAATCGGCAAGATTTTTATTTTCAGCATGTACGTCAGGTTACTATTTCAAAAGTAATCGGCAAGACTTTTATTTTCAGCACATTTGTCGGTTACTATTTCAATAGTAATTGGCATGATTTATTTTCAGCACATTTGTCGGTTACTATTTCAAAAGTAATCGGCAAGATTTTTATTTTCAGCATATTCGTCGGTGACTATTTCAAAAGTAATCGGCATGATTTATTTTCAGCACATTCGTCAGGTTACTATTTCAAAAGTAATCGGCAAGACTTTTATTTTCAGCACATTTGTCGGTTACTATTTCAATAGTAATTGGCATGATTTATTTTCAGCACATTTGTCGGTTACTATTTCAAAAGTAATCGGCAAGACTTTATATTCAACACATTCGTCGGTGACTATTTCAAAAGTAATCGGCATGATTTATTTTCAGCATATTCGTCAGGTTACTATTTCAAAAGTAATCGGCAAGACTTTTATTTTCAGCACATTTGTCGGTTACTATTTCAATAGTAATTGGCATGATTTATTTTCAGCACATTTGTCGGTTACTATTTCAAAAGTAATCGGCAAGACTTTATATTCAACACATTCGTCGGTTACTATTTCAAAAGTAATCGGCATGATCTATTTTCTGCACATTCGTCGGTTACTATTTCAAAAGTAATCAGCAAAATTTTTATTTTTAGCATATTTGTCTGTTACTATTTTAGAATTAATCGGCAAGACTATATTTTCAGCACATTCGTCGGTTACTATTTCAAAAGTAATCGGCAAGACTTTATTTTCAGCACATTCGTCGGTTACTATTTCAGTAGTAATCGGCAAGATTTTTATTTTCAGCATGTACGTCGGTTACTATTTCAAATGTAATCGGCAAGATTTTTATTTTCAGCATATTTGTTGGTTACTATTTCAAAAGTAATCGGTAAGATTTTTATTTTCAACATATTCGTCGCTTACTATTTCAAAAGTAATCGGCATGATTTATTTTCAGCACATTCGTCGGTTACTATTTCAAAAGTAATCGGCAAGATTTATTTTCAGCACATTCGTCGGTTACTATTTCAGTAGTAATCGGCAAGATTTTTATTTTCAGCATGTACGTCGGTTACTATTTCAAATGTAATCGGCAAGATTTTTATTTTCAGCATATTTGTTGGTTACTATTTCAAAAGTAATCGGTAAGATTTTTATTTCCAACATATTCATCGTTTACTATTTCAAAAGTAATCAGCATGATTTATTTTCAACACATTCGTCGGTTACTATTTCAAAAGTAATCGGCAAGATTTTTATTTTCAGCATTTTTGTCGGTTACTTTTTCAAAAGTAATCGGCAAGATTTTTATTTTCAGCATATTTGTCGGTTACTATTTTAAAAGTAATCGACAAGATTTTTATTTTCAACATATTCGTCGGTTACTATTTCAAAAGTAATCGGCAAGACTTTATTTTCAGCATATTCGTTGTTACTATTTCAAAAGTAATCGGTAAGATTTTTATTTTCAACATATTCGTCGCTTACTATTTCAAAAGTAATCGGCATGATTTATTTTCAGCACATTCGTCGGTTACTATTTCAAAAGTAATCGGCAAGATTTATTTTCAGCACATATTCGTCGGTTACTATTTCAAAAGTTATCGGCAAGACTTTATTTTAAGCACATTCGTTGGTTACTATTTCAAAAGTAATCGGTAAGATTTTTATTTTCAACATATTCGTCACTTACTATTTCCAAAGTAATCGGCATGATTTATTTTCAGCACATTCATCGGTTACTATTTCAAAAGTAATCGGCAAGATTTATTTTCAGTATATTCGTTGGTTACTATTTTAAAAGTAATCGGTAAGATTTTTATTTTCAACATGTTCGTCGCTTACTATTTCGAAAGTAATCGGCAAGATTTATTTTCAGCACATTCGTCGGTTACTATTTCAAAAGTAATCGGCAAGATTTTTATTTTCAGCATATTCGTCGGTGACTATTTCAATAGTAATCGGCATGATTTATTTTCAGCACATTCGTCAGGTTACTATTTCAAAAGTAATCGGCAAGACTTTTATTTTCAGCACATTTGTCGGTTACTATTTCAATAGTAATTGGCATGATTTATTTTCAGCACATTTGTCGGTTACTATTTCAAAAGTAATCGGCAAGACTTTATATTCAACACATTCGTCGGTGACTATTTCAAAAGTAATCGGCATGATTTATTTTCAGCATATTCGTCAGGTTACTATTTCAAAAGTAATCGGCAAGACTTTTATTTTCAGCACATTTGTCGGTTACTATTTCAAAAGAAATTGGCATGATTTATTTTCAGCACATTTGTAGGTTACTATTTCAAAAGTAATCGGCAAGACTTTATTTTCAGCACATTCGTCGGTTACTATTTCAATAGTAATCGGCAAGATTTTTATTTTCAGCATGTACGTCAGGTTACTATTTCAAAAGTAATCGGCAAGACTTTTATTTTCAGCACATTTGTCGGTTACTATTTCAATAGTAATTGGCATGATTTATTTTCAGCACATTTGTCGGTTACTATTTCAAAAGTAATCGGCAAGATTTTTATTTTCAGCATATTCGTCGGTGACTATTTCAAAAGTAATCGGCATGATTTATTTTCAGCACATTCGTCAGGTTACTATTTCAAAAGTAATCGGCAAGACTTTTATTTTCAGCACATTTGTCGGTTACTATTTCAATAGTAATTGGCATGATTTATTTTCAGCACATTTGTCGGTTACTATTTCAAAAGTAATCGGCAAGACTTTATATTCAACACATTCGTCGGTGACTATTTCAAAAGTAATCGGCATGATTTATTTTCAGCATATTCGTCAGGTTACTATTTCAAAAGTAATCGGCAAGACTTTTATTTTCAGCACATTTGTCGGTTACTATTTCAATAGTAATTGGCATGATTTATTTTCAGCACATTTGTCGGTTACTATTTCAAAAGTAATCGGCAAGACTTTATATTCAACACATTCGTCGGTTACTATTTCAAAAGTAATCGGCATGATCTATTTTCTGCACATTCGTCGGTTACTATTTCAAAAGTAAT
This sequence comes from Medicago lupulina, assembly GCA_958299785.1. Lineage (NCBI taxonomy): Eukaryota > Viridiplantae > Streptophyta > Magnoliopsida > Fabales > Fabaceae > Medicago > Medicago lupulina. The sequence continues at coordinate 865,181 of CATQJP010000005.1, forward strand.
CAGCAAAATTTTTATTTTTAGCATATTTGTCTGTTACTATTTTAGAATTAATCGGCAAGACTATATTTTCAGCACATTCGTCGGTTACTATTTCAAAAGTAATCGGCAAGACTTTATTTTCAGCACATTCGTCGGTTACTATTTCAGTAGTAATCGGCAAGATTTTTATTTTCAGCATGTACGTCGGTTACTATTTCAAATGTAATCGGCAAGATTTTTATTTTCAGCATATTTGTTGGTTACTATTTCAAAAGTAATCGGTAAGATTTTTATTTCCAACATATTCATCGTTTACTATTTCAAAAGTAATCAGCATGATTTATTTTCAACACATTCGTCGGTTACTATTTCAAAAGTAATCGGCAAGATTTTTATTTTCAGCATATTTGTCGGTTACTTTTTCAAAAGTAATCGGCAAGATTTTTATTTTCAGCATATTTGTCGGTTACTATTTTAAAAGTAATCGACAAGATTTTTATTTTCAACATATTCGTCGGTTACTATTTCAAAAGTAATCGGCAAGACTTTATTTTCAGCATATTCGTTGTTACTATTTCAAAAGTAATCGGTAAGATTTTTATTTTCAACATATTCGTCGCTTACTATTTCAAAAGTAATCGGCATGATTTATTTTCAGCACATTCGTCGGTTACTATTTCAAAAGTAATCGGCAAGATTTATTTTCAGCACATATTCGTCGGTTACTATTTCAAAAGTTATCGGCAAGACTTTATTTTAAGCACATTCGTTGGTTACTATTTCAAAAGTAATCGGTAAGATTTTTATTTTCAACATATTCGTCACTTACTATTTCCAAAGTAATCGGCATGATTTATTTTTAGCACATTCATCGGTTACTATTTCAAAAGTAATCGGCAAGATTTATTTTCAGTATATTCGTTGGTTACTATTTTAAAAGTAATCGGTAAGATTTTTATTTTCAACATGTTCGTCGCTTACTATTTCGAAAGTAATCGGCAAGATTTATTTTCAGCACATTCGTCGGTTACTATTTCAAAAGTAATCGGCAAGATTTTTATTTTCAGCATATTCGTCGGTGACTATTTCAATAGTAATCGGCATGATTTATTTTCAGCACATTCGTCAGGTTACTATTTCAAAAGTAATCGGCAAGACTTTTATTTTCAGCACATTTGTCGGTTACTATTTCAATAGTAATTGGCATGATTTATTTTCAGCACATTTGTCGGTTACTATTTCAAAAGTAATCGGCAAGACTTTATATTCAACACATTCGTCGGTGACTATTTCAAAAGTAATCGGCATGATTTATTTTCAGCATATTCGTCAGGTTACTATTTCAAAAGTAATCGGCAAGACTTTTATTTTCAGCACATTTGTCGGTTACTATTTCAAAAGAAATTGGCATGATTTATTTTCAGCACATTTGTAGGTTACTATTTCAAAAGTAATCGGCAAGACTTTATTTTCAGCACATTCGTCGGTTACTATTTCAATAGTAATCGGCAAGATTTTTATTTTCAGCATGTACGTCAGGTTACTATTTCAAAAGTAATCGGCAAGACTTTTATTTTCAGCACATTTGTCGGTTACTATTTCAATAGTAATTGGCATGATTTATTTTCAGCACATTTGTCGGTTACTATTTCAAAAGTAATCGGCAAGATTTTTATTTTCAGCATATTCGTCGGTGACTATTTCAAAAGTAATCGGCATGATTTATTTTCAGCACATTCGTCAGGTTACTATTTCAAAAGTAATCGGCAAGACTTTTATTTTCAGCACATTTGTCGGTTACTATTTCAATAGTAATTGGCATGATTTATTTTCAGCACATTTGTCGGTTACTATTTCAAAAGTAATCGGCAAGACTTTATATTCAACACATTCGTCGGTGACTATTTCAAAAGTAATCGGCATGATTTATTTTCAGCATATTCGTCAGGTTACTATTTCAAAAGTAATCGGCAAGACTTTTATTTTCAGCACATTTGTCGGTTACTATTTCAATAGTAATTGGCATGATTTATTTTCAGCACATTTGTCGGTTACTATTTCAAAAGTAATCGGCAAGACTTTATATTCAACACATTCGTCGGTTACTATTTCAAAAGTAATCGGCATGATCTATTTTCTGCACATTCGTCGGTTACTATTTCAAAAGTAATCAGCAAAATTTTTATTTTTAGCATATTTGTCTGTTACTATTTTAGAATTAATCGGCAAGACTATATTTTCAGCACATTCGTCGGTTACTATTTCAAAAGTAATCGGCAAGACTTTATTTTCAGCACATTCGTCGGTTACTATTTCAGTAGTAATCGGCAAGATTTTTATTTTCAGCATGTACGTCGGTTACTATTTCAAATGTAATCGGCAAGATTTTTATTTTCAGCATATTTGTTGGTTACTATTTCAAAAGTAATCGGTAAGATTTTTATTTCCAACATATTCATCGTTTACTATTTCAAAAGTAATCAGCATGATTTATTTTCAACACATTCGTCGGTTACTATTTCAAAAGTAATCGGCAAGATTTTTATTTTCAGCATATTTGTCGGTTACTTTTTCAAAAGTAATCGGCAAGATTTTTATTTTCAGCATATTTGTCGGTTACTATTTTAAAAGTAATCGACAAGATTTTTATTTTCAACATATTCGTCGGTTACTATTTCAAAAGTAATCGGCAAGACTTTATTTTCAGCATATTCGTTGTTACTATTTCAAAAGTAATCGGTAAGATTTTTATTTTCAACATATTCGTCGCTTACTATTTCAAAAGTAATCGGCATGATTTATTTTCAGCACATTCGTCGGTTACTATTTCAAAAGTAATCGGCAAGATTTATTTTCAGCACATATTCGTCGGTTACTATTTCAAAAGTTATCGGCAAGACTTTATTTTAAGCACATTCGTTGGTTACTATTTCAAAAGTAATCGGTAAGATTTTTATTTTCAACATATTCGTCACTTACTATTTCCAAAGTAATCGGCATGATTTATTTTCAGCACATTCATCGGTTACTATTTCAAAAGTAATCGGCAAGATTTATTTTCAGTATATTCGTTGGTTACTATTTTAAAAGTAATCGGTAAGATTTTTATTTTCAACATGTTCGTCGCTTACTATTTCGAAAGTAATCGGCAAGATTTATTTTCAGCACATTCGTCGGTTACTATTTCAAAAGTAATCGGCAAGATTTTTATTTTCAGCATATTCGTCGGTGACTATTTCAATAGTAATCGGCATGATTTATTTTCAGCACATTCGTCAGGTTACTATTTCAAAAGTAATCGGCAAGACTTTTATTTTCAGCACATTTGTCGGTTACTATTTCAATAGTAATTGGCATGATTTATTTTCAGCACATTTGTCGGTTACTATTTCAAAAGTAATCGGCAAGACTTTATATTCAACACATTCGTCGGTGACTATTTCAAAAGTAATCGGCATGATTTATTTTCAGCATATTCGTCAGGTTACTATTTCAAAAGTAATCGGCAAGACTTTTATTTTCAGCACATTTGTCGGTTACTATTTCAAAAGAAATTGGCATGATTTATTTTCAGCACATTTGTAGGTTACTATTTCAAAAGTAATCGGCATGATTTATTTTCAGCATATTCGTCAGGTTACTATTTCAAAAGTAATCGGCAAGACTTTATTTTCAGCACATTCGTCGGTTACTATTTCAATAGTAATCGGCAAGATTTTTATTTTCAGCATGTACGTCAGGTTACTATTTCAAAAGTAATCGGCAAGACTTTTATTTTCAGCACATTTGTCGGTTACTATTTCAATAGTAATTGGCATGATTTATTTTCAGCACATTTGTCGGTTACTATTTCAAAAGTAATCGGCAAGATTTTTATTTTCAGCATATTCGTCGGTGACTATTTCAAAAGTAATCGGCATGATTTATTTTCAGCACATTCGTCAGGTTACTATTTCAAAAGTAATCGGCAAGACTTTTATTTTCAGCACATTTGTCGGTTACTATTTCAATAGTAATTGGCATGATTTATTTTCAGCACATTTGTCGGTTACTATTTCAAAAGTAATCGGCAAGACTTTATATTCAACACATTCGTCGGTGACTATTTCAAAAGTAATCGGCATGATTTATTTTCAGCATATTCGTCAGGTTACTATTTCAAAAGTAATCGGCAAGACTTTTATTTTCAGCACATTTGTCGGTTACTATTTCAATAGTAATTGGCATGATTTATTTTCAGCACATTTGTCGGTTACTATTTCAAAAGTAATCGGCAAGTCTTTATATTCAACACATTCGTCGGTTACTATTTCAAAAGTAATCGGCATGATCTATTTTCTGCACATTCGTCGGTTACTATTTCAAAAGTAATCGGCAAGATTTATTTTCAGTATATTCGTTGGTTACTATTTTAAAAGTAATCGGTAAGATTTTTATTTTCAACATGTTCGTCGCTTACTATTTCGAAAGTAATCGGCAAGATTTATTTTCAGCACATTCGTCGGTTACTATTTCAAAAGTAATCGGCAAGATTTTTATTTTCAGCATATTCGTCGGTGACTATTTCAATAGTAATCGGCATGATTTATTTTCAGCACATTCGTCAGGTTACTATTTCAAAAGTAATCGGCAAGACTTTTATTTTCAGCACATTTGTCGGTTACTATTTCAATAGTAATTGGCATGATTTATTTTCAGCACATTTGTCGGTTACTATTTCAAAAGTAATCGGCAAGACTTTATATTCAACACATTCGTCGGTGACTATTTCAAAAGTAATCGGCATGATTTATTTTCAGCATATTCGTCAGGTTACTATTTCAAAAGTAATCGGCAAGACTTTTATTTTCAGCACATTTGTCGGTTACTATTTCAAAAGAAATTGGCATGATTTATTTTCAGCACATTTGTAGGTTACTATTTCAAAAGTAATCGGCATGATTTATTTTCAGCATATTCGTCAGGTTACTATTTCAAAAGTAATCGGCAAGACTTTATTTTCAGCACATTCGTCGGTTACTATTTCAATAGTAATCGGCAAGATTTTTATTTTCAGCATGTACGTCAGGTTACTATTTCAAAAGTAATCGGCAAGACTTTTATTTTCAGCACATTTGTCGGTTACTATTTCAATAGTAATTGGCATGATTTATTTTCAGCACATTTGTCGGTTACTATTTCAAAAGTAATCGGCAAGATTTTTATTTTCAGCATATTCGTCGGTGACTATTTCAAAAGTAATCGGCATGATTTATTTTCAGCACATTCGTCAGGTTACTATTTCAAAAGTAATCGGCAAGACTTTTATTTTCAGCACATTTGTCGGTTACTATTTCAATAGTAATTGGCATGATTTATTTTCAGCACATTTGTCGGTTACTATTTCAAAAGTAATCGGCAAGACTTTATATTCAACACATTCGTCGGTGACTATTTCAAAAGTAATCGGCATGATTTATTTTCAGCATATTCGTCAGGTTACTATTTCAAAAGTAATCGGCAAGACTTTTATTTTCAGCACATTTGTCGGTTACTATTTCAATAGTAATTGGCATGATTTATTTTCAGCACATTTGTCGGTTACTATTTCAAAAGTAATCGGCAAGACTTTATATTCAACACATTCGTCGGTTACTATTTCAAAAGTAATCGGCATGATCTATTTTCTGCACATTCGTCGGTTACTATTTCAAAAGTAATCAGCAAAATTTTTATTTTTAGCATATTTGTCTGTTACTATTTTAGAATTAATCGGCAAGACTATATTTTCAGCACATTCGTCGGTTACTATTTCAAAAGTAATCGGCAAGACTTTATTTTCAGCACATTCGTCGGTTACTATTTCAGTAGTAATCGGCAAGATTTTTATTTTCAGCATGTACGTCGGTTACTATTTCAAATGTAATCGGCAAGATTTTTATTTTCAGCATATTTGTTGGTTACTATTTCAAAAGTAATCGGTAAGATTTTTATTTCCAACATATTCATCGTTTACTATTTCAAAAGTAATCAGCATGATTTATTTTCAACACATTCGTCGGTTACTATTTCAAAAGTAATCGGCAAGATTTTTATTTTCAGCATTTTTGTCGGTTACTTTTTCAAAAGTAATCGGCAAGATTTTTATTTTCAGCATATTTGTCGGTTACTATTTTAAAAGTAATCGACAAGATTTTTATTTTCAACATATTCGTCGGTTACTATTTCAAAAGTAATCGGCAAGACTTTATTTTCAGCATATTCGTTGTTACTATTTCAAAAGTAATCGGTAAGATTTTTATTTTCAACATATTCGTCGCTTACTATTTCAAAAGTAATCGGCATGACTTATTTTCAGCACATTCGTCGGTTACTATTTCAAAAGTAATCGGCAAGATTTATTTTCAGCACATATTCGTCGGTTACTATTTCAAAAGTTATCGGCAAGACTTTATTTTAAGCACATTCGTTGGTTACTATTTCAAAAGTAATCGGTAAGATTTTTATTTTCAACATATTCGTCACTTACTATTTCCAAAGTAATCGGCATGATTTATTTTCAGCACATTCATCGGTTACTATTTCAAAAGTAATCGGCAAGATTTATTTTCAGTATATTCGTTGGTTACTATTTTAAAAGTAATCGGTAAGATTTTTATTTTCAACATGTTCGTCGCTTACTATTTCGAAAGTAATCGGCAAGATTTATTTTCAGCACATTCGTCGGTTACTATTTCAAAAGTAATCGGCAAGATTTTTATTTTCAGCATATTCGTCGGTGACTATTTCAATAGTAATCGGCATGATTTATTTTCAGCACATTTGTCGGTTACTATTTCAAAAGTAATCGGCAAGACTTTATATTCAACACATTCGTCGGTGACTATTTCAAAAGTAATCGGCATGATTTATTTTCAGCATATTCGTCAGGTTACTATTTCAAAAGTAATCGGCAAGACTTTTATTTTCAGCACATTTGTCGGTTACTATTTCAAAAGAAATTGGCATGATTTATTTTCAGCACATTTGTAGGTTACTATTTCAAAAGTAATCGGCAAGACTTTATTTTCAGCACATTCGTCGGTTACTATTTCAATAGTAATCGGCAAGATTTTTATTTTCAGCATGTACGTCAGGTTACTATTTCAAAAGTAATCGGCAAGACTTTTATTTTCAGCACATTTGTCGGTTACTATTTCAATAGTAATTGGCATGATTTATTTTCAGCACATTTGTCGGTTACTATTTCAAAAGTAATCGGCAAGATTTTTATTTTCAGCATATTCGTCGGTGACTATTTCAAAAGTAATCGGCATGATTTATTTTCAGCACATTCGTCAGGTTACTATTTCAAAAGTAATCGGCAAGACTTTTATTTTCAGCACATTTGTCGGTTACTATTTCAATAGTAATTGGCATGATTTATTTTCAGCACATTTGTCGGTTACTATTTCAAAAGTAATCGGCAAGACTTTATATTCAACACATTCGTCGGTGACTATTTCAAAAGTAATCGGCATGATTTATTTTCAGCATATTCGTCAGGTTACTATTTCAAAAGTAATCGGCAAGACTTTTATTTTCAGCACATTTGTCGGTTACTATTTCAATAGTAATTGGCATGATTTATTTTCAGCACATTTTTCGGTTACTATTTCAAAAGTAATCGGCAAGACTTTATATTCAACACATTCGTCGGTTACTATTTCAAAAGTAATCGGCATGATCTATTTTCTGCACATTCGTCGGTTACTATTTCAAAAGTAATCAGCAAAATTTTTATTTTTAGCATATTTGTCTGTTACTATTTTAGAATTAATCGGCAAGACTATATTTTCAGCACATTCGTCGGTTACTATTTCAAAAGTAATCGGCAAGACTTTATTTTCAGCACATTCGTCGGTTACTATTTCAGTAGTAATCGGCAAGATTTTTATTTTCAGCATGTACGTCGGTTACTATTTGAAATGTAATCGGCAAGATTTTTATTTTCAGCATATTTGTTGGTTACTATTTCAAAAGTAATCGGTAAGATTTTTATTTCCAACATATTCATCGTTTACTATTTCAAAAGTAATCAGCATGATTTATTTTCAACACATTCGTCGGTTACTATTTCAAAAGTAATCGGCAAGATTTTTATTTTCAGCATTTTTGTCGGTTACTTTTTCAAAAGTAATCGGCAAGATTTTTATTTTCAGCATATTTGTCGGTTACTATTTTAAAAGTAATCGACAAGATTTTTATTTTCAACATATTCGTCGGTTACTATTTCAAAAGTAATCGGCAAGACTTTATTTTCAGCATATTCGTTGTTACTATTTCAAAAGTAATCGGTAAGATTTTTATTTTCAACATATTCGTCGCTTACTATTTCAAAAGTAATCGGCATGATTTATTTTCAGCACATTCGTCGGTTACTATTTCAAAAGTAATCGGCAAGATTTATTTTCAGCACATATTCGTCGGTTACTATTTCAAAAGTTATCGGCAAGACTTTATTTTAAGCACATTCGTTGGTTACTATTTCAAAAGTAATCGGTAAGATTTTTATTTTCAACATATTCGTCACTTACTATTTCCAAAGTAATCGGCATGATTTATTTTCAGCACATTCATCGGTTACTATTTCAAAAGTAATCGGCAAGATTTATTTTCAGTATATTCGTTGGTTACTATTTTAAAAGTAATCGGTAAGATTTTTATTTTCAACATGTTCGTCGCTTACTATTTCGAAAGTAATCGGCAAGATTTATTTTCAGCACATTCGTCGGTTACTATTTCAAAAGTAATCGGCAAGATTTTTATTTTCAGCATATTCGTCGGTGACTATTTCAATAGTAATCGGCATGATTTATTTTCAGCACATTCGTCAGGTTACTATTTCAAAAGTAATCGGCAAGACTTTTATTTTCAGCACATTTGTCGGTTACTATTTCAATAGTAATTGGCATGATTTATTTTCAGCACATTTGTCGGTTACTATTTCAAAAGTAATCGGCAAGACTTTATATTCAACACATTCGTCGGTGACTATTTCAAAAGTAATCGGCATGATTTATTTTCAGCATATTCGTCAGGTTACTATTTCAAAAGTAATCGGCAAGACTTTTATTTTCAGCACATTTGTCGGTTACTATTTCAAAAGAAATTGGCATGATTTATTTTCAGCACATTTGTAGGTTACTATTTCAAAAGTAATCGGCAAGACTTTATTTTCAGCACATTCGTCGGTTACTATTTCAATAGTAATCGGCAAGATTTTTATTTTCAGCATGTACGTCAGGTTACTATTTCAAAAGTAATCGGCAAGACTTTTATTTTCAGCACATTTGTCGGTTACTATTTCAATAGTAATTGGCATGATTTATTTTCAGCACATTTGTCGGTTACTATTTCAAAAGTAATCGGCAAGATTTTTATTTTCAGCATATTCGTCGGTGACTATTTCAAAAGTAATCGGCATGATTTATTTTCAGCACATTCGTCAGGTTACTATTTCAAAAGTAATCGGCAAGACTTTTATTTTCAGCACATTTGTCGGTTACTATTTCAATAGTAATTGGCATGATTTATTTTCAGCACATTTGTCGGTTACTATTTCAAAAGTAATCGGCAAGACTTTATATTCAACACATTCGTCGGTGACTATTTCAAAAGTAATCGGCATGATTTATTTTCAGCATATTCGTCAGGTTACTATTTCAAAAGTAATCGGCAAGACTTTTATTTTCAGCACATTTGTCGGTTACTATTTCAATAGTAATTGGCATGATTTATTTTCAGCACATTTGTCGGTTACTATTTCAAAAGTAATCGGCAAGTCTTTATATTCAACACATTCGTCGGTTACTATTTCAAAAGTAATCGGCATGATCTATTTTCTGCACATTCGTCGGTTACTATTTCAAAAGTAATCAGCAAAATTTTTATTTTTAGCATATTTGTCTGTTACTATTTTAGAATTAATCGGCAAGACTATATTTTCAGCACATTCGTCGGTTACTATTTCAAAAGTAATCGGCAAGACTTTATTTTCAGCACATTCGTCGGTTACTATTTCAGTAGTAATCGGCAAGATTTTTATTTTCAGCATGTACGTCGGTTACTATTTCAAAAGTAATCGGCAAGATTTTTATTTTCAGCATATTTGTTGGTTACTATTTCAAAAGTAATCGGTAAGATTTTTATTTCCAACATATTCATCGTTTACTATTTCAAAAGTAATCAGCATGATTTATTTTCAACACATTCGTCGGTTACTATTTCAAAAGTAATCGGCAAGATTTTTATTTTCAGCATATTTGTCGGTTACTTTTTCAAAAGTAATCGGCAAGATTTTTATTTTCAGCATATTTGTCGGTTACTATTTTAAAAGTAATCGACAAGATTTTTATTTTCAACATATTCGTCGGTTACTATTTCAAAAGTAATCGGCAAGACTTTATTTTCAGCATATTCGTTGTTACTATTTCAAAAGTAATCGGTAAGATTTTTATTTTCAACATATTCGTCGCTTACTATTTCAAAAGTAATCGGCATGATTTATTTTCAGCACATTCGTCGGTTACTATTTCAAAAGTAATCGGCAAGATTTATTTTCAGCACATATTCGTCGGTTACTATTTCAAAAGTTATCGGCAAGACTATATTTTAAGCACATTCGTTGGTTACTATTTCAAAAGTAATCGGTAAGATTTTTATTTTCAACATATTCGTCACTTACTATTTCCAAAGTAATCGGCATGATTTATTTTCAGCACATTCATCGGTTACTATTTCAAAAGTAATCGGCAAGATTTATTTTCAGTATATTCGTTGGTTACTATTTTAAAAGTAATCGGTAAGATTTTTATTTTCAACATGTTCGTCGCTTACTATTTCGAAAGTAATCGGCAAGATTTATTTTCAGCACATTCGTCGGTTACTATTTCAAAAGTAATCGGCAAGATTTTTATTTTCAGCATATTCGTCGGTGACTATTTCAATAGTAATCGGCATGATTTATTTTCAGCACATTCGTCAGGTTACTATTTCAAAAGTAATCGGCAAGACTTTTATTTTCAGCACATTTGTCGGTTACTATTTCAATAGTAATTGGCATGATTTATTTTCAGCACATTTGTCGGTTACTATTTCAAAAGTAATCGGCAAGATTTTTATTTTCAGCATATTCGTCGGTGACTATTTCAAAAGTAATCGGCATGATTTATTTTCAGCACATTCGTCAGGTTACTATTTCAAAAGTAATCGGCAAGACTTTTGTAACGCCCTCTTTAATTATTTAATTATTTTATTAGATGTTATGATATATGTTTATATATTATATGACTTGTGATGATTATGTGACGTATTTGTGACGTATATGTGACGTGTGACGTGTTATTAGATGTGCCAGAATGGAAATGGGATAGTATATCCATGGATTTTGTGACGAGTTTGCCCAATACTCCTAAAGGGAACGATGCTATTTGGGTAATTGTTGATAGGTTGACGAAGTCTGCGCATTTTCTACCAATCAACATTACTTTTCCTGTGGCTCAGTTGGCGGAAATTTATGTTAGAGAGATAGTTAAGCTGCATGGTGTTCCTTCGAGCATCGTATCTGATAGAGACCCAAGATTTACTTCTAGATTTTGGAAGAGTTTGCAAGAGGCGTTAGGATCTCAGTTGAGGTTGAGTTCGGCTTATCATCCGCAAACAGATGGTCAGTCGGAGAGGACGATTCAGTCGTTGGAGGACTTGTTGAGGGTTTGTGTACTTGAACAGGGAGGAGCTTGGGATAGTCATCTTCCATTGATAGAGTTCACGTACAACAACAGTTACCATTCAAGTATTGGAATGGCGCCGTTTGAGGCTTTGTATGGTCTGAGATGCAGGACTCCGTTGTGCTGGTTTGAGTCGGGTGAAAGAGTGGTCTTAGGACCAGAGATCGTTCAACAGACTACTGAGAAGGTGAGAATGATCCAAGAAAAGATGAAAGCGTCGCAGAGTCGACAAAAGAGTTATCATGATAAGCGTAGAAAGGACCTTGAATTCCAAGAGGGAGATCATGTGTTCCTGAGAGTGACTCCTATGACGGGTGTTGGACGAGCTTTGAAATCGAAGAAGTTGACTCCGAGGTTTATTGGACCGTATCAGATTTCAGAGAGGATTGGACCGGTGGCGTATCGTGTTGGATTACCACCGCACTTGTCGAATTTGCATGATGTTTTTCATGTATCTCAGCTGAGGAAGTATGTTCCGGATCCGTCTCATGTGATCCAAAGCGATGATGTGCAAGTTAGGGACAACCTTACGGTTGAGACCTTACCCGTGAGGATTGATGATCGGAAGACGAAGACGTTGAGAGGCAAGGAGATACCTCTTGTGAGAGTTGTTTGGGACGGAGCGACGGGTGAAAGCTTGACTTGGGAGCTAGAAAGTAAGATGCTGGAATCCTATCCAGAGTTGTTTGAGCGAGGTAAATTTTCGAGGACGAAAATCCTTTAAGAGGGGGAGAGTTGTAACGCCCTCTTTAATTATTTAATTATTTTATTAGATGTTATGATATATGTTTATATATTATATGACTTGTGATGATTATGTGACGTATTTGTGACGTATATGTGACGTGTGACGTGTTATTATTTTATTGTTTAATAAAATAATATAAGTGATGTTTATATGAATATTTAGTTGGTAAATAAATAGATTTGGTGGAAAAAGATAGAATTTTAAGAGATGGGGTATATTTATAATTAAGAAGAGTTGTGTGGGTTAAGAAGGAATTAGTTAAGTTGTGAGGGAGTATATAAGAGAAGTAGGTTAAGAAAGGAAGGTTTTGAGAACGCGTACAGACATTTGGGAAAAAGAAGAAGAACGGTCAAGAGAGAAGAGAAAGCTAGGCTGCAAATTCTGCAATTTTTCCAGGTAAGGGTGAGCCTAACTTCAGTAGTATTAATGTTAAATCATCTGTTCTTGATTAGCTTAGGAATTGGGAAGAATTGAGAGAAGTTTTGGGAATTAGGGTTGTGATGATTTTGATGAATTGGATGTGAGAATGTGTTGCATTGCTGTAGAAATGTGTTACAGAACCTAGATTATCCCCTAGGATGTTATTACTGATGAATTAGAAGCTTAATTGGAGAGAATTGGCAGGTTTTGGTGTGAATTGGACTGAACCCGTAGTGGTTCTGAGATCGCTCGCCTGTGGCGAGCAGATCACTCGCCGTGGCGAGTAACCCTTGGTTGCTCGCGAGGCGAGCAGTATAGCTCGCCGTGGCGAGCTTGACCCTTAAATTAGGATTTTTGCCAAACTTTAGATGGTTTTGAGTGCCCTCATATTTATAGAGATGACCTGTGAAGTTGGTTTGGTCAAATTGGAATTAGAGAGCTTAAAAATGAGAATTTTGTCGAAAAATGTCAAAAAGGCCGAAGCACCCAGTATCTCTCGCCTCCAGCTCGCCCCCAACTCGCCTTTGGCGAGTGAGCTGCTGGGAGTACTCGCCTGTGGCGAGCAGATGTACTCGCCGTGGCGAGTTAGTTGGTTCAGGACTGAGTTGTTGTTTTGCGGATCTGTTTCGCATAGGACTTTGAGAGGAGCCTTTTGGGTAGTGTTAGTGAGGTTTTATACTCTTTAATGTATTCTGTAAAGATGATAGCTGATGATTTACTTGAGTTGTTGATAAATGATATATTGATGTGTATAAGTGATGTATGTGTAAGATGATAAGTGAATGATGATAAATGTTGCAATGTGTATGACTAATATGACGATGCTCTGCCATGTAATTATTATTAACTGCATGTGTCAGTCTTGAAAATGTAATGATGGTTTTGAGACGGTGTAATAAGTTGTTAAGCGACGAGTCCATGCATTTGCATATTCATGAGACGGTGGAGCTTTATGCTCAAAGCGACGGTGGAGCATTTGCTCAAAACGACGGTGAAGCATATTAATGCTATAATCATATGGTACCACATGCATGATGTTGAGACGTTGGGTGTTGCATTTAGTCGAGTCAATTGTGACAATATGAGATGATGTTTGAGACGTTGATGTGTGATGTAATGTTGTTAAGATGATGTTTATGATGTTGTTATGATGATGCTTATGATGATGTTGTGATGTGTTATATTGTATACGTGATGAGTTGGATGTATGAATTGTTGATCTTGACTTATGATTTATATATTAATAATATTGTTGTGAATCTCACCCCTTCTGCTGGAATTGCCGCCTTGTGGGCAAGTGCAGGTACCCAGTCTTAGTTGCGACGATGCGAGGATTGTGTGAAGTTAGGGTTGCTCTGATATGTAACGGGATGGGGTCTTTTGTGGAGTCTATTCCCTTATGTATCATGTTTGATTAAATGTTGACTTTTGTGATGTTGAACCTTAAATATTTTGAGACGTTTTTGCTGGCTTTTAAGCCAAGACATTTATGAGAAGAGACTATTTGAATTCCGCTGCTTAACTGAATGTTTTGTAATTTGATAAATTATTATCTAAGCTATTTTTAAAGATGAAATGTGACACTCCTTTGTGATGATTACTCTGATATATGATTTATTTAAAGAAATTTTTAAGACGGGAAATTGGGGTGTTATAATTGGTATCAGAGCAGGTCGGTCCGTCCGGCCAAGTAGAGAGTCGAGTGACGTTGTCTTAGAGTAGAATAGTATTATTGTATTATTCTGACTCATGTTTGTTTCCAGAGAACTAGATGGCTGGTAGAAACGATGCTGCTCTTGCTGCTGCTTTGGAAGCAATGGCTAACGCTGTGGGTAATCAGAACAACGCTGGTGGTAATGACGGGACTAGAATGTTGGAGACTTTTCTGAGGAATCACCCGCCTACCTTCAAGGGGCGTTATGATCCTGATGGAGCTCAGATGTGGCTCAAGGAAGTAGAGAGGATTTTCAGGGTCATGCAATGTGACGATGTGCAGAAGGTGCGGTTTGGTACGCACATGCTCGCGGAGGAGGCTGATGATTGGTGGGTTAGTCTCCTACCTATTTTGGAGCAAGATGGAGCTGTGGTGACGTGGGCTGTTTTCACGAGGGAGTTCCTTAACAGATACTTCCCAGAAGATGTCCGTGGGAAGAAAGAGATAGAGTTCCTGGAACTTAAGCAAGGGAACATGTCGGTGACCGAGTATGCGGCCAAATTTGTGGAGTTGGCTAAGTTCTATCCGCATTATGCACCCGAGACGGCTGAGTTTTCAAAATGCATCAAGTTTGAGAACGGGTTGCGCGCTGATATTAAGAGGGCTATCGGTTATCAGAAGATTCGTGACTTTTCTGAGTTGGTGAGTAGCTGTCGGATTTATGAGGAGGATACTAAGGCTCACTACAAGGTAGTGAATGATCGGAAGGCTAAGGGCCAACAGAGTCGCCCTAAACCTTATGATGCCCCTAGAGATAAAGGGAAGCAAAGAGTAAATGATGAGAGGAGGCCCCAGAAGAAGGCTGCTCCTGCTGAGATTACTTGTTACACTTGTGGCGAGAAAGGCCATAAGAGCAATGCATGTACTGTTGAGGTGAAGAGGTGCTACCGTTGTGGTCAGAAAGGGCATATTACTAGTGACTGCAAGTTTGATGATGTTGTGTGTTTCAACTGCAATGAGCAAGGACACATTGGTTCGCAGTGTAAGCAACCCAAGAAGACTAAGACTACTGGGAGAGTGTTTGCATTGATCGGCACTCAGACTGAGAATGATGATCGCTTGATCAGAGGTACTTGCTATATTAATAATACTCCTTTAGTTGCTATTATTGATACCGGTGCTACGCACAGTTTTGTTGCTTTTGATTGTGTTTCTGCTTTGGGACTTGATGTTTCTGATATGAATGGAGAAATGGTTGTCGAGACTCCAGCTAAGGGTTCGGTGACTACTTCTCTAGTATGTTTGAATTGTCCTTTATCTATGTTTGGCCGTGACTTTGTGATGGATTTAGTGTGCCTACCTTTAAGCGGTATGGATGTGATTCTGGGTATGAACTGGCTAGAGTACAACCGGGTTCTTATCAACTGTTTTAGAAAGACGGTGCATTTTTCTTCTGATGAAGAAGAGTGGGGCGCAGAGTTTCTATCTACTAAGCAGCTGAAGCAACTAGAACGTGATGGGATGTTGATGTTTTCGCTGATGGCTTCGTTATCTTTAGAGAACCAAGCTGTAATTGATGGGCTGCCTGTTGTGAAGGAATTTCCTGAAGTTTTCCCTGATGAGATTCCAGATGTGCCTCCGGAGAGAGAAGTTGAGTTCTCTATTGACCTTGTTCCTGGAACGAAGCCGGTGTCGATGGCACCTTATCGTATGTCTGCTTCTGAGTTAGCAGAGTTGAAGAAACAGTTGGAAGACTTGCTTGAGAAGAAGTTTGTGAGACCTGGTGTTTCACCATGGGGAGCTCCGGTGTTGTTGGTAAAGAAGAAGGATGGTAGTATGCGGCTGTGCATTGATTACCGTCAGTTGAACAAAGTGACGATCAAGAATAGGTATCCACTTCCGAGAATTGACGACTTGATGGACCAGTTAGTGGGTGCAAAGGTATTTAGCAAGATTGACTTGAGGTCAGGTTACCATCAGATTAAAGTGAAGGATGAAGATATGCAGAAGACGGCCTTTAGGACGCGTTATGGTCACTACGAGTATAAGGTGATGCCTTTCGGTGTTACTAATGCTCCTGGCGTGTTTATGGAATATATGAACAGAATCTTTCATGAGTACTTGGATCAATTTGTGGTGGTTTTTATTGATGATATACTGATCTATTCTAAGACTGAAGCTGAGCATGCAGAGCATTTGAAGATTGTATTGCAAGTGCTGAAAGAGAAGAAGCTGTATGCTAAACTGTCTAAGTGTGATTTCTGGCTAAGGGAAGTAAGTTTTCTTGGCCATGTTATTTCTGGTGAAGGTATTGCGGTTGACCCGTCTAAAGTTGAAGCGGTATCGCAATGGGAGACTCCTAAGTCGGTTACGGAAATTAGAAGCTTTTTGGGACTAGCTGGTTATTACAGGAGGTTTATAGAAGGATTCTCTAAGTTGGCTCTTCCGTTAACGCAGTTGACGTGTAAGGGTAAGTCGTTTGTTTGGGATGTGCATTGTGAGAATAGTTTCAATGAATTGAAGAAGCGCCTGACGACGGCTCCAGTTTTGATTTTGCCAAAGTCTGATGAACCTTTTGTGGTATATTGTGATGCGTCCAAGTTGGGTTTGGGAGGTGTGCTTATGCAAGAAGGTAAGGTGGTAGCATATGCTTCGAGACAATTGAGGATTCATGAGAAGAATTATCCGACGCATGACTTAGAGTTGGCAGCTGTGGTCTTTGTATTGAAAATATGGAGACATTACTTGTATGGTTCAAGGTTTGAAGTATTCAGTGATCATAAGAGTTTGAGATATTTATTTGATCAGAAAGAGTTGAATATGAGGCAGAGAAGGTGGCTTGAGTTATTGAAGGATTATGATTTTGGTTTGAATTACCATCCTGGTAAGGCAAATGTAGTTGCAGATGCCTTGAGTAGGAAAACTGTGCATATGTCCGCGTTGATGGTAAAAGAATTTGAATTGTTGGAACAGTTTAGAGATTTGAGCTTGGTGTGTGAAAGAACACCTCAGAGCATAAAACTGGGAATGTTGAGAATTGATAATGATTTTCTGAAGCATATCAAAGAAGCCCAAAAAGAAGATGTCAAGTTTGTAGATTTGTTAATTACTGGTAATGAGACTGTGGATGGTGACTTTAAGGTCGATGATCAAGGAGTGTTGAGATTCCGAGGGAGGATTTGCATTCCTGACAATGAAGAGATTAAGAAGATGATTCTTGAAGAGAGTCATAGAAGTAGCTTGAGTATTCACCCGGGAGCTACAAAGATGTATCATGACTTAAAGAGGCTGTTTTGGTGGTCTGGTTTGAAACGCGATGTGGCACAATTTGTGTATTCCTGTTTGATTTGTCAAAAGTCGAAGATCGAGCATCAGAAGCCGACTGGTATGATGGTATCCTTAGATGTGCCAGAATGGAAATGGGATAGTATATCCATGGATTTTGTGACGAGTTTGCCCAATACTCCTAAAGGGAACGATGCTATTTGGGTAATTGTTGATAGGTTGACGAAGTCTGCGCATTTTCTACCAATCAACATTACTTTTCCTGTGGCTCAGTTGGCGAAAATTTATGTTAGAGAGATAGTTAAGCTGCATGGTGTTCCTTCGAGCATCGTATCTGATAGAGACCCAAGATTTACTTCTAGATTTTGGAAGAGTTTGCAAGAGGCGTTAGGATCTCAGTTGAGGTTGAGTTCGGCTTATCATCCGCAAACAGATGGTCAGTCGGAGAGGACGATTCAGTCGTTGGAGGACTTGTTGAGGGTTTGTGTACTTGAACAGGGAGGAGCTTGGGATAGTCATCTTCCATTGATAGAGTTCACGTACAACAACAGTTACCATTCAAGTATTGGAATGGCGCCGTTTGAGGCTTTGTATGGTCTGAGATGCAGGACTCCGTTGTGCTGGTTTGAGTCGGGTGAAAGAGTGGTCTTAGGACCAGAGATCGTTCAACAGACTACTGAGAAGGTGAGAATGATCCAAGAAAAGATGAAAGCGTCGCAGAGTCGACAAAAGAGTTATCATGATAAGCGTAGAAAGGACCTTGAATTCCAAGAGGGAGATCATGTGTTCCTGAGAGTGACTCCTATGACGGGTGTTGGACGAGCTTTGAAATCGAAGAAGTTGACTCCGAGGTTTATTGGACCGTATCAGATTTCAGAGAGGATTGGACCGGTGGCGTATCGTGTTGGATTACCACCGCACTTGTCGAATTTGCATGATGTTTTTCATGTATCTCAGCTGAGGAAGTATGTTCCGGATCCGTCTCATGTGATCCAAAGCGATGATGTGCAAGTTAGGGACAACCTTACGGTTGAGACCTTACCCGTGAGGATTGATGATCGGAAGACGAAGACGTTGAGAGGCAAGGAGATACCTCTTGTGAGAGTTGTTTGGGACGGAGCGACGGGTGAAAGCTTGACTTGGGAGCTAGAAAGTAAGATGCTGGAATCCTATCCAGAGTTGTTTGAGCGAGGTAAATTTTCGAGGACGAAAATCCTTTAAGAGGGGGAGAGTTGTAACGCCCTCTTTAATTATTTAATTATTTTATTAGATGTTATGATATATGTTTATATATTATATGACTTGTGATGATTATGTGACGTATTTGTGACGTATATGTGACGTGTGACGTGTTATTATTTTATTGTTTAATAAAATAATATAAGTGATGTTTATATGAATATTTAGTTGGTAAATAAATAGATTTGGTGGAAAAAGATAGAATTTTAAGAGATGGGGTATATTTATAATTAAGAAGAGTTGTGTGGGTTAAGAAGGAATTAGTTAAGTTGTGAGGGAGTATATAAGAGAAGTAGGTTAAGAAAGGAAGGTTTTGAGAACGCGTACAGACATTTGGGAAAAAGAAGAAGAACGGTCAAGAGAGAAGAGAAAGCTAGGCTGCAAATTCTGCAATTTTTCCAGGTAAGGGTGAGCCTAACTTCAGTAGTATTAATGTTAAATCATCTGTTCTTGATTAGCTTAGGAATTGGGAAGAATTGAGAGAAGTTTTGGGAATTAGGGTTGTGATGATTTTGATGAATTGGATGTGAGAATGTGTTGCATTGCTGTAGAAATGTGTTACAGAACCTAGATTATCCCCTAGGATGTTATTACTGATGAATTAGAAGCTTAATTGGAGAGAATTGGCAGGTTTTGGTGTGAATTGGACTGAACCCGTAGTGGTTCTGAGATCGCTCGCCTGTGGCGAGCAGATCACTCGCCGTGGCGAGTAACCCTTGGTTGCTCGCGAGGCGAGCAGTATAGCTCGCCGTGGCGAGCTTGACCCTTAAATTAGGATTTTTGCCAAACTTTAGATGGTTTTGAGTGCCCTCATATTTATAGAGATGACCTGTGAAGTTGGTTTGGTCAAATTGGAATTAGAGAGCTTAAAAATGAGAATTTTGTCGAAAAATGTCAAAAAGGCCGAAGCACCCAGTATCTCTCGCCTCCAGCTCGCCCCCAACTCGCCTTTGGCGAGTGAGCTGCTGGGAGTACTCGCCTGTGGCGAGCAGATGTACTCGCCGTGGCGAGTTAGTTGGTTCAGGACTGAGTTGTTGTTTTGCGGATCTGTTTCGCATAGGACTTTGAGAGGAGCCTTTTGGGTAGTGTTAGTGAGGTTTTATACTCTTTAATGTATTCTGTAAAGATGATAGCTGATGATTTACTTGAGTTGTTGATAAATGATATATTGATGTGTATAAGTGATGTATGTGTAAGATGATAAGTGAATGATGATAAATGTTGCAATGTGTATGACTAATATGACGATGCTCTGCCATGTAATTATTATTAACTGCATGTGTCAGTCTTGAAAATGTAATGATGGTTTTGAGACGGTGTAATAAGTTGTTAAGCGACGAGTCCATGCATTTGCATATTCATGAGACGGTGGAGCTTTATGCTCAAAGCGACGGTGGAGCATTTGCTCAAAACGACGGTGAAGCATATTAATGCTATAATCATATGGTACCACATGCATGATGTTGAGACGTTGGGTGTTGCATTTAGTCGAGTCAATTGTGACAATATGAGATGATGTTTGAGACGTTGATGTGTGATGTAATGTTGTTAAGATGATGTTTATGATGTTGTTATGATGATGCTTATGATGATGTTGTGATGTGTTATATTGTATACGTGATGAGTTGGATGTATGAATTGTTGATCTTGACTTATGATTTATATATTAATAATATTGTTGTGAATCTCACCCCTTCTGCTGGAATTGCCGCCTTGTGGGCAAGTGCAGGTACCCAGTCTTAGTTGCGACGATGCGAGGATTGTGTGAAGTTAGGGTTGCTCTGATATGTAACGGGATGGGGTCTTTTGTGGAGTCTATTCCCTTATGTATCATGTTTGATTAAATGTTGACTTTTGTGATGTTGAACCTTAAATATTTTGAGACGTTTTTGCTGGCTTTTAAGCCAAGACATTTATGAGAAGAGACTATTTGAATTCCGCTGCTTAACTGAATGTTTTGTAATTTGATAAATTATTATCTAAGCTATTTTTAAAGATGAAATGTGACACTCCTTTGTGATGATTACTCTGATATATGATTTATTTAAAGAAATTTTTAAGACGGGAAATTGGGGTGTTACAACTTTTATTTTCAGCACATTTGTCGGTTACTATTTCAATAGTAATTGGCATGATTTATTTTCAGCACATTTGTCGGTTACTATTTCAAAAGTAATCGGCAAGACTTTATATTCAACACATTCGTCGGTTACTATTTCAAAAGTAATCGGCATGATATATTTTCTGCACATTCGTCGGTTACTATTTCAAAAGTAATCAGCAAAATTTTTATTTTTAGCATATTTGTCTGTTACTATTTTAGAATTAATCGGCAAGACTATATTTTCAGCACATTCGTCGGTTACTATTTCAAAAGTAATCGGCAAGACTTTATTTTCAGCACATTCGTCGGTTACTATTTCAATAGTAATCGGCAAGATTTTTATTTTCAGCATGTCCGTCGGTTACTATTTCAAAAGTAATCGGCAAGATTTTTATTTTCAGCATATTTGTTGGTTACTATTTCAAAAGTAATCGGTAAGATTTTTATTTCCAACATATTCATCGTTTACTATTTCAAAAGTAATCAGCATGATTTATTTTCAACACATTCGTCGGTTACTATTTCAAAAGTAATCGGCAAGATTTTTATTTTCAGCATATTGGTCGGTGACATTTTCAAAAGTAATCGGCAAGATTTTTATTTTCAGCATATTTGTCGGTTACTTTTTCAAAAGTAATCGGCAAGATTTTTATTTTCAGCATATTTGTCGGTTACTATTTTAAAAGTAATCGGTAAGATTTTTATTTTCAACATATTCGTCGCTTACTATTTCAAAAGTAATCGGCATGATTTATTTTCAGCACATTCGTCGGTTACTATTTCAAAAGTAATCGGCAAGATTTATTTTCAGTATGTTCATTGGTTACTATTTTAAAAGTAATCGGTAAGATTTTTATTTTCAACATGTTCGTCGCTTACTATTTCGAAAGTAATCGGCATGATTTATTTTCAGCACATTCGTCGGTTACTATTTCAAAAGTAATCGGCAAGATTTTTATTTTCAGCATATTCGTCGGTGACTATTTCAAAAGTAATCGGCATGATTTATTTTCAGCACATTCGTCAGGTTACTATTTCAAAAGTAATCGGCAAGACTTTTATTTTCAGCACATTTGTCGGTTACTATTTCAATAGTAATTGGCATGATTTATTTTCAGCACATTTGTCGGTTACTATTTCAAAAGTAATCGGCAAGATTTTTATTTTCAGCACATATTCGTCGGTTACTATTTCAAAAGTTATCGGCAAGACTTTATTTTAAGCACATTCGTTGGTTACTATTTCAAAAGTAATCGGTAAGATTTTTATTTTCAACATATTCGTCTCTTACTATTTCCAAAGTAATCGGCTTGATTTATTTTCAGCACATTCGTCGGTTACTATTTCAAAAGTAATCGGCAAGATTTATTTTCAGTATATTCGTTGGTTACTATTTTAAAAGTAATCGGTAAGATTTTTATTTTCAACATGTTCGTCGCTTACTATTTCGAAAGTAATCGGCATGATTTATTTTCAGCACATTCGTCGGTTACTATTTCAAAAGTAATCGGCAAGATTTTTATTTTCAGCATATTCGTCGGTGACTATTTCAAAAGTAATCGGCATGATTTATTTTCAGCACATTCGTCAGGTTACTATTTCAAAAGTAATCGGCAAGACTTTTATTTTCAGCACATTTGTCGGTTACTATTTCAATAGTAATTGGCATGATTTATTTTCAGCACATTTGTCGGTTACTATTTCAAAAGTAATCGGCAAGATTTTTATTTTCAGCATATTCGTCGGTGACTATTTCAAAAGTAATCGGCATGATTTATTTTCAGCACATTCGTCAGGTTACTATTTCAAAAGTAATCGGCAAGACTTTTATTTTCAGCACATTTGTCGGTTACTATTTCAATAGTAATTGGCATGATTTATTTTCAGCACATTTGTCGGTTACTATTTCAAAAGTAATCGGCAAGACTTTATTTTAAGCACATTCGTCGGTTACTATTTCAAAAGTAATCGGCATGATCTATTTTCTGCACATTCGTCGGTTACTATTTCAAAAGTAATCAGCAAAATTTTTATTTTTAGCATATTTGTCTGTTACTATTTTAGAATTAATCGGCAAGACTATATTTTCAGCACATTCGTCGGTTACTATTTCAAAAGTAATCGGCAAGACTTTATTTTCAGCACATTCGTCGGTTACTATTTCAATAGTAATCGGCAAGATTTTTATTTTCAGCATGTACGTCGGTTACTATTTCAAAAGTAATCGGCAAGATTTTTATTTTCAGCATATTTGTCGGTTACTATTTCAAAAGTAATCGGTAAGATTTTTATTTCCAACATATTCATCGTTTACTATTTCAAAAGTAATCAGCATGATTTATTTTCAACACATTCATCGGTTACTATTTCAAAAGTAATCGGCAAGATTTTTATTTTCAGCATATTGGTCGGTGACTATTTCAAAAGTAATCGGCAAGATTTTTATTTTCAGCATATTTGTCGGTTACTTTTTCAAAAGTAATCGGCAAGATTTTTATTTTCAGCATATTTGTCGGTTACTATTTTAAAAGTAATCGACAAGATTTTTATTTTCAGCATGTACGTCGGTTACTATTTCAAAAGTAATCGGCAAGATTTTTATTTTCAGCATATTTGTCGGTTACTATTTCAAAAGTAATCGGTAAGATTTTTATTTCCAACATATTCATCGTTTACTATTTCAAAAGTAATCAGCATGATTTATTTTCAACACATTCATCGGTTACTATTTCAAAAGTAATCGGCAAGATTTTTATTTTCAGCATATTGGTCGGTGACTATTTCAAAAGTAATCGGCAAGATTTTTATTTTCAGTATATTCGTTGGTTACTATTTTAAAAGTAATCGGTAAGATTTTTATTTTCAACATGTTCGTCGCTTACTATTTCGAAAGTAATCGGCATGATTTATTTTCAGCACATTCGTCGGTTACTATTTCAAAAGTAATCGGCAAGATTTTTATTTTCAGCATATTCGTCGGTGACTATTTCAAAAGTAATCGGCATGATTTATTTTCAGCACATTCGTCAGGTTACTATTTCAAAAGTAATCGGCAAGACTTTTATTTTCAGCACATTTGTCGGTTACTATTTCAATAGTAATTGGCATGATTTATTTTCAGCACATTTGTCGGTTACTATTTCAAAAGTAATCGGCAAGATTTTTATTTTCAGCATATTCGTCGGTGACTATTTCAAAAGTAATCGGCATGATTTATTTTCAGCACGTTCGTCAGGTTACTATTTCAAAAGTAATCGGCAAGACTTTTATTTTCAGCACATTTGTCGGTAACTATTTCAATAGTAATTGGCATGATTTATTTTCAGCACATTTGTCGGTTACTATTTCAAAAGTAATCGGCAAGACTTTATATTCAACACATTCGTCGGTTACTATTTCAAAAGTAATCGGCATGATCTATTTTCTGCACATTCGTCGGTTACTATTTCAAAAGTAATCAGCAAAATTTTTATTTTTAGCATATTTGTCTGTTACTATTTTAGAATTAATCGGCAAGACTATATTTTCAGCACATTCGTCGGTTACTATTTCAAAAGTAATCGGCAAGACTTTATTTTCAGCACATTCGTCGGTTACTATTTCAATAGTAATCGGCAAGATTTTTATTTTCAGCATGTACGTCGGTTACTATTTCAAAAGTAATCGGCAAGATTTTTATTTTCAGCATATTTGTCGGTTACTATTTCAAAAGTAATCGGTAAGATTTTTATTTCCAACATATTCATCGTTTACTATTTCAAAAGTAATCAGCATGATTTATTTTCAACACATTCATCGGTTACTATTTCAAAAGTAATCGGCAAGATTTTTATTTTCAGCATATTGGTCGGTGACTATTTCAAAAGTAATCGGCAAGATTTTTATTTTCAGCATATTTGTCGGTTACTTTTTCAAAAGTAATCGGCAAGATTTTTATTTTCAGCATATTTGTCGGTTACTATTTTAAAAGTAATCGACAAGATTTTTATTTTCAACATATTCGTCGGTTACTATTTCAAAAGTAATCGGCAAGACTTTATTTTCAGCATATTCGTTGTTACTATTTCAAAAGTAATCGGTAAGATTTTTATTTTCAACATATTCGTCGCTTACTATTTCAAAAGTAATCGGCATGATTTATTTTCAGCACATTCGTCGGTTACTATTTCAAAAGTAATCGGCAAGATTTATTTTCAGCACATATTCGTCGGTTACTATTTCAAAAGTTATCGGCAAGACTTTATTTTAAGCACATTCGTTGGTTACTATTTCAAAAGTAATCGGTAAGATTTTTATTTTCAACATATTCGTCACTTACTATTTCCAAAGTAATCGGCATGATTTATTTTCAGCACATTCATCGGTTACTATTTCAAAAGTAATCGGCAAGATTTATTTTCAGTATATTCGTTGGTTACTATTTTAAAAGTAATCGGTAAGATTTTTATTTTCAACATGTTCGTCGCTTACTATTTCGAAAGTAATCGGCAAGATTTATTTTCAGCACATTCGTCGGTTACTATTTCAAAAGTAATCGGCAAGATTTTTATTTTCAGCATATTCGTCGGTGACTATTTCAAAAGTAATCGGCATGATTTATTTTCAGCACATTCGTCAGGTTACTATTTCAAAAGTAATCGGCAAGACTTTTATTTTCAGCACATTTGTCGGTTACTATTTCAATAGTAATTGGCATGATTTATTTTCAGCACATTTGTCGGTTACTATTTCAAAAGTAATCGGCAAGACTTTATATTCAACACATTCGTCGGTTACTATTTCAAAAGTAATCGGCATGATCTATTTTCTGCACATTCGTCGGTTACTATTTCAAAAGTAATCAGCAAAATTTTTATTTTTAGCATATTTGTCTGTTACTATTTTAGAATTAATCGGCAAGACTATATTTTCAGCACATTCGTCGGTTACTATTTCAAAAGTAATCGGCAAGACTTTATTTTCAGCACATTCGTCGGTTACTATTTCAATAGTAATCGGCAAGATTTTTATTTTCAGCATGTACGTCGGTTACTATTTCAAAAGTAATCGGCAAGATTTTTATTTTCAGCATATTTGTTGGTTACTATTTCAAAAGTAATCGGTAAGATTTTTATTTCCAACATATTCATCGTTTACTATTTCAAAAGTAATCAGCATGATTTATTTTCAACACATTCGTCGGTTACTATTTCAAAAGTAATCGGCAAGATTTTTATTTTCAGCATATTGGTCGGTGACATTTTCAAAAGTAATCGGCAAGATTTTTATTTTCAGCATATTTGTCGGTTACTTTTTCAAAAGTAATCGGCAAGATTTTTATTTTCAGCATATTTGTCGGTTACTATTTTAAAAGTAATCGACAAGATTTTTATTTTCAACATATTCGTCGGTTACTATTTCAAAAGTAATCGGCAAGACTTTATTTTCAGCATATTCGTTGTTACTATTTCAAAAGTAATCGGTAAGATTTTTATTTTCAACATATTCGTCGCTTACTATTTCAAAAGTAATCGGCATGATTTATTTTCAGCACATTCGTCGGTTACTATTTCAAAAGTAATCGGCAAGATTTATTTTCAGTATGTTCATTGGTTACTATTTTAAAAGTAATCGGTAAGATTTTTATTTTCAACATGTTCGTCGCTTACTATTTCGAAAGTAATCGGCATGATTTATTTTCAGCACATTCGTCAGGTTACTATTTCAAAAGTAATCGGCAAGACTTTTATTTTCAGCATATTCGTCGGTTACTATTTCAAAAGTAATCGGCAAGATTTTTATTTTCAGCATATTCGTCGGTGACTATTTCAAAAGTAATCGGCATGATTTATTTTCAGCACATTCGTCAGGTTACTATTTCAAAAGTAATCGGCAAGACTTTTATTTTCAGCACATTTGTCGGTTACTATTTCAATAGTAATTGGCATGATTTATTTTCAGCACATTTGTCGGTTACTATTTCAAAAGTAATCGGCAAGACTTTATATTCAACACATTCGTCGGTTACTATTTCAAAAGTAATCGGCATTATCTATTTTCTGCACATTCGTCGGTTACTATTTCAAAAGTAATCAGCAAAATTTTTATTTTTAGCATATTTGTCTGTTACTATTTTAGAATTAATCGGCAAGACTATATTTTCAGCACATTCGTCGGTTACTATTTCAAAAGTAATCGGCAAGACTTTATTTTCAGCACATTCGTCGGTTACTATTTCAATAGTAATCGGCAAGATTTTTATTTTCAGCATGTACGTCGGTTACTATTTCAAAAGTAATCGGCAAGATTTTTATTTTCAGCATATTTGTTGGTTACTATTTCAAAAGTAATCGGTAAGATTTTTATTTCCAACATATTCATCGTTTACTATTTCAAAAGTAATCAGCATGATTTATTTTCAACACATTCGTCGGTTACTATTTCAAAAGTAATCGGCAAGATTTTTATTTTCAGCATATTGGTCGGTGACATTTTCAAAAGTAATCGGCAAGATTTTTATTTTCAGCATATTTGTCGGTTACTTTTTCAAAAGTAATCGGCAAGATTTTTATTTTCAGCATATTTGTCGGTTACTATTTTAAAAGTAATCGACAAGATTTTTATTTTCAACATATTCGTCAGTTACTATTTCAAAAGTAATCGGCAAGACTTTATTTTCAGCATATTCGTTGTTACTATTTCAAAAGTAATCGGTAAGATTTTTATTTTCAACATATTCGTCGCTTACTATTTCAAAAGTAATCGGCATGATTTATTTTCAGCACATTCGTCGGTTACTATTTCAAAAGTAATTGGCAAGATTTATTTTCAGTATGTTCATTGGTTACTATTTTAAAAGTAATCGGTAAGATTTTTATTTTCAACATGTTCGTCGCTTACTATTTCGAAAGTAATCGGCATGATTTATTTTCAGCACATTCGTCGGTTACTATTTCAAAAGTAATCGGCAAGATTTTTATTTTCAGCATATTCGTCGGTGACTATTTCAAAAGTAATCGGCATGATTTATTTTCAGCACATTTGTCGGTTACTATTTCAAAAGTAATCGGCAAGATTTTTATTTTCAGCACATATTCGTCGGTTACTATTTCAAAAGTTATCGGCAAGACTTTATTTTAAGCACATTCGTTGGTTACTATTTCAAAAGTAATCGGTAAGATTTTTATTTTCAACATATTCGTCTCTTACTATTTCCAAAGTAATCGGCTTGATTTATTTTCAGCACATTCGTCGGTTACTATTTCAAAAGTAATTGGCAAGATTTATTTTCAGTATATTCGTTGGTTACTATTTTAAAAGTAATCGGTAAGATTTTTATTTTCAACATGTTCGTCGCTTACTATTTCGAAAGTAATCGGCATGATTTATTTTCAGCACATTCGTCAGGTTACTATTTCAAAAGTAATCGGCAAGACTTTTATTTTCAGCACATTTGTCGGTTACTATTTCAATAGTAATTGGCATGATTTATTTTCAGCACATTTGTCGGTTACTATTTCAAAAGTAATCGGCAAGATTTTTATTTTCAGCATATTCGTCGGTGACTATTTCAAAAGTAATCGGCATGATTTATTTTCAGCACATTCGTCAGGTTACTATTTCAAAAGTAATCGGCAAGACTTTTATTTTCAGCACATTTGTCGGTTACTATTTCAATAGTAATTGGCATGATTTATTTTCAGCACATTTGTCGGTTACTATTTCAAAAGTAATCGGCAAGACTTTATATTCAACACATTCGTCGGTTACTATTTCAAAAGTAATCGGCATGATCTATTTTCTGCACATTCGTCGGTTACTATTTCAAAAGTAATCAGCAAAATTTTTATTTTTAGCATATTTGTCTGTTACTA
This sequence comes from Medicago lupulina, assembly GCA_958299785.1. Taxonomy (NCBI): domain Eukaryota; kingdom Viridiplantae; phylum Streptophyta; class Magnoliopsida; order Fabales; family Fabaceae; genus Medicago; species Medicago lupulina. Next base: position 894,210 of record CATQJP010000005.1, read on the forward strand.
TTTTAGAATTAATCGGCAAGACTATATTTTCAGCACATTCGTCGGTTACTATTTCAAAAGTAATCGGCAAGACTTTATTTTCAGCACATTCGTCGGTTACTATTTCAATAGTAATCGGCAAGATTTTTATTTTCAGCATGTACGTCGGTTACTATTTCAAAAGTAATCGGCAAGATTTTTATTTTCAGCATGTTCATTGGTTACTATTTTAAAAGTAATCGGTAAGATTTTTATTTTCAACATGTTCGTCGCTTACTATTTCGAAAGTAATCGGCATGATTTATTTTCAGCACATTCGTCAGGTTACTATTTCAAAAGTAATCGGCAAGACTTTTATTTTCAGCATATTCGTCGGTTACTATTTCAAAAGTAATCGGCAAGATTTTTATTTTCAGCATATTCGTCGGTGACTATTTCAAAAGTAATCGGCATGATTTATTTTCAGCACATTCGTCAGGTTACTATTTCAAAAGTAATCGGCAAGACTTTTATTTTCAGCACATTTGTCGGTTACTATTTCAATAGTAATTGGCATGATTTATTTTCAGCACATTTGTCGGTTACTATTTCAAAAGTAATCGGCAAGACTTTATATTCAACACATTCGTCGGTTACTATTTCAAAAGTAATCGGCATTATCTATTTTCTGCACATTCGTCGGTTACTATTTCAAAAGTAATCAGCAAAATTTTTATTTTTAGCATATTTGTCTGTTACTATTTTAGAATTAATCGGCAAGACTATATTTTCAGCACATTTGTCGGTTACTATTTCAAAAGTAATCGGCAAGACTTTATATTCAACACATTCGTCGGTTACTATTTCAAAAGTAATCGGCATGATCTATTTTCTGCACATTCGTCGGTTACTATTTCAAAAGTAATCAGCAAAATTTTTATTTTTAGCATATTTGTCTGTTACTATTTTAGAATTAATCGGCAAGACTATATTTTCAGCACATTCGTCGGTTACTATTTCAAAAGTAATCGGCAAGACTTTATTTTCAGCACATTCGTCGGTTACTATTTCAATAGTAATCGGCAAGATTTTTATTTTCAGCATGTACGTCGGTTACTATTTCAAAAGTAATCGGCAAGATTTTTATTTTCAGCATCTTTGTTGGTTACTATTTCAAAAGTAATCGGTAAGATTTTTATTTCCAACATATTCATCGTTTACTATTTCAAAAGTAATCAGCATGATTTATTTTCAACACATTCGTCGGTTACTATTTCAAAAGTAATCGGCAAGATTTTTATTTTCAGCATATTGGTCGGTGACATTTTCAAAAGTAATCGGCAAGATTTTTATTTTCAGCATATTTGTCGGTTACTTTTTCAAAAGTAATCGGCAAGATTTTTATTTTCAGCATATTTGTCGGTTACTATTTTAAAAGTAATCGACAAGATTTTTATTTTCAACATATTCGTCGGTTACTATTTCAAAAGTAATCGGCAAGACTTTATTTTCAGCATATTCGTTGTTACTATTTCAAAAGTAATCGGTAAGATTTTTATTTTCAACATATTCGTCGCTTACTATTTCAAAAGTAATCGGCATGATTTATTTTCAGCACATTCGTCGGTTACTATTTCAAAAGTAATCGGCAAGATTTATTTTCAGTATGTTCATTGGTTACTATTTTAAAAGTAATCGGTAAGATTTTTATTTTCAACATGTTCGTCGCTTACTATTTCGAAAGTAATCGGCATGATTTATTTTCAGCACATTCGTCGGTTACTATTTCAAAAGTAATCGGCAAGATTTTTATTTTCAGCATATTCGTCGGTGACTATTTCAAAAGTAATCGGCATGATTTATTTTTAGCACATTCGTCAGGTTACTATTTCAAAAGTAATCGGCAAGACTTTTATTTTCAGCACATTTGTCGGTTACTATTTCAATAGTAATTGGCATGATTTATTTTCAGCACATTTGTCGGTTACTATTTCAAAAGTAATCGGCAAGATTTTTATTTTCAGCACATATTCGTCGGTTACTATTTCAAAAGTTATCGGCAAGACTTTATTTTAAGCACATTCGTTGGTTACTATTTCAAAAGTAATCGGTAAGATTTTTATTTTCAACATATTCGTCTCTTACTATTTCCAAAGTAATCGGCTTGATTTATTTTCAGCACATTCGTCGGTTACTATTTCAAAAGTAATCGGCAAGATTTATTTTCAGTATATTCGTTGGTTACTATTTTAAAAGTAATCGGTAAGATTTTTATTTTCAACATGTTCGTCGCTTACTATTTCGAAAGTAATCGGCATGATTTATTTTCAGCACATTCGTCGGTTACTATTTCAAAAGTAATCGGCAAGATTTTTATTTTCAGCATATTCGTCGGTGACTATTTCAAAAGTAATCGGCATGATTTATTTTCAGCACATTCGTCAGGTTACTATTTCAAAAGTAATCGGCAAGACTTTTATTTTCAGCACATTTGTCGGTTACTATTTCAATAGTAATTGGCATGATTTATTTTCAGCACATTTGTCGGTTACTATTTCAAAAGTAATCGGCAAGATTTTTATTTTCAGCATATTCGTCGGTGACTATTTCAAAAGTAATCGGCATGATTTATTTTCAGCACATTCGTCAGGTTACTATTTCAAAAGTAATCGGCAAGACTTTTATTTTCAGCACATTTGTCGGTTACTATTTCAATAGTAATTGGCATGATTTATTTTCAGCACATTTGTCGGTTACTATTTCAAAAGTAATCGGCAAGACTTTATATTCAACACATTCGTCGGTTACTATTTCAAAAGTAATCGGCATGATCTATTTTCTGCACATTCGTCGGTTACTATTTCAAAAGTAATCAGCAAAATTTTTATTTTTAGCATATTTGTCTGTTACTATTTTAGAATTAATCGGCAAGACTATATTTTCAGCACATTCGTCGGTTACTATTTCAAAAGTAATCGGCAAGACTTTATTTTCAGCACATTCGTCGGTTACTATTTCAATAGTAATCGGCAAGATTTTTATTTTCAGCATGTACGTCGGTTACTATTTCAAAAGTAATCGGCAAGATTTTTATTTTCAGCATATTTGTCGGTTACTATTTCAAAAGTAATCGGTAAGATTTTTATTTCCAACATATTCATCGTTTACTATTTCAAAAGTAATCAGCATGATTTATTTTCAACACATTCATCGGTTACTATTTCAAAAGTAATCGGCAAGATTTTTATTTTCAGCATATTGGTCGGTGACTATTTCAAAAGTAATCGGCAAGATTTTTATTTTCAGCATATTTGTCGGTTACTTTTTCAAAAGTAATCGGCAAGATTTTTATTTTCAGCATATTTGTCGGTTACTATTTTAAAAGTAATCGACAAGATTTTTATTTTCAACATATTCGTCGGTTACTATTTCAAAAGTAATCGGCAAGACTTTATTTTCAGCATATTCGTTGTTACTATTTCAAAAGTAATCGGTAAGATTTTTATTTTCAACATATTCGTCGCTTACTATTTCAAAAGTAATCGGCATGATTTATTTTCAGCACATTCGTCGGTTACTATTTCAAAAGTAATCGGCAAGATTTATTTTCAGCACATATTCGTCGGTTACTATTTCAAAAGTTATCGGCAAGACTTTATTTTAAGCACATTCGTTGGTTACTATTTCAAAAGTAATCGGTAAGATTTTTATTTTCAACATATTCGTCACTTACTATTTCCAAAGTAATCGGCATGATTTATTTTCAGCACATTCATCGGTTACTATTTCAAAAGTAATCGGCAAGATTTATTTTCAGTATATTCGTTGGTTACTATTTTAAAAGTAATCGGTAAGATTTTTATTTTCAACATGTTCGTCGCTTACTATTTCGAAAGTAATCGGCAAGATTTATTTTCAGCACATTCGTCGGTTACTATTTCAAAAGTAATCGGCAAGATTTTTATTTTCAGCATATTCGTCGGTGACTATTTCAATAGTAATCGGCATGATTTATTTTCAGCACATTCGTCAGGTTACTATTTCAAAAGTAATCGGCAAGACTTTTATTTTCAGCACATTTGTCGGTTACTATTTCAATAGTAATTGGCATGATTTATTTTCAGCACATTTGTCGGTTACTATTTCAAAAGTAATCGGCAAGATTTTTATTTTCAGCATATTCGTCGGTGACTATTTCAAAAGTAATCGGCATGATTTATTTTCAGCACATTCGTCAGGTTACTATTTCAAAAGTAATCGGCAAGACTTTTATTTTCAGCACATTTGTCGGTTACTATTTCAATAGTAATTGGCATGATTTATTTTCAGCACATTTGTCGGTTACTATTTCAAAAGTAATCGGCAAGACTTTATATTCAACACATTCGTCGGTTACTATTTCAAAAGTAATCGGCATGATCTATTTTCTGCACATTCGTCGGTTACTATTTCAAAAGTAATCAGCAAAATTTTTATTTTTAGCATATTTGTCTGTTACTATTTTAGAATTAATCGGCAAGACTATATTTTCAGCACATTCGTCGGTTACTATTTCAAAAGTAATCGGCAAGACTTTATTTTCAGCACATTCGTCGGTTACTATTTCAAAAGTAATCGGCAAGATTTTTATTTTCAGCATATTCGTCGGTGACTATTTCAATAGTAATCGGCATGATTTATTTTCAGCACATTCGTCAGGTTACTATTTCAAAAGTAATCGGCAAGACTTTTATTTTCAGCACATTTGTCGGTTACTATTTCAATAGTAATTGGCATGATTTATTTTCAGCACATTTGTCGGTTACTATTTCAAAAGTAATCGGCAAGATTTTTATTTTCAGCATATTCGTCGGTGACTATTTCAAAAGTAATCGGCATGATTTATTTTCAGCACATTCGTCAGGTTACTATTTCAAAAGTAATCGGCAAGACTTTTATTTTCAGCACATTTGTCGGTTACTATTTCAAAAGTAATCGGCAAGACTTTATATTCAACACATTCGTCGGTTACTATTTCAAAAGTAATCGGCATGATCTATTTTCTGCACATTCGTTGGTTACTATTTCAAAAGTAATCAGCAAAATTTTTATTTTTAGCATATTTGTCTGTTACTATTTTAGAATTAATCGGCAAGACTATATTTTCAGCACATTCGTCGGTTACTATTTCAAAAGTAATCGGCAAGACTTTATTTTCAGCACATTCGTCGGTTACTATTTCAGTAGTAATCGGCAAGATTTTTATTTTCAGCATGTACGTCGGTTACTATTTCAAAAGTAATCGGCAAGATTTTTATTTTCAGCATATTTGTCGGTTACTATTTCAAAAGTAATCGGTAAGATTTTTATTTCCAACATATTCATCGTTTACTATTTCAAAAGTAATCAGCATGATTTATTTTCAACACATTCATCGGTTACTATTTCAAAAGTAATCGGCAAGATTTTTATTTTCAGCATATTGGTCGGTGACTATTTCAAAAGTAATCGGCAAGATTTTTATTTTCAGCATATTTGTCGGTTACTTTTTCAAAAGTAATCGGCAAGATTTTTATTTTCAGCATATTTGTCGGTTACTATTTTAAAAGTAATCGACAAGATTTTTATTTTCAACATATTCGTCGGTTACTATTTCAAAAGTAATCGGCAAGACTTTATTTTCAGCATATTCGTTGTTACTATTTCAAAAGTAATCGGTAAGATTTTTATTTTCAACATATTCGTCGCTTACTATTTCAAAAGTAATCGGCATGATTTATTTTCAGCACATTCGTCGGTTACTATTTCAAAAGTAATCGGCAAGATTTATTTTCAGCACATATTCGTCGGTTACTATTTCAAAAGTTATCGGCAAGACTTTATTTTAAGCACATTCGTTGGTTACTATTTCAAAAGTAATCGGTAAGATTTTTATTTTCAACATATTCGTCACTTACTATTTCCAAAGTAATCGGCATGATTTATTTTCAGCACATTCATCGGTTACTATTTCAAAAGTAATCGGCAAGATTTATTTTCAGTATATTCGTTGGTTACTATTTTAAAAGTAATCGGTAAGATTTTTATTTTCAACATGTTCGTCGCTTACTATTTCGAAAGTAATCGGCAAGATTTATTTTCAGCACATTCGTCGGTTACTATTTCAAAAGTAATCGGCAAGATTTTTATTTTCAGCATATTCGTCGGTGACTATTTCAATAGTAATCGGCATGATTTATTTTCAGCACATTCGTCAGGTTACTATTTCAAAAGTAATCGGCAAGACTTTTATTTTCAGCACATTTGTCGGTTACTATTTCAATAGTAATTGGCATGATTTATTTTCAGCACATTTGTCGGTTACTATTTCAAAAGTAATCGGCAAGATTTTTATTTTCAGCATATTCGTCGGTGACTATTTCAAAAGTAATCGGCATGATTTATTTTCAGCACATTCGTCAGGTTACTATTTCAAAAGTAATCGGCAAGACTTTTATTTTCAGCACATTTGTCGGTTACTATTTCAATAGTAATTGGCATGATTTATTTTCAGCACATTTGTCGGTTACTATTTCAAAAGTAATCGGCAAGACTTTATATTCAACACATTCGTCGGTTACTATTTCAAAAGTAATCGGCATGATCTATTTTCTGCACATTCGTCGGTTACTATTTCAAAAGTAATCAGCAAAATTTTTATTTTTAGCATATTTGTCTGTTACTATTTTAGAATTAATCGGCAAGACTATATTTTCAGCACATTCGTCGGTTACTATTTCAAAAGTAATCGGCAAGACTTTATTTTCAGCACATTCGTCGGTTACTATTTCAAAAGTAATCGGCAAGATTTTTATTTTCAGCATATTCGTCGGTGACTATTTCAATAGTAATCGGCATGATTTATTTTCAGCACATTCGTCAGGTTACTATTTCAATAGTAATCGGCAAGATTTTTATTTTCAGCATGTACGTCGGTTACTATTTCAAAAGTAATCGGCAAGATTTTTATTTTCAGCATATTTGTCGGTTACTATTTCAAAAGTAATCAGTAAGATTTTTATTTCCAACATATTCATCGTTTACTATTTCAAAAGTAATCAGCATGATTTATTTTCAACACATTCGTCGGTTACTATTTCAAAAGTAATCGGCAAGATTTTTATTTTCAGCATATTGGTCGGTGACTATTTCAAAAGTAATCGGCAAGATTTTTATTTTCAGCATATTTGTCGGTTACTTTTTCAAAAGTAATCGGCAAGATTTTTATTTTCAGCATATTTGTCGGTTACTATTTTAAAAGTAATCGACAAGATTTTTATTTTCAACATATTCGTCGGTTACTATTTCAAAAGTAATCGGCAAGACTTTATTTTCAGCATATTCGTTGTTACTATTTCAAAAGTAATCGGTAAGATTTTTATTTTCAACATATTCGTCGCTTACTATTTCAAAAGTAATCGGCATGATTTATTTTCAGCACATTCGTCGGTTACTATTTCAAAAGTAATCGGCAAGATTTATTTTCAGCACATATTCGTCGGTTACTATTTCAAAAGTTATCGGCAAGACTTTATTTTAAGCACATTCGTTGGTTACTATTTCAAAAGTAATCGGTAAGATTTTTATTTTCAACATATTCGTCACTTACTATTTCCAAAGTAATCGGCATGATTTATTTTCAGCACATTCATCGTTTACTATTTCAAAAGTAATCGGCAAGATTTATTTTCAGTATATTCGTTGGTTACTATTTTAAAAGTAATCGGTAAGATTTTTATTTTCAACATGTTCGTCGCTTACTATTTCGAAAGTAATCGGCAAGATTTATTTTCAGCACATTCGTCGGTTACTATTTCAAAAGTAATCGGCAAGATTTTTATTTTCAGCATATTCGTCGGTGACTATTTCAATAGTAATCGGCATGATTTATTTTCAGCACATTCGTCAGGTTACTATTTCAAAAGTAATCGGCAAGACTTTTATTTTCAGCACATTTGTCGGTTACTATTTCAATAGTAATTGGCATGATTTATTTTCAGCACATTTGTCGGTTACTATTTCAAAAGTAATCGGCAAGATTTTTATTTTCAGCATATTCGTCGGTGACTATTTCAAAAGTAATCGGCATGATTTATTTTCAGCACATTCGTCAGGTTACTATTTCAAAAGTAATCGGCAAGACTTTTATTTTCAGCACATTTGTCGGTTACTATTTCAATAGTAATTGGCATGATTTATTTTCAGCACATTTGTCGGTTACTATTTCAAAAGTAATCGGCAAGACTTTATATTCAACACATTCGTCGGTTACTATTTCAAAAGTAATCGGCATGATCTATTTTCTGCACATTCGTCGGTTACTATTTCAAAAGTAATCAGCAAAATTTTTATTTTTAGCATATTTGTCTGTTACTATTTTAGAATTAATCGGCAAGACTATATTTTCAGCACATTCGTCGGTTACTATTTCAAAAGTAATCGGCAAGACTTTATTTTCAGCACATTCGTCGGTTACTATTTCAAAAGTAATCGGCAAGATTTTTATTTTCAGCATATTCGTCGGTGACTATTTCAATAGTAATCGGCATGATTTATTTTCAGCACATTCGTCAGGTTACTATTTCAAAAGTAATCGGCAAGACTTTTATTTTCAGCACATTTGTCGGTTACTATTTCAATAGTAATTGGCATGATTTATTTTCAGCACATTTGTCGGTTACTATTTCAAAAGTAATCGGCAAGATTTTTATTTTCAGCATATTCGTCGGTGACTATTTCAAAAGTAATCGGCATGATTTATTTTCAGCACATTCGTCAGGTTACTATTTCAAAAGTAATCGGCAAGACTTTTATTTTCAGCACATTTGTCGGTTACTATTTCAAAAGTAATCGGCAAGACTTTATATTCAACACATTCGTCGGTTACTATTTCAAAAGTAATCGGCATGATCTATTTTCTGCACATTCGTTGGTTACTATTTCAAAAGTAATCAGCAAAATTTTTATTTTTAGCATATTTGTCTGTTACTATTTTAGAATTAATCGGCAAGACTATATTTTCAGCACATTCGTCGGTTACTATTTCAAAAGTAATCGGCAAGACTTTATTTTCAGCACATTCGTCGGTTACTATTTCAGTAGTAATCGGCAAGATTTTTATTTTCAGCATGTACGTCGGTTACTATTTCAAAAGTAATCGGCAAGATTTTTATTTTCAGCATATTTGTCGGTTACTATTTCAAAAGTAATCGGTAAGATTTTTATTTCCAACATATTCATCGTTTACTATTTCAAAAGTAATCAGCATGATTTATTTTCAACACATTCATCGGTTACTATTTCAAAAGTAATCGGCAAGATTTTTATTTTCAGCATATTGGTCGGTGACTATTTCAAAAGTAATCGGCAAGATTTTTATTTTCAGCATATTTGTCGGTTACTTTTTCAAAAGTAATCGGCAAGATTTTTATTTTCAGCATATTTGTCGGTTACTATTTTAAAAGTAATCGACAAGATTTTTATTTTCAACATATTCGTCGGTTACTATTTCAAAAGTAATCGGCAAGACTTTATTTTCAGCATATTCGTTGTTACTATTTCAAAAGTAATCGGTAAGATTTTTATTTTCAACATATTCGTCGCTTACTATTTCAAAAGTAATCGGCATGATTTATTTTCAGCACATTCGTCGGTTACTATTTCAAAAGTAATCGGCAAGATTTATTTTCAGCACATATTCGTCGGTTACTATTTCAAAAGTTATCGGCAAGACTTTATTTTAAGCACATTCGTTGGTTACTATTTCAAAAGTAATCGGTAAGATTTTTATTTTCAACATATTCGTCACTTACTATTTCCAAAGTAATCGGCATGATTTATTTTCAGCACATTCATCGGTTACTATTTCAAAAGTAATCGGCAAGATTTATTTTCAGTATATTCGTTGGTTACTATTTTAAAAGTAATCGGTAAGATTTTTATTTTCAACATGTTCGTCGCTTACTATTTCGAAAGTAATCGGCAAGATTTATTTTCAGCACATTCGTCGGTTACTATTTCAAAAGTAATCGACAAGATTTTTATTTTCAGCATATTCGTCGGTGACTATTTCAATAGTAATCGGCATGATTTATTTTCAGCACATTCGTCAGGTTACTATTTCAAAAGTAATCGGCAAGACTTTTATTTTCAGCACATTTGTCGGTTAATATTTCAATAGTAATTGGCATGATTTATTTTCAGCACATTTGTCGGTTACTATTTCAAATGTAATCGGCAAGACTTTATATTCAACACATTCGTCGGTTACTATTTCAAAAGTAATCGGCATGATCTATTTTCTGCACATTCGTCGGTTACTATTTCAAAAGTAATCAGCAAAATTTTTATTTTTAGCATATTTGTCTGTTACTATTTTAGAATTAATCGGCATGACTATATTTTCAGCACATTCGTCGGTTACTATTTCAAAAGTAATCGGCAAGATTTTTATTTTCAGCATATTCGTCGGTGACTATTTCAATAGTAATCGGCATGATTTATTTTCAGCACATTCGTCAGGTTACTATTTCAAAAGTAATCGGCAAGACTTTTATTTTCAGCACATTTGTCGGTTACTATTTCAATAGTAATTGGCATGATTTATTTTCAGCACATTTGTCGGTTACTATTTCAAAAGTAATCGGCAAGATTTTTATTTTCAGCATATTCGTCGGTGACTATTTCAAAAGTAATCGGCATGATTTATTTTCAGCACATTCGTCAGGTTACTATTTCAAAAGTAATCGGCAAGACTTTTATTTTCAGCACATTTGTCGGTTACTATTTCAATAGTAATTGGCATGATTTATTTTCAGCACATTTGTCGGTTACTATTTCAAAAGTAATCGGCAAGACTTTATATTCAACACATTCGTCGGTTACTATTTCAAAAGTAATCGGCATGATCTATTTTCTGCACATTCGTCGGTTACTATTTCAAAAGTAATCAGCAAAATTTTTATTTTTAGCATATTTGTCTGTTACTATTTTAGAATTAATCGGCAAGACTATATTTTCAGCACATTCGTCGGTTACTATTTCAAAAGTAATCGGCAAGACTTTATTTTCAGCACATTCGTCGGTTACTATTTCAAAAGTAATCGGCAAGATTTTTATTTTCAGCATATTCGTCGGTGACTATTTCAATAGTAATCGGCATGATTTATTTTCAGCACATTCGTCAGGTTACTATTTCAAAAGTAATCGGCAAGACTTTTATTTTCAGCACATTTGTCGGTTACTATTTCAATAGTAATTGGCATGATTTATTTTCAGCACATTTGTCGGTTACTATTTCAAAAGTAATCGGCAAGATTTTTATTTTCAGCATATTCGTCGGTGACTATTTCAAAAGTAATCGGCATGATTTATTTTCAGCACATTCGTCAGGTTACTATTTCAAAAGTAATCGGCAAGACTTTTATTTTCAGCACATTTGTCGGTTACTATTTCAAAAGTAATCGGCAAGACTTTATATTCAACACATTCGTCGGTTACTATTTCAAAAGTAATCGGCATGATCTATTTTCTGCACATTCGTTGGTTACTATTTCAAAAGTAATCAGCAAAATTTTTATTTTTAGCATATTTGTCTGTTACTATTTTAGAATTAATCGGCAAGACTATATTTTCAGCACATTCGTAGGTTACTATTTCAAAAGTAATCGGCAAGACTTTATTTTCAGCACATTCGTCGGTTACTATTTCAGTAGTAATCGGCAAGATTTTTATTTTCAGCATGTACGTCGGTTACTATTTCAAAAGTAATCGGCAAGATTTTTATTTTCAGCATATTTGTCGGTTACTATTTCAAAAGTAATCGGTAAGATTTTTATTTCCAACATATTCATCGTTTACTATTTCAAAAGTAATCAGCATGATTTATTTTCAACACATTCGTCGGTTACTATTTCAAAAGTAATCGGCAAGATTTTTATTTTCAGCATATTGGTCGGTGACTATTTCAAAAGTAATCGGCAAGATTTTTATTTTCAGCATATTTGTCGGTTACTTTTTCAAAAGTAATCGGCAAGATTTTTATTTTCAGCATATTTGTCGGTTACTATTTTAAAAGTAATCGACAAGATTTTTATTTTCAACATATTCGTCGGTTACTATTTCAAAAGTAATCGGCAAGACTTTATTTTCAGCATATTCGTTGTTACTATTTCAAAAGTAATCGGTAAGATTTTTATTTTCAACATATTCGTCGCTTACTATTTCAAAAGTAATCGGCATGATTTATTTTCAGCACATTCGTCGGTTACTATTTCAAAAGTAATCGGCAAGATTTATTTTCAGCACATATTCGTCGGTTACTATTTCAAAAGTTATCGGCAAGACTTTATTTTAAGCACATTCGTTGGTTACTATTTCAAAAGTAATCGGTAAGATTTTTATTTTCAACATATTCGTCACTTACTATTTCCAAAGTAATCGGCATGATTTATTTTCAGCACATTCATCGGTTACTATTTCAAAAGTAATCGGCAAGATTTATTTTCAGTATATTCGTTGGTTACTATTTTAAAAGTAATCGGTAAGATTTTTATTTTGAACATGTTCGTCGCTTACTATTTCGAAAGTAATCGGCAAGATTTATTTTCAGCACATTCGTCGGTTACTATTTCAAAAGTAATCGACAAGATTTTTATTTTCAGCATATTCGTCGGTGACTATTTCAATAGTAATCGGCATGATTTATTTTCAGCACATTCGTCAGGTTACTATTTCAAAAGTAATCGGCAAGACTTTTATTTTCAGCACATTTGTCGGTTAATATTTCAATAGTAATTGGCATGATTTATTTTCAGCACATTTGTCGGTTACTATTTCAAATGTAATCGGCAAGACTTTATATTCAACACATTCGTCGGTTACTATTTCAAAAGTAATCGGCATGATCTATTTTCTGCACATTCGTCGGTTACTATTTCAAAAGTAATCAGCAAAATTTTTATTTTTAGCATATTTGTCTGTTACTATTTTAGAATTAATCGGCATGACTATATTTTCAGCACATTCGTCGGTTACTATTTCAAAAGTAATCGGCAAGACTTTTTTTTCAGCACATTCGTCGGTTACTATTTCAAAAGTAATCGGCAAGATTTTTATTTTCAGCATATTCGTCGGTGACTATTTCAATAGTAATCGGCATGATTTATTTTCAGCACATTCGTCAGGTTACTATTTCAAAAGTAATCGGCAAGACTTTTATTTTCAGCACATTTGTCGGTTACTATTTCAATAGTAATTGGCATGATTTATTTTCAGCAAATTTGTCGGTTACTATTTCAAAAGTAATCGGCAAGATTTTTATTTTCAGCATATTCGTCGGTGACTATTTTAAAAGTAATCGGCATGATTTATTTTCAGCACATTCGTCAGGTTACTATTTCAAAAGTAATCGGCAAGACTTTTGTTTTCAGCACATTTGTCGGTTACTATTTCAATAGTAATTGGCATGATTTATTTTCAGCACATTTGTCGGTTACTATTTCAAAAGTAATCGGCAAGACTTTATATTCAACACATTCGTCGGTTACTATTTCAAAAGTAATCGGCATGATCTATTTTCTGCACATTCGTCGGTTACTATTTCAAAAGTAATCAGCAAAATTTCTATTTTTAGCATATTTGTCTGTTACTATTTTAGAATTAATCGGCAAGACTATATTTTCAGCACATTCGTCGGTTACTATTTCAAAAGTAATCGGCAAGACTTTATTTTCAGCACATTCGTCGGTTACTATTTCAATAGTAATCGGCAAGATTTTTATTTTCAGCATGTACGTCGGTTACTATTTCAAAAGTAATCGGCAAGATTTTTATTTTCAGCATATTTGTCGGTTACTATTTCAAAAGTAATCGGTAAGATTTTTATTTCCAACATATTCATCGTTTACTATTTCAAAAGTAATCAGCATGATTTATTTTCAACACATTCGTCGGTTACTATTTCAAAAGTAATCGGCAAGATTTTTATTTTCAGCATATTGGTCGGTGACTATTTCAAAAGTAATCGGCAAGATTTTTATTTTCAGCATATTTGTCGGTTACTTTTTCAAAAGTAATCGGCAAGATTTTTATTTTCAGCATATTTGTCGGTTACTATTTTAAAAGTAATCGACAAGATTTTTATTTTCAACATATTCGTCGGTTACTATTTCAAAAGTAATCGGCAAGACTTTATTTTCAGCATATTCGTTGTTACTATTTCAAAAGTAATCGGTAAGATTTTTATTTTCAACATATTCGTCGCTTACTATTTCAAAAGTAATCGGCATGATTTATTTTCAGCACATTCGTCGGTTACTATTTCAAAAGTAATCGGCAAGATTTATTTTCAGCACATATTCGTCGGTTACTATTTCAAAAGTTATCGGCAAGACTTTATTTTAAGCACATTCGTTGGTTACTATTTCAAAAGTAATCGGTAAGATTTTTATTTTCAACATATTCGTCACTTACTATTTCCAAAGTAATCGGCATGATTTATTTTCAGCACATTCATCGGTTACTATTTCAAAAGTAATCGGCAAGATTTATTTTCAGTATATTCGTTGGTTACTATTTTAAAAGTAATCGGTAAGATTTTTATTTTCAACATGTTCGTCGCTTACTATTTCGAAAGTAATCGGCAAGATTTATTTTCAGCACATTCGTCGGTTACTATTTCAAAAGTAATCGGCAAGATTTTTATTTTCAGCATATTCGTCGGTAACTATTTCAATAGTAATCGGCATGATTTATTTTCAGCACATTCGTCAGGTTACTATTTCAAAAGTAATCGGCAAGACTTTTATTTTCAGCACATTTGTCGGTTACTATTTCAATTGTAATTGGCATGATTTATTTTCAGCACATTTGTCGGTTACTATTTCAAAAGTAATCGGCAAGATTTTTATTTTCAGCATATTCGTCGGTGACTATTTCAAAAGTAATCGGCATGATTTATTTTCAGCACATTCGTCAGGTTACTATTTCAAAAGTAATCGGCAAGACTTTTATTTTCAGCACATTTGTCGGTTACTATTTCAATAGTAATTGGCATGATTTATTTTCAGCACATTCGTCGGTTACTATTTCAAAAGTAATCGGCAAGATTTATTTTCAGCACATATTCGTCGGTTACTATTTCAAAAGTTATCGGCAAGACTTTATTTTAAGCACATTCGTTGGTTACTATTTCAAAAGTAATCGGTAAGATTTTTATTTTCAACATATTCGTCACTTACTATTTCCAAAGTAATCGGCATGATTTATTTTCAGCACATTCATCGGTTACTATTTCAAAAGTAATCGGCAAGATTTATTTTCAGTATATTCGTTGGTTACTATTTTAAAAGTAATCGGTAAGATTTTTATTTTCAACATGTTCGTCGCTTACTATTTCGAAAGTAATCGGCAAGATTTATTTTCAGCACATTCGTCGGTTACTATTTCAAAAGTAATCGGCAAGATTTTTATTTTCAGCATATTCGTCGGTAACTATTTCAATAGTAATCGGCATGATTTATTTTCAGCACATTCGTCAGGTTACTATTTCAAAAGTAATCGGCAAGACTTTTATTTTCAGCACATTTGTCGGTTACTATTTCAATTGTAATTGGCATGATTTATTTTCAGCACATTTGTCGGTTACTATTTCAAAAGTAATCGGCAAGATTTTTATTTTCAGCATATTCGTCGGTGACTATTTCAAAAGTAATCGGCATGATTTATTTTCAGCACATTCGTCAGGTTACTATTTCAAAAGTAATCGGCAAGACTTTTATTTTCAGCACATTTGTCGGTTACTATTTCAATAGTAATTGGCATGATTTATTTTCAGCACATTTGTCGGTTACTATTTCAAAAGTAATCGGCAAGACTTTATATTCAACACATTCGTCGGTTACTATTTCAAAAGTAATCGGCATGATCTATTTTCTGCATATTCGTCGGTTACTATTTCAAAAGTAATCAGCAAAATTTTTATTTTTAGCATATTTGTCTGTTACTATTTTAGAATTAATCGGCAAGACTATATTTTCAGCACATTCGTCGGTTACTATTTCAAAAGTAATCGGCAAGACTTTATTTTCAGCACATTCGTCGGTTACTATTTCAATAGTAATCGGCAAGATTTTTATTTTCAGCATGTACGTCGGTTACTATTTCAAAAGTAATCGGCAAGATTTTTATTTTCAGCATATTTGTCGGTTACTATTTCAAAAGTAATCGGTAAGATTTTTATTTCCAACATATTCATCGTTTACTATTTCAAAAGTAATCAGCATGATTTATTTTCAACACATTCGTCGGTTACTATTTCAAAAGTAATCGGCAAGATTTTTATTTTCAGCATATTGGTCGGTGACTATTTCAAAAGTAATCGGCAAGATTTTTATTTTCAGCATATTTGTCGGTTACTTTTTCAAAAGTAATCGGCAAGATTTTTATTTTCAGCATATTTGTCGGTTACTATTTTAAAAGTAATCGACAAGATTTTTATTTTCAACATATTCGTCGGTTACTATTTCAAAAGTAATCGGCAAGACTTTATTTTCAGCATATTCGTTGTTACTATTTCAAAAGTAATCGGTAAGATTTTTATTTTCAACATATTCGTCGCTTACTATTTCAAAAGTAATCGGCATGATTTATTTTCAGCACATTCGTCGGTTACTATTTCAAAAGTAATCGGCAAGATTTATTTTCAGCACATATTCGTCGGTTACTATTTCAAAAGTTATCGGCAAGACTTTATTTTAAGCACATTCGTTGGTTACTATTTCAAAAGTAATCGGTAAGATTTTTATTTTCAACATATTCGTCACTTACTATTTCCAAAGTAATCGGCATGATTTATTTTCAGCACATTCATCGGTTACTATTTCAAAAGTAATCGGCAAGATTTATTTTCAGTATATTCGTTGGTTACTATTTTAAAAGTAATCGGTAAGATTTTTATTTTCAACATGTTCGTCGCTTACTATTTCGAAAGTAATCGGCAAGATTTATTTTCAGCACATTCGTCGGTTACTATTTCAAAAGTAATCGGCAAGATTTTTATTTTCAGCATATTCGTCGGTAACTATTTCAATAGTAATCGGCATGATTTATTTTCAGCACATTCGTCAGGTTACTATTTCAAAAGTAATCGGCAAGACTTTTATTTTCAGCACATTTGTCGGTTACTATTTCAATTGTAATTGGCATGATTTATTTTCAGCACATTTGTCGGTTACTATTTCAAAAGTAATCGGCAAGATTTTTATTTTCAGCATATTCGTCGGTGACTATTTCAAAAGTAATCGGCATGATTTATTTTCAGCACATTCGTCAGGTTACTATTTCAAAAGTAATCGGCAAGACTTTTATTTTCAGCACATTTGTCGGTTACTATTTCAATAGTAATTGGCATGATTTATTTTCAGCACATTTGTCGGTTACTATTTCAAAAGTAATCGGCAAGACTTTATATTCAACACATTCGTCGGTTACTATTTCAAAAGTAATCGGCATGATCTATTTTCTGCACATTCGTCGGTTACTATTTCAAAAGTAATCAGCAAAATTTTTATTTTTAGCATATTTGTCTGTTACTATTTTGGAATTAATCGGCAAGACTATATTTTCAGCACATTCGTCGGTTACTATTTCAAAAGTAATCGGCAAGACTTTATTTTCAGCACATTCGTCGGTTACTATTTCAATAGTAATCGGCAAGATTTTTATTTTCAGCATGTACGTCGGTTACTATTTCAAAAGTAATCGGCAAGATTTTTATTTTCAGCATATTTGTCGGTTACTATTTCAAAAGTAATCGGTAAGATTTTTATTTCCAACATATTCATCGTTTACTATTTCAAAAGTAATCAGCATGATTTATTTTCAACACATTCGTCGGTTACTATTTCAAAAGTAATCGGCAAGATTTTTATTTTCAGCATATTGGTCGGTGACTATTTCAAAAGTAATCGGCAAGATTTTTATTTTCAGCATATTTGTCGGTTACTTTTTCAAAAGTAATCGGCAAGATTTTTATTTTCAGCATATTTGTCGGTTACTATTTTAAAAGTAATCGACAAGATTTTTATTTTCAACATATTCGTCGGTTACTATTTCAAAAGTAATCGGCAAGACTTTATTTTCAGCATATTCGTTGTTACTATTTCAAAAGTAATCGGTAAGATTTTTATTTTCAACATATTCGTCGCTTACTATTTCAAAAGTAATCGGCATGATTTATTTTCAGCACATTCGTCGGTTACTATTTCAAAAGTAATCGGCAAGATTTATTTTCAGCACATATTCGTCGGTTACTATTTCAAAAGTTATCGGCAAGACTTTATTTTAAGCACATTCGTTGGTTACTATTTCAAAAGTAATCGGTAAGATTTTTATTTTCAACATATTCGTCACTTACTATTTCCAAAGTAATCGGCATGATTTATTTTCAGCACATTCATCGGTTACTATTTCAAAAGTAATCGGCAAGATTTATTTTCAGTATATTCGTTGGTTACTATTTTAAAAGTAATCGGTAAGATTTTTATTTTCAACATGTTCGTCGCTTACTATTTCGAAAGTAATCGGCAAGATTTATTTTCAGCACATTCGTCGGTTACTATTTCAAAAGTAATCGGCAAGATTTTTATTTTCAGCATATTCGTCGGTAACTATTTCAATAGTAATCGGCATGATTTATTTTCAGCACATTCGTCAGGTTACTATTTCAAAAGTAATCGGCAAGACTTTTATTTTCAGCACATTTGTCGGTTACTATTTCAATTGTAATTGGCATGATTTATTTTCAGCACATTTGTCGGTTACTATTTCAAAAGTAATCGGCAAGATTTTTATTTTCAGCATATTCGTCGGTGACTATTTCAAAAGTAATCGGCATGATTTATTTTCAGCACATTCGTCAGGTTACTATTTCAAAAGTAATCGGCAAGACTTTTATTTTCAGCACATTTGTCGGTTACTATTTCAATAGTAATTGGCATGATTTATTTTCAGCACATTTGTCGGTTACTATTTCAAAAGTAATCGGCAAGACTTTATATTCAACACATTCGTCGGTTACTATTTCAAAAGTAATCGGCATGATCTATTTTCTGCACATTCGTCGGTTACTATTTCAAAAGTAATCAGCAAAATTTTTATTTTTAGCATATTTGTCTGTTACTATTTTGGAATTAATCGGCAAGACTATATTTTCAGCACATTCGTCGGTTACTATTTCAAAAGTAATCGGCAAGACTTTATTTTCAGCACATTCGTCGGTTACTATTTCAATAGTAATCGGCAAGATTTTTATTTTCAGCATGTACGTCGGTTACTATTTCAAAAGTAATCGGCAAGATTTTTATTTTCAGCATATTTGTCGGTTACTATTTCAAAAGTAATCGGTAAGATTTTTATTTCCAACATATTCATCGTTTACTATTTCAAAAGTAATCAGCATGATTTATTTTCAACACATTCGTCGGTTACTATTTCAAAAGTAATCGGCAAGATTTTTATTTTCAGCATATTGGTCGGTGACTATTTCAAAAGTAATCGGCAAGATTTTTATTTTCAGCATATTTGTCGGTTACTTTTTCAAAAGTAATCGGCAAGATTTTTATTTTCAGCATATTTGTCGGTTACTATTTTAAAAGTAATCGACAAGATTTTTATTTTCAACATATTCGTCGGTTACTATTTCAAAAGTAATCGGCAAGACTTTATTTTCAGCATATTCGTTGTTACTATTTCAAAAGTAATCGGTAAGATTTTTATTTTCAACATATTCGTCGCTTACTATTTCAAAAGTAATCGGCATGATTTATTTTCAGCACATTCGTCGGTTACTATTTCAAAAGTAATCGGCAAGATTTATTTTCAGCACATATTCGTCGGTTACTATTTCAAAAGTTATCGGCAAGACTTTATTTTAAGCACATTCGTTGGTTACTATTTCAAAAGTAATCGGTAAGATTTTTATTTTCAACATATTCGTCACTTACTATTTCCAAAGTAATCGGCATGATTTATTTTCAGCACATTCATCGGTTACTATTTCAAAAGTAATCGGCAAGATTTATTTTCAGTATATTCGTTGGTTACTATTTTAAAAGTAATCGGTAAGATTTTTATTTTCAACATGTTCGTCGCTTACTATTTCGAAAGTAATCGGCAAGATTTATTTTCAGCACATTCGTCGGTTACTATTTCAAAAGTAATCGGCAAGATTTTTATTTTCAGCATATTCGTCGGTAACTATTTCAATAGTAATCGGCATGATTTATTTTCAGCACATTCGTCAGGTTACTATTTCAAAAGTAATCGGCAAGACTTTTATTTTCAGCACATTTGTCGGTTACTATTTCAATTGTAATTGGCATGATTTATTTTCAGCACATTTGTCGGTTACTATTTCAAAAGTAATCGGCAAGATTTTTATTTTCAGCATATTCGTCGGTGACTATTTCAAAAGTAATCGGCATGATTTATTTTCAGCACATTCGTCAGGTTACTATTTCAAAAGTAATCGGCAAGACTTTTATTTTCAGCACATTTGTCGGTTACTATTTCAATAGTAATTGGCATGATTTATTTTCAGCACATTTGTCGGTTACTATTTCAAAAGTAATCGGCAAGACTTTATATTCAACACATTCGTCGGTTACTATTTCAAAAGTAATCGGCATGATCTATTTTCTGCACATTCGTCGGTTACTATTTCAAAAGTAATCAGCAAAATTTTTATTTTTAGCATATTTGTCTGTTACTATTTTAGAATTAATCGGCAAGACTATATTTTCAGCACATATTCGTCGGTTACTATTTCAAAAGTTATCGGCAAGACTTTATTTTAAGCACATTCGTTGGTTACTATTTCAAAAGTAATCGGTAAGATTTTTATTTTCAACATATTCGTCACTTACTATTTCCAAAGTAATCGGCATGATTTATTTTCAGCACATTCATCGGTTACTATTTCAAAAGTAATCGGCAAGATTTATTTTCAGTATATTCGTTGGTTACTATTTTAAAAGTAATCGGTAAGATTTTTATTTTCAACATGTTCGTCGCTTACTATTTCGAAAGTAATCGGCAAGATTTATTTTCAGCACATTCGTCGGTTACTATTTCAAAAGTAATCGGCAAGATTTTTATTTTCAGCATATTCGTCGGTGACTATTTCAATAGTAATCGGCATGATTTATTTTCAGCACATTCGTCAGGTTACTATTTCAAAAGTAATCGGCAAGACTTTTATTTTCAGCACATTTGTCGGTTACTATTTCAATAGTAATTGGCATGATTTATTTTCAGCACATTTGTCGGTTACTATTTCAAAAGTAATCGGCAAGATTTTTATTTTCAGCATATTCGTCGGTGACTATTTCAAAAGTAATCGGCATGATTTATTTTCAGCACATTCGTCAGGTTACTATTTCAAAAGTAATCGGCAAGATTTTTATTTTCAGCATATTCGTCGGTGACTATTTCAATAGTAATCGGCATGATTTATTTTCAGCACATTTGTCGGTTACTATTTCAAAAGTAATCGGCAAGACTTTTATTTTCAGCACATTTGTCGGTTACTATTTCAATAGTAATTGGCATGATTTATTTTCAGCACATTTGTCGGTTACTATTTCAAAAGTAATCGGCAAGATTTTTATTTTCAGCATATTTGTCGGTTACTATTTCAAAAGTAATCGGTAAGATTTTTATTTCCAACATATTCATCGTTTACTATTTCAAAAGTAATCAGCATGATTTATTTTCAACATGTTCGTCGCTTACTATTTCGAAAGTAATCGGCAAGATTTATTTTCAGCACATTCGTCGGTTACTATTTCAAAAGTAATCGGCAAGATTTTTATTTTCAGCATATTCGTCGGTGACTATTTCAATAGTAATCGGCATGATTTATTTTCAGCACATTCGTCAGGTTACTATTTCAAAAGTAATCGGCAAGACTTTTATTTTCAGCACATTTGTCGGTTACTATTTCAATAGTAATTGGCATGATTTATTTTCAGCACATTTGTCGGTTACTATTTCAAAAGTAATCGGCAAGACTTTTATTTTCAGCACATTTGTCGGTTACTATTTCAATAGTAATTGGCATGATTTATTTTCAGCACATTTGTCGGTTACTATTTCAAAAGTAATCGGCAAGATTTTTATTTTCAGCATATTTGTCGGTTACTATTTCAAAAGTAATCGGTAAGATTTTTATTTCCAACATATTCATCGTTTACTATTTCAAAAGTAATCAGCATGATTTATTTTCAACACATTCGTCGGTTACTATTTCAAAAGTAATCGGCAAGATTTTTATTTTCAGCATATTGGTCGGTGACTATTTCAAAAGTAATCGGCAAGATTTTTATTTTCAGCATATTTGTCGGTTACTTTTTCAAAAGTAATCGGCAAGATTTTTATTTTCAGCATATTTGTCGGTTACTATTTTAAAAGTAATCGACAAGATTTTTAATTTCAACATATTCGTCGGTTACTATTTCAAAAGTAATCGGCAAGACTTTATTTTCAGCATATTCGTTGTTACTATTTCAAAAGTAATCGGTAAGATTTTTATTTTCAACATATTCGTCGCTTACTATTTCAAAAGTAATCGGCATGATTTATTTTCAGCACATTCGTCGGTTACTATTTCAAAAGTAATCGGCAAGATTTATTTTCAGCACATATTCGTCGGTTACTATTTCAAAAGTTATCGGCAAGACTTTATTTTAAGCACATTCGTTGGTTACTATTTCAAAAGTAATCGGTAAGATTTTTATTTTCAACATATTCGTCACTTACTATTTCCAAAGTAATCGGCATGATTTATTTTCAGCACATTCATCGGTTACTATTTCAAAAGTAATCGGCAAGATTTATTTTCAGTATATTCGTTGGTTACTATTTTAAAAGTAATCGGTAAGATTTTTATTTTCAACATGTTCGTCGCTTACTATTTCGAAAGTAATCGGCAAGATTTATTTTCAGCACATTCGTCGGTTACTATTTCAAAAGTAATCGGCAAGATTTTTATTTTCAGCATATTCGTCGGTGACTATTTCAATAGTAATCGGCATGATTTATTTTCAGCACATTCATCAGGTTACTATTTCAAAAGTAATCGGCAAGACTTTTATTTTCAGCACATTTGTCGGTTACTATTTCAATTGTAATTGGCATGATTTATTTTCAGCACATTTGTCGGTTACTATTTCAAAAGTAATCGGCAAGATTTTTATTTTCAGCATATTCGTCGGTGACTATTTCAAAAGTAATCGGCATGATTTATTTTCAGCACATTCGTCAGGTTACTATTTCAAAAGTAATCGGCAAGACTTTTATTTTCAGCACATTTGTCGGTTACTATTTCAATAGTAATTGGCATGATTTATTTTCAGCACATTTGTCGGTTACTATTTCAAAAGTAATCGGCAAGACTTTATATTCAACACATTCGTCGGTTACTATTTCAAAAGTAATCGGCATGATCTATTTTCTGCACATTCGTCGGTTACTATTTCAAAAGTAATCAGCAAAATTTTTATTTTTAGCATATTTGTCTGTTACTATTTTAGAATTAATCGGCATGACTATATTTTCAGCACATTCGTCGGTTACTATTTCAAAAGTAATCGGCAAGACTTTATTTTCAGCACATTCGTCGGTTACTATTTCAAAAGTAATCGGCAAGATTTTTATTTTCAGCATATTCGTCGGTGACTATTTCAATAGTAATCGGCATGATTTATTTTCAGCACATTCGTCAGGTTACTATTTCAAAAGTAATCGGCAAGACTTTTATTTTCAGCACATTTGTCGGTTACTATTTCAATAGTAATTGGCATGATTTATTTTCAGCACATTTGTCGGTTACTATTTCAAAAGTAATCGGCAAGATTTTTATTTTCAGCATATTCGTCGGTGACTATTTCAAAAGTAATCGGCATGATTTATTTTCAGCACATTCGTCAGGTTACTATTTCAAAAGTAATCGGCAAGACTTTTATTTTCAGCACATTTGTCGGTTACTATTTCAATAGTAATTGGCATGATTTATTTTCAGCACATTTGTCGGTTACTATTTCAAAAGTAATCGGCAAGACTTTATATTCAACACATTCGTCGGTTACTATTTCAAAAGTAATCGGCATGATCTATTTTCTGCACATTCGTCGGTTACTATTTCAAAAGTAATCAGCAAAATTTCTATTTTTAGCATATTTGTCTATTACTATTTTAGAATTAATCGGCAAGACTATATTTTCAGCACATTCGTCGGTTACTATTTCAAAAGTAATCGGCAAGATTTTTATTTTCAGCATGTACGTCGGTTACTATTTCAAAAGTAATCGGCAAGATTTTTATTTTCAGCATATTTGTCGGTTACTATTTCAAAAGTAATCAGTAAGATTTTTATTTCCAACATATTCATCGTTTACTATTTCAAAAGTAATCAGCATGATTTATTTTCAACACATTCGTCGGTTACTATTTCAAAAGTAATCGGCAAGATTTTTATTTTCAGCATATTGGTCGGTGACTATTTCAAAAGTAATCGGCAAGATTTTTATTTTCAGCATATTTGTCGGTTACTTTTTCAAAAGTAATCGGCAAGATTTTTATTTTCAGCATATTTGTCGGTTACTATTTTAAAAGTAATCGACAAGATTTTTATTTTCAACATGTTCGTCGCTTACTATTTCGAAAGTAATCGGCAAGATTTATTTTCAGCACATTCGTCGGTTACTATTTCAAAAGTAATCGGCAAGATTTTTATTTTCAGCATATTCGTCGGTGACTATTTCAATAGTAATCGGCATGATTTATTTTCAGCACATTCATCAGGTTACTATTTCAAAAGTAATCGGCAAGACTTTTATTTTCAGCACATTTGTCGGTTACTATTTCAATTGTAATTGGCATGATTTATTTTCAGCACATTTGTCGGTTACTATTTCAAAAGTAATCGGCAAGATTTTTATTTTCAGCATATTCGTCGGTGACTATTTCAAAAGTAATCGGCATGATTTATTTTCAGCACATTCGTCAGGTTACTATTTCAAAAGTAATCGGCAAGACTTTTATTTTCAGCACATTTGTCGGTTACTATTTCAATAGTAATTGGCATGATTTATTTTCAGCACATTTGTCGGTTACTATTTCAAAAGTAATCGGCAAGACTTTATATTCAACACATTCGTCGGTTACTATTTCAAAAGTAATCGGCATGATCTATTTTCTGCACATTCGTCGGTTACTATTTCAAAAGTAATCAGCAAAATTTTTATTTTTAGCATATTTGTCTGTTACTATTTTAGAATTAATCGGCATGACTATATTTTCAGCACATTCGTCGGTTACTATTTCAAAAGTAATCGGCAAGACTTTATTTTCAGCACATTCGTCGGTTACTATTTCAAAAGTAATCGGCAAGATTTTTATTTTCAGCATATTCGTCGGTGACTATTTCAATAGTAATCGGCATGATTTATTTTCAGCACATTCGTCAGGTTACTATTTCAAAAGTAATCGGCAAGACTTTTATTTTCAGCACATTTGTCGGTTACTATTTCAATAGTAATTGGCATGATTTATTTTCAGCACATTTGTCGGTTACTATTTCAAAAGTAATCGGCAAGATTTTTATTTTCAGCATATTCGTCGGTGACTATTTCAAAAGTAATCGGCATGATTTATTTTCAGCACATTCGTCAGGTTACTATTTCAAAAGTAATCGGCAAGACTTTTATTTTCAGCACATTTGTCGGTTACTATTTCAATAGTAATTGGCATGATTTATTTTCAGCACATTTGTCGGTTACTATTTCAAAAGTAATCGGCAAGACTTTATATTCAACACATTCGTCGGTTACTATTTCAAAAGTAATCGGCATGATCTATTTTCTGCACATTCGTCGGTTACTATTTCAAAAGTAATCAGCAAAATTTCTATTTTTAGCATATTTGTCTATTACTATTTTAGAATTAATCGGCAAGACTATATTTTCAGCACATTCGTCGGTTACTATTTCAAAAGTAATCGGCAAGACTTTATTTTCAGCACATTCGTCGGTTACTATTTCAATAGTAATCGGCAAGATTTTTATTTTCAGCATGTACGTCGGTTACTATTTCAAAAGTAATCGGCAAGATTTTTATTTTCAGCATATTTGTCGGTTACTATTTCAAAAGTAATCAGTAAGATTTTTATTTCCAACATATTCATCGTTTACTATTTCAAAAGTAATCAGCATGATTTATTTTCAACACATTCGTCGGTTACTATTTCAAAAGTAATCGGCAAGATTTTTATTTTCAGCATATTGGTCGGTGACTATTTCAAAAGTAATCGGCAAGATTTTTATTTTCAGCATATTTGTCGGTTACTTTTTCAAAAGTAATCGGCAAGATTTTTATTTTCAGCATATTTGTCGGTTACTATTTTAAAAGTAATCGACAAGATTTTTATTTTCAACATATTCGTCGGTTACTATTTCAAAAGTAATCGGCAAGACTTTATTTTCAGCATATTCGTTGTTACTATTTCAAAAGTAATCGGTAAGATTTTTATTTTCAACATATTCGTCGCTTACTATTTCAAAAGTAATCGGCATGATTTATTTTCAGCACATTCGTCGGTTACTATTTCAAAAGTAATCGGCAAGATTTATTTTCAGTATATTCGTTGGTTACTATTTTAAAAGTAATCGGTAAGATTTTTATTTTCAACATGTTCGTCGCTTACTATTTCGAAAGTAATCGGCATGATTTATTTTCAGCACATTCGTCGGTTACTATTTCAAAAGTAATCGGCAAGATTTTTATTTTCAGCATATTCGTCGGTGACTATTTCAAAAGTAATCGGCATGATTTATTTTCAGCACATTCGTCAGGTTACAATTTCAAAAGTAATCGGCAAGACTTTTATTTTCAGCACATTTGTCGGTTACTATTTCAATAGTAATTGGCATGATTTATTTTCAGCACATTTGTCGGTTACTATTTCAAAAGTAATCGGCAAGATTTTTATTTTCAGCATATTGGTCGGTGACTATTTCAAAAGTAATCGGCAAGATTTTTATTTTCAGCATATTTGTCGGTTACTTTTTCAAAAGTAATCGGCAAGATTTTTATTTTCAGCATATTTGTCGGTTACTATTTTAAAAGTAATCGACAAGATTTTTATTTTCAACATATTCGTCGGTTACTATTTCAAAAGTAATCGGCAAGACTTTATTTTCAGCATATTCGTTGTTACTATTTCAAAAGTAATCGGTAAGATTTTTATTTTCAACATATTCGTCGCTTACTATTTCAAAAGTAATCGGCATGATTTATTTTCAGCACATTCGTCGGTTACTATTTCAAAAGTAATCGGCAAGATTTATTTTCAGCACATATTCGTCGGTTACTATTTCAAAAGTTATCGGCAAGACTTTATTTTAAGCACATTCGTTGGTTACTATTTCAAAAGTAATCGGTAAGATTTTTATTTTCAACATATTCGTCACTTACTATTTCCAAAGTAATCGGCATGATTTATTTTCAGCACATTCGTCGGTTACTATTTCAAAAGTAATCGGCAAGATTTATTTTCAGTATATTCGTTGGTTACTATTTTAAAAGTAATCGGTAAAATTTTTATTTTCAACATGTTCGTCGCTTACTATTTCGAAAGTAATCGGCATGATTTATTTTCAGCACATTCGTCGGTTACTATTTCAAAAGTAATCGGCAAGATTTTTATTTTCAGCATATTCGTCGGTGACTATTTCAATAGTAATCGGCATGATTTATTTTCAGCACATTCGCCAGGTTACTATTTCAAAAGTAATCGGCAAGACTTTTATTTTCAGCACATTTGTCGGTTACTATTTCAATAGTAATTGGCATGATTTATTTTGAGCACATTTGTCGGTTACTATTTCAAAAGTAATCGGCAAGATTTTTATTTTCAGCATATTCGTCGGTGACTATTTCAAAAGTAATCGGCATGATTTATTTTCAGCACATTCGTCAGGTTACTATTTCAAAAGTAATCGGCAAGACTTTTATTTTCAGCACATTTGTCGGTTACTATTTCAATAGTAATTGGCATGATTTATTTTCAGCACATTTGTCGGTTACTATTTCAAAAGTAATCGGCAAGACTTTATATTCAACACATTCGTCGGTTACTATTTCAAAAGTAATCGGCATGATCTATTTTCTGCACATTCGTCGGTTACTATTTCAAAATTAATCAGCAAAATTTTTATTTTTAGCATATTTGTCTGTTACTATTTTAGAATTAATCGGCAAGACTATATTTTCAGCACATTCGTCGGTTACTATTTCAAAAGTAATCGGCAAGACTTTATTTTCAGCACATTCGTCGGTTACTATTTCAAAAGTAATCGGCAAGATTTTTATTTTCAGCATATTGGTCGGTGACTATTTCAAAAGTGATGAGAACCTAATATTGTCTCTCTCTCTCTTGACAATAATAATAGCCATTGTGGAATAAAAGAACCGAATTATTTTTGGTTCAAAGTTTTATTTTCGTAAGTCATGATATGTCTGTCTTGTTTTGGCTATATCTGGAGCTCTGGATGTCCGTTTGAGGTGATCTTTAACTCGTTAGAAAGCTTACAAAATTCTCTACAATTCGTATGTTTGACTCAAGAGCAAATTAGTAATATTTAATGGTGTATAATGAGCTTCAAGTTGAAGACGTGGTTAAAGTGTGTGAGCTGAAGAATTAAAGGTGGTGTTTGTGGAATTGTAACGTCCAGAAATAATAAGCCTTCACAAATCAATGTGCAAATGAATATGTAACCTCCTCATGCATTGATCAGCCACCAACTTTAGAGAGTCATTTTGTAACCTTTTATCTGCATTAATCAGCCACCAAAACATTATTGTAATTAGTGGCTGCATTTCCTTTCATTTTCTAAGAGTTTTAGAGTCAAAATCATCATGTAATCAGCTCATATAAATAGAGCACGAAAATGATATGTAAGGAGGATGAATTTTGATTAAAAAAAAGTCACTTTATGTGAATTTGGAGGCTTTGCTTCTTTTTGGTTCTGGATTGAACCATGCATTGATCTTATCAAGAAACCACGTTTCTTGTGGCGATCCTCTACCAACTTAAACATCTTCCTTGGACTGGGAATTTGTTTGGTTTCCATTTCTGTCTATTTCCACCATTCTTCATCTTTTTAATATCATATTTTATCCAACGTTCACAAAGTTACAAAACTAAAATTACAACCCCTTCAGGCCTTCATCAAAAAGTAATCGGCAAGATTTTTATTTTCAGCATATTTGTCGGTTACTTTTTCAAAAGTAATCGGCAAGATTTTTATTTTCAGCATATTTGTCGGTTACTATTTTAAAAGTAATCGACAAGATTTTTATTTTCAACATATTCGTCGGTTACTATTTCAAAAGTAATCGGCAAGACTTTATTTTCAGCATATTCGTTGTTACTATTTCAAAAGTAATCGGTAAGATTTTTATTTTCAACATATTCGTCGCTTACTATTTCAAAAGTAATCGGCATGATTTATTTTCAGCACATTCGTCGGTTACTATTTCAAAAGTAATCGGCAAGATTTATTTTCAGTATATTCGTTGGTTACTATTTTAAAAGTAATCGGTAAGATTTTTATTTTCAACATGTTCGTCGCTTACTATTTCGAAAGTAATCGGCATGATTTATTTTCAGCACATTCGTCGGTTACTATTTCAAAAGTAATCGGCAAGATTTTTATTTTCAGCATATTCGTCGGTGACTATTTCAAAAGTAATCGGCATGATTTATTTTCAGCACATTCGTCAGGTTACTATTTCAAAAGTAATCGGCAAGACTTTTATTTTCAGCACATTTGTCGGTTACTATTTCAATAGTAATTGGCATGATTTATTTTCAGCACATTTGTCGGTTACTATTTCAAAAGTAATCGGCAAGATTTTTATTTTCAGCATATTGGTCGGTGACTATTTCAAAAGTAATCGGCAAGATTTTTATTTTCAGCATATTTGTCGGTTACTTTTTCAAAAGTAATCGGCAAGATTTTTATTTTCAGCATATTTGTCGGTTACTATTTTAAAAGTAATCGACAAGATTTTTATTTTCAACATATTCGTCGGTTACTATTTCAAAAGTAATCGGCAAGACTTTATTTTCAGCATATTCGTTGTTACTATTTCAAAAGTAATCGGTAAGATTTTTATTTTCAACATATTCGTCGCTTACTATTTCAAAAGTAATCGGCATGATTTATTTTCAGCACATTCGTCGGTTACTATTTCAAAAGTAATCGGCAAGATTTATTTTCAGCACATATTCGTCGGTTACTATTTCAAAAGTTATCGGCAAGACTTTATTTTAAGCACATTCGTTGGTTACTATTTCAAAAGTAATCGGTAAGATTTTTATTTTCAACATATTCGTCACTTACTATTTCCAAAGTAATCGGCATGATTTATTTTCAGCACATTCGTCGGTTACTATTTCAAAAGTAATCGGCAAGATTTATTTTCAGTATATTCGTTGGTTACTATTTTAAAAGTAATCGGTAAGATTTTTATTTTCAACATGTTCGTCGCTTACTATTTCGAAAGTAATCGGCATGATTTATTTTCAGCACATTCGTCGGTTACTATTTCAAAAGTAATCGGCAAGATTTTTATTTTCAGCATATTCGTCGGTGACTATTTCAATAGTAATCGGCATGATTTATTTTCAGCACATTCGCCAGGTTACTATTTCAAAAGTAATCGGCAAGACTTTTATTTTCAGCACATTTGTCGGTTACTATTTCAATAGTAATTGGCATGATTTATTTTCAGCACATTTGTCGGTTACTATTTCAAAAGTAATCGGCAAGATTTTTATTTTCAGCATATTCGTCGGTGACTATTTCAAAAGTAATCGGCATGATTTATTTTCAGCACATTCGTCAGGTTACTATTTCAAAAGTAATCGGCAAGACTTTTATTTTCAGCACATTTGTCGGTTACTATTTCAATAGTAATTTGCATGATTTATTTTCAGCACATTTGTCGGTTACTATTTCAAAAGTAATCGGCAAGACTTTATATTCAACACATTCGTCGGTTACTATTTCAAAAGTAATCGGCATGATCTATTTTCTGCACATTCGTCGGTTACTATTTCAAAATTAATCAGCAAAATTTTTATTTTTAGCATATTTGTCTGTTACTATTTTAGAATTAATCGGCAAGACTATATTTTCAGCACATTCGTCGGTTACTATTTCAAAAGTAATCGGCAAGACTTTATTTTCAGCACATTCGTCGGTTACTATTTCAAAAGTAATCGGCAAGATTTTTATTTTCAGCATATTGGTCGGTGACTATTTCAAAAGTGATGAGAACCTAATATTGTCTCTCTCTCTCTTGACAATAATAATAGCCATTGTGGAATAAAAGAACCGAATTATTTTTGGTTCAAAGTTTTATTTTCGTAAGTCATGATATGTCTGTCTTGTTTTGGCTATATCTGGAGCTCTGGATGTCCGTTTGAGGTGATCTTTAACTCGTTAGAAAGCTTACAAAATTCTCTACAATTCGTATGTTTGACTCAAGAGCAAATTAGTAATATTTAATGGTGTATAATGAGCTTCAAGTTGAAGACGTGGTTAAAGTGTGTGAGCTGAAGAATTAAAGGTGGTGTTTGTGGAATTGTAACGTCCAGAAATAATAAGCCTTCACAAATCAATGTGCAAATGAATATGTAACCTCCTCATGCATTGATCAGCCACCAACTTTAGAGAGTCATTTTGTAACCTTTTATCTGCATTAATCAGCCACCAAAACATTATTGTAATTAGTGGCTGCATTTCCTTTCATTTTCTAAGAGTTTTAGAGTCAAAATCATCATGTAATCAGCTCATATAAATAGAGCACGAAAATGATATGTAAGGAGGATGAATTTTGATTAAAAAAAAGTCACTTTATGTGAATTTGGAGGCTTTGCTTCTTTTTGGTTCTGGATTGAACCATGCATTGATCTTATCAAGAAACCACGTTTCTTGTGGCGATCCTCTACCAACTTAAACATCTTCCTTGGACTGGGAATTTGTTTGGTTTCCATTTCTGTCTATTTCCACCATTCTTCATCTTTTTAATATCATATTTTATCCAACGTTCACAAAGTTACAAAACTAAAATTACAACCCCTTCAGGCCTTCATCAAAAAGTAATCGGCAAGATTTTTATTTTCAGCATATTTGTCGGTTACTTTTTCAAAAGTAATCGGCAAGATTTTTATTTTCAGCATATTTGTCGGTTACTATTTTAAAAGTAATCGACAAGATTTTTATTTTCAACATATTCGTCGGTTACTATTTCAAAAGTAATCGGCAAGACTTTATTTTCAGCATATTCGTTGTTACTATTTCAAAAGTAATCGGTAAGATTTTTATTTTCAACATATTCGTCGCTTACTATTTCAAAAGTAATCGGCATGATTTATTTTCAGCACATTCGTCGGTTACTATTTCAAAAGTAATCGGCAAGATTTATTTTCAGTATATTCGTTGGTTACTATTTTAAAAGTAATCGGTAAGATTTTTATTTTCAACATGTTCGTCGCTTACTATTTCGAAAGTAATCGGCATGATTTATTTTCAGCACATTCGTCGGTTACTATTTCAAAAGTAATCGGCAAGATTTTTATTTTCAGCATATTCGTCGGTGACTATTTCAAAAGTAATCGGCATGATTTATTTTCAGCACATTCGTCAGGTTACTATTTCAAAAGTAATCGGCAAGACTTTTATTTTCAGCACATTTGTCGGTTACTATTTCAATAGTAATTGGCATGATTTATTTTCAGCACATTTGTCGGTTACTATTTCAAAAGTAATCGGCAAGATTTTTATTTTCAGCATATTGGTCGGTGACTATTTCAAAAGTAATCGGCAAGATTTTTATTTTCAGCATATTTGTCGGTTACTTTTTCAAAAGTAATCGGCAAGATTTTTATTTTCAGCATATTTGTCGGTTACTATTTTAAAAGTAATCGACAAGATTTTTATTTTCAACATATTCGTCGGTTACTATTTCAAAAGTAATCGGCAAGACTTTATTTTCAGCATATTCGTTGTTACTATTTCAAAAGTAATCGGTAAGATTTTTATTTTCAACATATTCGTCGCTTACTATTTCAAAAGTAATCGGCATGATTTATTTTCAGCACATTCGTCAGTTACTATTTCAAAAGTAATCGGCAAGATTTATTTTCAGCACATATTCGTCGGTTACTATTTCAAAAGTTATCGGCAAGACTTTATTTTAAGCACATTCGTTGGTTACTATTTCAAAAGTAATCGGTAAGATTTTTATTTTCAACATATTCGTCACTTACTATTTCCAAAGTAATCGGCATGATTTATTTTCAGCACATTCGTCGGTTACTATTTCAAAAGTAATCGGCAAGATTTATTTTCAGTATATTCGTTGGTTACTATTTTAAAAGTAATCGGTAAGATTTTTATTTTCAACATGTTCGTCGCTTACTATTTCGAAAGTAATCGGCATGATTTATTTTCAGCACATTCGTCGGTTACTATTTCAAAAGTAATCGGCAAGATTTTTATTTTCAGCATATTCGTCGGTGACTATTTCAATAGTAATCGGCATGATTTATTTTCAGCACATTCGCCAGGTTACTATTTCAAAAGTAATCGGCAAGACTTTTATTTTCAGCACATTTGTCGGTTACTATTTCAATAGTAATTGGCATGATTTATTTTCAGCACATTTGTCGGTTACTATTTCAAAAGTAATCGGCAAGATTTTTATTTTCAGCATATTCGTCGGTGACTATTTCAAAAGTAATCGGCATGATTTATTTTCAGCACATTCGTCAGGTTACTATTTCAAAAGTAATCGGCAAGACCTTTATTTTCAGCACATTTGTCGGTTACTATTTCAATAGTAATTTGCATGATTTATTTTCAGCACATTTGTCGGTTACTATTTCAAAAGTAATCGGCAAGACTTTATATTCAACACATTCGTCGGTTACTATTTCAAAAGTAATCGGCATGATCTATTTTCTGCACATTCGTCGGTTACTATTTCAAAAGTAATCAGCAAAATTTTTATTTTTAGCATATTTGTCTGTTACTATTTTAGAATTAATCGGCAAGACTATATTTTCAGCACATTCGTCGGTTACTATTTCAAAAGTAATCGGCAAGACTTTATTTTCAGCACATTCGTCGGTTACTATTTCAATAGTAATCGGCAAGATTTTTATTTTCAGCATGTACGTCGGTTACTATTTCAAAAGTAATCGGCAAGATTTTTATTTTCAGCATATTTGTCGGTTACTATTTCAAAAGTAATCGGTAAGAATTTTATTTCCAACATATTCATCGTTTACTATTTCAAAAGTAATCAGCATGATTTATTTTCAACACATTCGTCGGTTACTATTTCAAAAGTAATCGGCAAGATTTTTATTTTCAGCATATTGGTCGGTGACTATTTCAAAAGTAATCGGCAAGATTTTTATTTTCAGCATATTTGTCGGTTACTTTTTCAAAAGTAATCGGCAAGATTTTTATTTTCAGCATATTTGTCGGTTACTATTTTAAAAGTAATCGACAAGATTTTTATTTTCAACATATTCGTCGGTTACTATTTCAAAAGTAATCGGCAAGACTTTATTTTCAGCATATTCGTTGTTACTATTTCAAAAGTAATCGGTAAGATTTTTATTTCCAACATATTCATCGTTTACTATTTCAAAAGTAATCAGCATGATTTATTTTCAACACATTCGTCGGTGACTATTTCAAAAGTAATTGGCAAGATTTTTATTTTTAGCATATTTGTCGGTTACTCTTTCAAAAGTAATCGGCAAGATTTTTATTTTCAGCATATTTGTCGGTTACTATTTTAAAAGTAATCGACAAGATTTTTATTTTCAACATATTCGTCGGTTACTATTTCAAAAGTAATCGGCAAGACTTTATTTTCAGCATATTCGTTGTTACTATTTCAAAAGTAATCGGTAAGATTTTTATTTTCAACATATTCGTCGCTTACTATTTCAAAAGTAATCGGCATGATTTATTTTCAGCACATTCGTCGGTTACTATTTCAAAAGTAATCGGCAAGATTTATTTTCAGCACATATTCGTCGGTTACTATTTCAAAAGTTATCGGCAAGACTTTATTTTAAGCACATTCGTTGGTTACTATTTCAAAAGTAATCGGTAAGATTTTTATTTTCAACATATTCGTCACTTACTATTTCGAAAGTAATCGGCATGATTTATTTTCAGCACATTCATCGGTTACTATTTCAAAAGTAATCGGCAAGATTTATTTTCAGTATATTCGTTGGTTACTATTTTAAAAGTAATCGGTAAGATTTTTATTTTCAACATGTTCGTCGCTTACTATTTCGAAAGTAATCGGCAAGATTTATTTTCAGCACATTCGTCGGTTACTATTTCAAAAGTAATCGGCAAGATTTTTATTTTCAGCATATTCGTCGGTGACTATTTCAATAGTAATCGGCATGATTTATTTTCAGCACATTCGTCAGGTTACTATTTCAAAAGTAATCGGCAAGACTTTTATTTTTAGCACATTTGTCGGTTACTATTTCAATAGTAATTGGCATGATTTATTTTCAGCACATTTGTCGGTTACTATTTCAAAAGTAATCGGCAAGATTTTTATTTTCAGCATATTCGTCGGTGACTATTTCAAAAGTAATCGGCATGATTTATTTTCAGCACATTCGTCAGGTTACTATTTCAAAAGTAATCGGCAAGACTTTTATTTTCAGCACATTTGTCGGTTACTATTTCAATAGTAATTGGCAAGACTTTATTTTCAACACATTCGTCGGTTACTATTTCAAAAGTAATCGGCATGATCTATTTTCTGCACATTCGTCGGTTACTATTTCAAAAGTAATCAGCAAAATTTTTATTTTTAGCATATTTGTCTGTTACTATTTTAGAATTAATCGGCAAGACTATATTTTCAGCACATTCGTCGGTTACTATTTCAAAAGTAATCGGCAAGACTTTATTTTCAGCACATTCGTCGGTTACTATTTCAATAGTAATCGGCAAGATTTTTATTTTCAGCATGTACGTCGGTTACTATTTCAAAAGTAATCGGCAAGATTTTTATTTTCAGCATATTTGTCGGTTACTATTTCAAAAGTAATCGGTAAGATTTTTATTTCCAACATATTCATCGTTTACTATTTCAAAAGTAATCCGCAGGATTTATTTTCAACACATTCGTCGGTTACTATTTCAAAAGTAATCGGCAAGATTTTTATTTTCAGCATATTGGTCGGTGACTATTTCAAAAGTAATCGGCAAGATTTTTATTTTCAGCATATTTGTCGGTTACTTTTTCAAAAGTAATCGGCAAGATTTTTATTTTCAGCATATTTGTCGGTTACTATTTTAAAAGTAATCGACAAGATTTTTATTTTCAACATATTCGTCGGTTACTATTTCAAAAGTAATCGGCAAGACTTTATTTTCAGCATATTCGTTGTTACTATTTCAAAAGTAATCGGTAAGATTTTTATTTCCAACATATTCATCGTTTACTATTTCAAAAGTAATCAGCATGATTTATTTTCAACACATTCGTCGGTGACTATTTCAAAAGTAATCGGCAAGATTTTTATTTTTAGCATATTTGTCGGTTACTCTTTCAAAAGTAATCGGCAAGATTTTTATTTTCAGCATATTTGTCGGTTACTATTTTAAAAGTAATCGACAAGATTTTTATTTTCAACATATTCGTCGGTTACTATTTCAAAAGTAATTGGCAAGACTTTATTTTCAGCATATTCGTTGTTACTATTTCAAAAGTAATCGGTAAGATTTTTATTTTCAACATATTCGTCGCTTACTATTTCCAAAGTAATCGGCATGATTTATTTTCAGCACATTCGTCGGTTACTATTTCAAAAGTAATCGGCAAGATTTATTTTCAGTATATTCGTTGGTTACTATTTTAAAAGTAATCGGTAAGATTTTTATTTTCAACATGTTCGTCGCTTACTATTTCGAAAGTAATCGGCATGATTTATTTTCAGCACATTCGTCGGTTACTATTTCAAAAGTAATCGGCATGATTTATTTTCAGCACATTCGTCAGGTTACTATTTCAAAAGTAATCGGCAAGACTTTTATTTTCAGCACATTTGTCGGTTACTATTTCAATAGTAATTTGCATGATTTATTTTCAGCACATTTGTCGGTTACTATTTCAAAAGTAATCGGCAAGACTTTATATTCAACACATTCGTCGGTTACTATTTCAAAAGTAATCGGCATGATCTATTTTCTGCACATTCGTCGGTTACTATTTCAAAAGTAATCAGCAAAAATTTTATTTTTAGCATATTTGTCTGTTACTATTTTAGAATTAATCGGCAAGACTATATTTTCAGCACATTCGTCGGTTACTATTTCAAAAGTAATCGGCAAGACTTTATTTTCAGCACATTCGTCGGTTACTATTTCAATAGTAATCGGCAAGATTTTTATTTTCAGCATGTACGTCGGTTACTATTTCAAAAGTAATCGGCAAGATTTTTATTTTCAGCATATTTATCGGTTACTATTTCAAAAGTAATCGGTAGGATTTTTATTTCCAACATATTCATCGTTTACTATTTCAAAAGTAATCAGCATGATTTATTTTCAACACATTCGTCGGTTACTATTTCAAAAGTAATCGGCAAGATTTTTATTTTCAGCATATTGGTCGGTGACTATTTCAAAAGTAATCGGCAAGATTTTTATTTTCAGCATATTTGTCGGTTACTTTTTCAAAAGTAATCGGCAAGATTTTTATTTTCAGCATATTTGTCGGTTACTATTTTAAAAGTAATCGACAAGATTTTTATTTTCAACATATTCGTCGGTTACTATTTCAAAAGTAATCGGCAAGACTTTATTTTCAGCATATTCGTTGTTACTATTTCAAAAGTAATCGGTAAGATTTTTATTTCCAACATATTCATCGTTTACTATTTCAAAAGTAATCGGCATGATTTATTTTCAGCACATTCGTCGGTTACTATTTCAAAAGTAATCGGCAAGATTTATTTTCAGTATATTCGTTGGTTACTATTTTAAAAGTAATCGGTAAGATTTTTATTTTCAACATGTTCGTCGCTTACTATTTCGAAAGTAATCGGCATGATTTATTTTCAGCACATTCGTCGGTTACTATTTCAAAAGTAATCGGCAAGACGTTATTTTCAGCACATTCGTCGGTTACTATTTCAAAAGTAATCGGCAAGATTTTTATTTTCAGCATATTGGTCGGTGACTATTTCAAAAGTAATCGGCAAGATTTTTATTTTCAGCATATTTGTCGGTTACTTTTTCAAAAGTAATCGGCAAGATTTTTATTTTCAGCATATTTGTCGGTTACTATTTTAAAAGTAATCGACAAGATTTTTATTTTCAACATATTCGTCGGTTACTATTTCAAAAGTAATCGGCAAGACTTTATTTTCAGCATATTCGTTGTTACTATTTCAAAAGTAATCGGTAAGATTTTTATTTTCAACATATTCGTCGCTTACTATTTCAAAAGTAATCGGCATGATTTATTTTCAGCACATTCGTCGGTTACTATTTCAAAAGTAATCGGCAAGATTTATTTTCAGTATATTCGTTGGTTACTATTTTAAAAGTAATCGGTAAGATTTTTATTTTCAACATGTTCGTCGCTTACTATTTCGAAAGTAATCGGCATGATTTATTTTCAGCACATTCGTCGGTTACTATTTCAAAAGTAATCGGCAAGATTTTTATTTTCAGCATATTCGTCGGTGACTATTTCAAAAGTAATCGGCATGATTTATTTTCAGCACATTCGTCAGGTTACTATTTCAAAAGTAATCGGCAAGACTTTTATTTTCAGCACATTTGTCGGTTACTATTTCAATAGTAATTGGCATGATTTATTTTCAGCACATTTGTCGGTTACTATTTCAAAAGTAATCGGCAAGATTTTTATTTTCAGCATATTGGTCGGTGACTATTTCAAAAGTAATCGGCAAGATTTTTATTTTCAGCATATTTGTCGGTTACTTTTTCAAAAGTAATCGGCAAGATCTTTATTTTCAGCATATTTGTCGGTTACTATTTTAAAAGTAATCGACAAGATTTTTATTTTCAACATATTCGTCGGTTACTATTTCAAAAGTAATCGGCAAGACTTTATTTTCAGCATATTCGTTGTTACTATTTCAAAAGTAATCGGTAAGATTTTTATTTTCAACATATTCGTCGCTTACTATTTCAAAAGTAATCGGCATGATTTATTTTCAGCACATTCGTCGGTTACTATTTCAAAAGTAATCGGCAAGATTTATTTTCAGCACATATTCGTCGGTTACTATTTCAAAAGTTATCGGCAAGACTTTATTTTAAGCACATTCGTTGGTTACTATTTCAAAAGTAATCGGTAAGATTTTTATTTTCAACATATTCGTCACTTACTATTTCCAAAGTAATCGGCATGATTTATTTTCAGCACATTCGTCGGTTACTATTTCAAAAGTAATCGGCAAGATTTATTTTCAGTATATTCGTTGGTTACTATTTTAAAAGTAATCGGTAAGATTTTTATTTTCAACATGTTCGTCGCTTACTATTTCGAAAGTAATCGGCATGATTTATTTTCAGCACATTCGTCGGTTACTATTTCAAAAGTAATCGGCAAGATTTTTATTTTCAGCATATTCGTCGGTGACTATTTCAAAAGTAATCGGCATGATTTATTTTCAGCACATTCGTCAGGTTACTATTTCAAAAGTAATCGGCAAGACTTTTATTTTCAGCACATTTGTCGGTTACTATTTCAATAGTAATTGGCATGATTTATTTTGAGCACATTTGTCGGTTACTATTTCAAAAGTAATCGGCAAGATTTTTATTTTCAGCATATTGGTCGGTGACTATTTCAAAAGTAATCGGCAAGATTTTTATTTTCAGCATATTTGTCGGTTACTTTTTCAAAAGTAATCGGCAAGATCTTTATTTTCAGCATATTTGTCGGTTACTATTTTAAAAGTAATCGGCAAGATTTTTATTTTCAACATATTCGTCGGTTACTATTTCAAAAGTAATCGGCAAGACTTTATTTTCAGCATATTCGTTGTTACTATTTCAAAAGTAATCGGTAAGATTTTTATTTTCAACATATTCGTCGCTTACTATTTCAAAAGTAATCGGCATGATTTATTTTCAGCACATTCGTCGGTTACTATTTCAAAAGTAATCGGCAAGATTTATTTTCAGCACATATTCGTCGGTTACTATTTCAAAAGTTATCGGCAAGACTTTATTTTAAGCACATTCGTTGGTTACTATTTCAAAAGTAATCGGTAAGATTTTTATTTTCAACATATTCGTCACTTACTATTTCCAAAGTAATCGGCATGATTTATTTTCAGCACATTCGTCGGTTACTATTTCAAAAGTAATCGGCAAGATTTATTTTCAGTATATTTGTTGGTTACTATTTTAAAAGTAATCGGTAAGATTTTTATTTTCAACATGTTCGTCGCTTACTATTTCGAAAGTAATCGGCATGATTTATTTTCAGCACATTCGTCGGTTACTATTTCAAAAGTAATCGGCAAGATTTTTATTTTCAGCATATTCGTCGGTGACTATTTCAAAAGTAATCGGCATGATTTATTTTCAGCACATTCGTCAGGTTACTATTTCAAAAGTAATCGGCAAGACTTTTATTTTCAGCACATTTGTCGGTTACTATTTCAATAGTAATTGGCATGATTTATTTTCAGCACATTTGTCGGTTAATATTTCAAAAGTAATCGGCAAGATTTTTATTTTCAGCATATTGGTCGGTGACTATTTCAAAAGTAATCGGCAAGATTTTTATTTTTAGCATATTTGTCGGTTACTCTTTCAAAAGTAATCGGCAAGATTTTTATTTTCAGCATATTTGTCGGTTACTATTTTAAAAGTAATCGACAAGATTTTTATTTTCAACATATTCGTCGGTTACTATTTCAAAAGTAATTGGCAAGACTTTATTTTCAGCATATTCGTTGTTACTATTTCAAAAGTAATCGGTAAGATTTTTATTTTCAACATATTCGTCGCTTACTATTTCCAAAGTAATCGGCATGATTTATTTTCAGCACATTCGTCGGTTACTATTTCAAAAGTAATCGGCAAGATTGATTTTCAGTATATTCGTTGGTTACTATTTTAAAAGTAATCGGTAAGATTTTTATTTTCAACATGTTCGTCGCTTACTATTTCGAAAGTAATCGGCATGATTTATTTTCAGCACATTCGTCGGTTACTATTTCAAAAGTAATCGGCATGATTTATTTTCAGCACATTCGTCAGGTTACTATTTCAAAAGTAATCGGCAAGACTTTTATTTTCAGCACATTTGTCGGTTACTATTTCAATAGTAATTTGCATGATTTATTTTCAGCACATTTGTCGGTTACTATTTCAAAAGTAATCGGCAAGACTTTATATTCAACACATTCGTCGGTTACTATTTCAAAAGTAATCGGCATGATCTATTTTCTGCACATTCGTCGGTTACTATTTCAAAAGTAATCAGCAAAAATTTTATTTTTAGCATATTTGTCTGTTACTATTTTAGAATTAATCGGCAAGACTATATTTTCAGCACATTCGTCGGTTACTATTTCAAAAGTAATCGGCAAGACTTTATTTTCAGCACATTCGTCGGTTACTATTTCAATAGTAATCGGCAAGATTTTTATTTTCAGCATGTACGTCGGTTACTATTTCAAAAGTAATCGGCAAGATTTTTATTTTCAGCATATTTGTCGGTTACTATTTCAAAAGTAATCGGTAAGATTTTTATTTCCAACATATTCATCGTTTACTATTTCAAAAGTAATCAGCATGATTTATTTTCAACACATTCGTCGGTTACTATTTCAAAAGTAATCGGCAAGATTTTTATTTTCAGCATATTGGTCGGTGACTATTTCAAAAGTAATCGGCAAGATTTTTATTTTCAGCATATTTGTCGGTTACTTTTTCAAAAGTAATCGGCAAGATTTTTATTTTCAGCATATTTGTCGGTTACTATTTTAAAAGTAATCGACAAGATTTTTATTTTCAACATATTCGTCGGTTACTATTTCAAAAGTAATCGGCAAGACTTTATTTTCAGCATATTCGTTGTTACTATTTCAAAAGTAATCGGTAAGATTTTTATTTCCAACATATTCATCGTTTACTATTTCAAAAGTAATCGGCATGATTTATTTTCAGCACATTCGTCGGTTACTATTTCAAAAGTAATCGGCAAGATTTATTTTCAGTATATTCGTTGGTTACTATTTTAAAAGTAATCGGTAAGATTTTTATTTTCAACATGTTCGTCGCTTACTATTTCGAAAGTAATCGGCATGATTTATTTTCAGCACATTCGTCGGTTACTATTTCAAAAGTAATCGGCAAGACTTTATTTTCAGCACATTCGTCGGTTACTATTTCAAAAGTAATCGGCAAGATTTTTATTTTCAGCATATTGGTCGGTGACTATTTCAAAAGTAATCGGCAAGATTTTTATTTTCAGCATATTTGTCGGTTACTTTTTCAAAAGTAATCGGCAAGATTTTTATTTTCAGCATATTTGTCGGTTACTATTTTAAAAGTAATCGACAAGATTTTTATTTTCAACATATTCGTCGGTTACAATTTCAAAAGTAATCGGCAAGACTTTATTTTCAGCATATTCGTTGTTACTATTTCAAAAGTAATCGGTAAGATTTTTATTTTCAACATATTCGTCGCTTACTATTTCAAAAGTAATCGGCATGATTTATTTTCAGCACATTCGCCGGTTACTATTTCAAAAGTAATCGGCAAGATTTATTTTCAGTATATTCGTTGGTTACTATTTTAAAAGTAATCGGTAAGATTTTTATTTTCAACATGTTCGTCGCTTACTATTTCGAAAGTAATCGGCATGATTTATTTTCAGCACATTCGTCGGTTACTATTTCAAAAGTAATCGGCAAGATTTTTATTTTCAGCATATTCGTCGGTGACTATTTCAAAAGTAATCGGCATGATTTATTTTCAGCACATTCGTCAGGTTACTATTTCAAAAGTAATCGGCAAGACTTTTATTTTCAGCACATTTGTCGGTTACTATTTCAATAGTAATTGGCATGATTTATTTTCAGCACATTTGTCGGTTACTATTTCAAAAGTAATCGGCAAGATTTTTATTTTCAGCATATTGGTCGGTGACTATTTCAAAAGTAATCGGCAAGATTTTTATTTTCAGCATATTTGTCGGTTACTTTTTCAAAAGTAATCGGCAAGATCTTTATTTTCAGCATATTTGTCGGTTACTATTTTAAAAGTAATCGACAAGATTTTTATTTTCAACATATTCGTCGGTTACTATTTCAAAAGTAATCGGCAAGACTTTATTTTCAGCATATTCGTTGTTACTATTTCAAAAGTAATCGGTAAGATTTTTATTTTCAACATATTCGTCGCTTACTATTTCAAAAGTAATCGGCATGATTTATTTTCAGCACATTCGTCGGTTACTATATCAAAAGTAATCGGCAAGATTTATTTTCAGCACATATTCGTCGGTTACTATTTCAAAAGTTATCGGCAAGACTTTATTTTAAGCACATTCGTTGGTTACTATTTCAAAAGTAATCGGTAAGATTTTTATTTTCAACATATTCGTCACTTACTATTTCCAAAGTAATCGGCATGATTTATTTTCAGCACATTCGTCGGTTACTATTTCAAAAGTAATCGGCAA
Source organism: Medicago lupulina (assembly GCA_958299785.1). Lineage (NCBI taxonomy): Eukaryota > Viridiplantae > Streptophyta > Magnoliopsida > Fabales > Fabaceae > Medicago > Medicago lupulina. Next base: position 938,052 of record CATQJP010000005.1, read on the forward strand.
GATTTATTTTCAGTATATTCGTTGGTTACTATTTTAAAAGTAATCGGTAAGATTTTTATTTTCAACATGTTCGTCGCTTACTATTTCGAAAGTAATCGGCATGATTTATTTTCAGCACATTCGTCGGTTACTATTTCAAAAGTAATCGGCAAGATTTTTATTTTCAGCATATTCGTCGGTGACTATTTCAAAAGTAATCGGCATGATTTATTTTCAGCACATTCGTCAGGTTACTATTTCAAAAGTAATCGGCAAGACTTTTATTTTCAGCACATTTGTCGGTTACTATTTCAATAGTAATTGGCATGATTTATTTTCAGCACATTTGTCGGTTACTATTTCAAAAGTAATCGGCAAGATTTTTATTTTCAGCATATTGGTCGGTGACTATTTCAAAAGTAATCGGCAAGATTTTTATTTTCAGCATATTTTTCGGTTACTTTTTCAAAAGTAATCGGCAAGATCTTTATTTTCAGCATATTTGTCGGTTACTATTTTAAAAGTAATCGACAAGATTTTTATTTTCAACATATTCGTCGGTTACTATTTCAAAAGTAATCGGCAAGACTTTATTTTCAGCATATTCGTTGTTACTATTTCAAAAGTAATCGGTAAGATTTTTATTTTCAACATATTCGTCGCTTACTATTTCAAAAGTAATCGGCATGATTTATTTTCAGCACATTCGTCGGTTACTATTTCAAAAGTAATCGGCAAGATTTATTTTCAGCACATATTCGTCGGTTACTATTTCAAAAGTTATCGGCAAGACTTTATTTTAAGCACATTCGTTGGTTACTATTTCAAAAGTAATCGGTAAGATTTTTATTTTCAACATATTCGTCACTTACTATTTCCAAAGTAATCGGCATGATTTATTTTCAACACATTCGTCGGTTACTATTTCAAAAGTAATCGGCAAGATTTATTTTCAGTATATTCGTTGGTTACTATTTTAAAAGTAATCGGTAAGATTTTTATTTTCAACATGTTCGTCGCTTACTATTTCGAAAGTAATCGGCATGATTTATTTTCAGCACATTCGTCGGTTACTATTTCAAAAGTAATCGGCAAGATTTTTATTTTCAGCATATTCGTCGGTGACTATTTCAAAAGTAATCGGCATGATTTATTTTCAGCACATTCGTCAGGTTACTATTTCAAAAGTAATCGGTAAGACTTTTATTTTCAGCACATTTGTCGGTTACTATTTCAATAGTAATTGGCATGATTTATTTTCAGCACATTTGTCGGTTACTATTTCAAAAGTAATCGGCAAGATTTTTATTTTCAGCATATTGGTCGGTGACTATTTCAAAAGTAATCGGCAAGATTTTTATTTTCAGCATATTTGTCGGTTACTTTTTCAAAAGTAATCGGCAAGATCTTTATTTTCAGCATATTTGTCGGTTACTATTTTAAAAGTAATCGACAAGATTTTTATTTTCAACATATTCGTCGGTTACTATTTCAAAAGTAATCGGCAAGACTTTATTTTCAGCATATTCGTTGTTACTATTTCAAAAGTAATCGGTAAGATTTTTATTTTCAACATATTCGTCGCTTACTATTTCAAAAGTAATCGGCATGATTTATTTTCAGCACATTCGTCGGTTACTATTTCAAAAGTAATCGGCAAGATTTATTTTCAGTATATTCGTTGGTTACTATTTTAAAAGTAATCGGTAAGATTTTTATTTTCAACATGTTCGTCGCTTACTATTTCGAAAGTAATCGGCATGATTTATTTTCAGCACATTCGTCGGTTACTATTTCAAAAGTAATCGGCATGATTTATTTTCAGCACATTCGTCAGGTTACTATTTCAAAAGTAATCGGCAAGACTTTTATTTTCAGCACATTTGTCGGTTACTATTTCAATAGTAATTTGCATGATTTATTTTCAGCACATTTGTCGGTTACTATTTCAAAAGTAATCGGCAAGACTTTATATTCAACACATTCGTCGGTTACTATTTCAAAAGTAATCGGCATGATCTATTTTCTGCACATTCGTCGGTTACTATTTCAAAAGTAATCAGCAAAAATTTTATTTTTAGCATATTTGTCTGTTACTATTTTAGAATTAATCGGCAAGACTATATTTTCAGCACATTCGTCGGTTACTATTTCAAAAGTAATCGGCAAGACTTTATTTTCAGCACATTCGTCGGTTACTATTTCAATAGTAATCGGCAAGATTTTTATTTTCAGCATGTACGTCGGTTACTATTTCAAAAGTAATCGGCAAGATTTTTATTTTCAGCATATTTGTCGGTTACTATTTCAAAAGTAATCGGTAAGATTTTTATTTCCAACATATTCATCGTTTACTATTTCAAAAGTAATCAGCATGATTTATTTTCAACACATTCGTCGGTTACTATTTCAAAAGTAATCGGCAAGATTTTTATTTTCAGCATATTGGTCGGTGACTATTTCAAAAGTAATCGGCAAGATTTTTATTTTCAGCATATTTGTCGGTTACTTTTTCAAAAGTAATCGGCAAGATTTTTATTTTCAGCATATTTGTCGGTTACTATTTTAAAAGTAATCGACAAGATTTTTATTTTCAACATATTCGTCGGTTACTATTTCAAAAGTAATCGGCAAGACATTATTTTCAGCATATTCGTTGTTACTATTTCAAAAGTAATCGGTAAGATTTTTATTTCCAACATATTCATCGTTTACTATTTCAAAAGTAATCGGCATGATTTATTTTCAGCACATTCGTCGGTTACTATTTCAAAAGTAATCGGCAAGATTTATTTTCAGTATATTCGTTGGTTACTATTTTAAAAGTAATCGGTAAGATTTTTATTTTCAACATGTTCGTCGCTTACTATTTCGAAAGTAATCGGCATGATTTATTTTCAGCACATTCGTCGGTTACTATTTCAAAAGTAATCGGCAAGACTTTATTTTCAGCACATTCGTCGGTTACTATTTCAAAAGTAATCGGCAAGATTTTTATTTTCAGCATATTGGTCGGTGACTATTTCAAAAGTAATCGGCAAGATTTTTATTTTCAGCATATTTGTCGGTTACTTTTTCAAAAGTAATCGGCAAGATTTTTATTTTCAGCATATTTGTCGGTTACTATTTTAAAAGTAATCGACAAGATTTTTATTTTCAACATATTCGTCGGTTACAATTTCAAAAGTAATCGGCAAGACTTTATTTTCAGCATATTCGTTGTTACTATTTCAAAAGTAATCGGTAAGATTTTTATTTTCAACATATTCGTCGCTTACTATTTCAAAAGTAATCGGCATGATTTATTTTCAGCACATTCGTCGGTTACTATTTCAAAAGTAATCGGCAAGATTTATTTTCAGTATATTCGTTGGTTACTATTTTAAAAGTAATCGGTAAGATTTTTATTTTCAACATGTTCGTCGCTTACTATTTCGAAAGTAATCGGCATGATTTATTTTCAGCACATTCGTCGGTTACTATTTCAAAAGTAATCGGCAAGATTTTTATTTTCAGCATATTCGTCGGTGACTATTTCAAAAGTAATCGGCATGATTTATTTTCAGCACATTCGTCAGGTTACTATTTCAAAAGTAATCGGCAAGACTTTTATTTTCAGCACATTTGTCGGTTACTATTTCAATAGTAATTGGCATGATTTATTTTCAGCACATTTGTCGGTTACTATTTCAAAAGTAATCGGCAAGATTTTTATTTTCAGCATATTGGTCGGTGACTATTTCAAAAGTAATCGGCAAGATTTTTATTTTCAGCATATTTGTCGGTTACTTTTTCAAAAGTAATCGGCAAGATCTTTATTTTCAGCATATTTGTCGGTTACTATTTTAAAAGTAATCGACAAGATTTTTATTTTCAACATATTCGTCGGTTACTATTTCAAATGTAATCGGCAAGACTTTATTTTCAGCATATTCGTTGTTACTATTTCAAAAGTAATCGGTAAGATTTTTATTTTCAACATATTCGTCGCTTACTATTTCAAAAGTAATCGGCATGATTTATTTTCAGCACATTCGTCGGTTACTATTTCAAAAGTAATCGGCAAGATTTATTTTCAGCACATATTCGTCGGTTACTATTTCAAAAGTTATCGGCAAGACTTTATTTTAAGCACATTCGTTGGTTACTATTTCAAAAGTAATCGGTAAGATTTTTATTTTCAACATATTCGTCACTTACTATTTCCAAAGTAATCGGCATGATTTATTTTCAGCACATTCGTCGGTTACTATTTCAAAAGTAATCGGCAAGATTTATTTTCAGTATATTCGTTGGTTACTATTTTAAAAGTAATCGGTAAGATTTTTATTTTCAACATGTTCGTCGCTTACTATTTCGAAAGTAATCGGCATGATTTATTTTCAGCACATTCGTCGGTTACTATTTCAAAAGTAATCGGCAAGATTTTTATTTTCAGCATATTCGTCGGTGACTATTTCAAAAGTAATCGGCATGATTTATTTTCAGCACATTCGTCAGGTTACTATTTCAAAAGTAATCGGCAAGACTTTTATTTTCAGCACATTTGTCGGTTACTATTTCAATAGTAATTGGCATGATTTATTTTCAGCACATTTGTCGGTTACTATTTCAAAAGTAATCGGCAAGATTTTTATTTTCAGCATATTGGTCGGTGACTATTTCAAAAGTAATCGGCAAGATTTTTATTTTCAGCATATTTTTCGGTTACTTTTTCAAAAGTAATCGGCAAGATCTTTATTTTCAGCATATTTGTCGGTTACTATTTTAAAAGTAATCGACAAGATTTTTATTTTCAACATATTCGTCGGTTACTATTTCAAAAGTAATCGGCAAGACTTTATTTTCAGCATATTCGTTGTTACTATTTCAAAAGTAATCGGTAAGATTTTTATTTTCAACATATTCGTCGCTTACTATTTCAAAAGTAATCGGCATGATTTATTTTCAGCACATTCGTCGGTTACTATTTCAAAAGTAATCGGCAAGATTTATTTTCAGCACATATTCGTCGGTTACTATTTCAAAAGTTATCGGCAAGACTTTATTTTAAGCACATTCGTTGGTTACTATTTCAAAAGTAATCGGTAAGATTTTTATTTTCAACATATTCGTCACTTACTATTTCCAAAGTAATCGGCATGATTTATTTTCAACACATTCGTCGGTTACTATTTCAAAAGTAATCGGCAAGATTTATTTTCAGTATATTCGTTGGTTACTATTTTAAAAGTAATCGGTAAGATTTTTATTTTCAACATGTTCGTCGCTTACTATTTCGAAAGTAATCGGCATGATTTATTTTCAGCACATTCGTCGGTTACTATTTCAAAAGTAATCGGCAAGATTTTTATTTTCAGCATATTCGTCGGTGACTATTTCAAAAGTAATCGGCATGATTTATTTTCAGCACATTCGTCAGGTTACTATTTCAAAAGTAATCGGTAAGACTTTTATTTTCAGCACATTTGTCGGTTACTATTTCAATAGTAATTGGCATGATTTATTTTCAGCACATTTGTCGGTTACTATTTCAAAAGTAATCGGCAAGATTTTTATTTTCAGCATATTGGTCGGTGACTATTTCAAAAGTAATCGGCAAGATTTTTATTTTCAGCATATTTTTCGGTTACTTTTTCAAAAGTAATCGGCAAGATCTTTATTTTCAGCATATTTGTCGGTTACTATTTTAAAAGTAATCGACAAGATTTTTATTTTCAACATATTCGTCGGTTACTATTTCAAAAGTAATCGGCAAGACTTTATTTTCAGCATATTCGTTGTTACTATTTCAAAAGTAATCGGTAAGATTTTTATTTTCAACATATTCGTCGCTTACTATTTCAAAAGTAATCGGCATGATTTATTTTCAGCACATTCGTCGGTTACTATTTCAAAAGTAATCGGCAAGATTTATTTTCAGCACATATTCGTCGGTTACTATTTCAAAAGTTATCGGCAAGACTTTATTTTAAGCACATTCGTTGGTTACTATTTCAAAAGTAATCGGTAAGATTTTTATTTTCAACATATTCGTCACTTACTATTTCCAAAGTAATCGGCATGATTTATTTTCAGCACATTCGTCGGTTACTATTTCAAAAGTAATCGGCAAGATTTATTTTCAGTATATTCGTTGGTTACTATTTTAAAAGTAATCGGTAAGATTTTTATTTTCAACATGTTCGTCGCTTACTATTTCGAAAGTAATCGGCATGATTTATTTTCAGCACATTCGTCGGTTACTATTTCAAAAGTAATCGGCAAGATTTTTATTTTCAGCATATTCGTCGGTGACTATTTCAATAGTAATCGGCATGATTTATTTTCAGCACATTCGTCAGGTTACTATTTCAAAAGTAATCGGCAAGACTTTTATTTTCAGCACATTTGTCGGTTACTATTTCAATAGTAATTGGCATGATTTATTTTCAGCACATTTGTCGGTTACTATTTCAAAAGTAATCGGCAAGACTTTATATTCAACACATTCGTCGGTTACTATTTCAAAAGTAATCGGCATGATCTATTTTCTGCACATTCGTCGGTTACTATTTCAAAAGTAATCAGCAAAATTTTTAATTTTAGCATATTTGTCTGTTACTATTTTAGAATTAATCGGCAAGACTATATTTTCAGCACATTCGTCGGTTACTATTTCAAAAGTAATCGGCAAGACTTTATTTTCAGCACATTCGTCGGTTACTATTTCAATAGTAATCGGCAAGATTTTCATTTTCAGCATGTACGTCGGTTACTATTTCAAAAGTAATCGGCAAGATTTTTATTTTCAGCATATTTGTCGGTTACTATTTCAAAAGTAATCGGTAAGATTTTTATTTCCAACATATTCATCGTTTACTATTTCAAAAGTAATCAGCATGATTTATTTTCAACACATTCGTCGGTTACTATTTCAAAAGTAATCGGCAAGATTTTTATTTTCAGCATATTGGTCGGTGACTATTTCAAAAGTAATCGGCAAGATTTTTATTTTCAGAATATTTGTCGGTTACTTTTTCAAAAGTAATCGGCAAGATTTTTATTTTCAGCATATTTGTCGGTTACTATTTGAAAAGTAATCGACAAGATTTTTATTTTCAACATATTCGTCGGTTACTATTTCAAAAGTAATCGGCAAGACTTTATTTTCAGCATATTCGTTGTTACTATTTCAAAAGTAATCGGTAAGATTTTTATTTTCAACATATTCGTCGCTTACTATTTCAAAAGTAATCGGCATGATTTATTTTCAGCACATTCGTCAGTTACTATTTCAAAAGTAATCGGCAAGATTTATTTTCAGCACATATTCGTCGGTTACTATTTCAAAAGTTATCGGCAAGACTTTATTTTAAGCACATTCGTTGGTTACTATTTCAAAAGTAATCGGTAAGATTTTTATTTTCAACATATTCGTCACTTACTATTTCCAAAGTAATCGGCATGATTTATTTTCAACACATTCGTCGGTTACTATTTCAAAAGTAATCGGCAAGATTTATTTTCAGTATATTCGTTGGTTACTATTTTAAAAGTAATCGGTAAGATTTTTATTTTCAACATGTTCGTCGCTTACTATTTCGAAAGTAATCGGCATGATTTATTTTCAGCACATTCGTCGGTTACTATTTCAAAAGTAATCGGCAAGATTTTTATTTTCTGCATATTCGTCGGTGACTATTTCAAAAGTAATCGGCATGATTTATTTTCAGCACATTCGTCAGGTTACTATTTCAAAAGTAATCGGTAAGACTTTTATTTTCAGCACATTTGTCGGTTACTATTTCAATAGTAATTGGCATGATTTATTTTCAGCACATTTGTCGGTTACTATTTCAAAAGTAATCGGCAAGATTTTTATTTTCAGCATATTGGTCGGTGACTATTTCAAAAGTAATCGGCAAGATTTTTATTTTCAGCATATTTGTCGGTTACTTTTTCAAAAGTAATCGGCAAGATCTTTATTTTCAGCATATTTGTCGGTTACTATTTTAAAAGTAATCGACAAGATTTTTATTTTCAACATATTCGTCGGTTACTATTTCAAAAGTAATCGGCAAGACTTTATTTTCAGCATATTCGTTGTTACTATTTCAAAAGTAATCGGTAAGATTTTTATTTTCAACATATTCGTCGCTTACTATTTCAAAAGTAATCGGCATGATTTATTTTCAGCACATTCGTCGGTTACTATTTCAAAAGTAATCGGCAAGATTTATTTTCAGCACATATTCGTCGGTTACTATTTCAAAAGTTATCGGCAAGACTTTATTTTAAGCACATTCGTTGGTTACTATTTCAAAAGTAATCGGTAAGATTTTTATCTTCAACATATTCGTCACTTACTATTTCCAAAGTAATCGGCATGATTTATTTTCAGCACATTCGTCGGTTACTATTTCAAAAGTAATCGGCAAGATTTATTTTTAGTATATTCGTTGGTTACTATTTTAAAAGTAATCGGTAAGATTTTTATTTTCAACATGTTCGTCGCTTACTATTTCGAAAGTAATCGGCATGATTTATTTTCAGCACATTCGTCGGTTACTATTTCAAAAGTAATCGGCAAGATTTTTATTTTCAGCATATTCGTCGGTGACTATTTCAATAGTAATCGGCATGATTTATTTTCAGCACATTCGTCAGGTTACTATTTCAAAAGTAATCGGCAAGACTTTTATTTTCAGCACATTTGTCGGTTACTATTTCAATAGTAATTGGCATGATTTATTTTCAGCACATTTGTCGGTTACTATTTCAAAAGTAATCGGCAAGACTTTATATTCAACACATTCGTCGGTTACTATTTCAAAAGTAATCGGCATGATCTATTTTCTGCACATTCGTCGGTTACTATTTCAAAAGTAATCAGCAAAATTTTTAATTTTAGCATATTTGTCTGTTACTATTTTAGAATTAATCGGCAAGACTATATTTTCAGCACATTCGTCGGTTACTATTTCAAAAGTAATCGGCAAGACTTTATTTTCAGCACATTCGTCGGTTACTATTTCAATAGTAATCGGCAAGATTTTCATTTTCAGCATGTACGTCGGTTACTATTTCAAAAGTAATCGGCAAGATTTTTATTTTCAGCATATTTGTCGGTTACTATTTCAAAAGTAATCGGTAAGATTTTTATTTCCAACATATTCATCGTTTACTATTTCAAAAGTAATCAGCATGATTTATTTTCAACACATTCGTCGGTTACTATTTCAAAAGTAATCGGCAAGATTTTTATTTTCAGCATATTGGTCGGTGACTATTTCAAAAGTAATCGGCAAGATTTTTATTTTCAGAATATTTGTCGGTTACTTTTTCAAAAGTAATCGGCAAGATTTTTATTTTCAGCATATTTGTCGGTTACTATTTGAAAAGTAATCGACAAGATTTTTATTTTCAACATATTCGTCGGTTACTATTTCAAAAGTAATCGGCAAGACTTTATTTTCAGCATATTCGTTGTTACTATTTCAAAAGTAATCGGTAAGATTTTTATTTTCAACATATTCGTCGCTTACTATTTCAAAAGTAATCGGCATGATTTATTTTCAGCACATACGTCGGTTACTATTTCAAAAGTAATCGGCAAGATTTATATTCAGCACATATTCGTCGGTTACTATTTCAAAAGTTATCGGCAAGACTTTATTTTAAGCACATTCGTTGGTTACTATTTCAAAAGTAATCGGTAAGATTTTTATTTTCAACATGTTCGTCGCTTACTATTTCGAAAGTAATCGGCATGATTTATTTTCAGCACATTCGTCGGTTACTATTTCAAAAGTAATCGGCAAGATTTTTATTTTCAGCATATTCGTCGGTGACTATTTCAAAAGTAATCGGCATGATTTATTTTCAGCACATTCGTCAGGTTACTATTTCAAAAGTAATCGGCAAGACTTTTATTTTCAGCACATTTGTCGGTTACTATTTCAATAGTAATTGGCATGATTTATTTTCAGCACATTTGTCGGTTACTATTTCAAAAGTAATCGGTAAGATTTTTATTTTCAACATATTCGTCGCTTACTATTTCAAAAGTAATCGGCATGATTTATTTTCAGCACATTCGTCGGTTACTATTTCAAAAGTAATCGGTAAGACTTTTATTTTCAGCACATTTGTCGGTTACTATTTCAATAGTAATTGGCATGATTTATTTTCAGCACATTTGTCGGTTACTATTTCAAAAGTAATCGGCAAGATTTTTATTTTCAGCATATTGGTCGGTGACTATTTCAAAAGTAATCGGCAAGATTTTTATTTTCAGCATATTTGTCGGTTACTTTTTCAAAAGTAATCGGCAAGATCTTTATTTTCAGCATATTTGTCGGTTACTATTTTAAAAGTAATCGACAAGATTTTTATTTTCAACATATTCGTCGGTTACTATTTCAAAAGTAATCGGCAAGACTTTATTTTCAGCATATTCGTTGTTACTATTTCAAAAGTAATCGGTAAGATTTTTATTTTCAACATATTCGTCGCTTACTATTTCAAAAGTAATCGGCATGATTTATTTTCAGCACATTCGTCGGTTACTATTTCAAAAGTAATCGGCAAGATTTATTTTCAGCACATATTCGTCGGTTACTATTTCAAAAGTTATCGGCAAGACTTTATTTTAAGCACATTCGTTGGTTACTATTTCAAAAGTAATCGGTAAGATTTTTATTTTCAACATATTCGTCACTTACTATTTCCAAAGTAATCGGCATGATTTATTTTCAGCACATTCGTCGGTTACTATTTCAAAAGTAATCGGCAAGATTTATTTTTAGTATATTCGTTGGTTACTATTTTAAAAGTAATCGGTAAGATTTTTATTTTCAACATGTTCGTCGCTTACTATTTCGAAAGTAATCGGCATGATTTATTTTCAGCACATTCGTCGGTTACTATTTCAAAAGTAATCGGCAAGATTTTTATTTTCAGCATATTCGTCGGTGACTATTTCAATAGTAATCGGCATGATTTATTTTCAGCACATTCGTCAGGTTACTATTTCAAAAGTAATCGGCAAGACTTTTATTTTCAGCACATTTGTCGGTTACTATTTCAATAGTAATTGGCATGATTTATTTTCAGCACATTTGTCGGTTACTATTTCAAAAGTAATCGGCAAGACTTTATATTCAACACATTCGTCGGTTACTATTTCAAAAGTAATCGGCATGATCTATTTTCTGCACATTCGTCGGTTACTATTTCAAAAGTAATCAGCAAAATTTTTAATTTTAGCATATTTGTCTGTTACTATTTTAGAATTAATCGGCAAGACTATATTTTCAGCACATTCGTCGGTTACTATTTCAAAAGTAATCGGCAAGACTTTATTTTCAGCACATTCGTCGGTTACTATTTCAATAGTAATCGGCAAGATTTTCATTTTCAGCATGTACGTCGGTTACTATTTCAAAAGTAATCGGCAAGATTTTTATTTTCAGCATATTTGTCGGTTACTATTTCAAAAGTAATCGGTAAGATTTTTATTTCCAACATATTCATCGTTTACTATTTCAAAAGTAATCAGCATGATTTATTTTCAACACATTCGTCGGTTACTATTTCAAAAGTAATCGGCAAGATTTTTATTTTCAGCATATTGGTCGGTGACTATTTCAAAAGTAATCGGCAAGATTTTTATTTTCAGAATATTTGTCGGTTACTTTTTCAAAAGTAATCGGCAAGATTTTTATTTTCAGCATATTTGTCGGTTACTATTTGAAAAGTAATCGACAAGATTTTTATTTTCAACATATTCGTCGGTTACTATTTCAAAAGTAATCGGCAAGACTTTATTTTCAGCATATTCGTTGTTACTATTTCAAAAGTAATCGGTAAGATTTTTATTTTCAACATATTCGTCGCTTACTATTTCAAAAGTAATCGGCATGATTTATTTTCAGCACATTCGTCAGTTACTATTTCAAAAGTAATCGGCAAGATTTATTTTCAGCACATATTCGTCGGTTACTATTTCAAAAGTTATCGGCAAGACTTTATTTTAAGCACATTCGTTGGTTACTATTTCAAAAGTAATCGGTAAGATTTTTATTTTCAACATATTCGTCACTTACTATTTCCAAAGTAATCGGCATGATTTATTTTCAACACATTCGTCGGTTACTATTTCAAAAGTAATCGGCAAGATTTATTTTCAGTATATTCGTTGGTTACTATTTTAAAAGTAATCGGTAAGATTTTTATTTTCAACATGTTCGTCGCTTACTATTTCGAAAGTAATCGGCATGATTTATTTTCAGCACATTCGTCGGTTACTATTTCAAAAGTAATCGGCAAGATTTTTATTTTCTGCATATTCGTCGGTGACTATTTCAAAAGTAATCGGCATGATTTATTTTCAGCACATTCGTCAGGTTACTATTTCAAAAGTAATCGGTAAGACTTTTATTTTCAGCACATTTGTCGGTTACTATTTCAATAGTAATTGGCATGATTTATTTTCAGCACATTTGTCGGTTACTATTTCAAAAGTAATCGGCAAGATTTTTATTTTCAGCATATTGGTCGGTGACTATTTCAAAAGTAATCGGCAAGATTTTTATTTTCAGCATATTTGTCGGTTACTTTTTCAAAAGTAATCGGCAAGATCTTTATTTTCAGCATATTTGTCGGTTACTATTTTAAAAGTAATCGACAAGATTTTTATTTTCAACATATTCGTCGGTTACTATTTCAAAAGTAATCGGCAAGACTTTATTTTCAGCATATTCGTTGTTACTATTTCAAAAGTAATCGGTAAGATTTTTATTTTCAACATATTCGTCGCTTACTATTTCAAAAGTAATCGGCATGATTTATTTTCAGCACATTCGTCGGTTACTATTTCAAAAGTAATCGGCAAGATTTATTTTCAGCACATATTCGTCGGTTACTATTTCAAAAGTTATCGGCAAGACTTTATTTTAAGCACATTCGTTGGTTACTATTTCAAAAGTAATCGGTAAGATTTTTATCTTCAACATATTCGTCACTTACTATTTCCAAAGTAATCGGCATGATTTATTTTCAGCACATTCGTCGGTTACTATTTCAAAAGTAATCGGCAAGATTTATTTTTAGTATATTCGTTGGTTACTATTTTAAAAGTAATCGGTAAGATTTTTATTTTCAACATGTTCGTCGCTTACTATTTCGAAAGTAATCGGCATGATTTATTTTCAGCACATTCGTCGGTTACTATTTCAAAAGTAATCGGCAAGATTTTTATTTTCAGCATATTCGTCGGTGACTATTTCAATAGTAATCGGCATGATTTATTTTCAGCACATTCGTCAGGTTACTATTTCAAAAGTAATCGGCAAGACTTTTATTTTCAGCACATTTGTCGGTTACTATTTCAATAGTAATTGGCATGATTTATTTTCAGCACATTTGTCGGTTACTATTTCAAAAGTAATCGGCAAGACTTTATATTCAACACATTCGTCGGTTACTATTTCAAAAGTAATCGGCATGATCTATTTTCTGCACATTCGTCGGTTACTATTTCAAAAGTAATCAGCAAAATTTTTAATTTTAGCATATTTGTCTGTTACTATTTTAGAATTAATCGGCAAGACTATATTTTCAGCACATTCGTCGGTTACTATTTCAAAAGTAATCGGCAAGACTTTATTTTCAGCACATTCGTCGGTTACTATTTCAATAGTAATCGGCAAGATTTTCATTTTCAGCATGTACGTCGGTTACTATTTCAAAAGTAATCGGCAAGATTTTTATTTTCAGCATATTTGTCGGTTACTATTTCAAAAGTAATCGGTAAGATTTTTATTTCCAACATATTCATCGTTTACTATTTCAAAAGTAATCAGCATGATTTATTTTCAACACATTCGTCGGTTACTATTTCAAAAGTAATCGGCAAGATTTTTATTTTCAGCATATTGGTCGGTGACTATTTCAAAAGTAATCGGCAAGATTTTTATTTTCAGAATATTTGTCGGTTACTTTTTCAAAAGTAATCGGCAAGATTTTTATTTTCAGCATATTTGTCGGTTACTATTTGAAAAGTAATCGACAAGATTTTTATTTTCAACATATTCGTCGGTTACTATTTCAAAAGTAATCGGCAAGACTTTATTTTCAGCATATTCGTTGTTACTATTTCAAAAGTAATCGGTAAGATTTTTATTTTCAACATATTCGTCGCTTACTATTTCAAAAGTAATCGGCATGATTTATTTTCAGCACATACGTCGGTTACTATTTCAAAAGTAATCGGCAAGATTTATATTCAGCACATATTCGTCGGTTACTATTTCAAAAGTTATCGGCAAGACTTTATTTTAAGCACATTCGTTGGTTACTATTTCAAAAGTAATCGGTAAGATTTTTATTTTCAACATGTTCGTCGCTTACTATTTCGAAAGTAATCGGCATGATTTATTTTCAGCACATTCGTCGGTTACTATTTCAAAAGTAATCGGCAAGATTTTTATTTTCTGCATATTCGTCGGTGACTATTTCAAAAGTAATCGGCATGATTTATTTTCAGCACATTCGTCAGGTTACTATTTCAAAAGTAATCGGTAAGACTTTTATTTTCAGCACATTTGTCGGTTACTATTTCAATAGTAATTGGCATGATTTATTTTCAGCACATTTGTCGGTTACTATTTCAAAAGTAATCGGCAAGATTTTTATTTTCAGCATATTGGTCGGTGACTATTTCAAAAGTAATCGGCAAGATTTTTATTTTCAGCATATTTGTCGGTTACTTTTTCAAAAGTAATCGGCAAGATCTTTATTTTCAGCATATTTGTCGGTTACTATTTTAAAAGTAATCGACAAGATTTTTATTTTCAACATATTCGTCGGTTACTATTTCAAAAGTAATCGGCAAGACTTTATTTTCAGCATATTCGTTGTTACTATTTCAAAAGTAATCGGTAAGATTTTTATTTTCAACATATTCGTCGCTTACTATTTCAAAAGTAATCGGCATGATTTATTTTCAGCACATTCGTCGGTTACTATTTCAAAAGTAATCGGCAAGATTTATTTTCAGCACATATTCGTCGGTTACTATTTCAAAAGTTATCGGCAAGACTTTATTTTAAGCACATTCGTTGGTTACTATTTCAAAAGTAATCGGTAAGATTTTTATCTTCAACATATTCGTCACTTACTATTTCCAAAGTAATCGGCATGATTTATTTTCAGCACATTCGTCGGTTACTATTTCAAAAGTAATCGGCAAGATTTATTTTTAGTATATTCGTTGGTTACTATTTTAAAAGTAATCGGTAAGATTTTTATTTTCAACATGTTCGTCGCTTACTATTTCGAAAGTAATCGGCATGATTTATTTTCAGCACATTCGTCGGTTACTATTTCAAAAGTAATCGGCAAGATTTTTATTTTCAGCATATTCGTCGGTGACTATTTCAATAGTAATCGGCATGATTTATTTTCAGCACATTCGTCAGGTTACTATTTCAAAAGTAATCGGCAAGACTTTTATTTTCAGCACATTTGTCGGTTACTATTTCAATAGTAATTGGCATGATTTATTTTCAGCACATTTGTCGGTTACTATTTCAAAAGTAATCGGCAAGACTTTATATTCAACACATTCGTCGGTTACTATTTCAAAAGTAATCGGCATGATCTATTTTCTGCACATTCGTCGGTTACTATTTCAAAAGTAATCAGCAAAATTTTTAATTTTAGCATATTTGTCTGTTACTATTTTAGAATTAATCGGCAAGACTATATTTTCAGCACATTCGTCGGTTACTATTTCAAAAGTAATCGGCAAGACTTTATTTTCAGCACATTCGTCGGTTACTATTTCAATAGTAATCGGCAAGATTTTCATTTTCAGCATGTACGTCGGTTACTATTTCAAAAGTAATCGGCAAGATTTTTATTTTCAGCATATTTGTCGGTTACTATTTCAAAAGTAATCGGTAAGATTTTTATTTCCAACATATTCATCGTTTACTATTTCAAAAGTAATCAGCATGATTTATTTTCAACACATTCGTCGGTTACTATTTCAAAAGTAATCGGCAAGATTTTTATTTTCAGCATATTGGTCGGTGACTATTTCAAAAGTAATCGGCAAGATTTTTATTTTCAGAATATTTGTCGGTTACTTTTTCAAAAGTAATCGGCAAGATTTTTATTTTCAGCATATTTGTCGGTTACTATTTGAAAAGTAATCGACAAGATTTTTATTTTCAACATATTCGTCGGTTACTATTTCAAAAGTAATCGGCAAGACTTTATTTTCAGCATATTCGTTGTTACTATTTCAAAAGTAATCGGTAAGATTTTTATTTTCAACATATTCGTCGCTTACTATTTCAAAAGTAATCGGCATGATTTATTTTCAGCACATACGTCGGTTACTATTTCAAAAGTAATCGGCAAGATTTATATTCAGCACATATTCGTCGGTTACTATTTCAAAAGTTATCGGCAAGACTTTATTTTAAGCACATTCGTTGGTTACTATTTCAAAAGTAATCGGTAAGATTTTTATTTTCAACATGTTCGTCGCTTACTATTTCGAAAGTAATCGGCATGATTTATTTTCAGCACATTCGTCGGTTACTATTTCAAAAGTAATCGGCAAGATTTTTATTTTCAGCATATTCGTCGGTGACTATTTCAAAAGTAATCGGCATGATTTATTTTCAGCACATTCGTCAGGTTACTATTTCAAAAGTAATCGGCAAGACTTTTATTTTCAGCACATTTGTCGGTTACTATTTCAATAGTAATTGGCATGATTTATTTTCAGCACATTTGTCGGTTACTATTTCAAAAGTAATCGGTAAGATTTTTATTTTCAACATATTCGTCGCTTACTATTTCAAAAGTAATCGGCATGATTTATTTTCAGCACATTCGTCGGTTACTATTTCAAAAGTAATCGGTAAGACTTTTATTTTCAGCACATTTGTCGGTTACTATTTCAATAGTAATTGGCATGATTTATTTTCAGCACATTTGTCGGTTACTATTTCAAAAGTAATCGGCAAGATTTTTATTTTCAGCATATTGGTCGGTGACTATTTCAAAAGTAATCGGCAAGATTTTTATTTTCAGCATATTTGTCGGTTACTTTTTCAAAAGTAATCGGCAAGATCTTTATTTTCAGCATATTTGTCGGTTACTATTTTAAAAGTAATCGACAAGATTTTTATTTTCAACATATTCGTCGGTTACTATTTCAAAAGTAATCGGCAAGACTTTATTTTCAGCATATTCGTTGTTACTATTTCAAAAGTAATCGGTAAGATTTTTATTTTCAACATATTCGTCGCTTACTATTTCAAAAGTAATCGGCATGATTTATTTTCAGCACATTCGTCGGTTACTATTTCAAAAGTAATCGGCAAGATTTATTTTCAGCACATATTCGTCGGTTACTATTTCAAAAGTTATCGGCAAGACTTTATTTTAAGCACATTCGTTGGTTACTATTTCAAAAGTAATCGGTAAGATTTTTATTTTCAACATATTCGTCACTTACTATTTCCAAAGTAATCGGCATGATTTATTTTCAGCACATTCGTCGGTTACTATTTCAAAAGTAATCGGCAAGATTTATTTTTAGTATATTCGTTGGTTACTATTTTAAAAGTAATCGGTAAGATTTTTATTTTCAACATGTTCGTCGCTTACTATTTCGAAAGTAATCGGCATGATTTATTTTCAGCACATTCGTCGGTTACTATTTCAAAAGTAATCGGCAAGATTTTTATTTTCAGCATATTCGTCGGTGACTATTTCAATAGTAATCGGCATGATTTATTTTCAGCACATTCGTCAGGTTACTATTTCAAAAGTAATCGGCAAGACTTTTATTTTCAGCACATTTGTCGGTTACTATTTCAATAGTAATTGGCATGATTTATTTTCAGCACATTTGTCGGTTACTATTTCAAAAGTAATCGGCAAGACTTTATATTCAACACATTCGTCGGTTACTATTTCAAAAGTAATCGGCATGATCTATTTTCTGCACATTCGTCGGTTACTATTTCAAAAGTAATCAGCAAAATTTTTAATTTTAGCATATTTGTCTGTTACTATTTTAGAATTAATCGGCAAGACTATATTTTCAGCACATTCGTCGGTTACTATTTCAAAAGTAATCGGCAAGACTTTATTTTCAGCACATTCGTCGGTTACTATTTCAATAGTAATCGGCAAGATTTTCATTTTCAGCATGTACGTCGGTTACTATTTCAAAAGTAATCGGCAAGATTTTTATTTTCAGCATATTTGTCGGTTACTATTTCAAAAGTAATCGGTAAGATTTTTATTTCCAACATATTCATCGTTTACTATTTCAAAAGTAATCAGCATGATTTATTTTCAACACATTCGTCGGTTACTATTTCAAAAGTAATCGGCAAGATTTTTATTTTCAGCATATTGGTCGGTGACTATTTCAAAAGTAATCGGCAAGATTTTTATTTTCAGAATATTTGTCGGTTACTTTTTCAAAAGTAATCGGCAAGATTTTTATTTTCAGCATATTTGTCGGTTACTATTTGAAAAGTAATCGACAAGATTTTTATTTTCAACATATTCGTCGGTTACTATTTCAAAAGTAATCGGCAAGACTTTATTTTCAGCATATTCGTTGTTACTATTTCAAAAGTAATCGGTAAGATTTTTATTTTCAACATATTCGTCGCTTACTATTTCAAAAGTAATCGGCATGATTTATTTTCAGCACATACGTCGGTTATTATTTCAAAAGTAATCGGCAAGATTTATATTCAGCACATATTCGTCGGTTACTATTTCAAAAGTTATCGGCAAGACTTTATTTTAAGCACATTCGTTGGTTACTATTTCAAAAGTAATCGGTAAGATTTTTATTTCCAACATATTCATCGTTTACTATTTCAAAAGTAATCAGCATGATTTATTTTCAACACATTCGTCGGTTACTATTTCAAAAGTAATCGGCAAGATTTTTATTTTCAGCATATTGGTCGGTGACTATTTCAAAAGTAATCGGCAAGATTTTTATTTTCAGAATATTTGTCGGTTACTTTTTCAAAAGTAATCGGCAAGATTTTTATTTTCAGCATATTTGTCGGTTACTATTTGAAAAGTAATCGACAAGATTTTTATTTTCAACATATTCGTCGGTTACTATTTCAAAAGTAATCGGCAAGACTTTATTTTCAGCATATTCGTTGTTACTATTTCAAAAGTAATCGGTAAGATTTTTATTTTCAACATATTCGTCGCTTACTATTTCAAAAGTAATCGGCATGATTTATTTTCAGCACATACGTCGGTTATTATTTCAAAAGTAATCGGCAAGATTTATATTCAGCACATATTCGTCGGTTACTATTTCAAAAGTTATCGGCAAGACTTTATTTTAAGCACATTCGTTGGTTACTATTTCAAAAGTAATCGGTAAGATTTTTATTTTCAACATGTTCGTCGCTTACTATTTCGAAAGTAATCGGCATGATTTATTTTCAGCACATTCGTCGGTTACTATTTCAAAAGTAATCGGCAAGATTTTTATTTTCAGCATATTCGTCGGTGACTATTTCAAAAGTAATCGGCATGATTTATTTTCAGCACATTCGTCAGGTTACTATTTCAAAAGTAATCGGCAAGACTTTTATTTTCAGCACATTTGTCGGTTACTATTTCAATAGTAATTGGCATGATTTATTTTCAGCACATTTGTCGGTTACTATTTCAAAAGTAATCGGTAAGATTTTTATTTTCAACATATTCGTCGCTTACTATTTCAAAAGTAATCGGCATGATTTATTTTCAGCACATTCGTCGGTTACTATTTCAAAAGTAATCGGTAAGACTTTTATTTTCAGCACATTTGTCGGTTACTATTTCAATAGTAATTGGCATGATTTATTTTCAGCACATTTGTCGGTTACTATTTCAAAAGTAATCGGCAAGATTTTTATTTTCAGCATATTGGTCGGTGACTATTTCAAAAGTAATCGGCAAGATTTTTATTTTCAGCATATTTGTCGGTTACTTTTTCAAAAGTAATCGGCAAGATCTTTATTTTCAGCATATTTGTCGGTTACTATTTTAAAAGTAATCGACAAGATTTTTATTTTCAACATATTCGTCGGTTACTATTTCAAAAGTAATCGGCAAGACTTTATTTTCAGCATATTCGTTGTTACTATTTCAAAAGTAATCGGTAAGATTTTTATTTTCAACATATTCGTCGCTTACTATTTCAAAAGTAATCGGCATGATTTATTTTCAGCACATTCGTCGGTTACTATTTCAAAAGTAATCGGCAAGATTTATTTTCAGCACATATTCGTCGGTTACTATTTCAAAAGTTATCGGCAAGACTTTATTTTAAGCACATTCGTTGGTTACTATTTCAAAAGTAATCGGTAAGATTTTTATTTTCAACATATTCGTCACTTACTATTTCCAAAGTAATCGGCATGATTTATTTTCAGCACATTCGTCGGTTACTATTTCAAAAGTAATCGGCAAGATTTATTTTTAGTATATTCGTTGGTTACTATTTTAAAAGTAATCGGTAAGATTTTTATTTTCAACATGTTCGTCGCTTACTATTTCGAAAGTAATCGGCATGATTTATTTTCAGCACATTCGTCGGTTACTATTTCAAAAGTAATCGGCAAGATTTTTATTTTCAGCATATTCGTCGGTGACTATTTCAATAGTAATCGGCATGATTTATTTTCAGCACATTCGTCAGGTTACTATTTCAAAAGTAATCGGCAAGACTTTTATTTTCAGCACATTTGTCGGTTACTATTTCAATAGTAATTGGCATGATTTATTTTCAGCACATTTGTCGGTTACTATTTCAAAAGTAATCGGCAAGACTTTATATTCAACACATTCGTCGGTTACTATTTCAAAAGTAATCGGCATGATCTATTTTCTGCACATTCGTCGGTTACTATTTCAAAAGTAATCAGCAAAATTTTTAATTTTAGCATATTTGTCTGTTACTATTTTAGAATTAATCGGCAAGACTATATTTTCAGCACATTCGTCGGTTACTATTTCAAAAGTAATCGGCAAGACTTTATTTTCAGCACATTCGTCGGTTACTATTTCAATAGTAATCGGCAAGATTTTCATTTTCAGCATGTACGTCGGTTACTATTTCAAAAGTAATCGGCAAGATTTTTATTTTCAGCATATTTGTCGGTTACTATTTCAAAAGTAATCGGTAAGATTTTTATTTCCAACATATTCATCGTTTACTATTTCAAAAGTAATCAGCATGATTTATTTTCAACACATTCGTCGGTTACTATTTCAAAAGTAATCGGCAAGATTTTTATTTTCAGCATATTGGTCGGTGACTATTTCAAAAGTAATCGGCAAGATTTTTATTTTCAGAATATTTGTCGGTTACTTTTTCAAAAGTAATCGGCAAGATTTTTATTTTCAGCATATTTGTCGGTTACTATTTGAAAAGTAATCGACAAGATTTTTATTTTCAACATATTCGTCGGTTACTATTTCAAAAGTAATCGGCAAGACTTTATTTTCAGCATATTCGTTGTTACTATTTCAAAAGTAATCGGTAAGATTTTTATTTTCAACATATTCGTCGCTTACTATTTCAAAAGTAATCGGCATGATTTATTTTCAGCACATACGTCGGTTATTATTTCAAAAGTAATCGGCAAGATTTATATTCAGCACATATTCGTCGGTTACTATTTCAAAAGTTATCGGCAAGACTTTATTTTAAGCACATTCGTTGGTTACTATTTCAAAAGTAATCGGTAAGATTTTTATTTTCAACATGTTCGTCGCTTACTATTTCGAAAGTAATCGGCATGATTTATTTTCAGCACATTCGTCGGTTACTATTTCAAAAGTAATCGGCAAGATTTTTATTTTCAGCATATTCGTCGGTGACTATTTCAAAAGTAATCGGCATGATTTATTTTCAGCACATTCGTCAGGTTACTATTTCAAAAGTAATCGGCAAGACTTTTATTTTCAGCACATTTGTCGGTTACTATTTCAATAGTAATTGGCATGATTTATTTTCAGCACATTTGTCGGTTACTATTTCAAAAGTAATCGGTAAGATTTTTATTTTCAACATATTCGTCGCTTACTATTTCAAAAGTAATCGGCATGATTTATTTTCAGCACATTCGTCGGTTACTATTTCAAAAGTAATCGGCAAGATTTATTTTCAGCACATATTCGTCGGTTACTATTTAAAAAGTTATCGGCAAGACTTTATTTTAAGCACATTCGTTGGTTACTATTTCAAAAGTAATCGGTAAGATTTTTATTTTCAACATATTCGTCACTTACTATTTCCAAAGTAATCGGCATGATTTATTTTCAGCACATTCGTCGGTTACTATTTCAAAAGTAATCGGCAAGATTTATTTTCAGTATATTCGTTGGTTACTATTTTAAAAGTAATCGGTAAGATTTTTATTTTCAACATGTTCGTCGCTTACTATTTCGAAAGTAATCGGCATGATTTATTTTCAGCACATTCGTCGGTTACTATTTCAAAAGTAATCGGCAAGATTTTTATTTTCAGCATATTCGTCGGTGACTATTTCAATAGTAATCGGCATGATTTATTTTCAGCACATTCGTCAGGTTACTATTTCAAAAGTAATCGGCAAGACTTTTATTTTCAGCACATTTGTCGGTTACTATTTCAATAGTAATTGGCATGATTTATTTTCAGCACATTTGTCGGTTACTATTTCAAAAGTAATCGGCAAGACTTTATATTCAACACATTCGTCGGTTACTATTTCAAAAGTAATCGGCATGATCTATTTTCTGCACATTCGTCGGTTACTATTTCAAAAGTAATCAGCAAAATTTTTAATTTTAGCATATTTGTCTGTTACTATTTTAGAATTAATCGGCAAGACTATATTTTCAGCACATTCGTCGGTTACTATTTCAAAAGTAATCGGCAAGACTTTATTTTCAGCACATTCGTCGGTTACTATTTCAATAGTAATCGGCAAGATTTTCATTTTCAGCATGTACGTCGGTTACTATTTCAAAAGTAATCGGCAAGATTTTTATTTTCAGCATATTTGTCGGTTACTATTTCAAAAGTAATCGGTAAGATTTTTATTTCCAACATATTCATCGTTTACTATTTCAAAAGTAATCAGCATGATTTATTTTCAACACATTCGTCGGTTACTATTTCAAAAGTAATCGGCAAGATTTTTATTTTCAGCATATTGGTCGGTGACTATTTCAAAAGTAATCGGCAAGATTTTTATTTTCAGAATATTTGTCGGTTACTTTTTCAAAAGTAATCGGCAAGATTTTTATTTTCAGCATATTTGTCGGTTACTATTTGAAAAGTAATCGACAAGATTTTTATTTTCAACATATTCGTCGGTTACTATTTCAAAAGTAATCGGCAAGACTTTATTTTCAGCATATTCGTTGTTACTATTTCAAAAGTAATCGGTAAGATTTTTATTTTCAACATATTCGTCGCTTACTATTTCAAAAGTAATCGGCATGATTTATTTTCAGCACATACGTCGGTTACTATTTCAAAAGTAATCGGCAAGATTTATTTTCAGCACATATTCGTCGGTTACTATTTCAAAAGTTATCGGCAAGACTTTATTTTAAGCACATTCGTTGGTTACTATTTCAAAAGTAATCGGTAAGATTTTTATTTTCAACATGTTCGTCGCTTACTATTTCGAAAGTAATCGGCATGATTTATTTTCAGCACATTCGTCGGTTACTATTTCAAAAGTAATCGGCAAGATTTTTATTTTCAGCATATTCGTCGGTGACTATTTCAAAAGTAATCGGCATGATTTATTTTCAGCACATTCGTCAGGTTACTATTTCAAAAGTAATCGGCAAGACTTTTATTTTCAGCACATTTGTCGGTTACTATTTCAATAGTAATTGGCATGATTTATTTTCAGCACATTTGTCGGTTACTATTTCAAAAGTAATCGGTAAGATTTTTATTTTCAACATATTCGTCGCTTACTATTTCAAAAGTAATCGGCATGATTTATTTTCAGCACATTCGTCGGTTACTATTTCAAAAGTAATCGGCAAGATTTATTTTCAGCACATATTCGTCGGT
The DNA here is from genome assembly GCA_958299785.1 of Medicago lupulina. Classification (NCBI taxonomy): domain Eukaryota; kingdom Viridiplantae; phylum Streptophyta; class Magnoliopsida; order Fabales; family Fabaceae; genus Medicago; species Medicago lupulina. Next base: position 962,158 of record CATQJP010000005.1, read on the forward strand.
TACTATTTAAAAAGTTATCGGCAAGACTTTATTTTAAGCACATTCGTTGGTTACTATTTCAAAAGTAATCGGTAAGATTTTTATTTTCAACATATTCGTCACTTACTATTTCCAAAGTAATCAGCATGATTTATTTTCAGCACATTCGTCGGTTACTATTTCAAAAGTAATCGGCAAGATTTATTTTCAGTATATTCGTTGGTTACTATTTTAAAAGTAATCGGTAAGATTTTTATTTTCAACATGTTCGTCGCTTACTATTTCGAAAGTAATCGGCATGATTTATTTTCAGCACATTCGTCGGTTACTATTTCAAAAGTAATCGGCAAGATTTTTATTTTCAGCATATTCGTCGGTGACTATTTCAATAGTAATCGGCATGATTTATTTTCAGCACATTCGTCAGGTTACTATTTCAAAAGTAATCGGCAAGACTTTTATTTTCAGCACATTTGTCGGTTACTATTTCAATAGTAATTGGCATGATTTATTTTCAGCACATTTGTCGGTTACTATTTCAAAAGTAATCGGCAAGACTTTATATTCAACACATTCGTCGGTTACTATTTCAAAAGTAATCGGCATGATCTATTTTCTGCACATTCGTCGGTTACTATTTCAAAAGTAATCAGCAAAATTTTTAATTTTAGCATATTTGTCTGTTACTATTTTAGAATTAATCGGCAAGACTATATTTTCAGCACATTCGTCGGTTACTATTTCAAAAGTAATCGGCAAGACTTTATTTTCAGCACATTCGTCGGTTACTATTTCAATAGTAATCGGCAAGATTTTCATTTTCAGCATGTACGTCGGTTACTATTTCAAAAGTAATCGGCAAGATTTTTATTTTCAGCATATTTGTCGGTTACTATTTCAAAAGTAATCGGTAAGATTTTTATTTCCAACATATTCATCGTTTACTATTTCAAAAGTAATCAGCATGATTTATTTTCAACACATTCGTCGGTTACTATTTCAAAAGTAATCGGCAAGATTTTTATTTTCAGCATATTGGTCGGTGACTATTTCAAAAGTAATCGGCAAGATTTTTATTTTCAGAATATTTGTCGGTTACTTTTTCAAAAGTAATCGGCAAGATTTTTATTTTCAGCATATTTGTCGGTTACTATTTGAAAAGTAATCGACAAGATTTTTATTTTCAACATATTCGTCGGTTACTATTTCAAAAGTAATCGGCAAGACTTTATTTTCAGCATATTCGTTGTTACTATTTCAAAAGTAATCGGTAAGATTTTTATTTTCAACATATTCGTCGCTTACTATTTCAAAAGTAATCGGCATGATTTATTTTCAGCACATACGTCGGTTACTATTTCAAAAGTAATCGGCAAGATTTATTTTCAGCACATATTCGTCGGTTACTATTTCAAAAGTTATCGGCAAGACTTTATTTTAAGCACATTCGTTGGTTACTATTTCAAAAGTAATCGGTAAGATTTTTATTTTCAACATGTTCGTCGCTTACTATTTCGAAAGTAATCGGCATGATTTATTTTCAGCACATTCGTCGGTTACTATTTCAAAAGTAATCGGCAAGATTTTTATTTTCAGCATATTCGTCGGTGACTATTTCAAAAGTAATCGGCATGATTTATTTTCAGCACATTCGTCAGGTTACTATTTCAAAAGTAATCGGCAAGACTTTTATTTTCAGCACATTTGTCGGTTACTATTTCAATAGTAATTGGCATGATTTATTTTCAGCACATTTGTCGGTTACTATTTCAAAAGTAATCGGTAAGATTTTTATTTTCAACATATTCGTCGCTTACTATTTCAAAAGTAATCGGCATGATTTATTTTCAGCACATTCGTCGGTTACTATTTCAAAAGTAATCGGCAAGATTTATTTTCAGCACATATTCGTCGGTTACTATTTAAAAAGTTATCGGCAAGACTTTATTTTAAGCACATTCGTTGGTTACTATTTCAAAAGTAATCGGTAAGATTTTTATTTTCAACATATTCGTCACTTACTATTTCCAAAGTAATCGGCATGATTTATTTTCAGCACATTCGTCGGTTACTATTTCAAAAGTAATCGGCAAGATTTATTTTCAGTATATTCGTTGGTTACTATTTTAAAAGTAATCGGTAAGATTTTTATTTTCAACATGTTCGTCGCTTACTATTTCGAAAGTAATCGGCATGATTTATTTTCAGCACATTCGTCGGTTACTATTTCAAAAGTAATCGGCAAGATTTTTATTTTCAGCATATTCGTCGGTGACTATTTCAATAGTAATCGGCATGATTTATTTTCAGCACATTCGTCAGGTTACTATTTCAAAAGTAATCGGCAAGACTTTTATTTTCAGCACATTTGTCGGTTACTATTTCAATAGTAATTGGCATGATTTATTTTCAGCACATTTGTCGGTTACTATTTCAAAAGTAATCGGCAAGACTTTATATTCAACACATTCGTCGGTTACTATTTCAAAAGTAATCGGCATGATCTATTTTCTGCACATTCGTCGGTTACTATTTCAAAAGTAATCAGCAAAATTTTTAATTTTAGCATATTTGTCTGTTACTATTTTAGAATTAATCGGCAAGACTATATTTTCAGCACATTCGTCGGTTACTATTTCAAAAGTAATCGGCAAGACTTTATTTTCAGCACATTCGTCGGTTACTATTTCAATAGTAATCGGCAAGATTTTCATTTTCAGCATGTACGTCGGTTACTATTTCAAAAGTAATCGGCAAGATTTTTATTTTCAGCATATTTGTCGGTTACTATTTCAAAAGTAATCGGTAAGATTTTTATTTCCAACATATTCATCGTTTACTATTTCAAAAGTAATCAGCATGATTTATTTTCAACACATTCGTCGGTTACTATTTCAAAAGTAATCGGCAAGATTTTTATTTTCAGCATATTGGTCGGTGACTATTTCAAAAGTAATCGGCAAGATTTTTATTTTCAGAATATTTGTCGGTTACTTTTTCAAAAGTAATCGGCAAGATTTTTATTTTCAGCATATTTGTCGGTTACTATTTGAAAAGTAATCGACAAGATTTTTATTTTCAACATATTCGTCGGTTACTATTTCAAAAGTAATCGGCAAGACTTTATTTTCAGCATATTCGTTGTTACTATTTCAAAAGTAATCGGTAAGATTTTTATTTTCAACATATTCGTCGCTTACTATTTCAAAAGTAATCGGCATGATTTATTTTCAGCACATACGTCGGTTACTATTTCAAAAGTAATCGGCAAGATTTATTTTCAGCACATATTCGTCGGTTACTATTTCAAAAGTTATCGGCAAGACTTTATTTTAAGCACATTTGTTGGTTACTATTTCAAAAGTAATCGGTAAGATTTTTATTTTCAACATGTTCGTCGCTTACTATTTCGAAAGTAATCGGCATGATTTATTTTCAGCACATTCGTCGGTTACTATTTCAAAAGTAATCGGCAAGATTTTTATTTTCAGCATATTCGTCGGTGACTATTTCAAAAGTAATCGGCATGATTTATTTTCAGCACATTCGTCAGGTTACTATTTCAAAAGTAATCGGCAAGACTTTTATTTTCAGCACATTTGTCGGTTACTATTTCAATAGTAATTGGCATGATTTATTTTCAGCACATTTGTCGGTTACTATTTCAAAAGTAATCGGCAAGATTTTTATTTTCAGCATATTGGTCGGTGACTATTTCAAAAGTAATCGGCAAGATTTTTATTTTCAGCATATTTGTCGGTTACTTTTTCAAAAGTAATCGGCAAGATCTTTATTTTCAGCATATTTGTCGGTTACTATTTTAAAAGTAATCGACAAGATTTTTATTTTCAACATATTCGTCGGTTACTATTTCAAAAGTAATCGGCAAGACTTTATTTTCAGCATATTCGTTGTTACTATTTTAAAAGTAATCGGTAAGATTTTTATTTTCAACATATTCGTCGCTTACTATTTCAAAAGTAATCGGCATGATTTATTTTCAGCACATTCGTCGGTTACTATTTCAAAAGTAATCGGCAAGATTTATTTTCAGCACATATTCGTCGGTTACTATTTCAAAAGTTATCGGCAAGACTTTATTTTCAGCACATTCGTCGGTTACTATTTCAAAAGTAATCGGCAAGATTTTTATTTTCAGCATATTGGTCGGTGACTATTTCAAAAGTAATCGGCAAGATTTTTATTTTCAGCATATTTGTCAGTTACTTTTTCAAAAGTAATCGGCAAGACTTTTATTTTCAGCACATTTGTCGGTTACTATTTCAATAGTAATTGGCATGATTTATTTTCAGCACATTCGTCGGTTACTATTTCAAAAGTAATCGGCAAGATTTTTATTTTCAGCATATTCGTCGGTGACTATTTCAAAAGTAATCGGCATGATTTATTTTCAGCACATTCGTCAGGTTACTATTTCAAAAGTAATCGGCAAGACTTTTATTTTCAGCACATTTGTCGGTTACTATTTCAATAGTAATTGGCATGATTTATTTTCAGCACATTTGTCGGTTACTATTTCAAAAGTAATCGGCAAGATTTTTATTTTCAGCATATTGGTCGGTGACTATTTCAAAAGTAATCGGCAAGATTTTTATTTTCAGCATATTTGTCGGTTACTTTTTCAAAAGTAATCGGCAAGATCTTTATTTTCAGCATATTTGTCGGTTACTATTTTAAAAGTAATCGACAAGATTTTTATTTTCAACTTATTCGTCGGTTACTATTTCAAAAGTAATCGGCAAGACTTTATTTTCAGCATATTCGTTGTTACTATTTTAAAAGTAATCGGTAAGATTTTTATTTTCAACATATTCGTCGCTTACTATTTCAAAAGTAATCGGCATGATTTATTTTCAGCACATTCGTCGGTTACTATTTCAAAAGTAATCGGCAAGATTTATTTTCAGCACATATTCGTCGGTTACTATTTCAAAAGTTATCGGCAAGACTTTATTTTCAGCACATTCGTCGGTTACTATTTCAAAAGTAATCGGCAAGATTTTTATTTTCAGCATATTGGTCGGTGACTATTTCAAAAGTAATCGGCAAGATTTTTATTTTCAGCATATTTGTCGGTTACTTTTTCAAAAGTAATCGGCAAGATTTTTATTTTCAGCATATTTGTCGGTTACTATTTTAAAAGTAATCGACAAGATTTTTATTTTCAACATATTGGTCGGTTACTATTTCAAAAGTAATCGGCAAGACTTTATTTTCAGCATATTCGTTGTTACTATTTCAAAAGTAATCGGTAAGATTTTTATTTTCAACATATTCGTCGCTTACTATTTCAAAAGTAATCGGCATTATTTATTTTCAGCACATTCGTCGGTTACTATTTCAAAAGTAATCGGCAAGATTTATTTTCAGTATATTCGTTGGTTACTATTTTAAAAGTAATCGGTAAGATTTTTATTTTCAACATGTCCGTCGCTTACTATTTCGAAAGTAATCGGCATGATTTATTTTCAGCACATTCGTCGGTTACTATTTCAAAAGTAATCGGCAAGATTTTTATTTTCAGCATATTCGTCGGTGACTATTTCAAAAGTAATCGGCATGATTTATTTTCAGCACATTCGTCAGGTTACTATTTCAAAAGTAATCGGCAAGACTTTTATTTTCAGCATATTCGTTGTTACTATTTCAAAAGTAATCGGTAAGATTTTTATTTTCAACATATTCGTCGCTTACTATTTCAAAAGTAATCGGCATGATTTATTTTCAGCACATACGTCGGTTACTATTTCAAAAGTAATCGGCAAGATTTATTTTCAGCACATATTCGTCGGTTACTATTTCAAAAGTTATCGGCAAGACTTTATTTTAAGCACATTTGTTGGTTACTATTTCAAAAGTAATCGGTAAGATTTTTATTTTCAACATGTTCGTCGCTTACTATTTCGAAAGTAATCGGCATGATTTATTTTCAGCACATTCGTCGGTTACTATTTCAAAAGTAATCGGCAAGATTTTTATTTTCAGCATATTCGTCGGTGACTATTTCAAAAGTAATCGGCATGATTTATTTTCAGCACATTCGTCAGGTTACTATTTCAAAAGTAATCGGCAAGACTTTTATTTTCAGCACATTTGTCGGTTACTATTTCAATAGTAATTGGCATGATTTATTTTCAGCACATTTGTCGGTTACTATTTCAAAAGTAATCGGCAAGATTTTTATTTTCAGCATATTGGTCGGTGACTATTTCAAAAGTAATCGGCAAGATTTTTATTTTCAGCATATTTGTCGGTTACTTTTTCAAAAGTAATCGGCAAGATCTTTATTTTCAGCATATTTGTCGGTTACTATTTTAAAAGTAATCGACAAGATTTTTATTTTCAACATATTCGTCGGTTACTATTTCAAAAGTAATCGGCAAGACTTTATTTTCAGCATATTCGTTGTTACTATTTTAAAAGTAATCGGTAAGATTTTTATTTTCAACATATTCGTCGCTTACTATTTCAAAAGTAATCGGCATGATTTATTTTCAGCACATTCGTCGGTTACTATTTCAAAAGTAATCGGCAAGATTTATTTTCAGCACATATTCGTCGGTTACTATTTCAAAAGTTATCGGCAAGACTTTATTTTCAGCACATTCGTCGGTTACTATTTCAAAAGTAATCGGCAAGATTTTTATTTTCAGCATATTGGTCGGTGACTATTTCAAAAGTAATCGGCAAGATTTTTATTTTCAGCATATTTGTCAGTTACTTTTTCAAAAGTTATCGGCAAGACTTTATTTTAAGCACATTCGTTGGTTACTATTTCAAAAGTAATCGGTAAGATTTTTATTTTCAACATGTTCGTCGCTTACTATTTCGAAAGTAATCGGCATGATTTATTTTCAGCACATTCGTCGGTTACTATTTCAAAAGTAATCGGCAAGATTTTTATTTTCAGCATATTCGTCGGTGACTATTTCAAAAGTAATCGGCATGATTTATTTTCAGCACATTCGTCAGGTTACTATTTCAAAAGTAATCGGCAAGACTTTTATTTTCAGCACATTTGTCGGTTACTATTTCAATATTAATTGGCATGATTTATTTTCAGCACATTTGTCGGTTACTATTTCAAAAGTAATCGGCAAGATTTTTATTTTCAGCATATTGGTCGGTGACTATTTCAAAAGTAATCGGCAAGATTTTTATTTTCAGCATATTTGTCGGTTACTTTTTCAAAAGTAATCGGCAAGATCTTTATTTTCAGCATATTTGTCGGTTACTATTTTAAAAGTAATCGACAAGATTTTTATTTTCAACTTATTCGTCGGTTACTATTTCAAAAGTAATCGGCAAGACTTTATTTTCAGCATATTCGTTGTTACTATTTTAAAAGTAATCGGTAAGATTTTTATTTTCAACATATTCGTCGCTTACTATTTCAAAAGTAATCGGCATGATTTATTTTCAGCACATTCGTCGGTTACTATTTCAAAAGTAATCGGCAAGATTTATTTTCAGCACATATTCGTCGGTTACTATTTCAAAAGTTATCGGCAAGACTTTATTTTCAGCACATTCGTCGGTTACTATTTCAAAAGTAATCGGCAAGATTTTTATTTTCAGCATATTGGTCGGTGACTATTTCAAAAGTAATTGGCAAGATTTTTATTTTCAGCATATTTGTCGGTTACTTTTTCAAAAGTAATCGGCAAGATTTTTATTTTCAGCATATTTGTCGGTTACTATTTTAAAAGTAATCGACAAGATTTTTTTTTCAACATATTCGTCGGTTACTATTTCAAAAGTAATCGGCAAGACTTTATTTTCAGCATATTCGTTGTTACTATTTCAAAAGTAATCGGTAAGATTTTTATTTTCAACATATTCGTCGCTTACTATTTCAAAAGTAATCGGCATTATTTATTTTCAGCACATTCGTCGGTTACTATTTCAAAAGTAATCGGCAAGATTTATTTTCAGTATATTCGTTGGTTACTATTTTAAAAGTAATCGGTAAGATTTTTATTTTCAACATGTCCGTCGCTTACTATTTCGAAAGTAATCGGCATGATTTATTTTCAGCACATTCGTCGGTTACTATTTCAAAAGTAATCGGCAAGATTTTTATTTTCAGCATATTCGTCGGTGACTATTTCAAAAGTAATCGGCATGATTTATTTTCAGCACATTCGTCAGGTTACTATTTCAAAAGTAATCGGCAAGACTTTTATTTTCAGCACATTTGTCGGTTACTATTTCAATAGTAATTGGCATGATTTATTTTCAGCACATTTGTCGGTTACTATTTCAAAAGTAATCGGCAAGATTTTTATTTTCAGCATATTGGTCGGTGACTATTTCAAAAGTAATCGGCAAGATTTTTATTTTCAGCATATTTGTCGGTTACTTTTTCAAAAGTAATCGGCAAGATCTTTATTTTCAGCATATTTGTCGGTTACTATTTTAAAAGTAATCGACAAGATTTTTATTTTCAACATATTCGTCGGTTACTATTTCAAAAGTAATCGGCAAGACTTTATTTTCAGCATATTCGTTGTTACTATTTCAAAAGTAATTGGTAAGATTTTTATTTTCAACATATTCGTCGCTTACTATTTCAAAAGTAATCGGCATGATTTATTTTCAGCACATTCGTCGGTTACTATTTCAAAAGTAATCGGCAAGATTTATTTTCAGCACATATTCGTCGGTTACTATTTCAAAAGTTATCGGCAAGACTTTATTTTAAGCACATTCGTTGGTTACTATTTCAAAAGTAATCGGCAAGATCTTTATTTTCAGCATATTTGTCGGTTACTATTTTAAAAGTAATCGACAAGATTTTTATTTTCAGCACATTCGTCGGTTACTATTTCAAAAGTAATCGGCAAGACTTTATTTTCAGCATATTCGTTGTTACTATTTCAAAAGTAATCGGTAAGATTTTTATTTTCAACATATTCGTCGCTTACTATTTCAAAAGTAATCGGCATTATTTATTTTCAGCACATTCGTCGGTTACTATTTCAAAAGTAATCGGCAAGATTTATTTTCAGTATATTCGTTGGTTACTATTTTAAAAGTAATCGGTAAGATTTTTATTTTCAACATGTCCGTCGCTTACTATTTCGAAAGTAATCGGCATGATTTATTTTCAGCACATTCGTCGGTTACTATTTCAAAAGTAATCGGCAAGATTTTTATTTTCAGCATATTCGTCGGTGACTATTTCAAAAGTAATCGGCATGATTTATTTTCAGCACATTCGTCAGGTTACTATTTCAAAAGTAATCGGCAAGACTTTTATTTTCAGCACATTTGTCGGTTACTATTTCAATAGTAATTGGCATGATTTATTTTCAGCACATTTGTCGGTTACTATTTCAAAAGTAATCGGCAAGATTTTTATTTTCAGCATATTGGTCGGTGACTATTTCAAAAGTAATCGGCAAGATTTTTATTTTCAGCATATTTGTCGGTTACTTTTTCAAAAGTAATCGGCAAGATCTTTATTTTCAGCATATTTGTCGGTTACTATTTTAAAAGTAATCGACAAGATTTTTATTTTCAACATATTCGTCGGTTACTATTTCAAAAGTAATCGGCAAGACTTTATTTTCAGCATATTCGTTGTTACTATTTCAAAAGTAATCGGTAAGATTTTTATTTTCAACATATTCGTCGCTTACTATTTCAAAAGTAATCGGCATGATTTATTTTCAGCACATTCGTCGGTTACTATTTCAAAAGTAATCGGCAAGATTTATTTTCAGCACATATTCGTCGGTTACTATTTCAAAAGTTATCGGCAAGACTTTATTTTAAGCACATTCGTTGGTTACTATTTCAAAAGTAATCGGCAAGATCTTTATTTTCAGCATATTTGTCGGTTACTATTTTAAAAGTAATCGACAAGATTTTTATTTTCAGCACATTCGTCGGTTACTATTTCAAAAGTAATCGGCAAGACTTTATTTTCAGCATATTCGTTGTTACTATTTCAAAAGTAATCGGTAAGATTTTTATTTTCAACATATTCGTCGCTTACTATTTCAAAAGTAATCGGCATTATTTATTTTCAGCACATTCGTCGGTTACTATTTCAAAAGTAATCGGCAAGATTTATTTTCAGTATATTCGTTGGTTACTATTTTAAAAGTAATCGGTAAGATTTTTATTTTCAACATGTCCGTCGCTTACTATTTCGAAAGTAATCGGCATAATTTATTTTCAGCACATTCGTCGGTTACTATTTCAAAAGTAATCGGCAAGATTTTTATTTTCAGCATATTCGTCGGTGACTATTTCAAAAGTAATCGGCATGATTTATTTTCAGCACATTCGTCAGGTTACTATTTCAAAAGTAATCGGCAAGACTTTTATTTTCAGCACATTTGTCGGTTACTATTTCAATAGTAATTGGCATGATTTATTTTCAGCACATTTGTCGGTTACTATTTCAAAAGTAATCGGCAAGATTTTTATTTTCAGCATATTGGTCGGTGACTATTTCAAAAGTAATCGGCAAGATTTTTATTTTCAGCATATTTGTCGGTTACTTTTTCAAAAGTAATCGGCAAGATCTTTATTTTCAGCATATTTGTCGGTTACTATTTTAAAAGTAATCGACAAGATTTTTATTTTCAACATATTCGTCGGTTACTATTTCAAAAGTAATCGGCAAGACTTTATTTTCAGCATATTCGTTGTTACTATTTCAAAAGTAATCGGTAAGATTTTTATTTTCAACATATTCGTCGCTTACTATTTCAAAAGTAATCGGCATGATTTATTTTCAGCACATTCGTCGGTTACTATTTCAAAAGTAATCGGCAAGATTTATTTTCAGCACATATTCGTCGGTTACTATTTCAAAAGTTATCGGCAAGACTTTATTTTAAGCACATTCGTTGTTACTATTTCAAAAGTAATCGGTAAGATTTTTATTTTCAACATATTCGTCGCTTACTATTTCAAAAGTAATCGGCATGATTTATTTTCAGCACATTCGTCGGTTACTATTTCAAAAGTAATCGGCAAGATTTATTTTCAGCACATATTCGTCGGTTACTATTTCAAAAGTTATCGGCAAGACTTTATTTTAAGCACATTCGTTGGTTACTATTTCAAAAGTAATCGGTAAGATTTTTATTTTCAACATATTCGTCACTTACTATTTCCAAAGTAATCGGCATGATTTATTTTCAGCACATTCGTCGGTTACTATTTCAAAAGTAATCGGCAAGATTTATTTTCAGTATATTCGTTGGTTACTATTTTAAAAGTAATCGGTAAGATTTTTATTTTCAACATGTTCGTCGCTTACTATTTCGAAAGTAATCGGCATGATTTATTTTCAGCACATTCGTCGGTTACTATTTCAAAAGTAATCGGCAAGATTTTTATTTTCAGCATATTCGTCGGTGACTATTTCAAAAGTAATCGGCATGATTTATTTTCAGCACATTCGTCAGGTTACTATTTCAAAAGTAATCGGCAAGACTTTTATTTTCAGCACATTTGTCGGTTACTATTTCAATAGTAATTGGCATGATTTATTTTCAGCACATTTGTCGGTTACTATTTCAAAAGTAATCGGCAAGATTTTTATTTTCAGCATATTGGTCGGTGACTATTTCAAAAGTAATCGGCAAGATTTTTATTTTCAGCATATTTGTCGGTTACTTTTTCAAAAGTAATCGGCAAGATCTTTATTTTCAGCATATTTGTCGGTTACTATTTTAAAAGTAATCGACAAGATTTTTATTTTCAACATATTCGTCGGTTACTATTTCAAAAGTAATCGGCAAGACTTTATTTTCAGCATATTCGTTGTTACTATTTCAAAAGTAATCGGTAAGATTTTTATTTTCAACATATTCGTCGCTTACTATTTCAAAAGTAATCGGCATGATTTATTTTCAGCACATTCGTCGGTTACTATTTCAAAAGTAATCGGCAAGATTTATTTTCAGCACATATTCGTCGGTTACTATTTCAAAAGTTATCGGCAAGACTTTATTTTAAGCACATTCGTTGGTTACTATTTCAAAAGTAATCGGTAAGATTTTTATTTTCAACATATTCGTCACTTACTATTTCCAAAGTAATCGGCATGATTTATTTTCAACACATTCGTCGGTTACTATTTCAAAAGTAATCGGCAAGATTTATTTTCAGTATATTCGTTGGTTACTATTTTAAAAGTAATCGGTAAGATTTTTATTTTCAACATGTTCGTCGCTTACTATTTCGAAAGTAATCGGCATGATTTATTTTCAGCACATTCGTCGGTTACTATTTCAAAAGTAATCGGCAAGATTTTTATTTTCAGCATATTCGTCGGTGACTATTTCAAAAGTAATCGGCATGATTTATTTTCAGCACATTCGTCAGGTTACTATTTCAAAAGTAATCGGTAAGACTTTTATTTTCAGCACATTTGTCGGTTACTATTTCAATAGTAATTGGCATGATTTATTTTCAGCACATTTGTCGGTTACTATTTCAAAAGTAATCGGCAAGATTTTTATTTTCAGCATATTGGTCGGTGACTATTTCAAAAGTAATCGGCAAGATTTTTATTTTCAGCATATTTGTCGGTTACTTTTTCAAAAGTAATCGGCAAGATCTTTATTTTCAGCATATTTGTCGGTTACTATTTTAAAAGTAATCGACAAGATTTTTATTTTCAACATATTCGTCGGTTACTATTTCAAAAGTAATCGGCAAGACTTTATTTTCAGCATATTCGTTGTTACTATTTCAAAAGTAATCGGTAAGATTTTTATTTTCAACATATTCGTCGCTTACTATTTCAAAAGTAATCGGCATGATTTATTTTCAGCACATTCGTCGGTTACTATTTCAAAAGTAATCGGCAAGATTTATTTTCAGCACATATTCGTCGGTTACTATTTCAAAAGTTATCGGCAAGACTTTATTTTAAGCACATTCGTTGGTTACTATTTCAAAAGTAATCGGTAAGATTTTTATTTTCAACATATTCGTCACTTACTATTTCCAAAGTAATCGGCATGATTTATTTTCAACACATTCGTCGGTTACTATTTCAAAAGTAATCGGCAAGATTTATTTTCAGTATATTCGTTGGTTACTATTTTAAAAGTAATCGGTAAGATTTTTATTTTCAACATGTTCGTCGCTTACTATTTCGAAAGTAATCGGCATGATTTATTTTCAGCACATTCGTCGGTTACTATTTCAAAAGTAATCGGCAAGATTTTTATTTTCAGCATATTCGTCGGTGACTATTTCAAAAGTAATCGGCATGATTTATTTTCAGCACATTCGTCAGGTTACTATTTCAAAAGTAATCGGTAAGACTTTTATTTTCAGCACATTTGTCGGTTACTATTTCAATAGTAATTGGCATGATTTATTTTCAGCACATTTGTCGGTTACTATTTCAAAAGTAATCGGCAAGATTTTTATTTTCAGCATATTGGTCGGTGACTATTTCAAAAGTAATCGGCAAGATTTTTATTTTCAGCATATTTGTCGGTTACTTTTTCAAAAGTAATCGGCAAGATCTTTATTTTCAGCATATTTGTCGGTTACTATTTTAAAAGTAATCGACAAGATTTTTATTTTCAACATATTCGTCGGTTACTATTTCAAAAGTAATCGGCAAGACTTTATTTTCAGCATATTCGTCGGTTACTATTTCAATAGTAATCGGCAAGATTTTCATTTTCAGCATGTACGTCGGTTACTATTTCAAAAGTAATCGGCAAGATTTTTATTTTCAGCATATTTGTCGGTTACTATTTCAAAAGTAATCGGTAAGATTTTTATTTCCAACATATTCATCGTTTACTATTTCAAAAGTAATCAGCATGATTTATTTTCAACACATTCGTCGGTTACTATTTCAAAAGTAATCGGCAAGATTTTTATTTTCAGCATATTGGTCGGTGACTATTTCAAAAGTAATCGGCAAGATTTTTATTTTCAGAATATTTGTAGGTTACTTTTTCAAAAGTAATCGGCAAGATTTTTATTTTCAGCATATTTGTCGGTTACTATTTTAAAAGTAATCGACAAGATTTTTATTTTCAACATATTCGTCGGTTACTATTTCAAAAGTAATCGGCAAGACTTTATTTTCAGCATATTCGTTGTTACTATTTCAAAAGTAATCGGTAAGATTTTTATTTTCAACATATTCGTCGCTTACTATTTCAAAAGTAATCGGCATGATTTATTTTCAGCACATTCGTCGGTTACTATTTCAAAAGTAATCGGCAAGATTTATTTTCAGCACATATTCGTCGGTTACTATTTCAAAAGTTATCGGCAAGACTTTATTTTAAGCACATTCGTTGGTTACTATTTCAAAAGTAATCGGTAAGATTTTTATTTTCAACATATTCGTCACTTACTATTTCCAAAGTAATCGGCATGATTTATTTTCAACACATTCGTCGGTTACTATTTCAAAAGTAATCGGCAAGATTTATTTTCAGTATATTCGTTGGTTAATATTTTAAAAGTAATCGGTAAGATTTTTATTTTCAACATGTTCGTCGCTTACTATTTCGAAAGTAATCGGCATGATTTATTTTCAGCACATTCGTCGGTTACTATTTCAAAAGTAATCGGCAAGATTTTTATTTTCAGCATATTCGTCGGTGACTATTTCAAAAGTAATCGGCATGATTTATTTTCAGCACATTCGTCAGGTTACTATTTCAAAAGTAATCGGTAAGACTTTTATTTTCAGCACATTTGTCGGTTACTATTTCAATAGTAATTGGCATGATTTATTTTCAGCACATTTGTCGGTTACTATTTCAAAAGTAATCGGCAAGATTTTTATTTTCAGCATATTGGTCGGTGACTATTTCAAAAGTAATCGGCAAGATTTTTATTTTCAGCATATTTGTCGGTTACTTTTTCAAAAGTAATCGGCAAGATCTTTATTTTCAGCATATTTGTCGGTTACTATTTTAAAAGTAATCGACAAGATTTTTATTTTCAACATATTCGTCGGTTACTATTTCAAAAGTAATCGGCAAGACTTTATTTTCAGCATATTCGTCGGTTACTATTTCAATAGTAATCGGCAAGATTTTCATTTTCAGCATGTACGTCGGTTACTATTTCAAAAGTAATCGGCAAGATTTTTATTTTCAGCATATTTGTCGGTTACTATTTCAAAAGTAATCGGTAAGATTTTTATTTCCAACATATTCATCGTTTACTATTTCAAAAGTAATCAGCATGATTTATTTTCAACACATTCGTCGGTTACTATTTCAAAAGTAATCGGCAAGATTTTTATTTTCAGCATATTGGTCGGTGACTATTTCAAAAGTAATCGGCAAGATTTTTATTTTCAGAATATTTGTCGGTTACTTTTTCAAAAGTAATCGGCAAGATTTTTATTTTCAGCATATTTGTCGGTTACTATTTTAAAAGTAATCGACAAGATTTTTATTTTCAACATATTCGTCGGTTACTATTTCAAAAGTAATCGGCAAGACTTTATTTTCAGCATATTCGTTGTTACTATTTCAAAAGTAATCGGTAAGATTTTTATTTTCAACATATTCGTCGCTTACTATTTCAAAAGTAATCGGCATGATTTATTTTCAGCACATTCGTCGGTTACTATTTCAAAAGTAATCGGCAAGATTTATTTTCAGCACATATTCGTCGGTTACTATTTCAAAAGTTATCGGCAAGACTTTATTTTCAGCACATTCGTCGGTTACTATTTCAAAAGTAATCGGCAAGATTTTTATTTTCAGCATATTGGTCGGTGACTATTTCAAAAGTAATCGGCAAGATTTTTATTTTCAGCATATTTGTCGGTTACTTCTTCAAAAGTTATCGGCAAGACTTTATTTTAAGCACATTCGTTGGTTACTATTTCAAAAGTAATCGGTAAGATTTTTATTTTCAACATGTTCGTCGCTTACTATTTCGAAAGTAATCGGCATGATTTATTTTCAGCACATTCGTCGGTTACTATTTCAAAAGTAATCGGCAAGATTTTTATTTTCAGCATATTCGTCGGTGACTATTTCAAAAGTAATCGGCATGATTTATTTTCAGCACATTCGTCAGGTTACTATTTCAAAAGTAATCGGCAAGACTTTTATTTTCAGCACATTTGTCGGTTACTATTTCAATAGTAATTGGCATGATTTATTTTCAGCACATTTGTCGGTTACTATTTCAAAAGTAATCGGCAAGATTTTTATTTTCAGCATATTGGTCGGTGACTATTTCAAAAGTAATCGGCAAGATTTTTATTTTCAGCATATTTGTCGGTTACTTTTTCAAAAGTAATCGGCAAGATCTTTATTTTCAGCATATTTGTCGGTTACTATTTTAAAAGTAATCGACAAGATTTTTATTTTCAACATATTCGTCGGTTACTATTTCAAAAGTAATCGGCAAGACTTTATTTTCAGCATATTCGTTGTTACTATTTTAAAAGTAATCGGTAAGATTTTTATTTTCAACATATTCGTCGCTTACTATTTCAAAAGTAATCGGCATGATTTATTTTCAGCACATTCGTCGGTTACTATTTCAAAAGTAATCGGCAAGATTTATTTTCAGCACATATTCGTCGGTTACTATTTCAAAAGTTATCGGCAAGACTTTATTTTCAGCACATTCGTCGGTTACTATTTCAAAAGTAATCGGCAAGATTTTTATTTTCAGCATATTGGTCGGTGACTATTTCAAAAGTAATCGGCAAGATTTTTATTTTCAGCATATTTGTCGGTTACTTTTTCAAAAGTTATGGGCAAGACTTTATTTTAAGCACATTCGTTGGTTACTATTTCAAAAGTAATCGGTAAGATTTTTATTTTCAACATGTTCGTCGCTTACTATTTCGAAAGTAATCGGCATGATTTATTTTCAGCACATTCGTCGGTTACTATTTCAAAAGTAATCGGCAAGATTTTTATTTTCAGCATACTCGTCGGTGACTATTTCAAAAGTAATCGGCATGATTTATTTTCAGCACATTCGTCAGGTTACTATTTCAAAAGTAATCGGCAAGACTTTTATTTTCAGCACATTTGTCGGTTACTATTTCAAAAGTAATCGGCAAGATTTTTATTTTCAGCATATTGGTCGGTGACTATTTCAAAAGTAATCGGCAAGATTTTTATTTTCAGCATATTTGTCGGTTACTTTTTCAAAAGTAATCGGCAAGATTTTTATTTTCAGCATATTTGTCGGTTACTATTTTAAAAGTAATCGACAAGATTTTTATTTTCAACATATTCGTCGGTTACTATTTCAAAAGTAATCGGCAAGACTTTATTTTCAGCATATTCGTTGTTACTATTTCAAAAGTAATCGGTAAGATTTTTATTTTCAACATATTCGTCGCTTACTATTTCAAAAGTAATCGGCATGATTTATTTTCAGCACATTCGTCGGTTACTATTTCAAAAGTAATCGGCAAGATTTATTTTCAGTATATTCGTTGGTTACTATTTTAAAAGTAATCGGTAAGATTTTTATTTTCAACATGTCCGTCGCTTACTATTTCGAAAGTAATCGGCATGATTTATTTTCAGCACATTCGTCGGTTACTATTTCAAAAGTAATCGGCAAGATTTTTATTTTCAGCATATTCGTCGGTGACTATTTCAAAAGTAATCGGCATGATTTATTTTCAGCACATTCGTCAGGTTACTATTTCAAAAGTAATCGGCAAGACTTTTATTTTCAGCACATTTGTCGGTTACTATTTCAATAGTAATTGGCATGATTTATTTTCAGCACATTTGTCGGTTACTATTTCAAAAGTAATCGGCAAGATTTTTATTTTCAGCATATTGGTCGGTGACTATTTCAAAAGTAATCGGCAAGATTTTTATTTTCAGCATATTTGTCGGTTACTTTTTCAAAAGTAATCGGCAAGATCTTTATTTTCAGCATATTTGTCGGTTACTATTTTAAAAGTAATCGACAAGATTTTTATTTTCAACATATTCGTCGGTTACTATTTCAAAAGTAATCGGCAAGACTTTATTTTCAGCATATTCGTTGTTACTATTTCAAAAGTAATCGGTAAGATTTTTATTTTCAACATATTCGTCGCTTACTATTTCAAAAGTAATCGGCATGATTTATTTTCAGCACATTCGTCGGTTACTATTTCAAAAGTAATCGGCAAGATTTATTTTCAGCACATATTCGTCGGTTACTATTTCAAAAGTTATCGGCAAGACTTTATTTTAAGCACATTCGTTGGTTACTATTTCAAAAGTAATCGGTAAGATTTTTATTTTCAACATATTCGTCACTTACTATTTCCAAAGTAATCGGCATGATTTATTTTCAGCACATTCGTCGGTTACTATTTCAAAAGTAATCGGCAAGATTTATTTTCAGTATATTCGTTGGTTACTATTTTAAAAGTAATCGGTAAGATTTTTATTTTCAACATGTTCGTCGCTTACTATTTCGAAAGTAATCGGCATGATTTATTTTCAGCACATTCGTCGGTTACTATTTCAAAAGTAATCGGCAAGATTTTTATTTTCAGCATATTCGTCGGTGACTATTTCAAAAGTAATCGGCATGATTTATTTTCAGCACATTCGTCAGGTTACTATTTCAAAAGTAATCCGCAAGACTTTTATTTTCAGCACATTTGTCGGTTACTATTTCAATAGTAATTGGCATGATTTATTTTCAGCACATTTGTCGGTTACTATTTCAAAAGTAATCGGCAAGATTTTTATTTTCAGCATATTGGTCGGTGACTATTTCAAAAGTAATCGGCAAGATTTTTATTTTCAGCATATTTGTCGGTTACTTTTTCAAAAGTAATCGGCAAGATCTTTATTTTCAGCATATTTGTCGGTTACTATTTTAAAAGTAATCGACAAGATTTTTATTTTCAACATATTCGTCGGTTACTATTTCAAAAGTAATCGGCAAGACTTTATTTTCAGCATATTCGTTGTTACTATTTCAAAAGTAATCGGTAAGATTTTTATTTTCAACATATTCGTCGCTTACTATTTCAAAAGTAATCGGCATGATTTATTTTCAGCACATTCGTCGGTTACTATTTCAAAAGTAATCGGCAAGATTTATTTTCAGCACATATTCGTCGGTTACTATTTCAAAAGTTATCGGCAAGACTTTATTTTAAGCACATTCGTTGGTTACTATTTCAAAAGTAATCGGTAAGATTTTTATTTTCAACATATTCGTCACTTACTATTTCCAAAGTAATCGGCATGATTTATTTTCAACACATTCGTCGGTTACTATTTCAAAAGTAATCGGCAAGATTTATTTTCAGTATATTCGTTGGTTACTATTTTAAAAGTAATCGGTAAGATTTTTATTTTCAACATGTTCGTCGCTTACTATTTCGAAAGTAATCGGCATGATTTATTTTCAGCACATTCGTCGGTTACTATTTCAAAAGTAATCGGCAAGATTTTTATTTTCAGCATATTCGTCGGTGACTATTTCAAAAGTAATCGGCATGATTTATTTTCAGCACATTCGTCAGGTTACTATTTCAAAAGTAATCGGTAAGACTTTTATTTTCAGCACATTTGTCGGTTACTATTTCAATAGTAATTGGCATGATTTATTTTCAGCACATTTGTCGGTTACTATTTCAAAAGTAATCGGCAAGATTTTTATTTTCAGCATATTGGTCGGTGACTATTTCAAAAGTAATCGGCAAGATTTTTATTTTCAGCATATTTGTCGGTTACTTTTTCAAAAGTAATCGGCAAGATCTTTATTTTCAGCATATTTGTCGGTTACTATTTTAAAATTAATCGACAAGATTTTTATTTTCAACATATTCGTCGGTTACTATTTCAAAAGTAATCGGCAAGACTTTATTTTCAGCATATTCGTCGGTTACTATTTCAATAGTAATCGGCAAGATTTTCATTTTCAGCATGTACGTCGGTTACTATTTCAAAAGTAATCGGCATGATTTTTATTTTCAGCATATTTGTCGGTTACTATTTCAAAAGTAATCGGTAAGATTTTTATTTCCAACATATTCATCGTTTACTATTTCAAAAGTAATCAGCATGATTTATTTTCAACACATTCGTCGGTTACTATTTCAAAAGTAATCGGCAAGATTTTTATTTTCAGCATATTGGTCGGTGACTATTTCAAAAGTAATCGGCAAGATTTTTATTTTCAGAATATTTGTCGGTTACTTTTTCAAAAGTAATCGGCAAGATTTTTATTTTCAGCATATTTGTCGGTTACTATTTTAAAAGTAATCGACAAGATTTTTATTTTCAACATATTCGTCGGTTACTATTTCAAAAGTAATCGGCAAGACTTTATTTTCAGCATATTCGTTGTTACTATTTCAAAAGTAATCGGTAAGATTTTTATTTTCAACATATTCGTCGCTTACTATTTCAAAAGTAATCGGCATGATTTATTTTCAGCACATTCGTCGGTTACTATTTCAAAAGTAATCGGCAAGATTTATTTTCAGCACATATTCGTCGGTTACTCTTTCAAAAGTTATCGGCAAGACTTTATTTTAAGCACATTCGTTGGTTACTATTTCAAAAGTAATCGGTAAGATTTTTATTTTCAACATATTCGTCACTTACTATTTCCAAAGTAATCGGCATGATTTATTTTCAACACATTCGTCGGTTACTATTTCAAAAGTAATCGGCAAGATTTATTTTCAGTATATTCGTTGGTTACTATTTTAAAAGTAATCGGTAAGATTTTTATTTTCAACATGTTCGTCGCTTACTATTTCGAAAGTAATCGGCATGATTTATTTTCAGCACATTCGTCGGTTACTATTTCAAAAGTAATCGGCAAGATTTTTATTTTCAGCATATTCGTCGGTGACTATTTCAAAAGTAATCGGCATGATTTATTTTCAGCACATTCGTCAGGTTACTATTTCAAAAGTAATCGGTAAGACTTTTATTTTCAGCACATTTGTCGGTTACTATTTCAATAGTAATTGGCATGATTTATTTTCAGCACATTTGTCGGTTACTATTTCAAAAGTAATCGGCAAGATTTTTATTTTCAGCATATTGGTCGGTGACTATTTCAAAAGTAATCGGCAAGATTTTTATTTTCAGCATATTTGTCGGTTACTTTTTCAAAAGTAATCGGCAAGATCTTTATTTTCAGCATATTTGTCGGTTACTATTTTAAAAGTAATCGACAAGATTTTTATTTTCAACATATTCGTCGGTTACTATTTCAAAAGTAATCGGCAAGACTTTATTTTCAGCATATTCGTCGGTTACTATTTCAATAGTAATCGGCAAGATTTTCATTTTCAGCATGTACGTCGGTTACTATTTCAAAAGTAATCGGCAAGATTTTTATTTTCAGCATATTTGTCGGTTACTATTTCAAAAGTAATCGGTAAGATTTTTATTTCCAACATATTCATCGTTTACTATTTCAAAAGTAATCAGCATGATTTATTTTCAACACATTCGTCGGTTACTATTTCAAAAGTAATCGGCAAGATTTTTATTTTCAGCATATTGGTCGGTGACTATTTCAAAAGTAATCGGCAAGATTTTTATTTTCAGAATATTTGTCGGTTACTTTTTCAAAAGTAATCGGCAAGATTTTTATTTTCAGCATATTTGTCGGTTACTATTTTAAAAGTAATCGACAAGATTTTTATTTTCAACATATTCGTCGGTTACTATTTCAAAAGTAATCGGCAAGACTTTATTTTCAGCATATTCATTGTTACTATTTCAAAAGTAATCGGTAAGATTTTTATTTTCAACATATTCGTCGCTTACTATTTCAAAAGTAATCGGCATGATTTATTTTCAGCACATTCGTCGGTTACTATTTCAAAAGTAATCGGCAAGATTTATTTTCAGCACATATTCGTCGGTTACTATTTCAAAAGTTATCGGCAAGACTTTATTTTAAGCACATTCGTTGGTTACTATTTCAAAAGTAATCGGTAAGATTTTTATTTTCAACATATTCGTCACTTACTATTTCCAAAGTAATCGGCATGATTTATTTTCAACACATTCGTCGGTTACTATTTCAAAAGTAATCGGCAAGATTTATTTTCAGTATATTCGTTGGTTACTATTTTAAAAGTAATCGGTAAGATTTTTATTTTCAACATGTTCGTCGCTTACTATTTCGAAAGTAATCGGCATGATTTATTTTCAGCACATTCGTCGGTTACTATTTCAAAAGTAATCGGCAAGATTTTTATTTTCAGCATATTCGTCGGTGACTATTTCAAAAGTAATCGGCATGATTTATTTTCAGCACATTCGTCAGGTTACTATTTCAAAAGTAATCGGTAAGACTTTTATTTTCAGCACATTTGTCGGTTACTATTTCAATAGTAATTGGCATGATTTATTTTCAGCACATTTGTCGGTTACTATTTCAAAAGTAATCGGCAAGATTTTTATTTTCAGCATATTGGTCGGTGACTATTTCAAAAGTAATCGGCAAGATTTTTATTTTCAGCATATTTGTCGGTTACTTTTTCAAAAGTAATCGGCAAGATCTTTATTTTCAGCATATTTGTCGGTTACTATTTTAAAAGTAATCGACAAGATTTTTATTTTCAACATATTCGTCGGTTACTATTTCAAAAGTAATCGGCAAGACTTTATTTTCAGCATATTCGTTGTTACTATTTCAAAAGTAATCGGTAAGATTTTTATTTTCAACATATTCGTTGCTTACTATTTCAAAAGTAATCGGCATGATTTATTTTCAGCACATTCGTCGGTTACTATTTCAAAAGTAATCGGCAAGACTTTATTTTCAGCACATTCGTCGGTTACTATTTCAATAGTAATCGGCAAGATTTTCATTTTCAGCATGTACGTCGGTTACTATTTCAAAAGTAATCGGCCAGATTTTTATTTTCAGCATATTTGTCGGTTACTATTTCAAAAGTAATCGGTAAGATTTTTATTTCCAACATATTCATCGTTTACTATTTCAAAAGTAATCAGCATGATTTATTTTCAACACATTCGTCGGTTACTATTTCAAAAGTAATCGGCAAGACTTTTATTTTCAGCACATTTGTCGGTTACTATTTCAATAGTAATTGGCATGATTTATTTTCAGCACATTTGTCGGTTACTATTTCAAAAGTAATCGGCAAGATTTTTATTTTCAGCATATTGGTCGGTGACTATTTCAAAAGTAATCGGCAAGATTTTTATTTTCAGCATATTTGTCGGTTACTTTTTCAAAAGTAATCGGCAAGATCTTTATTTTCAGCATATTTGTCGGTTACTATTTTAAAAGTAATCGACAAGATTTTTATTTTCAACATATTCGTCGGTTACTATTTCAAAAGTAATCGGCAAGACTTTATTTTCAGCATATTCGTCGGTTACTATTTCAATAGTAATCGGCAAGATTTTCATTTTCAGCATGTACGTCGGTTACTATTTCAAAAGTAATCGGCAAGATTTTTATTTTCAGCATATTTGTCGGTTACTATTTCAAAAGTAATCGGTAAGATTTTTATTTCCAACATATTCATCGTTTACTATTTCAAAAGTAATCAGCATGATTTATTTTCAACACATTCGTCGGTTACTATTTCAAAAGTAATGGGCAAGATTTTTATTTTCAGCATATTGGTCGGTGACTATTTCAAAAGTAATCGGCAAGATTTTTATTTTCAGAATATTTGTCGGTTACTTTTTCAAAAGTAATCGGCAAGATTTTTATTTTCAGCATATTTGTCGATTACTATTTTAAAAGTAATCGACAAGATTTTTATTTTCAACATATTCGTCGGTTACTATTTCAAAAGTAATCGGCAAGGCTTTATTTTCAGCATATTCGTTGTTACTATTTCAAAAGTAATCGGTAAGATTTTTATTTTCAACATATTCGTCGCTTACTATTTCAAAAGTAATCGGCATGATTTATTTTCAGCACATTTGTCGGTTACTATTTCAAAAGTAATCGGCAAGATTTATTTTCAGCACATATTCGTCGGTTACTATTTCAAAAGTTATCGGCAAGACTTTATTTTAAGCACATTCGTTGGTTACTATTTCAAAAGTAATCGGTAAGATTTTTATTTTCAACATATTCGTCACTTACTATTTCCAAAGTAATCGGCATGATTTATTTTCAACACATTCGTCGGTTACTATTTCAAAAGTAATCGGCAAGATTTATTTTCAGTATATTCGTTGGTTACTATTTTAAAAGTAATCGGTAAGATTTTTATTTTCAACATGTTCGTCGCTTACTATTTCGAAAGTAATCGGCATGATTTATTTTCAGCACATTCGTCGGTTACTATTTCAAAAGTAATCGGCAAGATTTTTATTTTCAGCATATTCGTCGGTGACTATTTCAAAAGTAATCGGCATGATTTATTTTCAGCACATTCGTCAGGTTACTATTTCAAAAGTAATCGGTAAGACTTTTATTTTCAGCACATTTGTCGGTTACTATTTCAATAGTAATTGGCATGATTTATTTTCAGCACATTTGTCGGTTACTATTTCAAAAGTAATCGGCAAGATTTTTATTTTCAGCATATTGGTCGGTGACTATTTCAAAAGTAATCGGCAAGATTTTTATTTTCAGCATATTTGTCGGTTACTTATTCAAAAGTAATCGGCAAGATCTTTATTTTCAGCATATTTGTCGGTTACTATTTTAAAAGTAATCGACAAGATTTTTATTTTCAACATATTCGTCGGTTACTATTTCAAAAGTAATCGGCAAGACTTTATTTTCAGCATATTCGTTGTTACTATTTCAAAAGTAATCGGTAAGATTTTTATTTTCAACATATTCGTTGCTTACTATTTCAAAAGTAATCGGCATGATTTATTTTCAGCACATTCGTCGGTTACTATTTCAAAAGTAATCGGCAAGACTTTATTTTCAGCACATTCGTCGGTTACTATTTCAATAGTAATCGGCAAGATTTTCATTTTCAGCATGTACGTCGGTTACTATTTCAAAAGTAATCGGCAAGATTTTTATTTTCAGCATATTTGTCGGTTACTATTTCAAAAGTAATCGGTAAGATTTTTATTTCCAACATATTCATCGTTTACTATTTCAAAAGTAATCAGCATGATTTATTTTCAACACATTCGTCGGTTACTATTTCAAAAGTAATCGGCAAGATTTTTATTTTCAGCATATTGGTCGGTGACTATTTCAAAAGTAATCGGCAAGATTTTTATTTTCAGAATATTTGTCGGTTACTTTTTCAAAAGTAATCGGCAAGATTTTTATTTTCAGCATATTTGTCGGTTACTATTTTAAAAGTAATCGACAAGATTTTTATTTTCAACATATTCGTCGGTTACTATTTCAAAAGTAATCGGCAAGACTTTATTTTCAGCATATTCGTTGTTACTATTTCAAAAGTAATCGGTAAGATTTTTATTTTCAACATATTCGTCGCTTACTATTTCAAAAGTAATCGGCATGATTTATTTTCAGCACATTCGTCGGTTACTATTTCAAAAGTAATCGGCAAGATTTATTTTCAGCACATATTCGTCGGTTACTATTTCAAAAGTTATCGGCAAGACTTTATTTTAAGCACATTCGTTGGTTACTATTTCAAAAGTAATCGGTAAGATTTTTATTTTCAACATGTTCGTCGCTTACTATTTCGAAAGTAATCGGCATGATTTATTTTCAGCACATTCGTCGGTTACTATTTCAAAAGTAATCGGCAAGATTTTTATTTTTAGCATATTCGTCGGTGACTATTTCAAAAGTAATCGGCATGATTTATTTTCAGCACATTCGTCAGGTTACTATTTCAAAAGTAATCGGCAAGACTTTTATTTTCAGCACATTTGTCGGTTACTATTTCAATAGTAATTGGCATGATTTATTTTCAGCACATTTGACGGTTACTATTTCAAAAGTAATCGGCAAGATTTTTATTTTCAGCATATTGGTCGGTGACTATTTCAAAAGTAATCGGCAAGATTTTTATTTTCAGCATATTTGTCGGTTACTTTTTCAAAAGTAATCGGCAAGATCTTTATTTTCAGCATATTTGTCGGTTACTATTTTAAAAGTAATCGACAAGATTTTTATTTTCAACATATTCGTCGGTTACTATTTCAAAAGTAATCGGCAAGACTTTATTTTCAGCATATTCGTTGTTACTATTTTAAAAGTAATCGGTAAGATTTTTATTTTCAACATATTCGTCGCTTACTATTTCAAAAGTAATCGGCATGATTTATTTTCAGCACATTCGTCGGTTACTATTTCAAAAGTAATCGGCAAGATTTATTTTCAGCACATATTCGTCGGTTACTATTTCAAAAGTTATCGGCAAGACTTTATTTTAAGCACATTCGTTGGTTACTATTTCAAAAGTACTCGGTAAGATTTTTATTTTCAACATATTCGTCACTTACTATTTCCAAAGTAATCGGCATGATTTATTTTCAGCACATTCGTCGGTTACTATTTCAAAAGTAATCGGCAAGATTTATTTTCAGTATATTCGTTGGTTACTATTTTAAAAGTAATCGGTAAGATTTTTATTTTCAACATGTTCGTCGCTTACTATTTCGAAAGTAATCGGCATGATTTATTTTCAGCACATTCGTCGGTTACTATTTCAAAAGTAATCGGCAAGATTTTTATTTTCAGCATATTCGTCGGTGACTATTTCAAAAGTAATCGGCATGATTTATTTTCAGCACATTCGTCAGGTTACTATTTCAAAAGTAATCGGCAAGACTTTTATTTTCAGCACATTTGTCGGTTACTATTTCAATAGTAATTGGCATGATTTATTTTCAGCACATTTGTCGGTTACTATTTCAAAAGTAATCGGCAAGATTTTTATTTTCAGCATATTGGTCGGTGACTATTTCAAAAGTAATCGGCAAGATTTTTATTTTCAGCATATTTGTCGGTTACTTTTTCAAAATTCGGCAAGATCTTTATTTTCAGCATATTTGTCGGTTACTATTTTAAAAGTAATCGACAAGATTTTTATTTTCAACATATTCGTCGGTTACTATTTCAAAAGTAATCGGCAAGACTTTATTTTCAGCATATTCGTTGTTACTATTTCAAAAGTAATCGGTAAGATTTTTATTTTCAACATATTCGTCGCTTACTATTTCAAAAGTAATCGGCATGATTTATTTTCAGCACATTCGTCGGTTACTATTTCAAAAGTAATCGGCAAGATTTATTTTCAGCACATATTCGTCGGTTACTATTTCAAAAGTTATCGGCAAGACTTTATTTTAAGCACATTCGTTGGTTACTATTTCAAAAGTAATCGGTAAGATTTTTATTTTCAACATATTCGTCACTTACTATTTCCAAAGTAATCGGCATGATTTATTTTCAGCACATTCGTCGGTTACTATTTCAAAAGTAATCGGCAATATTTATTTTCAGTATATTCGTTGGTTACTATTTTAAAAGTAATCGGTAAGATTTTTATTTTCAACATGTTCGTCGCTTACTATTTCGAAAGTAATCGACATGATTTATTTTCAGCACATTCGTCGGTTACAATTTCAAAAGTAATCGGCAAGATTTTTATTTTCAGCATATTCGTCGGTGACTATTTCAATAGTAATCGGCATGATTTATTTTCAGCACATTCGCCAGGTTACTATTTCAAAAGTAATCGGCAAGACTTTTATTTTCAGCACATTTGTCGGTTACTATTTCAATAGTAATTGGCATGATTTATTTTCAGCACATTTGTCGGTTACTATTTCAAAAGTAATCGGCAAGACTTTATATTCAACACATTCGTCGGTTACTATTTCAAAAGTAATCGGCATGATCTATTTTCTGCACATTCGTCGGTTACTATTTCAAAAGTAATCAGCAAAATTTTTATTTTTAGCATATTTGTCTGTTACTATTTTAGAATTAATCGGCAAGACTATATTTTCAGCACATTCGTCGGTTACTATTTCAAAAGTAATCGGCAAGACTTTATTTTCAGCACATTCGTCGGTTACTATTTCAATAGTAATCGGCAAGATTTTCATTTTCAGCATGTACGTCGGTTACTATTTCAAAAGTAATCGGCAAGATTTTTATTTTCAGCATATTTGTCGGTTACTATTTCAAAAGTAATCGGTAAGATTTTTATTTCCAGCATATTGGTCGGTGACTATTTCAAAAGTAATCGGCAAGATTTTTATTTTCAGAATATTTGTCGGTTACTTTTTCAAAAGTAATCGGCAAGATTTTTATTTTCAGCATATTTGTCGGTTACTATTTTAAAAGTAATCGACAAGATTTTTATTTTCAACATATTCGTCGGTTACTATTTCAATAGTAATCGGCAAGACTTTATTTTCAGCATATTCGTTGTTACTATTTCAAAAGTAATCGGTAAGATTTTTATTTTCAACATATTCGTCGCTTACTATTTCAAAAGTAATCGGCATGATTTATTTTCAGCACATTCGTCGGTTACTATTTCAAAAGTAATCGGCAAGATTTATTTTCAGCACATATTCGTCGGTTACTATTTCAAAAGTTATCGGCAAGACTTTATTTTAAGCACATTCGTTGGTTACTATTTCAAAAGTAATCGGTAAGATTTTTATTTTCAACATATTCGTCACTTACTATTTCCAAAGTAATCGGCATGATTTATTTTCAGCACATTCGTCGGTTACTATTTCAAAAGTAATCGGCAATATTTATTTTCAGTATATTCGTTGGTTACTATTTTAAAAGTAATCGGTAAGATTTTTATTTTCAACATGTTCGTCGCTTACTATTTCGAAAGTAATCGGCAAGATTTATTTTCAGCACATTCGTCGGTTACTATTTCAAAAGTAATCGGCATGATTTTTATTTTCAGCATATTCGTCGGTGACTATTTCAATAGTAATCGGCATGATTTATTTTCAGCACATTCGTCAGGTTACTATTTCAAAAGTAATCGGCAAGACTTTTATTTTCAGCACAATTGTCGGTTACTATTTCAATAGTAACTGGCATGATTTATTTTCAGCACATTTGTCGGTTACTATTTCAAAAGTAATCGGCAAGATTTTTATTTTCAGCATATTCGTCGGTGACTATTTCAAAAGTAATCGGCATGATTTATTTTCAGCACATTCGTCAGGTTACTATTTCAAAAGTAATCGGCAAGACTTTTATTTTCAGCACATTTCTCGGTTACTATTTCAATAGTAATTGGCATGATTTATTTTCAGCACATTTGTCGGTTACTATTTCAAAAGTAATCGGCAAGACTTTATATTCAACACATTCGTCGGTTACTATTTCAAAAGTAATCGGCATGATCTATTTTCTGCACATTCGTCGGTTACTATTTCAAAAGTAATCAGCAAAATTTTTATTTTTAGCATATTTGTCTGTTACTATTTTAGAATTAATCGGCAAGACTATATTTTCAGCACATTCGTCGGTTACTATTTCAAAAGTAATCGGCAAGACTTTATTTTCAGCACATTCGTCGGTTACTATTTCAAAAGTAATCGGCAAGATTTTTATTTTCAGCATATTCGTCGGTGACTATTTCAATAGTAATCGGCATGATTTATTTTCAGCACATTCGTCAGGTTACTATTTCAAAAGTAATCGGCAAGACTTTTATTTTCAGCACATTTGTCGGTTACTATTTCAATAGTAATTGGCATGATTTATTTTCAGCACATTTGTCGGTTACTATTTCAAAAGTAATCGGCAAGATTTTTATTTTCAGCATATTCGTCGGTGACTATTTCAAAAGTAATCGGCATGATTTATTTTCAGCACATTCGTCAGGTTACTATTTCAAAAGTAATCGGCAAGACTTTTATTTTCAGCACATTTGTCGGTTACTATGTCAATAGTAATTGGCATGATTTATTTTCAGCACATTTGTCGGTTACTATTTCAAAAGTAATCGGCAAGACTTTATATTCAACACATTCGTCGGTTACTATTTCAAAAGTAATCGGCATGATCTATTTTTTGCACATTCGTCGGTTACTATTTCAAAAGTAATCAGCAAAATTTCTATTTTTAGCATATTTGTCTGTTACTATTTTAGAATTAATCGGCAAGACTATATTTTCAGCACATTCGTCGGTTACTATTTCAAAAGTAATCGGCAAGACTTTATTTTCAGCACATTCGTCGGTTACTATTTCAATAGTAATCGGCAAGATTTTTATTTTCAGCATGTACGTCGGTTACTATTTCAAAAGTAATCGGCATGATTTTTATTTTCAGCATATTCGTCGGTGACTATTTCAATAGTAATCGGCATGATTTATTTTCAGCACATTCGTCAGGTTACTATTTCAAAAGTAATCGGCAAGACTTTTATTTTCAGCACAATTGTCGGTTACTATTTCAATAGTAACTGGCATGATTTATTTTCAGCACATTTGTCGGTTACTATTTCAAAAGTAATCGGCAAGATTTTTATTTTCAGCATATTCGTCGGTGACTATTTCAAAAGTAATCGGCATGATTTATTTTCAGCACATTCGTCAGGTTACTATTTCAAAAGTAATCGGCAAGACTTTTATTTTCAGCACATTTCTCGGTTACTATTTCAATAGTAATTGGCATGATTTATTTTCAGCACATTTGTCGGTTACTATTTCAAAAGTAATCGGCAAGACTTTATATTCAACACATTCGTCGGTTACTATTTCAAAAGTAATCGGCATGATCTATTTTCTGCACATTCGTCGGTTACTATTTCAAAAGTAATCAGCAAAATTTTTATTTTTAGCATATTTGTCTGTTACTATTTTAGAATTAATCGGCAAGACTATATTTTCAGCACATTCGTCGGTTACTATTTCAAAAGTAATCGGCAAGACTTTATTTTCAGCACATTCGTCGGTTACTATTTCAAAAGTAATCGGCAAGATTTTTATTTTCAGCATATTCGTCGGTGACTATTTCAATAGTAATCGGCATGATTTATTTTCAGCACATTCGTCAGGTTACTATTTCAAAAGTAATCGGCAAGACTTTTATTTTCAGCACATTTGTCGGTTACTATTTCAATAGTAATTGGCATGATTTATTTTCAGCACATTTGTCGGTTACTATTTCAAAAGTAATCGGCAAGATTTTTATTTTCAGCATATTCGTCGGTGACTATTTCAAAAGTAATCGGCATGATTTATTTTCAGCACATTCGTCAGGTTACTATTTCAAAAGTAATCGGCAAGACTTTTATTTTCAGCACATTTGTCGGTTACTATGTCAATAGTAATTGGCATGATTTATTTTCAGCACATTTGTCGGTTACTATTTCAAAAGTAATCGGCAAGACTTTATATTCAACACATTCGTCGGTTACTATTTCAAAAGTAATCGGCATGATCTATTTTTTGCACATTCGTCGGTTACTATTTCAAAAGTAATCAGCAAAATTTCTATTTTTAGCATATTTGTCTGTTACTATTTTAGAATTAATCGGCAAGACTATATTTTCAGCACATTCGTCGGTTACTATTTCAAAAGTAATCGGCAAGACTTTATTTTCAGCACATTCGTCGGTTACTATTTCAATAGTAATCGGCAAGATTTTAATTTTCAGCATGTACGTCGGTTACTATTTCAAAAGTAATCGGCAAGATTTTTATTTTCAGCATATTTGTCGGTTACTATTTCAAAAGTAATCGGTAAGATTTTTATTTCCAACATATTGATCGTTTACTATTTCAAAAGTAATCAGCATGTTTTATTTTCAACACATTCGTCGGTTACTATTTCAAAAGTAATCGGCAAGATTTTTATTTTCAGCATATTGGTCGGTGACTATTTCAAAAGTAATCGGCAAGATTTTTATTTTCAGCATATTTGTCGGTTACTTTTTCAAAAGTAATCGGCAAGATTTTTATTTTCAGCATATTTGTCGGTCACTATTTTAAAAGTAATCGACAAGATTTTTATTTTCAACATATTCGTCGGTTACTATTTCAAAAGTAATCGGCAAGACTTTATTTTCAGCATATTCGTTGTTACTATTTCAAAAGTAATCGGTAAGATTTTTATTTTCAACATATTCGTCGCTTGCTATTTCAAAAGTAATCGGCATGATTTATTTTCAGCACATTCGTCGGTTACTATTTCAAAAGTAATCGGCAAGATTTATTTTCAGTATATTCGTTGGTTACTATTTTAAAAGTAATCGGTAAGATTTTTATTTTCAACATGTTCGTCGCTTACTATATCGAAAGTAATCGACATGATTTATTTTCAGCACATTTGTCGGTTACTATTTCAAAAGTAATCGGCAAGATTTTTATTTTCAGCATATTCGTCGGTTACTATTTCAAAAGTAATCGGTAAGATTTTTATTTCCAACATATTCATCGTTTACTATTTCAAAAGTAATCAGCATGTTTTATTTTCAACACATTCGTCGGTTACTATTTCAAAAGTAATCGGCAAGATTTTTATTTTCAGCATATTGGTCGGTGACTATTTCAAAAGTAATCGGCAAGACTTTTATTTTCAGCATATTTGTCGGTTACTTTTTCAAAAGTAATCGGCAAGATTTTTATTTTCAGCATATTTGTCGGTTACTATTTTAAAAGTAATCGACAAGATTTTTATTTTCAACATATTCGTCGGTTACTATTTCAAAAGTAATCGGCAAGACTTTATTTTCAGCATATTCGTTGTTACTATTTCAAAAGTAATCGGTAAGATTTTTATTTTCAACATATTCGTCGCTTACTATTTCAAAAGTAATCGGCATGATTTATTTTCAGCACATTCGTCGGTTACTATTTCAAAAGTAATCGGCAACATTTATTTTCAGTATATTCGTTGGTTACTATTTTAAAAGTAATCGGTAAGATTTTTATTTTCAACATGTTCGTCGCTTACTATTTCGAAAGTAATCGGCATGATTTATTTTCAGCACATTCGTCGGTTACTATTTCAAAAGTAATCGGCAAGATTTTTATTTTCAGCATATTCGTCGGTGACTATTTCAAAAGTAATCGGCATGATTTATTTTCAGCACATTCGTCAGGTTACTATTTCAAAAGTAATCGGCAAGACTTTTATTTTCAGCATATTTGTCGGTTACTTTTTCAAAAGTAATCGGCAAGATTTTTATTTTCAGCATATTTGTCGGTTACTATTTTAAAAGTAATCGACAAGATTTTTATTTTCAACATATTCGTCGGTTACTATTTCAAAAGTAATCGGCAAGACTTTATTTTCAGCATATTCGTTGTTACTATTTCAAAAGTAATCGGTAAGATTTTTATTTTCAACATATTCGTCGCTTACTATTTCAAAAGTAATCGGCATGATTTATTTTCAGCACATTCGTCGGTTACTATTTCAAAAGTAATCGGCAAGATTTATTTTCAGCACATATTCGTCGGTTACTATTTCAAAAGTTATCGGCAAGACTTTATTTTAAGCACATTCGTTGGTTACTATTTCAAAAGTAATCGGTAAGATTTTTATTTTCAACATATTCGTCACTTACTATTTCCAAAGTAATGGGCATGATTTATTTTCAGCACATTCGTCAGGTTACTATTTCAAAAGTAATCGGCAAGACTTTTATTTTCAGCACATTTGTCGGTTACTATTTCAAAAGTAATCGGCAAGATTTTTATTTTCAGCATATTCGTCGGTGACTATTTCAAAAGTAATCGGCATGATTTAATTTCAGCACATTCGTCAGGTTACTATTTCAAAAGTAATCGGCAAGACTTTTATTTTCAGCACATTTGTCGGTTACTATTTCAATAGTAATTGGCATGATTTATTTTCAGCACATTTGTCGGTTACTATTTCAAAAGTAATCGGCAAGACTTTATATTCAACACATTCGTCGGTTACTATTTCAAAAGTAATCGGCATGATCTATTTTTTGCACATTCGTCGGTTACTATTTCAAAAGTAATCAGCAAAATTTCTATTTTTAGCATATTTGTCTGTTACTATTTTACAATTAATCGGCAAGACTATATTTTCAGCACATTCGTCGGTTACTATTTCAAAAGTAATCGGCAAGACTTTATTTTCAGCACATTCGTCGGTTACTATTTCAATAGTAATCGGCAAGATTTTTATTTTCAGCATGTACGTCGGTTACTATTTCAAAAGTAATCGGCAAGATTTTTATTTTCAGCATATTTGTCGGTTACTATTTCAAAAGTAATCGGTAAGATTTTTATTTCCAACATATTGATCGTTTACTATTTCAAAAGTAATCAGCATGTTTTATTTTCAACACATTCGTCTGTTACTATTTCAAAAGTAATCGGCAAGATTTTTATTTTCAGCATATTGGTCGGTGACTATTTCAAAAGTAATCGGCAAGATTTTTATTTTCAGCATATTTGTCTGTTACTTTTTCAAAAGTAATCGGCAAGATTTTTATTTTCAGCATATTTGTCGGTTACTATTTTAAAAGTAATCGACAAGATTTTTTTTTTCAACATATTCGTCGGTTACTATTTCAAAAGTAATCGGCAAGACTTTATTTTCAGCATATTCGTTGTTACTATTTCAAAAGTAATCGGTAAGATTTTTATTTTCAACATATTCGTCGCTTACTATTTCAAAAGTAATCGGCATGATTTATTTTCAGCACATTCGTCGGTTACTATTTCAAAAGTAATCGGCAAGATTTATTTTCAGTATATTCGTTGGTTACTATTTTAAAAGTAATCGGTAAGATTTTTATTTTCAACATGTTCGTCGCTTACTATATCGAAAGTAATTGGCATGATTTATTTTCAGCACATTTGTCGGTTACTATTTCAAAAGTAATCGGCAAGATTTTTATTTTCAGCATATTCGTCGGTTACTATTTCAAAAGTAATCGGTAAGATTTTTATTTCCAACATATTCATCGTTTACTATTTCAAAAGTAATCAGCATGTTTTATTTTCAACACATTCGTCGGTTACTATTTCAAAAGTAATCGGCAAGATTTTTATTTTCAGCATATTTGTCGGTTACTATTTTAAAAGTAATCGACAAGATTTTTATTTTCAACATATTCGTCGGTTACTATTTCAAAAGTAATCGGCAAGACTTTATTTTCAGCATATTCGTTGTTACTATAGCAAAAGTAATCGGTAAGATTTTTATTTTCAACATATTCGTCGCTTACTATTTCAAAAGTAATCGGCATGATTTATTTTCAGCACATTCGTCGGTTACTATTTCAAAAGTAATCGGCAAGATTTATTTTCAGCACATATTCGTCGGTTACTATTTCAAAAGTTATCGGCAAGACTTTATTTTAAGCACATTCGTTGGTTACTATTTCAAAAGTAATCGGTAAGATTTTTATTTTCAACATATTCGTCACTTACTATTTCCAAAGTAATGGGCATGATTTATTTTCAGCACATTCGTCAGGTTACTATTTCAAAAGTAATCGGCAAGACTTTTATTTTCAGCACATTTGTCGGTTACTATTTCAAAAGTAATCGGCAAGATTTTTATTTTCAGCATATTCGTCGGTGACTATTTCAAAAGTAATCGGCATGATTTAATTTCAGCACATTCGTCAGGTTACTATTTCAAAAGTAATCGGCAAGACTTTTATTTTCAGCACATTTGTCGGTTACTATTTCAATAGTAATTGGCATGATTTATTTTCAGCACATTTGTCGGTTACTATTTCTAAAGTAATCGGCAAGACTTTATATTCAACACATTCGTCGGTTACTATTTCAAAAGTAATCGGCATGATCTATTTTTTGCACATTCGTCGGTTACTATTTCAAAAGTAATCAGCAAAATTTCTATTTTTAGCATATTTGTCTGTTACTATTTTACAATTAATCGGCAAGACTATATTTTCAGCACATTCGTCGGTTACTATTTCAAAAGTAATCGGCAAGACTTTATTTTCAGCACATTCATCGGTTACTATTTCAATAGTAATCGGCAAGATTTTTATTTTCAGCATGTACGTCGGTTACTATTTCAAAAGTAATCGGCAAGATTTTTATTTTCAGCATATTTGTCGGTTACTATTTCAAAAGTAATCGGTAAGATTTTTATTTCCAACATATTGATCGTTTACTATTTCAAAAGTAATCAGCATGTTTTATTTTCAACACATTCGTCTGTTACTATTTCAAAAGTAATCGGCAAGATTTTTATTTTCAGCATATTGGTCGGTGACTATTTCAAAAGTAATCGGCAAGATTTTTATTTTCAGCATATTTGTCTGTTACTTTTTCAAAAGTAATCGGCAAGATTTTTATTTTCAGCATATTTGTCGGTTACTATTTTAAAAGTAATCGACAAGATTTTTATTTTCAACATATTCGTCGGTTACTATTTCAAAAGTAATCGGCAAGACTTTATTTTCAGCATATTCGTTGTTACTATTTCAAAAGTAATCGGTAAGATTTTTATTTTCAACATATTCGTCGCTTACTATTTCAAAAGTAATCGGCATGATTTATTTTCAGCACATTCGTCGGTTACTATTTCAAAAGTAATCGGCAAGATTTATTTTCAGTATATTCGTTGGTTACTATTTTAAAAGTAATCGGTAAGATTTTTATTTTCAACATGTTCGTCGCTTACTATATCGAAAGTAATTGGCATGATTTATTTTCAGCACATTTGTCGGTTACTATTTCAAAAGTAATCGGCAAGATTTTTATTTTCAGCATATTCGTCGGTTACTATTTCAAAAGTAATCGGTAAGATTTTTATTTCCAACATATTCATCGTTTACTATTTCAAAAGTAATCAGCATGTTTTATTTTCAACACATTCGTCGGTTACTATTTCAAAAGTAATCGGCAAGATTTTTATTTTCAGCATATTGGTCGGTGACTATTTCAAAAGTAATCGGCAAGATTTTTATTTTCAGCATGTTTGTCGGTTACTTTTTCAAAAGTAATCGGCAAGATTTTTATTTTCAGCATATTTGTCGGTTACTATTTTAAAAGTAATCGACAAGATTTTTATTTTCAACATATTCGTCGGTTACTATTTCAAAAGTAATCGGCAAGACTTTATTTTCAGCATATTCGTTGTTACTATTTCAAAAGTAATCGGTAAGATTTTTATTTTCAACATATTCGTCGCTTACTATTTCAAAAGTAATCGGCATGATTTATTTTCAGCACATTCGTCGGTTACTATTTCAAAAGTAATCGGCAAGATTTATTTTCAGTATATTCGTTGGTTACTATTTTAAAAGTAATCGGTAAGATTTTTATTTTCAACATGTTCGTCGCTTACTATTTCGAAAGTAATCGGCATGATTTATTTTCAGTATATTCGTTGGTTACTATTTTAAAAGTAATCGGTAAGATTTTTATTTTCAACATGTTCGTCGCTTACTATTTCAAAAGTAATCGGCAAGATTTTTATTTTCAGCATATTCGTCGGTGACTATTTCAAAAGTAATCGGCATGATTTATTTTCAGCACATTCGTCAGGTTACTATTTCAAAAGTAATCGGTAAGACTTTTATTTTCAGCACATTTGTCGGTTACTATTTCAATAGTAATTGGCATGATTTATTTTCAGCACATTTGTCGGTTACTATTTCAAAAGTAATCGGCAAGATTTTTATTTTCAGCATATTGGTCGGTGACTATTTCAAAAGTAATCGGCAAGATTTTTATTTTCAGCATATTTGTCGGTTACTTTTTCAAAAGTAATCGGCAAGATCTTTATTTTCAGCATATTTGTCGGATACTATTTTAAAAGTAATCGACAAGATTTTTATTTTCAACATATTCGTCGGTTACTATTTCAAAAGTAATCGGCAAGACTTTATTTTCAGCATATTCGTTGTTACTATTTCAAAAGTAATCGGTAAGATTTTTATTTTCAACATATTCGTTGCTTACTATTTCAAAAGTAATCGGCATGATTTATTTTCAGCACATTCGTCGGTTACTATTTCAAAAGTAATCGGCAAGACTTTATTTTCAGCACATTCGTCGGTTACTATTTCAATAGTAATCGGCAAGATTTTCATTTTCAGCATGTACGTCGGTTACTATTTCAAAAGTAATCGGCAAGATTTTTATTTTCAGCATATTTGTCGGTTACTATTTCAAAAGTAATCGGTAAGATTTTTATTTCCAACATATTCATCGTTTACTATTTCAAAAGTAATCAGCATGATTTATTTTCAACACATTCGTCGGTTACTATTTCAAAAGTAATCGGCAAGACTTTTATTTTCAGCACATTTGTCGGTTACTATTTCAATAGTAATTGGCAAGATTTATTTTCAGCACATTTGTCGGTTACTATTTCAAAAGTAATCGGCAAGATTTTTATTTTCAGCATATTGGTCGGTGACTATTTCAAAAGTAATCGGCAAGATTGTTATTTTCAGCATATTTGTCGGTTACTTTTTCAAAAGTAATCGGCAAGATCTTTATTTTCAGCATATTTGTCGGTTACTATTTTAAAAGTAATCGACAAGATTTTTATTTTCAACATATTCGTCGGTTACTATTTCAAAAGTAATCGGCAAGACTTTATTTTCAGCATATTCGTCGGTTACTATTTCAATAGTAATCGGCAAGATTTTCATTTTCAGCATGTACGTCGGTTACTATTTCAAAAGTAATCGGCAAGATTTTTATTTTCAGCATATTTGTCGGTTACTATTTCAAAAGTAATCGGTAAGATTTTTATTTCCAACATATTCATCGTTTACTATTTCAAAAGTAATCAGCATGATTTATTTTCAACACATTCGTCGGTTACTATTTCAAAAGTAATCGGCAAGATTTTTATTTTCAGCATATTGGTCGGTGACTATTTCAAAAGTAATCGGCAAGATTTTTATTTTCAGAATATTTGTCGGTTACTTTTTCAAAAGTAATCGGCAAGATTTTTATTTTCAGCATATTTGTCGGTTACTATTTTAAAAGTAATCGACAAGATTTTTATTTTCAACATATTCGTCGGTTACTATTTCAAAAGTAATCGGCAAGACTTTATTTTCAGCATATTCGTTGTTACTATTTCAAAAGTAATCGGTAAGATTTTTATTTTCAACATATTCGTCGCTTACTATTTCAAAAGTAATCGGCATGATTTATTTTCAGCACATTCGTCGGTTACTATTTCAAAAGTAATCGGCAAGATTTATTTTCAGCACATATTCGTCGGTTACTATTTCAAAAGTTATCGGCAAGACTTTATTTTAAGCACATTCGTTGGTTACTATTTCAAAAGTAATCGGTAAGATTTTTATTTTCAACATATTCGTCACTTACTATTTCCAAAGTAATCGGCATGATTTATTTTCAACACATTCGTCGGTTACTATTTCAAAAGTAATCGGCAAGATTTATTTTCAGTATATTCGTTGGTTACTATTTTAAAAGTAATCGGTAAGATTTTTATTTTCAACATGTTCGTCGCTTACTATTTCGAAAGTAATCGGCATGATTTATTTTCAGCACATTCGTCGGTTACTATTTCAAAAGTAATCGGCAAGATTTTTATTTTCAGCATATTCGTCGGTGACTATTTCAAAAGTAATCGGCATGATTTATTTTCAGCACATTCGTCAGGTTACTATTTCAAAAGTAATCGGTAAGACTTTTATTTTCAGCACATTTGTCGGTTACTATTTCAATAGTAATTGGCATGATTTATTTTCAGCACATTTGTCGGTTACTATTTCAAAAGTAATCGGCAAGATTTTTATTTTCAGCATATTGGTCGGTGACTATTTCAAAAGTAATCGGCAAGATTTTTATTTTCAGCATATTTGTCGGTTACTTATTCAAAAGTAATCGGCAAGATCTTTATTTTCAGCATATTTGTCGGTTACTATTTTAAAAGTATTCGACAAGATTTTTATTTTCAACATATTCGTCGGTTACTATTTCAAAAGTAATCGGCAAGACTTTATTTTCAGCATATTCGTTGTTACTATTTCAAAAGTAATCGGTAAGATTTTTATTTTCAACATATTCGTTGCTTACTATTTCAAAAGTAATCGGCATGATTTATTTTCAGCACATTCGTCGGTTACTATTTCAAAAGTAATCGGCAAGACTTTATTTTCAGCACATTCGTCAGTTACTATTTCAATAGTAATCGGCAAGATTTTCATTTTCAGCATGTACGTCGGTTACTATTTCAAAAGTAATCGGCAAGATTTTTATTTTCAGCATATTTGTCGGTTACTATTTCAAAAGTAATCGGTAAGATTTTTATTTCCAACATATTCATCGTTTACTATTTCAAAAGTAATCAGCATGATTTATTTTCAACACATTCGTCGGTTACTATTTCAAAAGTAATCGGCAAGATTTTTATTTTCAGCATATTGGTCGGTGACTATTTCAAAAGTAATCGGCAAGATTTTTATTTTCAGAATATTTGTCGGTTACTTTTTCAAAAGTAATCGGCAAGATTTTTATTTTCAGCATATTTGTCGGTTACTATTTTAAAAGTAATCGACAAGATTTTTATTTTCAACATATTCGTCGGTTACTATTTCAAAAGTAATCGGCAAGACTTTATTTTCAGCATATTCGTTGTTACTATTTCAAAAGTAATCGGTAAGATTTTTATTTTCAACATATTCGTCGCTTACTATTTCAAAAGTAATCGGCATGATTTATTTTCAGCACATTCGTCGGTTACTATTTCAAAAGTAATCGGCAAGATTTATTTTCAGCACATATTCGTCGGTTACTATTTCAAAAGTTATCGGCAAGACTTTATTTTAAGCACATTCGTTGGTTACTATTTCAAAAGTAATCGGTAAGATTTTTATTTTCAACATGTTCGTCGCTTACTATTTCGAAAGTAATCGGCATGATTTATTTTCAGCACATTCGTCGGTTACTATTTCAAAAGTAATCGGCAAGATTTTTATTTTCAGCATATTCGTCGGTGACTATTTCAAAAGTAATCGGCATGATTTATTTTCAGCACATTCGTCAGGTTACTATTTCAAAAGTAATCGGCAAGACTTTTATTTTCAGCACATTTGTCGGTTACTATTTCAAAAGTAATCGGCAAGATTTTTATTTTCAGCATATTCGTCGGTGACTATTTCAAAAGTAATCGGCATGATTTATTTTCAGCACATTCGTCAGGTTACTATTTCAAAAGTAATCGGTAAGACTTTTATTTTCAGCACATTTGTCGGTTACTATTTCAATAGTAATTGGCATGATTTATTTTCAGCACATTTGTCGGTTACTATTTCAAACGTAATCGGCAAGATTTTTATTTTCAGCATATTGGTCGGTGACTATTTCAAAAGTAATCGGCAAGATTTTTATTTTCAGCATATTTGTCGGTTACTTATTCAAAAGTAATCGGCAAGATCTTTATTTTCAGCATATTTGTCGGTTACTATTTTAAAAGTATTCGACAAGATTTTTATTTTCAACATATTCGTCGGTTACTATTTCAAAAGTAATCGGCAAGACTTTATTTTCAGCATATTCGTTGTTACTATTTCAAAAGTAATCGGTAAGATTTTTATTTTCCACATATTCGTTGCTTACTATTTCAAAAGTAATCGGCATGATTTATTTTCAGCACATTCGTCGGTTACTATTTCAAAAGTAATCGGCAAGACTTTATTTTCAGCACATTCGTCGGTTACTATTTCAATAGTAATCGGCAAGATTTTCATTTTCAGCATGTACGTCGGTTACTATTTCAAAAGTAATCGGCAAGATTTTTATTTTCAGCATATTTGTCGGTTACTATTTCAAAAGTAATCGGTAAGATTTTTATTTCCAACATATTCATCGTTTACTATTTCAAAAGTAATCAGCATGATTTATTTTCAACACATTCGTCGGTTACTATTTCAAAAGTAATCGGCAAGATTTTTATTTTCAGCATATTGGTCGGTGACTATTTCAAAAGTAATCGGCAAGATTTTTATTTTCAGAATATTTGTCGGTTACTTTTTCAAAAGTAATCGGCAAGATTTTTATTTTCAGCATATTTGTCGGTTACTATTTTAAAAGTAATCGACAAGATTTTTATTTTCAACATATTCGTCGGTTACTATTTCAAAAGTAATCGGCAAGACTTTATTTTCAGCATATTCGTTGTTACTATTTCAAAAGTAATCGGTAAGATTTTTATTTTCAACATATTCGTCGCTTACTATTTCAAAAGTAATCGGCATGATTTATTTTCAGCACATTCGTCGGTTACTATTTCAAAAGTAATCGGCAAGATTTATTTTCAGCACATATTCGTCGGTTACTATTTCAAAAGTTATCGGCAAGACTTTATTTTAAGCACATTCGTTGGTTACTATTTCAAAAGTAATCGGTAAGATTTTTATTTTCAACATGTTCGTCGCTTACTATTTCGAAAGTAATCGGCATGATTTATTTTCAGCACATTCGTCGGTTACTATTTCAAAAGTAATCGGCAAGATTTTTATTTTCAGCATATTCGTCGGTGACTATTTCAAAAGTAATCGGCATGATTTATTTTCAGCACATTCGTCAGGTTACTATTTCAAAAGTAATCGGCAAGACTTTTATTTTCAGCACATTTGTCGGTTACTATTTCAATAGTAATTGGCATGATTTATTTTCAGCACATTTGACGGTTACTATTTCAAAAGTAATCGGCAAGATTTTTATTTTCAGCATATTGGTCGGTGACTATTTCAAAAGTAATCGGCAAGATTTTTATTTTCAGCATATTTGTCGGTTACTTTTTCAAAAGTAATCGGCAAGATCTTTATTTTCAGCATATTTGTCGGTTACTATTTTAAAAGTAATCGACAAGATTTTTATTTTCAACATATTCGTCGGTTACTATTTCAAAAGTAATCGGCAAGACTTTATTTTCAGCATATTCGTTGTTACTATTTTAAAAGTAATCGGTAAGATTTTTATTTTCAACATATTCGTCGCTTACTATTTCAAAAGTAATCGGCATGATTTATTTTCAGCACATTCGTCGGTTACTATTTCAAAAGTAATCGGCAAGATTTATTTTCAGCACATATTCGTCGGTTACTATTTCAAAAGTTATCGGCAAGACTTTATTTTAAGCACATTCGTTGGTTACTATTTCAAAAGTAATCGGTAAGATTTTTATTTTCAACATATTCGTCACTTACTATTTCCAAAGTAATCGGCATGATTTATTTTCAGCACATTCGTCGGTTACTATTTCAAAAGTAATCGGCAAGATTTATTTTCAGTATATTCGTTGGTTACTATTTTAAAAGTAATCGGTAAGATTTTTATTTTCAACATGTTCGTCGCTTACTATTTCGAAAGTAATCGGCATGATTTATTTTCAGCACATTCGTCGGTTACTATTTCAAAAGTAATCGGCAAGATTTTTATTTTCAGCATATTCGTCGGTGACTATTTCAAAAGTAATCGGCATGATTTATTTTCAGCACATTCGTCAGGTTACTATTTCAAAAGTAATCGGCAAGACTTTTATTTTCAGCACATTTGTCGGTTACTATTTCAATAGTAATTGGCAAGATTTATTTTCAGCACATTTGTCGGTTACTATTTCAAAAGTAATCGGCAAGATTTTTATTTTCAGCATATTGGTCGGTGACTATTTCAAAAGTAATCGGCAAGATTTTTATTTTCAGCATATTTGTCGGTTACTTTTTCAAAATTCGGCAAGATCTTTATTTTCAGCATATTTGTCGGTTACTATTTTAAAAGTAATCGACAAGATTTTTATTTTCAACATATTCGTCGGTTACTATTTCAAAAGTAATCGGCAAGACTTTATTTTCAGCATATTCGTTGTTACTATTTGAAAAGTAATCGGTAAGATTTTTATTTTCAACATATTCGTCGCTTACTATTTCAAAAGTAATCGGCATGATTTATTTTCAGCACATTCGTCGGTTACTATTTCAAAAGTAATCGGCAAGATTTATTTTCAGCACATATTCGTCGGTTAATATTTCAAAAGTTATC
Source organism: Medicago lupulina (assembly GCA_958299785.1). Taxonomy (NCBI): domain Eukaryota; kingdom Viridiplantae; phylum Streptophyta; class Magnoliopsida; order Fabales; family Fabaceae; genus Medicago; species Medicago lupulina. The sequence goes on from CATQJP010000005.1 coordinate 1,006,029, forward strand.
GGCAAGACTTTATTTTAAGCACATTCGTTGGTTACTATTTCAAAAGTAATCGGTAAGATTTTTATTTTCAACATATTCGTCACTTACTATTTCCAAAGTAATCGGCATGATTTATTTTCAGCACATTCGTCGGTTACTATTTCAAAAGTAATCGGCAATATTTATTTTCAGTATATTCGTTGGTTACTATTTTAAAAGTAATCGGTAAGATTTTTATTTTCAACATGTTCGTCGCTTACTATTTCGAAAGTAATCGACATGATTTATTTTCAGCACATTCGTCGGTTACAATTTCAAAAGTAATCGGCAAGATTTTTATTTTCAGCATATTCGTCGGTGACTATTTCAATAGTAATCGGCATGATTTATTTTCAGCACATTCGCCAGGTTACTATTTCAAAAGTAATCGGCAAGACTTTTATTTTCAGCACATTTGTCGGTTACTATTTCAATAGTAATTGGCATGATTTATTTTCAGCACATTTGTCGGTTACTATATCAAAAGTAATCGGCAAGATTTTTATTTTCAGCATATTCGTCGGTGACTATTTCAAAAGTAATCGGCATGATTTATTTTCAGCACATTCGTCAGGTTACTATTTCAAAAGTAATCGGCAAGACTTTTATTTTCAGCACATTTGTCGGTTACTATTTCAATAGTAATCGGCATGATTTATTTTCAGCACATTTGTCGGTTACTATTTCAAAAGTAATCGGCAAGACTTTATATTCAACACATTCGTCGGTTACTATTTCAAAAGTAACCGGCATGATCTATTTTCTGCACATTCGTCGGTTACTATTTCAAAAGTAATCAGCAAAATTTTTATTTTTAGCATATTTGTCTGTTACTATTTTAGAATTAATCGGCAAGACTATATTTTCAGCACATTCGTCGGTTACTATTTCAAAAGTAATCGGCAAGACTTTATTTTCAGCACATTCGTCGGTTAATATTTCAATAGTAATCGGCAAGATTTTCATTTTCAGCATGTACGTCGGTTACTATTTCAAAAGTAATCGGCAAGATTTTTATTTTCAGCATATTTGTCGGTTACTATTTCAAAAGTAATCGGTAAGATTTTTATTTCCAGCATATTGGTCGGTGACTATTTCAAAAGTAATCGGCAAGATTTTTATTTTCAGAATATTTGTCGGTTACTTTTTCAAAAGTAATCGGCAAGATTTTTATTTTCAGCATATTTGTCGGTTACTATTTTAAAAGTAATCGACAAGATTTTTATTTTCAACATATTCGTCGGTTACTATTTCAATAGTAATCGGCAAGACTTTATTTTCAGCATATTCGTTGTTACTATTTCAAAAGTAATCGGTAAGATTTTTATTTTCAACATATTCGTCGCTTACTATTTCAAAAGTAATCGGCATGATTTATTTTCAGCACATTCGTCGGTTACTATTTCAAAAGTAATCGGCAAGATTTATTTTCAGCACATATTCGTCGGTTACTATTTCAAAAGTTATCGGCAAGACTTTATTTTAAGCACATTCGTTGGTTACTATTTCAAAAGTAATCGGTAAGATTTTTATTTTCAACATATTCGTCACTTACTATTTCCAAAGTAATCGGCATGATTTATTTTCAGCACATTCATCGGTTACTATTTCAAAAGTAATCGGCAAGATTTATTTTCAGTATATTCGTTGGTTACTATTTTAAAAGTAATCGGTAAGATTTTTATTTTCAACATGTTCGTCGCTTACTATTTCGAAAGTAATCGGCAAGATTTATTTTCAGCACATTCGTCGGTTACTATTTCAAAAGTAATCGGCAAGATTTTTATTTTCAGCATATTCGTCGGTGACTATTTCAATAGTAATCGGCATGATTTATTTTCAGCACATTCGTCAGGTTACTATTTCAAAAGTAATCGGCAAGACTTTTATTTTCAGCACAATTGTCGGTTACTATTTCAATAGTAATTGGCATGATTTATTTTCAGCACATTTGTCGGTTACTATTTCAAAAGTAATCGGCAAGATTTTTATTTTCAGCATATTCGTCGGTGACTATTTCAAAAGTAATCGGCATGATTTATTTTCAGCACATTCGTCAGGTTACTATTTCAAAAGTAATCGGCAAGACTTTTATTTTCAGCACATTTCTCGGTTACTATTTCAATAGTAATTGGCATGATTTATTTTCAGCACATTTGTCGGTTACTATTTCAAAAGTAATCGGCAAGACTTTATATTCAACACATTCGTCGGTTACTATTTCAAAAGTAATCGGCATGATCTATTTTCTGCACATTCGTCGGTTACTATTTCAAAAGTAATCAGCAAAATTTTTATTTTTAGCATATTTGTCTGTTACTATTTTAGAATTAATCGGCAAGACTATATTTTCAGCACATTCGTCGGTTACTATTTCAAAAGTAATCGGCAAGACTTTATTTTCAGCACATTCGTCGGTTACTATTTCAAAAGTAATCGGCAAGATTTTTATTTTCAGCATATTCGTCGGTGACTATTTCAATAGTAATCGGCATGATTTATTTTCAGCACATTCGTCAGGTTACTATTTCAAAAGTAATCGGCAAGACTTTTATTTTCAGCACATTTGTCGGTTACTATTTCAATAGTAATTGGCATGATTTATTTTCAGCACATTTGTCGGTTACTATTTCAAAAGTAATCGGCAAGATTTTTATTTTCAGCATATTCGTCGGTGACTATTTCAAAAGTAATCGGCATGATTTATTTTCAGCACATTCGTCAGGTTACTATTTCAAAAGTAATCGGCAAGACTTTTATTTTCAGCACATTTGTCGGTTACTATTTCAATAGTAATTGGCATGATTTATTTTCAGCACATTTGTCGGTTACTATTTCAAAAGTAATCGGCAAGACTTTATATTCAACACATTCGTCGGTTACTATTTCAAAAGTAATCGGCATGATCTATTTTTTGCACATTCGTCGGTTACTATTTCAAAAGTAATCAGCAAAATTTCTATTTTTAGCATATTTGTCTGTTACTATTTTAGAATTAATCGGCAAGACTATATTTTCAGCACATTCGTCGGTTACTATTTCAAAAGTAATCGGCAAGACTTTATTTTCAGCACATTCGTCGGTTACTATTTCAATAGTAATCGGCAAGATTTTTATTTTCAGCATGTACGTCGGTTACTATTTCAAAAGTAATCGGCAAGATTTTTATTTTCAGCATATTTGTCGGTTACTATTTCAAAAGTAATCGGTAAGATTTTTATTTCCAACATATTGATCGTTTACTATTTCAAAAGTAATCAGCATGTTTTATTTTCAACACATTCGTCGGTTACTATTTCAAAAGTAATCGGCAAGATTTTTATTTTCAGCATATTGGTCGGTGACTATTTCAAAAGTAATCGGCAAGATTTTTATTTTCAGCATATTTGTCGGTTACTTTTTCAAAAGTAATCGGCAAGATTTTTATTTTCAGCATATTTGTCGGTTACTATTTTAAAAGTAATCGACAAGATTTTTATTTTCAACATATTCGTCGGTTACTATTTCAAAAGTAATCGGCAAGACTTTATTTTCAGCATATTCGTTGTTACTATTTCAAAAGTAATCGGTAAGATTTTTATTTTCAACATATTCGTCGCTTACTATTTCAAAAGTAATCGGCATGATTTATTTTCAGCACATTCGTCGGTTACTATTTCAAAAGTAATCGGCAAGATTTATTTTCAGTATATTCGTTGGTTACTATTTTAAAAGTAATCGGTAAGATTTTTATTTTCAACATGTTCGTCGCTTACTATATCGAAAGTAATCGACATGATTTATTTTCAGCACATTTGTCGGTTACTATTTCAAAAGTAATCGGCAAGATTTTTATTTTCAGCATATTCGTCGGTTACTATTTCAAAAGTAATCGGTAAGATTTTTATTTCCAACATATTCATCGTTTACTATTTCAAAAGTAATCAGCATGTTTTATTTTCAACACATTCGTCGGTTACTATTTCAAAAGTAATCGGCAAGATTTTTATTTTCAGCATATTGGTCGGTGACTATTTCAAAAGTAATCGGCAAGACTTTTATTTTCAGCATATTTGTCGGTTACTTTTTCAAAAGTAATCGGCAAGATTTTTATTTTCAGCATATTTGTCGGTTACTATTTTAAAAGTAATCGACAAGATTTTTATTTTCAACATATTCGTCGGTTACTATTTCAAAAGTAATCGGCAAGACTTTATTTTCAGCATATTCGTTGTTACTATTTCAAAAGTAATCGGTAAGATTTTTATTTTCAACATATTCGTCGCTTACTATTTCAAAAGTAATCGGCATGATTTATTTTCAGCACATTCGTCGGTTACTATTTCAAAAGTAATCGGCAAGATTTATTTTCAGTATATTCGTTGGTTACTATTTTAAAAGTAATCGGTAAGATTTTTATTTTCAACATGTTCGTCGCTTACTATTTCGAAAGTAATCGGCATGATTTATTTTCAGCACATTCGTCGGTTACTATTTCAAAAGTAATCGGCAAGATTTTTATTTTCAGCATATTCGTCGGTGACTATTTCAAAAGTAATCGGCATGATTTATTTTCAGCACATTCGTCAGGTTACTATTTCAAAAGTAATCGGCAAGACTTTTATTTTCAGCATATTTGTCGGTTACTTTTTCAAAAGTAATCGGCAAGATTTTTATTTTCAGCATATTTGTCGGTTACTATTTTAAAAGTAATCGACAAGATTTTTATTTTCAACATATTCGTCGGTTACTATTTCAAAAGTAATCGGCAAGACTTTATTTTCAGCATATTCGTTGTTACTATTTCAAAAGTAATCGGTAAGATTTTTATTTTCAACATATTCGTCGCTTACTATTTCAAAAGTAATCGGCATGATTTATTTTCAGCACATTCGTCGGTTACTATTTCAAAAGTAATCGGCAAGATTTATTTTCAGCACATATTCGTCGGTTACTATTTCAAAAGTTATCGGCAAGACTTTATTTTAAGCACATTCGTTGGTTACTATTTCAAAAGTAATCGGTAAGATTTTTATTTTCAACATATTCGTCACTTACTATTTCCAAAGTAATGGGCATGATTTATTTTCAGCACATTCGTCAGGTTACTATTTCAAAAGTAATCGGCAAGACTTTTATTTTCAGCACATTTGTCGGTTACTATTTCAAAAGTAATCGGCAAGATTTTTATTTTCAGCATATTCGTCGGTGACTATTTCAAAAGTAATCGGCATGATTTATTTTCAGCACATTCGTCAGGTTACTATTTCAAAAGTAATCGGCAAGACTTTTATTTTCAGCACATTTGTCGGTTACTATTTCAATAGTAATTGGCATGATTTATTTTCAGCACATTTGTCGGTTACTATTTCAAAAGTAATCGGCAAGACTTTATATTCAACACATTCGTCGGTTACTATTTCAAAAGTAATCGGCATGATCTATTTTTTGCACATTCGTCGGTTACTATTTCAAAAGTAATCAGCAAAATTTCTATTTTTAGCATATTTGTCTGTTACTATTTTACAATTAATCGGCAAGACTATATTTTCAGCACATTCGTCGGTTACTATTTCAAAAGTAATCGGCAAGACTTTATTTTCAACACATTCGTCGGTTACTATTTCAATAGTAATCGGCAAGATTTTTATTTTCAGCATGTACGTCGGTTACTATTTCAAAAGTAATCGGCAAGATTTTTATTTTCAGCATATTTGTCGGTTACTATTTCAAAAGTAATCGGTAAGATTTTTATTTCCAACATATTGATCGTTTACTATTTCAAAAGTAATCAGCATGTTTTATTTTCAACACATTCGTCGGTTACTATTTCAAAAGTAATCGGCAAGATTTTTATTTTCAGCATATTGGTCGGTGACTATTTCAAAAGTAATCGGCAAGATTTTTATTTTCAACATATTCGTCGCTTACTATTTCAAAAGTAATCGGCATGATTTATTTTCAGCACATTCGTCGGTTACTATTTCAAAAGTAATCGGCAAGATTTATTTTCAGTATATTCGTTGGTTACTATTTTAAAAGTAATCGGTAAGATTTTTATTTTCAACATGTTCGTCGCTTACTATTTCGAAAGTAATCGGCATGATTTATTTTCAGCACATTCGTCGGTTACTATTTCAAAAGTAATCGGCAAGATTTTTATTTTCAGCATATTCGTCGGTGACTATTTCAAAAGTAATCGGCATGATTTATTTTCAGCACATTCGTCAGGTTACTATTTCAAAAGTAATCGGCAAGACTTTTATTTTCAGCATATTTGTCGGTTACTTTTTCAAAAGTAATCGGCAAGATTTTTATTTTCAGCATATTTGTCGGTTACTATTTTAAAAGTAATCGACAAGATTTTTATTTTCAACATATTCGTCGGTTACTATTTCAAAAGTAATCGGCAAGACTTTATTTTCAGCATATTCGTTGTTACTATTTCAAAAGTAATCGGTAAGATTTTTATTTTCAACATATTCGTCGCTTACTATTTCAAAAGTAATCGGCATGATTTATTTTCAGCACATTCGTCGGTTACTATTTCAAAAGTAATCGGCAAGATTTATTTTCAGCACATATTCGTCGGTTACTATTTCAAAAGTTATCGGCAAGACTTTATTTTAAGCACATTCGTTGGTTACTATTTCAAAAGTAATCGGTAAGATTTTTATTTTCAACATATTCGTCACTTACTATTTCCAAAGTAATGGGCATGATTTATTTTCAGCACATTCGTCAGGTTACTATTTCAAAAGTAATCGGCAAGACTTTTATTTTCAGCACATTTGTCGGTTACTATTTCAAAAGTAATCGGCAAGATTTTTATTTTCAGCATATTCGTCGGTGACTATTTCAAAAGTAATCGGCATGATTTATTTTCAGCACATTCGTCAGGTTACTATTTCAAAAGTAATCGGCAAGACTTTTATTTTCAGCACATTTGTCGGTTACTATTTCAATAGTAATTGGCATGATTTATTTTCAGCACATTTGTCGGTTACTATTTCAAAAGTAATCGGCAAGACTTTATATTCAACACATTCGTCGGTTACTATTTCAAAAGTAATCGGCATGATCTATTTTTTGCACATTCGTCGGTTACTATTTCAAAAGTAATCAGCAAAATTTCTATTTTTAGCATATTTGTCTGTTACTATTTTACAATTAATCGGCAAGACTATATTTTCAGCACATTCGTCGGTTACTATTTCAAAAGTAATCGGCAAGACTTTATTTTCAACACATTCGTCGGTTACTATTTCAATAGTAATCGGCAAGATTTTTATTTTCAGCATGTACGTCGGTTACTATTTCAAAAGTAATCGGCAAGATTTTTATTTTCAGCATATTTGTCGGTTACTATTTCAAAAGTAATCGGTAAGATTTTTATTTCCAACATATTGATCGTTTACTATTTCAAAAGTAATCAGCATGTTTTATTTTCAACACATTCGTCGGTTACTATTTCAAAAGTAATCGGCAAGATTTTTATTTTCAGCATATTGGTCGGTGACTATTTCAAAAGTAATCGGCAAGATTTTTATTTTCAGCATATTTGTCGGTTACTTTTTCAAAAGTAATCGGCAAGATTTTTATTTTCAGCATATTTGTCGGTTACTATTTTAAAAGTAATCGACAAGATTTTTATTTTCAACATATTCGTCGGTTACTATTTCAAAAGTAATCGGCAAGACTTTATTTTCAGCATATTCGTTGTTACTATTTCAAAAGTAATCGGTAAGATTTTTATTTTCAACATATTCATCGCTTACTATTTCAAAAGTAATCGGCATGATTTATTTTCAGCACATTCGTCGGTTACTATTTCAAAAGTAATCGGCAAGATTTATTTTCAGTATATTCGTTGGTTACTATTTTAAAAGTAATCGGTAAGATTTTTATTTTCAACATGTTCGTCGCTTACTATATCGAAAGTAATCGGCATGATTTATTTTCAGCACATTTGTCGGTTACTATTTCAAAAGTAATCGGCAAGATTTTTATTTTCAGCATATTCGTCGGTTACTATTTCAAAAGTAATCGGTAAGATTTTTTTTTCCAACATATTCATCGTTTACTATTTCAAAAGTAATCAGCATGTTTTATTTTCAACACATTCGTCGGTTACTATTTCAAAAGTAATCGGCAAGATTTTTATTTTCAGCATATTGGTCGGTGACTATTTCAAAAGTAATCGGCAAGATTTTTATTTTCAGCATGTTTGTCGGTTACTTTTTCAAAAGTAATCGGCAAGATTTTTATTTTCAGCATATTTGTCGGTTACTATTTTAAAAGTAATCGACAAGATTTTTATTTTCAACATATTCGTCGGTTACTATTTCAAAAGTAATCGGCAAGACTTTATTTTCAGCATATTCGTTGTTACTATTTCAAAACTAATCGGTAAGATTTTTATTTTCAACATATTCGTCGCTTACTATTTCAAAAGTAATCGGCATGATTTATTTTCAGCACATTCGTCGGTTACTATTTCAAAAGTAATCGGCAAGATTTATTTTCAGTATATTCGTTGGTTACTATTTTAAAAGTAATCGGTAAGATTTTTATTTTCAACATGTTCGTCGCTTACTATTTCGAAAGTAATCGGCATGATTTATTTTCAGCACATTCGTCGGTTACTATTTCAAAAGTAATCGGCAAGATTTTTATTTTCAGCATATTCGTCGGTGACTATTTCAAAAGTAATCGGCATGATTTATTTTCAGCACATTCGTCAGGTTACTATTTCAAAAGTAATCGGCAAGACTTTTATTTTCAGCATATTTGTCGGTTACTTTTTCAAAAGTAATCGGCAAGATTTTTATTTTCAGCATATTTGTCGGTTACTATTTTAAAAGTAATCGACAAGATTTTTATTTTCAACATATTCGTCGGTTACTATTTCAAAAGTAATCGGCAAGACTTTATTTTCAGCATATTCGTTGTTACTATTTCAAAAGTAATCGGTAAGATTTTTATTTTCAACATATTCGTCGCTTACTATTTCAAAAGTAATCGGCATGATTTATTTTCAGCACATTCGTCGGTTACTATTTCAAAAGTAATCGGCAAGATTTATTTTCAGTATATTCGTTGGTTACTATTTTAAAAGTAATCGGTAAGATTTTTATTTTCAACATGTTCGTCGCTTACTATTTCGAAAGTAATCGGCATGATTTATTTTCAGCACATTCGTCGGTTACTATTTCAAAAGTAATCGGCAAGATTTTTATTTTCAGCATATTCGTCGGTGACTATTTCAAAAGTAATCGGCATGATTTATTTTCAGCACATTCGTCAGGTTACTATTTCAAAAGTAATCGGCAAGACTTTTATTTTCAGCATATTTGTCGGTTACTTTTTCAAAAGTAATCGGCAAGATTTTTATTTTCAGCATATTTGTCGGTTACTATTTTAAAAGTAATCGACAAGATTTTTATTTTCAACATATTCGTCGGTTACTATTTCAAAAGTAATCGGCAAGACTTTATTTTCAGCATATTCGTTGTTACTATTCCAAAAGTAATCGGTAAGATTTTTATTTTCAACATATTCGTCGCTTACTATTTCAAAAGTAATCGGCATGATTTATTTTCAGCACATTCGTCGGTTACTATTTCAAAAGTAATCGGCAAGATTTATTTTCAGCACATATTCGTCGGTTACTATTTCAAAATTTATCGGCAAGACTTTATTTTAAGCACATTCGTTGGTTACTATTTCAAAAGTAATCGGTAAGATTTTTATTTTCAACATATTCGTCACTTACTATTTCCAAAGTAATGGGCATGATTTATTTTCAGCACATTCGTCAGGTTACTATTTCAAAAGTAATCGGCAAGACTTTTATTTTCAGCACATTTGTCGGTTACTATTTCAAAAGTAATCGGCAAGATTTTTATTTTCAGCATATTCGTCGGTGACTATTTCAAAAGTAATCGGCATGATTTATTTTCAGCACATTCGTCAGGTTACTATTTCAAAAGTAATCGGCAAGACTTTTATTTTCAGCATATTTGTCGGTTACTTTTTCAAAAGTAATCGGCAAGATTTTTATTTTCAGCATATTTGTCGGTTACTATTTTAAAAGTAATCGACAAGATTTTTATTTTCAACATATTCGTCGGTTACTATTTCAAAAGTAATCGGCAAGACTTTATTTTCAGCATATTCGTTGTTACTATTTCAAAAGTAATCGGTAAGATTTTTATTTTCAACATATTCGTCGCTTACTATTTCAAAAGTAATCGGCATGATTTATTTTCAGCACATTCGTCGGTTACTATTTCAAAAGTAATCGGCAAGATTTATTTTCAGTATATTCGTTGGTTACTATTTTAAAAGTAATCGGTAAGATTTTTATTTTCAACATGTTCGTCGCTTACTATTTCGAAAGTAATCGGCATGATTTATTTTCAGCACATTCGTCGGTTACTATTTCAAAAGTAATCGGCAAGATTTTTATTTTCAGCATATTCGTCGGTGACTATTTCAAAAGTAATCGGCATGATTTATTTTCAGCACATTCGTCAGGTTACTATTTCAAAAGTAATCGGCAAGACTTTTATTTTCAGCATATTTGTCGGTTACTTTTTCAAAAGTAATCGGCAAGATTTTTATTTTCAGCATATTTGTCGGTTACTATATTAAAAGTAATCGACAAGATTTTTATTTTCAACATATTCGTCGGTTACTATTTCAAAAGTAATCGGCAAGACTTTATTTTCAGCATATTCGTTGTTACTATTTCAAAAGTAATCGGTAAGATTTTTATTTTCAACATATTCGTCGCTTACTATTTCAAAAGTAATCGGCATGATTTATTTTCAGCACATTCGTCGGTTACTATTTCAAAAGTAATCGGCAAGATTTATTTTCAGCACATATTCGTCGGTTACTATTTCAAAAGTTATCGGCAAGACTTTATTTTAAGCACATTCGTTGGTTACTATTTCAAAAGTAATCGGTAAGATTTTTATTTTCAACATATTCGTCGCTTACTATTTCAAAAGTAATCGGCATGATTTATTTTCAGCACATTCGTCGGTTACTATTTCAAAAGTAATCGGCAAGATTTATTTTCAGTATATTCGTTGGTTACTATTTTAAAAGTAATCGGTAAGATTTTTATTTTCAACATGTTCGTCGCTTACTATTTCGAAAGTAATCGGCATGATTTATTTTCAGCACATTCGTCGGTTACTATTTCAAAAGTAATCGGCAAGATTTTTATTTTCAGCATATTCGTCGGTGACTATTTCAAAAGTAATCGGCATGATTTATTTTCAGCACATTCGTCAGGTTACTATTTCAAAAGTAATCGGCAAGACTTTTATTTTCAGCATATTTGTCGGTTACTTTTTCAAAAGTAATCGGCAAGATTTTTATTTTCAGCATATTTGTCGGTTACTATTTTAAAAGTAATCGACAAGATTTTTATTTTCAACATATTCGTCGGTTACTATTTCAAAATTAATCGGCAAGACTTTATTTTCAGCATATTCGTTGTTACTATTCCAAAAGTAATCGGTAAGATTTTTATTTTCAACATATTCGTCGCTTACTATTTCAAAAGTAATCGGCATGATTTATTTTCAGCACATTCGTCGGTTACTATTTCAAAAGTAATCGGCAAGATTTATTTTCAGCACATATTCGTCGGTTACTATTTCAAAAGTTATCGGCAAGACTTTATTTTAAGCACATTCGTTGGTTACTATTTCAAAAGTAATCGGTAAGATTTTTATTTTCAACATATTCGTCACTTACTATTTCCAAAGTAATGGGCATGATTTATTTTCAGCACATTCGTCAGGTTACTATTTCAAAAGTAATCGGCAAGACTTTTATTTTCAGCACATTTGTCGGTTACTATTTCAAAAGTAATCGGCAAGATTTTTATTTTCAGCATATTCGTCGGTGACTATTTCAAAAGTAATCGGCATGATTTATTTTCAGCACATTCGTCAGGTTACTATTTCAAAAGTAATCGGCAAGACTTTTATTTTCAGCATATTTGTCGGTTACTTTTTCAAAAGTAATCGGCAAGATTTTTATTTTCAGCATATTTGTCGGTTACTATTTTAAAAGTAATCGACAAGATTTTTATTTTCAACATATTCGTCGGTTACTATTTCAAAAGTAATCGGCAAGACTTTATTTTCAGCATATTCGTTGTTACTATTTCAAAAGTAATCGGTAAGATTTTTATTTTCAACATATTCGTCGCTTACTATTTCAAAAGTAATCGGCATGATTTATTTTCAGCACATTCGTCGGTTACTATTTCAAAAGTAATCGGCAAGATTTATTTTCAGCACATATTCGTCGGTTACTATTTCAAAAGTTATCGGCAAGACTTTATTTTAAGCACATTCGTTGGTTACTATTTCAAAAGTAATCGGTAAGATTTTTATTTTCAACATATTCGTCACTTACTATTTCCAAAGTAATGGGCATGATTTATTTTCAGCACATTCGTCAGGTTACTATTTCAAAAGTAATCGGCAAGACTTTTATTTTCAGCACATTTGTCGGTTACTATTTCAAAAGTAATCGGCAAGATTTTTATTTTCAGCATATTCGTCGGTGACTATTTCAAAAGTAATCGGCATGATTTATTTTCAGCACATTCGTCAGGTTACTATTTCAAAAGTAATCGGCAAGACTTTTATTTTCAGCATATTTGTCGGTTACTTTTTCAAAAGTAATCGGCAAGATTTTTATTTTCAGCATATTTGTCGGTTACTATTTTAAAAGTAATCGACAAGATTTTTATTTTCAACATATTCGTCGGTTACTATTTCAAAAGTAATCGGCAAGACTTTATTTTCAGCATATTCGTTGTTACTATTTCAAAAGTAATCGGTAAGATTTTTATTTTCAAAATATTCGTCGCTTACTATTTCAAAAGTAATCGGCATGATTTATTTTCAGCACATTCGTCGGTTACTATTTCAAAAGTAATCGGCAAGATTTATTTTCAGTATATTCGTTGGTTACTATTTTAAAAGTAATCGGTAAGATTTTTATTTTCAACATGTTCGTCGCTTACTATTTCGAAAGTAATCGGCATGATTTATTTTCAGCACATTCGTCGGTTACTATTTCAAAAGTAATCGGCAAGATTTTTATTTTCAGCATATTCGTCGGTGACTATTTCAAAAGTAATCGGCATGATTTATTTTCAGCACATTCGTCAGGTTACTATTTCAAAAGTAATCGGCAAGACTTTTATTTTCAGCATATTTGTCGGTTACTTTTTCAAAAGTAATCGGCAAGATTTTTATTTTCAGCATATTTGTCGGTTACTTTTTCAAAAGTAATCGGCAAGATTTTTATTTTCAGCATATTTGTCGGTTACTATTTTAAAAGTAATCGACAAGATTTTTATTTTCAACATATTCGTCGGTTACTATTTCAAAAGTAATCGGCAAGACTTTATTTTCAGCATATTCGTTGTTACTATTTCAAAAGTAATCGGTAAGATTTTTATTTTCAACATATTCGTCGCTTACTATTTCAAAAGTAATCGGCATGATTTATTTTCAGCACATTCGTCGGTTACTATTTCAAAAGTAATCGGCAAGATTTATTTTCAGTATATTCGTTGGTTACTATTTTAAAAGTAATCGGTAAGATTTTTATTTTCAACATGTTCGTCGCTTACTATTTCGAAAGTAATCGGCATGATTTATTTTCAGCACATTCGTCGGTTACTATTTCAAAAGTAATCGGCAAGATTTTTATTTTCAGCATATTCGTCGGTGACTATTTCAAAAGTAATCGGCATGATTTATTTTCAGCACATTCGTCAGGTTACTATTTCAAAAGTAATCGGCAAGACTTTTATTTTCAGCATATTTGTCGGTTACTTTTTCAAAAGTAATCGGCAAGATTTTTATTTTCAGCATATTTGTCGGTTACTATTTTAAAAGTAATCGACAAGATTTTTATTTTCAACATATTCGTCGGTTACTATTTCAAAAGTAATCGGCAAGACTTTATTTTCAGCATATTCGTTGTTACTATTTCAAAAGTAATCGGTAAGATTTTTATTTTCAACATATTCGTCGCTTACTATTTCAAAAGTAATCGGCATGATTTATTTTCAGCACATTCGTCGGTTACTATTTCAAAAGTAATCGGCAAGATTTATTTTCAGCACATATTCGTCGGTTACTATTTCAAAAGTTATCGGCAAGACTTTATTTTAAGCACATTCGTTGGTTACTATTTCAAAAGTAATCGGTAAGATTTTTATTTTCAACATATTCGTCACTTACTATTTCCAAAGTAATGGGCATGATTTATTTTCAGCACATTCGTCAGGTTACTATTTCAAAAGTAATCGGCAAGACTTTTATTTTCAGCACATTTGTCGGTTACTATTTCAAAAGTAATCGGCAAGATTTTTATTTTCAGCATATTCGTCGGTGACTATTTCAAAAGTAATCGGCATGATTTATTTTCAGCACATTCGTCAGGTTACTATTTCAAAAGTAATCGGCAAGACTTTTATTTTCAGCATATTTGTCGGTTACTTTTTCAAAAGTAATCGGCAAGATTTTTATTTTCAGCATATTTGTCGGTTACTATTTTAAAAGTAATCGACAAGATTTTTATTTTCAACATATTCGTCGGTTACTATTTCAAAAGTAATCGGCAAGACTTTATTTTCAGCATATTCGTTGTTACTATTTCAAAAGTAATCGGTAAGATTTTTATTTTCAAAATATTCGTCGCTTACTATTTCAAAAGTAATCGGCATGATTTATTTTCAGCACATTCGTCGGTTACTATTTCAAAAGTAATCGGCAAGATTTATTTTCAGTATATTCGTTGGTTACTATTTTAAAAGTAATCGGTAAGATTTTTATTTTCAACATGTTCGTCGCTTACTATTTCGAAAGTAATCGGCATGATTTATTTTCAGCACATTCGTCGGTTACTATTTCAAAAGTAATCGGCAAGATTTTTATTTTCAGCATATTCGTCGGTGACTATTTCAAAAGTAATCGGCATGATTTATTTTCAGCACATTCGTCAGGTTACTATTTCAAAAGTAATCGGCAAGACTTTTATTTTCAGCATATTTGTCGGTTACTTTTTCAAAAGTAATCGGCAAGATTTTTATTTTCAGCATATTTGTCGGTTACTATTTTAAAAGTAATCGACAAGATTTTTATTTTCAACATATTCGTCGGTTACTATTTCAAAAGTAATCGGCAAGACTTTATTTTCAGCATATTCGTTGTTACTATTTCAAAAGTAATCGGTAAGATTTTTATTTTCAACATATTCGTCGCTTACTATTTCAAAAGTAATCGGCATGATTTATTTTCAGCACATTCGTCGGTTACTATTTCAAAAGTAATCGGCAAGATTTATTTTCAGCACATATTCGTCGGTTACTATTTCAAAAGTTATCGGCAAGACTTTATTTTAAGCACATTCGTTGGTTACTATTTCAAAAGTAATCGGTAAGATTTTTATTTTCAACATATTCGTCACTTACTATTTCCAAAGTAATGGGCATGATTTATTTTCAGCACATTCGTCAGGTTACTATTTCAAAAGTAATCGGCAAGACTTTTATTTTCAGCACATTTGTCGGTTACTATTTCAATAGTAATTGGCATGATTTATTTTCAGCACATTTGTCGGTTACTATTTCAAAAGTAATCGGCAAGATTTTTATTTTCAGCATATTCGTCGGTGACTATTTCAAAAGTAATCGGCATGATTTATTTTCAGCACATTCGTCAGGTTACTATTTCAAAAGTAATCGGCAAGACTTTTATTTTCAGCACATTTGTCGGTTACTATTTCAATAGTAATTGGCATGATTTATTTTCAGCACATTTGTCGGTTACTATTTCAAAAGTAATCGGCAAGACTTTATATTCAACACATTCGTCGGTTACTATTTCAAAAGTAATCGGCATGATCTATTTTTTGCACATTCGTCGGTTACTATTTCAAAAGTAATCAGCAAAATTTCTATTTTTAGCATATTTGTCTGTTACTATTTTAGAATTAATCGGCAAGACTATATTTTCAGCACATTCGTCGGTTACTATTTCAAAAGTAATCGGCAAGACTTTATTTTCAGCACATTCGTCGGTTACTATTTCAATAGTAATCGGCAAGATTTTTATTTTCAGCATGTACGTCGGTTACTATTTCAAAAGTAATCGGCAAGATTTTTATTTTCAGCATATTTGTCGGTTACTATTTCAAAAGTAATCGGTAAGATTTTTATTTCCAACATATTGATCGTTTACTATTTCAAAAGTAATCAGCATGTTTTATTTTCAACACATTCGTCGGTTACTATTTCAAAAGTAATCGGCAAGATTTTTATTTTCAGCATATTGGTCGGTGACTATTTCAAAAGTAATCGGCAAGATTTTTATTTTCAGCATATTTGTCGGTTACTTTTTCAAAAGAAATCGGCAAGATTTTTATTTTCAGCATATTTGTCGGTTACTATTTTAAAAGTAATCGACAAGATTTTTATTTTCAACATATTCGTCGGTTACTATTTCAAAAGTAATCGGCAAGACTTTATTTTCAGCATATTCGTTGTTACTATTTCAAAAGTAATCGGTAAGATTTTTATTTTCAACATATTCGTCGCTTACTATTTCAAAAGTAATCGGCATGATTTATTTTCAGCACATTCGTCGGTTACTATTTCAAAAGTAATCGGCAAGATTTATTTTCAGTATATTCGTTGGTTACTATTTTAAAAGTAATCGGTAAGATTTTTATTTTCAACATGTTCGTCGCTTACTATATCGAAAGTAATCGGCATGATTTATTTTCAGCACATTTGTCGGTTACTATTTCAAAAGTAATCGGCAAGATTTTTATTT
The DNA here is from genome assembly GCA_958299785.1 of Medicago lupulina. Taxonomy (NCBI): domain Eukaryota; kingdom Viridiplantae; phylum Streptophyta; class Magnoliopsida; order Fabales; family Fabaceae; genus Medicago; species Medicago lupulina. The sequence goes on from CATQJP010000005.1 coordinate 1,022,912, forward strand.
TCAGCATATTCGTCGGTTACTATTTCAAAAGTAATCGGTAAGATTTTTATTTCCAACATATTCATCGTTTACTATTTCAAAAGTAATCAGCATGTTTTATTTTCAACACATTCGTCGGTTACTATTTCAAAAGTAATCGGCAAGATTTTTATTTTCAGCATATTGGTCGGTGACTATTTCAAAAGTAATCGGCAAGATTTTTATTTTCAGCATGTTTGTCGGTTACTTTTTCAAAAGTAATCGGCAAGATTTTTATTTTCAGCATATTTGTCGGTTACTATTTTAAAAGTAATCGACAAGATTTTTATTTTCAACATATTCGTCGGTTACTATTTCAAAAGTAATCGGCAAGACTTTATTTTCAGCATATTCGTTGTTACTATTTCAAAAGTAATCGGTAAGATTTTTATTTTCAACATATTCGTCGCTTACTATTTCAAAAGTAATCGGCATGATTTATTTTCAGCACATTCGTCGGTTACTATTTCAAAAGTAATCGGCAAGATTTATTTTCAGTATATTCGTTGGTTACTATTTTAAAAGTAATCGGTAAGATTTTTATTTTCAACATGTTCGTCGCTTACTATTTCGAAAGTAATCGGCATGATTTATTTTCAGCACATTCGTCGGTTACTATTTCAAAAGTAATCGGCAAGATTTTTATTTTCAGCATATTCGTCGGTGACTATTTCAAAAGTAATCGGCATGATTTATTTTCAGCACATTCGTCAGGTTACTATTTCAAAAGTAATCGGCAAGACTTTTATTTTCAGCATATTTGTCGGTTACTTTTTCAAAAGTAATCGGCAAGATTTTTATTTTCAGCATATTTGTCGGTTACTATTTTAAAAGTAATCGACAAGATTTTTATTTTCAACATATTCGTCGGTTACTATTTCAAAAGTAATCGGCAAGACTTTATTTTCAGCATATTCGTTGTTACTATTTCAAAAGTAATCGGTAAGATTTTTATTTTCAACATATTCGTCGCTTACTATTTCAAAAGTAATCGGCATGATTTATTTTCAGCACATTCGTCGGTTACTATTTCAAAAGTAATCGGCAAGATTTATTTTCAGCACATATTCGTCGGTTACTATTTCAAAAGTTATCGGCAAGACTTTATTTTAAGCACATTCGTTGGTTACTATTTCAAAAGTAATCGGTAAGATTTTTATTTTCAACATATTCGTCACTTACTATTTCCAAAGTAATGGGCATGATTTATTTTCAGCACATTCGTCAGGTTACTATTTCAAAAGTAATCGGCAAGACTTTTATTTTCAGCACATTTGTCGGTTACTATTTCAATAGTAATTGGCATGATTTATTTTCAGCACATTTGTCGGTTACTATTTCAAAAGTAATCGGCAAGATTTTTATTTTAAGCATATTCGTCGGTGACTATTTCAAAAGTAATCGGCATGATTTATTTTCAGCACATTCGTCAGGTTACTATTTCAAAAGTAATCGGCAAGACTTTTATTTTCAGCACATTTGTCGGTTACTATTTCAATAGTAATTGGCATGATTTATTTTCAGCACATTTGTCGGTTACTATTTCAAAAGTAATCGGCAAGACTTTATATTCAACACATTCGTCGGTTACTATTTCAAAAGTAATCGGCATGATCTATTTTTTGCACATTCGTCGGTTACTATTTCAAAAGTAATCAGCAAAATTTCTATTTTTAGCATAATTGTCTGTTACTATTTTAGAATTAATCGGCAAGACTATATTTTCAGCACATTCGTCGGTTACTATTTCAAAAGTAATCGGCAAGACTTTATTTTCAGCACATTCGTCGGTTACTATTTCAATAGTAATCGGCAAGATTTTTATTTTCAGCATGTACGTCGGTTACTATTTCAAAAGTAATCGGCAAGATTTTTATTTTCAGCATATTTGTCGGTTACTATTTCAAAAGTAATCGGTAAGATTTTTATTTCCAACATATTGATCGTTTACTATTTCAAAAGTAATCAGCATGTTTTATTTTCAACACATTCGTCGGTTACTATTTCAAAAGTAATCGGCAAGATTTTTATTTTCAGCATATTGGTCGGTGACTATTTCAAAAGTAATCGGCAAGATTTTTATTTTCAGCATATTTGTCGGTTACTTTTTCAAAAGTAATCGGCAAGATTTTTATTTTCAGCATATTTGTCGGTTACTATTTTAAAAGTAATCGACAAGATTTTTATTTTCAACATATTCGTCGGTTACTATTTCAAAAGTAATCGGCAAGACTTTATTTTCAACATATTCGTTGTTACTATTTCAAAAGTAATCGGTAAGATTTTTATTTTCAACATATTCGTCGCTTACTATTTCAAAAGTAATCGGCATGATTTATTTTCAGCACATTCGTCGGTTACTATTTCAAAAGTAATCGGCAAGATTTATTTTCAGTATATTCGTTGGTTACTAATTTAAAATTAATCGGTAAGATTTTTATTTTCAACATGTTTGTCGCTTACTATATCGAAAGTAATCGGCATGATTTATTTTCAGCACATTTGTCGGTTACTATTTCAAAAGTAATCGGCAAGATTTTTATTTTCAGCATATTCGTCGGTGACTATTTCAAAAGTAATCGGCATGATTTATTTTCAGCACATTCGTCAGGTTACTATTTCAAAAGTAATCGGCAAGACTTTTATTTTCAGCACATTTGTCGGTTACTATTTCAATAGTAATTGGCATGATTTATTTTCAGCACATTTGTCGGTTACTATTTCAAAAGTAATCGGCAAGAATTTATATTCAACATATTCGTCGGTTACTATTTCAAAAGTAATCGGCATGATCTATTTTCTGCACATTCGTCGGTTACTATTTCAAAAGTAATCAGCAAAATTTTTATTTTTAGCATATCTGTCTGTTACTATTTTAGAATTAATCGGCAAGACTATATTTTCAGCACATTCGTCGGTTACTATTTCAAAAGTAATCGGCAAGACTTTATTTTCAGCACATTCGTCGGTTACTATTTCAATAGTAATCGGCAAGATTTTTATTTTCAGCATGTACGTCGGTTACTATTTCAAAAGTAATCGGCAAGATTTTTATTTTCAGCATATTTGTCGGTTACTATTTCAAAAGTAATCGGTAAGATTTTTATTTCCAACATATTCATCGTTTACTATTTCAAAAGTAATCAGCATGATTTATTTTCAACACATTCGTCGGTTACTATTTCAAAAGTAATCGGCAAGACTTTATTTTCAGCATATTCGTTGTTACTATTTCAAAAGTAATCGGTAAGATTTTTATTTTCAACATATTCGTCGCTTACTATTTCAAAAGTAATCGGCATGATTTATTTTCAGCACATTCGTCGGTTACTATTTCAAAAGTAATCGGCAAGATTTATTTTCAGCACATATTCGTCGGTTACTATTTCAAAAGTTATCGGCAAGACTTTATTTTAAGCACATTCGTTGGTTACTATTTCAAAAGTAATCGGTAAGATTTTTATTTTCAACATATTCGTCACTTACTATTTCCAAAGTAATCGGCATGATTTATTTTCAGCACATTCGTCGGTTACTATTTCAAAAGTAATCGGCAAGATTTATTTTCAGTATATTCGTTGGTTACTATTTTAAAAATAATCGGTAAGATTTTTATTTTCAACATGTTCGTCGCTTACTATTTCGAAAGTAATCGGCATGATTTATTTTCAGCACATTCGTCGGTTACTATTTCAAAAGTAATAGGCAAGATTTTTATTTTCAGCATATTCGTCGGTGACTATTTCAAAAGTAATCGGCATGATTTATTTTGGGAAGGTTGAATATGTTCCTTGATTTAAAGCATGATTTGTGATCCTATTTGGTTATGTATTCGGCAAAATGAAAGTATTAGAATGACCCTTGTGGAAAAATGAGATTGTAGCCTATATGATTACATGTTTTGATAAATATGAAGGTTGAGCTTGTCCCTCGATGTCCCTTGATGCGAAACATGATATTTGAACCTATTTGTTTCTAAATTCGGTAAATATAAAGTATTGTGGATGACCCTTGTTGCGAAAAAGAGATATTAGCCTATATGGTTGCAAATTTGATAAATGTGAAGGTTGAATTTCTCCCTTGATTTAATGCATGATTTGTGAACCTCTTTGGTTGTGTATTTGATAAAATAAAAGTATTGGAATGACCCTTGCACAAAAATGAGATTTTGGCCTATGTGATTACAAGTTTGAGAAATAAGAAGGTTAACGTTTCCCTTGATTTAAATCATGATATATGAATCTATTTGGTTTTGTATTCGATAAAATGAAAGTATTGGAACGACCCTTGCGTAAAAATGAGATTTTAGCCTCTATGGTTATATGTTTGATATATGTATGAAGGTTGAGCTTGTCCCTCGACGTTCTTTGGTGCGAAAGATGATATTTGAACCTTTTTGGTTCTAAATTTGGTAAATATAATGTATTGGGATGACCCTTGTCGCGAAAATGAGATATTAGCCTATATGGTTGCATATTTGATAAATGGGAAGGTTGAATATGTTCCTTGATTTAAAGCATGATTTGTGATCCTATTTGGTTATGTATTCGGCAAAATGAAAGTATTAGAATGACCCTTGTGGAAAAATGAGATTGTAGCCTATATGATTACATGTTTTGATAAATATGAAGGTTGAGCTTGTCCCTCGATGTCCCTTGATGCGAAACATGATATTTGAACCTATTTGGTTCTAAATTCGGTAAATATAAAGTATTGGGATGACCCTTGTCGCGAAAATGAGATATTAGCCTATATGGTTGCAAATTTGATAAATGTGAAGGTTGAATTTCTCCCTTGATTTAATGCATGATTTGTGAACCTCTTTGGTTGTGTATTCGATAAAATAAAAGTATTGGAATGACCCTTGTGTATTCTATGTGATTACAAGTTTGAGAAATAAGAAGGTTAACATTTCCCTTGATTTAAATCATGATATATGAATCTATTTGGTTTTGTATTCGATAAAATGAAAGTATTGGAACGACCCTTGCGTAAAAATGAGATTTTAGCCTATATGGTTATATGTTTGATATATGTATGAAGGTTGAGCTTGTCCCTCGACGTTCTTTGGTGCGAAAGATGTTATTTGAACCTTTTTGGTTCTAAATTTGGTAAATATAATGTATTGGGATGACCCTTGTCGCGAAAATGAGATATTAGCCTATATGGTTGCATATTTGATAAATGGGAAGGTTGAATATGTTCCTTGATTTAAAGCATGATTTGTGATCCTATTTGGTTATGTATTCGGCAAAATGAAAGTATTAGAATGACCCTTGTGGAAAAATGAGATTGTAGCCTATATGATTACATGTTTTGATAAATATGAAGGTTGAGCTTGTCCCTCGATGTCCCTTGATGCGAAACATGATATTTGAACCTATTTGGTTCTAAATTCGGTAAATATAAAGTATTGGGATGACCCTTGTCGCGAAAATGAGATATTAGCCTATATGGTTGCAAATTTGATAAATGTGAAGGTTGAATTTCTCCCTTGATTTAATGCATGATTTGTGAACCTCTTTGGTTATGTATTCGATAAAATAAAAGTATTGGAATGACCCTTGTGTATTCTATGTGATTACAAGTTTGAGAAATAAGAAGGTTAACATTTCCCTTGATTTAAATCATGATATATGAATCTATTTGGTTTTGTATTCGATAAAATGAAAGTATTGGAACGACCCTTGCGTAAAAATGAGATTTTAGCCTATATGGTTATATGTTTGATATATGTATGAAGGTTGAGCTTGTCCCTCGACGTTCTTTGGTGCGAAAGATGTTATTTGAACCTTTTTGGTTCTAAATTTGGTAAATATAATGTATTGGGATGACCCTTGTCGCGAAAATGAGATATTAGCCTATATGGTTGCATATTTGATAAATGGGAAGGTTGAATATGTTCCTTGATTTAAAGCATGATTTGTGATCCTATTTGGTTATGTATTCGGCAAAATGAAAGTATTAGAATGACCCTTGTGGAAAAATGAGATTGTAGCCTATATGATTACATGTTTTGATAAATATGAAGGTTGAGCTTGTCCCTCGATGTCCCTTGATGCGAAACATGATATTTGAACCTATTTGTTTCTAAATTCGGTAAATATAAAGTATTGTGGATGACCCTTGTTGCGAAAAAGAGATATTAGCCTATATGGTTGCAAATTTGATAAATGTGAAGGTTGAATTTCTCCCTTGATTTAATGCATGATTTGTGAACCTCTTTGGTTGTGTATTTGATAAAATAAAAGTATTGGAATGACCCTTGCACAAAAATGAGATTTTGGCCTATGTGATTACAAGTTTGAGAAATAAGAAGGTTAACGTTTCCCTTGATTTAAATCATGATATATGAATCTATTTGGTTTTGTATTCGATAAAATGAAAGTATTAGAACGACCCTTGCGTAAAAATGAGATTTTAGCCTCTATGGTTATATGTTTGATATATGTATGAAGGTTGAGCTTGTCCCTCGACGTTCTTTGGTGCGAAAGATGATATTTGAACCTTTTTGGTTCTAAATTTGGTAAATATAATGTATTGGGATGACCCTTGTCACGAAAATGAGATATTAGCCTATATGGTTGCATATTTGATAAATGGGAAGGTTGAATATGTTCCTTGATTTAAAGCATGATTTGTGATCCTATTTGGTTATGTATTCGGCAAAATGAAAGTATTAGAATGACCCTTGTGGAAAAATGAGATTGTAGCCTATATGATTACATGTTTTGATAAATATGAAGGTTGAGCTTGTCCCTCGATGTCCCTTGATGCGAAACATGATATTTGAACCTATTTGGTTCTAAATTCGGTAAATATAAAGTATTGGGATGACCCTTGTCGCGAAAATGAGATATTAGCCTATATGGTTGCAAATTTGATAAATGTGAAGGTTGAATTTCTCCCTTGATTTAATGCATGATTTGTGAACCTCTTTGGTTGTGTATTCGATAAAATAAAAGTATTGGAATGACCCTTGTGTATTCTTTGTGATTACAAGTTTGAGAAATAAGAAGGTTAACATTTACCTTGATTTAAATCATGATATATGAATCTATTTGGTTTTGTATTCGATAAAATGAAAGTATTGGAACGACCCTTGCGTAAAAATGAGATTTTAGCCTATATGGTTATATGTTTGATATATGTATGAAGGTTGAGCTTGTCCCTCGACGTTCTTTGGTGCGAAAGATGTTATTTGAACCTTTTTGGTTCTAAATTTGGTAAATATAATGTATTGGGATGACCCTTGTCGCGAAAATGAGATATTAGCCTATATGGTTGCATATTTGATAAATGGGAAGGTTGAATATGTTCCTTGATTTAAAGCATGATTTGTGATCCTATTTGGTTATGTATTCGGCAAAATGAAAGTATTGGAATGACCCTTGCACAAAAATGAGATTTTGGCCTATGTGATTACAAGTTTGAGAAATAAGAAGGCTAACGTTTCCCTTGATTTAAATCATGATATATGAATCTATTTGGTTTTGTATTCGATAAAATGAAAGTATTGGAACGACCCTTGCGTAAAAATGAGATTTTAGCCTCTATGGTTATATGTTTGATATATGTATGAAGGTTGAGCTTGTCCCTCGACGTTCTTTGGTGCGAAAGATGATATTTGAACCTTTTTGGTTCTAAATTTGGTAAATATAATGTATTGGGATGACCCTTGTCGCGAAAATGAGATATTAGCCTATATGGTTATTTGTTTGATATATATGAAGATTGAGCTTGTCCCTCGATGTCCCTTGGTGCGAAAGATGATATTTGAACCTATTTGGTTCTAAATTCGTTAAATATAAAGTATTGGGATGACCCTTGCGCAAAAATGAGATTTTAGCCTATATGGTTATTTGTTTGATATATATGAAGGTTGAGCTTGTCCATCGATGTCCCTTGGTGCGAAAGATGATATTGGAACCTATTTGGCTCTAAATTCGGTAAATATAAAGTATTGGGATGACCCTTGACGCGACAATGAGATATTATCCTATATGGTTGCAAATTTGATAAATGGTAAGGTTGAATTTGTCCCTTGATTTAAAGCATGATTTGTGAACCTATTTGGTTATGTATTCGGTAATATAAAAGTATTACAATGACCCTTGTGCAAAAATGAGATTGTAGCCTATATGGTTACATGTTTGATAAATATGAAGGTTGAGCTTGTCCCTCGATGTCCCTTGATGCGAAACATGATATTTGAACCTATTTGGTTCTAAATTCGGTAAATATAAAGTATTGGGATGACCCTTGTCGCGAAAATGAGATATTAGCCTATATGGTTGCAAATTTGATAAATGTGAAGGTTGAATTTCTCCCTTGATTTAATGCATGATTTGTGAACCTCTTTGGTTGTGTATTCGATAAAATAAAAGTATTGGAATGACCCTTGTGTATCCTATGTGATTACAAGTTTGAGAAATAAGAAGGTTAACATTTCCCTTGATTTAAATCATGATATATGAATCTATTTGGTTTTGTATTCGATAAAATGAAAGTATTGGAACGACCCTTGCGTAAAAATGAGATTTTAGCCTATATGGTTATATGTTTGATATATGTATGAAGGTTGAGCTTGTCCCTCGACGTTCTTTGGTGCGAAAGATGTTATTTGAACCTTTTTGGTTCTAAATTTGGTAAATATAATGTATTGGGATGACCCTTGTCGCGAAAATGAGATATTAGCCTATATGGTTGCATGTTTGATAAATGGGAAGGTTGAATATGTTCCTTGATTTAAAGCATGATTTGTGATCCTATTTGGTTATGTATTCGGCAAAATGAAAGTATTAGAATGACCCTTGTGGAAAAATGAGATTGTAGCCTATATGATTACATGTTTTGATAAATATGAAGGTTGAGCTTGTCCCTCGATGTCCCTTGATGCGAAACATGATATTTGAACCTATTTGGTTCTAAATTCGGTAAATATAAAGTATTGGGATGACCCTTGTCGCGAAAATGAGATATTAGCCTATATGGTTGCAAATTTGATAAATGTGAAGGTTGAATTTCTCCCTTGATTTAATGCATGATTTGTGAACCTCTTTGGTTGTGTATTCGATAAAATAAAAGTATTGGAATGACCCTTGTGTATTCTTTGTGATTACAAGTTTGAGAAATAAGAAGGTTAACATTTCCCTTGATTTAAATCATGATATATGAATCTATTTGGTTTTGTATTCGATAAAATGAAAGTATTGGAACGACCCTTGCGTAAAAATGAGATTTTAGCCTATATGGTTATATGTTTGATATATGTATGAAGGTTGAGCTTGTCCCTCGACGTTCTTTGGTGCGAAAGATGTTATTTGAACCTTTTTGGTTCTAAATTTGGTAAATATAATGTATTCGGATGACCCTTGTCGCGAAAATGAGATATTAGCCTATATGGTTGCATATTTGATAAATGGGAAGGTTGAATATGTTCCTTGATTTAAAGCATGATTTGTGATCCTATTTGGTTATGTATTCGGCAAAATGAAAGTATTAGAATGACCCTTGTGGAAAAATGAGATTGTAGCCTATATGATTACATGTTTTGATAAATATGAAGGTTGAGCTTGTCCCTCGATGTCCCTTGATGCGAAACATGATATTTGAACCTATTTGGTTCTAAATTCGGTAAATATAAAGTATTGGGATGACCCTTGTCGCGAAAATGAGATATTAGCCTATATGGTTGCAAATTTGATAAATGTGAAGGTTGAATTTCTCCCTTGATTTAATGCATGATTTGTGAACCTCTTTGGTTGTGTATTCGATAAAATAAAAGTATTGGAATGACCCTTGTGTATTCTTTGTGATTACAAGTTTGAGAAATAAGAAGGTTAACATTTCCCTTGATTTAAATCATGATATATGAATCTATTTGGTTTTGTATTCGATAAAATGAAAGTATTGGAACGACCCTTGCGTAAAAATGAGATTTTAGCCTATATGGTTATATGTTTGATATATGTATGAAGGTTGAGCTTGTCCCTCGACGTTCTTTGGTGCGAAAGATGTTATTTGAACCTTTTTGGTTCTAAATTTGGTAAATATAATGTATTGGGATGACCCTTGTCGCGAAAATGAGATATTAGCCTATATGGTTGCATATTTGATAAATGGGAAGGTTGAATATGTTCCTTGATTTAAAGCATGATTTGTGATCCTATTTGGTTATGTATTCGGCAAAATGAAAGTATTAGAATGACCCTTGTGGAAAAATGAGATTGTAGCCTATATGATTACATGTTTTGATAAATATGAAGGTTGAGCTTGTCCCTCGATGTCCCTTGATGCGAAACATGATATTTGAACCTATTTGTTTCTAAATTCGGTAAATATAAAGTATTGTGGATGACCCTTGTTGCGAAAAAGAGATATTAGCCTATATGGTTGCAAATTTGATAAATGTGAAGGTTGAATTTCTCCCTTGATTTAATGCATGATTTGTGAACCTCTTTGGTTGTGTATTTGATAAAATAAAAGTATTGGAATGACCCTTGCACAAAAATGAGATTTTGGCCTATGTGATTACAAGTTTGAGAAATAAGAAGGTTAACGTTTCCCTTGATTTAAATCATGATATATGAATCTATTTGGTTTTGTATTCGATAAAATGAAAGTATTGGCACGACCCTTGCGTAAAAATGAGATTTTAGCCTCTATGGTTATATGTTTGATATATGTATGAAGGTTGAGCTTGTCCCTCGACGTTCTTTGGTGCGAAAGATGATATTTGAACCTTTTTGGTTCTAAATTTGGTAAATATAATGTATTGGGATGACCCTTGTCGCGAAAATGAGATATTAGCCTATATGGTTATTTGTTTGATATATATGAAGATTGAGCTTGTCCCTCGATGTCCCGTGGTGCGAAAGATGATATTTGAACCTATTTGGTTCTAAATTCGTTAAATATAAAGTATTGGGATGACCCTTGCGCAAAAATGAGATTTTAGCCTATATGGTTATTTGTTTGATATATATGAAGGTTGAGCTTGTCCATCGATGTCCCTTGGTGCGAAAGATGATATTGGAACCTATTTGGCTCTAAATTCGGTAAATATAAAGTATTGGGATGACCCTTGACGCGACAATGAGATATTATCCTATATGGTTGCAAATTTGATAAATGGTAAGGTTGAATTTGTCCCTTGATTTAAAGCATGATTTGTGAACCTATTTGGTTATGTATTCGGTAATATGAAAGTATTAGAATGACCCTTGTGCAAAAATGAGATTGTAGCCTATATGGTTACATGTTTGATAAATATGAAGGTTGAGCTTGTCCCTCGATGTCCCTTGATGCGAAACATGATATTTGAACCTATTTGGTTCTAAATTCGGTAAATATAAAGTATTGGGATGACCCTTGTCGCGAAAATGAGATATTAGCCTATATGGTTGCAAATTTGATAAATGTGAAGGTTGAATTTCTCCCTTGATTTAATGCATGATTTGTGAACCTCTTTGGTTGTGTATTCGATAAACTAAAAGTATTGGAATAACCCTTGCGCAAAAATGAGATTTTGGCCTATATGATTACAAGTTTGAGAAATAAGAAGGTTAACATTTCCCTTGATTTAAATCATGATATATGAATCTATTTGGTTTTTATTTGATAAATGAAATTATTGGAACGACCCTTGCGTAAAAATGATATTTTAGCCTCTATGGTTATATGTTTGATATATGTATGAAGGTTGAGCTTGTCCCTCGACGTTCTTTGGTGCGAAAGATGATATTTGAACCTTTTTGGTTCTAAATTTGGTAAATATAATGTATTGGGATGACCCTTGTCGCGAAAATGAGATATTAGCCTATATGGTTATTTGTTTGATATATATGAAGGTTGAGCTTGTCCCTCGATGTCCCTTGGTGCGAAAGATGATATTTGAACCTACTTGGTTCTAAATTCGTTAAATATAAAGTATTGGGATGACCCTTGCGCAAAAATGAGATTTTAGCCTATATGGTTATTTGTTTGATATATATGAAGGTTGAGCTTGTCCATCGATGTCCCTTGGTGCGAAAGATGATATTGGAACCTATTTGGTTCTAAATTCGGTAAATATAAAGTATTGGGATGACCCTTGACGCGACAATGAGAAATTATCCTATATGGTTGCAAATTTGATAAATGGTAAGGTTGAATTTGTCCCTTGATTTAAAGCATGATTTGTGAACCTATTTGGTTATGTATTCGGTAATATGAAAGTATCAGAATGAACCTTGTGCAAAAATGAGATTGTAGCCTATATGGTTACATGTTTGATAAATATGAAGGTTGAGCTTGTCTCTCGATGTCCCTTGATGGGAAACATGATATTTGAACCTATTTGGTTCTAAATTCGGTAAATATAAAGTATTGGGATGACCCTTGTCGCGAAAATGAGATATTAGCCTATATGGTTGCAAATTTGATAAATGTGAAGGTTGAATTTCTCCCTTGATTTAATGCATGATTTGTGAACCTCTTTGGTTGTGTATTTGATAAAATAAAAGTATTGGAATGACCCTTGCACAAAAATGAGATTTTGGCCTATGTGATTACAAGTTTGAGAAATAAGAAGGTTAACATTTCCCTTGATTTAAATCATGATATATGAATCTATTTGGTTTTGTATTCGATAAAATGAAAGTATTGGAACGACCCTTGCGTAAAAATGAGATTTTAGCCTATATGGTTATATGTTTGATATATGTATGAAGGTTGAGCTTGTCCCTCGACGTTCTTTGGTGCGAAAGATGTTATTTGAACCTTTTTGGTTCTAAATTTGGTAAATATAATGTATTGGGATGACCCTTGTCGCGAAAATGAGATATTAGCCTATATGGTTGCATATTTGATAAATGGGAAGGTTGAATATGTTCCTTGATTTAAAGCATGATTTGTGATCCTATTTGGTTATGTATTCGGCAAAATGAAAGTATTAGAATGACCCTTGTGGAAAAATGAGATTGTAGCCTATATGATTACATGTTTTGATAAATATGAAGGTTGAGCTTGTCCCTCGATGTCCCTTGATGCAAAACATGATATTTGAACCTATTTGTTTCTAAATTCGGTATATATAAAGTATTGTGGATGACCCTTGTTGCGAAAAAGAGATATTAGCCTATATGGTTGCAAATTTGATAAATGTGAAGGTTGAATTTCTCCCTTGATTTAATGCATGATTTGTGAACCTCTTTGGTTGTGTATTTGATAAAATAAAAGTATTGGAATGATCCTTGCACAAAAATGAGATTTTGGCCTATGTGATTACAAGTTTGAGAAATAAGAAGGTTAACGTTTCCCTTGATTTAAATCATGATATATGAATCTATTTGGTTTTGTATTCGATAAAATGAAAGTATTGGAACGACCCTTGCGTAAAAATGAGATTTTAGCCTCTATGGTTATATGTTTGATATATGTATGAAGGTTGAGCTTGTCCCTCGACGTTCTTTGGTGCGAAAGATGATATTTGAACCTTTTTGGTTCTAAATTTGGTAAATATAATGTATTGGGATGACCCTTGTCGCGAAAATGAGATATTAGCCTATATGGTTATTTGTTTGATATATATGAAGATTGAGCTTGTCCCTCGATGTCCCTTGGTGCGAAAGATGATATTTGAACCTATTTGGTTCTAAATTCGTTAAATATAAAGTATTGGGATGACCCTTGCGCAAAAATGAGATTTTAGCCTATATGGTTATTTGTTTGATATATATGAAGGTTGAGCTTGTCCATCGATGTCCCTTGGTGCGAAAGATGATATTGGAACCTATTTGGCTCTAAATTCGGTAAATATAAAGTATTGGGATGACCCTTGACGCGACAATGAGATATTATCCTATATGGTTGCAAATTTGATAAATGGTAAGGTTGAATTTGTCCCTTGATTTAAAGCATGATTTGTGAACCTATTTGGTTATGTATTCGGTAATATGAAAGTATTAGAATGACCCTTGTGCAAAAATGAGATTGTAGCCTATATGGTTACATGTTTGATAAATATGAAGGTTGAGCTTGTCCCTCGATGTCCCTTGATGCGAAACATGATATTTGAACCTATTTGGTTCTAAATTCGGTAAATATAAAGTACTGGGATGACCCTTGTCGCGAAAATGAGATATTAGCCTATATGGTTGCAAATTTGATAAATGTGAAGGTTGAATTTCTCCCTTGATTTAATGCATGATTTGTGAACCTCTTTGGTTGTGTATTCGATAAAATAAAAGTATTGGAATGACCCTTGTGTATTCTATGTGATTACAAGTTTGAGAAATAAGAAGGTTAACATTTCCCTGGATTTAAATCATGATATATGAATCTATTTGGTTTTGTATTCGATAAAATGAAAGTATTGGAACGACCCTTGCGTAAAAATGAGATTTTAGCCTATATGGTTATATGTTTGATATATATATATATATATATGAAGGTTGAACTTGTCCCTCGATGTCCCTTGATGCGAAACATGATATTTGAACCTATTTGGTTCTAAATTCGGTAAATATAAAGTATTGGGATGACCCTTGTCGCGAAAATGAGATATTAGCCTATATGGTTGCAAATTTGATAAATGTGAAGGTTGAATTTCTCCTTTGATTTAATGCATGATTTGTGAACCTCTTTGGTTGTGTATTCGATAAAATAAAAGTATTGGAATGACCCTTGTGTATTCTATGTGATTACAAGTTTGAGAAATAAGAAGGTTAACATTTCCCTTGATTTAAATCATGATATATGAATCTATTTGGTTTTGTATTCGATAAAATGAAAGTATTGGAACGACCCTTGCGTAAAAATGAGATTTTAGCCTATATGGTTATATGTTTGATATATGTATGAAGGTTGAGCTTGTCCCTCGACGTTCTTTGGTGCGAAAGATGTTATTTGAACCTTTTTGGTTCTAAATTTGGTAAATATAATGTATTGGGATGACCCTTGTCGCGAAAATGAGATATTAGCCTATATGATTACGCATGAAAAGAAAATCCTTCCGATTACCTTTGAAATAGTAAGCGACGAATGTGATGAAAAAAAATCTTGCTGATTACCTTTGAAATAGTAACCAACGAATATGCATAAAAATAAATCATGCCGATTACCTTTGAAATGGTAACCGACGAATGTGCAGAAAATAAATCCTGTCGATTACCTTTGAAATAGTAACCGACGAATATGCATGAAAAGAAAATCCTTCCGATTACCTTTGAAATAGTAAGCGACGAATGTGATGAAAAAAAATCTTGCTGATTACCTTTGAAATAGTAACCAACGAATATGCATAAAAATAAATCATGCCGATTACCTTTGAAATGGTAACCGACGAATGTGCAGAAAATAAATCCTGTCGATTACCTTTGAAATAGTAACCGACGAATATGCATGAAAAGTAAATCCTTCCGATTACCTTTGAAATAGTAAGCGACGAATGTGATGAAAATAAATCTTGCTGATTACCTTTGAAATAGTAACCAACGAATATGCATAAAAATAAATCATGCCGATTACCTTTGAAATGGTAACCGACGAATGTGCAGAAAATAAATCCTGTCGATTACCTTTGAAATAGTAACCGACGAATATGCATGAAAAGTAAATCCTTCCGATTACCTTTGAAATAGTAAGCGACGAATGTGATGAAAATAAATCTTGCTGATTACCTTTGAAATAGTAACCAACGAATATGCATAAAAATAAATCATGCCGATTACCTTTGAAATGGTAACTGACGAATGTGCAGAAAATAAATCATGTCGATTACCTTTGAAATAATAACCGACGAATATGCATGAAAAGTAAATCCTTCCGATTACCTTTGAAATAGTAAGCGACGAATGTGCTGAAAAGAAATCTTGCTGATTACCTTTGAAATTGTAACCAACGAATATGCATAAAAATAAATCCTGCCGATTACCTTTGAAATGGTAACCGACGAATGTGCTGAAAATAAATCATGCAGATTACCTTTGAAATAGTAAGCGACGAATGTGCTGAAAATAAATCCTGCCGATTACCTTTGAAATGGTAACCGACGAATGTGCTGAAAATAAATCATGCCGATTACCTTTGAAAAGGTAACCGACGAATGTGCAGAAATTAAATCCTGTCGATTACCTTTGAAATAGTAACCGACGATTACGCATGAAAAGTAAATCCTTCCGATTACCTTTGAAATAGTAAGCGACGAATGTGATGAAAATAAATCTTGCTAATTACCTTTGAAATAGTAACCAACGAATATGCAAGAAAATAAATCCTGCCGATTACATTTGAAATGGTAACCGACGAATGTGCAGAAAATAAATCATGTCGATTACCTTTGAAATAATAACCGACGAATATGCATGAAAAGTAAATCCTTCCGATTACCTTTGAAATAGTAAGCGACGAATGTGCTGAAAATAAATCTTGCTGATTACCTTTGAAATTGTAACCAACGAATATGCATAAAAATAAATCCTGCCGATTACCTTTGAAATGGTAACCGACGAATGTGCAGAAATTAAATCCTGTCGATTACCTTTGAAATAGTAACCGACGATTACGCATGAAAAGAAAATCCTTCCGATTACCTTTGAAATAGTAAGCGACGAATGTGATGAAAATAAATCTTGCTGATTACCTTTGAAATAGTAACCAACGAATATGCATAAAAATAAATCATGCCGATTACCTTTGAAATGGTAACCAACGAATGTGCAGAAAATAAATCCTGTCGATTACCTTTGAAATAGTAACCGACGAATATGCATGAAAAGTAAATCCTTCCGATTACCTTTGAAATAGTAAGCGACGAATGTGATGAAAATAAATCTTGCTGATTACCTTTGAAATAGTAACCAACGAATATGCATAAAAATAAATCATGCCGATTACCTTTGAAATGGTAACTGACGAATGTGCAGAAAATAAATCATGTCGATTACCTTTGAAATAATAACCGACGAATATGCATGAAAAGTAAATCCTTCCGATTACCTTTGAAATAGTAAGCGACGAATGTGCTGAAAAGAAATCTTGCTGATTACCTTTGAAATTGTAACCAACGAATTTGCATAAAAATAAATCCTGCCGATTACCTTTGAAATGGTAACCGACGAATGTGCTGAAAATAAATCATGCTGATTACCTTTGAAATGGAAACCGACGAATGTGCAGAAAATAAATCCTGCCGATTACCTTTGAAATAGTAACCGACGAATATGCATGAAAAATAAATCATGCCGATTACCTTTGAAATAGTAACCGACGAATGTGCTGAAAATAAATCCTGCCTATTACCTTTGAAATGGTAACCGACGAATGTTTAGAAAATAAATCCTGCCGATTACCTTTCAAATCGTAACCGACGAATATGCAGAAAATAAATCCTGCTGATTACCTTTGAAATGGAAACCGACGAAAGTGATGAAAATAAATCCTGCCGATTACCTTTGAAATGGTAACCGACGAATGTGCAGAAAATAAATCTTGCCGATTACCTTTGAAATGGTAACTGACGAATGTGCACAAAAATATATCTTGCCGATTACCTTTGAAATAGTAACCGACGAATATGCATGAAAAATAAATCCTGCCGATTACCTTTGAAATAGTAACCGACGAATATGCAAGAAATTAAATCATGCTGATTACCTTTGAAATGGTAACCGACGAATGTGTAGAAAATAAATCCTGCCGATTACCTTTGAAATCGTAACCATCGAATATGCAAAAAATAAATCTTGTCGATTACCTTTGAAATTGTAACCAACGAATATGCAAGAAAATAAATCCTGCCGCTTACCTTTGAAATGGTAACCGACGAATGTGCAGAAATTAAATCCTGCTGATTACCTTTGAAATAGTAACCGACGATTACGCATGAAAAGTAAATCCTTCCGATTACCTTTGAAATAGTAAGCGACGAATGTGCTGAAAAGAAATCTTGCTGATTACCTTTGAAATTGTAACCAACGAATATGCATAAAAATAAATCCTGCCGATTACCTTTGAAATGGTAACCGACGAATGTGCTGAAAATAAATCATGCTGATTACCTTTGAAATGGTAACTGACGAATGTGCAGAAAATAAATCCTGCCGATTACCTTTGAAATAGTAACCGACCAATATGCATGAAAAATAAATCATGCCGATTACCTTTGAAATAGTAACCGACGAATGTGCTGAAAATAAATCCTGCCTATTACCTTTGAAATGGTAACCGACGAATGTTTAGAAAATAAATCCTGCCGATTACCTTTCAAATCGTAACCGACGAATATGCAGAAAATAAATCCTGCTGATTACCTTTGAAATGGAAACCGACGAAAGTGATGAAAATAAATCCTGCCGATTACCTTTGAAATCGTAACCGACGAATGTGCAGAAAATAAATCTTGCCGATTACCTTTGAAATGGTAACTGACGAATGTGCACAAAAATATATCTTGCCGATTACCTTTGAAATAGTAACCGACGAATATGCATGAAAAATAAATCCTGCCGATTACCTTTGAAATAGTAACCGACGAATATGCAAGAAATTAAATCATGCTGATTACCTTTGAAATGGTAACCGACGAATGTGTAGAAAATAAATCCTGCCGATTACCTTTGAAATCGTAACCATCGAATATGCAAAAAATAAATCTTGTCGATTACCTTTGAAATTGTAACCAACGAATATGCAAGAAAATAAATCCTGCCGCTTACCTTTGAAATGGTAACCGACGAATGTGCAGAAATTAAATCCTGTCGATTACCTTTGAAATAGTAACCGACGATTACGCATGAAAAGTAAATCCTTCCGATTACCTTTGAAATAGTAAGCGACGAATGTGCTGAAAATAAATCCTGCCGATTACCTTTGAAATGGTAACCGACGAATGTGCTGAAAATAAATCATGCCGATTACCTTTGAAAAGGTAACCGACGAATGTGCAGAAATTAAATCCTGTCGATTACCTTTGAAATAGTAACCGACGATTACGCATGAAAAGTAAATCCTTCCGATTACCTTTGAAATAGTAAGCGACGAATGTGATGAAAATAAATCTTGCTGATTACCTTTGAAATAGTAACCAACGAATATGCATAAAAATAAATCATGCCGATTACATTTGAAATGGTAACCGACGAATGTGCAGAAAATAAATCCTGTCGATTACCTTTGAAATAGTAACCGACGAATATGCATGAAAAGTAAATCCTTCCGATTACCTTTGAAATAGTAAGCGACGAATGTGATGAAAATAAATCTTGCTGATTACCTTTGAAATAGTAACCAACGAATATGCATAAAAATAAATCATGCCGATTACCTTTGAAATGGTAACTGACGAATGTGCAGAAAATAAATCATGTCGATTACCTTTGAAATAATAACCGACGAATATGCATGAAAAGTAAATCCTTCCGATTACCTTTGAAATAGTAAGCGACGAATGTGCTGAAAAGAAATCTTGCTGATTACCTTTGAAATTGTAACCAACGAATATGCATAAAAATAAATCCTACCGATTACCTTTGAAATGGTAACCGACGAATGTGCTGAAAATAAATCATGCTGATTACCTTTGAAATGGTAACCGACGAATGTGCAGAAAATAAATCCTGCCGATTACCTTTGAAATAGTAACCGACGAATATGCATGAAAAATAAATCATGCCGATTACCTTTGAAATAGTAACCGACGAATGTGCTGAAAATAAATCCTGCCTATTACCTTTGAAATGGTAACCGGCGAATGTTTAGAAAATAAATCCTGCCGATTACCTTTCAAATCGTAACCGACGAATATGCAGAAAATAAATCCTGCTGATTACCTTTGAAATAGTAACCGACGAATGTGCATGAAAATAAATCTTGCCGATTACCTTTGAAATAGTAAACGACGAATATGCAAGAAAATAAATCCTGCCGATTACCTTTGAAATGGAAACCGACGAATGTGCTGAAAATAAATCCTGTCGATTACCTTTGAAATAGTAACCGACGATTATGCATGAAAAGTAAATACTTCCGATTACCTTTGAAATAGTAAGCGACGAATGTGATGAAAATAAATCTTGCTGATTACCTTTGAAATAGTAACCAACGAATATGCATAAAAGTAAATCCTGCCGATTACCTTTGAAATGGTAACCGACGAATGTGCTGAAAATAAATCATGCTGATTACCTTTGAAATGGTAACCGATGAATGTGCAGAAAATAAATCCTGGCGATTACCTTTGAAATAGTAACCGACGAATGTCCATGAAAATAAATCTTGCCGATTACATTTGAAATGGTAACCGACGAATGTCCATGAAAATAAATCTTGCCGATTACCTTTGAAATAGTAACCGACGAATGTCCATGAAAATAAATCTTGCTGATTACCTTTGAAATAGTAACCGACGAATGTCCATGAAAATAAATCTTGCCGATAACCTATGAAATAGTAAAAGACGAATATGCAAGAAAATAAATCCTGCCGGTTACCATTGAAATGTTAACCGACGAATGTGCTGAAAATAAATCATGCAGATTACCTTTGAAATGGTAACCGAGGAATGTGCAGAAAATAAATCCTGTCGATTACCTTTGAAATTGTAACCAACAAATATGCAAGAAAATAAATCCTGCCGATTACCTTTGAAATGGTCACCGACGTATGTGCTGAAAATAAATCCCGCCGATTACCTTTGAAATGGTAACCGACCAATGTGCAGAAAATAAATCCTGCTGATTACCTTTGAAATGGAAACCGACGAAAGTGATGAAAATAAATCCTGCCGATTACCTTTGAAATGGTAACCGACGAATGTGCAGAAAATAAATCTTGCCGATTACCTTTGAAATGGTAACTGACGAATGTGCACAAAAATATATCTTGCCGTTTACCTTTGAAATAGTAACCGACGAATATGCATGAAAAATAAATCCTGCCGATTACCTTTGAAATAGTAACCGACGAATATGCAAGAAATTAAATCATGCTGATTACCTTTGAAATGGTAACCGACGAATGTGTAGAAAATAAATCCTGCCGATTACCTTTGAAATCGTAACCGTCGAATATGCAAAAAATAAATCATGTCGATTACCTTTGAAATTGTAACCAACGAATATGCAAGAAAATAAATCCTGCCGCTTACCTTTGAAATGGTAACCGACGAATGTGCAGAAATTAAATCCTGTCGATTACCTTTGAAATAGTAACCGACGATTACGCATGAAAAGTAAATCCTTCCGATTACCTTTGAAATAGTAAGCGACGAATGTGCTGAAAATAAATCCTGCCGATTACCTTTGAAATGGTAACCGACGAATGTGCTGAAAATAAATCATGCCGATTACCTTTGAAAAGGTAACCGACGAATGTGCAGAAATTAAATCCTGTCGATTACCTTTGAAATAGTAACCGACGATTACGCATGAAAAGTAAATCCTTCCGATTACCTTTGAAATAGTAAGCGACGAATGTGATGAAAATAAATCTTGCTGATTACCTTTGAAATAGTAACCAACGAATATGCATAAAAATAAATCATGCCGATTACATTTGAAATGGTAACCGACGAATGTGCAGAAAATAAATCCTGTCGATTACCTTTGAAATAGTAACCGACGAATATGCATGAAAAGTAAATCCTTCCGATTACCTTTGAAATAGTAAGCGACGAATGTGATGAAAATAAATCTTGCTGAGTACCTTTGAAATAGTAACCAACGAATATGCATAAAAATAAATCATGCCGATTACCTTTGAAATGGTAACTGACGAATGTGCAGAAAATAAATCATGTCGATTACCTTTGAAATAATAACCGACGAATATGCATGAAAAGTAAATCCTTCCGATTACCTTTGAAATAGTAAGCGACGAATGTGCTGAAAAGAAATCTTGCTGATTACCTTTGAAATTGTAACCAACGAATATGCATAAAAATAAATCCTACCGATTACCTTTGAAATGGTAACCGACGAATGTGCTGAAAATAAATCATGCTGATTACCTTTGAAATGGTAACCGACGAATGTGCAGAAAATAAATCCTGCCGATTACCTTTGAAATAGTAACCGACGAATATGCATGAAAAATAAATCATGCCGATTACCTTTGAAATAGTAACCGACGAATGTGCTGAAAATAAATCCTGCCTATTACCTTTGAAATGGTAACCGGCGAATGTTTAGAAAATAAATCCTGCCGATTACCTTTCAAATCGTAACCGACGAATATGCAGAAAATAAATCCTGCTGATTACCTTTGAAATAGTAACCGACGAATGTGCATGAAAATAAATCTTGCCGATTACCTTTGAAATAGTAAACGACGAATATGCAAGAAAATAAATCCTGCCGATTACCTTTGAAATGGAAACCGACGAATGTGCTGAAAATAAATCCTGTCGATTACCTTTGAAATAGTAACCGACGATTATGCATGAAAAGTAAATACTTCCGATTACCTTTGAAATAGTAAGCGACGAATGTGATGAAAATAAATCTTGCTGATTACCTTTGAAATAGTAACCAACGAATATGCATAAAAGTAAATCCTGCCGATTACCTTTGAAATGGTAACCGACGAATGTGCTGAAAATAAATCATGCTGATTACCTTTGAAATGGTAACCGATGAATGTGCAGAAAATAAATCCTGGCGATTACCTTTGAAATAGTAACCGACGAATGTCCATGAAAATAAATCTTGCCGATTACATTTGAAATGGTAACCGACGAATGTCCATGAAAATAAATCTTGCCGATTACCTTTGAAATAGTAACCGACGAATGTCCATGAAAATAAATCTTGCTGATTACCTTTGAAATAGTAACCGACGAATGTCCATGAAAATAAATCTTGCCGATAACCTATGAAATAGTAAAAGACGAATATGCACGAAAATAAATCCTGCCGGTTACCATTGAAATGTTAACCGACGAATGTGCTGAAAATAAATCATGCAGATTACCTTTGAAATGGTAACCGAGGAATGTGCAGAAAATAAATCCTGTCGATTACCTTTGAAATTGTAACCAACAAATATGCAAGAAAATAAATCCTGCCGATTACCTTTGAAATGGTCACCGACGTATGTGCTGAAAATAAATCCCGCCGATTACCTTTGAAATGGTAACCGACGAATGTGCAGAAAATAAATCCTGCTGATTACCTTTGAAATGGAAACCGACGAAAGTGATGAAAATAAATCCTGCCGATTACCTTTGAAATGGTAACCGACGAATGTGCAGAAAATAAATCTTGCCGATTACCTTTGAAATGGTAACTGACGAATGTGCACAAAAATATATCTTGCCGTTTACCTTTGAAATAGTAACCGACGAATATGCATGAAAAATAAATCCTGCCGATTACCTTTGAAATAGTAACCGACGAATATGCAAGAAATTAAATCATGCTGATTACCTTTGAAATGGTAACCGACGAATGTGTAGAAAATAAATCCTGCCGATTACCTTTGAAATCGTAACCGTCGAATATGCAAAAAATAAATCATGTCGATTACCTTTGAAATTGTAACCAACGAATATGCAAGAAAATAAATCCTGCCGCTTACCTTTGAAATGGTAACCGACGAATGTGCAGAAATTAAATCCTGTCGATTACCTTTGAAATAGTAACCGACGATTACGCATGAAAAGTAAATCCTTCCGATTACCTTTGAAATAGTAAGCGACGAATGTGCTGAAAATAAATCCTGCCGATTACCTTTGAAATGGTAACCGACGAATGTGCTGAAAATAAATCATGCCGATTACCTTTGAAAAGGTAACCGACGAATGTGCAGAAATTAAATCCTGTCGATTACCTTTGAAATAGTAACCGACGATTACGCATGAAAAGTAAATCCTTCCGATTACCTTTGAAATAGTAAGCGACGAATGTGATGAAAATAAATCTTGCTGATTACCTTTGAAATAGTAACCAACGAATATGCATAAAAATAAATCATGCCGATTACATTTGAAATGGTAACCGACGAATGTGCAGAAAATAAATCCTGTCGATTACCTTTGAAATAGTAACCGACGAATATGCATGAAAAGTAAATCCTTCCGATTACCTTTGAAATAGTAAGCGACGAATGTGATGAAAATAAATCTTGCTGATTACCTTTGAAATAGTAACCAACGAATATGCATAAAAATAAATCATGCCGATTACCTTTGAAATGGTAACTGACGAATGTGCAGAAAATAAATCATGTCGATTACCTTTGAAATAATAACCGACGAATATGCATGAAAAGTAAATCCTTCCGATTACCTTTGAAATAGTAAGCGACGAATGTGCTGAAAAGAAATCTTGCTGATTACCTTTGAAATTGTAACCAACGAATATGCATAAAAATAAATCCTACCGATTACCTTTGAAATGGTAACCGACGAATGTGCTGAAAATAAATCATGCTGATTACCTTTGAAATGGTAACCGACGAATGTGCAGAAAATAAATCCTGCCGATTACCTTTGAAATAGTAACCGACGAATATGCATGAAAAATAAATCATGCCGATTACCTTTGAAATAGTAACCGACGAATGTGCTAAAAATAAATCCTGCCTATTACCTTTGAAATGGTAACCGGCGAATGTTTAGAAAATAAATCCTGCCGATTACCTTTCAAATCGTAACCGACGAATATGCAGAAAATAAATCCTGCTGATTACCTTTGAAATAGTAACCGACGAATGTGCATGAAAATAAATCTTGCCGATTACCTTTGAAATAGTAAACGACGAATATGCAAGAAAATAAATCCTGCCGATTACCTTTGAAATGGAAACCGACGAATGTGCTGAAAATAAATCCTGTCGATTACCTTTGAAATAGTAACCGACGATTATGCATGAAAAGTAAATACTTCCGATTACCTTTGAAATAGTAAGCGACGAATGTGATGAAAATAAATCTTGCTGATTACCTTTGAAATAGTAACCAACGAATATGCATAAAAGTAAATCCTGTCGATTACCTTTGAAATGGTAACCGACGAATGTGCTGAAAATAAATCATGCTGATTACCTTTGAAATGGTAACCGATGAATGTGCAGAAAATAAATCCTGGCGATTACCTTTGAAATAGTAACCGACGAATGTCCATGAAAATAAATCTTGCCGATTACATTTGAAATGGTAACCGACGAATGTCCATGAAAATAAATCTTGCCGATTACCTTTGAAATAGTAACCGACGAATGTCCATGAAAATAAATCTTGCTGATTACCTTTGAAATAGTAACCGACGAATGTCCATGAAAATAAATCTTGCCGATTACCTATGAAATAGTAAAAGACGAATATGCAAGAAAATAAATCCTGCCGGTTACCATTGAAATGTTAACCGACGAATGTGCTGAAAATAAATCATGCAGATTACCTTTGAAATGGTAACCGAGGAATGTGCAGAAAATAAATCCTGTCGATTACCTTTGAAATTGTAACCAACAAATATGCAAGAAAATAAATCCTGCCGATTACCTTTGAAATGGTCACCGACGTATGTGCTGAAAATAAATCCCGCCGATTACCTTTGAAATGGTAACCGACGAATGTGCAGAAAATAAATCCTGCTGATTACCTTTGAAATGGAAACCGACGAAAGTGATGAAAATAAATCCTGCCGATTACCTTTGAAATGGTAACCGACGAATGTGCAGAAAATAAATCTTGCCGATTACCTTTGAAATGGTAACTGACGAATGTGCACAAAAATATATCTTGCCGATTACCTTTGAAATAGTAACCGACGAATATGCATGAAAAATAAATCCTGCCGATTACCTTTGAAATAGTAACCGACGAATATGCAAGAAATTAAATCATGCTGATTACCTTTGAAATGGTAACCGACGAATGTGTAGAAAATAAATCCTGCCGATTACCTTTGAAATCGTAACCGTCGAATATGCAAAAAATAAATCATGTCGATTACCTTTGAAATTGTAACCAACGAATATGCAAGAAAATAAATCCTGCCGCTTACCTTTGAAATGGTAACCGACGAATGTGCAGAAATTAAATCCTGTCGATTACCTTTGAAATAGTAACCGACGATTACGCATGAAAAGTAAATCCTTCCGATTACCTTTGAAATAGTAAGCGACGAATGTGCTGAAAATAAATCCTGCCGATTACCTTTGAAATGGTAACCGACGAATGTGCTGAAAATAAATCCTGCCGATTACCTTTGAAATGGTAACCGACGAATGTGCAGAAAATAAATCTTGTCGATTACCTTTGAAATAGTAACCGACGAATATGCATGAAAAGTAAATCCTTCCGATTACCTATGAAATAGTAAGCGACGAATGTGCTGAAAATAAATTTTGCTGATTACCTTTGAAATGGTAACCGACGAATGTGCAGAAAATAAATCCTGCCGATTGCCTTTGAAATAGTAACCGACGAATATGCATTAAAAATAAATCATGCCGATTTCCTTTGAAATAGTAACCGACGAATGTGCTGAAAATAAATCCTGCCTATTACCTTTGAAATGGTAACCGACGAATGTTTATAAAATAAATCCTGCCGATTACCTTTCAAATCGTAACCGACGAATGTGCAGAAAATAAATCCTGCTGATTACCTTTGAAATAGTAACCGACGAATGTGCATGAAAATAAATCTTGCCGATTACCTTTGAAATAGTAAACGACGAATATGCAAGAAAATAAATCCTGCTGATTACCTTTGAAATGGTAACCGACGAATGTGCAAAAAATAAATCCTGTCGATTACCTTTCAAATCGTAACCGACGAATGTGCAGAAAATAAATCTTGCTGATTACCTTTGAAATAGTAACCGACGAATGTCCATGAAAATAAATCTTGCCGATTACCTTTGAAATAGTAAACGACGAATATGCAAGAAAATAAATCCCGCCGATTACCTTTGAAATGTTAACCGACGAATGTGCTGAAAATAAATCATGCCGATTACCTTTGAAATGGTAACCGAGGAATGTGCAGAAAATAAATCCTGTCGATTACCTTTGAAATTGTAACCAACGAATATGCAAGAAAATAAATCCTGCCGATTACCTTTGAAATGGTAACCGACGAATGTGCATGAAAATAAATCTTGCCGATTACCTTTGAAATAGTAACCGACAAATATGCATGAAAAATAAATCCAGCCGATTACCTTTGAAATGGTCACCTACGAATATGTTGAAAATAAATTCTGCCGATTACCTTTGAAATGGTAACCGACGAATGTGAAGAAATTAAATCCTGTCGATTACCTTTGAAATAGTAACCGACGATTATGCATGAAAAGTAAATACTTCCGATTACCTTTGAAATAGTAAGCGACGAATGTGATGAAAATAAATCTTGTTGATTACTTTTGAAATAGTAACCAACGAATATGCATAAAAATAAATCCTGTCGATTACCTTTGAAATGGTAACCGACGAATGTGCTGAAACTAAATCATGTTGATTATCTTTGAAATGGTAACCGATGAATGTGCAGAAAATAAATCCTGGCGATTACCTTTGAAATAGTAACCGACGAATGTCCATGAAAATAAATCTTGCCGATTACCTTTGAAATGGTAACCGACGAATGTGCTGAAAATAAATCCTGCCGATTACCTTTGAAATGGTAACCGACGAATGTGCATAAAATAAATCCTGTCGATTACCTTTCAAATCGTAACCGACGAATGTGCAGAAAATAAATCTTGCGGATTACCTTTGAAATAGTAAGCGACGAATGTCCATGAAAATAAATCTTGCCGATTACCTTTGAAATAGTAAACGACGAATATGCAAGAAAATAAATCCTGCCGATTACCTTTGAAATGTTAACCGACGAATGTGCTGAAAATAAATCATGCCGATTACCTTTGAAATGGTAACCGAGGAATGTTCAGAAAATAAATCCTGTCGATTACCTTTGAAATTGTAACCAACGAATATGCAAGAAAATAAATCCCGCCGATTACCTTTGAAATGGTAACCGACGAATGTGCATGAAAATAAATCTTGCCGATTACCTTTGAAATAGTAACCGACAAATATGCATGAAAAATAAATCCTGTCGATTACTTTTGAAATGGTCACCGACGAATGTGCTGAAAATAAATCCCGCCGATTACCTTTGAAATGGTAACTGACGAATGTGCACAAAAATATATCTTGCCGATTACCTTTGAAATAGTAACCGACGAATATGCATGAAAGATAAATCCTGCCTATTACCTTTGAAATAGTAACCGACGAATATGCATGAAATTAAATCATGCCGATTACCTTTGAAATGGTAACCGACGAATGTGCAGAAAATAATTCCTGCCGATTACCTTTGAAATCGTAACCGTCGAATATGCAAAAAATAAATCGTGTCGATTACCTTTGAAATTGTAACCAACGAATATGCAAGAAAATAAATCTTGCCGATTACCTTTGAAATGGTAACCGACGAATGTGCATGAAAATAAATCTTGCCGATTACCTTTGAAATAGTAATCGACGAATATGCATGAAAAATAAATCCAGCCGATTACCTTTGAAATGGTCACCTACGAATGTGCTGAAAATAAATTCTGCCGATTACCTTTGAAATGGTAACCGACGAATGTGCTGAAAATAAATCCTGCCGATTACCTTTGAAATGGTAACCGACAAATGTGCAGAAAATAAATCCTGCTGATTACCTTTGAAATGGGAACCGACGAAAGTGATGAAAATAAATCCTGCCGATTACCTTTGAAATGGTAACCTACGAATGTGCAGAAAATAAATCCTGCCGATTACCTTTGAAATAGTAACCGACGAATATGCATAAAAATAAATCCTGCCGATTACCCTTGAAATGGTAACTGACGAATGTGCATAAAAATATATCTTGCCGATTACCTTTGAAATAGTAACCGACGAATATGCAAGAAAAATAAATCCTGTCGATTACCTATAAAATGGTAACCGACGAATGTGCATGAAAATAAATCTTGCCAATTACCTTTGAAATGGTAACCGACGAATGTGCATGAAAATAAATCCTGCCGATTACCTATAAAATGGTAACCGACGAATGTGCATGAAAATAAATCTTGCCAATTACCGTTGAAATGGTAATCTACGAATGTGCTGAAAATAAATCATGCCGATTACCTTTGAAAAGGTAACCGACGAATGTGCAGAAATTAAATCCTGTCGATGACCTTTGAAATAGTAACCGACGGTTATGCATGAAAAGTAAATCCTTCCGATTACCTTTGAAATAGTAAGCGACGAATGTGATGAAAATAAATCTTGCTGATTACCTTTGAAATAGTAACCAACGAATATGCATAAAAATAAATCATGCCGATTACCTTTGAAATGGTAACCGACGAATGTGCAGAAAATAAATCCTGTCGATTACCTTTGAAATAGTACCCATGAATATGCATGAAAAGTAAATCCTTCCGATTACCTTTGAAATAGTAAGCGACGAATGTGCTGAAAATAAATCTTGCTGATTACCTTTGAAATTGTAACCAACGAATTTGCATAAAAATAAATCCTGCCGATTACCTTTGAAATGGTAACCGACGAATATTCTGAAAATAAATCATGCTGATTACCTTTGAAATGGTAACCGACGAATGCGCAAAAAATAAATCCTGCCGATTACCTTTGAAATAGTAACCGACGAATATGCATGAAAAATAAATCATGCCGATTACCTTTGATATAGTAACCGACGAATGTGCTGAAAATAAATCATGCCGATTACCTTTGAAATGGTAACCGAGGAATGTGCAGAAAATAAATCCTGTCGATTACCTTTGAAATTGTAACCAACGAATATGCAAGAAAATAAATCCTGCCGATTACCTTTGAAATGGTAACCGACGAATGTGCATGAAAATAAATCTTGCCGATTACCTTTGAAATAGTAACCGACAAATATGCATGAAAAATAAATCCTGTCGATTACTTTTGAAATGGTCACCGACGAATGTGCTGAAAATAAATCCCGCCGATTACCTTTGAAATGGTAACTGACGAATGTGCACAAAAATATATCTTGCCGATTACCTTTGAAATAGTAACCGACGAATATGCATGAAAGATAAATCCTGCCTATTACCTTTGAAATAGTAACCGACGAATATGCATGAAATTAAATCATGCCGATTACCTTTGAAATGGTAACCGACGAATGTGCAGAAAATAATTCCTGCCGATTACCTTTGAAATCGTAACCGTCGAATATGCAAAAAATAAATCCTGTCGATTACCTTTGAAATTGTAACCAACGAATATGCAAGAAAATAAATCTTGCCGATTACCTTTGAAATGGTAACCGACGAATGTGCATGAAAATAAATCTTGCCGATTACCTGGTAAATAGTAACCGACGAATATGCATGAAAAATAAATCCAGCCGATTACCTTTGAAATGGTCACCTACGAATGTGCTGAAAATAAATTCTGCCGATTACCTTTGAAATGGTAACCGACGAATGTGCTGAAAATAAATCCTGCCGATTACCTTTGAAATGGTAACCGACAAATATGCAGAAAATAAATCCTGCTGATTACCTTTGAAATGGGAACCGACGAAAGTGATGAAAATAAATCCTGCCGATTACCTTTGAAATGGTAACCTACGAATGTGCAGAAAATAAATCCTGCCGATTACCTTTGAAATGGTAACGGACGAATGTGCATAAAAATATATCTTGCCGATTACCCTTGAAATGGTAACTGACGAATGTGCATAAAAATATATCTTGCCGATTACCTTTGAAATAGTAACCGACGAATATGCAAGAAAAATAAATCCTGTCGATTACCTATAAAATGGTAACCGACGAATGTGCATGAAAATAAATCTTGCCAATTACCTTTGAAATGGTAACCGACGAATGTGCATGAAAATAAATCCTGCCGATTACCTATAAAATGGTAACCGACGAATGTGCATGAAAATAAATCTTGCCAATTACCGTTGAAATGGTAATCTACGAATGTGCTGAAAATAAATCATGCCGATTACCTTTGAAAAGGTAACCGACGAATGTGCAGAAATTAAATCCTGTCGATTACCTTTGAAATAGTAACCGACGATTATGCATGAAAAGTAAATCCTTCCGATTACCTTTGAAATAGTAAGCGACGAATGTGATGAAAATAAATCTTGCTGATTACCTTTGAAATAGTAACCAACGAATATGCATAAAAATAAATCATGCCGATTACCTTTGAAATGGTAACCGACGAATGTGCAGAAAATAAATCCTGTCGATTACCTTTGAAATAGTAACCGACGAATATGCATGAAAAGTAAATCCTTCCGATTACCTTTGAAATAGTAAGCGACGAATGTGCTGAAAATAAATCTTGCTGATTACCTTTGAAATTGTAACCAACGAATTTGCATAAAAATAAATCCTGCCGATTACCTTTGAAATGGTAACCGACGAATATGCTGAAAATAAATCATGCTGATTACCTTTGAAATGGTAACCGACGAATGCGCAAAAAATAAATCCTGCCGATTACCTTTGAAATAGTAACCGACGAATATGCATGAAAAATAAATCATGCCGATTACCTTTGATATAGTAACCGACGAATGTGCTGAAAATAAATCCTGCCTATTACCTTTGAAATGGTAACCGACGAATGTTTAGAAAATAAATCCTGCCGATTACCTTTCAAATCGTAACCGACGAATGTGCAGAAAATAAATCCTGCTGATTACCTTTGAAATTGTAACCGATGAATGTGCATGAAAATAGATCTTGCCGATTACCTTTGAAATAGTAAACGACGAATATGCAAGAAAATAAATCCTGCCGATTACCTTTGAAATGGTAACCGACGAATGTGCTGAAAATAAATCATGCCGATTACCTTTGAAATGGTAACCGACGAATGTGCAGAAATTAAATCCTGTCGATTACCATTGAAATGGTAACCGACGAATGTGCAGAAAATAAATCATGCTGATTACCTTTGAAATTGGAACCGACGAAAGTGATGAAAATAAATCCTGCCGATTACCTTTGAAATGGTAACTAACGAATGGGCACAAAAATATATCTTGCCGATTACATTTGAAATAGTAACCGACGAATATGCATGAAAAATAAATCCTGCCGATTACCTTTGAAATAGTAACCGACGAATATGCAAGAAATTAAATCATGCCGATTACCTTTGAAATGGTAACCGACGAATGTGCAGAAATTGAATCCTGTCGATTACCTTTGAAATAGTAACCGACGATTATGCATGAAAAGTAAATACTTCCGATTACCTTTGAAATAGTAAGCGACGAATGTGATGAAAATAAATCTTGCTGATTACCTTTGAAATAGTAACCAACGAATATGCATAAAAATAAATCCTGCCGATTACCTTTGAAATGGTAACCGACGAATGTGCTGAAAATAAATCATGCTGATTACCTTTGAAATGGTAACCGATGAATGTGCAGAAAATAAATCCTGGCGATTACCTTTGAAATAGTAACCGACGAATGTCCATGAAAATAAATCTTGCCGATTACCTTTGAAATGGTAACCGACGAATGTGCTGAAAATAAATCCTGCCGATTACCTTTGAAATGGTAACCGACGAATGTGCTGAAAATAAATCCTGCCGATTACCTTTGAAATGGTAACCGACGAATGTGCAGAAAATAAATCCTGTCGATTACCTTTCAAATCGTAACCAACGAATATGCAAGAAAATAAATCCTGCCGATTACCTTTGAAATGGTAACCGACGAATGTGCATGAAAATAAATCTTGCCGATTACCTTTGAAATAGTAATCGACGAATATGCATGAAAAATAAATCCTGTCGATTACCTTTGAAATGGTCACCGACGAAT
Organism: Medicago lupulina; assembly: GCA_958299785.1. Classification (NCBI taxonomy): domain Eukaryota; kingdom Viridiplantae; phylum Streptophyta; class Magnoliopsida; order Fabales; family Fabaceae; genus Medicago; species Medicago lupulina. Next base: position 1,055,775 of record CATQJP010000005.1, read on the forward strand.
GTGCTGAAAATAAATCCTGCCGATTACCTTTGAAATGGTAACCGACGAATGTGCAGAAAATAAATCCTGCTGATTACCTTTGAAATGGGAACCGACGAAAGTGATGAAAATAAATCCTGCTGATTACCTTTGAAATGGTAACCGACGAATGTGCAGAAAATAAATCTTGCCGATTACCTTTGAAATGGTAACTAACGAATGTGCACAAAAATATATCTTGCCGATTACCTTTGAAATAGTAACCGACGAATATGCATGAAAAATAAATCCTGCCGATTACCTTTGAAATAGTAACCGACGAATATGCAAGAAATTAAATCATGCCGATAACCTTTGAAATGGTAACCGACGAATGTGCAGAAAATAAATCCTGCCGATTACCATTGAAATCGTAACCGTCGAATATGCAAAAAATAAATCTTGTCTATTACCTTTGAAATAGTAACCGACGAATATGCATGAAAAGTAAATCCTTCCGATTACCTTTGAAATAGTAGGCGGCGAATGTGCTGAAAATAAATCTTGCTGATTACCTTTGAAATTGTAACCAACGAATATGCATAAAAATAAATCCTGCCGATTACCTTTGAAATGGTAACCGACGAATGTGCTGAAAATAAATCCTGCCGATTACCTTTGAAATGGTAATCGAGGAATGTGCAGAAAATAAATCCTGTTGATTACCTTTGAAATGGGAACCGACGAAAGTGATGAAAATAAATCATGCCGATTACCTTTGAAATGGTAACCTACGAATGTGCAGAAAATAAATCTTGCCGATTACCTTTGAAATGGTAACTGACGAATGTGCATAAAATTATATCTTGCTGATTACCTTTGAAATAGTAACCGACGAATATGCATGAAATTAAATCATGCCGATTACCTTTGAAATGGTAACCGACGAATGTGCAGAAAATAAATCATGCCGATTACCTTTGAAATCGTAACCGACGAATGTGTAGAAAATAAATCTTGTTGATTACCTTTGAAATAGTAAACGACGAATATGCATGAAAATAAATCATGCCGATTACCTTTGAAATGGTAACCGACGAATGTGCAGAAATTAAATCATGTCGATTACCTTTGAAATAGTAACCGACAATTATGCATGAAAAGTAAATCCTTCCGATTACCTTTGAAATAGTAAGCGACGAATGTGATGAAAATAAATCTTGCTGATTACCTTTGAAATAGTAACCAACGAATATGCATAAATATAAATCATGCCGATTACCTTTGAAATGGTAACCGACGAATGTGAAGAAAATAAATCCTGTCGATTACCTTTGAAATAGTAACCGACGAATATGCATGAAAAGTAAATCCTTCCGATTACCTTTGAAATAGTAAGCGACGAATGTGATAAAAATAAATCTTGCTGATTACATTTGAAATAGTAACCAACGAATATGCATAAAAATAAATCCTACTGATTACCTTTGAAATAGTAAATGACGAATATGCAAGAAAATAAATCCTGCCGATTACCTTTGAAATGGTAACCGACGAATGTGCTGAAAATAAATCATGCCGATTACCTTTGAAAAGGTAACCGACGAATGTGCAGAAATTAAATCCTGTCGATTACCTTTGAAATGGTAACCGACGAATGTGCATGAAAATAAATCTTGCCGATTACCTTTGAAATAGTAATCGACGAATATGCATGAAAAATAAATCCTGTCGATTACCTTTGAAATGGTCACCGACGAATGTGCTGAAAATAAATCCCGCCGATTACCTTTGAAATGGTAACCGACGAATGTGCTCAAAATAAATCCTGCCGATTACCTTTGAAATGGTAACCGACGAATGTGCAGAAAATAAATCCTGCTGATTACCTTTGAAATGGGAACCGACGAAAGTGATGAAAATAAATCCTGCTGATTACCTTTGAAATGGTAACCGACGAATGTGTAGAAAATAAATCTTGCCGATTACCTTTGAAATGGTAACTAACGAATGTGCACAAAAATATATCTTGCCGATTACCTTTGAAATAGTAACCGACGAATATGCATGAAAAATAAATCCTGCCGATTACCTTTGAAATAGTAACCGACGAATATGCAAGAAATTAAATCATGCCGATAACCTTTTAAATGGTAACCGACGAATGTGCAGAAAATAAATCCTGCCGATTACCATTGAAATCGTAACCGTCGAATATGCAAAAAATAAATCTTGTCTATTACCTTTGAAATAGTAACCGACGAATATGCATGAAAAGTAAATCCTTCCGATTACCTTTGAAATAGTAAGCGGCGAATGTGCTGAAAATAAATCTTGCTGATTACCTTTGAAATTGTAACCAACGAATATGCATAAAAATAAATCCTGCCGATTACCTTTGAAATGGTAACCGACGAATGTGCTGAAAATAAATCCTGCCGATTAAATTTGAAATGGTAATCGACGAATGTGCAGAAAATAAATCGTGTTGATTACCATTGAAATAGGAACCGACGAAAGTGATGAAAATAAATCATGCCGATTACCTTTGAAATGGTAACCTACGAATGTGCGGAAAATAAATCTTGCCGATTACCTTTGAAATGGTAACTGACGAATGTGCATAAAATTATATCTTGCCGATTACCTTTGAAATAGTAACCGACGAATATGCATGAAATTAAATCATGCCGATTACCTTTGAAATGGTAACCGACGAATGTGCAGAAAATAAATCATGCCGATTACCTTGGAAATCGTAACCGACGAATGTGTAGAAAATAAATCTTGTTGATTACCTTTGAAATAGTAAACGACGAATATGCATGAAAATAAATCATGCCGATTACCTTTGAAATGGTAACCGACGAATGTGCAGAAATTAAATCATGTCGATTACCTTTGAAATAGTAACCGACGATTATGCATGAAAAGTAAATCCTTCCGATTACCTTTGAAATAGTAAGCGACGAATGTGATGAAAATAAATCTTGCTGATTACCTTTGAAATAGTAACCAACGAATATGCATAAAAATAAATCATGCCGATTACCTTTGAAATGGTAACCGACGAATGTGAAGAAAATAAATCCTGTCGATTACCTTTGAAATAGTAACCGACGAATATGCATGAAAAGTAAATCCTTCCGATTACCTTTGAAATAGTAAGCGACGAATGTGCTGAAAATAAATCTTGCTGATTACCTTTGAAATTGTAACCAACGAATTTGCATAAAAATAAATCCTGCCGATTACCTTTGATATAGTAACCGATGAATGTGCTGAAAATAAATCCTGCCTATTACCTTTGAAATGGTAACCGACGAATGTTTAGAAAATAAATCCTGCCGATTACCTTTCAAATCGTAACCGACGAATGTGCAGAAAATAAATCCTGCTGATTACCTTTGAAATAGTAACCGACGAATGTGCATGAAAATAGATCTTGCCGATTACCTTTGAAATAGTAAACGACGAATATGCAAGAAAACAAATCCTGCCGATTACCTTTGAAATGGTAACCGACGAATGTGCTGAAAATAAATCATGCCGATTACCTTTGAAATGGTAACCGACGAATGTGCAGAAAATAAATCCTGCTGATTACCTTTGAAATGGGAACCGACGAAAGTGATGAAAATTAATCCTGCCGATTACCTTTGAAATGGTAACTGACGAATGGGCACAAAAATATATCTTGCCGATTACCTTCGAAATAGTAACCGACGAATATGCATGAAAAATAAATCCTGCCGATTACCTTTGAAATAGTAACCGACGAATATGCAAGAAATTAAATCATGCCTATTACCTTTGAAATGGTAACCGACGAATGTGCAGAAATTGAATCCTGTCGATTACCTTTGAAATAGTAACCGACGATTATGCATGAAAAGTAAATACTTCCGATTACCTTTGAAATAGTAAGCGACGAATGTGATGAAAATAAATCTTGCTGATTACCTTTGAAATAGTAACCAACGAATATGCATAAAAATAAATCCTGCCGATTACCTTTGAAATGGTAACCGACGAATGTGCGGAAAATAAATCATGCTGATTACCTTTGAAATGGTAACCGATGAATGTGCAGAAAATAAATCCTGGCGATTACCTTTGAAATAGTATCCGACGAATGTCCATGAAAATAAATCTTGCCGATTACCTTTGAAATGGTAACCGACGAATGTGCTGAAAATAAATCCTGCCGATTACCTTTGAAATGGTAACCGACGAATGTGCAGAAAATAAATCCTGTCGATTACCTTTCAAATCGTAACCAACGAATATGCAGGAAAATAAATCCTACCGATTACCTTTGAAATGGTAACCGACGAATGTGCATGAAAATAAATCTTGCCGATTACCTTTGAAATAGTAATCGACGAATATGCATGAAAAATAAATCCTGTCGATTACCTTTGAAATGGTCACCGACGAATGTGCTGAAAATAAATCCCGCCGATTACCTTTGTAATGGTAACCGACGAATGTGCTCAAAATAAATCCTGCCGATTACCTTTGAAATGGTAACCGACGAATGTGCAGAAAATAAATCCTGCTGATTACCTTTGAAATGGGAACCGACGAAAGTGATGAAAATAAATCCTGCCGATTACAATTGAAATGGTAACCGACGAATGTGCAGAAAATAAATCTTGCCGATTACCTTTGAAATGGTAACTGACGAATGTGCACAAAAATATATCTTGCCGATTACCTTTGAAATTGTTTTATTTGAATTTATAAATGATTATGTGAATATGTGGTGTGTTTATTTGTTTATAATAATTTATGTGAAATAATTGAGTTATATGATTTATTGATGTATTATCTAAATGCATGTTATTTGTTATTTAATTAATTAGTAGTGGGATATAATATTTGCTTTGTTTTAAGAAAATAGAAGGAATATTATTATTTTGGAGAATTATGAAAATAGGAAGAATAATGTTTATTTAGAAAAAGGGATTTATTTGGAGTTAATAGAATTAAGGAGGGTTAATAAAAAATTAAAATGAAAGTTATTGCGGGAGTTAATAGAAAGAAAGGAGTTATGTTTTTTTAAGGAAAGAATAGGAAGAAGTCAGTAAGCTTTGTACGTACAGTAAAGAAAACATAGCTTTTTGGGGAGAAAACCAGGAAGAGGGCTAGGGAGAAGAACCAAGGGGAAATTGCTAGAAGAAAGTTGATTCTATAGCTTTTGTTCATCTAATCAGGTAAGGGTGGGCTATCATTTCAATTGTTAATATATATGTATGTATGTTTTCATGAAATTGGATGGAAAATGGTGAATGTTTGATTTAGGGTTAAGAACATGAAAATGCCATTGTTGATGAATTATGTATGATTGATGATGTTGCTATGAGTTGTTTCTGATGCTTTGTTGTGTATTGAACCCATAAACATGTTTGCAACTCATTTTGGGTAATCAGGGGATCAAAATTGGGTTTTTGAGGTGAAAAATGGTGAAAAAATCGTAACAGCCTGTGCCAGATCGTGCTCCGATTTTGTCAAATCGTGCTCCGATTTTTCCAGAATGAAAATGCAATTTTTGACCCAGAAAATCGTACTCCGATTTTCCAAATCGTACTCCGATTTGACAGCACCCCTGTTTCGCGTTCTTGCATCTTTTCACCCATTTCTGCTTCGAACTAGCTTTTGGTGTAAACATGAAAGTTTTAAATAATTAAGTTAGCTTTCTAATGGCGTTGGTTGGGCTTGAAAATGATTTGTAGATTTTGAGTTATGATGAAAATAGTCCAAGTGGGTCTCTAGAGAACTTTAAGAAAACTTAGCATAACTAGTCCCAAGTTAGTCCAAAAACTTATGGTTGGTTTCCCAACTTCAAACTTAAGTATTAGTTAGTTGTTTGGACTGTTTGTTGTTTTTGCGATCTGATTTCGCATGGGACTTGAGGGGGACCCTTGGGGTAGTGTTGAGATGTTTTATACCCTTAGATGAGTTACGTAAAGATGATTGCTGATGGTTCTTTTATGTTGTGAATAATTGATGTATTGTTGATAGTAAGTGATGTTTAAATATGATGATTATGTGATTGTGATGATGTTACGTGTTGTGATGTATATGATTGATGAGATGATATTCTGCCATGTAACTATTATACTTGCATGTGTCAGTTTTGCATTATGAATGATGTTTGAGACGGTGTATTAAGTTGTTAAATGACGAGTCCATGCATTTGCATATTTATGAGACGGTGGAGCTTTATGCTCAAAGCGACGGTGGAGCTTTATGCTCAAAGCGACGGTGGAGCATTTGCTCAAAGCGACGGTGAAGCATATTAATGCTATAAATATATGGTACCACATGCATGATGTCAAGATGTTAGGGTTGCATTTAGTTGAGTCAAATTGTGACATATATGAGATGATGTTTTGAGACGTTGATGCTTATGATGTTGTTATGATGATGCTTATGATGTTGTTATGATGATGCTTATGATGTTGTTATGATGATGCTTATGATGTTGTCATGATGATGCTTATGATGTTGTTATGATGATGTTATGGTGTGCTATGATGTATATGTATGAGTTGGGTTTATGATTGTTAAACTTGACGTTTGATTTATATATTAATATTATTGTTGTGAATCTCACCCCTTCTGCTAGAATTGCCGCCTCGTGGGCAAGTGCAGGTAGCGAAGGATAGATAGGAGTTGGCTCTCGTGTTGTAGGCTCTGATACGTAACGGGATGGGGATTTTGATGTTTAATTCTTTCATTCCTTATGTATCATTTTATTTGAAGGACATGTCGTTGGAGATTTTATCTTTATGCAATAAATTGTAGTATGATGAGGCCTTTGTGCCAAGGATGATGACATAGTTGTTGTTTGATTATCAAATAAATATTCCGCTGCAGATTTTTATAAATGATGTGTTGAATTAAATAGTTTTTATATTCTATTTAAACTGAATTTTGAGAAGTGGATGTAATACTCCGTTGTTGTTGAAAACTCTGATAATTATACATGTTTACGTTGTTTTGGGAAAACGGGGTGTTACAATTGGTATCAGAGCAGGTCGGTCTATCAGACCATTAGTAGAGTCGTGTCGAGCCTAGTAGTGTTGTGTGACAGTTTTACACTGTCTTTTGTTGTTCTGTTTTGTTGTTCTGATTGTTGTTTGTTTGAGGTTCATTTTCGAGGACGAAAATTCTCTAAGTTGGGGAGAGTTGTAACGCCCTAGTCGCTATTTTGTTATTTTTAGTTGTTGGGCATGTTTTATTTGAATTTATAAATGATTATGTGAATATGTGGTGTGTTTATTTGTTTATAATAATTTATGTGAAATAATTGAGTTATATGATTTATTGATGTATTATCTAAATGCATGTTATTTGTTATTTAATTAATTAGTAGTGGGATATAATATTTGCTTTGTTTTAAGAAAATAGAAGGAATATTATTATTTTGGAGAATTATGAAAATAGGAAGAATAATGTTTATTTAGAAAAAGGGATTTATTTGGAGTTAATAGAATTAAGGAGGGTTAATGAGAAATTAAAATGAAAGTTATTGGGGGAGTTAATAGAAAGAAAGGAGTTATGTTTTGTTAAGGAAAGAATAGGAAGAAGTCAGTAAGCTTTGTACGTACAGTAAAGAAAACATAGCTTTTTGGGGAGAAAACCAGGAAGAGGGCTAGGGAGAAGAACCAAGGGGAAATTGCTAGAAGAAAGTTGATTCTATAGCTTTTGTTCATCTAATCAGGTAAGGGTGGGCTATCATTTCAATTGTTAATATATATGTATGTATGTTTTCATGAAATTGGATGGAAAATGGTGAATGTTTGATTTAGGGTTAAGAACATGAAAATGCCATTGTTGATGAATTATGTATGATTGATGATGTTGCTATGAGTTGTTTCTGATGCTTTGTTGTGTATTGAACCCATAAACATGTTTGCAACTCATTTTGGGTAATCAGGGGATCAAAATTGGGTTTTTGAGGTGAAAAATGGTGAAAAAATCGTAACAGCCTGTGCCAGATCGTGCTCCGATTTTGTCAAATCGTGCTCCGATTTTTCCAGAATGAAAATGCAATTTTTGACCCAGAAAATCGTACTCCGATTTTCCAAATCGTACTCCGATTTGACAGCACCCCTGTTTCGCGTTCTTGCATCTTTTCACCCATTTCTGCTTCGAACTAGCTTTTGGTGTAAACATGAAATTTTTAGATAATTAAGTTAGCTTTCTAATGGCGTTGGTTGGGCTTGAAAATGATTTGTAGATTTTGAGTTATGATGAAAATAGTCCAAGTGGGTCTCTAGAGAACTTTAAGAAAACTTAGCATAACTAGTCCCAAGTTAGTCCAAAAACTTATGGTTGGTTTCCCAACTTCAAACTTAAGTATTAGTTAGTTGTTTGGACTGTTTGTTGTTTTTGCGATCTGATTTCGCATGGGACTTGAGGGGGACCCTTGGGGTAGTGTTGAGATGTTTTATACCCTTAGATGAGTTACGTAAAGATGATTTCTGATGGTTCTTTTATGTTGTGAATAATTGATGTATTGTTGATAGTAAGTGATGTTTAAATATGATGATTATGTGATTGTGATGATGTTACGTGTTGTGATGTATATGATTGATGAGATGATATTCTGCCATGTAACTATTATACTTGCATGTGTCAGTTTTGCATTATGAATGATGTTTGAGACGGTGTATTAAGTTGTTAAATGACGAGTCCATGCATTTGCATATTTATGAGACAGTGGAGCTTTATGCTCAAAGCGACGGTGGAGCTTTATGCTCAAAGCGACGGTGGAGCATTTGCTCAAAGCGACGGTGAAGCATATTAATGCTATAAATATATGGTACCACATGCATGATGTCAAGATGTTAGGGTTGCATTTAGTTGAGTCAAATTGTGACATATATGAGATGATGTTTTGAGACGTTGATGCTTATGATGTTGTTATGATGATGCTTATGATGTTGTTATGATGATGCTTATGATGTTGTTATGATGATGCTTATGATGTTGTCATGATGATGCTTATGATGTTGTTATGATGATGTTATGGTGTGCTATGATGTATATGTATGAGTTGGGTTTATGATTGTTAAACTTGACGTTTGATTTATATATTAATATTATTGTTGTGAATCTCACCCCTTCTGCTGGAATTGCCGCCTCGTGGGCAAGTGCAGGTAGCGAAGGATAGATAGGAGTTGGCTCTCGTGTCGTAGGCTCTGATACGTAACGGGATGGGGATTTTGATGTTTAATTCTTTCATTCCTTATGTATCATTTTATTTGAAGGACATGTCGTTGGAGATTTTATCTTTATGCAATAAATTGTAGTATGATGAGGCCTTTGTGCCAAGGATGATGACATAGTTGTTGTTTGATTATCAAATAAATATTCCGCTGCAGATTTTTATAAATGATGTGTTGAATGAAATAGTTTTTATATTCTATTTAAACTGAATTTTGAGAAGTGGATGTAATACTCCGTTGTTGTTGAAAACTCTGATAATTATACATGTTTACGTTGTTTTGGGAAAACGGGGTGTTACACGATGAATGTGCAGAAAATAAATCCTGGCGATTACCTTTGAAATAGTAACCGACGAATGTCCATGAAAATAAATCTTGCCGATTACCTTTGAAATGGTAACCGACGAATGTGCTGAAAATAAATCCTGCTGATTACCTTTGAAATTGTAACCGACGAATGTGCAGAAAATAAATCCTGTCGATTACCTTTCAAATAGTAACCAACGAATATGCAAGAAAATAAATCCTGCCGATTACCTTTGAAATGGTAACCGACGAATGTGCATGAAAATAAATCTTGCCGATTACCTTTGAAATAGTAACCGACGAATATGCATGAAAAATAAATCCTGTCGATTACCTTTGAAATGGTCACCGGCGAATGTGCTGAAAATAAATCCCGCCGATTACCTTTCAAATGGTAACCGATGAATGTGCTCAAAATAAATCCTGCCGATTACCTTTGAAATGGTAACCGACGAATGTGCAGAAAATAAATCCTGCAGATTACCTTTGAAATGGGAACCGACGAAAGTGATGAAAATAAATCCTGCCGATTACCTTTGAAATGGTAACCGACGAATGTGCAGAAAATAAATCTTGCCGATTACCTTTGAAATGGTAACTGACGAATGTGCACAAAAATATATCTTGCCGATTACCTTTGAAATAGTAACCGACGAATATGCATGAAAAATAAATCCTGCCGATTACCTTTGAAATAGTAACCGACGAATATGCAAGAAATTAAATCATGCGGATTACCTTTGAAATGGTAACCGACGAATGTGCAGAAAATAAATCCTGCCGATTACCTTTGAAATCGTAACCGTCGAATATGCAAAAAATAAATCCGGTCGATTACCTTTGAAATTGTAACCAACGAATATGCAAGAAAATAAATCCGGCCGCTTACCTTTGTAATGGTAACCGACGAATGTGCATGAAAATGAATCTTGCCGATTACCTTTGAAATAGTAACCGACGAATATGCATGAAAAATAAATCCAGCCGATTACCTTTGAAATGGTCACCTACGAATGTGCTGAAAATAAATCCTGCCGATTACCTTTGAAATGGTAACCGACGAATGTGCTGAAAATAAATCCTGCCGATTACCTTTGAAATGGTAACCGACGAATGTGCAGAAAATAAATCCTGCTGATTACCTTTGAAATGGGAACCGACGAAAGTGATGAAAATAAATCCTGCCGATTACCTTTGAAATGGTAACCGACGAATGTGCAGAAAATAAATCCTGCTGATTACCTTTGAAATGGGAACCGACGAAAGTGATGAAAATAAATCCTGCCGATTACCTTTGAAATAGTAACCGACGAATATGCATGAAAAATAAATCATGCCGATTACCTTTGAAATAGTAACCGACGAACGTGCTGAAAATAAATCCTGCCTATTACCTTTGAAATGGTAACCGACGAATGTTTAGAAAATAAATCCTGCCGATTACCTTTCAAATCGTAACCGACGAATGTGCAGAAAATAAATCCTGCTGATTACCATTGAAATAGTAACCGACGAATGTGCATGAAAATAAATCTTGCCGATTACCTTTGAAATAGTAAACGACGAATATGCAAGAAAATAAATCCTGCCGATTACCTTTGAAATGGTAACCGACGAATATGCAAAAAATAAAATCTGTCGATTACCTTTGAAATAGTAACTGACGAATATGCATGAAAAATAAATCCAGCCGATTACCTTTGAAATGGTCACCTACGAATGTGCTGAAAATAAATCCTGCCGATTACCTTTGAAATGGTAACCGACGAATGTGCTGAAAATAATCCTGCCGATTACCTTTGAAATGGTAATCGACAAATGTGCAGAAAATAAATCCTGTTGATTACCTTTGAAATGGGAACCGACGAAAGTGATGAAAATAAATCATGCCGATTACCTTTGAAATGGTAACCTACGAATGTGCAGAAAATAAATCTTGCCGATTACCTTTGAAATGGTAACTGACGAATGTGCATAAAATTATATCTTGCCGATTACCTTTGAAATAGTAACCGACGAATATGCATGAAATTAAATCATGCCGATTACCTTTGAAATGGTAACCGACGAATGTGCAGAAAATAAATCATGCCGATTACCTTTGAAATCGTAACCGACGAATGTGTAGAAAATAAATCTTGTTGATTACCTTTGAAATAGTAAACGACGAATATGCATGAAAATAAATCATGCCGATTACCTTTGAAATGGTAACCGACGAATGTGCAGAAAATAAATCCTGTCGATTACCTTTGAAATAGTAACCGACGAATATGCATGAAAAGTAAATCCTTCCGATTACCTTTGAAATAGTAAGCGACGAATGTGCTGAAAATAAATCTTGCTGATTACCTTTGAAATTGTAACCAACGAATATGCATAAAAATAAATCCTGCCGATTACCTTTGAAATGGTAACCGACGAATGTGCTGAAAATAAATCATGCTGATTACCTTTGAAATGGTAACCGACGAATGTGCAGAAAATAAATCCTGCCGATTACCTTTGAAATGGTAACCGACGAATGTGCTGAAAATAATCCTGCCGATTACCTTTGAAATGGTAATCGACAAATGTGCAGAAAATAAATCCTGTTGATTACCTTTGAAATGGGAACCGACGAAAGTGATGAAAATAAATCATGCCGATTACCTTTTAAATGGTAACCTACGAATGTGCAGAAAATAAATCTTGTCGATTACCTTTGAAATGGTAACTGACGAATGTGCCTCTGATCGGACGATCCTCACTCACGTCTGAGTACCAGCCAAAGCAAACACTCTACCAGTAGTCTTAGTCTTCTTGGGTTGCTTACACTGCGAACCAATGTGTCCTTGCTCATTGCAGTTGAAACACACAACATCATCAAACTTGCAGTCACTAGTGATATGCCCTTTTTGACCACAACGGTAGCACCTCTTCACCTCAACAGTACATGCATTGCTCTTATGGCCTTTCTCGCCACAAGTGTAACAAGTAATCTCAGCAGGAGCAGCCTTCTTCTGGGGCCTCCTCTCACCATTCACTTCCTTCTTACTCTTATCGGTCGGAGCACTATAAGGCTTCCCACGATCTTGTTGCTTACCTTTCCTCTCCTTCATAACCTTATAATGAGCTTTGGTATCCTCCTCATAAATCCTGCAGCTACTCACCAATTCAGAGAAGTTACAGATCTTTTGATAACCGATGGCCCGCTTAATCTCAGCACGCAGACCATTCTCAAACTTGATGCACTTGGAGAACTCAGCAGTCTCAGCAGTATAGTGCGGATAAAACTTTGCCAACTCGACAAACTTAGCAGCATATTCTGTGATAGACATGTCTCCCTGCTTCAGCTCAAGGAATTCTATCTCCTTCTTACCTCGGACATCTTCCGGAAAATACCTCCTCAAGAACTCTCTTCTGAACACAGCCCATGTAATCTCAGCTCCTTCCGCCTGGAGAATGGGTTGAGTGCTTACCCACCAGTCGTCAGCCTCCTCAGCCAACATGTGCATGCCAAACCGCACCATCTGCACATCACTGCACTGCATTACTCGGAAAATCCTCTCGACCTCCTTCAGCCACAACTGAGCTCCGTCAGGGTCGTATCTTCCTTTGAAGGTTGGTGGATGATTCCTCAAGAATGTCTCCAACATCCTCACTCCCTCATTAGCGCCACCAGCATTATTTTGTTGACCCACAGCTTGAGCCATCGCTTGCAAAGCAGCAGCAAGAGCAACATCATTCCTTCCAGCCATCTCAAAGTCCTTCATCGCAATCAACAATCAGAACAACAAAACAGAACAGCAAATCAGAACAACAAAAGACAGTGTAAAACTGTCTCACAACACTACTAGGCTCGACACGACTCTACTAATGGTCTGACAGACCGACCTGCTCTGATACCAATTGTAACACCCCGTTTCCCAAAACAACGTAATATTATATAAAACATCAGAGTTCAACATACAACGGAGTATTACATCTACTTTTCAAAATTCAGTTTCAGTTTAAATAGATTATAAAAACTATTTAATTCAACACCTCATTTTATAAAAATCTGCAGCGGAATATTTATTTAAAAATCAATCAACAACTATGTCATCATCCTTGGCACAAAGGCCTCATCATACTACAATTTATTTCATAAAGATAAAATCTCCAACAACATGTCCTTCAAATAAAATGATACATAAAGGAATGAAAGAATTAAACATCAAAACCCCCATCCCGTTACGTATCAGAGCCTACGACACGAGAGCCAACTCCTATCTAGCCTTCGCTACCTGCACTTGCCCACGAGGCGGCAATTCCAGCAGAAGGGGTGAGATTCACAACAATAATATTAATATATAAATCAAACGTCAAGATTAACAATCATAAATCCAACTCATACATATACATCATAGCACACCATAACATCATCATAACAACATCATAAGCATCATCATAACAACATCATAAGCATCATCATAACAACATCATAAGCATCATCATAACAACATCATAAGCATCAACGTCTCAAAACATCATCTCATATATGTCACAATTTGACTCAACTAAATGCAACCCTAACATCTTAACATCATGCATGTGGTACCATATATTTATAGCATTAATATGCTTCACCGTCGCTTTGAGCAAATGCTCCACCGTCGCTTTGAGCATAAAGCTCCACCGTCGCTTTGAGCATAAAGCTCCACCGTCTCATAAATATGCAAATGCATGGACTCGTCATTTAACAACTTAATACACCGTCTCAAACATCATTCATAATGCAAAACTGACACATGCAAGTATAATAGTTACATGGCAGAATATCATCTCATCAATCATATACATCACAACACGTAACATCATCACAATCACATAATCATCATATTTAAACATCACTTACTATCAACAATACATCAATTATTCACAACATAAAAGAACCATCAGCAATCATCTTTACGTAACTCATCTAAGGGTATAAAACATCTCAACACTACCCCAAGGGTCCCTCTCAAGTCCCATGCGAAATCAGATCGCAAAAACAACAAACAGTCCAAACAACTAACTAATACTTAAGTTTGAAGTTGGGAAACCAACCATAAGTTTTTGGACTAACTTGGGACTAGTTATGCTAAGTTTTCTTAAAGTTCTCTAGAGACCCACTTGGACTATTTTCATCATAACTCAAAATCTACAAATCATTTTCAAGCCCAACCAACGCCATTAGAAAGCTAACTTAATTATCTAAAACTTTCATGTTTACACCAAAAGCTAGTTCGAAGCAGAAATGGGTGAAAAATAGTGAAATATAGGTGATCTGATTTTTGAGAAAGCGTGTCACGTTTTTAGAAAACGTGTCACGTTTTTATGCCCAGAATTACTTTGCATTCTGTCGACCAAAAACGTGACGCGCTTGCCAAAACGTGGCACGTTTTTGCGGTATCAAATCCAGACTCAGCTTCAACTAAGAGTGCGATTTCAGCATGGTTCTACCCAAAAATCCCAACTTTGATCCCTCAATCACCCAAAATGGTTTAGAACAATGTTTATGGGTTCAATACACAACATCACAACAGAAACATCTCATAGAAACGTCAATTCTCTCATCAACTTCATCAAAATCATCCAAACCCTAGTTTATGAACTCTTCCCAATTTCTTCCTAATCTCTTAGTTAATCAAAAACAGATGATTCAATATTAATATTACTGAAGTTAGGCTCACCCTTACCTGATTAGATGAATAAAAGCTACAGCAAATCTCTCCTCTTGGCTAATCCTCCTTTGCTCTTGGTTCTTCTCTCTTTCTCCCCAAAAAGCTATGTTTTCTTTACTGTACGTACAAAACTCATGTCTGCCTCCTTCTATTCCTTACCAACCAAAACATAACTCCTTTTTTCTAATTACTCCCTCACTAAATCTTATTAAATTTCTCATTAACCCTCCTTAATTCTATTAACTCCAAATAAATCCCTCTTTATCTAAAATAAATATTATTTCTCCTATTTTCATAAAATTCTACAAATAATTATATAATAAAATATATATCAAATAATAACACACTAATATTCACATAATTCAACATTTTCATATAAAAATACACCAAACATATTAAAATCAACCAAAAATAGTAAAATAGCAACTGGGGCGTTACAACTCTCCCCAACTTAGAGAATTTTCGTCCTCGAAAATGTACCTCTGATCGGACGATCCTCACTCACGTCTGAGTACCAGCCAAAGCAAACACTCTACCAGTAGTCTTAGTCTTCTTGGGTTGCTTACACTGCGAACCAATGTGTCCTTGCTCATTGCAGTTGAAACACACAACATCATCAAACTTGCAGTCACTAGTGATATGCCCTTTTTGACCACAACGGTAGCACCTCTTCACCTCAACAGTACATGCATTGCTCTTATGGCCTTTCTCGCCACAAGTGTAACAAGTAATCTCAGCAGGAGCAGCCTTCTTCTGGGGCCTCCTCTCACCATTCACTTCCTTCTTACTCTTATCGGTCGGAGCACTATAAGGCTTCCCACGATCTTGTTGCTTACCTTTCCTCTCCTTCATAACCTTATAATGAGCTTTGGTATCCTCCTCATAAATCCTGCAGCTACTCACCAATTCAGAGAAGTTACAAATCTTTTGATAACCGATGGCCCGCTTAATCTCAGCACGCAGACCATTCTCAAACTTGATGCACTTGGAGAACTCAGCAGTCTCAGCAGTATAGTGCGGATAAAACTTTGCCAACTCGACAAACTTAGCAGCATATTCTGTGATAGACATGTCTCCCTGCTTCAGCTCAAGGAATTCTATCTCCTTCTTACCTCGGACATCTTCCGGAAAATACCTCCTCAAGAACTCTCTTCTGAACACAACCCATGTAATCTCAGCTCCTTCCGCCTGGAGAATGGGTTGAGTGCTTACCCACCAGTCGTCAGCCTCCTCAGCCAACATGTGCATGCCAAACCGCACCATCTGCACATCACTGCACTGCATTACTCGGAAAATCCTCTCGACCTCCTTCAGCCACAACTGAGCTCCGTCAGGGTCGTATCTTCCTTTGAAGGTTGGTGGATGATTCCTCAAGAATGTCTCCAACATCCTCACTCCCTCATTAGCGCCACCAGCATTATTTTGTTGACCCACAGCTTGAGCCATCGCTTGCAAAGCAGCAGCAAGAGCAACATCATTCCTTCCAGCCATCTCAAAGTCCTTCATCGCAATCAACAATCAGAACAACAAAACAGAACAGCAAATCAGAACAACAAAAGACAGTGTAAAACTGTCTCACAACACTACTAGGCTCGACACGACTCTACTAATGGTCTGACAGACCGACCTGCTCTGATACCAATTGTAACACCCCGTTTCCCAAAACAACGTAATATTATATAAAACATCAGAGTTCAACATACAACGGAGTATTACATCTACTTTTCAAAATTCAGTTTCAGTTTAAATAGATTATAAAACTATTTAATTCAACACCTCATTTTATAAAAATCTGCAGCGGAATATTTATTTAAAAATCAATCAACAACTATGTCATCATCCTTGGCACAAAGGCCTCATCATACTACAATTTATTTCATAAAGATAAAATCTCCAACAACATGTCCTTCAAATAAAATGATACATAAAGGAATGAAAGAATTAAACATCAAAACCCCCATCCCGTTACGTATCAGAGCCTACGACACGAGAGCCAACTCCTATCTAGCCTTCGCTACCTGCACTTGCCCACGAGGCGGCAATTCCAGCAGAAGGGGTGAGATTCACAACAATAATATTAATATATAAATCAAACGTCAAGATTAACAATCATAAATCCAACTCATACATATACATCATAGCACACCATAACATCATCATAACAACATCATAAGCATCATCATAACAACATCATAAGCATCATCATAACAACATCATAAGCATCATCATAACAACATCATAAGCATCAACGTCTCAAAACATCATCTCATATATGTCACAATTTGACTCAACTAAATGCAACCCTAACATCTTAACATCATGCATGTGGTACCATATATTTATAGCATTAATATGCTTCACCGTCGCTTTGAGCAAATGCTCCACCGTCGCTTTGAGCATAAAGCTCCACCGTCGCTTTGAGCATAAAGCTCCACCGTCTCATAAATATGCAAATGCATGGACTCGTCATTTAACAACTTAATACACCGTCTCAAACATCATTCATAATGCAAAACTGACACATGCAAGTATAATAGTTACATGGCAGAATATCATCTCATCAATCATATACATCACAACACGTAACATCATCACAATCACATAATCATCATATTTAAACATCACTTACTATCAACAATACATCAATTATTCACAACATAAAAGAACCATCAGCAATCATCTTTACGTAACTCATCTAAGGGTATAAAACATCTCAACACTACCCCAAGGGTCCCTCTCAAGTCCCATGCGAAATCAGATCGCAAAAACAACAAACAGTCCAAACAACTAACTAATACTTAAGTTTGAAGTTGGGAAACCAACCATAAGTTTTTGGACTAACTTGGGACTAGTTATGCTAAGTTTTCTTAAAGTTCTCTAGAGACCCACTTGGACTATTTTCATCATAACTCAAAATCTACAAATCATTTTCAAGCCCAACCAACGCCATTAGAAAGCTAACTTAATTATCTAAAACTTTCATGTTTACACCAAAAGCTAGTTCGAAGCAGAAATGGGTGAAAAATAGTGAAATATAGGTGATCTGATTTTTGAGAAAGCGTGTCACGTTTTTAGAAAACGTGTCACGTTTTTATGCCCAGAATTACTTTGCATTCTGTCGACCAAAAACGTGACGCGCTTGCCAAAACGTGGCACGTTTTTGCGGTATCAAATCCAGACTCAGCTTCAACTAAGAGTGCGATTTCAGCATGGTTCTACCCAAAAATCCCAACTTTGATCCCTCAATCACCCAAAATGGTTTAGAACAATGTTTATGGGTTCAATACACAACATCACAACAGAAACATCTCATAGAAACGTCAATTCTCTCATCAACTTCATCAAAATCATCCAAACCCTAGTTTATGAACTCTTCCCAATTTCTTCCTAATCTCTTAGTTAATCAAAAACAGATGATTCAATATTAATATTACTGAAGTTAGGCTCACCCTTACCTGATTAGATGAATAAAAGCTACAGCAAATCTCTCCTCTTGGCTAATCCTCCTTTGCTCTTGGTTCTTCTCTCTTTCTCCCCAAAAAGCTATGTTTTCTTTACTGTACGTACAAAACTCATGTCTGCCTCCTTCTATTCCTTACCAACCAAAACATAACTCCTTTTTTCTAATTACTCCCTCACTAAATCTTATTAAATTTCTCATTAACCCTCCTTAATTCTATTAACTCCAAATAAATCCCTCTTTATCTAAAATAAATATTATTTCTCCTATTTTCATAAAATTCTACAAATAATTATATAATAAAATATATATCAAATAATAACACACTAATATTCACATAATTCAACATTTTCATATAAAAATACACCAAACATATTAAAATCAACCAAAAATAGTAAAATAGCAACTGGGGCGTTACAACTCTCCCCAACTTAGAGAATTTTCGTCCTCGAAAATGTACCTCTGATCGGACGATCCTCACTCACGTCTGAGTACCAGCCAAAGCAAACACTCTACCAGTAGTCTTAGTCTTCTTGGGTTGCTTACACTGCGAACCAATGTGTCCTTGCTCATTGCAGTTGAAACACACAACATCATCAAACTTGCAGTCACTAGTGATATGCCCTTTTTGACCACAACGGTAGCACCTCTTCACCTCAACAGTACATGCATTGCTCTTATGGCCTTTCTCGCCACAAGTGTAACAAGTAATCTCAGCAGGAGCAGCCTTCTTCTGGGGCCTCCTCTCACCATTCACTTCCTTCTTACTCTTATCGGTCGGAGCACTATAAGGCTTCCCACGATCTTGTTGCTTACCTTTCCTCTCCTTCATAACCTTATAATGAGCTTTGGTATCCTCCTCATAAATCCTGCAGCTACTCACCAATTTAGAGAAGTTACGGATCTTTTGATAACCGATGGCCCGCTTAATCTCAGCACGCAGACCATTCTCAAACTTGATGCACTTGGAGAACTCAGCAGTCTCAGCAGTATAGTGCGGATAAAACTTTGCCAACTCGACAAACTTAGCAGCATATTCTGTGATAGACATGTCTCCCTGCTTCAGCTCAAGGAATTCTATCTCCTTCTTACCTCGGACATCTTCCGGAAAATACCTCCTCAAGAACTCTCTTCTGAACACAGCCCATGTAATCTCAGCTCCTTCAGCCTGGAGAATGGGTTGAGTGCTTACCCACCAGTCGTCAGCCTCCTCAGCCAACATGTGCGTGCCAAACCGCACCATCTGCACATCACTGCACTGCATTACTCGGAAAATCCTCTCGACCTCCTTCAGCCACAACTGAGCTCCGTCAGGGTCGTATCTTCCTTTGAAGGTTGGTGGATGATTCCTCAAGAATGTCTCCAACATCCTCACTCCCTCATTAGCGCCACCAGCATTATTTTGTTGACCCACAGCTTGAGCCATCGCTTGCAAAGCAGCAGCAAGAGCAACATCATTCCTTCCAGCCATCTCAAAGTCCTTCATCGCAATCAACAATCAGAACAACAAAACAGAACAGCAAATCAGAACAACAAAAGACAGTGTAAAACTGTCTCACAACACTACTAGGCTCGACACGACTCTACTAATGGTCTGACAGACCGACCTGCTCTGATACCAATTGTAACACCCCGTTTCCCAAAACAACGTAATATTATATAAAACATCAGAGTTCAACATACAACGGAGTATTACATCTACTTTTCAAAATTCAGTTTCAGTTTAAATAGATTATAAAACTATTTAATTCAACACCTCATTTTATAAAAATCTGCAGCGGAATATTTATTTAAAAATCAATCAACAACTATGTCATCATCCTTGGCACAAAGGCCTCATCATACTACAATTTATTTCATAAAGATAAAATCTCCAACAACATGTCCTTCAAATAAAATGATACATAAAGGAATGAAAGAATTAAACATCAAAACCCCCATCCCGTTACGTATCAGAGCCTACGACACGAGAGCCAACTCCTATCTAGCCTTCGCTACCTGCACTTGCCCACGAGGCGGCAATTCCAGCAGAAGGGGTGAGATTCACAACAATAATATTAATATATAAATCAAACGTCAAGATTAACAATCATAAATCCAACTCATACATATACATCATAGCACACCATAACATCATCATAACAACATCATAAGCATCATCATAACAACATCATAAGCATCATCATAACAACATCATAAGCATCAACGTCTCAAAACATCATCTCATATATGTCACAATTTGACTCAACTAAATGCAACCCTAACATCTTAACATCATGCATGTGGTACCATATATTTATAGCATTAATATGCTTCACCGTCGCTTTGAGCAAATGCTCCACCGTCGCTTTGAGCATAAAGCTCCACCGTCGCTTTGAGCATAAAGCTCCACCGTCTCATAAATATGCAAATGCATGGACTCGTCATTTAACAACTTAATACACCGTCTCAAACATCATTCATAATGCAAAACTGACACATGCAAGTATAATAGTTACATGGCAGAATATCATCTCATCAATCATATACATCACAACACGTAACATCATCACAATCACATAATCATCATATTTAAACATCACTTACTATCAACAATACATCAATTATTCACAACATAAAAGAACCATCAGCAATCATCTTTACGTAACTCATCTAAGGGTATAAAACATCTCAACACTACCCCAAGGGTCCCTCTCAAGTCCCATGCGAAATCAGATCGCAAAAACAACAAACAGTCCAAACAACTAACTAATACTTAAGTTTGAAGTTGGGAAACCAACCATAAGTTTTTGGACTAACTTGGGACTAGTTATGCTAAGTTTTCTTAAAGTTCTCTAGAGACCCACTTGGACTATTTTCATCATAACTCAAAATCTACAAATCATTTTCAAGCCCAACCAACGCCATTAGAAAGCTAACTTAATTATCTAAAACTTTCATGTTTACACCAAAAGCTAGTTCGAAGCAGAAATGGGTGAAAAATAGTGAAATATAGGTGATCTGATTTTTGAGAAAGCGTGTCACGTTTTTAGAAAACGTGTCACGTTTTTATGCCCAGAATTACTTTGCATTCTGTCGACCAAAAACGTGACGCGCTTGCCAAAACGTGGCACGTTTTTGCGGTATCAAATCCAGACTCAGCTTCAACTAAGAGTGCGATTTCAGCATGGTTCTACCCAAAAATCCCAACTTTGATCCCTCAATCACCCAAAATGGTTTAGAACAATGTTTATGGGTTCAATACACAACATCACAACAGAAACATCTCATAGAAACGTCAATTCTCTCATCAACTTCATCAAAATCATCCAAACCCTAGTTTATGAACTCTTCCCAATTTCTTCCTAATCTCTTAGTTAATCAAAAACAGATGATTCAATATTAATATTACTGAAGTTAGGCTCACCCTTACCTGATTAGATGAATAAAAGCTACAGCAAATCTCTCCTCTTGGCTAATCCTCCTTTGCTCTTGGTTCTTCTCTCTTTCTCCCCAAAAAGCTATGTTTTCTTTACTGTACGTACAAAACTCATGTCTGCCTCCTTCTATTCCTTACCAACCAAAACATAACTCCTTTTTTCTAATTACTCCCTCACTAAATCTTATTAAATTTCTCATTAACCCTCCTTAATTCTATTAACTCCAAATAAATCCCTCTTTATCTAAAATAAATATTATTTCTCCTATTTTCATAAAATTCTACAAATAATTATATAATAAAATATATATCAAATAATAACACACTAATATTCACATAATTCAACATTTTCATATAAAAATACACCAAACATATTAAAATCAACCAAAAATAGTAAAATAGCAACTGGGGCGTTACAACTCTCCCCAACTTAGAGAATTTTCGTCCTCGAAAATGTACCTCTGATCGGACGATCCTCACTCACGTCTGAGTACCAGCCAAAGCAAACACTCTACCAGTAGTCTTAGTCTTCTTGGGTTGCTTACACTGCGAACCAATGTGTCCTTGCTCATTGCAGTTGAAACACACAACATCATCAAACTTGCAGTCACTAGTGATATGCCCTTTTTGACCACAACGGTAGCACCTCTTCACCTCAACAGTACATGCATTGCTCTTATGGCCTTTCTCGCCACAAGTGTAACAAGTAATCTCAGCAGGAGCAGCCTTCTTCTGGGGCCTCCTCTCACCATTCACTTCCTTCTTACTCTTATCGGTCGGAGCACTATAAGGCTTCCCACGATCTTGTTGCTTACCTTTCCTCTCCTTCATAACCTTATAATGAGCTTTGGTATCCTCCTCATAAATCCTGCAGCTACTCACCAATTCAGAGAAGTTACAGATCTTTTGATAACCGATGGCCCGCTTAATCTCAGCACGCAGACCATTCTCAAACTTGATGCACTTGGAGAACTCAGCAGTCTCAGCAGTATAGTGCGGATAAAACTTTGCCAACTCGACAAACTTAGCAGCATATTCTGTGATAGACATGTCTCCCTGCTTCAGCTCAAGGAATTCTATCTCCTTCTTACCTCGGACATCTTCCGGAAAATACCTCCTCAAGAACTCTCTTCTGAACACAGCCCATGTAATCTCAGCTCCTTCAGCCTGGAGAATGGGTTGAGTGCTTACCCACCAGTCGTCAGCCTCCTCAGCCAACATGTGCGTGCCAAACCGCACCATCTGCACATCACTGCACTGCATTACTCGGAAAATCCTCTCGACCTCCTTCAGCCACAACTGAGCTCCGTCAGGGTCGTATCTTCCTTTGAAGGTTGGTGGATGATTCCTCAAGAATGTCTCCAACATCCTCACTCCCTCATTAGCGCCACCAGCATTATTTTGTTGACCCACAGCTTGAGCCATCGCTTGCAAAGCAGCAGCAAGAGCAACATCATTCCTTCCAGCCATCTCAAAGTCCTTCATCGCAATCAACAATCAGAACAACAAAACAGAACAGCAAATCAGAACAACAAAAGACAGTGTAAAACTGTCTCACAACACTACTAGGCTCGACACGACTCTACTAATGGTCTGACAGACCGACCTGCTCTGATACCAATTGTAACACCCCGTTTCCCAAAACAACGTAATATTATATAAAACATCAGAGTTCAACATACAACGGAGTATTACATCTACTTTTCAAAATTCAGTTTAAATAGATTATAAAAACTATTTAATTCAACACCTCATTTTATAAAAATCTGCAGCGGAATATTTATTTAAAAATCAATCAACAACTATGTCATCATCCTTGGCACAAAGGCCTCATCATACTACAATTTATTTCATAAAGATAAAATCTCCAACAACATGTCCTTCAAATAAAATGATACATAAAGGAATGAAAGAATTAAACATCAAAACCCCCATCCCGTTACGTATCAGAGCCTACGACACGAGAGCCAACTCCTATCTAGCCTTCGCTACCTGCACTTGCCCACGAGGCGGCAATTCCAGCAGAAGGGGTGAGATTCACAACAATAATATTAATATATAAATCAAACGTCAAGATTAACAATCATAAATCCAACTCATACATATACATCATAGCACACCATAACATCATCATAACAACATCATAAGCATCATCATAACAACATCATAAGCATCATCATAACAACATCATAAGCATCATCATAACAACATCATAAACATCAACGTCTCAAAACATCATCTCATATATGTCACAATTTGACTCAACTAAATGCAACCCTAACATCTTAACATCATGCATGTGGTACCATATATTTATAGCATTAATATGCTTCACCGTCGCTTTGAGCAAATGCTCCACCGTCGCTTTGAGCATAAAGCTCCACCGTCGCTTTGAGCATAAAGCTCCACCGTCTCATAAATATGCAAATGCATGGACTCGTCATTTAACAACTTAATACACCGTCTCAAACATCATTCATAATGCAAAACTGACACATGCAAGTATAATAGTTACATGGCAGAATATCATCTCATCAATCATATACATCACAACACGTAACATCATCACAATCACATAATCATCATATTTAAACATCACTTACTATCAACAATACATCAATTATTCACAACATAAAAGAACCATCAGCAATCATCTTTACGTAACTCATCTAAGGGTATAAAACATCTCAACACTACCCCAAGGGTCCCTCTCAAGTCCCATGCGAAATCAGATCGCAAAAACAACAAACAGTCCAAACAACTAACTAATACTTAAGTTTGAAGTTGGGAAACCAACCATAAGTTTTTGGACTAACTTGGGACTAGTTATGCTAAGTTTTCTTAAAGTTCTCTAGAGACCCACTTGGACTATTTTCATCATAACTCAAAATCTACAAATCATTTTCAAGCCCAACCAACGCCATTAGAAAGCTAACTTAATTATCTAAAACTTTCATGTTTACACCAAAAGCTAGTTCGAAGCAGAAATGGGTGAAAAATAGTGAAATATAGGTGATCTGATTTTTGAGAAAGCGTGTCACGTTTTTAGAAAACGTGTCACGTTTTTATGCCCAGAATTACTATGCATTCTGTCGACCAAAAACGTGACGCGCTTGCCAAAACGTGGCACGTTTTTGCGGTATCAAATCCAGACTCAGCTTCAACTAAGAGTGCGATTTCAGCATGGTTCTACCCAAAAATCCCAACTTTGATCCCTCAATCACCCAAAATGGTTTAGAACAATGTTTATGGGTTCAATACACAACATCACAACAGAAACATCTCATAGAAACGTCAATTCTCTCATCAACTTCATCAAAATCATCCAAACCCTAGTTTATGAACTCTTCCCAATTTCTTCCTAATCTCTTAGTTAATCAAAAACAGATGATTCAATATTAATATTACTGAAGTTAGGCTCACCCTTACCTGATTAGATGAATAAAAGCTACAGCAAATCTCTCCTCTTGGCTAATCCTCCTTTGCTCTTGGTTCTTCTCTCTTTCTCCCCAAAAAGCTATGTTTTCTTTACTGTACGTACAAAACTCATGTCTGCCTCCTTCTATTCCTTACCAACCAAAACATAACTCCTTTTTTCTAATTACTCCCTCACTAAATCTTATTAAATTTCTCATTAACCCTCCTTAATTCTATTAACTCCAAATAAATCCCTCTTTATCTAAAATAAATATTATTTCTCCTATTTTCATAAAATTCTACAAATAATTATATAATAAAATATATATCAAATAATAACACACTAATATTCACATAATTCAACATTTTCATATAAAAATACACCAAACATATTAAAATCAACCAAAAATAGTAAAATAGCAACTGGGGCGTTACAACTCTCCCCAACTTAGAGAATTTTCGTCCTCGAAAATGTACCTCTGATCGGACGATCCTCACTCACGTCTGAGTACCAGCCAAAGCAAACACTCTACCAGTAGTCTTAGTCTTCTTGGGTTGCTTACACTGCGAACCAATGTGTCCTTGCTCATTGCAGTTGAAACACACAACATCATCAAACTTGCAGTCACTAGTGATATGCCCTTTTTGACCACAACGGTAGCACCTCTTCACCTCAACAGTACATGCATTGCTCTTATGGCCTTTCTCGCCACAAGTGTAACAAGTAATCTCAGCAGGAGCAGCCTTCTTCTGGGGCCTCCTCTCACCATTCACTTCCTTCTTACTCTTATCGGTCGGAGCACTATAAGGCTTCCCACGATCTTGTTGCTTACCTTTCCTCTCCTTCATAACCTTATAATGAGCTTTGGTATCCTCCTCATAAATCCTGCAGCTACTCACCAATTCAGAGAAGTTACAGATCTTTTGATAACCGATGGCCCGCTTAATCTCAGCACGCAGACCATTCTCAAACTTGATGCACTTGGAGAACTCAGCAGTCTCAGCAGTATAGTGCGGATAAAACTTTGCCAACTCGACAAACTTAGCAGCATATTCTGTGATAGACATGTCTCCCTGCTTCAGCTCAAGGAATTCTATCTCCTTCTTACCTCGGACATCTTCCGGAAAATACCTCCTCAAGAACTCTCTTCTGAACACAGCCCATGTAATCTCAGCTCCTTCAGCCTGGAGAATGGGTTGAGTGCTTACCCACCAGTCGTCAGCCTCCTCAGCCAACATGTGCGTGCCAAACCGCACCATCTGCACATCACTGCACTGCATTACTCGGAAAATCCTCTCGACCTCCTTCAGCCACAACTGAGCTCCGTCAGGGTCGTATCTTCCTTTGAAGGTTGGTGGATGATTCCTCAAGAATGTCTCCAACATCCTCACTCCCTCATTAGCGCCACCAGCATTATTTTGTTGACCCACAGCTTGAGCCATCGCTTGCAAAGCAGCAGCAAGAGCAACATCATTCCTTCCAGCCATCTCAAAGTCCTTCATCGCAATCAACAATCAGAACAACAAAACAGAACAGCAAATCAGAACAACAAAAGACAGTGTAAAACTGTCTCACAACACTACTAGGCTCGACACGACTCTACTAATGGTCTGACAGACCGACCTGCTCTGATACCAATTGTAACACCCCGTTTCCCAAAACAACGTAATATTATATAAAACATCAGAGTTCAACATACAACGGAGTATTACATCTACTTTTCAAAATTCAGTTTAAATAGATTATAAAAACTATTTAATTCAACACCTCATTTTATAAAAATCTGCAGCGGAATATTTATTTAAAAATCAATCAACAACTATGTCATCATCCTTGGCACAAAGGCCTCATCATACTACAATTTATTTCATAAAGATAAAATCTCCAACAACATGTCCTTCAAATAAAATGATACATAAAGGAATGAAAGAATTAAACATCAAAACCCCCATCCCGTTACGTATCAGAGCCTACGACACGAGAGCCAACTCCTATCTAGCCTTCGCTACCTGCACTTGCCCACGAGGCGGCAATTCCAGCAGAAGGGGTGAGATTCACAACAATAATATTAATATATAAATCAAACGTCAAGATTAACAATCATAAATCCAACTCATACATATACATCATAGCACACCATAACATCATCATAACAACATCATAAGCATCATCATAACAACATCATAAGCATCATCATAACAACATCATAAGCATCATCATAACAACATCATAAACATCAACGTCTCAAAACATCATCTCATATATGTCACAATTTGACTCAACTAAATGCAACCCTAACATCTTAACATCATGCATGTGGTACCATATATTTATAGCATTAATATGCTTCACCGTCGCTTTGAGCAAATGCTCCACCGTCGCTTTGAGCATAAAGCTCCACCGTCGCTTTGAGCATAAAGCTCCACCGTCTCATAAATATGCAAATGCATGGACTCGTCATTTAACAACTTAATACACCGTCTCAAACATCATTCATAATGCAAAACTGACACATGCAAGTATAATAGTTACATGGCAGAATATCATCTCATCAATCATATACATCACAACACGTAACATCATCACAATCACATAATCATCATATTTAAACATCACTTACTATCAACAATACATCAATTATTCACAACATAAAAGAACCATCAGCAATCATCTTTACGTAACTCATCTAAGGGTATAAAACATCTCAACACTACCCCAAGGGTCCCTCTCAAGTCCCATGCGAAATCAGATCGCAAAAACAACAAACAGTCCAAACAACTAACTAATACTTAAGTTTGAAGTTGGGAAACCAACCATAAGTTTTTGGACTAACTTGGGACTAGTTATGCTAAGTTTTCTTAAAGTTCTCTAGAGACCCACTTGGACTATTTTCATCATAACTCAAAATCTACAAATCATTTTCAAGCCCAACCAACGCCATTAGAAATCTAACTTAATTATCTAAAACTTTCATGTTTACACCAAAAGCTAGTTCGAAGCAGAAATGGGTGAAAAATAGTGAAATATAGGTGATCTGATTTTTGAGAAAGCGTGTCACGTTTTTAGAAAACGTGTCACGTTTTTATGCCCAGAATTACTATGCATTCTGTCGACCAAAAACGTGACGCGCTTGCCAAAACGTGGCACGTTTTTGCGGTATCAAATCCAGACTCAGCTTCAACTAAGAGTGCAATTTCAGCATGGTTCTACCCAAAAATCCCAACTTTGATCCCTCAATCACCCAAAATGGTTTAGAACAATGTTTATGGGTTCAATACACAACATCACAACAGAAACATCTCATAGAAACGTCAATTCTCTCATCAACTTCATCAAAATCATCCAAACCCTAGTTTATGAACTCTTCCCAATTTCTTCCTAATCTCTTAGTTAATCAAAAACAGATGATTCAATATTAATATTACTGAAGTTAGGCTCACCCTTACCTGATTAGATGAATAAAAGCTACAGCAAATCTCTCCTCTTGGCTAATCCTCCTTTGCTCTTGGTTCTTCTCTCTTTCTCCCCAAAAAGCTATGTTTTCTTTACTGTACGTACAAAACTCATGTCTGCCTCCTTCTATTCCTTACCAACCAAAACATAACTCCTTTTTTCTAATTACTCCCTCACTAAATCTTATTAAATTTCTCATTAACCCTCCTTAATTCTATTAACTCCAAATAAATCCCTCTTTATCTAAAATAAATATTATTTCTCCTATTTTCATCAAATTCTACAAATAATTATATAATAAAATATATATCAAATAATAACACACTAATATTCACATAATTCAACATTTTCATATAAAAATACACCAAACATATTAAAATCAACCAAAAATAGTAAAATAGCAACTGGGGCGTTACAGTGCACAAAAATATATCTTGCCGATTACCTTTGAAATAGTAACCGACGAATATGCATGAAAAATAAATCCTGCCGATTACCTTTGAAATAGTAACCGACGAATATGCAAGAAATTAAATCATGCCGATTACCTTTGAAATGGTAACCGACGAATGTGCAGAAAATAAATCCTGCCGATTACCTTTGAAATTGAAACCAACGAATATGCAAGAAAATAAATCCTGCCGATTACCTTAGAAATGGTAACCGACAAATGTGCATGAAAATAAATCTTGCCGATTACCTTTGAAATAGTAACCGACGAATATGCATGAAAAATAAATCCTGCTGATTACCTTTGAAATGGTAATCGACGAATGTGCTGAAAATAAATCCTGCCGATTACCTTTGAAATGGTAACCGACGAATGTGCAGAAAATAAATCCTGCTGATTACCTTTGAAATGGGAACCGACAAAAGTGATGAAAATAAATCCTGCCGATTACCTTTGAAATGGTAACCTACGAATGTGGAGAAAATAAATCTTGCCGATTACCTTTGAAATGGTAACTGACGAATGTGCATAAAATTATATCTTGCCGATTACCTTTGAAATAGTAACCGACGAATATGCATGAAAAATAAATCCTGCCGATTACCTTTGAAATAGTAACCGACGAATATGCAAGAAATTAAATCATGCTGATTATCTTTGAAATCGTAACCGACGAATGTGCAGAAAATAAGTCCTCTTGATTACCTTTGAAATAGTAACCAACGAATGTGCATGAAAATAAATCCTGCCGATTACCTTTGAAATGGTAACCGACGAATGTGCATGAAAATAAATCATGTTGATTACCTTCGAAATAGTAAACGACGAATATGCATGAAAATAAATCCTGACGATTACCTTTGAAATGGTAACCGACGAATGTGCAGAAAATAAATCCTGTTGATTACCTTTGAAATGGGAACCGACGAAAGTGATGAAAATAAATCCTGCCGATTACCTTTGAAATAGTAACCGACGAATATGCATGAAAAATAAATCCTGCCGATTACCTTTGAAATAGTAACCGACGAATATGCAAGAAATTAAATCATGCCGATTACCTTTGAAATGGTAACCGACGAATGTGCAGAAAATAAATCATGCCGATTACCTTTGAAATCATAACCGTTGAATGTGTAGAAAATAAATCTTGCTGATTACCTTTGAAATAGTAAACGACGAATATGCATGAAAATAAATCCTGCCGATTACCTTTGAAATGGTAACCAACGAATGTGCATGAAAATAAATCTTGCCGATTACCTTTGAAATAGTAAACAACGAATATGCAAGAAAATAAATCCTGCCGATTACCTTTGAAATGGTAACCGACGAATGTACAGAAAATAAATCCTGTTGATTACCTTTGAAATAGTATTCGACGAATGTGCTGAAATTAAATCATGCAGATTATCTTTGAAATAGTAAGCGACGAATGT
This sequence comes from Medicago lupulina, assembly GCA_958299785.1. Classification (NCBI taxonomy): domain Eukaryota; kingdom Viridiplantae; phylum Streptophyta; class Magnoliopsida; order Fabales; family Fabaceae; genus Medicago; species Medicago lupulina. The sequence continues at coordinate 1,086,610 of CATQJP010000005.1, forward strand.
GCTGAAAATAAATCCTACTGATTACCTTTGAAATATTAACCCATGAATATGCATAAAAATAAACCCTGCGGATTACCCTTGAAATGGTAACTGACGAATGTGCATAAAAATATATCTTGCCGATTACCTTTGAAATAGTAACCGATGAATATGCATGAAAAATAAATCCTGCCGATTACCTTTGAAATAGTAACCGACGAATATGCAAGAAATTAAATCATGCCGATTACCTTTGAAATCGTAACCGACGAATGTGCAGAAAATAAATCCTGTTGATTATATTTGAAATAGTAACCGTCGAATGTGCATGAAAATAAATCCGGTCGATTACCTTTAAAATGGTAACCGACGAATGTGCATGAAAATAAATCTTGCCGATTACCTTTGAAATGGTAACCGACGAATGTGCGGAAAATAAATCATGCCGATTACCTTTGAAATGGTAACCGACGAATGTGCTGAAAATAAATCATGCTGATTACCTTAGAAATGGTAACCGACGAATGTGCAGAAAATAAATCCTGCCGATTACCTTTGAAATAGTAACCGACAAATATGCATGAAAAGTAAATCCTTCCGATTACCTTTGAAATAGTAAGCGACGAATGTGATGAAAATAAATCTTGCTGATTACCTTTGAAATAGTAACCAACAAATATGCATAAAAATAAATCATGTTGATTACCTTTGAAATGGTAACTGACGAATGTGCATGAAAATAAATCTTGCCGATTACCTTTGAAATAGTAAAAGACGAATATGCAAGAAAATAAATCTTGCCGATTACCTTTGAAATGGTAACCGACGAATGTACAGAAAATAAATCCTGTTGATTACCTTTGAAATAGTAACCGACGAATGTGCTGAAAATAAATCATGCATATTACCTTTGAAATAGTAAGCGACGAATGTGCTGAAAATAAATCCTACTGATTACCTTTGAAATATTAACCCATGAATATGCATAAAAAAAAATCCTGCGGATTACCCTTGAAATGGTAACTGACGAATGTGCATAAAAATATATCTTGCCGATTACCTTTGAAATAGTAACCGATGAATATGCATGAAAAATAAATCCTGCCGATTACCTTTGAAATAGTAACCGACGAATATGAAAGAAATTAAATCATGCCGATTACCTTTGAAATAGTAACCGACAAATATGCATGAAAAGTAAATCCTTCCGATTACCTTTGAAATAGTAAGCGACGAATGTGATGAAAATAAATCTTCCTGATTACCTTTGACATAGTAACCAACGAATATGCATAAAAATAAATCATGTTGATTACCTTTGAAATGGTAACGGACGAATGTGCAGAAAATAAATCCTGCCGATTACCTTTGAAATAGTGACCGAGGAATATGCATGAAAAATAAATCATGCCGATTACATTTGAAATAGTAACCGACGAATGTGCTGAAAAAAAATCATGCCTATTACCTTTAAAATGGTAACCGACGAATGTGCAGAAAATAAATCCTGCCAATTACCTTTCAAATCGTAACCGACGAATGTGCAGAAAAAAAATCCTGTTGATTACCTTTGAAATAGTAACCGACGAATGTGCATGAAAATAAATCTTGCCGATTACCTTTGAAATAGTAAACGACGAATATGCAAGAAAATAAATCCTGCTGATTACCTTTGAAATGGGAAACGACGAAAGTGATGAAAATAAATCCTGCCGATTACCTTTGAAATAGTAACCGACGAATATGCAAGAAATTAAATCATGCCGATTACCTTTGAAATGGTAACCGACGAATGTGCAGAAAATAAATCATGCCGATTACCTTTGAAATCATAACCATTGAATGTGTAGAAAATAAATCTAGTTGATTACCTTTGAAATAGTAAACGACGAATATGCATGAAAATAAATCCGGCCGATTACCTTTGAAATGGTAACCAACGAATGTGCATGAAAATAAATCTTGCCGATTACCTTTGAAATAGTAAACAACGAATATGCAAGAAAATAAATCCTGCCGATTACCTTTGAAATGGTAACCGACGAATGTACAGAAAATAAATCCTGTTGATTACCTTTGAAATAGTAACCGACGAATGTGCTGAAATTAAATCATGCAGATTATCTTTGAAATAGTAAGCGACGAATGTGATGAAAATAAATCCTACTGATTACCTTTGAAATATTAACCCATGAATATGCATAAAAATAAATCTTGCGGATTACCCTTGAAATGGTAACTGACGAATGTGCATAAAAATATATCTTGCCGATTACCTTTGAAATAGTAACCGATGAATATGCATGAAAAATAAATCCTGCCGATTACCTTTGAAATAGTAACCGACGAATATGCAAGAAATTAAATCATGCCGATTACCTTTGAAATCGTAACCGACGAATGTGCAGAAAATAAATCCTGTTGATTATATTTGAAATAGTGACCGTCGAATGTGCATGAAAATAAATCCGGTCGATTACCTTTGAAATGGTAACCGACGAATGTGCATGAAAATAAATCTTGCCGATTACCTTTGAAATGGTAACCGACGAATGTGCGGAAAATAAATCATGCCGATTACCTTTGAAATGGTAACCGACGAATGTGCTGAAAATAAATCATGCTGATTACCTTAGAAATGGTAACCGACGAATGTGCAGAAAATAAATCCTGCCGATTACCTTTGAAATAGTAACCGACAAATATGCATGAAAAGTAAATCCTTCCGATTACCTTTGAAATAGTAAGCGACGAATGTGATGAAAATAAATCTTGCTGATTACCTTTGAAATAGTAACCAACAAATATGCATAAAAATAAATCATGTTGATTACCTTTGAAATGGTAACTGACGAATGTGCATGAAAATAAATCTTGCCGATTACCTTTGAAATAGTGACCGAGGAATATGCATGAAAAATAAATCATGCCAATTACATTTGAAATAGTAACCGACGAATGTGCTGAAAATAAATCATGCCTATTACCTTTAAAATGGTAACCTACGAATGTGCAGAAAATAAATCCTGCCGATTACCTTTCAAATCGTAACCGACGAATGTGCAGAAAAAAAATCCTGTTGATTACCTTTGAAATAGTAACCGACGAATGTGCATGAAAATAAATCTTGCTGATTACCTTTGAAATAGTAAACGACGAATATACAAGAAAATAAATCCTGCTGATTACCTTTAAAATGGTAACCAACGAATGTGCCGCAAATAAATCCTGCTGATTACCTTTGAAATGGGAACCGACGAAAGTGATGAAAAAAAATCCTGCCGATTACCTTTTAAATAGTAACCGACGAATATGCATGAAAAATAAATCCTGCCGATTACCTTTGAAATAGTAACCGACGAATATGCAAGAAATTAAATCATGCCGATTACCTTTGAAATGGTAACCGACGAATGTGCGGAAAATAAATCATGTCGATTACCTTTGAAATGGTAACCGACGAATGTGCTGAAAATAAATCATGTTGATTACCTTAGAAATGGTAACCGACGAATGTGTAGAAAATAAATCCTGCCGATTACCTTTGAAATAGTAACCGACAAATATGCATGAAAAGTAAATCCTTCCAATTACCTTTGAAATAGTAAGCGACGAATGTGACGAAAATAAATCTTGCTGATTACCTTTGAAATAGTAACCAACAAATATGCATAAAAATAAATCATGTTGATTACCTTTGAAATGGTAACCGACGAATGTGCATGAAATAAATCTTGCCGATTACCTTTGAAATAGTAAACAACGAATATGCAAGAAAATAAATCCTGCCAATTACCTTTGAAATGGTAACCGACGAATGTACAGAAAATAAATCCTGTTGATTACCTTTGAAATAGTAACCAACGAATGTGCTGAAAATAAATCATGCAGATTACCTTTGAAATAGTAAGCGACGAATGTGTTGAAAATAAATCCTACTGATTACCTTTGAAATATTAACCCATGAATATGCATAAAAAAAAATCCTGCGGATTACCCTTGAAATGGTAACTGACGAATGTGCATAAAAATATATCTTGCCTATTACCTTTGAAATAGTAACCGATGAATATGCATGAAAAATAAATCCTGCCGATTACCTTTGAAATAGTAACCGACGAATATGCAAGAAATTAAATCATGCCGATTACCTTTGAAATCGTAACCGACGAATGTGCAGAAAATAAATCCTGTTGATTATATTTGAAACAGTAACCGTCGAATGTGCATGAAAATAAATCCGGTCGATTACCTTTGAAATGGTAACCGACGAATGTGCATGAAAATAAATCTTGCCGATTACCTTTGAAATGGTAACCGACGAATGTGCAGAAAATAAATCATGCCGATTACCTTTGAAATGGTAACCGACGAATGTGCTGAAAATAAATCATGCTGATTACCTTAGAAATGGTAACCGACGAATGTGCAGAAAATAAATCCTGCCGATTACCTTTGAAATAGTAACCGACAAATATGCATGAAAAGTAAATCCTTCCGATTACCTTTGAAATAGTAAGCGACGAATGTGATGAAAATAAATCTTGCTGATTACCTTTGAAATAGTAACCAACGAATATGCATAAAAATAAATCATGTTGATTACCTTTGAAATGGTAACCGACAAATGTGCAGAAAATAAATCCTGCCGATTACCTTTGAAATAGTGACCGAGGAATATGCATGAAAAATAAATCATGCCAATTACATTTGAAATAGTAACCGACGAATGTGCTGAAAATAAATCATGCGTATTACCTTTAAAATGGTAACCGACGAATGTGCAGAAAATAAATCCTGCCGATTACCTTTCAAATCGTAACCGACGAATGTGCAGAAAAAAATCCTGTTGATTACCTTTGAAATAGTAACCGACGAATGTGCATGAAAATAAATCTTGCCGATTACCTTTGAAATAGTAAACGACGAATATGCAAGAAAATAAATCCTGCTGATTACCTTTGAAATGGTAACCAACGAATGTGCAGCAAATAAATCCTGCTGATTACCTTTGAAATGGGAACCGACGAAAGTGATGAAATTAAATCCTGTCGATTACCTTTGAAATAGTAACCGACGAATATGCATGAAAAATAAATCCTGCCGATTACCTTTGAAATAGTAACCGACGAATATGCAAGAAATTAAATCATGCCGATTACCTTTGAAATGGTAACCGACGAATGTGCGGAAAATAAATCATGTCGATTACCTTTGAAATGGTAACCGACGAATGTGCTGAAAATAAATCATGCTGATTACCTTAGAAATGGTAACCGACGAATGTGCAGAAAATAAATCCTGCCGATTACCTTTGAAATAGTAACCGACAAATATGCATGAAAAGTAAATCCTTCCAATTACCTTTGAAATAGTAAGCGACGAATGTGATGAAAATAAATCTTGCTGATTACCTTTGAAATAGTAACCAACAAATATGCATAAAAATAAATCATGTTGATTACCTTTGAAATGGTAACCGACGAATGTGCATGAAAATAAATCTTGCCGATTACCTTTGAAATGGTAACCGACGAATGTGCAGAAAATAAATCATGCCGATTACCTTTGAAATGGTAACCGACGAATGTGCTGAAAATAAATCATGCTGATTACCTTAGAAATGGTAACCGACGAATGTGCAGAAAATAAATCCTGCCGATTACCTTTGAAATAGTAACCGACAAATATGCATGAAAAGTAAATCCTTCCGATTACCTTTGAAATAGTAAGCGACGAATGTGATGAAAATAAATCTTGCCGATTACCTTTGAAATAGTAACCAACAAATATGCATAAAAATAAATCATGTTGATTACCTTTGAAATGGTAACCGACGAATGTGCATGAAAATAAATCTTGCCGATTACCTTTAAAATAGTAAATGACGAATATGCAAGAAAATAAATCCTGCCGATTACCTTTGAAATGGTAACCGACGAATGTACAGAAAATAAATCCTGTTGATTACCTTTGAAATAGTAACCGACGAATGTGCTGAAAATAAATCATGCAGATTACCTTTGAAATAGTAAGCGACGAATGTGCTGAAAATAAATCCTACTGATTACCTTTGAAATATTAACCCATGAATATGCATAAAAAAAAATCCTGCGGATTACCCTTGAAATGGTAACTGACGAATGTGCATAAAAATATATCTTGCCGATTACCGTTGAAATAGTAACCGATGAATATGCATGAAAAATAAATCCTGCCGATTACCTTTGAAATAGTAACCGACGAATATGCAAGAAATAAAATCATGCCGATTACCTTTGAAATCGTAACCGACAAATGTGCAGAAAATAAATCCTGTTGATTATATTTGAAATAGTAACCGTCGAATGTGCATGAAAATAAATCCGGTCGATTACCTTTGAAATGGTAACCGACGAATGTGCATGAAAATAAATCTTGCCGATTACCTTTGAAATGGTAACCGACGAATGTGCAGAAAATAAATCATGCCGATTACCTTTGAAATGGTAACCGACGAATGTGCTGAAAATAAATCATGCTGATTACCTTAGAAATGGTAACCGACGAATGTGCAGAAAATAAATCCTGCCGATTACCTTTGAAATAGTAACCGACAAATATGCATGAAAAGTAAATCCTTCCAATTACCTTTGAAATAGTAAGCGACGAATGTGATGAAAATAAATCTTGCTGATTACCTTTGAAATAGTAACCAACAAATATGCATAAAAATAAATCATGTTGATTACCTTTGAAATGGTAACCGACGAATGTGCATGAAAATAAATCTTGCCGATTACCTTTAAAATAGTAAATGACGAATATGCAAGAAAATAAATCCTGCCGATTACCTTTGAAATGGTAACCGACGAATGTACAGAAAATAAATCCTGTTGATTACCTTTGAAATAGTAACCGACGAATGTGCTGAAAATAAATCATGCAGATTACCTTTGAAATAGTAAGCGACGAATGTGCTGAAAATAAATCCTACTGATTACCTTTGAAATATTAACCCATGAATATGCATAAAAAAAAATCCTGCGGATTACCCTTGAAATGGTAACTGACGAATGTGCATAAAAATATATCTTGCCGATTACCTTTGAAATAGTAACCGATGAATATGCATGAAAAATAAATCCTGCCGATTACCTTTGAAATAGTAACCGACGAATATGCAAGAAATTAAATCATGCCGATTACCTTTGAAATCGTAACCGACGAATGTGCAGAAAATAAATCCTGTTGATTATATTTGAAACAGTAACCGTCGAATGTGCATGAAAATAAATCCGGTCGATTACCTTTGAAATGGTAACCGACGAATGTGCATGAAAATAAATCTTGCCGATTACCTTTGAAATGGTAACCGACGAATGTGCAGAAAATAAATCATGCCGATTACCTTTGAAATGGTAACCGACGAATGTGCTGAAAATAAATCATGCTGATTACCTTAGAAATGGTAACCGACGAATGTGCAGAAAATAAATCCTGCCGATTACCTTTGAAATAGTAACCGACAAATATGCATGAAAAGTAAATCCTTCCGATTACCTTTGAAATAGTAAGCGACGAATGTGATGAAAATAAATCTTGCTGATTACCTTTGAAATAGTAACCAACGAATATGCATAAAAATAAATCATGTTGATTACCTTTGAAATGGTAACCGACAAATGTGCAGAAAATAAATCCTGCCGATTACCTTTGAAATAGTGACCGAGGAATATGCATGAAAAATAAATCATGCCAATTACATTTGAAATAGTAACCGACGAATGTGCTGAAAATAAATCATGCGTATTACCTTTAAAATGGTAACCGACGAATGTGCAGAAAATAAATCCTGCCGATTACCTTTCAAATCGTAACCGACGAATGTGCAGAAAAAAATCCTGTTGATTACCTTTGAAATAGTAACCGACGAATGTGCATGAAAATAAATCTTGCCGATTACCTTTGAAATAGTAAACGACGAATATGCAAGAAAATAAATCCTGCTGATTACCTTTGAAATGGTAACCAACGAATGTGCAGCAAATAAATCCTGCTGATTACCTTTGAAATGGGAACCGACGAAAGTGATGAAATTAAATCCTGTCGATTACCTTTGAAATAGTAACCGACGAATATGCATGAAAAATAAATCCTGCCGATTACCTTTGAAATAGTAACCGACGAATATGCAAGAAATTAAATCATGCCGATTACCTTTGAAATGGTAACCGACGAATGTGCGGAAAATAAATCATGTCGATTACCTTTGAAATGGTAACCGACGAATGTGCTGAAAATAAATCATGCTGATTACCTTAGAAATGGTAACCGACGAATGTGCAGAAAATAAATCCTGCCGATTACCTTTGAAATAGTAACCGACAAATATGCATGAAAAGTAAATCCTTCCAATTACCTTTGAAATAGTAAGCGACGAATGTGATGAAAATAAATCTTGCTGATTACCTTTGAAATAGTAACCAACAAATATGCATAAAAATAAATCATGTTGATTACCTTTGAAATGGTAACCGACGAATGTGCATGAAAATAAATCTTGCCGATTACCTTTGAAATGGTAACCGACGAATGTGCAGAAAATAAATCATGCCGATTACCTTTGAAATGGTAACCGACGAATGTGCTGAAAATAAATCATGCTGATTACCTTAGAAATGGTAACCGACGAATGTGCAGAAAATAAATCCTGCCGATTACCTTTGAAATAGTAACCGACAAATATGCATGAAAAGTAAATCCTTCCGATTACCTTTGAAATAGTAAGCGACGAATGTGATGAAAATAAATCTTGCCGATTACCTTTGAAATAGTAACCAACAAATATGCATAAAAATAAATCATGTTGATTACCTTTGAAATGGTAACCGACGAATGTGCATGAAAATAAATCTTGCCGATTACCTTTAAAATAGTAAATGACGAATATGCAAGAAAATAAATCCTGCCGATTACCTTTGAAATGGTAACCGACGAATGTACAGAAAATAAATCCTGTTGATTACCTTTGAAATAGTAACCGACGAATGTGCTGAAAATAAATCATGCAGATTACCTTTGAAATAGTAAGCGACGAATGTGCTGAAAATAAATCCTACTGATTACCTTTGAAATATTAACCCATGAATATGCATAAAAAAAAATCCTGCGGATTACCCTTGAAATGGTAACTGACGAATGTGCATAAAAATATATCTTGCCGATTACCGTTGAAATAGTAACCGATGAATATGCATGAAAAATAAATCCTGCCGATTACCTTTGAAATAGTAACCGACGAATATGCAAGAAATAAAATCATGCCGATTACCTTTGAAATCGTAACCGACAAATGTGCAGAAAATAAATCCTGTTGATTATATTTGAAATAGTAACCGTCGAATGTGCATGAAAATAAATCCGGTCGATTACCTTTGAAATGGTAACCGACGAATGTGCATGAAAATAAATCTTGCCGATTACCTTTGAAATGGTAACCGACGAATGTGCAGAAAATAAATCATGCCGATTACCTTTGAAATGGTAACCGACGAATGTGCTGAAAATAAATCATGCTGATTACCTTAGAAATGGTAACCGACGAATGTGCAGAAAATAAATCCTGCCGATTACCTTTGAAATAGTAACCGACAAATATGCATGAAAAGTAAATCCTTCCAATTACCTTTGAAATAGTAAGCGACGAATGTGATGAAAATAAATCTTGCTGATTACCTTTGAAATAGTAACCAACAAATATGCATAAAAATAAATCATGTTGATTACCTTTGAAATGGTAACCGACGAATGTGCATGAAAATAAATCTTGCCGATTACCTTTAAAATAGTAAATGACGAATATGCAAGAAAATAAATCCTGCCGATTACCTTTGAAATGGTAACCGACGAATGTACAGAAAATAAATCCTGTTGATTACCTTTGAAATAGTAACCGACGAATGTGCTGAAAATAAATCATGCAGATTACCTTTGAAATAGTAAGCGACGAATGTGCTGAAAATAAATCCTACTGATTACCTTTGAAATATTAACCCATGAATATGCATAAAAAAAAATCCTGCGGATTACCCTTGAAATGGTAACTGACGAATGTGCATAAAAATATATCTTGCCGATTACCTTTGAAATAGTAACCGATGAATATGCATGAAAAATAAATCCTGCCGATTACCTTTGAAATAGTAACCGACGAATATGCAAGAAATTAAATCATGCCGATTACCTTTGAAATCGTAACCGACAAATGTGCAGAAAATAAATCCTGTTGATTATATTTGAAATAGTAACCGTCGAATGTGCATGAAAATAAATCCGGTCGATTACCTTTGAAATGGTAACCGACGAATGTGCATGAAAATAAATCTTGCCGATTACCTTTGAAATGGTAACCGACGAATGTGCAGAAAATAAATCATGCCGATTACCTTTGAAATGGTAACCGACGAATGTGCTGAAAATAAATCATGCTGATTACCTTAGAAATGGTAACCGACGAATGTGCAGAAAATAAATCCTGCCGATTACCTTTGAAATAGTAACCGACAAATATGCATGAAAAGTAAATCCTTCCAATTACCTTTGAAATAGTAAGCGACGAATGTGATGAAAATAAATCTTGCTGATTACCTTTGAAATAGTAAATGACGAATATGCAAGAAAATAAATCCTGCCGATTACCTTTGAAATGGTAACCGACGAATGTACAGAAAATAAATCCTGTTGATTACCTTTGAAATAGTAACCGACGAATGTGCTGAAAATAAATCATGCAGATTACCTTTGAAATAGTAAGCGACGAATGTGCTGAAAATAAATCCTACTGATTACCTTTGAAATATTAACCCATGAATATGCATCAAAAAAAATCCTGCGGATTACCTTTGAAATGGTAACCGACGAATGTGCTGAAAATAAATCATGCTGATTACCTTAGAAATGGTAACCGACGAATGTGCAGAAAATAAATCCTGCCGATTACCTTTGAAATAGTAACCGACAAATATGCATGAAAAGTAAATCCTTCCGATTACCTTTGAAATAGTAAGCGACGAATGTGATGAAAATAAATCTTGCTGATTACCTTTGAAATAGTAACCAACGAATATTCATAAAAATAAATCATGTTGATTACCTTTGAAATGGTAACCGACGAATGTGCAGAAAATAAATCCTGCCGATTACCTTTGAAATAGTGACCGAGGAATATGCATGAAAAATAAATCATGCCAATTACATTTGAAATAGTAACCGACGAATGTGCTGAAAATAAATCATGCGTATTACCTTTAAAATGGTAACCGACGAATGTGCAGAAAATAAATCCTGCCGATTACCTTTCAAATCGTAACCGACGAATGTGCAGAAAAAAAATCATGTTGATTACCTTTGAAATAGTAACCGACGAATGTGCATGAAAATAAATCTTGCCGATTACCTTTGAAATAGTAAACGACGAATATACAAGAAAATAAATCCTGCTGATTACCTTTGAAATGGTAACCAACGAATGTGCAGCAAATAAATCCTGCTGATTACCTTTGAAATGGGAACCGACGAAAGTGATGAAAATAAATCCTGCCGATTACCTTTGAAATAGTAACCGACGAGTATGCATGAAAAATAAATCCTGCCGATTACCTTTGAAATAGTAACCGACGAATATGCAAGAAATTAAATCATGCCGATTACCTTTGAAATGGTAACCGACGAATGTGCGGAAAATAAATCATGCCGATTACCTTTGAAATGGTAACCGACGAATGTGCTGAAAATAAATCATGCTGATTACCTTAGAAATGGTAACCGACGAATGTGCAGAAAATAAATCCTGCCGATTACCTTTGAAATAGTAACCGACAAATATGCATGAAAAGTAAATCCTTCCAATTACCTTTGAAATAGTAAGCGACGAATGTGATGAAAATAAATCTTGCTGATTACCTTTGAAATAGTAACCAACAAATATGCATAAAAATAAATCATGTTGATTACCTTTGAAATGGTAACCGACGAATGTGCATGAAAATAAATCTTACCGATTACCTTTGAAATAGTAAACGACGGATATGCAAGAAAATAAATCCTGCCGATTACCTTTGAAATGGTAACCGACGAATGTACAGAAAATAAATCCTGTTGATTACCTTTGAAATAGTAACCGACGAATGTGCAGAAAATAAATCATGCAGATTACCTTTGAAATAGTAAGCGACGAATGTGCTGAAAATAAATCCTACTGATTACCTTTGAAATATTAACCCATGAATATGCATAAAAAAAAATCCTGCGGATTACCCTTGAAATGGTAACTGACGAATGTGCATAAAAATATATCTTGCCGATTACCTTTGAAATAGTAACCGATGAATATGCATGAAAAATAAATCCTGCCGATTACCTTTGAAATAGTAACCGACGAATATGCAAGAAATTAAATCATGCCGATTACCTTTGAAATCGTAACCGACGAATGTGCAGAAAATAAATCCTGTTGATTATATTTGAAATAGTAACCGTCGAATGTGCATGAAAATAAATCCGGTCGATTACCTTTGAAATGGTAACCGACGAATGTGCATGAAAATAAATCTTGCCGATTACCTTTGAAATGGTAACCGACGAATGTGCAGAAAATAAATCATGCCGATTACCTTTGAAATGGTAACCGACGAATGTGCTGAAAATAAATCATGCTGATTACCTTAGAAATGGTAACCGACGAATGTGCAGAAAATAAATCCTGCCGATTACCTTTGAAATAGTAACCGACAAATATGCATGAAAAGTAAATCCTTCCGATTACCTTTGAAATAGTAAGCGACGAATGTGATGAAAATAAATCTTGCTGATTACCTTTGAAATAGTAACCAACGAATATGCATAAAAATAAATCCTGCCGATTACCCTTGAAATGGTAACCGACGGATATGCAAGAAATTAAATCATGCCGATTACCTTTGAAATGGTAACCGACGAATGTGCAGAAAACAAATCATGCCGATTACCTTTGAAATCGTAACCGACGAATGTGTAGAAAATAAATCTTGCTGATTACCTTTGAAATAGTAAACGACGAATATGCATGAAAATAAATCCTGCTGATTACCTTTGAAATGGTAACCGAGGAATGTGCATGAAAATAAATCTTGCCGATTACCTTTGAAATAGTAACCGACGAATATGCAAGAAATTAAATCATGCCGATTACTTTTGAAATCGTAAACGACAAATGTGCAGAAAATAAATCTTGTTGATTATATTTGAAATAGTAACCGTCGAATGTGCATGAAAATAAATCCGGTCGAATACCTTTGAAATGGTAACCGACGAATGTGCATGAAAATAAATCTTGCCGATTACCTTTGAAATGGTAACCGACGAATGTGCAGAAAATAAATCATGCCGATTACCTTTGAAATGGTAAGCGACGAATGTGCTGAAAATAAATCATGCTGATTACCTTAGAAATGGTAACCAACGAATGTGCAGAAAATAAATCCTACCGATTACCTTTGAAATAGTAACCGACAAATATGCATGAAAAGTAAATCATTCCGATTACCTTTGAAATAGTAAGCGACGAATGTGATGAAAATAAATCTTCCTGATTACCTTTGAAATAGTAACCAACGAATATGCATAAAAATAAATCATGTTGATTACCTTTGAAATGGTAACCGACGAATGAGCAGAAAATAAATCATGCCTATTACCTTTAAAATGGTAACCGACGAATGTGCAGAAAATAAATCCTGCCGATTACCTTTCAAATCGTAACCGACGAATGTGCAGAAAAAAAATCATGTTGATTACCTTTGAAATAGTAACCGATGAATGTGCATGAAAATAAATCTTGCCGATTACCTTTGAAATAGTAAGCGACGAATGTGCTGAAAATAAATCCTACTAATTACCTTTGAAATATTAACCGACGAATATGCATAAAAATAAATCCTGCCGATTACCCTTGAAATGGTAACCGACGGATATGCAAGAAATTAAATCATGCCGATTACCTTTGAAATGGTAACCGACGAATGTGCAGAAAACAAATCATGCCGATTACCTTTGAAATCGTAACCGACGAATGTGTAGAAAATAAATCTTGCTGATTACCTTTGAAATAGTAAACGACGAATATGCATGAAAATAAATCCTGCTGATTACCTTTGAAATGGTAACCGACGAATGTGCATGAAAATAAATCTTGCCGATTACCTTTGAAATAGTAACCGACGAATATGCAAGAAATTAAATCATGCCGATTACTTTTGAAATCGTAAACGACAAATGTGCAGAAAATAAATCTTGTTGATTATATTTGAAATAGTAACCGTCGAATGTGCATGAAAATAAATCCGGTCGATTACCTTTGAAATGGTAACCGACGAATGTGCATGAAAATAAATCTTGCCGATTACCTTTGAAATGGTAACCGACGAATGTGCAGAAAATAAATCATGCCGATTACCTTTGAAATGGTAAGCGACGAATGTGCTGAAAATAAATCATGCTGATTACCTTTGAAATGGTAACCGACGAATGTGCTGAAAATAAATCATGTTGATTACCTTAGAAATGGTAACCAACGAATGTGCAGAAAATAAATCCTACCGATTACCTTTGAAATAGTAACCGACAAATATGCATGAAAAGTAAATCCTTCCGATTACCTTTGAAATAGTAACCAACGAATATGCATAAAAATAAATCATGTTGATTACCTTTGAAATGGTAACCGACGAATGAGCAGAAAATAAATCATGCCTATTACCTTTAAAATGGTAACCGACGAATGTGCAGAAAATAAATCCTGCCGATTACCTTTCAAATCGTAACCGACGAATGTGCAGAAAAAAAATCATGTTGATTACCTTTGAAATAGTAACCGATGAATGTGCATGAAAATAAATCTTGCCGATTACCTTTGAAATAGTAAACGACGAATATGCAAGAAAATAAATCCTGCCGATTACCTTTGAAATGGTAACCGACGAATGTGCAGAAAATAAATCCTGCCGATTACCTTTCAAATGATAACCGACGAATATGCAAGAAATTAAATTATACCGATTACCTTTGAAATGGTAACCGACGAATGTACACAAAATAGATCATGTTGATAACCTTTGAAATAGTAACCGACGAATGTGCTGAAAATAAATCATGCAGATTACCTTTGAAATAGTAAGCGACGAATGTGCTGAAAATAAATCCTACTAATTACCTTTGAAATATTAACCGACGAATATGCATAAAAATAAATCCTGCCGATTACCCTTGAAATGGTAACCGACGGATATGCAAGAAATTAAATCATGCCGATTACCTTTGAAATGGTAACCGACGAATGTGCAGAAAACAAATCATGTCGATTACCTTTGAAATCGTAACCGACGAATGTGTAGAAAATAAATCTTGCTGATTACCTTTGAAATAGTAAACGACGAATATGCATGAAAATAAATCCTGCTGATTACCTTTGAAATGGTAAACGACGAATGTGCATGAAAATAAATCTTGCCGATTACCTTTGAAATAGTAAACGACGAATATGCAAGAAAATAAATCCTGCCGATTACCTTTGAAATGGTAACCGACGAATGTACAGAAAATAAATCCTGTTGATTACCTTTGAAATAGTAACCGACGAATGTGCTGAAAATAAATCATGCAGATTACCTTTGAAATAGTAAGCGACGAATGTGCTGAAAATAAATCCTACTGATTACATTTGAAATATTAACCCATGAATATGCATAAAAATAAATCCTGCGGATTACCCTTGAAATGGTAACTGACGAATGTGCATAAAAATATATCTTGCCGATTACCTTTGAAATAGTAACCGACGAATATGCATGAAAAATAAATCCTGCCGATTACCTTTGAAATAGTAACCGACGAATATGCAAGAAATTAAATCATGCCGATTACTTTTGAAATCGTAAACGACAAATGTGCAGAAAATAAATCTTGTTGATTATATTTGAAATAGTAACCGTCGAATGTGCATGAAAATAAATCCGGTCGATTACCTTTGAAATGGTAACCGACGAATGTGCATGAAAATAAATCTTGCCGATTACCTTTGAAATGGTAACCGACGAATGTGCAGAAAATAAATCATGCCGATTACCTTTGAAATGGTATGCGACGAATGTGCTGAAAATAAATCATGCTGATTACCTTAGAAATGGTAACCAACGAATGTGCAGAAAATAAATCCTGCCGATTACCTTTGAAATAGTAACCGACAAATATGCATGAAAAGTTAATCCTTCCGATTACCTTTGAAATAGTAAGCGACGAATGTGATGAAAATAAATCTTCCTGATTACCTTTGAAATAGTAACCAACGAATATGCATAAAAATAAATCATGTTGATTACCTTTGAAATGGTAACCGACGAATGAGCAGAAAATAAATCATGCCTATTACCTTTAAAATGGTAACCGACGAATGTGCAGAAAATAAATCCTGCCGATTACCTTTCAAATCGTAACCGACGAATGTGCAGAAAAAAAATCATGTTGATTACCTTTGAAATAGTAACCGATGAATGTGCATGAAAATAAATCTTGCCGATTACCTTTGAAATAGTAAACGACGAATATGCAAGAAAATAAATCCTGCCGATTACCTTTGAAATGGTAACCGACGAATGTGCAGAAAATAAATCCTGCCGATTACCTTTCAAATGATAACCGACGAATATGCAAGAAATTAAATTATACCGATTACCTTTGAAATGGTAACCGACGAATGTACACAAAATAGATCCTGTTGATAACCTTTGAAATAGTAACCGACGAATGTGCTGAAAATAAATCATGCAGATTACCTTTGAAATAGTAAGCGACGAATGTGCTGAAAATAAATCCTACTAATTACCTTTGAAATATTAACCGACGAATATGCATAAAAATAAATCCTGCCGATTACCCTTGAAATGGTAACTGACAAATGTGCATAAAAATATATCTTGTCGATTACCTTTGAAACAGTAACCGACGAATAAGCATCAAAAAATAAATCCTGTCGATTACCTTTGAAATAGTAACCGACGAATATGCAAGAAATTAAATCATGCCGATTACCTTTGAAATCGTAACCGACGAATGTGCAGAAAATAAATCCTGCCGATTACCTTTGAAATAATAACCGACAAATATGCATGAAAAGTAAATCCTTCCGATTACCTTTGAAATAGTAAGCGACGAATGTGATGAAAATAAATCTTGCGGATTACCTTTGAAATAGTAACGAACGAATATGCATAAAAATAAATCATGTTGATTACCTTTGAAATGGTAACCGACGATTGTGCAGAAAATAAATCCTGCCGATTACCTTTGAAATAGTGACCGAGGAATATGCATGAAAAATAAATCATGCCGATTACATTTGAAATAGTAACCGACGAATGTGCTGAAAATAAATCATGCCTATTACCTTTAAAATGGTAACCGACGAATGTGCAGAAAATTAATCCTGCCGATTACCTTTCAAATCGTAACCGACGAATGTGCAGAAAAAAAATCCTGTTGATTACCTTTGAAATAGTAACCGACGAATGTGCATGAAAATAAATCTTGCTGATTACCTTTGAAATAGTAAACGACGAATATGCAAGAAAATAAATCCTGCCGATTACCTTTGAAATGGTAACCGACGAATGTGCAGGAAATAAATCCTGCCGATTACCTTTCAAATGTTAACCGACGAATGTGCATAAAAATAAATCCTGCCGATTACCCTTGAAATGGTAACTGACGAATGTGCATAAAAATATATCTTGTCGATTACCTTTGAAATAGTAACCGACGAATAAGCATGAAAAATAAATCCTGTCGATTACCTTTGAAATAGTAACCGACGAATATGCAAGAAATTAAATCATGCCGATTACCTTTGAAATCGTAACCGACGAATGTGCTGAAAATAAATCCAGTTGATTACCTTTGAAATAGTAACCGACGAATGTGCATAAAAATAAATTTTGCCGATTACCTATGAAATGGTAACCGACGAATGTGCATGAAAATAAATCTTGCCGATAACCTTTGAAATGGTAACCGACGAATGTGCATGAAAATAAATCTTGCCGATTACCTTTGAAATAGTAAACGACGAATATGCAAGAAAATAAATCCTGCCGATTACCTTTGAAATGGTAACCGACGAATGTACAGAAAATAAATCCTTTTGATTACCTTTGAAATAGTAATCGACGAATGTGCTGAAAATAAATCATGCAGATTACCTTTGAAATAGTAAGCGACGAATGTGCTGAAAATAAATCCTACTGATTACCTTTGAAACATTAACCCATGAATATGCATAAAAATAAATCCTGCGGATTACCCTTGAAATGGTAACTGACGAATGTGCATAAAAATATATCTTGCCAATTACCTTTGAAATAGTAACTGATGAATATGCATGAAAAATAAAAACTGCCGATTACCTTTGAAATAGTAACCGACGAATATGCAAGAAATTAAATCATGCCGATTACCTTTGAAATCGTAACCGACGAATGTGCAGAAAATAAATCCTGCCGATTACCTTTGAAATAATAATCGACAAATATGCATGAAAAGTAAATCCTTCCGATTACCTTTGAAATAGTAAGCGACGAATGTGATGAAAATAAATCTTGCTGATTACATTTGAAATAGTAACCAACGAATATGCATAAAAATAAATCATGTTGATTACCTTTGAAATGGTAACCGACGAATGTGCAGAAAATAAATCCTGCCGATTACCTTTGAAATAGTGACCGAGGAATATGCATGAAAAATAAATCATGCCGATTACATTTGAAATAGTAACCGACGAATGTGCTGAAAATAAATCATGCCTATTACCTTTAAAATGGTAACCGACGAATGTGCAGAAAATAAATCCTGCCGATTACCTTTCAAATCGTAACCGACGAATGTGCAGAAAAAAAATCCTGTTGATTACCTTTTAAATAGTAACCGACGAATGTGCATGAAAATAAATCTTGCCGATTACCTTTGAAATATTAACCGACGAATATGCATAAAAATAAATCCTGCCGATTACCTTTGAAATAGTAACCGACGAATATGCAAGAAATTAAATCATGCCGATTACCTTTGTAATAGGAACCGATGAATATGCAGAAAATAAATCCTGTTGATTACCTTTGAAATAGTAACCATGGAATGTGCATGAAAAGTAAATCCTTCCGATTACCTTTGAAATAGTAAGCGACGAATGTGATGAAAATAAATCTTGCTGATTACCTTTGAAATAGTAACCAATGAATATGCATAAAAATAAATCATGCCGATTACCTTTGTAATAGGAACCGATGAATATGCAGAAAATAAATCCTGTTGATTACCTTTGAAATAGTAACCATGGAATGTGCATGAAAAGTAAATCCTTCCGATTACCTTTGAAATAGTAAGCGACGAATGTGATGAAAATAAATCTTGCTGATTACCTTTGAAATAGTAACCAATGAATATGCATAAAAATAAATCATGCCGATTACCTTTGAAATGGTAACCGACGAATGTGCAGAAAATAAATCTTGTCGATTACCTTTGAAATAGTAACCGACGAATATGCTTGAAAAGTAAATCCTTCCGATTACCTTTGAAATAGTAAGCGACGAATGTGCTGAAAATAAATCTTGCTGATTACCATTGAAATTGTAACCAACGAATATGCATAAAAATAAATCTTGCCGATTACCTTTGAAATGGTAACCGACGAATGTGCAGAAAATAAATCCTGCCGATTACCTTTGAAATTGTAACCGACGAATATGCATGAAAAATAAATCATGCTGATTACCTTTGAAATAGTAACCGACGAATGTGCTGTAAATAAATCCTGCCTATTACCTTTGAAATGGTAACTAACAAATGTTTAGAAAATAAATCCTGCCGATTACCTTTGAAATCGTAACCGACGAATGTGCAGAAAATAAATCCTGTTGATTACCTTTGAAATGGTAACCGACGAATGTGCATGAAAATAAATCTTGCCGATTACCTTTGAAATACTAAACGACGAATGTGCAGAAAATAAATCCTGTCGATTACCTTTCAAATCGTAACTGACGAATGTGCAGAAAATAAATCTTGCTGATTACCTTTGAAATAGTAACTGACGAATGTCCATGAAAATAAATCTTGCCGATTACCTTTGAAATAGTAAACGACGAATATGCAAGAAAATAAATCCTGCCGATTACCTTTGAAATAGTAACCGACGAATATGCAAGAAATTAAATCATGTTGATTACCTTTGAAATCGTAACCGACGAATGTGCTGAAAATAAATCCTGTTGATTACCTTTGAAATAGTAACCGACGAATGTGCATGAAAATAAATTCTGCCGATTACCTATGAAATGGTAACCGACGAATGTGCATGAAAATAAATCTTGCCGATAACCTTTGAAATGGTAATCGACGAATGTGCATGAAAATAAATCTTGCCGATTACTTTTGAAATAGTAAACGACGAATATGCAAGAAAATAAATCCTTCCGATTACCTTTGAAATGGTAACCGACGAATGTACAGAAAATAAATCCTTTTGATTACCTTTGAAATAGTAACCGACGAATGTGCTGAAAATAAATCATGCAGATTACCTTTGAAATAGTAAGCGACGAATGTGCTGAAAATAAATCCTACTGATTACCTTTGAAACATTAACCCATGAATATGCATAAAAATAAATCCTGCGGATTACCCTTGAAATGGTAACTGACGAATGTGCATAAAAATATATCTTGCCAATTACCTTTGAAATAGTAACTGATGAATATGCATGAAAAATAAAAACTGCCGATTACCTTTGAAATAGTAACCGACGAATATGCAAGAAATTAAATCATGCCGATTACCTTTGAAATCGTAACCGACGAATGTGCAGAAAATAAATCCTGCCGATTACCTTTGAAATAATAATCGACAAATATGCATGAAAAGTAAATCCTTCCGATTACCTTTGAAATAGTAAGCGACGAATGTGATGAAAATAAATCTTGCTGATTACATTTGAAATAGTAACCAACGAATATGCATAAAAATAAATCATGTTGATTACCTTTGAAATGGTAACCGACGAATGTGCAGAAAATAAATCCTGCCGATTACCTTTGAAATAGTGACCGAGGAATATGCATGAAAAATAAATCATGCCGATTACATTTGAAATAGTAACCGACGAATGTGCTGAAAATAAATCATGCCTATTACCTTTAAAATGGTAACCGACGAATGTGCAGAAAATAAATCCTGCCGATTACCTTTCAAATCGTAACCGACGAATGTGCAGAAAAAAAATCCTGTTGATTACCTTTGAAATAGTAACCGACGAATGTGCATGAAAATAAATCTTGCCGATTACCTTTGAAATATTAACCGACGAATATGCATAAAAATAAATCCTGCCGATTACCTTTGAAATAGTAACCGACGAATATGCAAGAAATTAAATCATGCCGATTACCTTTGTAATAGGAACCGATGAATATGCAGAAAATAAATCCTGTTGATTACCTTTGAAATAGTAACCATGGAATGTGCATGAAAAGTAAATCCTTCCGATTACCTTTGAAATAGTAAGCGACGAATGTGATGAAAATAAATCTTGCTGATTACCTTTGAAATAGTAACCAATGAATATGCATAAAAATAAATCATGCCGATTACCTTTGAAATGGTAACCGACGAATGTGCAGAAAATAAATCCTGTCGATTACCTTTGAAATAGTAACCGACGAATATGCTTGAAAAGTAAATCCTTCCGATTACCTTTGAAATAGTAAGCGACGAATGTGCTGAAAATAAATCTTGCTGATTACCATTGAAATTGTAACCAACGAATATGCATAAAAATAAATCTTGCCGATTACCTTTGAAATGGTAACCGACGAATGTGCAGAAAATAAATCCTGCCGATTACCTTTGAAATTGTAACCGACGAATATGCATGAAAAATAAATCATGCTGATTACCTTTGAAATAGTAACCGACGAATGTGCTGTAAATAAATCCTGCCTATTACCTTTGAAATGGTAACTAACAAATGTTTAGAAAATAAATCCTGCCGATTACCTTTGAAATCGTAACCGACGAATGTGCAGAAAATAAATCCTGTTGATTACCTTTGAAATGGTAACCGACGAATGTGCATGAAAATAAATCTTGCCGATTACCTTTGAAATACTAAACGACGAATGTGCAGAAAATAAATCCTGTCGATTACCTTTCAAATCGTAACTGACGAATGTGCAGAAAATAAATCTTGCTGATTACCTTTGAAATAGTAACTGACGAATGTCCATGAAAATAAATCTTGCCGATTACCTTTGAAATAGTAAACGACGAATATGCAAGAAAATAAATCCTGCCGATTACCTTTGAAATGTTAACCGACGAATGTGCTGAAAATAAATCATGCCGATTGCCTTTGAAATGGTAACCGAGGAATGTGCAGAAAATAAATCCTGTCGATTACCTTTGAAATTGTAACCAACGAATATGCAAGAAAATAAATCCTGCCGATTACCTTTGAAATGGTAACCGACGAATGTGCATGAAAATAAATCTTGCCGATTACCTTTGAAATAGTAACCGACGAATATGCATGAAAAATAAATCCTGTCGATTACCTTTAAAATGGTCACCGACGAATGTGCTGAAAATAAATCCCGCCGATTACCTTTAAAATGGTAACCGATGAATGTGCTCAAAATAAATCCTGGTGATTACCTTTGAAATGGTAACCGACGAATGTGCAGAAAATAAATCCTGCTGATTACCTTTGAAATGGGAACCGACGAAAGTGATGAAAATAAATCCTGCCGATTACCTTTGAAATGGTAACCGACGAATGTGCAGAAAATAAATCTTGCCGATTACCTTTGAAATGGTAACTGACGAATGTGCACAAAAATATATCTTGCCGATTACCTTTGAAATAGTAACCGACGAATATGCATGAAAAATAAATCCTGCCGATTACCTTTGAAATAGTAACCGACGAATATGCAAGAAATTAAATCATGCCGATTACCTTTGAAATGGTAACCGACGAATGTGCAGAAAATAAATCCTGCCGATTACCTTTGAAATGGTAACCGACGAATGTGCTGAAAATAAATCCTGCCGATTACCTTTGAAATGGTAACCGACGAATGTGCAGAAAATAAATCCGGCTGATTACCTTTGAAAAGGTAACTGACGAAAGTGATGAAAATAAATCCTGCCGATTACCTTTGAAATGGTAACCTACGAATGTGCTGAAAATAAATCTTGTCGATTACCTTTGAAAAGGTAACTGACGAATGTGCATAAAATTATATCTTCCCGATTACCTTTGAAATAGTAACCGACGAATATGCATGAAAAATAAATCCTGCCGATTACCTTTGAAATAGTAACCGACGAATATGCAAGAAATTAAATCATGCTGATTACCTTTGAAATCGTAACCGACGAATGTGCAGAAAATAAATCCTGCCGATTACCTTTGAAATAGTAACCGACGAATATGCAAGAAATTAAATCATGCCGATTACCTTTGAAATCGTAACCGACGAATGTGCAGAAAATAAATCCTGTCGATTACCTTTGAAATTGTAACCAACGAATATGCAAGAAAATAAATCCTGCCGATTACCTTTGAAATGGCAACCGACGAATGTGCATGAAAATAAATCTTGCTGATTACCTTTGAAATAGTAACCGACGAATATCCATGAAAAATAAATCCAGCCGATTACCTTTGAAATGGTCACCTACGAATGTGCTGAAAATAAATCCTGCCGATTACCTTTGAAATGGTAACCAACGAATGTGCTGAAAATAAATCCTGCCGATTACCTTTGAAATGGTAACCGACGAATGTGCAGAAAATAAATCCTGCTGATTACCTTTGAAATGGGAACCGACGAAAGTGATGAAAATAAATCCTGCCGATTACCTTTGAAATGGTAACCTACGAATGTGAAGAAAATAAATCTTGTCGATTACCTTTGAAAAGGTAACTGACGAATGTGCATAAAATTATATCTTGCCGATTACCTTTGAAATAGTAACCGACGAATATGCATGAAAAATAAATCCTGCCGATTACCTTTGAAATAGTAACCGACGAATATGCAAGAAATTAAATCATGCTGATTACCTTTGAAATCGTAACCGACGAATGTGATGAAAATAAATCCTGCCGATTACCTTTGAAATAATAACCGACAAATATGCATGAAAGTAAATCCTGCGGATTACCTTTGAAATAGTAAGCGACGAATGTGATGAAAATAAATCCTACTGATTACCTTTGAAATATTAACCCATGAATATGCATAAAAATAAATCCTGCGGATTACCCTTGAAATGGTAACTGACGAATGTGCATAAAAATATATCTTGCCGATTACCTTTGAAATAGTAACCGATGAATATGCATGAAAAATAAATACTGTCGATTACCTTTGAAATAGTAACCGACGAATATGCAAGAAATTAAATCATGCCGATTACCTTTGAAATCGTAACCGACGAATGTGCAGAAAATAAATCCTGCCGATTACCTTTGAAATAATAACCGACAAATATGCATGAAAAGTAAATCCTTCCGATTACCTTTGAAATAGTAAGTGACGAATGTGATGAAAATAAATCTTGCGGATTACCTTTAAAATAGTAACCAACGAAATGCAAAAAATAAATCATGTTGATTACCTTTGAAATGGTAACCGACGATTGTGCAGAAAATAAATCCTGCCGATTACCTTTGAAATAGTGACCGAGGAATATGCATGAAAAATAAATCATGCCGATTACATTTGAAATATTAACCGACGAATGTGCTGAAAATAAATCATGCCTATTACCTTTAAAATGGTAACCGACGAATGTGCAGAAAATTAATCTTGCCGATTACCTTTCAAATCGTAACCGACGAATGTGCAGAAATAAAATCCTGTTGATTACCTTTGAAATAGTAACCGACGAATGTGCAAGAAAATAAATCCTGCCGATTACCTTTGAAATGGTAACTGACGAATGTACACAAAATAGATCCTGTTGATAACCTTTGAAATAGTAACCGACGAATGTGCTCCAAATAAATCCTGCCGATTACCTTTGAAATGGTAACCGACGAATGTGCAGAAAATAAATCCTGCCGATTACCTTTCAAATGATAACCGACGAATATGCAAGAAATTAAATCATACCGATTACCTTTGAAATGGTAACCGACGAATGTACACAAAATAGAACCTGTTGATAACCTTTGAAATAGTAACCGACGAATGTGCTCAAAATAAATCATGTCGATTACCTTTGAAATGGTAACCGACGAATGTGCAGAAAATAAATCCTGCTGATTACCTTTCAAATCGTAACCGACGAATGTGCAGAAAAAAAATTCTGTTGATTACCTTTCAAATAGTAACCGACGAATGTGCATGAAAATAAATCCTGCCGATTACCTTTGAAATGGTAACCGACGAATGTGCAGAAAATAAATCATGCCGATTACCTTTCAAATGATAACCGACGAATATGCAAGAAATTAAATCATACCGATTTCCTTTGAAATGGTAACCAACGAATGTACACAAAATAGATCCTGTTGATAACCTTTGAAATAGTAACCGACGAATCTGCTGAAAATAAATCATGCAGATTACCTTTGAAATAGTAAGCGACGAATGTGCTGAAAATAAATCCTACTAATTACCTTTGAAATATTAACCGACGAATATGCAAGAAAATAAATCCTGCCGATTACCTTTGAAATGGTAACTGACGAATGTACACAAAATAGATCCTGTTGATAACCTTTGAAATAGTAACCGACGAATGTGCTCAAAATAAATCCTGCCGATTACCTTTGAAATGGTAACCGACGAATGTGCAGAAAATAAATCCTGCCGATTACCTTTCAAATGATAACCGACGAATATGCAAGAAATTAAATCATACCGATTACCTTTGAAATAGTAACCGACGAATGTACACAAAATAGATCCTGTTGATATCCTTTGAAATAGTAACCGACGAATGTGCTCAAAATAAATCATGTCGATTACCTTTGAAATGGTAACCGACGAATGTGCAGAAAATAAATCCTGCTGATTACCTTTCAAATGGGAACCGACGAAAGTGATGAAAATAAATCCTACCGATTACCTTTGAAATGGTAACTGACGAATGTGCAGAAAATAAATCTTGCCGATTACCTTTGAAATGGTAACCGACGAATGTGCATGAAAATAAATCTTGCTGATTACCTTTGAAATAGTAACCGACGAATATGCATGAAAAATAAATCCAGCCGATTACCTTTGAAATGGTCACCTACGAATGTGCTGAAAATAAATCCTGCCGATTACCTTTGAAATGGTAACCTACGAATGTGCGGAAAATAAATCTTGCCGATTACCTTTGAAATGGTAACTGACGAATGTGCATAAAATTATATCTTGCCGATTACCTTTGAAATAGTAACCGACGAATATGCATGAAAAATAAATCCTGCCGATTACCTTTGAAATAGTAACCGACGAATATGCAAGAAATTAAATCATGCTGATTACCTTTGAAATCGTAACCAACGAATGTGGAAAATAAATCCTCTTGATTACCTTTGAAATAGTAACCAACGAATGTGCATGAAAATAAATCCTGCCGATTATCTTTGAAATGGTAACCGACGAATGTGCATGAAAATAAATCATGTTGATTACCTTCGAAATAGTAAACGACGAATATGCATGAAAATAAATCCTCACGATTACCTTTGAAATGGTAACCGACGAATGTGCAGAAAATAAATCCTGCTGATTACCTTTGAAATGGGAACCGACGAAAGTGATGAAAATAAATCCTGCCGATTACCTTTGAAATGGTAACTGACGAATGTGCATAAAAATATATCTTGCCGATTACCTTTGAAATAGTAACCGACGAATATGCATGAAAAATAAATCCTGTCGATTACCTTTGAAATAGTAACCCATGAATATGCATAAAAATAAATCCTGCGGATTACCCTTGAAATGGTAACTGACGAATGTGTATAAGAATATATCTTGCCGATTACCTTTGAAATAGTTACCGATGAATATGCATGAAAAATAAATCCTGCCGATTACCTTTGAAATAGTAACCGACGAATATGCAAGAAATTAAATCATGCCGATTACCTTTGAAATCGTAACCGACGAATGTGTAGAAAATAAATCCTGTTGATTACATTTGAAATGGTAATCGTCGAATGTGCATGAAAATAAATCCGGTCGATTACCTTTGAAATGGTAACCGACGAATGTGCATGAATATAAATCTTGCCGATTACCTTTGAAATGGTAACCAACGAATGTGCAGAAAATAAATCATGCCGATTACCTTTGAAATGGTAACCGACGAATGTGCTGAAAATAAATCATGCTGATTACCTTAGAAATGGTAACCGACGAATGTGCAGAAAAGAAATATTGCCGGTTACCTTTGAAATAGTAACCGACAAATATGCATGAAAAGTAAATCCTTCCGATTACCTTTGAAATAGTAAGCGACGAATGTGCTGAAAATAAATCTTGCTGATTACCTTTCAAATGATAACCGACGAATATGCAAGAAATTAAATCATACCGATTACCTTTGAAATGGTAACCGACGAATGTACACAAAATAGATCCTGTTGATAACCTTTGAAATAGTAACCGACGAATGTGCTGAAAATAAATCATGCCGATTACCTTTCAAATGATAACCGACGAATATGCAAGAAATTAAATCATATCGATTACCTTTGAAATGGTAACCGACGAATGTACACAAAATAGATCCTGTTGATAACCTTTGAAATAGTAACCGACGAATGTGCTGAAAATAAATCATGCAGATTACCTTTGAAATAGTAAGCGACGAATGTGCTAAAAATAAATCCTACTAATTACCTTTGAAATATTAACCGACGAATATGCATAAAAATAAATCCTGCCGTTTACCCTTGAAATGGTAACTGACGAATGTGCATAACAATATATCTTGTCGATTACCTTTGAAATAGTAACCGACGAATAAGCATGAAAAATAAATCCTGTCGATTACCTTTGAAATAATAACCGACGAATATGCAAGAAATTCAATCATGCCGATTACCTTTGAAATCGTAACTGACGAATGTATTGAAAATAAATCGTGTTGATTACCTTTGAAATAGTAACCGACGAATGTGCAGAAAATAAATCCTGTTGATTACCTTTGAAATAGTAACCGTGGAATGTGCATGAAAATAAATCCTGTCGATTACCTTTGAAATGGTAACCGACGAATATGCATAAAAATAAATCCTGCCAATTACCTTTGAAATGGTAACCGACGAATGTGCTGAAAATAAATCCTGCCTATTACCTTTGAAATGGTAACCGACGAATGTTTAGAAAATAAATCCTGCCGATTACCTTTCAAATCGTAACCGACGAATGTGCAGAAAATAAATCCTGCTGATTACCTTTGAAATAGTAACCGACGAATGTGCATGAAAATAAATCTTGCCGATTACCTTTGAAATAGTAAACGACGAATATGCAAGAAAATAAATCCTGCCGATTACCTTTGAAATGGTAACCGACGAATGTGCTGAAAATAAATCATGCCGATTACCTTTGAAATGGTAACCGACGAATGTGCAGAAATTAAATCCTGTCGATTACCTTTGAAATAGTAATCGACGATTATGCATGAAAAGTAAATACCTCCGATTACCTTTGAAATAGTAAGCGACGAATGTGATGAAAATAAATCTTGCTGATTACCTTTGAAATAGTAACCAACGAATATGCATAAAAATAAATCCTGCCGATTACCTTTGAAATCGTAACCGATGAATGTAAAGAAAATAAATTCTGTTGATTACCTTTGAAATAGTAACTAACGAATGTGCTGAAAATAAATCATGCCGATTACCTTTGAAATGGTAACCGACGAATGTGTAGAAAATAAATCCTGCCGATTACCTTTGAAATAGTAACCGACGAATATGCATAAAAATAAATCCTGCCGATTACCCTTGAAATGGTAACTGAAGAATGTGCATAAAAATATATCTTGCGGATTACCTATAAAATGGTAACCGACGAATGTGCTGATTACCCTTGAAATGATAACTGACGAATGTGCAGAAAATAAATCCTGTTGAATACCTTTGAAATAGTAACCGACGAATGTGCATGAAAATAAATCCTGCCGATTACCTATAAAATGTTAACCGACGAATGTGCATGAAAATAAATCTTGCCAATTACCTTTGAAATGATAATCGACGAATGTGCTGAAAATAAATCATGCCGATTACCTTTGAAACGGTAACCGACGAATGTGCTGAAAATAAATCATGCCGATTACCTTTGAAATGGTAACCGACGAATGTGCTGAAAATAAATCATGCCGATTACCTTTGAAATGGTAACCGATGAATGTGCAGAAAATAAATCCTGGCGATTACCTTTGAAATAGTAACCGACGAATATGCATGAAAAATAAATCATGCCGATTACCTTTGAAATAGTATCCGACGAATGTGCTGAAAATAATTCCTGCCTATTACCTTTGAAATGGTAACCGACGAATGTGCAGAAAATAAATCATGTCGATTACCTTTTAAATAGTAACCAACGAATATGCATGAAAATTAAATCCTTCTGATTACCTTTGAAATAGTAAGCGACGAATGTGCTGAAAATAAATCTTGCTGATTACCTTTGAAATTGTAACCAACGAATATGCATAAAAATAAATCTTGCCGATTACCTTTGAAATGGTAACCGACGAATGTGCTGAAAATAAATCATGCTGATTACTTTTGAAATGGTAACCGACGAATGTGCAGAATATAAATCCTGCCGATTACCTTTGAAATAGTAACCGACGAATATGCATGAAAAATAAATCATGCCGATTACCTTTGAAATAGTAACCGACGAATGTGCTGAAAATAAATCCTGCCTATTACCTTTGAAATGGTAACCGACGAATGTTTAGAAAATAAATCCTTCCGATTACCTTTCAAATCGTAACCGACGAATGTGCAGAAAATAAATCCTGCTGATTACCTTTGAAATGGTAACCGACGAATGTTTAGAAAATAAATCATGCCGATTACCTTTAAAATCGTAACCGATGAATGTGCATGAAAATAAATCTTGTCGATTACCTTTGAAATAGTAAACGACGAATATGCATGAAAAATAAATCATGCCGATTACCTTTGAAATGGTAACCGACGAATGTGCATAAATTAAATCCTGTCGATTACCTTTGAAATAGTAACCGAGGATTATGCATGAAAAGTAAATACTTCCGATTACCTTTGAAATAGTAAGCGACGAATGTGATGAAAATAAATCTTGCTGATTACCTTTGAAATAGTAACCAACGAATATGCATAAAAATAAATCCTGCCAATTACCTTTGAAATGGTAACCGACGAATGTGCTGAAAATAAATCATGCTGATTACCTTTGAAATGGTAACCGATGAATGTGCAGAAAATAAATCCTGGCGATTATCTTTGAAATAGTAACCGACGAATATGCATGAAAAATAAATCATGCCGATTACCTTTGAAATAGTAACCGACGAATGTGCTGAAAATAATTCCTGCCTATTACCTTTGAAATGGTAACCGACGAACGTGCAGAAAATAAATCCAGTCGATTACCTTTCAAATCGTAACCGACGAATGTGCAGAAAATAAATCTTGCTCATTACCTTTGAAATAGTAACCGACGAATGTCCATGAAAATAAATCTTGTCGATTACCCTTGAAATAGTAAACGACGAATATGCAAGAAAATAAATCCAGCCGATTACCTTTGAAATGTTAACCGACGAATGTGCTGAAAATAAATCATGTCGATTACCTTTGAAATGGTAACCGAGGAATGTGCAGAAAATAAATCCTGTCGATTACCTTTGAAATTGTAACCAACGAATATGCAAGAAAATAAATCATGCCGATTACCTTTGAAATGGTAACCGACGAATGTGCATGAAAATAAATCTTGCCGATTACCTTTGAAATAGTAACCGACGAATATGCATGAAAAATAAATCCTGTCGATTACCTTTGAAATGGTCATCGACGAATGTGCTGAAAATAAATCCCGCCGATTACCTTTGAAATGGTAACCGACGAATGTGCTCAAAATAAATCCTGCCGATTACCTTTGAAATCGTAACCGACGAATGTGCAGAAAATAAATCCTGCTGATTACCTTTGAAATGGGAACCGACAAAAGTGATGAAAATAAATCCTGCCGATTACCTTTGAAATGGTAACCGACGAATGTGCAGAAAATAAATCTTGCCGATTACCTTTGAAATGGTAACTGACGAATGTGCATAAAAATATATCTTGCCGATTACCTTTGAAATAGTAACCGACGAATATGCATGAAAAATAAATCCTGCCGATTACCTTTGAAATAGTAACCGACGAATATGCAAGAAATTAAATCATGCCGATTACCTTTGAAATGGTAACCGACGAATGTGCAGAAAATAAATCCTGCCGATTACCTTTGAAATCGTAACCGTCGAATGAGCAAAAAATAAATCCTTTCGATTACCTTTGAACTTGTAACCAACGAATATGCAAGAAAATAAATCCTGCTGATTACCTTTGAAATGGTAACCGACGAATGTGCATGAAAATAAATTTCGCCGATTACCTTTGAAATAGTAACCGACGAATATGCATGAAAAATAAATCCAGCCGATTACCTTTGAAATGGTCACCTACGAATGTGCTGAAAATAAATCCTGCCGATTACCTTTGAAATGGTAACCGACGAATGTGCTAAAAATAAATCTTGTCGATTACCTTTGAAATGGTAACCGACGAATGTGCAGAAAATAAATCCTGCTGATTACCTTTGAAATGGTAACCGACGAATGTGCAGAAAATAAATCCTGCCGATTACCTTTGAAATAGTAACCGACGAATATGCATGAAAAATAAATCATGCCGATTACCTTTGAAATAGTAACCGACGAATGTGCTGAAAATAAATCCTGCCTATTACCTTTGAAATGGTAACCGACGAATGTTTAGAAAATAAATCCTGCCGATTACCTTTCAAATCGTAACCGACGAATGTGCAGAAAATAAATCCTGCTGATTACCTTTGAAATAGTAACCGACGAATGTGCATGAAAATAAATCTTGCCGATTACCTTTGAAATAGTAAACGACGAATATGCAAGAAAATAAATCCTGCCGATTACCTTTGAAATGGTAACCGACGAATGTGCTGAAAATAAATCATGCCGATTACCTTTGAAATGGTAACCGACGAATGTGCAGAAATTAAATCCTGTCGATTACCTTTGAAATAGTAATCGACGATTATGCATGAAAAGTAAATACCTCCGATTACCTTTGAAATAGTAAGCGACGAATGTGATGAAAATAAATCTTGCTGATTACCTTTGAAATAGTAAACGACGAATATGCAAGAAAATAAATCCTGCCGATTACCTTTGAAATGGTAACCGACGAATGTGCTGAAAATAAATCATGCCGATTACCTTTGAAATGGTAACCGACGAATGTGCAGAAATTAAATCCTGTCGATTACCTTTGAAATAGTAATCGACGATTATGCATGAAAAGTAAATACCTCCGATTACCTTTGAAATAGTAAGCGACGAATGTGATGAAAATAAATCTTGCTGATTACCTTTGAAATAGTAACCAACGAATATGCATAAAAATAAATCCTGCCGATTACCTTTGAAATCGTAACCGATGAATGTAAAGAAAATAAATTCTGTTGATTACCTTTGAAATAGTAACTAACGAATGTGCTGAAAATAAATCATGCCGATTACCTTTGAAATGGTAACCGACGAATGTGTAGAAAATAAATCCTGCCGATTACCTTTGAAATAGTAACCGACGAATATGCATAAAAATAAATCCTGCCGATTACCCTTGAAATTGTAACTGAAGAATGTGCATAAAAATATATCTTGCGGATTACCTATAAAATGGTAACCGACGAATGTGCTGATTACCCTTGAAATGATAACTGACGAATGTGCAGAAAATAAATCCTGTTGATTACCTTTGAAATAGTAACCGACGAATGTGCATGAAAATAAATCCTGCCGATTACCCATAAAATGGTAACCGACGAATGTGCATGAAAATAAATCTTGCCAATTACCTTTGAAATGGTAATCGACGAATGTGCTGAAAATAAATCATGCCGATTACCTTTGAAACGGTAACCGACGAATGTGCTGAAAATAAATCATGCCGATTACCTTTGAAATGGTAACCGACGAATGTGCTGAAAATAAATCATGCCGATTACCTTTGAAATGGTAACCGATGAATGTGCAGAAAATAAATCCTGGCGATTACCTTTGAAATAGTAACCGACGAATATGCATGAAAAATAAATCATGCCGATTACCTTTGAAATAGTATCCGACGAATGTGCTGAAAATAATTCCTGCCTATTACCTTTGAAATGGTAACCGACGAATGTGCAGAAAATAAATCATGTCGATTACCTTTTAAATAGTAACCAACGAATATGCATGAAAATTAAATCCTTCTGATTACCTTTGAAATAGTAAGCGACGAATGTGCTGAAAATAAATCTTGCTGATTACCTTTGAAATTGTAACCAACGAATATGCATAAAAATAAATCTTGCCGATTACCTTTGAAATGGTAACCGACGAATGTGCTGAAAATAAATCATGCTGATTACCTTTGAAATGGTAACCGACGAATGTGCAGAATATAAATCCTGCCGATTACCTTTGAAATAGTAACCGACGAATATGCATGAAAAATAAATCATGCCGATTACCTTTGAAATAGTAACCGACGAATGTGCTGAAAATAAATCCTGCCTATTACCTTTGAAATGGTAACCGACGAATGTTTAGAAAATAAATCCTTCCGATTACCTTTCAAATCGTAACCGACGAATGTGCAGAAAATAAATCCTGCTGATTACCTTTGAAATGGTAACCGACGAATGTTTAGAAAATAAATCATGCCGATTACCTTTGAAATCGTAACCGACGAATGTGCATGAAAATAAATCTTGCCGATTACCTTTGAAATAGTAAACGACGAATATGCATGAAAAATAAATCATGCCGATTACCTTTGAAATGGTAACCGACGAATGTGCATAAATTAACTCCTGTCGATTACCTTTGAAATAGTAACCGAGGATTATGCATGAAAAGTAAATACTTCCGATTACCTTTGAAATAGTAAGCGACGAATGTGATGAAAATAAATCTTGCTGATTACCTTTGAAATAGTAACCAACGAATATGCATAAAAATAAATCCTGCCGATTACCTTTGAAATGGTAACCGACGAATGTGCTGAAAATAAATCATGCTGATTACCTTTGAAATGGTAACCGATGAATGTGCAGAAAATAAATCCTGGCGATTATCTTTGAAATAGTAACCGACGAATATGCATGAAAAATAAATCATGCCGATTACCTTTGAAATAGTAACCGACGAATGTGCTGAAAATAATTCCTGCCTATTACCTTTGAAATGGTAACCGACGAACGTGCAGAAAATAAATCCAGTCGATTACCTTTCAAATCGTAACCGACGAATGTGCAGAAAATAAATCTTGCTCATTACCTTTGAAATAGTAACCGACGAATGTCCATGAAAATAAATCTTGTCGATTACCCATGAAATAGTAAACGACGAATATGCAAGAAAATAAATCCTGCCGATTACCTTTGAAATGTTAACCGACGAATGTGCTGAAAATAAATCATGTCGATTACCTTTGAAATGGTAACCGAGGAATGTGCAGAAAATAAATCCTGTCGATTACCTTTGAAATTGTAACCAACGAATATGCAAGAAAATAAATCATGCCGATTACCTTTGAAATGGTAACCGACGAATGTGCATGAAAATAAATCTTGCCGATTACCTTTGAAATAGTAACCGACGAATATGCATGAAAAATAAATCCTGTCGATTACCTTTGAAATGGTCATCGACGAATGTGCTGAAAATAAATCCCGCCGATTACCTTTGAAATGGTAACCGACGAATGTGCTCAAAATAAATCCTGCCGATTACCTTTGAAATCGTAACCGACGAATGTGCAGAAAATAAATCCTGCTGATTACCTTTGAAATGGGAACCGACAAAAGTGATGAAAATAAATCCTGCCGATTACCTTTGAAATGGTAACCGACGAATGTGCAGAAAATAAATCTTGCCGATTACCTTTGAAATGGTAACTGACGAATGTGCATAAAAATATATCTTGCCGATTACCTTTGAAATAGTAACCGACGAATATGCATGAAAAATAAATCCTGCCGATTACCTTTGAAATAGTAACCGACGAATATGCAAGAAATTAAATCATGCCGATTACCTTTGAAATGGTAACCGACGAATGTGCAGAAAATAAATCCTGCCGATTACCTTTGAAATCGTAACCGTCGAATGAGCAAAAAATAAATCCTTTCGATTACCTTTGAACTTGTAACCAACGAATATGCAAGAAAATAAATCCTGCTGATTACCTTTGAAATGGTAACCGACGAATGTGCATGAAAATAAATTTCGCCGATTACCTTTGAAATAGTAACCGACGAATATGCATGAAAAATAAATCCAGCCGATTACCTTTGAAATGGTCACCTACGAATGTGCTGAAAATAAATCCTGCCGATTACCTTTGAAATGGTAACCGACGAATGTGCTAAAAATAAATCTTGTCGATTACCTTTGAAATGGTAACCGACGAATGTGCAGAAAATAAATCCTGCTGATTACCTTTGAAATGGGAACCGACGAAAGTGATGAAAATAAATCCTGCCGATTACCTTTGAAATGGTAACCGACGAATGGGCATAAAAATATATCTTGCCGATTACCTTTGAAATAGTAACAGACGAATATGCATGAAAAATAAATCCTGCCGATTACCTTTGAAATAGTAACCGACGAATATGCAAGAAATTAAATCATGCTGATTACCTTTGAAATGGTAACCGACGAATGTGCAGAAAATAAATTCTGCCGATTACCTTTGAAATCGTAACCGACGAATGTGCAGATAATAAATCCTATTGATTACCTTTGAAATAGTAACCAACGAATGTGCATGAAAATAAATCCTGCCGATTACCTTTGAAATGGTAACCGACGAATGTGCATGAAAATAAATCATGTTGATTACCTTCGAAATAGTAAACGACGAATATGCATGAAAATAAATCCTGCCGATTACCTTTGAAATGGTAACCGACGAATGTGTAGAAAATAAATCCTGCTGATTACCTTTGAAATGGGAACCGACGAAAGTGATGAAAATAAATCCTGCCGATTACCTTTGAAATGGTAACTGACGAATGTGCATAAAAATATATCTTGCCGATTACCTTTGAAATAGTAACCGACGAATATGCATGAAAAATAAATCCTGCCGATTACCTTTGAAATAGTAACCGACGAATATGCAAGAAATTAAATCATGCCGATTACCTTTGAAATGGTA
This sequence comes from Medicago lupulina, assembly GCA_958299785.1. Lineage (NCBI taxonomy): Eukaryota > Viridiplantae > Streptophyta > Magnoliopsida > Fabales > Fabaceae > Medicago > Medicago lupulina. The sequence goes on from CATQJP010000005.1 coordinate 1,123,202, forward strand.
ACCGACGAATGTGCAGAAAATAAATCATGCCGATTACCTTTGAAATCGTAACCGACGAATATGCAAGAAAATAAATCATGCCGATTACCTTTGAAATGGTAACCGACGAATGTGCATGAAAATAAATCTTGCCGATTACCTTTGAAATAGTAACCGACGAATATGCATGAAAAATAAATCCTGTCGATTACCTTTGAAATGGTCATCGACGAATGTGCTGAAAATAAATCCCGCCGATTACCTTTGAAATGGTAACCGACGAATGTGCTCAAAATAAATCCTGCCGATTACCTTTGAAATCGTAACCGACGAATGTGTAGAAAATAAATCCTGCTGATTACCTTTGAAATGGGAACCGACAAACGTGATGAAAATAAATCCTGCCGATTACCTTTGAAATGGTAACCGACGAATGTGCAGAAAATAAATCTTGCCGATTACCTTTGAAATGGTAACTGACGAATGTGCATAAAAATATATCTTGCCGATTACCTTTGAAATAGTAACCGACGAATATGCATGAAAAATAAATCCTGCCGATTACCTTTGAAATAGTAACCGACGAATATGCAAGAAATTAAATCATGCCGATTACCTTTGAAATGGTAACCGACGAATGTGCAGAAAATAAATCCTGCCGATTACCTTTGAAATCGTAACCGTCGAATGAGCAAAAAATAAATCCTTTCGATTACCTTTGAAATTGTAACCAACGAATATGCAAGAAAATAAATCCTGCTGATTACCTTTGAAATGGTAACCGACGAATGTGCATGAAAATAAATTTTGCCGATTACCTTTGAAATAGTAACCGACGAATATGCATGAAAAATAAATCCAGCCGATTACCTTTGAAATGGTCACCTACGAATGTGCTGAAAATAAATCCTGCCGATTACCTTTGAAATGGTAACCGACGAATGTGCTAAAAATAAATCCTGTCGATTACCTTTGAAATGGTAACCGACGAATGTGCAGAAAATAAATCCTGCTGATTACCTTTGAAATGGGAACCGACGAAAGTGATGAAAATAAATCCTGCCGATTACCTTTGAAATGGTAACCGACGAATGAGCATAAAAATATATCTTGCCGATTACCTTTGAAATAGTAACCGACGAATATGCATGAAAAATAAATCCTGCCGATTACCTTTGAAATAGTAACCGACGAATATGCAAGAAATTAAATCATGCTGATTACCTTTGAAATGGTAACCGACGAATGTGCAGAAAATAAATTCTGCCGATTACCTTTGAAATCGTAACCGACGAATGTGTAGATAATAAATCCTATTGATTACCTTTGAAATAGTAACCAACGAATGTGCATGAAAATAAATCCTGCCGATTACCTTTGAAATGGTAACCGACGAATGTGCATGAAAATAAATCATGTTGATTACCTTCGAAATAGTAAACGACGAATATGCATGAAAATAAATCCTGCCGATTACCTTTGAAATGGTAACCGACGAATGTGTAGAAAATAAATCCTGCTGATTACATTTGAAATGGGAACCGACGAAAGTGATGAAAATAAATCCTGCCGATTACCTTTGAAATGGTAACTGACGAATGTGCATAAAAATATATCTTGCGGATTAACTTTGAAATAGTAACCGACGAATATGCATGAAAAATAAATCCTGCCGATTACCTTTGAAATAGTAACCGACGAATATGCAAGAAATTAAATCATGCCGATTACCTTTGAAATGGTAACCGACGAATGTGCAGAAAATAAATCATGCCGATTACCTTTGAAATCGTAACCGACGAATGTGTAGAAAATAACTCTTGCTGATTACCTTTGAAATAGTAAACGACGAATATGCATGAAAATAAATCCTGCCGTTTACCTTTGAAATGGTAATCGACGAATGTGCATGAAAATAAATCTTGCTGATTACCTTTGAAATAGTATACGACGAATATGCATGAAAATAAATCATGCCGATTACCTTTGAAATGGTAACTGACGAATGTGCAGAAATTAAATCCTGTCGATTACCTTTGAAATAGTAACCGACAATTATGCATGAAAAGTAAATCCTTCCGATTACCTTTGAAATAGTAAGCGACGAATGTGATGAAAATAAATCTTGTTGATTACTTTTGAAATAGTAACCAACGAATATGCATAAAAATAAATCCTGCCGATTACCTTTGAAATGGTAACCGACGAATGTGCTGAAAATAAATCATGCTGATTACCTTTGAAATGGTAACCGATATGTGCAGGAAATAAATCCTGGCGATTACCTTTGAAATAGTAACCAACGAATATGCAAGAAAATAAATCTTGCCGATTACCTTTGAAATGTTAACCGACGAATGTGCTGAAAATAAATCATGTCGATTACCTTTGAAATGGTAACCGAGGAAAGTGCAGAAAATAAATCTTGTCGATTACCTTTGAAATTGTAACCAACGAATATGCAAGAAAATAAATCCTGCCGATTACCTTTGAAATGGTAACCGACGAATGTGCATGAAAATAAATCTTGCCGATTACCTTTGAAATAGTAACCGACGAATATGCATGAAAAATAAATCCTGTCGATTACCTTTGAAATGGTCACTGACGAATGTGCTGAAAATAAATCCCGCCGATTACATTTGAAATGGAAACCGACGAATGTGCTCAAAATAAATCCTGCCGATTACCTTTGAAATGGTAACCGACGAATGTGCAGAGATTAATTCCCGCTGATTACTTTTGAAATGGGAACCGACGAAAGTGATGAAAAGAAATCCTGCCGATTACCTTTGAAATGGTAACCGACGAATGTGCAGAAAATAAATCCTGCCGATTACCTTTGAAATCGTAACTGTCGAATGTGCAAAAAATAAATCCTGTCGATTACCTTTGAAATTGTAACCAACGAATATGCAAGAAAATAAATCCTGCCAATTACCTTTGAAATGGTAACCGACGAATGTGCATGAAAATAAATTTTGCCGATTACCTTTGAAATAGTAACCGACGAATATGCATGAAAAATAAATCCAGCCGATTAACTTTGAAATGGTCACCTACGAATGTACTGAAAATAAATCCTGCCGATTACCTTTGAAATGGTAACCGACGAATGTACTGAAAATAAATCCTGCCGATTACCTTTGAAATGGTAACCGACGAATGTAAAGAAAATAAATCCTGCTGATTACCTTTGAAATGGGAACCGACGAAAGTGATGAAAATAAATCCTGTCGATTACCTTTGAAATGGTAACCGACGAATGTGCAGAAAATAAATCTTGCCGATTACCTTTGAAATGGTAACTGACGAATGTGCATAAAAATATATCTTGCCGATTACCTTTAAAATAGTAACCGACAAATATGCATGAAAAATAAATCCTGCCGATTACCTTTGAAATAGTAACCGACGAATATGCAAGAAATTAAATCATGCTGATTACCTTTGAAATGGTAACCCACGAATGTGCAGAAAATAAATCCTGCCGATTACCTTTGAAATCGTAACCGACGAATGTGCAGATAATAAATCCTATTGATTACCTTTAAAATAGTAACCAACGAATGTGCATGAAAATAAATCCTGCCGATTACCTTTGAAATGGTAGCCGACGAATGTGCATGAAAATAAATCATGTTGATTATCTTTGAAATGGTAACCGATATGTGCAGAAAATAAATCCTGGCGATTACCTTTTAAATAGTAACCGACGAATATGCATGAGAAATAAATCATGCCGATTACCTTTGAAATAGTAAGCGACGAATGTGATGAAAATAAATCTTGCTGATTACCTTTGAAATAGTAACCAACGAATATGCATAAAAATAAATCCTGCCGATTACCTTTGAAATGGTAACCGACGAATGTGCAGAAAATAAATACTGGCGATTACCTTCGAAATAGTAACCGACGAATATGCATGAGAAATAAATCATGCCGATTACCTTTGAAATAATAACCGACGAATGTGCTAAAAATAATTCATGCCTATTACCTTTGAAATGGTAACCGACGAATGTGCAAAAAATAAATCTTGTCGATTACCTTTCAAATCGTAACCGACGAATGTGCAGAAAATAAATTTTGCTGATTACCTTTGAAATAGTAACCGACGAATGTCCATGAAAATAAATCTTGCTGATTACCTTTGAAATAGTAAACGACGAATATGCAAGAAAATAAATCCTACCGATTACCTTTGAAATGGTAACCGACGAATGTGCAGAAAATAAATCTTGCCGATTACCTTTGAAATGGTAACTGACGAATGTGCACAAAAATATATCTTGCCGATTACCTTTGAAATAGTAACCGACGAATATGCATGAAAATAAATCCTGCCGATTACCTTTGAAATGGTAACTGACGAATGTGCAGAAATTAAATCTTGTCGATTACCTTTGAAATAGTAACCGACGATTATGCATGAAAAGTAAATCCTTCCGATTACCTTTGAAATAGTAAGCGACGAATGTGATGAAAATAAATCTTGCTGATTACCTTTGAAATAGTAACCAACGAATATGCACAAAAATAAATCCTGCCGATTACCTTTGAAATGGTAACCGACGAATGTGCTGAAAATAAATCATGCTGATTATCTTTGAAATGGTAACCGATATGTGCAGAAAATAAATCCTGGCGATTACCTTTGAAATAGTAACCGACGAATATGCATGAGAAATAAATCATGTCGATTACCTTTGAAATAGTAACCGACGAATGTGCTAAAAATAATTCATGCCTATTACCTTTGAAATGGTAACCGAAGAATGTGCAAAAAATAAATCCTGTCGATTACCTTTCAAATCGTAACCGACGAATGTGCAGAAAATAAATCTTGCTGATTACCTTTGAAATAGTAACCGACGAATGTCCATGAAGATAAATCTTACCGATTACCTTTGAAATAGTAAACGACGAATATGCAAGAAAATAAATCCTGCCGATTACCTTTGAAATGGTAACCGACAAATGTGCTGAAAATAAATCATGCCGATTACCTTTGAAATGGTAACCGAGGAATGTGCAGAAAATAAATCCTGTCGATTACCTTTGAAATTGTAACCAACGAATATGCAAGAAAATAAATCCTGTCGATTACCTTTGAAATGGCCACCGACGAATGTGCTGACAATAAATCCCGCCGATTACCTTTGAAATGGTAACCGACGAATGTGCAGAAAATAAATCCTGCTGATTACCTTTGAAATGGGAACCGACAAAAGTGATGAAAATAAATCCTGTCGATTACCTTTGAAATGGTAACCGACGAGTGTGCAGAAAATAAATCTTGCCGATTACCTTTGAAATGGTAAATGAGAATGTGCACAAAAATATATCTTGCCGATTACCTTTGAAATAGTAACCGACGAATATGCATGAAAAATAAATCCTGCCGATTACCTTTGAAATAGTAACCGACGAATATGCAAGAAATTAAATCATGTCGATTACCTTTGAAATGGTAACCGACGAATGTGCAGAAATTAAATCCTGACGATTACCTTTGAAATCGTAACCGACAAATGTGCAAAAAATAAATCCTGTCGATTACCTTTGAAATAGTAAACGACGAATATGCAAGAAAATAATTCCTGCCGATTACTTTTGAAATGGTAACCGACAAATGTGCTGAAAATAAATCATGCCGATTACCTTTGAAATGGTAACCGAGGAATGTGCAGAAAATAAATCCTGTCCATTACCTTTGAACTTGTAACCAACGAATATGCAAGAAAATAAATCCTGCCGATTACCTTTGAAATGGTAACCGACGAATGTGCATGAAAATAAATCTTGCCGATTACCTTTGAAATAATAACCGACGAATATGCATGACAAATAAATCCTGCCGATTACCTTTGAAATGGTCACCGACGAATGTGCTGAAAATAAATCCCGCCGATTACCTTTGAAATGGTAACCGACGAATTTGCTCAAAATAAATCCTGCCGATTACCTTTGAAATGGTAACCGATGAATGTGCAGAAAATAAATCCTGCTGATTACCTTTGAAATGGGAACCGACAAAAGTGATGAAAATAAATCCTGCCGATTACCTTTGAAATGGTAACCGACGAATGTGCAGAAAATAAATCTTGCCGATTACCTTTGAAATGGTAACTGAGAATGTGCACAAAAATATATCTTGCCGATTACCTTTGAAATAGTAACCGACGAATATGCATGAAAAATAAATCCTGCCGATTACCTTTGAAATAGTAACCGACGAATATGCAAGAAATTAAATCATGTCGATTACCTTTGAAATGGTAACCGACGAATGTGCAGAAAATAAATCCTGCCGATTACCTTTGAAATCCTAACCGACAAATATGTGCAAAACATAAATCCTGTCGATTACCTTTGAAATAGTAAACGACGAATATGCAAGAAAATATTTCCTGCCGATTACTTTTGAAATGGTAACCGACAAATGTGCTGAAAATAAATCATGCCGATTACCTTTGAAATGGTAACCGAGGAATGTGCAGAAAATAAATCCTGTCGAATACCTTTGAAATTGTAACCAACGAATATGCAAGAAAATAAATCCTGCCGATTACCTTGGAAATGGTCACCGACGAATGTGCTGAAAATAAATCCCGCCGATTACCTTTGAAATGGTAACCGACGAATTTGCTCAAAATAAATCCTGCCGATTACCTTTGAAATGGTAACCGATGAATGTGCAGAAAATAAATCCTGCTGATTACCTTTGAAATGGGAACCGACAAAAGTGATGAAAATAAATCCTGCCGATTACCTTTGAAATGGTAACCGACGAATGTGCAGAAAATAAATCTTGCCGATTACCTTTGAAATGGTAACTGAGAATGTGCACAAAAATATATCTTGCCGATTACCTTTGAAATAGTAACCGACGAATATGCATGAAAAATAAATCCTGCCGATTACCTTTGAAATAGTAACCGACGAATATGCAAGAAATTAAATCATGTCGATTACCTTTGAAATGGTAACCGACGAATGTGCAGAAAATAAATCCTGCCGATTACCTTTGAAATCGTAACCGACAAATATGTGCAAAACATAAATCCTGTCGATTACCTTTGAAATAGTAAACGACGAATATGCAAGAAAATATTTCCTGCCGATTACTTTTGAAATGGTAACCGACAAATGTGCTGAAAATAAATCATGCCGATTACCTTTGAAATGGTAACCGAGGAATGTGCAGAAAATAAATCCTGTCAATTACCTTTGAACTTGTAACCAACGAATATGCAAGAAAATAAATCCTGCCGATTACCTTTGAAATGGTAACCGACGAATGTGCATGAAAATAAATCTTGCCGATTACCTTTGATATAATAACGGACGAATATGCATGAAAAATAAATCCTACCGATTACCTTTGAAATAGTAACCGACGAATATGCATGAAAAATAAATCCTGCCGATTACCTTTCAAATGGTCACCGACGAATGTGCTGAAAATAAATCCCGCCGATTACCTTTGAAATGGTAACCGACGAATGTGCTCAAAATAAATCCTGCCGATTACCTTTGAAATGGTAACCGATGAATGTGCAGAAAATAATTCCTGCTGATTACCTTTGAAATGGGAACCGACAAAAGTGATGAAAATAAATCCTGCCGATTACCTTTGAAATGGTAACCGACGAATGTGCAGAAAATAAATCTTGTCGATTACCTTTGAAATGGTAACTGACGAATGTGCAGAAATTAAATCTTGTCGATTACCTTTGAAATAGTAACCGACGATTATGCATGAAAAGTAAATCCTTCCGATTACCTTTGAAATAGTATGCGACGAATGTGATGAAAATAAATCTTGCTGATTACCTTTGAAATAGTAACCAACGAATATGCATAAAAATAAATCCTGCCGATTACCTTTGAAATGGTAACCTACGAATGTGCTGAAAATAAATCATGCTGATTATCTTTGAAATGGTAACCGATATGTGCAGAAAATAAATCCTGGCGATTACCTTTGAAATAGTAACCGACGAATATGCATGAGAAATAAATCATGCCGATTACCTTTGAAATAGTAACCGACGAATATGCAAGAAATTAAATCATGTCGATTACCTTTGAAATGGTAACCGACGAATGTGCAGAAATTAAATCCTGACGATTACCTTTGAAATCGTAACCGACAAATGTGCAAAAAATAAATCCTGTCGATTACCTTTGAAATAGTAAACGACGAATATGCAAGAAAATAATTCCTGCCGATTACTTTTGAAATGGTAACCGACAAATGTGCTGAAAATAAATCATGCTGATTACCTTTGAAATGGTAACGGAGGAATGTGCAGAAAATAAATCCTGTCAATTACCTTTGAACTTGTAACCAACGAATATGCAAGAAAATAAATCCTGCCGATTACCTTTGAAATGGTAACCGACGAATGTGCATGAAAATAAATCTTGCCGATTACCTTTGAAATAATAACGGACGAATATGCATGAAAAATAAATCCTACCGATTACCTTTGAAATAGTAACCGACGAATATGCATGAAAAATAAATCCTGCCGATTACCTTTCAAATGGTCACCGACGAATGTGCTGAAAATAAATCCCGCCGATTACCTTTGAAATGGTAACCGACGAATGTGCTCAAAATAAATCCTGCCGATTACCTTTGAAATGGTAACCGATGAATGTGCAGAAAATAATTCCTGCTGATTACCTTTGAAATGGGAACCGACAAAAGTGATGAAAATAAATCCTGCCGATTACCTTTGAAATGGTAACCGACGAATGTGCAGAAAATAAATCTTGTCGATTACCTTTGAAATGGTAACTGACGAATGTGCAGAAATTAAATCTTGTCGATTACCTTTGAAATAGTAACCGACGATTATGCATGAAAAGTAAATCCTTCCGATTACCTTTGAAATAGTATGCGACGAATGTGATGAAAATAAATCTTGCTGATTACCTTTGAAATAGTAACCAACGAATATGCATAAAAATAAATCCTGCCGATTACCTTTGAAATGGTAACCTACGAATGTGCTGAAAATAAATCATGCTGATTATCTTTGAAATGGTAACCGATATGTGCAGAAAATAAATCCTGGCGATTACCTTTGAAATAGTAACCGACGAATATGCATGAGAAATAAATCATGCCGATTACCTTTGAAATAGTAACCGACGAATATGCAAGAAATTAAATCATGTCGATTACCTTTGAAATGGTAACCGACGAATGTGCAGAAATTAAATCCTGACGATTACCTTTGAAATCGTAACCGACAAATGTGCAAAAAATAAATCCTGTCGATTACCTTTGAAATAGTAAACGACGAATATGCAAGAAAATAATTCCTGCCGATTACTTTTGAAATGGTAACCGACAAATGTGCTGAAAATAAATCATGCTGATTACCTTTGAAATGGTAACGGAGGAATGTGCAGAAAATAAATCCTGTCAATTACCTTTGAACTTGTAACCAACGAATATGCAAGAAAATAAATCCTGCCGATTACCTTTGAAATGGTAACCGACGAATGTGCATGAAAATAAATCTTGCCGATTACCTTTGAAATAATAACCGACGAATATGCATGAAAAATAAATCCTGCCGATTACCTTTGAAATGATAACCTACGAATGTGCTGAAAATAAATCATGCTGATTATCTTTGAAATGGTAACCGATATGTGCATAAAATAAATCCTGGCGATTACCTTTGAAATAGTAACCGACGAATATGCATGAGAAATAAATCATGCCGATTACCTTTGAAATAGTAACCGACGAATGTGCTAAAAATAATTCATGCCTATTACCTTTGAAATGGTAACCGACTTATGTGCAAAAAATAAATCCTATCGATTACCTTTCAAATTGTAACCGACGAATGTGCAGGAAATAAATCTTGATGATTACCTTTGAAATAGTAACCGACGAATGTCCATGAAAATAAATCTTACCGATTACCTTTGAAATAGTAAACGACGAATATGCAAGAAAATAATTCCTGCCGATTACTTTTGAAATGGTAACCGACAAATGTGCTGAAAATAAATCATGCCGATTACCTTTGAAATGGTAACCGAGGAATGTGCAGAAAATAAATCCTGTCGATTACCTTTGAAATTGTAACCAACAAATATGCAAGAAAATAAATCCTGCCGATTACCTTTGAAATGGTAACCGACGAATGTGCATGAAAATAAATCTTGCCGATTACCTTTGAAATAGTAACCGACGAATATGCATGAAAAATAAATCCTGCCGATTACCTTTGAAATAGTAACCGACGAATATGCAAGAAATTAAATCATGTCGATTACCTTTGAAATGGTAATCGTCGAATGTGCAGAAAATAAATCCTGCCGATCACCTTTAAAATCGTAACCGACAAATGTGCAAAAAATAAATCCTGTCGATTACCTTTGAAATAGTAAACGACGAATATGCATGAAAAAAAATCCTGCCAATTACCTTTGAAATGGAAACCGACGAATGTGCATTAAAATAAATCTTGCTGATTACCTTTGAAATAGTAAACGACGAATATGCATGAAAATAAATCATGCCGATTACCTTTGAAATGGTAACTGACGAATGTGCAGAAATTAAATCCTGTCGATTACCTTTGAAATAGTAACCGACGATTATGCATGAAAATAAATCCTGCCGATTACCTTTGAAATGGTAACCGACGAATGTGCTGAAAATAAATCATGCCGATTACCTTTGAAATGGTAACCGAGGAGTGTGCAGAAAATAAATCCTGTCGATTACCTTTGAAACTGTAACCAACGAATATGCAAGAAAATAAATCCTGCCGATTACCTTTGAAATGGTAACCGACGAATGTGCATGAAAATAAATCTTGCCGATTGCCTTTGAAATAGTAACCGACGAATATGCATGAAAAATAAATCCTGCCGATTGCCTTCGAAATGGTCACCGACGAATGTGCTGAAAATAAATCCCGCCGATTACCTTTGAAATGGGAACCGACAAAAGTGATGAAAATAAATCCGGTTGATTACCTTTGAAATGGTAACTGACGAATGTGCACAAAAATATATCTTGCCGATTACCTTTGAAATAGTAACCGACGAATATGCATGAAATTAAATCTTGCCGATTACCTTTGAAATGGTAACCGACGAATGTGCAGAAAATAAATCTTGCCGATTACCTTTGAAATGGTAACTGACGAATGTGCACAAAAATATATCTTGCCGATTACCTTTGAAATAGTAACCGACGAGTATGCATGAAAATAAATCGTGCCGATTACCTTTGAAATGGTAACTGACGAATGTGCAGAAATTAAATCTTGTCGATTACCTTTGAAATGGTAACCGACGAATGTGCTGAAAATAAATCATGCTGATTATCTTTGAAATGGTAACCGATATGTGCAGAAAATAAATCCTGGCGATTACCTTTGAAATAGTAACCGACGAATATGCATGAGAAATAAATCATGCCGATTACCTTTGAAATAGTAACCGACGAATGTGCTAAAAATAATTCATGCCTATTACCTTTGAAATGGTAACCGACGAATGTGCAAAAAATAAATCCTGTCGATTACCTTTCAAATCGTAACCGAGGAATGTGCAGAAAATAAATCTTGCTGATTACCTTTGAAATAGTAACCGACGAATGTACATGAAAATAAATCTTACCGATTACCTTTGAAATAGTAAACGACGAATATGCAAGAAAATAAATCCTGCCGATTACTTTTGAAATGGTAACCGACAAATGTGCTGAAAATAAATCATGCCGATTACCTTTGAAATGGTAACCGAGGAATGTGCAGAAAATAAATCCTGTCGATTACCTTTGAAATTGTAACCAACAAATATGCAAGAAAATAAATCCTGCCGATTACCTTTGAAATGGTAACCGACGAATGTGCATGAAAATAAATCTTGCCGATTACCTTTGAAATAGTAACCGACGAATATGCATGAAAAATAAATCCTGCCGATTACCTTTGAAATAGTAACCGACGAATATGCAAGAAATTAAATCATGTCGATTACCTTTGAAATGGTAATCGTCGAATGTGCAGAAAATAAATCCTGCCGATCACCTTTAAAATCGTAACCGACAAATGTGCAAAAAATAAATCCTGTCGATTACCTTTGAAATAGTAAACGACGAATATGCATGAAAAAAAATCCTGCCAATTACCTTTGAAATGGAAACCGACGAATGTGCATTAAAATAAATCTTGCTGATTACCTTTGAAATAGTAAACGACGAATATGCATGAAAATAAATCATGCCGATTACCTTTGAAATGGTAACTGACGAATGTGCAGAAATTAAATCCTGTCGATTACCTTTGAAATAGTAACCGACGATTATGCATGAAAATAAATCCTGCCGATTACCTTTGAAATGGTAACCGACGAATGTGCTGAAAATAAATCATGCCGATTACCTTTGAAATGGTAACCGAGGAGTGTGCAGAAAATAAATCCTGTCGATTACCTTTGAAACTGTAACCAACGAATATGCAAGAAAATAAATCCTGCCGATTACCTTTGAAATGGTAACCGACGAATGTGCATGAAAATAAATCTTGCCGATTGCCTTTGAAATAGTAACCGACGAATATGCATGAAAAATAAATCCTGCCGATTGCCTTCGAAATGGTCACCGACGAATGTGCTGAAAATAAATCCCGCCGATTACCTTTGAAATGGGAACCGACAAAAGTGATGAAAATAAATCCGGTTGATTACCTTTGAAATGGTAACTGACGAATGTGCACAAAAATATATCTTGCCGATTACCTTTGAAATAGTAACCGACGAATATGCATGAAATTAAATCTTGCCGATTACCTTTGAAATGGTAACCGACGAATGTGCAGAAAATAAATCTTGCCGATTACCTTTGAAATGGTAACTGACGAATGTGCACAAAAATATATCTTGCCGATTACCTTTGAAATAGTAACCGACGAGTATGCATGAAAATAAATCGTGCCGATTACCTTTGAAATGGTAACTGACGAATGTGCAGAAAATAAATCTTGCCGATTACCTTTGAAATGGTAACTGACGAATGTGCACAAAAATATATCTTGCCGATTACCTTTGAAATAGTAACCGACGAGTATGCATGAAAATAAATCGTGCCGATTACCTTTGAAATGGTAACTGACGAATGTGCAGAAATTAAATCTTGTCGATTACCTTTGAAATGGTAACCGACGAATGTGCTGAAAATAAATCATGCTGATTATCTTTGAAATGGTAACCGATATGTGCAGAAAATAAATCCTGGCGATTACCTTTGAAATAGTAACCGACGAATATGCATGAGAAATAAATCATGCCGATTACCTTTGAAATAGTAACCGACGAATGTGCTAAAAATAATTCATGCCTATTACCTTTGAAATGGTAACCGACGAATGTGCAAAAAATAAATCCTGTCGATTACCTTTCAAATCGTAACCGAGGAATGTGCAGAAAATAAATCTTGCTGATTACCTTTGAAATAGTAACCGACGAATGTACATGAAAATAAATCTTACCGATTACCTTTGAAATAGTAAACGACGAATATGCAAGAAAATAAATCCTGCCGATTACTTTTGAAATGGTAACCGACAAATGTGCTGAAAATAAATCATGCCGATTACCTTTGAAATGGTAACCGAGGAATGTGCAGAAAATAAATCCTGTCGATTACCTTTGAAATTGTAACCAACAAATATGCAAGAAAATAAATCCTGCCGATTACCTTTGAAATGGTAACCGACGAATGTGCATGAAAATAAATCTTGCCGATTACCTTTGAAATAGTAACCGACGAATATGCATGAAAAATAAATCCTGCCGATTACCTTTGAAATAGTAACCGACGAATATGCAAGAAATTAAATCATGTCGATTACCTTTGAAATGGTAATCGTCGCATGTGCAGAAAATAAATCCTGCCGATCACCTTTGAAATCGTAACCGACAAATGTGCAAAAAATAAATCCTGTCGATTACCTTTGAAATAGTAAACGACGAATATGCATGAAAAAAAATCCTGCCGATTACCTTTGAAATGGAAACCGACGAATGTGCATTAAAATAAATCTTGCTGATTACCTTTGAAATAGTAAACGACGAATATGCATGAAAATAAATCATGCCGATTACCTTTGAAATGGTAACTGACGAATGTGCAGAAATTAAATCCTGTCGATTACCTTTGAAATAGTAACCGACGATTATGCATGAAAATAAATCCTGCCGATTACCTTTGAAATGGTAACCGACGAATGTGCATGAAAATAAATCTTGCCGATTGCCTTTGAAATAGTAACCGACGAATATGCATGAAAAATAAATCCTGCCGATTGCCTTCGAAATGGTCACCGACGAATGTGCTGAAAATAAATCCCGCCGATTACCTTTGAAATGGGAACCGACAAAAGTGATGAAAATAAATCCGGTTGATTACCTTTGAAATGGTAACTGACGAATGTGCACAAAAATATATCTTGCCGATTACCTTTGAAATAGTAACCGACGAATATGCATGAAATTAAATCTTGCCGATTACCTTTGAAATGGTAACTGACGAATGTGCAGAAATTAAATCTTGTCGATTACCTTTGAAATAGTAACCGACGATTATGCATGAAAAGTAAATCCTTCCGATTACCTTTGAAATAGTAAGCGACGAATGTGATGAAAATAAATCTTGCTGATTACCTTTGAAATAGTAACCAACGAATATGCATGAAAATAAATCCTGCCGATTACCTTTGAAATGGTAACCGACGAATGTGCAGAAAATAAATCCTGGCGATTACCTTCGAAATAGTAACCGACGAATATGCATGAGAAATAAATCATGCCGATTACCTTTGAAATAGTAACCGACGAATGTGCTAAAAATAATTCATGCCTATTACCTTTGAAATGGTAACCGACGAATGTGCAAAAAATAAATCCTGTCGATTACCTTTCAAATCGTAACCAACGAATGTGCAGAAAATAACTTTTGCTGATTACCTTTGAAATAGTAACCGACGAATGTCCATGAAAATAAATCTTGCTGATTACCTTTGAAATAGTAAACGACGAATATGCAAGAAAATAAATCATGCCGATTACCTTTGAAATGGTAACCGACGAATGTGCAGAAAATAAATCTTGCCGATTACCTTTGAAATGGTAACTGACGAATGTGCACAAAAATATATCTTGCCGATTACCTTTGAAATAGTAACCGACGAGTATGCATGAAAATAAATCGTGCCGATTACCTTTGAAATGGTAACTGACGAATGTGCAGAAATTAAATCTTGTCGATTACCTTTGAAATGGTAACCGACGAATGTGCTGAAAATAAATCATGCTGATTATCTTTGAAATGGTAACCGATATGTGCAGAAAATAAATCCTGGCGATTACCTTTGAAATAGTAACCGACGAATATGCATGAGAAATAAATCATGCCGATTACCTTTGAAATAGTAACCGACGAATGTGCTAAAAATAATTCATGCCTATTACCTTTGAAATGGTAACCGACGAATGTGCAAAAAATAAATCCTGTCGATTACCTTTCAAATCGTAACCGAGGAATGTGCAGAAAATAAATCTTGCTGATTACCTTTGAAATAGTAACCGACGAATGTACATGAAAATAAATCTTACCGATTACCTTTGAAATAGTAAACGACGAATATGCAAGAAAATAAATCCTGCCGATTACTTTTGAAATGGTAACCGACAAATGTGCTGAAAATAAATCATGCCGATTACCTTTGAAATGGTAACCGAGGAATGTGCAGAAAATAAATCCTGTCGATTACCTTTGAAATTGTAACCAACAAATATGCAAGAAAATAAATCCTGCCGATTACCTTTGAAATGGTAACCGACGAATGTGCATGAAAATAAATCTTGCCGATTACCTTTGAAATAGTAACCGACGAATATGCATGAAAAATAAATCCTGCCGATTACCTTTGAAATAGTAACCGACGAATATGCAAGAAATTAAATCATGTCGATTACCTTTGAAATGGTAATCGTCGAATGTGCAGAAAATAAATCCTGCCGATCACCTTTAAAATCGTAACCGACAAATGTGCAAAAAATAAATCCTGTCGATTACCTTTGAAATAGTAAACGACGAATATGCATGAAAAAAAATCCTGCCAATTACCTTTGAAATGGAAACCGACGAATGTGCATTAAAATAAATCTTGCTGATTACCTTTGAAATAGTAAACGACGAATATGCATGAAAATAAATCATGCCGATTACCTTTGAAATGGTAACTGACGAATGTGCAGAAATTAAATCCTGTCGATTACCTTTGAAATAGTAACCGACGATTATGCATGAAAATAAATCCTGCCGATTACCTTTGAAATGGTAACCGACGAATGTGCTGAAAATAAATCATGCCGATTACCTTTGAAATGGTAACCGAGGAGTGTGCAGAAAATAAATCCTGTCGATTACCTTTGAAACTGTAACCAACGAATATGCAAGAAAATAAATCCTGCCGATTACCTTTGAAATGGTAACCGACGAATGTGCATGAAAATAAATCTTGCCGATTGCCTTTGAAATAGTAACCGACGAATATGCATGAAAAATAAATCCTGCCGATTGCCTTCGAAATGGTCACCGACGAATGTGCTGAAAATAAATCCCGCCGATTACCTTTGAAATGGGAACCGACAAAAGTGATGAAAATAAATCCGGTTGATTACCTTTGAAATGGTAACTGACGAATGTGCACAAAAATATATCTTGCCGATTACCTTTGAAATAGTAACCGACGAATATGCATGAAATTAAATCTTGCCGATTACCTTTGAAATGGTAACCGACGAATGTGCAGAAAATAAATCTTGCCGATTACCTTTGAAATGGTAACTGACGAATGTGCACAAAAATATATCTTGCCGATTACCTTTGAAATAGTAACCGACGAGTATGCATGAAAATAAATCGTGCCGATTACCTTTGAAATGGTAACTGACGAATGTGCAGAAATTAAATCTTGTCGATTACCTTTGAAATGGTAACCGACGAATGTGCTGAAAATAAATCATGCTGATTATCTTTGAAATGGTAACCGATATGTGCAGAAAATAAATCCTGGCGATTACCTTTGAAATAGTAACCGACGAATATGCATGAGAAATAAATCATGCCGATTACCTTTGAAATAGTAACCGACGAATGTGCTAAAAATAATTCATGCCTATTACCTTTGAAATGGTAACCGACGAATGTGCAAAAAATAAATCCTGTCGATTACCTTTCAAATCGTAACCGAGGAATGTGCAGAAAATAAATCTTGCTGATTACCTTTGAAATAGTAACCGACGAATGTACATGAAAATAAATCTTACCGATTACCTTTGAAATAGTAAACGACGAATATGCAAGAAAATAAATCCTGCCGATTACTTTTGAAATGGTAACCGACAAATGTGCTGAAAATAAATCATGCCGATTACCTTTGAAATGGTAACCGAGGAATGTGCAGAAAATAAATCCTGTCGATTACCTTTGAAATTGTAACCAACAAATATGCAAGAAAATAAATCCTGCCGATTACCTTTGAAATGGTAACCGACGAATGTGCATGAAAATAAATCTTGCCGATTACCTTTGAAATAGTAACCGACGAATATGCATGAAAAATAAATCCTGCCGATTACCTTTGAAATAGTAACCGACGAATATGCAAGAAATTAAATCATGTCGATTACCTTTGAAATGGTAATCGTCGCATGTGCAGAAAATAAATCCTGCCGATCACCTTTGAAATCGTAACCGACAAATGTGCAAAAAATAAATCCTGTCGATTACCTTTGAAATAGTAAACGACGAATATGCATGAAAAAAAATCCTGCCGATTACCTTTGAAATGGAAACCGACGAATGTGCATTAAAATAAATCTTGCTGATTACCTTTGAAATAGTAAACGACGAATATGCATGAAAATAAATCATGCCGATTACCTTTGAAATGGTAACTGACGAATGTGCAGAAATTAAATCCTGTCGATTACCTTTGAAATAGTAACCGACGATTATGCATGAAAATAAATCCTGCCGATTACCTTTGAAATGGTAACCGACGAATGTGCATGAAAATAAATCTTGCCGATTGCCTTTGAAATAGTAACCGACGAATATGCATGAAAAATAAATCCTGCCGATTGCCTTCGAAATGGTCACCGACGAATGTGCTGAAAATAAATCCCGCCGATTACCTTTGAAATGGGAACCGACAAAAGTGATGAAAATAAATCCGGTTGATTACCTTTGAAATGGTAACTGACGAATGTGCACAAAAATATATCTTGCCGATTACCTTTGAAATAGTAACCGACGAATATGCATGAAATTAAATCTTGCCGATTACCTTTGAAATGGTAACTGACGAATGTGCAGAAATTAAATCTTGTCGATTACCTTTGAAATAGTAACCGACGATTATGCATGAAAAGTAAATCCTTCCGATTACCTTTGAAATAGTAAGCGACGAATGTGATGAAAATAAATCTTGCTGATTACCTTTGAAATAGTAACCAACGAATATGCATGAAAATAAATCCTGCCGATTACCTTTGAAATGGTAACCGACGAATGTGCAGAAAATAAATCCTGGCGATTACCTTCGAAATAGTAACCGACGAATATGCATGAGAAATAAATCATGCCGATTACCTTTGAAATAGTAACCGACGAATGTGCTAAAAATAATTCATGCCTATTACCTTTGAAATGGTAACCGACGAATGTGCAAAAAATAAATCCTGTCGATTACCTTTCAAATCGTAACCAACGAATGTGCAGAAAATAACTTTTGCTGATTACCTTTGAAATAGTAACCGACGAATGTCCATGAAAATAAATCTTGCTGATTACCTTTGAAATAGTAAACGACGAATATGCAAGAAAATAAATCATGCCGATTACCTTTGAAATGGTAACCGACGAATGTGCAGAAAATAAATCTTGC
This sequence comes from Medicago lupulina, assembly GCA_958299785.1. NCBI lineage: Eukaryota > Viridiplantae > Streptophyta > Magnoliopsida > Fabales > Fabaceae > Medicago > Medicago lupulina. The sequence continues at coordinate 1,142,191 of CATQJP010000005.1, forward strand.
CGATTACCTTTGAAATGGTAACTGACGAATGTGCACAAAAATATATCTTGCCGATTACCTTTGAAATAGTAACCGACGAGTATGCATGAAAATAAATCGTGCCGATTACCTTTGAAATGGTAACTGACGAATGTGCAGAAATTAAATCTTGTCGATTACCTTTGAAATGGTAACCGACGAATGTGCTGAAAATAAATCATGCTGATTATCTTTGAAATGGTAACCGATATGTGCAGAAAATAAATCCTGGCGATTACCTTTGAAATAGTAACCGACGAATATGCATGAGAAATAAATCATGCCGATTACCTTTGAAATAGTAACCGACGAATGTGCTAAAAATAATTCATGCCTATTACCTTTGAAATGGTAACCGACGAATGTGCAAAAAATAAATCCTGTCGATTACCTTTCAAATCGTAACCGAGGAATGTGCAGAAAATAAATCTTGCTGATTACCTTTGAAATAGTAACCGACGAATGTACATGAAAATAAATCTTACCGATTACCTTTGAAATAGTAAACGACGAATATGCAAGAAAATAAATCCTGCCGATTACTTTTGAAATGGTAACCGACAAATGTGCTGAAAATAAATCATGCCGATTACCTTTGAAATGGTAACCGAGGAATGTGCAGAAAATAAATCCTGTCGATTACCTTTGAAATTGTAACCAACAAATATGCAAGAAAATAAATCCTGCCGATTACCTTTGAAATGGTAACCGACGAATGTGCATGAAAATAAATCTTGCCGATTACCTTTGAAATAGTAACCGACGAATATGCATGAAAAATAAATCCTGCCGATTACCTTTGAAATAGTAACCGACGAATATGCAAGAAATTAAATCATGTCGATTACCTTTGAAATGGTAATCGTCGCATGTGCAGAAAATAAATCCTGCCGATCACCTTTGAAATCGTAACCGACAAATGTGCAAAAAATAAATCCTGTCGATTACCTTTGAAATAGTAAACGACGAATATGCATGAAAAAAAATCCTGCCGATTACCTTTGAAATGGAAACCGACGAATGTGCATTAAAATAAATCTTGCTGATTACCTTTGAAATAGTAAACGACGAATATGCATGAAAATAAATCATGCCGATTACCTTTGAAATGGTAACTGACGAATGTGCAGAAATTAAATCCTGTCGATTACCTTTGAAATAGTAACCGACGATTATGCATGAAAATAAATCCTGCCGATAGCCTTTGAAATGGTAACCGACGAATGTGCTGAAAATAAATCATGCCGATTACCTTTGAAATGGTAACCGAGGAGTGTGCAGAAAATAAATCCTGTCGATTACCTTTGAAACTGTAACCAACGAATATGCAAGAAAATAAATCCTGCCGATTACCTTTGAAATGGTAACCGACGAATGTGCATGAAAATAAATCTTGCCGATTACCTTTGAAATAGTAACCGACGAATATGCATGAAAAATAAATCCTGCCGATTGCCTTCGAAATGGTCACCGACGAATGTGTTGAAAATAAATCCCGCCGATTACCTTTGAAATGGGAACCGACAAAAGTGATGAAAATAAATCCGGTTGATTACCTTTGAAATGGTAACTGACGAATGTGCACAAAAATATATCTTGCCGATTACCTTTGAAATAGTAACCGACGAATATGCATGAAATTAAATCTTGCCGATTACCTTTGAAATGGTAACTGACGAATGTGCAGAAATTAAATCTTGTCGATTACCTTTGAAATAGTAACCGACGATTATGCATGAAAAGTAAATCCTTCCGATTACCTTTGAAATAGTAAGCGACGAATGTGATGAAAATAAATCTTGCTGATTACCTTTGAAATAGTAACCAACGAATATGCATAAAAATAAATCCTGCCGATTACCTTTGAAATGGTAACCGACGAATGTGCAGAAAATAAATCCTGGCGATTACCTTCGAAATAGTAACCGACGAATATGCATGAGAAATAAATCATGCCGATTACCTTTGAAATAGTAACCGACGAATGTGCTAAAAATAATTCATGCCTATTACCTTTGAAATGGTAACCGACGAATGTGCAAAAAATAAATCCTGTCGATTACCTTTCAAATCGTAATCGACGAATGTGCAGAAAATAAATTTTGCTGATTACCTTTGAAATAGTAACCGACGAATGTCCATGAAAATAAATCTTGCTGATTACCTTTGAAATAGTAAACGACGAATATGCAAGAAAATAAATCATGCCGATTACCTTTGAAATGGTAACCGACGAATGTGCAGAAAATAAATCTTGCCGATTACCTTTGAAATGGTAACTGACGAATGTGCACAAAAATATATCTTGCCGATTACCTTTGAAATAGTAACCGACGAGTATGCATGAAAATAAATCCTGCCGATTACCTTTGAAATGGTAACTGACGAATGTGCAGAAATTAAATCTTGTCGATTACCTTTGAAATGGTAACCGACGAATGTGCTGAAAATAAATCATGCTGATTATCTTTGAAATGGTAACCGATATGTGCAGAAAATAAATCCTGGCGATTACCTTTGAAATAGTAACCGACGAATATGCATGAGAAATAAATCATGCCGATTACCTTTGAAATAGTAACCGACGAATGTGCTAAAAATAATTCATGCCTATTACCTTTGAAATGGTAACCGACGAATGTGCAAAAAATAAATCCTGTCGATAACCTTTCAAATCGTAACCGACGAATGTGCAGAAAATAAATCTTGCTGATTACCTTTGAAATAGTAACCGACGAATGTACATGAAAATAAATCTTACCGATTACCTTTGAAATAGTAAACGACGAATATGCAAGAAAATAAATCCTGCCGATTACTTTTGAAATGGTAACCGACAAATGTGCTGAAAATAAATCATGCCGATTACCTTTGAAATGGTAACCGAGGAATGTGCAGAAAATAAATCCTGTCGATTACCTTTGAAATTGTAACCAACAAATATGCAAGAAAATAAATCCTGCCGATTACCTTTGAAATGGTAACCGACGAATGTGCATGAAAATAAATCTTGCCGATTACCTTTGAAATAGTAACCGACGAATATGCATGAAAAATAAATCCTGCCGATTACCTTTGAAATAGTAACCGACGAATATGCATGAAATTAAATCATGTCGATTACCTTTGAAATGGTAATCGTCGAATGTGCAGAAAATAAATCCTGCCGATCACCTTTGAAATCGTAACCGACAAATGTGCAAAAAATAAATCCTGTCGATTACCTTTGAAATAGTAAACGACGAATATGCATGAAAAAAAATCCTGCCGATTACCTTTGAAATGGAAACCGACGAATGTGCATTAAAATAAATCTTGCTGATTACCTTTGAAATAGTAAACGACGAATATGCATGAAAATAAATCATGCCGATTACCTTTGAAATGGTAACTGACGAATGTGCAGAAATTAAATCCTGTCGATTACCTTTGAAATAGTAACCGACGATTATGCATGAAAATAAATCCTGCCGATTACCTTTGAAATGGTAACCGACGAATGTGCTGAAAATAAATCATGCCGATTACCTTTGAAATGGTAACCGAGGAGTGTGCAGAAAATAAATCCTGTCGATTACCTTTGAAACTGTAACCAACGAATATGCAAGAAAATAAATCCTGCCGATTACCTTTGAAATGGTAACCGACGAATGTGCATGAAAATAAATCTTGCCGATTACCTTTGAAATAGTAACCGACGAATATGCATGAAAAATAAATCCTGCCGATTGCCTTCGAAATGGTCACCGACGAATGTGCTGAAAATAAATCCCGCCGATTACCTTTGAAATGGGAACCGACAAAAGTGATGAAAATAAATCCGGTTGATTACCATTGAAATGGTAATTGACGAATGTGCACAAAAATATATCTTGCCGATTACCTTTGAAATAGTAACCGACGAATATGCATGAAATTAAATCTTGCCGATTACCTTTGAAATGGTAACTGACGAATGTGCAGAAATTAAATCTTGTCGATTACCTTTGAAATAGTAACCGACGATTATGCATGAAAAGTAAATCCTTCCGATTACCTTTGAAATAGTAAGCGACGAATGTGATGAAAATAAATCTTGCTGATTACCTTTGAAATAGTAACCAACGAATATGCATAAAAATAAATCCTGCCGATTACCTTTGAAATGGTAACCGACGAATGTGCAGAAAATAAATCCTGGCGATTACCTTCGAAATAGTAACCGACGAATATGCATGAGAAATAAATCATGCCGATTACCTTTGAAATAGTAACCGACGAATGTGCTAAAAATAATTCATGCCTATTACCTTTGAAATGGTAACCGACGAATGTGCAAAAAATAAATCCTGTCGATTACCTTTCAAATCGTAATCGACGAATGTGCAGAAAATAAATTTTGCTGATTACCTTTGAAATAGTAACCGACGAATGTCCATGAAAATAAATCTTGCTGATTACCTTTGAAATGGTAACCGACGAATGTGCAGAAAATAAATCTTGCCGATTACCTTTGAAATGGTAACTGACGAATGTGCACAAAAGTATATCTTGCCGATTACCTTTGAAATAGTAACCGACGAGTATGCATGAAAATAAATCCTGCCGATTACCTTTGAAATGGTAACTGACGAATGTGCAGAAATTAAATCTTGTCGATTACCTTTGAAATGGTAACCGACGAATGTGCTGAAAATAAATCATGCTGATTATCTTTGAAATGGTAACCGATATGTGCAGAAAATAAATCCTGGCGATTACCTTTGAAATAGTAACCGACGAATATGCATGAGAAATAAATCATGCCGATTACCTTTGAAATAGTAACCGACGAATGTGCTAAAAATAATTCATGCCTATTACCTTTGAAATGGTAACCGACGAATGTGCAAAAAATAAATCCTGTCGATTACCTTTCAAATCGTAACCGACGAATGTGCAGAAAATAAATCTTGCTGATTACCTTTGAAATAGTAACCGACGAATGTACATGAAAATAAATCTTACCGATTACCTTTGAAATAGTAAACGACGAATATGCAAGAAAATAAATCCTGCCGATTACCTTTGAAATGGTAACCGACAAATGTGCTGAAAATAAATCATGCCGATTACCTTTGAAATGGTAACCGACGAATGTGCATGAAAATAAATCTTGCCGATTACCTTTGAAATAATAACCGACGAATATGCATGAAAAATAAATCCTGCCAATTACCTTTGAAATGGTCACCGACGAATGTGCTGAAAATAAATCCCGCCGATTACCTTTGAAATGGTAACCGACGAATGTGCTCAAAATAAATCCTGCCGATTACCTTTGAAATGGTAACCGACGAATGTGCAGAAAATAAATCCTGCTGTTACCTTTGAAATGGGAACCGACAAAAGTGATGAAAATAAATCCTGCCGATTACCTTTGAAATGGTAACCGACGAATGTGCAGAAAATAAATCTTGCCGATTACCTTTGAAATGGTAACTGAGAATGTGCACAAAAATATATCTTGCCGATTACCTTTGAAATAGTAACCGACGAATATGCATGAAAAATAAATCCTGCCGATTACCTTTGAAATAGTAACCGACGAATATGCAAGAAATTAAATCATGTCGATTACCCTTGAAATGGTAACCGACGAATGTGCAGAAAATAAATCCTGCCGATTACCTTTGAAATCGTAACCGACAAATGTGCAAAACATAAATCCTGTCGATTACCTTTGAAATAGTAAACGACGAATATGCAAGAAAATAATTTCTGCCGCTTACTTTTGAAATGGTAACCGACAAGTGTGCTGAAAATAAATCATGCCGATTACCTTTGAAATGGTAACCGAGTAATGTGCAGAAAATAAATCCTGTCGATTACCTTTGAAATTGTAACCAACGAATATGCAAGAAAATAAATCCTGCCGATTACCTTTGAAATGGTAACCGACGAATGTGGATGAAAATAAATCTTGCCGATTACCTTTGAAATAATAACCGACGAATATGCATGAAAATAAATCCTGCCGATTACCTTTGAAATAGTAACCGACAAATATGCATGAAAAATAAATCCTGCCGATTACCTTTGAAATGGTCACCGACGAATGTGCTGAAAATAAATCCCGCCGATTACCTTTGAAATGGTAACCGATGAATGTGCTCAAAATAAATCCTGCCGATTACCTTTGAAATGGTAACCGATGAATGTGCAGAAAATAAATCCTTCTGATTACCTTTGAAATGGGAACCGACAAAAGTGATGAAAATAAATCCTGCCGATTACCTTTGAAATGGTAACCGACGAATGTGCAGAAAATAAATCTTGCCGATGACCTTTGAAATGGTAACTGACGAATGTGCAGAAATTAAATCTTGTCGATTACCTTTGAAATAGTAACCGACGATTATGCATGAAAAGTAAATCCTTCTGATTACCTTTGAAATAGTAAGCGACGAATGTGATGAAAATAAATCTTGCTGATTACCTTTGAAATAGTAACCAACGAATAAGCATAAAAATAACTCCTGCCGATTACCTTTGAAATGGTAACCTACGAATGTGCTGAAAATAAATCATGCTGATTATCTTTGAAATGGTAACCGATATGTGCAGAAAATAAATCCTGGCGATTACCTTTGAAATAGTAACCGACGAATATGCATGAGAAATAAATCATGCCGATTACCTTTGAAATAGTAACCGACGAATGTGCTAAAAATAATTCATGCCTATTACCTTTGAAATGGTAACCGACGAATGTGCAAAAAATAAATCCTATCGATTACCTTTCAAATTGTAACCGACGAATGTGCAGGAAATAAATCTTGCTGATTACCTTTGAAATAGTAACCGACGAATGTCCATGAAAATAAATCTTACCGATTACCTTTGAAATAGTAAACGACGAATATGCAAGAAAATAAATCATGTCGATTACCTTTGAAATGGTAACCGACAAATATGCTGAAAATAAATCATGCCGATTACCTTTGACATGGTAACCGAGGAATGTGCAGAAAATAAATCCTGTCGATTACCTTTGAAATTGTAACCAACGAATATGCAAGAAAATAAATCCTGCCGATTACCTTTGAAATGGTAACCGACGAATGTGCATGAAAATAAATCTTGCCGATTACCTTTGAAATAGTAACCGACGAATATGCATGAAAAATAAATCCTGCGGATTACCTTTGAAATGGTCACCGACGAATGTGCTGAAAATAAATCCCGCCGATTACCTTTGAAATGGTAACCGACGAATGTGCCCAAAATAAATCCTGCCGATTACCTTTGAAATGGTAACCGACGAATGTGCAGAAAATAAATCCTGCTGATTACCTTTGAAATGGGAACCGACAAAAGTGATGAAAATAAATCCTGCCGATTACCTTTGAAATGGTAACCGACGAATGTGCAGAAACTAAATCTTGCCGATTACCTTTGAAATGGTAACTGAGAATGTGGACAAAATAAATCCTGCCGATTACCTTTGAAATGGTAACCGACGAATGTGCATGAAAATAAATCTTGCCGATTACCTTTGAAATAGTAACCGACGAATATGCATGAAAAATAAATCCTGCCGATTACCTTTGAAATAGTAACCGACGAATATGCAAGAAATTAAATCATGTCGATTACCTTTGAAATGGTAACCGACGAATGTGCAGAAAATAAATCATGCCGATTACCTTTGAAATGGTAACCGACGAATGTCCATGAAAATAAATCTTACCGATTACCTTTGAAATAGTAAACGACGAATATGCAAGAAAATAATTCCTGCCGATTACTTTTGAAATGGTAACCGACAAATGTGCTGAAAATAAATCATGCCGATTACCTTTGAAATGGTAACCGAGGAATGTGCAGAAAATAAATCCTGTCGATTACCTTTGAAATTGTAACCAACAAATATGCAAGAAAATAAATCCTGCCGATTACCTTTGAAATGGTAACCGACGAATGTGCATGAAAATAAATCTTGCCGATTACCTTTGAAATAGTAACCGACGAATATGCATGAAAAATAAATCCTGCGGATTACCTTTGAAATGGTCACCGACGAATGTGCTGAAAATAAATCCCGCCGATTACCTTTGAAATGGTAACCGACGAATGTTGTAACGCCCTCTTTGAATTATTTGTTTTATTTAATTATCTAATTGAGTCTAGAATTTATTAAGAAGAGTTAAGAATATATTTATTTGATTATGTGATTTATTAAGTGGCTTATTTTAGTATTTATATGATTTAAATGATTATGTGGTGTGTCATTATTTTATTAACTAGTGTTATTTTATTATTTAATATAATAAGTCTTGAAAATAGAAATAAGATTAAGTTGTGGGGGCTGATTTGGAAATTAGAAGAGTTTAGTGGAATAAGTGGAAATATATATAGAAATATATGTTATTTGTTATAGAAATATATGTTATTTGTTGTAGAAAATATATGTTATTTGTTGTAGAAAATATATGTTATTTGTTATAGAAATACATGTTATTTGTTGTAGAAAATATATGTTATTTGTTATAGAAATACATGTTATTTGTTGTAGAAAATATATGTTATTTGTTGTAGAAATATATGTTATTTGTTATAGAAATACATGTTATTCGTTGTAGAAAATATATGTTATTTGTTGTAGAAAATATATGTTATTTGTTGTAGAAATATATGTTATCATTGTAGAAAATATATATATATATATGTTATAGAAATATATTTGTTATAGAGATATAATTGTTATATAGAAATATTTTGATAGGCAATCTAATATATTTTAGTGCATGCTTTGAAATATATTTTGGTACTCAATTGAGATATTTAAGTACTAGATCTAATAGGTGCATTACTTGTTCCCAAGTTTCTCACTTATTAGTTGTAAACTATCTCTATAAATAGAGAACTCACACAGTGCATTCTACACACCGAAATTCACAGTTGATGCTTCCTGTGCTTTTCTTCTTTTCTCCCTCTTTTGGCTTGTGTTGACGAGTCTTTCTTCTTTTTCTACTCCTTTCTGTCCCTTCGGAATTAAGAGTGTTCTCAAGACCATAATCCCTCTTCTGTTTAATGTCCTTCGTCGATCAATCCAAGGTAAGGGTGGGACTAACATTCAATAATTTTGAGTCTATGATTCTGAAAATTGTATTTAACATGTTGTAGGTTTAGTTTTTGAGAATTGGAGAATTAGAGTTAAGAGTGATAATTGATGGATTATGTTACTTGGTTGTCAATTGTGAAGTTTGAATAATATAAGTTGTTTTTCCTGATTTTTCTTAATTCTGTCCCGAATTTTAAAATGAAAACTGGTATTGATCAGTACAGAATTGGTCTTAGGTGTAAACACGAAAGTTGTAGGTATGGATGTTAGCTTTCTAATGTCGTTGGTTTGACTCCAAAAGAATTTATAGAACTTGAGTTATGGTCAAATTACTGCATGTAGGTCACAGTGGATAATTGAATATGATTGATGAATTAGTATATGTATGTATATGTTTGTGAATACGATATTGTTCATGATTGATGAAGTGTTATATGAATTTATATGTCCATGAGTATGATGTTTATGATTAATGAATTAGTTATGAATATTATATATGATATTAATGATGATCTGTGAAACTGATTTATGATGATTTGATGTTGTTCATATTGTGATATAATTGTATACGCATTACTTGAATTATTTATGAATATTTGAGATATTGATGACTTGCATTTGATATTATTATGTCATGTTGTGTTGTATACTGTCCATGTTGCTTTGAATTATGATTCTTATGTGCATTACTTGAGATGTATGTGAAGTTTGTGTGATGTTTGAAAACAATGTTTGCAATGATATCTTATTATCCTGTGAATTACTTTCTGCCGTGTTGTTGTTTACATTTATTAAGAGCTGCATGTGTCGGTCCAAGATGTTTGTGATGTTGCGACGTTTTAAGATGTTAGACTTGTTTAAGTCATAAGATGTGAGTCCATGCATATTCATTTAAAAGCGACGATGGAGCTTATGCTCAAAGCGACGATGGAGCTTATGCTCAAAGCGACGATGGAGCTTTTGCTCAAAGCGACGATGGAGTATATTAATGCTCAAAATTTGGTACCACATGCATGATTTAGAAGATTAAGTTGCATAGTCGCATTGTCGAGTCAAGTTGTTAAGTTGCATAGTCAAGTTGTAGTCGTTGAAGTTGCATTGTCGTTTTTTTAATGAGTTGTTTATGAAGTATTATTATTATTATGATGTTTATGATGTGATGATTATGTTGTTATACGATGATGTTTATGATGTGATGATTATGTTGTTATATGATGAATGTTTATGATATGATGATTATGTTGTTATACGATGATGTTTTATGATGATTATGTTGTTATACGATGATGTTTATGATGTGATGATTATGTTGTTATATGATGAATGTATACGATGTGATGAATATGATATTAATGATGACTAGAAGTTGATTGATGATTTAATGAAGTACTATACGAAGAATTATTATTATAAATTGATGATGTTTAAGCTGTTAAATATAATTGTTGAATTATATGCTTAATATTATTGTTTTGTGAAATCTCACCCCTTCTGTTGGAATTGCCGCCTTGTGGGCAAGTGCAGGTAATCAAGCTTAGGTGCGTATGTGAGGAATCCGTTGTGTGTGGTGTCTTTAGGTGCTCTGATACGTAACGGGATGAGAACTTTTGTTGCATGTTTTTCTATTCCTTACGTATTGTTTAAGAATTTACAAGATTAAGTTGTTTATTGGATTTTTATGAGATATTTTAATGAGGCCTTCGTGCCAAAGACTATTTTAGATGTTGAATAAATTCCGCTGCGAAGTATTAAATATTATGTTATTGATTTATGAAGGATAAATAGTTATTTATTCCATTTACGATTTTTGAAAAGAAGTGTGACATTCCGTTTATGTTGAAAACTCTGATTTTCGTGAGAAATTTTTATGTTGCGAAAACGGGGTGTTACAATTGGTATCAGAGCAGGTTGGTCCGTCCGGCCAAGTAGTTGAGTTGTGTCGAGTCGTGTGACGGTTGAAATACTGTCTTATGTTGTCTTGATTTTTGTTGTGTTTTCTGACTAATGGTTATGTTTATTATGTGATCATGTTTGATTGACTAACTTTGATGTGGCTTATATGTTTTGTTTGAAGTTTCTATTTGGCTATGTTTGGTTTAAGATGTTTAGGCAATAATTGAATTCCTTTCTTGTGTGCTTTGAATTTCGAGGACGAAATTCCTTTAAGGGGGGTGGAGTTGTAACGCCCTCTTTGAATTATTTGTTTTATTTAATTATTTAATTGAGTCTAGAATTTATTAAGAAGAGTTAAGAATATATTTATTTGATTATGTGATTTATTAAGTGGCTTATTTTAGTATTTATATGATTTAAATGATTATGTGGTGTGTCATTATTTTATTAACTAGTGTTATTTTATTATTTAATATAATAAGTCTTGAAAATAGAAATAAGATTAAGTTGTGGGGGCTGATTTGGAAATTAGAAGAGTTTAGTGGAATAAGTGGAAATATATATAGAAATATATGTTATTTGTTATAGAAATATATGTTATTTGTTGTAGAAAATATATGTTATTTGTTATAGAAACACATGTTATTTGTTGTAGAAAATATATGTTATTTGTTATAGAAATACATGTTATTTGTTGTAGAAAATATATGTTATTTGTTGTAGAAATATATGTTATTTGTTATAGAAATACATGTTATTTGTTGTAGAAAATATATGTTATTTGTTGTAGAAAATATATGTTATTTGTTGTAGAAATATATGTTATCGTTGTAGAAAATATATATATATATATATGTTATAGAAATATATTTGTTATAGAGATATAATTGTTATTTGTTATAGAAATATTTTGATAGGCAATCTAATATATTTTAGTGCATGCTTTGAAATATATTTTGGTACTCAATTGAGATATTTAAGTACTAGATCTAATAGGTGCATTACTTGTTCCCAAGTTTCTCACTTATTAGTTGTAAACTATCTCTATAAATAGAGAACTCACACAGTGCATTCTACACACCGAAATTCACAGTTGATGCTTCCTGTGCTTTTCTTCTTTTCTCCCTCTTTTGGCTTGTGTTGACGAGTCTTTCTTCTTTTTCTACTCCTTTTTGTCCCTTCGGAATTAAGAGTGTTCTCAAGACCATAATCCCTCTTCTGTTTAATGTCCTTCGTCGATCAATCCAAGGTAAGGGTGGGACTAACATTCAATAATTTTGAGTCTATGATTCTGAAAATTGTATTTAACATGTTATAGGTTTAGTTTTTGAGAATTGGAGAATTAGAGTTAAGAGTGATAATTGATGGATTATGTTACTTGGTTGTCAATTGTGAAGTTTGAATAATATAAGTTGTTTTTCCTGATTTTTCTTAATTCTGTCCCGAATTTTAAAATGAAAACTGGTATTGATCAGTACAGAATTGGTCTTAGGTGTAAACACGAAAGTTGTAGGTATGGATGTTAGCTTTCTAATGTCGTTGGTTTGACTCCAAAAGAATTTATAGAACTTGAGTTATGGTCAAATTACTGCATGTAGGTCACAGTGGATAATTGAATATGATTGATGAATTAGTATATGTATGTATATGTTTGTGAATACGATATTGTTCATGATTGATGAAGTGTTATATGAATTTATATGTCCATGAGTATGATGTTTATGATTAATGAATTAGTTATGAATATTATATATGATATTAATGATGATCTGTGAAACTGATTTATGATGATTTGATGTTGTTCATATTGTGATATAATTGTATACGCATTACTTGAATTATTTATGAATATTTGAGATATTGATGACTTGCATTTGATATTATTATGTCATGTTGTGTTGTATACTGTCTATGTTGCTTTGAATTATGATTCTTATGTGCATTACTTGAGATGTATGTGAAGTTTGTGTGATGTTTGAAAACAATGTTTGCAATGATATCTTATTATCCTTTGAATTACTTTCTGCCGTGTTGCTGTTTACATTTATTAAGAGCTGCATGTGTCGGTCCAAGATGTTTGTGATGTTGCGACTTTTTAAGATGTTAGACTTGTTTAAGTCATAAGATGTGAGTCCATGCATATTCATTTAAAAGCGACGATGGAGCTTATGCTCAAAGCGACGATGGAGCTTATGCTCAAAGCGACGATGGAGCTTTTGCTCAAAGCGACGATGGAGTATATTAATGCTCAAAATTTGGTACCACATGCATGATTTAGAAGATTAAGTTGCATAGTCGCATTGTCGAGTCAAGTTGTTAAGTTGCATAGTCAAGTTGTAGTCGTTGAAGTTGCATTGTCGTTTTTTTAATGAGTTGTTTATGAAGTATTATTATTATTATGATGTTTATGATGTGATGATTATGTTGTTATACGATGATGTTTATGATGTGATGATTATGTTGTTATATGATGAATGTTTATGATATGATGATTATGTTGTTATACGATGATGTTTTATGATGATTATGTTGTTATACGATGATGTTTATGATGTGATGATTATGTTGTTATATGATGAATGTATACGATGTGATGAATATGATATTAATGATGACTAGAAGTTGATTGATGATTTAATGAAGTACTATACGAAGAATTATTATTATAAATTGATGATGTTTAAGCTGTTAAATATAATTGTTGAATTATATGCTTAATATTATTGTTTTGTGAAATCTCACCCCTTCTGTTGGAATTGCCGCCTTGTGGGCAAGTGCAGGTAATCAAGCTTAGGTGCGTATGTGAGGAATCCGTTGTGTGTGGTGTCTTTAGGTGCTCTGATACGTAACGGGATGAGAACTTTTGTTGCATGTTTTTCTATTCCTTACGTATTGTTTAAGAATTTACAAGATTAAGTTGTTTATTGGATTTTTATGAGATATTTTAATGAGGCCTTCGTGCCAAAGACTATTTTAGATGTTGAATAAATTCCGCTGCGAAGTATTAAATATTATGTTATTGATTTATGAAGGATAAATAGTTATTTATTCCATTTACGATTTTTGAAAAGAAGTGTGACATTCCGTTTATGTTGAAAACTCTGATTTTCGTAAGAAATTTTTATGTTGGGAAAACGGGGTGCTACAAATGTGCTCAAAATAAATCCTGCCGATTACCTTTGAAATGGTAACCGACGAATGTGCAGAAAATAAATCCTGCTGATTACCTTTGAAATGGGAACCGACAAAAGTGATGAAAATAAATCCTGCCGATTACCTTTGAAATTGTAACCGACGAATGTGCAGAAAATAAATCTTGCCGATTACCTTTGAAATGGTAACTGAGAATGTGCACAAAAATATATCTTGCGGATTACCTTTGAAATAGTAACCGACGAATATGCATGAAAAATAAATCCTGCCGATTACCTTTGAAATAGTAACCGACGAATATGCAAGAAATTAAATCATGTCGATTACCTTTGAAATGGTAACCGACGAATGTGCAGAAAATAAATCCTGCTGATCACATTTGAAATCGTAACCGACAAATGTGCAAAAAATAAATCCTGTCGATTACCTTTGAAATAGTAAACGACGAATATGCAAGAAAATAATTCCTGCCGATTACTTTTGAAATGGTAACCGACAAATGTGCTGAAAATAAATCATGCCGATTACCTTTGAAATGGTAACCGAGGAATGTGCAGAAAATAAATCCTGTCGATTACCTTTGAAATTGTAACCAACGAATATGCAAGAAAATAAATCCTGCCGATTACCTTTGAAATGGTAACCGACGAATGTGCATGAAAATAAATCTTGCCGATTACCTTTGAAATAATAACCGACGAATATGCATGAAAAATAAATCCTGCCGATTACCTTTGAAATGGTCACCGACGAATGTGCTGAAAATAAATCCCGCCGATTACCTTTGAAATGGTAACCGACGAATGTGCTCAAAATAAATCCTGCCGATTACCTTTGAAATGGTAATCGACGAATGTGCAGAAAATAAATCCTGCTGATTACCTTTGAAATGGGAACCGACAAAAGTGATGAAAATAAATCCTGCCAATTACCTTTGAAATGGTAACCGACGAATGTGTAGAAAATAAATCTTGCCGATTACCTTTGAAATGGTAACTGAGAATGTGCACAAAAATATATCTTGCCGATTACCTTTGAAATAGTAACCGACGAATATGCATGAAAAATAAATCATGCTGATTACCTTTGAAATAGTAACCGACGAATATGCAAGAAATTAAATCATGTCGATTACCTTTGAAATGGTAACCGACGAATGTGCAAAAAATAAATACTGCCGATTACCTTTGAAATCGTAACCGACAAATGTGCAAAAAATAAATCCTGTCGATTACCTTTGAAATAGTAAACGACGAATATGCAAGAAAATAATTCCTGCCGATTAGTTTTGAAATGGTAACCGACAAATGTGCTGAAAATAAATCATGCCGATTACCTTTGAAATGGTAACCGACGAATGTGCATGAAAATAAATCTTGCCGATTACCTTTGAAATTGTAACCGACGAATATGCAAGAAATTAAATCATGTCTGTAACACCCCGTTTCCCAAACAACATAATAATATCAACAATCAGAGTCATTCAACAACAACGGAGCATTACATGCCTCTTTTCAAAAATTTATTTAAAATAGAAAATATAAACTATTTAAATAAACATCAACATATCTCATCATATTAAAATATTATGCAGCGGAATATCCATTTATAAATTATCTCCAATAAAAGTAATATTTCCAACATTTCTGGCACAAAGGCCTCACCATAATAAAAATGTTCTCCAACATATATCAAATATTTATTCAACAAATCTCCAACATAAAATGATACATAAAGGAATGAAATTGTAAAACATAATATCCCATCCCGTTACGTATCAGAGCCTACGACACGAGAGCCATTCCTATCTATCCATCGCTACCTGCACTTGCCCACGAGGCGGCAATTCCAGCAGAAGGGGTGAGTTCACAAAGCAAAGATTATATATAAACATATATAGTCAATCATATAAATTGAAATAACATCAACAAATGCACCACCTTTTAAAGGGGAGAAAAACACAAGAAGGGGGGGTTGAATTGTGTTTTCAAATAATCGTTTTCTCTTTTCAAAAACTCAGAACCAGAATGATCAGAAGCTAGTTAAACAGCTTCTGAAGATACTGCTCAGGAGCGTATGCAGCGGAATGAAAAACAGAGAGAAAAGAGAAAAAGCAGGACACAAAAGATTTATACAGGTTCCTTCCACAATTCGGAAGTAGTCCTGTCCCCCTTGCACTTCCAAGGAGAGTTCACTAAAAATGTAATATCTGATTACAAATGCTCAAGCACACAAGCAAGAGACTTCAAATGCTCAAGAACACAATCAAGAGACTTCTAATGCTCAAGCACACAAGCAAGAGACTTCTATCAAACAAAATTACACAGAAAAATGTTTGAGATTGAACACTTGATATACAATCAGTGGTGTTCACAATACAAATCAGATACAGACTCTTTAGACTTAAGAATTTCAAAGATTATGAACTTGAAAACTGAAATTCTAAGTGAACTTTGAATGCTTAGACAATTTGACAGAGTTTTGGCGCTTTTGAGAAATTGTAGAGTCTTGTTGTTCTTCAGGTCTTCACTCCTTTATATAGAGGTGTGAAGTGAACGTTGTAAGTGCCAACACATTCAAAAAGAGTCGTTACTGAAGCTTGATCTTTCACCAATGATTCTTTGCCTGATTTAGTTGTTGTCCTATAAAGAATTAATTTCAAATCCATTCCAGTTGAGAGGGAACAAGGATGCAGGCTTGGTTGTACATGAGAGCTGTTATTCTTGTCTGTTAGCAGAGACAAAGAACAGAGTAGTGGAGAAGGTGGTTGTACAGTTCGTACAAAGTACAATGTCAACGCTTCTTGTCTATTTGCAACAAAATGACTTCAAATCCTTTTGAAATGACCGTTGCTTTTAATCCACTATTCTTCTGTCAATGCTCCATAATTTTCGCTCCAAAATACAACACTTGAATCTGGAAATATTTGGTGAAATACTGTTGCTTCTGAAGAATCAGCTTCTGAGGATCTTCAGCTTCTGATGACGTCTCTTCAGGAGCTCTTGTCTTCAGGAGTGCTAGTCTTCAGGAGCGCTAGTCTTCAGGAGCACTATTAAGCTTCAAAAAGATACTTCCTTTGCTCTTTATTTGTTCAGAACCTTGATGAGATAAAACACTTTGTTTATGGTCCTGTACACTTGAACAAATGTTAGCAAAACCAATTGTCAATTTTTAATACTTTGTTATCATCAAAACTCTTTAGGATTTATTGTTAAACACATTTTGTTCCAACAATCTCCCCCTTTTTGATGATGACAAACCATAGTATTTAAAAATTTGATCAATTGTTGTTAATCTAATTAACACGTTGACTTATAGGGTATGAGGTTTGTAAGCTCCCCCTGAGTCTAATAGTACTTTAAGGTGAGGTTTGTAAGCTCCCCCTGAGTTCTATCTTTGTTAATTAAATTCATTTAAACGCTTAGTAAAATAATCAAAGAGAATAGAAGTGATAGAGAGAGATAATGGTTCAGTTAAGTTATTTTGAATTGAAATTACTCCCCCTAACAAAAAGTATTGAGAGACAATTAAATTTCAAAAAAAAACTTAATGGGGCTCAGGACCTTTAAATACTATCACACTTACTCCCCCTTTTGTCATTAACAAAAAGAAATCAACAAAAGAAAGAGAAAAACATAGTAAAAAGATTCAGAGCATAATCAATATCACAAGTGAAATGCGTTAAAAATAGTCAGAAGCAAAACAAAGAAATATTCAGAAGCAACAATGTTAAAGATAAATAAAAACACAACAAACAACAATCAATAGGTGTGCGACTAAGGGTTGGATTGTTTGAGGGTGTTTTCAAGAATCTTCTTCAGCAGCTCATTTGATTCCTCTTGCTTCTTCTGCATTTCAGCTATGCTTCTGGCCATTTTCTCTTCTCTGATCCTGGCTTCTTCTAGCTTAGCATCAGTTTCAGCTTTATGTTCTAGAAGCAGTAGCCTTTGCTCAAAGAGATCTTTTTCCAGCTTCTGATTCTTCTTCTTTAAGATCTTGTTCTCCTGAGCTAAAGCCAGATCAGGAGCTGAAGCTTTTAGATTGACCTTTGTAAGGAAGGATAAGTCCAGATCCTTGGGATGAATGTACTGAGGCAGAAAATCAGTTGGTTCTCTTCCTCTGATACTTAAAGACGATCTAGCCCAAGTTCCTGTTATCTTAACCTCTTCAAGATCTTCATTGATGCCGTTTAGCCAGTCTTGAAGCTTCTGCTTAGCTTGCTCTTGAGCTTCTACACAAGTTGAGGACAGTGCTTGCATGACATACTCAACTCTCTCCTTGAGCCTACTCCATTGTTTCTCATAGCTTTCTCTGTGACTCAAGTCACTTCTAGATGAAATGAGCTTGATCATTTTGTCAGCTATGTCCTCACACACGCCCTTTAATACATTAGAATCTAAGAATCTGGTGGGTGGTGAAGGTTGTTTTCTAGGCTTGGGAGGAGCACAGAGTTGAATTTGTAGATTATTTATGGTTGAAGATTGAGAATTGCTTTCAGATTGTGATTGTGCCTGATCAGAAGCAGACTGGTCAACCTCCATAGGTGAAGATTGAGTAGTTTGTGCATCAGGATCAATGACAGAATCATCAATCTCCATAGCACTTTCAGTGT
This sequence comes from Medicago lupulina, assembly GCA_958299785.1. Taxonomy (NCBI): domain Eukaryota; kingdom Viridiplantae; phylum Streptophyta; class Magnoliopsida; order Fabales; family Fabaceae; genus Medicago; species Medicago lupulina. The sequence continues at coordinate 1,160,952 of CATQJP010000005.1, forward strand.
AAAGAATTTCAGAAGAATGGTCAGAAATGGTTGGTTCAGGAACAGCTTGTTCAGGAGCAGCTTGTTCAGGAACAGCTTGTTCAGGAACAGTTTGTTCAGGAACAGCTTGTTCAGGAACAGTTTGTTCAGGAACAGTTTGTTCAGGAACAGATGGGGACACAAGTGGTTCAGGTGCTTGTTGATGGGGGCTTTCTGAAGCAACTTGTGAAGTTGTTACTTCAGAGGCTTTTTGTGGTGTTAGATTAAAATTTGGAAGTTCACCGGATAGATGACTGCTGAGATTATTTATAACAGAGTCATCTTCTGGCTTGTTAGGTAAAATCATGTTGACGGGTGGAATGGTTTGTGGTTGAAGTGGATGATTAGGGGGTAGTTTGCTGCATTGTAGCTCTAGCAAACTACTGACCCTAGCTTGGATAGATGGTTCAGATGGTTTGAAAGGAGAAATAGGTTTTGAAGAATTTTTGTGGAGTTTGGAGGATGGTGATAGGCTTTTTCTGAGGATACTTATGGGAATATCATCCATATCAGAAGATGAGGATGATGAGGTTTTGGATTGAGAGGATGATGAGGGAGAGGAGTCAGATTCTATATGTATTAAGGGTTGTGAGGAGGATGTACCTGATATAACATCTGATCCAGGAGTAGCTAGAATACTTGCAGCTTCAGTAGCAACTTCAGCTTGCAGTTCTATTGAGCTCATCAGAGCTTGCTCAGCAGCCTCAGCAGCACCTTCCTTGAGCAAGACCTCAGTAGGTACTTCTATTTCCTTCGCCAGCTCCAAAGCCTTCTGAACAGCTTCAGATTCAGCCTTCTTCTTCTTTCTTACCTCCCTGGTAACCAGTTTGGTAGCCTCTTCTTCTTCTTGTGCCTCTGCAGCTGCACACTCTTCAGCAGTGTATACAGATTCCTTCAGTTTCCTTAGCCTCTGAGTCCTTTTCTTCTTTTGAGGAATCTGTTTCACTTTCGTTGTTGTTGTAGATGCTGAACCCATTTGCTTGCCACTTCTGGTCTTCTGAGGAATAATAGCTCCTGGGTTCAGATCCTGAACCTCTTCCTGAATTGATGATCCTTCAGGAGCACCAGATATAGACTTTTCAGGAGCCTTTTCCTTCTTCGCCTTCTTAGAAGGATTTTCACCCTCCAGATACTCTTCTTTAGTGAGAACCTTCCTCTTTGCTCTTCTTCCTTTAGCAACAGGAAGTTCTTGACCATACATTTCCTCTGGAACTTCATCCAGACTAATCAGCTTTCCATGAGTCTCATAGTGATCAGCAATGAGAGCCATTTGAACAGCCAGGGTGTCCTTCTTGCAGATAGGAGGGAAGTCCTCCATCAGATTAGATATGACCCTTGATTCACAGATGTCTGTCTTCAGCTTGGTCACTTCAGGAATTAGCTTCATATGCTTCAAGGTAACTGCATTTATCACTTTTCCGGTCTCAGTTTCCAGCTGTTCATCAGTGAAGTAGTTTACTTCATTCAGAGCTTTAATGATGCCTCCTTGATGGAAGATTTCTGAGATCAGTCTTCCATAGGGAACCCAGACTCTGCACTTGTTCTGACTTTCCCTGAGCTCTTTTATCATGTGCCTGAATATGTACTTAGGCAGATTTATCTTTTCTCCAGTGATGAGATGATGAAGAAATACCTTGTGAGCCAAAGATGGTTGATCACCACCACCTCCTTTAGGTAACAGGTTTTCGTTGAGAATCTTCAGGAGCATCTTGTTGATCATGTTCAAGTCACAGTATTTACCAGCTGTTGTAGAATTGAAGAGAGTTTTATTCACCAACTCACTCCAGAAGCTTGACTGAGAGTTTGGTATATCTACACCGGAGTACTTTCCAGATGCTTCTGCTCCAATGACAAAAGCAATTATAGCTTCAGAGATGTATACTGGGATACCCATCAGGCTTGACCTGATCTGTACTTCTTTGAAAGGTTCCAGACCCATTTCTTCTCTGGTTTTCCCTTCAAGAGAGGGATCAATCAAAACTTTTTCTTCTTCCTCCAGTTTTGATGCAGCTTTATCATAGACTGATGCTCTTACCTAGAAGTGTCTTACTAACGTCTTGTAGGTAGGACCGTTGAGCATATTGAAATAGTTCATCAGCCCTTGAACTTCATAAAACCTCTTGATGTCACAGCCATGATACGCAAGAGATTCAAAGTCCACCGGATTCTCAGTTTGAATCTTAAGTTGCCATTCTTTTAGACTCATAGTGACTCCTTTGATTTCGTAAGCAGCCCTTTCTTGCTGACCTTCAGCTTGCTGAACTGCGAGTTGAGCGTTGGATTCTTGAATAGAACTTGATGAAGCCATTGATGTTTGAAGAAGTTTGAGATTTGGGTTCTTAGGGTTTTGAGAGAGAGAGAACTTTTCTTAGCAGATACGAAAACAAAAACAGAAAGTGTAGGATGTGAAGTGAGTAGTGTGTGTTTTTGATTAAGTGCTTTTTAGCGAAAAACGTTTGAATAACAGGGGACAAACAAACATAGCATTAATGGCAGTTGGGGGCGCGAGATAGTACTACGAAAAGTAAAATTAACATCATTGCCCTTTGAGTTATACGCCAATACATTTATGCCACGCTGTCAGGTTTCAGATGAGCTGTATAAGTTAGTGGGACAGATGTCATCAGGAGCAACTCCAGAACTTCCACTAACTTCTGCTATTCAGGAGCACAAAGATTCTCTTCTGAAGGTTGAGATTCTGATGACTCATCAGGAGCACATTTTCTTCAGGACCTCACTCAGGAGCTTCTGAAGAACAATGACTTCTGAAGTGACTTCAGAACCTGAACTTCTTATTCAGGAGCAAGCAATTTTAATCAGACACGTAGTGCATGTTCAAATTTTTCTTAATAAAATCAAATCTTTCAACAGTTAAAGGCTTAGTAAATATATCAGCCCATTGATTTTCAGTATCAATGAATTGTATATCTAAAATTCCTTTTTGAACATAATCTCTGATAAAATGGTGTTTGATCTCAATATGCTTGGCTCTTGAATGCAGAATTGGATTCTTTGACAAGCAAATAGCAGCAGTATTATCACAAAAGATAGGAATACTGTTAGCATGTATCTGATAATCTTCCAGCTGATGTTTCATCCAGAGTAGTTGTGTGCAACAACTTGCAGCTGAAATGTATTCTGCTTCTGCTGTAGACATAGCAATAGTTGCTTGTCTCTTGCTAGCCCAGGATATCAGATTATCACCCAGAAATTGACAATTGCCACTGGTTGACTTTCTTTCAATCCTGTCACCAGCATAATCAGCATCACAGAATCCAATTAGCTTATAATCTGGGGATTTTCTATAAAGGAGTCCCAGATTAGTTGTTCCTTTCAGATACCTGAAGATTCTCTTAACTGCAGTTAAATGAGATTCTCTAGGATCTGACTGAAACCTTGCACATAAGCATACACTGAATAAAATATCTGGCCTAGATGCAGTGAGGTATAACAGAGAACCAATCATACCTCTGTATAGCTTCTGATCCACTTTTGATCCTTCATCTTCTTTGCTTAAGGTGCATGTAGGATGCATTGGAGTGTTCATCAGTTTGCAATCTTCAAGCTTGAACTTCTTCAGAAGCTCTTTTGTATACTTCGTCTGATGAACATATACTCCATCTTTGCTTTGATTAATTTGAATGCCTAGGAAGAACTTCAGCTCTCCCATCATGCTCATTTCAAATTCATCCTGCATTAGCTTAGAAAACTCCTTGCAAAGAGATGAATTAGTAGAACCAAATATTATATCATCAACATAAATCTGCACAATAAGAATGTCTTTCTCAAGAGTCCTTCTGAAGAGTGTTGTGTCAACCTGACCTCGTTTAAAATCGTTTTTAATCAAGAAATTACTTAGTCTGTCATACCAAGCTCTGGGAGCTTGTTTCAAGCCGTAAAGTGATTTCTTAAGTTTGTAAACATGGTCAGGATGCTTCAGATCCTCAAAACCAGGAGGTTGTTTGACATACACTTCTTCTTCTATGACACCATTAAGAAATGCACTCTTGACATCCATTTGATATAATACTATTCCATGATTAATTGCATAAGATAAAAGTAACCTGATTGCTTCCAATCTTGCAACTGGAGCAAATGTTTCGGTGTAATCAATGCCTTCTTGTTGACTGTACCCCTGAGCAACAAGTCTGGCTTTGTTTCTGGTTACTTCACCTTTTTCATTCAGCTTGTTTCTGAATACCCATTTTGTTCCAATAATGTTCTTCTGAGGCGGTTTGGGTACCAGATCCCACACATCATTCCGTTGGAATTGATTCAGCTCTTCTTGCATAGCTATGATCCATCCATCATCTGAAAGTGCTTCTTCAACTGTTGTTGGCTCAATCATTGAAATTAGTCCAATCATAGATTCTTCTTGTCTGAAGTGTGATCTTGTTCTTCTGGGACTTTCTTTACTTCCAATGATTTGATCTTGAGGATGAGAAGACTTGTATTTGAAAGTATAGTTGGATGAATCTGCTTGCTGTGAGCCATTTTGCGCTTCATCAGAAGCTACTTCATCAGGAGCAACTTCATCAGGAGCAACATCATCAGGTGCAACTTCATCAGGAGCAACTTCATCAGGAGCAACTGACGTGGGTGCTGCTTCTTGACTATCTTCAGATTCAGTTGATTGACCAGGTTCTGGAATGTCTTCAGGATCCTGTATCTCTGCAAAACTTTCATCTTGCTTTGAAGTTTTATCTTCAAGCTCTTTGTCATCAAATTTAACATGCATAGATTCTTCAACACAGAGTGTCTCTGAATTATACACTCTGTATGCCTTTGACCTTTCAGAGTAACCTAAAAAGATTCCTCTTTGGGCCTTGGCATCAAATTTCTTTAGGTAGAGCTTGTTATTCAGAATGTAACATGTACATCCAAATTGATGAAAGTAAGAGATATTGGGTTTCCTTCCTTTAAACAATTCATATGCTGTTTTCTCCAAGATAGGTCTAATATAGATCCTATTCTGGACATAACACGCTGTATTCACAGCTTCTGCCCAAAAATGTTTTGCCAAATTGTTTTCATGGATCATGGTTCTGGCCATTTCTTGTAACGTTCTATTCTTTCTTTCTACAACTCCATTCTGTTGTGGAGTTCTAGGAGAAGAGAATTCATGGAGGATTCCATGTTTTTCACAAAAAGCTTCAAATGGCTCATTTTCAAATTCACCACCATGATCACTTCTGATTTTCAAAATTTTGGCTTCTTTTTCAGATTGAATAAGGGTGCAGAAGTTACTGAATACATCGTATGCATGATCTTTGCTTTTCAGAAATTTTACCCAAGTCCATCTGCTATAATCATCAACAATAACTAATCCATACTTGCTTCCATATAAGGATGCAGTGCTAACTGGTCCAAATAGGTCTATATGAAGCAGTTCTAAGGGTCTTGAGGTGGAAACATTGTCTTTTGCTTTGAAAGATGTTTTAACAATTTTTCCTTTCTGGCATGCACCGCAGAGTGCATCTGAATGATAATCAATGTCAGGAAGGCCTTTGACAAGCTGTAACTTGCTAAGCTTAGAGATTAATCTCCAGTTAGCATGTCCCAGCCTTTTATGCCACATCCATTTCTTATCATTCATTGATAGAAGGCAAATTACCTTCTGATCAGCCAGTTGAGAGAAATTGATTTTGTAGACATTTTCCACTCTCTTTCCTTTGAACACAATGGACTTGTCATTCTTGTTGATTACTGTACAGTTGGCTTTTTCAAATAATACATCATAACCATTATCACAGAATTGACTGATGCTTAATAGGTTATGTTCAAGCCCATCTACCAACCATACATTATTAATAGAGGTAGAGGAGTTACCAATAGTCCCCGTACCAATAATCTTCCCAGACTGGTTGCCTCCAAACTTTACATTTCCTCCTTCTTTCATTGTGAGGGATAGAAACATTGACTTCTCTCCTGTCATGTGCCTTGAGCAACCGCTGTCCAGGTACCATGATTTTTGCTTTGTTCTTGCTTTTAGACAAATCTGCAGTATTGACAATTTCAGATTTAGGTACCCATTGTTTTATGGGTCCTTTGGGGTTAGAGCTGGAGAATTTACTCACCATTTCCTGATCCTTTAGATCCTTTTTGGGTAGCTTCTGATTAATCATTACCTTAGGTTTTTCAACTTTTGGTTTTGATACTTCAGGAGCACCAACTGCCTTGCCCTTCTGAACCTTAGACTTTAGGACATCAGATTCTGATTTTATCAGACTCTGAGGAACAGGTTCTGATCTCTTCAGAATCTTAATCTTTGTGGTCTTAGATTCAGAATTTATCATATCCTTAGGCTTGAAATTCTTTGGCTTTGATGTAATCTTAGCCTTAGAACTGGAAGCTTCAGGTTCTGATTGAGCAACAGTTCCCATTTTTGCACCTTCAGGAACAAAGAAGGTTTTCAATCCTTCCTTTATGCATTCACAATATGCTTTGAGATTGGTTTCACTAGACTTAGCTTCTGAAAATCCAATCCCTTTACCATTGTTTTTGTAAATGCTATAAATCATAGAAGCAATTCTGCTTCTGTCAATACCAGACATAATGAAATCTTCAAGAGCAATCTCATGGTTACTTAAAGATTTTCCATCACATTTTTCTTGCAGCTTCTGACACAAGAACTTAAGTTTGTCTTCATATGTCTTGCATATGAAGTCAAAACCTCTGAGTCCTTCTTCAGAAGCTTTTAGATCCAATAGAGTTGATTCTTGTTGCTTCATCAAAGCAACATATTTTTCTTTCAAACCTTTCAACTCATTGGTTCTCAATTCAAAATGAGTGAGGAGTTCTTTAAGTGACTCTATCAGTTCTTCTCTAGGGATTTTGGAATATACCTCGTTTTCATCTTCTGAATCTGATTCAGTTTCAGCTTCTGAAGTTGCTGTAGCTACTAACCCAACAGCTATCTTTGCACCTTCATCAGACTCTTCTTTGTCAGATTCAGATTCACTATCCAAGTTATCCCATGTAGCCATCAAACTCTGCTTTAACTGTTTCTTGAACTTGCTTGACTTGAATGTTGGTTTCTTTGACTTTTCCTTTGCTTTTTCCTTCTGAAGATCAGGGCAATCAGCAATGAAATGACCAGGCTTCTTGCAGTTGAAGCATCCCTTTTGATCTTCCTTCTTTGAGCTTCTGAAGCTGCCTCTTCTGGACACAAACTTCTTGTTCTTTTTGGCTAGATACTGAAGTCTGTTTGAGAGCATAGCCATCATCTCAGTAACTTCTTCATCAGAATCTCCAGTAGGTGAATCTTCTTCATCAGACTCAGCCACTTTAAGAGCTTTAGATGACTTGCCTTTTGATGGAAGAGCTATTGATTTACTCTTTTTAGTAGACTCATGTTCATTTAGACTTAACTCATGAACTTTGAGAGAACTAACAAGATCTTCAACACTTAAAGTGTTTAAATCTTTAGCTTCCTCAATGGCAGTCACCTTTGGTCTCCATCTGACAGGAAGGCTTCTGAGAATCTTACTCACGTGATCAGAAGCAACATAGCTTTTCTTCAGTATTTGGAGTCCAGAGACTAGGGTTTGAAATCTTGAGTACATCTCCTCAATACTTTCATCATCCTTCATCTTGAACAGTTCATACTGATGAACAAGCATCAGTGCTTAGGCTTCTCTAACTTTCTTGCTTCCTTCATAGTTAGCACATAAAGATGCAAACATAGCTTTAGCAGTTGACTTATCACTCATCTTCATGTACTCTGCTCGTGGTATAGCAGAAACTAGAGAGCCTCTGATCTTGTGATGTTTCTTGTACATCTTCTTCTGAGCAGGAGTATGTATTTTTCTATCAACAGCAGCTCCTTCTTCATCAAGAATTAAGTCACCAACACCATCTTCCAGAATATCCCATAGTTCTTCATCTAAGCCCATGATATAACTGTAGAAGTTGGTTTTCCACCAAGAAAACTCTTCAGGATCTCCATTAAACTTTGGAACCTTCCCTGAGTCAGTTTTCTTTTCACTGTAATCATATGCTACAGCATGATGATTACCACTAGAGCCAGCAGAACCAGAAACAGATGAATCAGCAGACATGTTTTTCTCAGATCTTGGACTGTTACACTGTTAGGTGTTTGACAACAGAACCAATGCTCTAGATACCAATTGAAGGGGAGAAAAACACAAGAAGGAGGGGTTGAATTGTGTTTTCAAATAATCGTTTTCTCTTTTCAAAAACTCAGAACCAGAATGATCAGAAGCTAGTTAAACAGCTTCTAAAGATACTGCTCAGGAGCGTATGCAGCGGAATGAAAAACAGAGAGAAAAGAGAAAAAGCAGGACACAAAAGATTTATACAGGTTCCTTCCACAATTCGGAAGTAGTCCTGTCCCCCTTGCACTTCCAAGGAGAGTTCACTAAAAATGTAATATCTGATTACAAATGCTCAAGCACACAAGCAAGAGACTTCAAATGCTCAAGAACACAATCAAGAGACTTCTAATGCTCAAGCACACAAGCAAGAGACTTCTATCAAACAAAATTACACAGAAAAATGTTTGAGATTGAACACTTGATATACAATCAGTGGTGTTCACAATACAAATCAGATACAGACTCTTTAGACTTAAGAATTTCAAAGATTATGAACTTGAAAACTGAAATTCTAAGTGAACTTTGAATGCTTAGACAATTTGACAGAGTTTTGGCGCTTTTGAGAAATTGTAGAGTCTTGTTGTTCTTCAGGTCTTCACTCCTTTATATAGAGGTGTGAAGTGAACGTTGTAAGTGCCAACACATTCAAAAAGAGTCGTTACTGAAGCTTGATCTTTCACCAATGATTCTTTGCCTGATTTAGTTGTTGTCCTATAAAGAATTAATTTCAAATCCATTCCAGTTGAGAGGGAACAAGGATGCAGGCTTGGTTGTACATGAGAGCTGTTATTCTTGTCTGTTAGCAGAGACAAAGAACAGAGTAGTGGAGAAGGTGGTTGTACAGTTCGTACAAAGTACAATGTCAACGCTTCTTGTCTATTTGCAACAAAATGACTTCAAATCCTTTTGAAATGACCGTTGCTTTTAATCCACTATTCTTCTGTCAATGCTCCATAATTTTCGCTCCAAAATACAACACTTGAATCTGGAAATATTTGGTGAAATACTGTTGCTTCTGAAGAATCAGCTTCTGAGGATCTTCAGCTTCTGATGACGTCATACTCTTCAGGAGCTCTTGTCTTCAGGAGTGCTAGTCTTCAGGAGCGCTAGTCTTCAGGAGCACTATTAAGCTTCAAAAAGATACTTCCTTTGCTCTTTATTTGTTCAGAACCTTGATGAGATAAAACACTTTGTTTATGGTCCTGTACACTTGAACAAATGTTAGCAAAACCAATTGTCAATTTTTAATACTTTGTTATCATCAAAACTCTTTAGGATTTATTGTTAAACACATTTTGTTCCAACACCTTTAACATAAGCAACAATTATCAACCATAGTATATCAACATTATATTCAAGTTTATCTTTTAAAAGATTAGCAACAACAACGACACCAACGACAACACCACTTGTGGTGACACCTCACCAACAACAACTCACACCTTAAACTTCTAATGCAAGACTCCATCACCTGACAATGTATTATGCAAATGTGGTACCAGCTACGCGCGTTGAATGCTAAGCATTCCGGGGCATAAGCCCCCACCAATTTTGGATGGTTAAAGCATCCCAGGGCATAAGCCCTCACCAAAGTGAATGACTAGCATTCCAGGGCATGAGCCCTCACCAGTTGAATGTATAAACATTCCGGGGCATGAGCCCCCACCAATGCAAATGAGTTATGAGACTCAAGGAGTATATCTACATACAACCATACGACAAAATAGTGGTGCATTTTCACCATGCAACCAACTAGGACACCTCCCCAACTAGACTCAACCACACCACAACACCATGAAAAATTACAAACTTAGCAAAGTATAATTCATTTCATTTCATATAAGATTCATCCATATATGCATCATAAACATCTCCATTCTATATTATTATTACTCCAAAAATTCTCTAAAAATCCAATAATCAACCTAGGAAGCTTAGGTTTGGGTTTGGAACACTTTGAAAAATTACATAAAATGGTCGTACAGGGCCAATCTCGCTTAAGCGAAGCTAATCTCGCTTCAAGCGAGTCAAATGACGAAAGTCTGGGGAAATCTCGCTTGGACTTCGCTTTCATCTCGCTTACGCGAGATTTCATCTGGACAGCATTTTGGGAATCTCGCTTAAGCGAAAAATATCTCGCTTCAAGCGAAGCTTCATCTGGGCAGTTTTCAAACTACGATTTTCTAAGCCTAAAATCATCCAAAAACCCAATTTTGATCCCCCAATCACCCAAAATGATTTTAGAATAAGGTTTATGGGTTCACTACTCACCAAAGCATCAAAATAACTCAGATAGACAGAATCAACAACACCAATCATCAACATTTAGCATTTTATCATATTCAAGAAAACCTAAAACAATTCTCACCAATTCCAATCTATTATCATGAAATCATATATGAACATATAATATTTGATTCATAAACCCACCCTTACCTTAATTCAGCAAAATCTACAGCAATTCCCCTTGGCTCTTGGCTCTTCTCACTTTCTCCCAAAAAGTCTGTTTTTCTTTCTTACTAATACGTATTCTGTTTCTCCTATTTCCTTTACTGACTATTCCTTTCCTACTCTTTCCACCCAAAGCATAACCTCCTTTTACTCTTTACTCTCCCACTAAATTATATTAAACTCTCCTTAATTCTAATTATTTCTATTAAATCCCTTAATTCAACTATAAAAATATTATTTCTCCTATTTTCATAAAACACTACAAATAATTATAATAAATAATAACACACCAAATATCTCATATATCATTTATAAATTCAAGTAAAACACACCAAGCACACCAAAATCAATTAAAAATCACCACAAATCATAAAACAGAATTTAGAGTGTTACAACTCTCCCCAACTTAGAAAATTTCGTCCTCGAAATATTACCTTAAGCAACAAACAACTCAGGATAGGACTCTTGCATCTTGCTTTCCAATTCCCAAGTCAAACTCTCACCGGCTACACCGCCCCAAACAACTCTAACTAGAGGTATCTCCTTGCCTCTCAGCTGCTTCACCTTGCGATCATCAATCCTCAAAGGCAATGTCTCAACGGTAAGATTATCTCTAACTTGCACATCATCTCTAGGAATAACATGCGAAGGATCAGCTACATACTTTCTCAACTGCGACACATGAAACACATCATGCAAGTTTGATAATTGGGGTGGCAATCCAATCCGATACGCCACGGTTCCAATTCTCTCGGAAATCTGATAAGGACCAATGAACTTTGGAGTCAACTTCTTCGACTTCAATGCACGTCCTACACCCGTCATCGGAGTAACCCTCAAAAACACATGCTCACCCTCTTGAAACTCGAGGGCTTTTCTCCTTTTGTCATGATAACTCTTCTGACGATCTTGAGATGCCTTCATCTTTTCTCTTATCATCTTGACCTTTTCTGTAGTCTGCTGCACTAACTCAGGTCCTAACACAATACTTTCACCCGACTCAAACCAACATAGAGGAGTTCTACACCTTCGACCATACAAAGCTTCGAACGGTGCCATACCAATACTCGAATGGTAACTATTGTTGTAAGTAAACTCTATCAAAGACAAGTGGCTGTCCCAAGCTCCACCCTGCTCGAGTACACACACCCTCAACAAATCTTCTAAGGATTGGATAGTCCTCTCCGACTGACCATCTGTCTGCGGATGATAAGCCGAACTCAGCCTCAATCTCGAACCCAATGCATCTTGCAAACTCTTCCAAAACCTTGATGTAAACCTCGGATCTCTATCCGACACGATACTAGATGGAACCCCATGCAACTTCACAATGTCACGGATATAAATCTCCGCCAACAGAGCCACCGGATAAGTAATATTAATTGGGATAAAGTGTGCCGACTTAGTCAATCTATCAACAACAACCCAAATGGCATCATGCCCTCTTGGAGTATTCGGCAAACTCGTCACAAAATCCATAGAAATGCTATCCCATTTCCACTCAGGTACATCTAACGGAACCAACAACCCTACAGGTTTCTGATGTTCAACTTTAGACTTCTGGCAAGTCAAACATGCATACACAAACTGAGCAACATCTCTCTTCAAACCGGACCACCAAAATAATTTCTTCAAGTCATGATACATTTTAGTAGCTCCAGGATGAATACTCAAACTACTCTTATGACTTTCTTCTAAGATCAACCTTTTTAAACCTTCATCATCAGGAATACAAATTCTTCCCCTAAACCTCAACACACCTTGGTCATCGACCTTGAAGTCACCATCTACATTCTGATCATTAGCAGTCATCAAATCAACCAACTTAACATCAATCTTCTGGGCCTCTTTGATACTATTCAAGAAATCACTATTAATCTTTAACATTCCCAACCGTACACTCTGAAGCGACCTTTCACAAACAAGACTCAAGTCCCTAAATTGTTCAAGTAACTCGAACTCTTTCACCATCATAGCAGACATATGTAACGTCTTTCTGCTCAACGCATCAGCAACCACATTAGCTTTACTAGGATGGTAATTCAAGCCAAAATCATAATCCTTAAGTAACTCAAGCCACCTTCTCTGCCTCATGTTTAACTCCTTCTGATCAAACAGGTACTTTAAACTCTTATGATCACTAAATACTTCGAATCTGGAACCATACAAATAATGCCTCCAAATTTTCAACACAAATACCACGGCTGCCAATTCTAGATCATGTGTAGGATAATTCTTCTCATGGACCCTCAGCTGCCTAGAAGCATACGCGACCACCTTGCCATCTTGCATCAAAACACCACCTAATCCCAGCTTAGATGCATCACAATACACCACAAAAGGTTCTTCTGGCTTTGGCAAAATTAAAATAGGAGCAGTCGTCAATCTTTGCTTCAACTCATTGAAACTACTCTCACATTGAGCATCCCACACAAATGCTTTACCTTTACAGGTCAGTTGCGTCAAAGGAAGTGCCAACTTCGAAAATCCTTCAATAAATCTGCGGTAATAACCAGCCAACCCAAGAAAACTTCTTACCTCAGTAACTGACTTTGGTGTCTCCCACTGCGACACAGCATCAACCTTCGAAGGATCTACAGCAATACCTTTACCAGAAATAATGTGGCCAAGAAAACTTACTTCATTCAGCCAGAACTCGCACTTGGATAACTTGGCATACAATTTCTTCTCTTTCAGCACTTGCAATACAATCTTCAAATGCTCTGCATGCTCAGCTTCAGTCTTAGAATAGATTAAAATATCATCAATAAAAACCACAACAAATTGATCCAGATACTCATGAAAAATTCTGTTCATGTATTCCATAAACACACCAGGTGCATTCGTCACACCGAAAGGCATCACCTTATATTCATAATGACCATACCGCGTCCTAAACGCTGTCTTTTGCATATCCTCATCCTTCACCTTTATCTGATGGTAACCTGACCTCAAGTCAATTTTACTGAAAATACGAGCACCCACTAGTTGATCCATCAAGTCATCTATTCTCGGAAGTGGATACCTATTCTTGATCGTCATTTTATTCAGCTGACGGTAATCGATACACAACCGCATGCTACCATCCTTCTTCTTTACCAACAACACCGGCGCTCCCCATGGTGAAACACTCGGTCTCACAAACTTCTTGTCAAGCAAGTCTTCTAATTGTTTCTTTAACTCAGCTAACTCCGAAGCTGACATACGGTAAGGAGCCATCGACACAGGCTTCGTACCCGGCACCAGGTCTATCGAAAATTCCACCTCCCTCTCTGGTGGCACATCTGGAATCTCATCAGGGAAAACTTCAGGAAATTCCTTCACAACAGGCAGCCCATCAATTACAGCTTGGTTCTCCACCGACAAGTATGCCAACAAGGAAAACATCAACACACCATCTTGTTCTAATCGCTTCATCTCTTTAGTGGATAAGAATTCTGCTCCACTCTCTTCTTCAGCAGAAGAAAAATACACCGAATTACTACTAACAATGAACATGGTTATACTCCAACCAGTTCTCTACACAACAAACAACAATCAGCATGACACATAACAATGTATCAACTGATTACACAACACTACTTGGCTCGACACGACTCTACTACTTGGCCGGACGGACCGACCTGCTCTGATACCAATTGTAACACCCCGTTTCCCAAACAACATAATAATATCAACAATCAGAGTCATTCAACATTTACGGAGCATTACATGCCTCTTTTCAAAAATTTATTTAAAATAGAAAATATAAACTATTTAAATAAACATCAACATATCTCATCATATTAAAATATTATGCAGCGGAATATCCATTTATAAATTATCTCCAATAAAAGTAATATTTCCAACATTTCTGGCACAAAGGCCTCACCATAATAAAAATGTTCTCCAACATATATCAAATATTTATTCAACAAATCTCCAACATAAAATGATACATAAAGGAATGAAATTGTAAAACATAATATCCCATCCCGTTACGTATCAGAGCCTACGACACGAGAGCCATTCCTATCTATCCATCGCTACCTGCACTTGCCCACGAGGCGGCAATTCCAGCAGAAGGGGTGAGTTCACAAAGCAAAGATTATATATAAACATATATAGCCAATCATATAAATTGAAATAACATCAACAAATGCACCACCTTTAACATAAGCAACAATTATCAACCATAGTATATCAACATTATATTCAAGTTTATCTTTTAAAAGATTAGCAACAACAACGACACCAACGACAACACCACTTGTGGTGACATCTCACCAACAACAACTCACACCTTAAACTTCTAATGCAAGACTCCATCACCTGACAATGTATTATGCAAATGTAGTACCAGCTACGCGCGTTGAATGCTAAGCATTCCGGGGCATAAGCCCCCACCAATTTTGGATGGTTAAAGCATCCCAGGGCATAAGCCCTCACCAAAGTGAATGACTAGCATTCCAGGGCATGAGCCCTCACCAGTTGAATGTATAAACATTCCGGGGCATGAGCCCCCACCAATGCAAATGAGTTATGAGACTCAAGGAGTATATCTACATACAACCATACGACAAAATAGTGGTGCATTTTCACCATGCAACCAACTAGGACACCTCCCCAACTAGACTCAACCACACCACAACACCATGAACAATTACAAACTTAGCAAAGTATAATTCATTTCATTTCATATAAGATTCATCCATATATGCATCATAAACATCTCCATTCTATATTATTATTACTCCAAAAATTCTCTAAAAATCCAATAATCAACCTAGGAAGCTTAGGTTTGGGTTTGGAACACTTTGAAAAATTACATAAAATGGTCGTACAGGGCCAATCTCGCTTAAGCGAAGCTAATCTCGCTTCAAGCGAGTCAAATGACGAAAGTCTGGGGAAATCTCGCTTGGACTTCGCTTTCATCTCGCTTACGCGAGATTTCATCTGGACAGCATTCTGGGAATCTCGCTTAAGCGAAAAATATCTCGCTTCAAGCGAAGCTTCATCTGGGCAGTTTTCAAACTACGATTTTCTAAGCCTAAAATCATCCAAAAACCCAATTTTGATCCCCCAATTGTAACACCCCGTTTCCCAAAACAACGTAATATTATATAAAACATCAGAGTTAATCATCATACAACGGAGCATTACATACACATTTCAAAAACTATTTAAATAGAAAAATAAAAACTATTTAATTCAACACCTCATTTTATAAAAATCTGCAGCGGAATATTTATTTAAAAATCAATCAACAACTATGTCATCATCCTTGGCACAAAGGCCTCATCATACTACAATTTATTGCATAAAGATAAAATCTCCAACGACATGTCCTTCAAATAAAATGATACATAAGGAATGAAAGAATTAAACATCAAAATCCCCGTCCCGTTACGTATCAGAGCCTACGACACGAGAGCCAACTCCTATCTATCCTTCGCTACCTGCACTTGCCCACGAGGCGGCAATTCCAGCAGAAGGGGTGAGATTCACAACAATAATATTAATATATAAATCAAACGTCAAGATTAACAATCATAAATCCAACTCATACATATACATCATAGCACATCATAAGCATCATCATAACAACATCATCATAACAACATCATAAGCATCATCATAACAACATCATAAGCATCATCATAACAACATCATAAGCATCATCATAACAACATCATAAGCATCAACGTCTCAAAACATCATCTCATATATGTCACAATCTGACTCAACTAAATGCAACTCTAACATCTTGACATCATGCATGTGGTACCATATATTTATAGCATTAATATGCTTCACCGTCGCTTTGAGCAAATGCTCCACCGTCGCTTTGAGCATAAAGCTCCACCGTCGCTTTGAACATAAAGCTCCACCGTCGCTTTGAGCATAAAGCTCCACCGTCTCATAAATATGCAAATGCATGGACTCGTCATTTAACAACTTAATACACCGTCTCAAACATCATTCATAATGCAAAACTGACACATGCAGGTATAATAGTTACATGGCAGAATATCATCTCATCAATCATATACATCACAACACGTAACATCATCACAATCACATAATCATCATATTTAAACATCACTTACTATCAACAATTCATCAATTATTCACAACATAAAAGAACCATCAGCAATCATCTTTACGTAACTCATCTAAGGGTATAAAACATCTCAACACTACCCCAAGGGTCCCTCTCAAGTCCCATGCGAAATCAGATCGCAAAAACAACAAACAGTCCAAACAACTAACTACGACATCAACAACTGTGCCTAATACTTATGACACACTCCCCAACTTGGACAACACGACTCAACAACATCAACAACGGGAACAACGATACACCGTATATAATTGTACATATATACACATATATATTCCAACATATCAACAACAATAACAACATATACATTACTCAATTACATTCATATCAAAGTCCAAAACATTCTTGAAAAGCAAATCAAGTTCGATCAATAAGACCTAAGCCAACTACTCATAAAACACCTTAATTAAACCTCTAATACTTAAGTTTGAAATTAGGAAATCAACCATAAGTTTTTGGACTAACTTAGGACTAGTTATGTTAAGTTTTCTTAAAGTTTTCTGAAGACCTACTTGGACTATTTTTATCATAACTCGAGATTTACAAAACATTTTCGAGTCAAACCAGTGCCATTAGAAAGATAACTCCATTATCTACAACTTTCATGTTTACATCTAAGACCAATTATGTACCAATCAATACCAGTTTTCATTTCAAATTCGGACAAAGTTGTGCTGAAATTCATAAAAATTCACTGTGACCTACGTTCAGTAATTTGACCATAACTCAAGTTCTATAAATCATTTTGACGTCAGACCAACGGCATTAGAAAGCTAACATTCATACCTACAACTTTCGTGTTTACACCGAAAGCTAGTTCGAAACAGAAACTGATGCAAAAGACGCAACAACATGAAACAGGGTATGCTGTCAAAGGTAGCTCTCGGGAAAACTCTATTTTTCACTCAAAAACCCAAATTTCATCTACCCAAATCCCAAATTTGATAGAGAACAATGTTTACAGGTTCTATATACAACATAACAATCAAAACAACACAGACACATGCATTAAACAACACAATTCATCACATCATATCAATTATCAAAAACTTTCTAAACCTTAAACCTAGAACACAATTTCATCAACAATCAAAATTATATATACATATTATTGAAGGAATCCCACCCTTACACATCAAACCCTCATCAATTCATCACAAATTCATCTTAACCCTAGTTCATAAAACCCATCTCAATCCTCTCAAACCCTATGCCAATCAAGAACAAATGATTCACAATTAAAATTATTGAAGTTAGGCTCACCCTTACCTGATTAGATGAATAAAAGCTACAGCAAATCTCTCCTCTTGGCTAATCCTCCTTTGCTCTTGGTTCTTCTCTCTTTCTCCCCAAAAAGCTACGTTTTCTTTACTGTACGTACAAAACTTATGTCTGCCTCCTTCTATTCCTTACCAACCAAAACATAACTCCTTTTTTTTCTATTTACTCCCTCACTAAATCTTATTAAATTTCTCATTAACCCTCCTTAATTCTATTAACTCCAAATAAATCCCTCTTTATCTAAAAAAATATTATTTCTCCTATTTTCATAAAATTCTACAAATAATTATATAATAAAATATATATCAAATAACAACACACTAATATTCACATAATTCAACATTTTCATATAAAAATACACCAAACATATTAAAATCAACCAAAAATAGTAAAATAGCAACTGGGGCGTTACACCAATCACCCAAAATGATTTTAGAATAAGGTTTATGGGTTCACTACTCACCAAAGCATCAAAATAACTCAGATAGACAGAATCAACAACACCAATCATCAACATTTAGCATTTTATCATATTCAAGAAAACCTAAAACAATTCTCACCAATTCCAATCTATTATCATGAAATCATATATGAACATATAATATTTGATTCATAAACCCACCCTTACCTTAATTCAGCAAAATCTACAGCAATTCCCCTTGGCTCTTGGCTCTTCTCACTTTCTCCCAAAAAGTCTGTTTTTCTTTCTTACTAATACGTATTCTGTTTCTCCTATTTCCTTTACTGACTATTCCTTTCCTACTCTTTCCACCCAAAGCATAACCTCCTTTTACTCTTTACTCTCCCACTAAATTATATTAAACTCTCCTTAATTCTAATTATTTCTATTAAATCCCTTAATTCAACTATAAAAATATTATTTCTCCTATTTTCATAAAACACTACAAATAATTATAATAAATAATAACACACCAAATATCTCATATATCATTTATAAATTCAAGTAAAACACACCAAGCACACCAAAATCAATTAAAAATCACCACAAATCATAAAACAGAATTTAGAGTGTTACAATGTCGATTACCTTTGAAATGGTAACCGACGAATATGCAGAAAATAAATACTGCCGATTACCTTTGAAATCGTAACCGACAAATGTGCAAAAAATAAATCCTGTCGATTACCTTTGAAATAGTAAACGACGAATATGCAAGAAAATAATTCCTGCCGATTACTTTTGAAATGGTAACCGACAAATGTGCTGAAAATAAATCATGCCGATTACCTTTGAAATGGTAACCGAGGAATGTGCAGAAAATAAATCCTGTCGATTACCTTTGAAATTGTAACCAACGAATATGCAAGAAAATAAATCCTGCCGATTACCTTTGAAATGGTAACCGACGAATGTGCATGAAAATAAATCTTGCCGATTACCTTTGAAATAATAACCGACGAATATGCATGAAAAATAAATCCTGCCGATTACCTTTGAAATGGTCACCGACGAATGTGCTGAAAATAAATCCCGCCGATTACCTTTGAAATGGTAACCGACGAATGTGCTCAAAATAAATCCTGCCGATTACCTTTGAAATGGTAATCGACGAATGTGCAGAAAATAAATCCTGCTGATTACCTTTGAAATGGGAACCGACAAAAGTGATGAAAATAAATCCTGCCGATTACCTTTGAAATGGTAACCGACGAATGTGTAGAAAATAAATCTTGCCGATTACCTTTGAAATGGTAACTGAGAATGTGCACAAAAATATATCTTGCCGATTACCTTTGAAATAGTAAGCGACGAATATGCATGAAAAATAAATCATGCTGATTACCTTTGAAATAGTAACCGACGAATATGCAAGAAATTAAATCATGTCGATTACCTTTGAAATGGTAACCGACGAATGTGCAGAAAATAAATACTGCCGATTACCTTTGAAATCGTAACCGACAAATGTGCAAAAAATAAATCCTGTCGATTACCTTTGAAATAGTAAACGACGAATATGCAAGAAAATAATTCCTGCCGATTAGTTTTGAAATGGTAACCGACAAATGTGCTGAAAATAAATCATGCCGATTACCTTTGAAATGGTAACCGACGAATGTGCATGAAAATAAATCTTGCCGATTACCTTTGAAATAATAACCGACGAATATGCATGAAAAATAAATCCTACCGATTACCTTTGAAATGGTC
The DNA here is from genome assembly GCA_958299785.1 of Medicago lupulina. Classification (NCBI taxonomy): domain Eukaryota; kingdom Viridiplantae; phylum Streptophyta; class Magnoliopsida; order Fabales; family Fabaceae; genus Medicago; species Medicago lupulina. The sequence goes on from CATQJP010000005.1 coordinate 1,181,095, forward strand.
ACCGACGAATGTGCTGAAAATAAATCCCGCCGATTACCTTTGAAATGGTAACCGACGAATGTGCTCAAAATAAATCCTGCCGATTACCTTTGAAATGGTAACCGACGAATGTGCAGAAAATAAATCCTGCTGATTACCTTTGAAATGGGAACCGACAAAAGTGATAAAAATAAATCCTGCCGATTACCTTTGAAATGGTAACCGACGATTGTGCCGAAAATAAATCTTGTCGATTACCTTTGAAACGGTAACTGAGAATGTGCACAAAAATATATCTTGCCGATTACCTTTGAAATAGTAACCGACGAATATGCATGAAAAATAAATCCTGCCGATTACCTTTGAAATAGTAACCGACGAATATGGAAGAAATTAAATCATGTCGATTACCTTTGAAATGGTAACCGACGAATGTGGAGAAAATAAATCCTGCCGATTACCTTTGAAATCGTAACCGACAAATGTGCAAAAAATAAATCCTGTCGATTACCTTTGAAATTGTAACCAACGAATATGCAAGAAAATAAATCCTGCCGATTACCTTTGAAATGGTAACCGACGAATGTGCATGAAAATAAATCTTGCCGATTAACCTTTGAAATAATAACCGACGAATATGCATGAAAAATAAATCCTGCCGATTACCTTTGAAATGGTAACCGACGAATGTGCATGAAAATAAATCTTGCCGATTACCTTTGAAATAGTAACCGACGAATATGCATGAAAAATAAATCCTACGGATTACCTTTGAAATGGTCACCGACGAATGTGCTGAAAATAAATCCCGCCGATTACCTTTGAAATGGTAACCGACGAATGTCCTGAAAATAAATCATGCCGATTACCTTTGAAATAGTAAGCGACGAATGTGCTGAAATTAAATCATGTTGATTACCTTTGAAATGGTAACCGACGAATGTGCAGAAAATAAATCCTGCCGATTACCTTTGAAATAGTAAATGATGAATATGCAAGAAAATAAATCCTGCCGATTACCTTTGAAATGGTAACCGACGAATGTGCTGAAAATAAATCCTGCCGATTACCTTTGAAATGGTAACCGACGAATGTGCAGAAAATAAATCTTGCCGATTACCTTTGAAATGGTAACTGACGAATGTGCATAAAAATATATCTTGCCGATTACCTTTGAAATAGTAACCGACGAATATGCATGAAAAAAAAATCCTGCCGATTACCTTTGAAATGGTAACCGACGAATGTCCTGAAAATTAATCATGCCGATTACCTTTCAAATAGTAAGCGACGAATGTGCTGAAAATAAATCATGTTGATTACCTTTGAAATGGTAACCGACGAATTTGTAGAAAATAAATCCTGCCGATTACCTTTGAAATAGTAACCGACGAATATGCATGAAAAATAAATCATGCCGATTACCTTTGAAAGTGTAACCGACGAATGTGCTGAAAATAAATCATGCCTATTACCTTTGAAATGGTAACCGACGAATGTGCAGAAAATAAATCCTGTCGATTACCTTTGAAATAGTAACCGACGAATGTGCATGAAAATAAATCTTACCGATTACCTTTGAAATAGTAAACGACGAATATGCATGAAAATAAATCCTGCCGATTACCTTTGAAATGGTAACCGACGAATGTGCGGAAAATAAATCATGCCGATTACCTTTGAAATGGTAACGGAGGAATGTGCAAAAAATAAATCCTGTCGATTACCTTTGAAATGGTCACCGACGAATGTGCTAAAAATAAATCCTGCCGATTACCTTTGAAATCGTAACCGACGAATGTGCATGAAAAATAAATCATGCCGATTACCTTTGAAATAGTAATCGATGAATGTGCTGAAAATAAATACTGCCTATTACCTTTGAAATCGTAACCGACGAATATGCATGAAAAATAAATCATGCCGATTACCTTTGAAATAGTAAGTGACAAATGTGCTGAAAATAAATCTTGCTGATTACCTTTGAAATAGTAACCAACGAATATGCATAAAAATAAATCATGTCGATTACCTTTGAAATGGTAACCGACGAATGTGCTGAAAATAAATCATGTTGATTACCTTTGAAATGGTAACCGACGAATTTTCAGAAAATAAATCTTGCCGATTACCTTTTAAATAGTAACCGACGAATATGCATGAAAAATAAATCATGCCGATTACCTTTGAAATAGTAAGCGACGAATGTGCTGAAATTAAATCATGTTGATTACCTTTGAAATGGTAACCGACGAATGTGCAGAAAATAAATCCTGCCGATTACCTTTGAAATAGTAAATGATGAATATGCAAGAAAATAAATCCTGCCGATTACCTTTGAAATGGTAACCGACGAATGTGCTGAAAATAAATCCTGCCGATTACCTTTGAAATGGTAACCGACGAATGTGCAGAAAATAAATCTTGCCGATTACCTTTGAAATGGTAACTGACGAATGTGCATAAAAATATATCTTGCCGATTACCTTTGAAATAGTAACCGACGAATATGCATGAAAAAAAATCCTGCCGATTACCTTTGAAATGGTAACCGACGAATGTCCTGAAAATAAATCATGCCGATTACCTTTGAAATAGTAAGCGACGAATGTGCTGAAAATAAATCATGTTGATTACCTTTGAAATGGTAACCGACGAATTTGTAGAAAATAAATCCTGCCGATTACCTTTGAAATAGTAACCGACGAATATGCATGAAAAATAAATCATGCCGATTACCTTTGAAAGTGTAACCGACGAATGTGCTGAAAATAAATCATGCCTATTACCTTTGAAATGGTAACCGACGAATGTGCAGAAAATAAATCCTGTCGATTACCTTTCAAATCGTAACCGACGAATGTGCAGAAAATAATTCCTGCTGATTACCTTTGAAATAGTAACCGACGAATGTGCATGAAAATAAATCTTACCGATTACCTTTGAAATAGTAAACGACGAATATGCATGAAAATAAATCCTGCCGATTACCTTTGAAATGGTAACCGACGAATGTGCGGAAAATAAATCATGCCGATTACCTTTGAAATGGTAACGGAGGAATGTGCAAAAAATAAATCCTGTCGATTACCTTTGAAATGGTCACCGACGAATGTGCTAAAAATAAATCCTGCCGATTACCTTTGAAATCGTAACCGACGAATGTGCATGAAAAATAAATCATGCCGATTACCTTTGAAATAGTAATCGATGAATGTGCTGAAAATAAATACTGCCTATTACCTTTGAAATCGTAACCGACGAATATGCATGAAAAATAAATCATGCCGATTACCTTTGAAATAGTAAGTGACAAATGTGCTGAAAATAAATCTTGCTGATTACCTTTGAAATAGTAACCAACGAATATGCATAAAAATAAATCCTGTCGATTACCTTTGAAATGGTAACCGACGAATGTGCTGAAAATAAATCATGTTGATTACCTTTGAAATGGTAACCGACGAATTTTCAGAAAATAAATCTTGCCGATTACCTTTTAAATAGTAACCGACGAATATGCATGAAAAATAAATCATGCCGATTACCTTTGAAATAGTAACCGACGAATGTGCTGAAAATAAATCATGCCTATTACCTTTGAAATGGTAACGGAGGAATGTGCAGAAAATAAATCCTGTCGATTACCTTTGAAATTGTAACCAACGAATATACGAGAAAATAAATCCTGCCGATTACCTTTGAAATGGTAACCGACGAATGTGCATGAAAATAAATGTTGCCGATTACCTTTGAAATTGTAACCGAAGAATATGCTTGAAAAATAAATCCTGCCGATTACCTTTGAAATGGTAACCGACGAATGTCCTGAAAATTAATCATGCCGATTACCTTTCAAATAGTAAGCGACGAATGTGCTGAAAATAAATCATGTTGATTACCTTTGAAATGGTAACCGACGAATTTGTAGAAAATAAATCCTGCCGATTACCTTTGAAATAGTAACCGACGAATATGCATGAAAAATAAATCATGCCGATTACCTTTGAAAGTGTAACCGACGAATGTGCTGAAAATAAATCATGCCTATTACCTTTGAAATGGTAACCGACGAATGTGCAGAAAATAAATCCTGTCGATTACCTTTGAAATAGTAACCGACGAATGTGCATGAAAATAAATCTTACCGATTACCTTTGAAATAGTAAACGACGAATATGCATGAAAATAAATCCTGCCGATTACCTTTGAAATGGTAACCGACGAATGTGCGGAAAATAAATCATGCCGATTACCTTTGAAATGGTAACGGAGGAATGTGCAAAAAATAAATCCTGTCGATTACCTTTGAAATGGTCACCGACGAATGTGCTAAAAATAAATCCTGCCGATTACCTTTGAAATCGTAACCGACGAATGTGCATGAAAAATAAATCATGCCGATTACCTTTGAAATAGTAATCGATGAATGTGCTGAAAATAAATACTGCCTATTACCTTTGAAATCGTAACCGACGAATATGCATGAAAAATAAATCATGCCGATTACCTTTGAAATAGTAAGTGACAAATGTGCTGAAAATAAATCTTGCTGATTACCTTTGAAATAGTAACCAACGAATATGCATAAAAATAAATCATGTCGATTACCTTTGAAATGGTAACCGACGAATGTGCTGAAAATAAATCATGTTGATTACCTTTGAAATGGTAACCGACGAATTTTCAGAAAATAAATCTTGCCGATTACCTTTTAAATAGTAACCGACGAATATGCATGAAAAATAAATCATGCCGATTACCTTTGAAATAGTAAGCGACGAATGTGCTGAAATTAAATCATGTTGATTACCTTTGAAATGGTAACCGACGAATGTGCAGAAAATAAATCCTGCCGATTACCTTTGAAATAGTAAATGATGAATATGCAAGAAAATAAATCCTGCCGATTACCTTTGAAATGGTAACCGACGAATGTGCTGAAAATAAATCCTGCCGATTACCTTTGAAATGGTAACCGACGAATGTGCAGAAAATAAATCTTGCCGATTACCTTTGAAATGGTAACTGACGAATGTGCATAAAAATATATCTTGCCGATTACCTTTGAAATAGTAACCGACGAATATGCATGAAAAAAAATCCTGCCGATTACCTTTGAAATGGTAACCGACGAATGTCCTGAAAATAAATCATGCCGATTACCTTTGAAATAGTAAGCGACGAATGTGCTGAAAATAAATCATGTTGATTACCTTTGAAATGGTAACCGACGAATTTGTAGAAAATAAATCCTGCCGATTACCTTTGAAATAGTAACCGACGAATATGCATGAAAAATAAATCATGCCGATTACCTTTGAAAGTGTAACCGACGAATGTGCTGAAAATAAATCATGCCTATTACCTTTGAAATGGTAACCGACGAATGTGCAGAAAATAAATCCTGTCGATTACCTTTCAAATCGTAACCGACGAATGTGCAGAAAATAATTCCTGCTGATTACCTTTGAAATAGTAACCGACGAATGTGCATGAAAATAAATCTTACCGATTACCTTTGAAATAGTAAACGACGAATATGCATGAAAATAAATCCTGCCGATTACCTTTGAAATGGTAACCGACGAATGTGCTGAAAATAAATCATGTTGATTACCTTTGAAATGGTAACCGACGAATTTTCAGAAAATAAATCTTGCCGATTACCTTTTAAATAGTAACCGACGAATATGCATGAAAAATAAATCATGCCGATTACCTTTGAAATAGTAACCGACGAATGTGCTGAAAATAAATCATGCCTATTACCTTTGAAATGGTAACGGAGGAATGTGCAGAAAATAAATCCTGTCGATTACCTTTGAAATTGTAACCAACGAATATACGAGAAAATAAATCCTGCCGATTACCTTTGAAATGGTAACCGACGAATGTGCATGAAAATAAATGTTGCCGATTACCTTTGAAATTGTAACCGAAGAATATGCTTGAAAAATAAATCCTGTCGATTACCTTTGAAATGGTCACCGACGAATGTGCTAAAAATAAATCCTGCCAATTACCTTTGAAATCGTAACCGACGAATGTGCATGAAAAATAAATCATGCCGATTACCTTTGAAATAGTAATCGATGAATGTGCTGAAAATAAATCCTGCCTATTACCTTTGAAATCTTAACCGACGAATGTGCATGAAAAATAAATCATGCCGATTACCTTTGAAATAGTAAGCGACAAATGTGCTGAAAATAAATCTTGCTGATTACCTTTGAAATAGTAACCAACGAATATGCATAAAAATAAATCCAGCCGATTACCTTTGAAATGGTAACCGACGAATGTGCTGAAAATAAATCATGCTGATTACCTTTGAAATGGTAACCGACGAATGTGCAGAAAATAAATCATGTCGATTACCTTTGAAATAGTAACCGATGAATGTGCAGAAAATAAATCCTGCCGATTACCTTTCAAATCGTCACCGACGAATTTGCAGAAAATAAATCCTGCTGATTACCTTTGAAATAGTAGCCGACGAATGTGCATGAAAATAAATCTAGCCTATTACCTTTGAAATAGTAAATGATGAATATGCAAGAAAATAAATCCTGCCGATTACCTTTGAAATGGTAACCGATGAATGTGCTGAAAATAAATCCTGCCGATTACCTTTGAAATGGTAACCGACGAATGTGCAGAAAATAAATCTTGCCGATTACCTTTGAAATGATAACTGACGAATGTGCATAAAAATATATCTTGCCGATTACCTTTGAAATAGTAACCGACGAATATGCGTGAAAAAAAAATCCTGCCGATTACCTTTGAAATGGTAACCGACGAATGTCCTGAAAATAAATCATGCCGATTACCTTTGAAATAGTAAGCGACGAATGTGCTGAAATTAAATCATGTTGATTACCTTTGAAATGGTAACCGACGAATGTGCTAAAAATAAATCCTGCCAATTACCTTTGAAATCGTAACCGACGAATGTGCATGAAAAATAAATCATGCCGATTACCTTTGAAATAGTAATCGATGAATGTGCTGAAAATAAATCCTGCCTATTACCTTTGAAATCTTAACCGACGAATGTGCATGAAAAATAAATCATGCCGATTACCTTTGAAATAGTAAGCGACAAATGTGCTGAAAATAAATCTTGCTGATTACCTTTGAAATAGTAACCAACGAATATGCATAAAAATAAATCCAGCCGATTACCTTTGAAATGGTAACCGACGAATGTGCTGAAAATAAATCATGCTGATTACCTTTGAAATGGTAACCGACGAATGTGCAGAAAATAAATCATGTCGATTACCTTTGAAATAGTAACCGATGAATGTGCAGAAAATAAATCCTGCCGATTACCTTTCAAATCGTTACCGACGAATTTGCAGAAAATAAATCCTGCTGATTACCTTTGAAATAGTAGCCGACGAATGTGCATGAAAATAAATCTAGCCTATTACCTTTGAAATAGTAAATGATGAATATGCAAGAAAATAAATCCTGCCGATTACCTTTGAAATGGTAACCGACGAATGTGCGGAAAATAAATCATGCCGATTACCTTTGAAATGGTAACGGAGGAATGTGCAAAAAATAAATCCTGTCGATTACCTTTGAAATGGTCACCGACGAATGTGCTAAAAATAAATCCTGCCGATTACCTTTGAAATCGTAACCGACGAATATGCATGAAAAATAAATCATGCCGATTACCTTTGAAATAGTAACCGACGAATGTGCTGAAAATAAATCATGCCTATTACCTTTGAAATGGTAACGGAGGAATGTGCAGAAAATAAATCCCGTCGATTACCTTTGAAATTGTAACCAACGAATATACGAGAAAATAAATCCTGCCGATTACCTTTGAAATGGTAACCGACGAATGTGCATGAAAATAAATCTTGCCGATTACCTTTGAAATAGTAACCGAAGAATATGCTTGAAAAATAAATCCTGTCGATTACCTTTGAAATGGTCACCGACGAATGTGCTGAAAATAAATCCTGCCAATTACCTTTGAAATCGTAACCGACGAATGTGCATGAAAAATATATCATGCCGATTACCTTTGAAATAGTAATCGATGAATGTGCTGAAAACTGCCTATTACCTTTGAAATCGTAACCGACGAATGTGCATGAAAAATAAATCATGCCGATTACCTTTGTAATAGTAAGCGACAAATGTGCTGAAAATAAATCTTGTTGATTACCTTTGAAATAGTAACCAACGAATATGCATAAAAATAAATCCAGCCGATTACCTTTGAAATGGTAACCGACGAATGTGCTGAAAATAAATCATGCTGATTACCTTTGAAATGGTAACCGACGAATGTGCAGAAAATAAATCATGTCGATTACCTTTGAAATAGTAACCGACGAATGTGCAGAAAATAAATCCTGTCGATTACCTTTCAAATCGTTACCGACGAATTTGCAGAAAATAAATCCTGCTGATTACCTTTGAAATAGTAATCGACGAATGTGCATGAAAATAAATCTAGCCGATTACCTTTGAAATAGTAAATGATGAATATGCAAGAAAATAAATCCTGCCGATTACATTTGAAATGGTAACCGACGAATGTGCAGAAAATAAATCTTGCCAATTACCTTTGAAATGATAACTGACGAATGTGCATAAAAATATATCTTGCCGATTACCTTTGAAATAGTAACCGACGAATATGCATGAAAAAAAATCCTGCCGATTACCTTTGAAATGGTAACCGACGAATGTCCTGAAAATAAATCATGCCGATTACCTTTGAAATAGTAAGCGACGAATGTGCTGAAATTAAATCATGTTGATTACCTTTGAAATGGTAACCGACGAATGTGCAGAAAATAAATCCTGCCGATTACCTTTGAAATAGTAAATGATGAATATGCAAGAAAATAAATCCTGCCGATTACCTTTGAAATGGTAACCGACGAATGTGCTGAAAATAAATCCTGCCGATTACCTTTGAAATGGTAACCGACGAATGTGCAGAAAATAAATCTTGCCGATTACCTTTGAAATGGTAACTGACGAATGTGCATAAAAATATATCTTGCCGATTACCTTTGAAATAGTAACCGACGAATATGCATGAAAAAAAAATCCTGCCGATTACCTTTGAAATGGTAACCGACGAATGTCCTGAAAATAAATCATGCCGATTACCTTTGAAATAGTAAGCGACGAATGTGCTGAAAATAAATCATGTTGATTACCTTTGAAATGGTAACCGACGAATTTGTAGAAAATAAATCCTGCCGATTACCTTTGAAATAGTAACCGACGAATATGCATGAAAAATAAATCATGCCGATTACCTTTGAAAGTGTAACCGACGAATGTGCTGAAAATAAATCATGCCTATTACCTTTGAAATGGTAACCGACGAATGTGCAGAAAATAAATCCTGTCGATTACCTTTCAAATCGTAACCGACGAATGTGCAGAAAATAATTCCTGCTGATTACCTTTGAAATAGTAACCGACGAATGTGCATGAAAATAAATCTTACCGATTACCTTTGAAATAGTAAACGACGAATATGCATGAAAATAAATCCTGCCGATTACCTTTGAAATGGTAACCGACGAATGTGCGGAAAATAAATCATGCCGATTACCTTTGAAATGGTAACGGAGGAATGTGCAAAAAATAAATCCTGTCGATTACCTTTGAAATGGTCACCGACGAATGTGCTAAAAATAAATCCTGCCGATTACCTTTGAAATCGTAACCGACGAATGTGCTTGAAAAATAAATCATGCCGATTACCTTTGAAATAGTAACCAACGAATATGCATAAAAATAAATCCTGTCGATTACCTTTGAAATGGTAACCGACGAATGTGCTGAAAATAAATCATGTTGATTACCTTTGAAATGGTAACCGACGAATTTTCAGAAAATAAATCTTGCCGATTACCTTTGAAATAGTAACCGACGAATATGCATGAAAAATAAATCATGCCGATTACCTTTGAAATAGTAACCGACGAATGTGCTGAAAATAAATCATGCCTATTACCTTTGAAATGGTAACGGAGGAATGTGCAGAAAATAAATCCTGTCGATTACCTTTGAAATTGTAACCAACGAATATACGAGAAAATAAATCCTGCCGATTACCTTTGAAATGGTAACCGACGAATGTGCATGAAAATAAATCTTGCCGATTACGTTTGAAATTGTAACCGAAGAATATGCTTGAAAAATAAATCCTGTCGATTACCTTTGAAATGGTCACCGACGAATGTGCTAAAAATAAATCCTGCCAATTACCTTTGAAATCGTAACCGACGAATGTGCATGAAAAATAAATCATGCCGATTACCTTTGAAATAGTAATCGATGAATGTGCTGAAAATAAATCCTGCCTATTACCTTTGAAATAGTAACCAACGAATATGCATAAAAATAAATCCAGCCGATTACCTTTGAAACGGTAACCGACGAATGTGCTGAAAATAAATCATGCTGATTACCTTTGAAATGGTAACCGACGAATGTGCAGAAAATAAATCATGTCGATTACCTTTGAAATAGTAACCGATGAATGTGCAGAAAATAAATCATGTCGATTACCTTTGAAATAGTAACCGATGAATGTGCAGAAAATAAATCCTGCCGATTACCTTTCAAATCGTTACCGACGAATTTGCAGAAAATAAATCCTGCTGATTACCTTTGAAATAGTAGCCGACGAATGTGCATGAAAATAAATCTAGCCTATTACCTTTGAAATAGTAAATGATGAATATGCAAGAAAATAAATCCTGCCGATTACCTTTGAAATGGTAACCGACGAATGTGCTGAAAATAAATCCTGCCGGTTACCTTTGAAATGGTAACCGACGAATGTGCAGAAAATAAATCTTGCCGATTACCTTTGAAATGATAACTGACGAATGTGCATAAAAATATATCTTGCCGATTACCTTTGAAATAGTAACCGACGAATATGCGTGAAAAAATAATCCTGTTGATTACCTTTGAAATGGTAACCGACGAATGTCCTGAAAATAAATCATGCCGATTACCTTTGAAATAGTAAGCGACGAATGTGCTGAAATTAAATCATGTTGATTACCTTTGAAATGGTAACCGACGAATGTGCAGAAAATAAATCCTGCCGATTACCTTTGAAATAGTAAATGATGAATATGCAAGAAAATAAATCCTGCCGATTACCTTTGAAATGGTAACCGACGAATGTGCTGAAAATAAATCCTGCCGATTACCTTTGAAATGGTAACCGACGAATGTGCAGAAAATAAATCTTGCCGATTACCTTTGAAATGGTAACTGACGAATGTGCATAAAAATATATCTTGCCGATTACCTTTGAAATAGTAACCGACGAATATGCATGAAAAAAAAATCCTGCCGATTACCTTTGAAATGGTAACCGACGAATGTCCTGAAAATAAATCATGCCGATTACCTTTGAAATAGTATGCAACGAATGTGCTGAAAATAAATCATGTTGATTACCTTTGAAATGGTAACCGAAGAATTTGTAGAAAATAAATCCTGCCGATTACCTTTGAAATAGTAACCGACGAATATGCATGAAAAATAAATCATGCCGATTACCTTTGAAAGTGTAACCGACGAATGTGCTGAAAATAAATCATGCCTATTACCTTTGAAATGGTAACCGACGAATGTGCAGAAAATAAATCCTGTCGATTACCTTTCAAATCGTAACCGACGAATGTGCAGAAAATAATTCCTGCTGATTACCTTTGAAATAGTAACCGACGAATGTGCTAAAATTAAATCCTGCCGATTACCTTTGAAATCGTAACCGACGAATGTGCATGAAAAATAAATCATGCCGATTACCTTTGAAATAGTAATCGATGAATGTGCTGAAAATAAATACTGCCTATTACCTTTAAAATCGTAACCGACGAATATGCAAGAAAAATAAATCATGCCGATTACCTTTGAAATAGTAAGTGACAAATGTGCTGAAAATAAATCTTGCTGATTACCTTTGAAATGGTAACCAACGAATATGCATAAAAATAAATCCTGTCGATTACCTTTGAAATGGTAACCGACGAATGTGCTGAAAATAAATCATGTTGATTACCTTTGAAATGGTAACCGACGAATTTTCAGAAAATAAATCTTGCCGATTACCTTTGAAATAGTAACCGACGAATATGCATGAAAAATAAATCATGCCGATTACCTTTGAAATAGTAACCGACGAATGTGCTGAAAATAAATCCTGCCTATTACCTTTGAAATGGTAATCGACGAATGTGCAGAAAATAAATCATGCCGATTAGCTTTGAAATAGTAATCGACGAATATGCATGAAAAAAAAATCCTGCCGATTACCTTTGAAATGGTAACCGACGAATGTGCTGAAAATAAATCATGTTGATTACCTTTGAAATGGTAACCGACGAATTTGTAGAAAATAAATCCTGCCGATTACCTTTGAAATAGTAACCGACGAATATGCATGAAAAATAAATCATGCCGATTACCTTTGAAAGTGTAACCGACGAATGTGCTGAAAATAAATCATGCCTATTACCTTTGAAATGGTAACCGACGAATGTGCAGAAAATAAATCCTGTCGATTACCTTTCAAATCGTAACCGACGAATGTGCAGAAAATAATTTGTGCTGATTACCTTTGAAATAGTAACCGACGAATGTGCATGAAAATAAATCTTGCCGATTACCTTTGAAATAGTAAACGACGAATATGCATGGAAATAAATCCTGCTGATTACCTTTGAAATGGTAACCGACGAATGTGCGGAAAATAAATCATGCCGATTACCTTTGAAATGGTAACGGAGGAATGTGCAGAAAATAAATCCTGTCGATTACCTTTGAAATGGTCACCGACGAATGTGCTAAAAATAAATCATGCCGATTACCTTTGAAATGGTCACCGACGAATGTGCTAAAAATAAATCATGCCGATTACCTTTGAAATGGTAACCGACGAATGTGCGGAAAATAAATCTTGCCGATTACGTTTGAAATAGTAAACGACGAATATGCATGGAAATAAATCCTGCCGATTACCTTTGAAATGGTAACCGACGAATGTGCGGAAAATAAATCATGCCGATTACCTTTGAAATGGTCACCGACGAATGTGCTAAAAATAAATCCTGCCGATTACCTTTGAAATCGTAACCGACGAATGTGCTTGAAAAATAAATCATGCCGATTACCTTTGAAATAGTAACCAACGAATATGCATAAAAATAAATCCTGTCGATTACCTTTGAAATGGTAACCGACGAATGTGCTGAAAATAAATCATGTTGATTACCTTTGAAATGGTAACCGACGAATTTTCAGAAAATAAATCTTGCCGATTACCTTTGAAATAGTAACCGACGAATATGCATGAAAAATAAATCATGCCGATTACCTTTGAAATAGTAACCGACGAATGTGCTCAAAATAATTCATGCCTATTACCTTTGAAATGGTAACGGAGGAATGTGCAGAAAATAAATCCTGTCGATTACCTTTGAAATTGTAACCAACGAATATACGAGAAAATAAATCCTGCCGATTACCTTTGAAATGGTAACCGACGAATGTGCATGAAAATAAATCTTGCCGATTACGTTTGAAATTGTAACCGAAGAATATGCTTGAAAAATAAATCCTGTCGATTACCTTTGAAATGGTCACCGACGAATGTGCTAAAAATAAATCCTGCCAATTACCTTTGAAATCGTAACCGACGAATGTGCATGAAAAATAAATCATGCCGATTACCTTTGAAATAGTAATCGATGAATGTGCTGAAAATAAATCCTGCCTATTACCTTTGAAATAGTAACCAACGAATATGCATAAAATTAAATCCAGCCGATTACCTTTGAAACGGTAACCGACGAATGTGCTGAAAATAAATCATGCTGATTACCTTTGAAATGGTAACCGACGAATGTGCAGAAAATAAATCATGTCGATTACCTTTGAAATAGTAACCGATGAATGTGCAGAAAATAAATCATGTCGATTACCTTTGAAATAGTAAACGATGAATGTGCAGAAAATAAATCCTGCCGATTACCTTTCAAATCGTTACCGACGAATTTGCAGAAAATAAATCCTGCTGATTACCTTTGAAATAGTAGCCGACGAATGTGCATGAAAATAAATCTAGCCTATTACCTTTGAAATAGTAAATGATGAATATGCAAGAAAATAAATCCTGCCGATTACCTTTGAAATGGTAACCGACGAATGTGCTGAAAATAAATCCTGCCGATTACCTTTGAAATGGTAACCGACGAATGTGCAGAAAATAAATCTTGCCGATTACCTTTGAAATGATAACTGACGAATGTGCATAAAAATATATCTTGCCGATTACCTTTGAAATAGTAACCGACGAATATGCGTGAAAAAATAATCCTGCTGATTACCTTTGAAATGGTAACCGACGAATGTCCTGAAAATAAATCATGCCGATTACCTTTGAAATAGTAAGCGACGAATGTGCTGAAATTAAATCATGTTGATTACCTTTGAAATGGTAACCGACGAATGTGCAGAAAATAAATCCTGCCGATTACCTTTGAAATAGTAAATGATGAATATGCAAGAAAATAAATCCTGCCGATTACCTTTGAAATGGTAACCGACGAATGTGCTGAAAATAAATCCTGCCGATTACCTTTGAAATGGTAACCGACGAATGTGCAGAAAATAAATCTTGCCGATTACCTTTGAAATGGTAACTGACGAATGTGCATAAAAATATATCTTGCCGATTACCTTTGAAATAGTAACCGACGAATATGCATGAAAAAAAAATTCTGCCGATTACCTTTGAAATGGTAACCGACGAATGTCCTGAAAATAAATCATGTCGATTACCTTTGAAATAGTATGCAACGAATGTGCTGAAAATAAATCATGTTGATTACCTTTGAAATGGTAACCGAAGAATTTGTAGAAAATAAATCCTGCCGATTACCTTTGAAATAGTAACCGACGAATATGCATGAAAAATAAATCATGCCGATTACCTTTGAAAGTGTAACCGACGAATGTGCTGAAAATAAATCATGCCTATTACCTTTGAAATGGTAACCGACGAATGTGCAGAAAATAAATCCTGTCGATTACCTTTCAAATCGTAACCGACGAATGTGCAGAAAATAATTCCTGCTGATTACCTTTGAAATAGTAACCGACGAATGTGCTAAAAATAAATCCTGCCGATTACCTTTGAAATCGTAACCGACGAATGTGCATGAAAAATAAATCATGCCGATTACCTTTGAAATAGTAATCGATGAATGTGCTGAAAATAAATACTGCCTATTACCTTTGAAATCGTAACCGACGAATATGCAAGAAAAATAAATCATGCCGATTACCTTTGAAATAGTAAGTGACAAATGTGCTGAAAATAAATCTTGCTGATTACCTTTGAAATGGTAACCAACGAATATGTATAAAAATAAATCCTGTCGATTACCTTTGAAATGGTAACCGACGAATGTGCTGAAAATAAATCATGTTGATTACCTTTGAAATGGTAACCGACGAATTTTCAGAAAATAAATCTTGCCGATTACCTTTGAAATAGTAACCGACGAATATGCATGAAAAATAAATCATGCCGATTACCTTTGAAATAGTAACCGACGAATGTGCTGAAAATAAATCCTG
Organism: Medicago lupulina; assembly: GCA_958299785.1. Classification (NCBI taxonomy): domain Eukaryota; kingdom Viridiplantae; phylum Streptophyta; class Magnoliopsida; order Fabales; family Fabaceae; genus Medicago; species Medicago lupulina. Next base: position 1,196,743 of record CATQJP010000005.1, read on the forward strand.
CCTATTACCTTTGAAATGGTAATCGACGAATGTGCAGAAAATAAATCATGCCGATTAGCTTTGAAATAGTAATCGACGAATATGCATGAAAAAAAAATCCTGCCGATTACCTTTGAAATGGTAACCGACGAATGTGCTGAAAATAAATCATGTTGATTACCTTTGAAATGGTAACCGACGAATTTGTAGAAAATAAATCCTGCCGATTACCTTTGAAATAGTAACCGACGAATATGCATGAAAAATAAATCATGCCGATTACCTTTGAAAGTGTAACCGACGAATGTGCTGAAAATAAATCATGCCTATTACCTTTGAAATGGTAACCGACGAATGTGCAGAAAATAAATCCTGTCGATTACCTTTCAAATCGTAACCGACGAATGTGCAGAAAATAATTTGTGCTGATTACCTTTGAAATAGTAACCGACGAATGTGCATGAAAATAAATCTTGCCGATTACCTTTGAAATAGTAAACGACGAATATGCATGGAAATAAATCCTGCCGATTACCTTTGAAATGGTAACCGACGAATGTGCGGAAAATAAGTCATGCCGATTACCTTTGAAATGGTAACGGAGGAATGTGCAGAAAATAAATCCTGTCGATTACCTTTGAAATGGTCACCGACGAATGTGCTAAAAATAAATCATGCCGATTACCTTTGAAATGGTCACCGACGAATGTGCTAAAAATAAATCATGCCGATTACCTTTGAAATGGTAACCGACGAATGTGCGGAAAATAAATCTTGCCGATTACGTTTGAAATAGTAAACGACGAATATGCATGGAAATAAATCCTGCCGATTACCTTTGAAATGGTAACCGACGAATGTGCGGAAAATAAATCATGCCGATTACCTTTGAAATGGTCACCGACGAATGTGCTAAAAATAAATCCTGCCGATTACCTTTGAAATCGTAACCGACGAATGTGCTTGAAAAATAAATCATGCCGATTACCTTTGAAATAGTAACCAACGAATATGCATAAAAATAAATCCTGTCGATTACCTTTGAAATGGTAACCGACGAATGTGCTGAAAATAAATCATGTTGATTACCTTTGAAATGGTAACCGACGAATTTTCAGAAAATAAATCTTGCCGATTACCTTTGAAATAGTAACCGACGAATATGCATGAAAAATAAATCATGCCGATTACCTTTGAAATAGTAACCGACGAATGTGCTGAAAATAAATCATGCCTATTACCTTTGAAATGGTAACGGAGGAATGTGCAGAAAATAAATCCTGTCGATTACCTTTGAAATTGTAACCAACGAATATACGAGAAAATAAATCCTGCCGATTACCTTTGAAATGGTAACCGACGAATGTGCATGAAAATAAATCTTGCCGATTACGTTTGAAATTGTAACCGAAGAATATGCTTGAAAAATAAATCCTGTCGATTACCTTTGAAATGGTCACCGACGAATGTGCTAAAAATAAATCCTGCCAATTACCTTTGAAATCGTAACCGACGAATGTGCATGAAAAATAAATCATGCCGATTACCTTTGAAATAGTAATCGATGAATGTGCTGAAAATAAATCCTGCCTATTACCTTTGAAATAGTAACCAACGAATATGCATAAAATTAAATCCAGCCGATTACCTTTGAAACGGTAACCGACGAATGTGCTGAAAATAAATCATGCTGATTACCTTTGAAATGGTAACCGACGAATGTGCAGAAAATAAATCATGTCGATTACCTTTGAAATAGTAACCGATGAATGTGCAGAAAATAAATCATGTCGATTACCTTTGAAATAGTAACCGATGAATGTGCAGAAAATAAATCCTGCCGATTACCTTTCAAATCGTTACCGACGAATTTGCAGAAAATAAATCCTGCTGATTACCTTTGAAATAGTAGCCGACGAATGTGCATGAAAATAAATCTAGCCTATTACCTTTGAAATAGTAAATGATGAATATGCAAGAAAATAAATCCTGCCGATTACCTTTGAAATGGTAACCGACGAATGTGCTGAAAATAAATCCTGCCGATTACCTTTGAAATGGTAACCGACGAATGTGCAGAAAATAAATCTTGCCGATTACCTTTGAAATGATAACTGACGAATGTGCATAAAAATATATCTTGCCGATTACCTTTGAAATAGTAACCGACGAATATGCGTGAAAAAATAATCCTGCTGATTACCTTTGAAATGGTAACCGACGAATGTCCTGAAAATAAATCATGCCGATTACCTTTGAAATAGTAAGCGACGAATGTGCTGAAATTAAATCATGTTGATTACCTTTGAAATGGTAACCGACGAATGTGCAGAAAATAAATCCTGCCGATTACCTTTGAAATAGTAAATGATGAATATGCAAGAAAATAAATCCTGCCGATTACCTTTGAAATGGTAACCGACGAATGTGCTGAAAATAAATCCTGCCGATTACCTTTGAAATGGTAACCGACGAATGTGCAGAAAATAAATCTTGCCGATTACTTTTGAAATGGTAACTGACGAATGTGCATAAAAATATATCTTGCCGATTACCTTTGAAATAGTAACCGACGAATATGCATGAAAAAAAAATTCTGCCGATTACCTTTGAAATGGTAACCGACGAATGTCCTGAAAATAAATCATGCCGATTACCTTTGAAATAGTATGCAACGAATGTGCTGAAAATAAATCATGTTGATTACCTTTGAAATGGTAACCGAAGAATTTGTAGAAAATAAATCCTGCCGATTACCTTTGAAATAGTAACCGACGAATATGCATGAAAAATAAATCATGCCGATTACCTTTGAAAGTGTAACCGACGAATGTGCTGAAAATAAATCATGCCTATTACCTTTGAAATGGTAACCGACGAATGTGCAGAAAATAAATCCTGTCGATTACCTTTCAAATCGTAACCGACGAATGTGCAGAAAATAATTCCTGCTGATTACCTTTGAAATAGTAACCGACGAATGTGCTAAAAATAAATCCTGCCGATTACCTTTGAAATCGTAACCGACGAATGTGCATGAAAAATAAATCATGCCGATTACCTTTGAAATAGTAATCGATGAATGTGCTGAAAATAAATACTGCCTATTACCTTTGAAATCGTAACCGACGAATATGCAAGAAAAATAAATCATGCCGATTACCTTTGAAATAGTAAGTGACAAATGTGCTGAAAATAAATCTTGCTGATTACCTTTGAAATGGTAACCAACGAATATGTATAAAAATAAATCCTGTCGATTACCTTTGAAATGGTAACCGACGAATGTGCTGAAAATAAATCATGTTGATTACCTTTGAAATGGTAACCGACGAATTTTCAGAAAATAAATCTTGCTGATTACCTTTGAAATAGTAACCGACGAATATGCATGAAAAATAAATCATGCCGATTACCTTTGAAATAGTAACCGACGAATGTGCTGAAAATAAATCCTGCCTATTACCTTTGAAATGGTAATCGACGAATGTGCAGAAAATAAATCATGCCGATTAGCTTTGAAATAGTAATCGACGAATATGCATGAAAAAAAAATCCTGCCGATTACCTTTGAAATGGTAACCGACGAATGTGCTGAAAATAAATCATGTTGATTACCTTTGAAATGGTAACCGACGAATTTGTAGAAAATAAATCCTGCCGATTACCTTTGAAATAGTAACCGACGAATATGCATGAAAAATAAATCATGCCGATTACCTTTGAAAGTGTAACCGACGAATGTGCTGAAAATAAATCATGCCTATTACCTTTGAAATGGTAACCGACGAATGTGCAGAAAATAAATCCTGTCGATTACCTTTCAAATCGTAACCGACGAATGTGCAGAAAATAATTTCTGCTGATTACCTTTGAAATAGTAACCGACGAATGTGCATGAAAATAAATCTTGCCGATTACCTTTGAAATAGTAAACGACGAATATGCATGGAAATAAATCCTGCCGATTACCTTTGAAATGGTAACGGAGGAATGTGCAGAAAATAAATCCTGTCGATTACCTTTGAAATTGTAACCAACGAATATACAAGAAAATAAATCCTGCCGATTACCTTTGAAAAGGTAACCGACGAATGTGCTGAAAATAAATCATGCTGATTACCTTTGAAATGGTAACGGAGGAATGTGCAGAAAATAAATCTTGCCGATTACCTTTGAAATGGTAACTGACGAATGTGCATAAAAATATATCTTGCCGATTACCTTTGAAATAGTAACCGACGAATATGCATGAAAAAAAAATCCTGTCGATTACCTTTGAAATGGTAACCGACGAATGTGCTGAAAATAAATCATGCCGATTACCTTTGAAATAGTAAGCGACGAATGTGCTGAAAATAAATCATGTTGAATACCTTTGAAATGGTAACCGACGAATGTGCAGAAAAGAAATCCTGCCTATTACCTTTGAAATCGTAACCGACGAATGTGCATGAAAAATAAATCATGCCGATTACCTTTGAAATAATAAGCGACGAATGTGCTGAAAATAAATCATGTTGATTACCTTTGAAATAGTAACCAACGAATATGCATAAAAATAAATCCTGCCGATTACCTTTGAAATGGTAACCGACGAATGTGCTGAAAATAAATCATGTTGATTACCTTTGAAATGGTAACCGACGAATTTGGAGAAAATAAATCCTGCAGATTACCTTTGAAATAGTAACCGACGAATATCCATGAAAAATAAATCATGCCGATTACCTTTGAAAGTGTAACCGACGAATGTGCTGAAAATAAATCATGCCTATTACCTTTGAAATGGTAACCGACGAATGTGCAAAAAATAAATCCTGTCGATTACCTTTCAAATCGTAACCGACGAATGTGCAGAAAATAATTCCTGTTGATTACCTTTGAAATAGTAACCGACGAATGTGCATGAAAATAAATCTTGCCGATTACCTTTGAAATAGTAAACGACGAATATGCATGAAAATAAATCCTGCCGATTACCTTTGAAATGGTAACCGACGAATGTGCGGAAAATAAATCATGCCGATTACCTTTGAAATGGTAACGGAGGAATGTGCAAAAAATAAATCCTGTCGATTACCTTTGAAATGGTCACCGACGAATGTGCTAAAAATAAATCCTGCCGATTACCTTTGAAATCGTAACCGACGAATGTGCATGAAAAATAAATCATGCCGATTACCTTTGAAATAGTAATCGATGAATGTGCTGAAAATAAATACTGCCTATTACCTTTGAAATCGTAACCGACGAATGTGCATGAAAAATAAATCATGCCGATTACCTTTGAAATAGTAAGTGACAAATGTGCTGAAAATAAATCTTGCTGATTACCTTTGAAATAGTAACCAACGAATATGCATAAAAATAAATCCTGCCGATTACCTTTGAAATGGTAACCGACGAATGTGCTGAAAATAAATCATGTTGATTACCTTTGAAATGGTAACTGACGAATTTTCAGAAAATAAATCTTGCCGATTACCTTTGAATTAGTAACCGACGAATATGCATGAAAAATAAATCATGCCGATTACCTTTGAAATAGTAACCGACAAATGTGCTGAAAATAAATCCTGCCTATTACCTTTGAAATGGTAATCGACGAATGTGCAGAAAATAAATCATGCCGATTAGCTTTGAAATAGTAACCGACGAATATGCATGAAAAAAAAATCCTGCCGATTACCTTTGAAATGGTAACCGACGAATGTGCTGAAAATAAATCATGCCTATTACCTTTGAAATGGTAACCGACGAATGTGCAAAAAATAAATCCTGTCGATTACCTTTCAAATCGTAACCGACGAATGTGCAGAAAATAATTCCTGTTGATTACCTTTGAAATAGTAACCGACGAATGTGCATGAAAATAAATCTTGCCGATTACCTTTGAAATAGTAAACGACGAATATGCATGAAAATAAATCCTGCCGATTACCTTTGAAATGGTAACCGACGAATGTGCGGAAAATAAATCATGCCGATTACCTTTGAAATGGTAACGGAGGAATGTGCAAAAAATAAATCCTGTCGATTACCTTTGAAATGGTCACCGACGAATGTGCTAAAAATAAATCCTGCCGATTACCTTTGAAATCGTAACCGACGAATGTGCATGAAAAATAAATCATGCCGATTACCTTTGAAATAGTAATCGATGAATGTGCTGAAAATAAATACTGCCTATTACCTTTGAAATCGTAACCGACGAATGTGCATGAAAAATAAATCATGCCGATTACCTTTGAAATAGTAAGTGACAAATGTGCTGAAAATAAATCTTGCTGATTACCTTTGAAATAGTAACCAACGAATATGCATAAAAATAAATCCTGCCGATTACCTTTGAAATGGTAACCGACGAATGTGCTGAAAATAAATCATGTTGATTACCTTTGAAATGGTAACTGACGAATTTTCAGAAAATAAATCTTGCCGATTACCTTTGAATTAGTAACCGACGAATATGCATGAAAAATAAATCATGCCGATTACCTTTGAAATAGTAACCGACAAATGTGCTGAAAATAAATCCTGCCTATTACCTTTGAAATGGTAATCGACGAATGTGCAGAAAATAAATCATGCCGATTAGCTTTGAAATAGTAACCGACGAATATGCATGAAAAAAAAATCCTGCCGATTACCTTTGAAATGGTAACCGACGAATGTGCTGAAAATAAATCATGTTGATTACCTTTGAAATGGTAACCGACGAATTTGTAGAAAATAAATCCTGCCGATTACCTTTGAAATAGTAACCGACGAATATGCATGAAAAATAAATCATGCCGATTACCTTTGAAATAGTAACCGACGAATGTGCTGAAAATAAATCCTGCCTATTTCCTTTGAAATGGTAATCGACGAATGTGCAGAAAATAAATCCTGCCGATTAGCTTTGAAATAGTAACCGACGAATATGCATGAAAAAAAAATCTTGTGGATTACCTTTGAAATGATAACCGACGAATGTGCTGAAAATAAATCATGTTGATTACCTTTGAAATGGTAACCGACGAATTTGTAGAAAATAAATCCTGCCGATTACCTTTGAAATAGTAACCGACGAATATGCATGAAAAATAAATCATGCCGATTACCTTTGAAAGTGTAACCGACGAATGTGCTGAAAATAAATGATGCCTATTACCTTTGAAATGGTAACCGACGAATGTGCAGAAAATAAATCCTGTCGATTACCTTTCAAATCGTAACCGACGAATGTGCAGAAAATAATTCCTGCTGATTACCTTTGAAATAGTAACCGACGAATGTGCATGAAAATAAATCTTGCCGATTACCTTTGAAATAGGTAACGACGAATATGCATGAAAATAAATCCTGCCGATTACCTTTGAATTGGTAACCGACGAATGTGCGGAAAATAAATCATGCCGATTACCTTTGAAATGGTAACGGAGGAATGTGCAGAAAATAAATCCTGTCGATTACCTTTCAAATTGTAACCAACGAATATACAAGAAAATAAATCCTGCCGATTACCTTTGAAATGGTAACCGACGAATGTGCTGAAAATAAATCATGCTGATTACCTTTGAAATGGTAACGGAGGAATGTGCAGAAAATAAATCTTGCCGATTACCTTTGAAATGGTAACTGACGAATGTGCATAAAAATATATCTTGCCGATTACCTTTGAAATAGTAACCGACGAATATGCATGAAAAAAAAATCCTGTCGATTGCCTTTGAAATGGTAACCGACGAATGTGCTGAAAATAAATCATGTCGATTACCTTTGAAATAGTAAGCGACGAATGTGCTGAAAATAAATCATGTTGAATACCTTTGAAATGGTAACCGACGAATGTGCAGAAAATAAATCCTGCCAATTACCTTTGAAATCGTAACCGACGAATGTGCATGAAAAATAAATCATGCGGATTACCTTTGAAATAATAAGCGACGAATGTGCTGAAAATAAATCATGTTGATTACCATTGAAATAGTAACCAACGAATATGCATAAAAATAAATCCTGCCGATTACCTTTGAAATGGTAACCGACGAATGTGCTGAAAATAAATCATGTTGATTACCTTTGAAATGGTAACCGACGAATTTGTAGAAAATAAATCCTGCCGATTACCTTTGAAATGGTAACCGACGAATATGCATGAAAAATAAATCATGTCGATTACCTTTGAAAGTGTAACCGACGAATAAGCTGAAAATAAATCATGCCTATTACCTTTGAAATGGTAACCGACGAATGTGCAGAAAATAAATCCTGTCGATTACCTTTCAAATCGTAACCGACGAATGTGCAGAAAATAATTCCTGCTGATTACCTTTGAAATAGTAACCGACGAATGTGCATGAAAATAAATCTTGCCGATTACCTTTGAAATAGTAAACAACGAATATGCATGAAAATAAATCCTGCCGATTACCTTTGAAATGGTAACCGACGAATGTGCGGAAAATAAATCATGCCGATTACCTTTGAAATGGTAACGGAGGAATGTGCAAAAAATAAATCCTGTCGATTACCTTTGAAATGGTCACCGACGAATGTGCTAAAAATAAATCCTGCCGATTACCTTTGAAATCGTAACCGACGAATGTGCATGAAAAATAAATCATGCCGATTACCTTTGAAATAGTAAGTGACAAATGTGCTGAAAATAAATCTTGCTGATTACCTTTGAAATAGTAACCAACGAGTATGCATAAAAATAAATCCTGCCGATTACCTTTGAAATGGTAACCGACGAATGTGCTGAAAATAAATCATGTTGATTACCTTTGAAATGGTAACTGACGAATTTTCAGAAAATAAATCTTGCCGATTACCTTTGAAATAGTAACCGACGAATATGCATGAAAAATAAATCATGCCGATTACCTTTGAAATAGTAACCGACGAATGTGCTGAAAATAAATCCTGCCTATTACCTTTGAAATGGTAATCGACGAATGTGCAGAAAATAAATCATGCCGATTAGCTTTGAAATAGTAACCGACGAATATGCATGAAAAAAAAATCCTATCGATTGCCTTTGAAATGGTAACCGACGAATGTGCTGAAAATAAATCATGCCGATTACCTTTGAAATAGTAAGCGACGAATGTGCTGAAAATAAATCATGTTGAATACCTTTGAAATGGTAACCGACGAATGTGCAGAAAATAAATCCTGCCTATTACCTTTGAAATCGTAACCGACGAATGTGCATGAAAAATAAATCATGCCGATTACCTTTGAAATAATAAGCGACGAATGTGCTGAAAATAAATCATGTTGATTACCTTTGAAATAGTAACCAACGAATATGCATAAAAATAAATCCTGCCGATTACCTTTGAAATGGTAACCGACGAATGTGCTGAAAATAAATCATGTTGATTACCTTTGAAATGGTAACCGACGAATTTGTAGAAAATAAATCCTGCCGATTACCTTTGAAATGGTAACCGACGAATATGCATGAAAAATAAATCATGTCGATTACCTTTGAAAGTGTAACCGACGAATGTGCTGAAAATAAATCATGCCTATTACCTTTGAAATGGTAACCGACGAATGTGCAGAAAATAAATCCTGTCGATTACCTTTCAAATCTTAACCGACGAATGTGCAGAAAATAATTCCTGTTGATTACCTTTGAAATAGTAACCGACGAATGTGCATGAAAATAAATCTTGCCGATTACCTTTGAAATAGTAAACAACGAATATGCATGAAAATAAATCCTGCCGATTACCTTTGAAATGGTAACCGACGAATGTGCGGAAAATAAATCATGCCGATTACCTTTGAAATGGTAACGGAGGAATGTGCAAAAAATAAATCCTGTCGATTACCTTTGAAATGGTCACCGACGAATGTGCTAAAAATAAATCCTGCCGATTAGCTTTGAAATAGTAATCGATGAATGTGCTGAAAATAAATACTGCCTATTACCTTTGAAATCGTAACCGACGAATGTGCTTGAAAAATAAATCATGTCGATTACCTTTGAAAGTGTAACCGACGAATGTGCTGAAAATAAATCATGTCTATTACATTTGAAATGGTAATCGACGAATGTGCAGAAAATAAATCTTGCTGATTACCTTTGAAATAGTAACCAACGAATATGCATAAAAATAAATCCTGCCGATTACCTTTGAAATGGTAACCGACGAATGTGCTGAAAATAAATCATGTTGATTACCTTTGAAATGGTAACTGACGAATTTTCAGAAAATAAATCTTGCCGATTACCTTTGAAATAGTAACCGACGAATATGCATGAAAAATAAATCATGCCGATTACCTTTGAAATAGTAACCGACGAATGTGCTGAAAATAAATCCTGCCAATTACCTTTGAAATGGTAATCGACGAATGTGCAGAAAATAAATCATGCCGATTAGCTTTGAAATAGTAACCGACGAATATGCATGAAAAAAAAATCCTGCCGATTACCATTGAAATGGTAACCGACGAATGTGCTGAAAATAAATCATGTTGATTACCTTTGAAATGGTAACCGACGAATTTGTAGAAAATAAATCCTGTCGATTACCTTTGAAATAGTAACCGACGAATATGCATGAAAAATAAATCATGCCGATTACCTTTGAAAGTGTAACCGACGAATGTGCTGAAAATAAATCATGTCTATTACATTTGAAATGGTAACCGACGAATGTGCAGAAAATAAATCCTGTCGATTACCTTTCAAATCGTAACCGACGAATGTGCAGAAAATAATTCCTGCTGATTACCTTTGAAATAGTAACCGACGAATGTGCATGAAAATAAATCTTGCCGATTACCTTTGAAATAGTAAACGACGAATATGCATGAAAATAAATCCTGCCGATTACCTTTGAAATGGTAACCGACGAATGTGCGGAAAATAAATCATGCCGATTACCTTTGAAATTGTAACCAACGAATATACAAGAAAATAAATCCTGCCGATTACCTTTGAAAAGGTAACCGACGAATGTGCTGAAAATAAATCATGCTGATTACCTTTGAAATGGTAACGGAGGAATGTGCAGAAAATAAATCTTGCCGATTACCTTTGAAATGGTAACTGACGAATGTGCATAAAAATATATCTTGCCGATTACCTTTGAAATAGTAACCGACGAATATGCATGAAAAAAAAATCCTGTCGATTACCTTTGAAATGGTAACCGACGAATGTGCTGAAAATAAATCATGCCGATTACCTTTGAAATAGTAAGCGACGAATGTGCTGAAAATAAATCATGTTGAATACCTTTGAAATGGTAACCGACGAATGTGCAGAAAAGAAATCCTGCCTATTACCTTTGAAATCGTAACCGACGAATGTGCATGAAAAATAAATCATGCCGATTACCTTTGAAATAATAAGCGACGAATGTGCTGAAAATAAATCATGTTGATTACCTTTGAAATAGTAACCAACGAATATGCATAAAAATAAATCCTGCCGATTACCTTTGAAATGGTAACCGACGAATGTGCTGAAAATAAATCATGTTGATTACCTTTGAAATGGTAACCGACGAATTTGGAGAAAATAAATCCTGCAGATTACCTTTGAAATAGTAACCGACGAATATCCATGAAAAATAAATCATGCCGATTACCTTTGAAAGTGTAACCGACGAATGTGCTGAAAATAAATCATGCCTATTACCTTTGAAATGGTAACCGACGAATGTGCAGAAAATAATTCTTGTTGATTACCTTTGAAATAGTAACCGACGAATGTGCTGAAAATAAATCCTGCCAATTACCTTTGAAATGGTAATCGACGAATGTGCAGAAAATAAATCATGCCGATTAGCTTTGAAATAGTAACCGACGAATATGCATGAAAAAAAAATCCTGCCGATTACCATTGAAATGGTAACCGACGAATGTGCTGAAAATAAATCATGTTGATTACCTTTGAAATGGTAACCGACGAATTTGTAGAAAATAAATCCTGTCGATTACCTTTGAAATAGTAACCGACGAATGTGCATGAAAATAAATCTTGCCGATTACCTTTGAAATAGTAAACGACGAATATGCATGAAAATAAATCCTGCCGATTACCTTTGAAATGGTAACCGACGAATGTGCGGAAAATAAATCATGCCGATTACCTTTGAAATTGTAACCAACGAATATACAAGAAAATAAATCCTGCCGATTACCTTTGAAAAGGTAACCGACGAATGTGCTGAAAATAAATCATGCTGATTACCTTTGAAATGGTAACGGAGGAATGTGCAGAAAATAAATCTTGCCGATTACCTTTGAAATGGTAACTGACGAATGTGCATAAAAATATATCTTGCCGATTACCTTTGAAATAGTAACCGACGAATATGCATGAAAAAAAAATCCTGTCGATTACCTTTGAAATGGTAACCGACGAATGTGCTGAAAATAAATCATGCCGATTACCTTTGAAATAGTAAGCGACGAATGTGCTGAAAATAAATCATGTTGAATACCTTTGAAATGGTAACCGACGAATGTGCAGAAAAGAAATCCTGCCTATTACCTTTGAAATCGTAACCGACGAATGTGCATGAAAAATAAATCATGCCGATTACCTTTGAAATAATAAGCGACGAATGTGCTGAAAATAAATCATGTTGATTACCTTTGAAATAGTAACCAACGAATATGCATAAAAATAAATCCTGCCGATTACCTTTGAAATGGTAACCGACGAATGTGCTGAAAATAAATCATGTTGATTACCTTTGAAATGGTAACCGACGAATTTGGAGAAAATAAATCCTGCAGATTACCTTTGAAATAGTAACCGACGAATATCCATGAAAAATAAATCATGCCGATTACCTTTGAAAGTGTAACCGACGAATGTGCTGAAAATAAATCATGCCTATTACCTTTGAAATGGTAACCGACGAATGTGCAGAAAATAATTCTTGTTGATTACCTTTGAAATAGTAACCGACGAATGTGCATGAAAATAAATCTTGCCGATTACCTTTGAAATAGTAAACGACGAATATGCATGAAAATAAATCCTGCCGATTACCTTTGAAATGGTAACCGACGAATGTGCGGAAAATAAATCATGCCGATTACCTTTGAAATGGTAACGGAGGAATGTGCAAAAAATAAATCCTGTCGATTACCTTTGAAATGGTCACCGACGAATGTGCTAAAAATAAATCCTGCCGATTACCTTTGAAATCGTAACCGACGAATGTGCATGAAAAATAAATCATGCCGATTACCTTTGAAATAGTAATCGATGAATGTGCTGAAAATAAATACTGCCTATTACCTTTGAAATCGTAACCGACGAATGTGCATGAAAAATAAATCATGCCGATTACCTTTGAAATAGTAAGTGACAAATGTGCTGAAAATAAATCTTGCTGATTACCTTTGAAATAGTAACCAACGAATATGCATAAAAATAAATCCTGCCGATTACCTTTGAAATGGTAACCGACGAATGTGCTGAAAATAAATCATGTTGATTACCTTTGAAATGGTAACTGACGAATTTTCAGAAAATAAATCTTGCCGATTACCTTTGAATTAGTAACCGACGAATATGCATGAAAAATAAATCATGCCGATTACCTTTGAAATAGTAACCGACAAATGTGCTGAAAATAAATCCTGCCTATTACCTTTGAAATGGTAATCGACGAATGTGCAGAAAATAAATCATGCCGATTAGCTTTGAAATAGTAACCGACGAATATGCATGAAAAAAAAATCCTGCCGATTACCTTTGAAATGGTAACCGACGAATGTGCTGAAAATAAATCATGTTGATTACCTTTGAAATGGTAACCGACGAATTTGTAGAAAATAAATCCTGCCGATTACCTTTGAAATAGTAACCGACGAATATGCATGAAAAATAAATCATGCCGATTACCTTTGAAATAGTAACCGACGAATGTGCTGAAAATAAATCCTGCCTATTTCCTTTGAAATGGTAATCGACGAATGTGCAGAAAATAAATCCTGCCGATTAGCTTTGAAATAGTAACCGACGAATATGCATGAAAAAAAAATCCTGTGGATTACCTTTGAAATGATAACCGACGAATGTGCTGAAAATAAATCATGTTGATTACCTTTGAAATGGTAACCGACGAATTTGTAGAAAATAAATCCTGCCGATTACCTTTGAAATAGTAACCGACGAATATGCATGAAAAATAAATCATGCCGATTACCTTTGAAAGTGTAACCGACGAATGTGCTGAAAATAAATGATGCCTATTACCTTTGAAATGGTAACCGACGAATGTGCAGAAAATAAATCCTGTCGATTACCTTTCAAATCGTAACCGACGAATGTGCAGAAAATAATTCCTGCTGATTACCTTTGAAATAGTAACCGACGAATGTGCATGAAAATAAATCTTGCCGATTACCTTTGAAATAGGTAACGACGAATATGCATGAAAATAAATCCTGCCGATTACCTTTGAATTGGTAACCGACGAATGTGCGGAAAATAAATCATGCCGATTACCTTTGAAATGGTAACGGAGGAATGTGCAGAAAATAAATCCTGTCGATTACCTTTCAAATTGTAACCAACGAATATACAAGAAAATAAATCCTGCCGATTACCTTTGAAATGGTAACCGACGAATGTGCTGAAAATAAATCATGCTGATTACCTTTGAAATGGTAACGGAGGAATGTGCAGAAAATAAATCTTGCCGATTACCTTTGAAATGGTAACTGACGAATGTGCATAAAAATATATCTTGCCGATTACCTTTGAAATAGTAACCGACGAATATGCATGAAAAAAAAATCCTGTCGATTGCCTTTGAAATGGTAACCGACGAATGTGCTGAAAATAAATCATGTCGATTACCTTTGAAATAGTAAGCGACGAATGTGCTGAAAATAAATCATGTTGAATACCTTTGAAATGGTAACCGACGAATGTGCAGAAAATAAATCCTGCCAATTACCTTTGAAATCGTAACCGACGAATGTGCATGAAAAATAAATCATGCGGATTACCTTTGAAATAATAAGCGACGAATGTGCTGAAAATAAATCATGTTGATTACCATTGAAATAGTAACCAACGAATATGCATAAAAATAAATCCTGTCGATTACCTTTGAAATGGTAACCGACGAATGTGCTGAAAATAAATCATGTTGATTACCTTTGAAATGGTAACCGACGAATTTGTAGAAAATAAATCCTGCCGATTACCTTTGAAATGGTAACCGACGAATATGCATGAAAAATAAATCATGTCGATTACCTTTGAAAGTGTAACCGACGAATGTGCTGAAAATAAATCATGCCTATTACCTTTGAAATGGTAACCGACGAATGTGCAGAAAATAAATCCTGTCGATTACCTTTCAAATCGTAACCGACGAATGTGCAGAAAATAATTCCTGCTGATTACCTTTGAAATAGTAACCGACGAATGTGCATGAAAATAAATCTTGCCGATTACCTTTGAAATAGTAAACAACGAATATGCATGAAAATAAATCCTGCCGATTACCTTTGAAATGGTAACCGACGAATGTGCGGAAAATAAATCATGCCGATTACCTTTGAAATGGTAACGGAGGAATGTGCAAAAAATAAATCCTGTCGATTACCTTTGAAATGGTCACCGACGAATGTGCTAAAAATAAATCCTGCCGATTACCTTTGAAATCGTAACCGACGAATGTGCATGAAAAATAAATCATGCCGATTACCTTTGAAATAGTAAGTGACAAATGTGCTGAAAATAAATCTTGCTGATTACCTTTGAAATAGTAACCAACGAGTATGCATAAAAATAAATCCTGCCGATTACCTTTCAAATGGTAACCGACGAATGTGCTGAAAATAAATCATGTTGATTACCTTTGAAATGGTAACTGACGAATTTTCAGAAAATAAATCTTGCCGATTACCTTTGAAATAGTAACCGACGAATATGCATGAAAAATAAATCATGCCGATTACCTTTGAAATAGTAACCGACGAATGTGCTGAAAATAAATCCTGCCTATTACCTTTGAAATGGTAATCGACGAATGTGCAGAAAATAAATCATGCCGATTAGCTTTGAAATAGTAACCGACGAATATGCATGAAAAAAAAATCCTGTCGATTGCCTTTGAAATGGTAACCGACGAATGTGCTGAAAATAAATCATGCCGATTACCTTTGAAATAGTAAGCGACGAATGTGCTGAAAATAAATCATGTTGAATACCTTTGAAATGGTAACCGACGAATGTGCAGAAAATAAATCCTGCCTATTACCTTTGAAATCGTAACCGACGAATGTGCATGAAAAATAAATCATGCCGATTACCTTTGAAATAATAAGCGACGAATGTGCTGAAAATAAATCATGTTGATTACCTTTGAAATAGTAACCAACGAATATGCATAAAAATAAATCCTGCCGATTACCTTTGAAATGGTAACCGACGAATGTGCTGAAAATAAATCATGTTGATTACCTTTGAAATGGTAACCGACGAATTTGTAGAAAATAAATCCTGCCGATTACCTTTGAAATGGTAACCGACGAATATGCATGAAAAATAAATCATGTCGATTACCTTTGAAAGTGTAACCGACGAATGTGCTGAAAATAAATCATGCCTATTACCTTTGAAATGGTAACCGACGAATGTGCAGAAAATAAATCCTGTCGATTACCTTTCAAATCTTAACCGACGAATGTGCAGAAAATAATTCCTGTTGATTACCTTTGAAATAGTAACCGACGAATGTGCATGAAAATAAATCTTGCCGATTACCTTTGAAATAGTAAACAACGAATATGCATGAAAATAAATCCTGCCGATTACCTTTGAAATGGTAACCGACGAATGTGCGGAAAATAAATCATGCCGATTACCTTTGAAATGGTAACGGAGGAATGTGCAAAAAATAAATCCTGTCGATTACCTTTGAAATGGTCACCGACGAATGTGCTAAAAATAAATCCTGCCGATTAGCTTTGAAATAGTAATCGATGAATGTGCTGAAAATAAATACTGCCTATTACCTTTGAAATCGTAACCGACGAATGTGCTTGAAAAATAAATCATGTCGATTACCTTTGAAAGTGTAACCGACGAATGTGCTGAAAATAAATCATGTCTATTACATTTGAAATGGTAATCGACGAATGTGCAGAAAATAAATCTTGCTGATTACCTTTGAAATAGTAACCAACGAATATGCATAAAAATAAATCCTGCCGATTACCTTTGAAATGGTAACCGACGAATGTGCTGAAAATAAATCATGTTGATTACCTTTGAAATGGTAACTGACGAATTTTCAGAAAATAAATCTTGCCGATTACCTTTGAAATAGTAACCGACGAATATGCATGAAAAATAAATCATGCCGATTACCTTTGAAATAGTAACCGACGAATGTGCTGAAAATAAATCCTGCCAATTACCTTTGAAATGGTAATCGACGAATGTGCAGAAAATAAATCATGCCGATTAGCTTTGAAATAGTAACCGACGAATATGCATGAAAAAAAAATCCTGCCGATTACCATTGAAATGGTAACCGACGAATGTGCTGAAAATAAATCATGTTGATTACCTTTGAAATGGTAACCGACGAATTTGTAGAAAATAAATCCTGTCGATTACCTTTGAAATAGTAACCGACGAATATGCATGAAAAATAAATCATGCCGATTACCTTTGAAAGTGTAACCGACGAATGTGCTGAAAATAAATCATGTCTATTACATTTGAAATGGTAACCGACGAATGTGCAGAAAATAAATCCTGTCGATTACCTTTCAAATCGTAACCGACGAATGTGCAGAAAATAATTCCTGCTGATTACCTTTGAAATAGTAACCGACGAATGTGCATGAAAATAAATCTTGCCGATTACCTTTGAAATAGTAAACGACGAATATGCATGAAAATAAATCCTGCCGATTACCTTTGAAATGGTAACCGACGAATGTGCGGAAAATAAATCATGCCGATTACCTTTGAAATGGTAACGGAGGAATGTGCAGAAAATAAATCCTGCCGATTACCTTGGAAATCGTAACCAACGAATGTGCATGAAAAATAAATCATGCCGATTACCTTTGAAATAGTAATCGATGAATGTGCTGAAAATAAATACTGCCTATTACCTTTGAAATCGTAACCGACGAATGTGCATGAAAAATAAATCATGCCGATTACCTTTGAAATAGTAAGTGACAAATGTGCTGAAAATAAATCTTGCTGATTACCTTTGAAATAGTAACCAACGAATATGCATAAAAATAAATCCTGCCGATTACCTTTGAAATGGTAACCGACGAATGTGCTGAAAATAAATCATGTTGATTACCTTTGAAATGGTAACCGACGAATTTTCAGAAAATAAATCTTGCCGATTACCTTTGAAATAGTAACCGACGAATATGCATGAAAAATAAATCATGCCGATTACCTTTGAAATAGTAACCGACGAATGTGCTGAAAATAAATCCTGCCTATTACCTTTGAAATGGTAATCGACGAATGTGCAGAAAATAAATCATGCCGATTAGCTTTGAAATAGTAACCGACGAATATGCATGAAAAAAAAATCCTGCCGATTACCTTTGAAATGGTAACCGACGAATGTGCTGAAAATAAATCATGTTGATTACCTTTGAAATGGTAACCGACGAATTTGTAGAAAATAAATCCTGCCGATTACCTTTGAAATAGTAACCGACGAATATGCATGAAAAATAAATCATGCCGATTACCTTTGAAAGTGTAACCGACGAATGTGCTGAAAATAAATCATGCCTATTACCTTTGAAATGGTAACCGACGAATGTGCAGAAAATAAATCCTGTCGATTACCTTTCAAATCGTAACCGACGAATGTGCAGAAAATAATTCCTGCTGATTACCTTTGAAATAGTAACCGACGAATGTGCATGAAAATAAATCTTGCCGATTACCTTTGAAATAGGTAACGACGAATATGCATGAAAATAAATCCTGCCGATTACCTTTGAATTGGTAACCGACGAATGTGCGGAAAATAAATCATGCCGATTACCTTTGAAATGGTAACGGAGGAATGTGCAGAAAATAAATCCTGTCGATTACCTTTCAAATTGTAACCAACGAATATACAAGAAAATAAATCCTGCCGATTACCTTTGAAATGGTAACCGACGAATGTGCTGAAAATAAATCATGCTGATTACCTTTGAAATGGTAACGGAGGAATGTGCAGAAAATAAATCTTGCCGATTACCTTTGAAATGGTAACTGACGAATGTGCATAAAAATATATCTTGCCGATTACCTTTGAAATAGTAACCGACGAATATGCATGAAAAAAAAATCCTGTCGATTGCCTTTGAAATGGTAACCGACGAATGTGCTGAAAATAAATCATGTCGATTACCTTTGAAATAGTAAGCGACGAATGTGCTGAAAATAAATCATGTTGAATACCTTTGAAATGGTAACCGACGAATGTGCAGAAAATAAATCCTGCCAATTACCTTTGAAATCGTAACCGACGAATGTGCATGAAAAATAAATCATGCGGATTACCTTTGAAATAATAAGCGACGAATGTGCTGAAAATAAATCATGTTGATTACCATTGAAATAGTAACCAACGAATATGCATAAAAATAAATCCTGCCGATTACCTTTGAAATGGTAACCGACGAATGTGCTGAAAATAAATCATGTTGATTACCTTTGAAATGGTAACCGACGAATTTGTAGAAAATAAATCCTGCCGATTACCTTTGAAATGGTAACCGACGAATATGCATGAAAAATAAATCATGTCGATTACCTTTGAAAGTGTAACCGACGAATGTGCTGAAAATAAATCATGCCTATTACCTTTGAAATGGTAACCGACGAATGTGCAGAAAATAAATCCTGTCGATTACCTTTCAAATCGTAACCGACGAATGTGCAGAAAATAATTCCTGCTGATTACCTTTGAAATAGTAACCGACGAATGTGCATGAAAATAAATCTTGCCGATTACCTTTGAAATAGTAAACAACGAATATGCATGAAAATAAATCCTGCCGATTACCTTTGAAATGGTAACCGACGAATGTGCGGAAAATAAATCATGCCGATTACCTTTGAAATGGTAACGGAGGAATGTGCAAAAAATAAATCCTGTCGATTACCTTTGAAATGGTCACCGACGAATGTGCTAAAAATAAATCCTGCCGATTACCTTTGAAATCGTAACCGACGAATGTGCATGAAAAATAAATCATGCCGATTACCTTTGAAATAGTAAGTGACAAATGTGCTGAAAATAAATCTTGCTGATTACCTTTGAAATAGTAACCAACGAGTATGCATAAAAATAAATCCTGCCGATTACCTTTCAAATGGTAACCGACAAATGTGCTGAAAATAAATCATGTTGATTACCTTTGAAATGGTAACTGACGAATTTTCAGAAAATAAATCTTGCCGATTACCTTTGAAATAGTAACCGACGAATATGCATGAAAAATAAATCATGCCGATTACCTTTGAAATAGTAACCGACGAATGTGCTGAAAATAAATCCTGCCTATTACCTTTGAAATGGTAATCGACGAATGTGCAGAAAATAAATCATGCCGATTAGCTTTGAAATAGTAACCGACGAATATGCATGAAAAAAAAATCCTGTCGATTGCCTTTGAAATGGTAACCGACGAATGTGCTGAAAATAAATCATGCCGATTACCTTTGAAATAGTAAGCGACGAATGTGCTGAAAATAAATCATGTTGAATACCTTTGAAATGGTAACCGACGAATGTGCAGAAAATAAATCCTGCCTATTACCTTTGAAATCGTAACCGACGAATGTGCATGAAAAATAAATCATGCCGATTACCTTTGAAATAATAAGCGACGAATGTGCTGAAAATAAATCATGTTGATTACCTTTGAAATAGTAACCAACGAATATGCATAAAAATAAATCCTGTCGATTACCTTTGAAATGGTAACCGACGAATGTGCTGAAAATAAATCATGTTGATTACCTTTGAAATGGTAACCGACGAATTTGTAGAAAATAAATCCTGCCGATTACCTTTGAAATGGTAACCGACGAATATGCATGAAAAATAAATCATGTCGATTACCTTTGAAAGTGTAACCGACGAATGTGCTGAAAATAAATCATGCCTATTACCTTTGAAATGGTAACCGACGAATGTGCAGAAAATAAATCCTGTCGATTACCTTTCAAATCTTAACCGACGAATGTGCAGAAAATAATTCCTGTTGATTACCTTTGAAATAGTAACCGACGAATGTGCATGAAAATAAATCTTGCCGATTACCTTTGAAATAGTAAACAACGAATATGCATGAAAATAAATCCTGCCGATTACCTTTGAAATGGTAACCGACGAATGTGCGGAAAATAAATCATGCCGATTACCTTTGAAATGGTAACGGAGGAATGTGCAAAAAATAAATCCTGTCGATTACCTTTGAAATGGTCACCGACGAATGTGCTAAAAATAAATCCTGCCGATTAGCTTTGAAATAGTAATCGATGAATGTGCTGAAAATAAATACTGCCTATTACCTTTGAAATCGTAACCGACGAATGTGCTTGAAAAATAAATCATGTCGATTACCTTTGAAAGTGTAACCGACGAATGTGCTGAAAATAAATCATGTCTATTACATTTGAAATGGTAATCGACGAATGTGCAGAAAATAAATCTTGCTGATTACCTTTGAAATAGTAACCAACGAATATGCATAAAAATAAATCCTGCCGATTACCTTTGAAATGGTAACCGACGAATGTGCTGAAAATAAATCATGTTGATTACCTTTGAAATGGTAACTGACGAATTTTCAGAAAATAAATCTTGCCGATTACCTTTGAATTAGTAACCGACGAATATGCATGAAAAATAAATCATGCCGATTACCTTTGAAATAGTAACCGACAAATGTGCTGAAAATAAATCCTGCCTATTACCTTTGAAATGGTAATCGACGAATGTGCAGAAAATAAATCATGCCGATTAGCTTTGAAATAGTAACCGACGAATATGCATGAAAAAAAAATCCTGCCGATTACCTTTGAAATGGTAACCGACGAATGTGCTGAAAATAAATCATGTTGATTACCTTTGAAATGGTAACCGATGAATTTGTAGAAAATAAATCCTGCCGATTACCTTTGAAATAGTAACCGACGAATATGCATGAAAAATAAATCATGCCGATTACCTTTGAAATAGTAACCGACGAATGTGCTGAAAATAAATCCTGCCTATTTCCTTTGAAATGGTAATCGACGAATGTGCAGAAAATAAATCCTGCCGATTAGCTTTGAAATAGTAACCGACGAATATGCATGAAAAAAAAATCCTGTGGATTACCTTTGAAATGATAACCGACGAATGTGCTGAAAATAAATCATGTTGATTACCTTTGAAATGGTAACCGACGAATTTGTAGAAAATAAATCCTGCCGATTACCTTTGAAATAGTAACCGACGAATGTGCGGAAAATAAATCATGCCGATTACCTTTGAAATGGTAACGGAGGAATGTGCAAAAAATAAATCCTGTCGATTACCTTTGAAATGGTCACCGACGAATGTGCTAAAAATAAATCCTGCCGATTAGCTTTGAAATAGTAATCGATGAATGTGCTGAAAATAAATACTGCCTATTACCTTTGAAATCGTAACCGACGAATGTGCTTGAAAAATAAATCATGTCGATTACCTTTGAAAGTGTAACCGACGAATATGCTGAAAATAAATCATGTCTATTACATTTGAAATGGTAATCGACGAATGTGCAGAAAATAAATCTTGCTGATTACCTTTGAAATAGTAACCAA
The DNA here is from genome assembly GCA_958299785.1 of Medicago lupulina. NCBI lineage: Eukaryota > Viridiplantae > Streptophyta > Magnoliopsida > Fabales > Fabaceae > Medicago > Medicago lupulina. The sequence goes on from CATQJP010000005.1 coordinate 1,219,565, forward strand.
CGAATATGCATAAAAATAAATCCTGCCGATTACCTTTGAAATGGTAACCGACGAATGTGCTGAAAATAAATCATGTTGATTACCTTTGAAATGGTAACTGACGAATTTTCAGAAAATAAATCTTGCCGATTACCTTTGAAATAGTAACCGACGAATATGCATGAAAAATAAATCATGCCGATTACCTTTGAAATAGTAACCGACGAATGTGCTGAAAATAAATCCTGCCAATTACCTTTGAAATGGTAATCGACGAATGTGCAGAAAATAAATCATGCCGATTAGCTTTGAAATAGTAACCGACGAATATGCATGAAAAAAAAATCCTGCCGATTACCATTGAAATGGTAACCGACGAATGTGCTGAAAATAAATCATGTTGATTACCTTTGAAATGGTAACCGACGAATTTGTAGAAAATAAATCCTGTCGATTACCTTTGAAATAGTAACCGACGAATATGCATGAAAAATAAATCATGCCGATTACCTTTGAAAGTGTAACCGACGAATGTGCTGAAAATAAATCATGTCTATTACATTTGAAATGGTAACCGACGAATGTGCAGAAAATAAATCCTGTCGATTACCTTTCAAATCGTAACCGACGAATGTGCAGAAAATAATTCCTGCTGATTACCTTTGAAATAGTAACCGACGAATGTGCATGAAAATAAATCTTGCCGATTACCTTTGAAATAGTAAACGACGAATATGCATGAAAATAAATCCTGCCGATTACCTTTGAAATGGTAACCGACGAATGTGCGGAAAATAAATCATGCCGATTACCTTTGAAATGGTAACGGAGGAATGTGCAGAAAATAAATCCTGCCGATTACCTTGGAAATCGTAACCAACGAATGTGCATGAAAAATAAATCATGCCGATTACCTTTGAAATAGTAATCGATGAATGTGCTGAAAATAAATACTGCCTATTACCTTTGAAATCGTAACCGACGAATGTGCATGAAAAATAAATCATGCCGATTACCTTTGAAATAGTAAGTGACAAATGTGCTGAAAATAAATCTTGCTGATTACCTTTGAAATAGTAACCAACGAATATGCATAAAAATAAATCCTGCCGATTACCTTTGAAATGGTAACCGACGAATGTGCTGAAAATAAATCATGTTGATTACCTTTGAAATGGTAACCGACGAATTTTCAGAAAATAAATCTTGCCGATTACCTTTGAAATAGTAACCGACGAATATGCATGAAAAATAAATCATGCCGATTACCTTTGAAATAGTAACCGACGAATGTGCTGAAAATAAATCCTGCCTATTACCTTTGAAATGGTAATCGACGAATGTGCAGAAAATAAATCATGCCGATTAGCTTTGAAATAGTAACCGACGAATATGCATGAAAAAAAAATCCTGCCGATTACCTTTGAAATGGTAACCGACGAATGTGCTGAAAATAAATCATGTTGATTACCTTTGAAATGGTAACCGACGAATTTGTAGAAAATAAATCCTGCCGATTACCTTTGAAATAGTAACCGACGAATATGCATGAAAAATAAATCATGCCGATTACCTTTGAAAGTGTAACCGACGAATGTGCTGAAAATAAATCATGCCTATTACCTTTGAAATGGTAACCGACGAATGTGCAGAAAATAAATCCTGTCGATTACCTTTCAAATCGTAACCGACGAATGTGCAGAAAATAATTCCTGCTGATTACCTTTGAAATAGTAACCAACGAATGTGCATGAAAATAAATCTTGCCGATTACCTTTGAAATAGTAAACGACGAATATGCATGAAAATAAATCCTGCCGATTACCTTTGAAATGGTAACCGACGAATGTGCGGAAAATAAATCATGCCGATTACCTTTGAAATAGTAAGTGACAAATGTGCTGAAAATAAATCTTGCTGATTACCTTTGAAATAGTAACCAACGAATATGCATAAAAATAAATCCTGCCGATTACCTTTGAAATGGTAACCGACGAATGTGCTGAAAATAAATCATGTTGATTACCTTTGAAATGGTAACCGACGAATTTTCAGAAAATAAATCTTGCCGATTACCTTTGAAATAGTAACCGACGAATATGCATGAAAAATAAATCATGCCGATTACCTTTGAAATAGTAACCGACGAATGTGCTGAAAATAAATCCTGCCTATTACCTTTGAAATGGTAATCGACGAATGTGCAGAAAATAAATCATGCCGATTATCTTTGAAATAGTAACCGACGAATATGCATGAAAAAAAAATCCTGCCGATTACCTTTGAAATGGTAATCGACGAATGTGCTGAAAATAAATCATGTTGATTACCTTTGAAATGGTAACCGACGAATTTGTAGAAAATAAATCCTGCCTATTACCTTTGAAATCGTAACCGACGAATGTGCATGAAAAATAAATCATGCCGATTACCTTTGAAATAATAAGCGACGAATGTGCTGAAAATAAATCATGTTGATTACCTTTGAAATAGTAACCAACGAATATGCATAAAAATAAATCCTGCCGATTACCTTTGAAATGGTAACCGACGAATGTGCTGAAAATAAATCATGTTGATTACCTTTGAAATGGTAACCGACGAATTTGTAGAAAATAAATCCTGCCGATTACCTTTGAAATGGTAACCGACGAATATGCATGAAAAATAAATCATGTCGATTACCTTTGAAAGTGTAACCGACGAATGTGCTGAAAATAAATCATGCCTATTACCTTTGAAATGGTAACCGACGAATGTGCAGAAAATAAATCCTGTCGATTACCTTTCAAATCGTAACCGACGAATGTGCAGAAAATAATTCCTGCTGATTACCTTTGAAATAGTAACCGACGAATGTGCATGAAAATAAATCTTGCCGATTACCTTTGAAATAGTAAACGACGAATATGCATGAAAATAAATCCTGCCGATTACCTTTGAAATGGTAACCGACGAATGTGCGGAAAATAAATCATGCCGATTACCTTTGAAATAGTAAGTGACAAATGTGCTGAAAATAAATCTTGCTGATTACCTTTGAAATAGTAACCAACGAATATGCATAAAAATAAATCCTGCCGATTACCTTTGAAATGGTAACCGACGAATGTGCTGAAAATAAATCATGTTGATTACCTTTGAAATGGTAACCGACGAATTTTCAGAAAATAAATCTTGCCGATTACCTTTGAAATAGTAACCGACGAATATGCATAAAAATAAATCCTGCCGATTACCTTTGAAATGGTAACCGACGAATGTGCTGAAAATAAATCATGTTGATTACCTTTGAAATGGTAACTGACGAATTTTCAGAAAATAAATCTTGCCGATTACCTTTGAAATAGTAACCGACGAATATGCATGAAAAATAAATCATGCCGATTACCTTTGAAATAGTAACCGACGAATGTGCTGAAAATAAATCCTGCCAATTACCTTTGAAATGGTAATCGACGAATGTGCAGAAAATAAATCATGCCGATTAGCTTTGAAATAGTAACCGACGAATATGCATGAAAAAAAAATCCTGCCGATTACCATTGAAATGGTAACCGACGAATGTGCTGAAAATAAATCATGTTGATTACCTTTGAAATGGTAACCGACGAATTTGTAGAAAATAAATCCTGTCGATTACCTTTGAAATAGTAACCGACGAATATGCATGAAAAATAAATCATGCCGATTACCTTTGAAAGTGTAACCGACGAATGTGCTGAAAATAAATCATGTCTATTACATTTGAAATGGTAACCGACGAATGTGCAGAAAATAAATCCTGTCGATTACCTTTCAAATCGTAACCGACGAATGTGCAGAAAATAATTCCTGCTGATTACCTTTGAAATAGTAACCGACGAATGTGCATGAAAATAAATCTTGCCGATTACCTTTGAAATAGTAAACGACGAATATGCATGAAAATAAATCCTGCCGATTACCTTTGAAATGGTAACCGACGAATGTGCGGAAAATAAATCATGCCGATTACCTTTGAAATGGTAACGGAGGAATGTGCAGAAAATAAATCCTGCCGATTACCTTGGAAATCGTAACCAACGAATGTGCATGAAAAATAAATCATGCCGATTACCTTTGAAATAGTAATCGATGAATGTGCTGAAAATAAATACTGCCTATTACCTTTGAAATCGTAACCGACGAATGTGCATGAAAAATAAATCATGCCGATTACCTTTGAAATAGTAAGTGACAAATGTGCTGAAAATAAATCTTGCTGATTACCTTTGAAATAGTAACCAACGAATATGCATAAAAATAAATCCTGCCGATTACCTTTGAAATGGTAACCGACGAATGTGCTGAAAATAAATCATGTTGATTACCTTTGAAATGGTAACCGACGAATTTTCAGAAAATAAATCTTGCCGATTACCTTTGAAATAGTAACCGACGAATATGCATGAAAAATAAATCATGCCGATTACCTTTGAAATAGTAACCGACGAATGTGCTGAAAATAAATCCTGCCTATTACCTTTGAAATGGTAATCGACGAATGTGCAGAAAATAAATCATGCCGATTAGCTTTGAAATAGTAACCGACGAATATGCATGAAAAAAAAATCCTGCCGATTACCTTTGAAATGGTAACCGACGAATGTGCTGAAAATAAATCATGTTGATTACCTTTGAAATGGTAACCGACGAATTTGTAGAAAATAAATCCTGCCGATTACCTTTGAAATAGTAACCGACGAATATGCATGAAAAATAAATCATGCCGATTACCTTTGAAAGTGTAACCGACGAATGTGCTGAAAATAAATCATGCCTATTACCTTTGAAATGGTAACCGACGAATGTGCAGAAAATAAATCCTGTCGATTACCTTTCAAATCGTAACCGACGAATGTGCAGAAAATAATTCCTGCTGATTACCTTTGAAATAGTAACCAACGAATGTGCATGAAAATAAATCTTGCCGATTACCTTTGAAATAGTAAACGACGAATATGCATGAAAATAAATCCTGCCGATTACCTTTGAAATGGTAACCGACGAATGTGCGGAAAATAAATCATGCCGATTACCTTTGAAATAGTAAGTGACAAATGTGCTGAAAATAAATCTTGCTGATTACCTTTGAAATAGTAACCAACGAATATGCATAAAAATAAATCCTGCCGATTACCTTTGAAATGGTAACCGACGAATGTGCTGAAAATAAATCATGTTGATTACCTTTGAAATGGTAACCGACGAATTTTCAGAAAATAAATCTTGCCGATTACCTTTGAAATAGTAACCGACGAATATGCATGAAAAATAAATCATGCCGATTACCTTTGAAATAGTAACCGACGAATGTGCTGAAAATAAATCCTGCCTATTACCTTTGAAATGGTAATCGACGAATGTGCAGAAAATAAATCATGCCGATTATCTTTGAAATAGTAACCGACGAATATGCATGAAAAAAAAATCCTGCCGATTACCTTTGAAATGGTAATCGACGAATGTGCTGAAAATAAATCATGTTGATTACCTTTGAAATGGTAACCGACGAATTTGTAGAAAATAAATCCTGCCTATTACCTTTGAAATCGTAACCGACGAATGTGCATGAAAAATAAATCATGCCGATTACCTTTGAAATAATAAGCGACGAATGTGCTGAAAATAAATCATGTTGATTACCTTTGAAATAGTAACCAACGAATATGCATAAAAATAAATCCTGCCGATTACCTTTGAAATGGTAACCGACGAATGTGCTGAAAATAAATCATGTTGATTACCTTTGAAATGGTAACCGACGAATTTGTAGAAAATAAATCCTGCCGATTACCTTTGAAATGGTAACCGACGAATATGCATGAAAAATAAATCATGTCGATTACCTTTGAAAGTGTAACCGACGAATGTGCTGAAAATAAATCATGCCTATTACCTTTGAAATGGTAACCGACGAATGTGCAGAAAATAAATCCTGTCGATTACCTTTCAAATCGTAACCGACGAATGTGCAGAAAATAATTCCTGCTGATTACCTTTGAAATAGTAACCGACGAATGTGCATGAAAATAAATCTTGCCGATTACCTTTGAAATAGTAAACGACGAATATGCATGAAAATAAATCCTGCCGATTACCTTTGAAATGGTAACCGACGAATGTGCGGAAAATAAATCATGCCGATTACCTTTGAAATAGTAAGTGACAAATGTGCTGAAAATAAATCTTGCTGATTACCTTTGAAATAGTAACCAACGAATATGCATAAAAATAAATCCTGCCGATTACCTTTGAAATGGTAACCGACGAATGTGCTGAAAATAAATCATGTTGATTACCTTTGAAATGGTAACCGACGAATTTTCAGAAAATAAATCTTGCCGATTACCTTTGAAATAGTAACCGACGAATATGCATGAAAAATAAATCATGCCGATTACCTTTGAAATAGTAACCGACGAATGTGCTGAAAATAAATCCTGCCTATTACCTTTGAAATGGTAATCGACGAATGTGCAGAAAATAAATCATGCCGATTAGCTTTGAAATAGTAACCGACGAATATGCATGAAAAAAAAATCCTGCCGATTACCTTTGAAATGGTAATCGACGAATGTGCTGAAAATAAATCATGTTGATTACCTTTGAAATGGTAACCGACGAATTTGTAGAAAATAAATCCTGCCTATTACCTTTGAAATCGTAACCGACGAATGTGCATGAAAAATAAATCATGCCGATTACCTTTGAAATAATAAGCGACGAATGTGCTGAAAATAAATCATGTTGATTACCTTTGAAATAGTAACCAACGAATATGCATAAAAATAAATCCTGCCGATTACCTTTGAAATGGTAACCCACGAATGTGCTGAAAATAAATCATGTTGATTACCTTTGAAATGGTAACCGACGAATTTGTAGAAAATAAATCCTGTCGATTACCTTTGAAATGGTAACCGACGAATATGCATGAAAAATAAATCATGTCGATTACCTTTGAAAGTGTAACCGACGAATGTGCTGAAAATAAATCATGCCTATTACCTTTGAAATGGTAACCGACGAATGTGCAGAAAATAAATCCTGTCGATTACCTTTCAAATCGTAACCGACGAATGTGCAGAAAATAATTCCTGCTGATTACCTTTGAAATAGTAACCGACGAATGTGCATGAAAATAAATCTTGCCGATTACCTTTGAAATAGTAAACGACGAATATGCATGAAAATAAATCCTGCCGATTACCTTTGAAATGGTAACCGACGAATGTGCGGAAAATAAATCATGCCGATTACCTTTGAAATAGTAAGTGACAAATGTGCTGAAAATAAATCTTGCTGATTACCTTTGAAATAGTAACCAACGAATATGCATAAAAATAAATCCTGCCGATTACCTTTGAAATGGTAACCGACGAATGTGCTGAAAATAAATCATGTTGATTACCTTTGAAATGGTAACCGACGAATTTTCAGAAAATAAATCTTGCCGATTACCTTTGAAATAGTAACCGACGAATATGCATGAAAAATAAATCATGCCGATTACCTTTGAAATAGTAACCGACGAATGTGCTGAAAATAAATCCTGCCTATTACCTTTGAAATGGTAATCGACGAATGTGCAGAAAATAAATCATGCCGATTAGCTTTGAAATAGTAACCGACGAATATGCATGAAAAAAAAATCCTGCCGATTACCTTTGAAATGGTAATCGACGAATGTGCTGAAAATAAATCATGTTGATTACCTTTGAAATGGTAACCGACGAATTTGTAGAAAATAAATCCTGCCTATTACCTTTGAAATCGTAACCGACGAATGTGCATGAAAAATAAATCATGCCGATTACCTTTGAAATAATAAGCGACGAATGTGCTGAAAATAAATCATGTTGATTACCTTTGAAATAGTAACCAACGAATATGCATAAAAATAAATCCTGCCGATTACCTTTGAAATGGTAACCGACGAATGTGCTGAAAATAAATCATGTTGATTACCTTTGAAATGGTAACCGACGAATTTGTAGAAAATAAATCCTGCCGATTACCTTTGAAATGGTAACCGACGAATATGCATGAAAAATAAATCATGTCGATTACCTTTGAAAGTGTAACCGACGAATGTGCTGAAAATAAATCATGCCTATTACCTTTGAAATGGTAACCGACGAATGTGCAGAAAATAAATCCTGTCGATTACCTTTCAAATCGTAACCGACGAATGTGCAGAAAATAATTCCTGCTGATTACCTTTGAAATAGTAACCGACGAATGTGCATGAAAATAAATCTTGCCGATTACCTTTGAAATAGTAAACAACGAATATGCATGAAAATAAATCCTGCCGATTACCTTTGAAATGGTAACCGACGAATGTGCGGAAAATAAATCATGCCGATTACCTTTGAAATGGTAACGGAGGAATGTGCAAAAAATAAATCCTGTCGATTACCTTTGAAATGGTCACCGACGAATGTGCTAAAAATAAATCCTGCCGATTACCTTTGAAATCGTAACCGACGAATGTGCATGAAAAATAAATCCTGTCGATTACCTTTGAAATAGTAATCGATGAATGTGCTGAAAATAAATACTGCCTATTACCTTTGAAATCGTAACCGACGAATGTGCTTGAAAAATAAATCATGCCGATTACCTTTGAAATAGTAAGTGACAAATGTGCTGAAAATAAATCTTGCTGATTACCTTTGAAATAGTAACCAACGAATATGCATAAAAATAAATCCTGCCGATTACCTTTGAAATGGTAACCGACGAATGTGCTGAAAATAAATCATGTTGATTACCTTTGAATTGGTAACTGACGAATTTTCAGAAAATAAATCTTGCCGATTACCTTTGAAATAGTAACCGACGAATATGCATGAAAAATAAATCATGCCGATTACCTTTGAAATAGTAACCGACGAATGTGCTGAAAATAAATCCTGCCTATTACCTTTGAAATGGTAATCGACGAATGTGCAGAAAATAAATCATGCCGATTAGCTTTGAAATAGTAACCGACGAATATGCATGAAAAAAAAATCCTGCCGATTACCATTGAAATGGTAACCGACGAATGTGCTGAAAATAAATCATGTTGATTACCTTTGAAATGGTAACCGACGAATTTGTAGAAAATAAATCCTGTCGATTACCTTTGAAATAGTAACCGACGAATATGCATGAAAAATAAATCATGCCGATTACCTTTGAAAGTGTAACCGACGAATGTGCTGAAAATAAATCATGTCTATTACATTTGAAATGGTAACCGACGAATGTGCAGAAAATAAATCCTGTCGATTACCTTTCAAATCGTAACCGACGAATGTGCAGAAAATAATTCCTGCTGATTACCTTTGAAATAGTAACCGACGAATGTGCATGAAAATAAATCTTGCCGATTACCTTTGAAATAGTAAACGACGAATATGCATGAAAATAAATCCTGCCGATTACCTTTGAAATGGTAACCGACGAATGTGCGGAAAATAAATCATGCCGATTACCTTTGAAATGGTAACGGAGGAATGTGCAGAAAATAAATCCTGCCGATTACCTTGGAAATCGTAACCGACGAATGTGCATGAAAAATAAATCATGCCGATTACCTTTGAAATAGTAATCGATGAATGTGCTGAAAATAAATACTGCCTATTACCTTTGAAATCGTAACCGACGAATGTGCATGAAAAATAAATCATGCCGATTACCTTTGAAATAGTAAGTGACAAATGTGCTGAAAATAAATCTTGCTGATTACCTTTGAAATAGTAACCAACGAATATGCATAAAAATAAATCCTGCCGATTACCTTTGAAATGGTAACCGACGAATGTGCTGAAAATAAATCATGTTGATTACCTTTGAAATGGTAACCGACGAATTTTCAGAAAATAAATCTTGCCGATTACCTTTGAAATAGTAACCGACGAATATGCATGAAAAATAAATCATGCCGATTACCTTTGAAATAGTAACCGACGAATGTGCTGAAAATAAATCCTGCCTATTACCTTTGAAATGGTAATCGACGAATGTGCAGAAAATAAATCATGCCGATTAGCTTTGAAATAGTAACCGACGAATATGCATGAAAAAAAAATCCTGCCGATTACCTTTGAAATGGTAACCGACGAATGTGCTGAAAATAAATCATGTTGATTACCTTTGAAATGGTAACCGACGAATTTGTAGAAAATAAATCCTGCCGATTACCTTTGAAATAGTAACCGACGAATATGCATGAAAAATAAATCATGCCGATTACCTTTGAAAGTGTAACCGACGAATGTGCTGAAAATAAATCATGCCTATTACCTTTGAAATGGTAACCGACGAATGTGCAGAAAATAAATCCTGTCGATTACCTTTCAAATCGTAACCGACGAATGTGCAGAAAATAATTCCTGCTGATTACCTTTGAAATAGTAACCAACGAATGTGCATGAAAATAAATCTTGCCGATTACCTTTGAAATAGTAAACGACGAATATGCATGAAAATAAATCCTGCCGATTACCTTTGAAATGGTAACCGACGAATGTGCGGAAAATAAATCATGCCGATTACCTTTGAAATAGTAAGTGACAAATGTGCTGAAAATAAATCTTGCTGATTACCTTTGAAATAGTAACCAACGAATATGCATAAAAATAAATCCTGCCGATTACCTTTGAAATGGTAACCGACGAATGTACTGAAAATAAATCATGTTGATTACCTTTGAAATGGTAACCGACGAATTTTCAGAAAATAAATCTTGCCGATTACCTTTGAAATAGTAACCGACGAATATGCATGAAAAATAAATCATGCCGATTACCTTTGAAATAGTAACCGACGAATGTGCTGAAAATAAATCCTGCCTATTACCTTTGAAATGGTAATCGACGAATGTGCAGAAAATAAATCATGCCGATTAGCTTTGAAATAGTAACCGACGAATATGCATGAAAAAAAAATCCTGCCGATTACCTTTGAAATGGTAACCGACGAATGTGCTGAAAATAAATCATGTTGATTACCTTTGAAATGGTAACCGACGAATTTGTAGAAAATAAATCCTGCCGATTACCTTTGAAATAGTAACCGACGAATATGCATGAAAAATAAATCATGTCGATTACCTTTGAAAGTGTAACCGACGAATGTGCTGAAAATAAATCATGCCTATTACCTTTGAAATGGTAACCGACGAATGTGCAGAAAATAAATCCTGTCGATTACCTTTCAAATCGTAACCGACGAATGTGCAGAAAATAATTCCTGCTGATTACCTTTGAAATAGTAACCAACGAATGTGCATGAAAATAAATCTTGCCGATTACCTTTGAAATAGTAAACGACGAATATGCATGAAAATAAATCCTGCCGATTACCTTTGAAATGGTAACCGACGAATGTGCGGAAAATAAATCATGCCGATTACCTTTGAAATAGTAAGTGACAAATGTGCTGAAAATAAATCTTGCTGATTACCTTTGAAATAGTAACCAACGAATATGCATAAAAATAAATCCTGCCGATTACCTTTGAAATGGTAACCGACGAATGTACTGAAAATAAATCATGTTGATTACCTTTGAAATGGTAACCGACGAATTTTCAGAAAATAAATCTTGCCGATTACCTTTGAAATAGTAACCGACGAATATGCATGAAAAATAAATCATGCCGATTACCTTTGAAATAGTAACCGACGAATGTGCTGAAAATAAATCCTGCCTATTACCTTTGAAATGGTAATCGACGAATGTGCAGAAAATAAATCATGCCGATTAGCTTTGAAATAGTAACCGACGAATATGCATGAAAAAAAAATCCTGCCGATTACCTTTGAAATGGTAACCGACGAATGTGCTGAAAATAAATCATGTTGATTACCTTTGAAATGGTAACCGACGAATTTGTAGAAAATAAATCCTGCCGATTACCTTTGAAATAGTAACCGACGAATATGCATGAAAAATAAATCATGTCGATTACCTTTGAAAGTGTAACCGACGAATGTGCTGAAAATAAATCATGCCTATTACCTTTGAAATGGTAACCGACGAATTTGCAGAAAATAAATCCTGTCGATTACCTTTCATATCGTAACCGACGAATGTGCAGAAAATAATTCCTGCTGATTACCTTTGAAATAGTAACCGACGAATGTGCATGAAAATAAATCTTGCCGATTACCTTTGAAATAGTAAACGACGAATATGCATGAAAATAAATCCTGCCGATTACCTTTGAAATGGTAACCGACGAATGTGCGGAAAATAAATCATGCCGATTACCTTTGAAATGGTAACGGAGGAATGTGCAGAAAATAAATCCTGTCGATTACCTTTGAAATTCTAACCAACGAATATACAAGAAAATAAATCCTGCCGATTACCTTTGAAATGGTAACCGACGAATGTGCTGAAAATAAATCATGCTGATTACCTTTGAAATGGTAACGGAGGAATGTGCAGAAAATAAATCTTGCCGATTACCTTTGAAATGGTAACTGACGAATGTGCATAAAAATATATCTTGCCGATTACCTTTGAAATAGTAACCGACGAATATGCATGAAAAAAAAATCCTGTCGATTGCCTTTGAAATAGTAACCGAAGAATGTGCTGAAAATAAATCATGCCGATTACCTTTGAAATAGTAAGCGACGAATGTGCTGAAAATAAATCATGTTGAATACCTTTGAAATGGTAACCGACGAATGTGCAGAAAATAAATCCTGCCTATTACCTTTGAAATCGTAACCGACGAATGTGCATGAAAAATAAATCATGCCGATTACCTTTGAAATAATAAGCGACGAATGTGTTGAAAATAAATCATGTTGATTACCTTTGAAATAGTAACCAACGAATATGCATAAAAATAAATACTGCCGATTACCTTTGAAATGATAACCGACGAATGTGCTGCAAATAAATCATGTTGATTACCTTTGAAATGGTAACCGACGAATTTGCAGAAAATAAATCCTGCCGATTACCTTTGAAATAGTAACCGACGAATATGCATGAAAAATAAATCATGCCGATTACCTTTGAAATAGTAACCGACGAATGTGCTGAAAATAAATCATGCCTATTACCTTTGAAATGGTAACGGAGGAATGTGCAGAAAATAAATCCTGTCGATTACCTTTGAAATTGTAACCAACGAATATACGAGAAAATAAATCCTGCCGATTACCTTTGAAATGGTAACCGACGAATGTGCATGAAAATAAATGTTGCCGATTACCTTTGAAATAGTAACCGAAGAATATGCTTGAAAAATAAATCCTGTCGATTACCTTTGAAATTGTCACCGACGAATGTGCTGAAGATAAATCCTGCCAATTACCTTTGAAATCGTAACCGACGAATGTGCATGAAAAATAAATCATGCCGATTACCTTTGAAATAGTAGTCGATGAATGTGCTGAAAATAAATCCTGCCTATTACCTTTGAAATCGTAACCGACGAATGTGCATGAAAAATAAATCATGCCGATTACCTTTGAAATAGTAAGCGACAAATGTGCTGAAAATAAATCTTGCTGATTACCTTTGAAATAGTAACCAACGAATATGCATAAAAATAAATCCTGTCGATTACCTTTGAAATGGTAACCGACGAATGTGCTGAAAATAAATCATGCTGATTACCTTTGAAATAGTAACCGACGAATGTGCAGAAAATAAATCATGTCAATTACCTTTGAAATAGTAACCGACGAATGTGCAGAAAATAAATCCTGCCGATTACCTTTGAAATGGTAACCGACGAATGTGCTGAAAATAAATCCTGCCGATTACCTTTGAAATGGTAACCGACGAATGTGCAGAAAATAAATCTTGTCGATTACCTTTGAACTGGTAACTGACGAATGTGCATAAAAATATATCTTGCCGATTACCTTTGAAATAGTAACCGACGAATATGCATGAAAAAAAATCCTGCCGATTACCTTTGAAATGGTAACCGACGAATGTCCTGAAAATAAATCATGCCGATTACCTTTGAAATAGTAAGCGACGAATGTGCTGAAAATAAATCATGTTGATTACCTTTGAAATGGTAACCGACGAATTTGTAGAAAATAAATCATGCCGATTACCTTTGAAATAGTAACCGACGAATATGCATGAAAAATAAATCATGCCGATTACCTTTGAAAGTGTAATCGACGAATGTGCTGAAAATAAATCATGCCTATTACCTTTGAAATGGTAACCGACGAATGTGCAGAAAATAAATCCTGTCGATTACCTTTCAAATCGTAACCGACGAATGTGTAGAAAATAATTCCTGCTGATTACCTTTGAAATAGTAACCGACGAATTTGCATGAAAATAAATCTTGCCGATTACCTTTGAAATGGTAAACGACGAATATGCATGAAAATAAATCCTGCCGATTACCTTTGAAATGGTAACCGACGAATGTGCGGAAAATAAATCATGCCGATTACCTTTGAAATGGTAACGGAGGAATGTGCAAAAAATAAATCTTGTCGATTACATTTGAAATGGTCACCGACGAATGTGCTAAAAATAAATCCTGCCGATTACCTTTGAAATCGTAACCGACGAATGTGCATGAAAAATAAATCATGCCGATTACCTTTGAAATAGTAATCGATGAATGTGCTGAAAATAAATACTGCCTATTACCTTTGAAATCGTAACCGACGAATATGCATGAAAAATAAATCATGCCGATTACCTTTGAAATAGTAAGTGACAAATGTGCTGAAAATAAATCTTGCTGATTACCTTTGAAATAGTAACCAACGAATATGCTTAAAAATAAATCCTGTCGATTACCTTTGAAATGGTAACCGACGAATGTGCTGAAAATAAATCATGTTGATTACCTTTGAAATGGTAACCGACGAATTTTCAGAAAATAAATCTTGCCGATTACCTTTGAAATAGTAACCGACGAATATGCATGAAAAATAAATCATGCCGATTACCTTTGAAATAGTAACCGACGAATGTGCTGAAAATAAATCATGCCTATTACCTTTGAAATGGTAACGGAGGAATGTGCAGAAAATAAATCCTGCCGATTACCTTTGAAATGGTAACCGACGAATGTGCATGAAAATAAATCTTGCCGATTACCTTTGAAATAGTAACCGAAGAATATGCTTGAAAAATAAATCCTGTCGATTACCTTTGAAATGGTCACCGACGAATGTGCTAAAAATAAATGCTGCCAATTACCTTTGAAATCGTAACCGACGAATGTGCATGAAAAATAAATCATGCCGATTACCTTTGAAATAGTAAGCGACAAATGTGCTGAAAATAAATCTTGCTGATTACCTTTGAAATAGTAACCAACGAATATGCATAAAAATAAATCCAGCCGATTACCTTTGAAATGGTAACCGACGAATGTGCTGAAAATAAATCATGCTGATTACCTTTGAAATGGTAACCGACGAATGTGCTGAAAATAAATCATGCTGATTACCTTTGAAATTGTAACCGACGAATGTGCAGAAAATAAATCCTGCCGATTACCTTTGAAATGGTAACCGACGAATGTGCTGAAAATAAATCCTGCCGATTACCTTTGAAATGGTAACCGACGAATGTGCAGAAAATAAATCTTGTCGATTACCTTTGAACTGGTAACTGACGAATGTGCATAAAAATATATCTTGCCGATTACCTTTGAAATAGTAACCGACGAATATGCATGAAAAAAAATCCTGCCGATTACCTTTGAAATGGTAACCGACGAATGTCCTGAAAATAAATCATGCCGATTACCTTTGAAATAGTAAGCGACGAATGTGCTGAAAATAAATCATGTTGATTACCTTTGAAATGGTAACCGACGAATTTGTAGAAAATAAATCATGCCGATTACCTTTGAAATAGTAACCGACGAATATGCATGAAAAATAAATCATGCCGATTACCTTTGAAAGTGTAACCGACGAATTTGTAGAAAATAAATCATGCCGATTACCTTTGAAATAGTAATCGATGAATGTGCTGAAAATAAATACTGCCTATTACCTTTGAAATCGTAACCGACGAATGTGCATGAAAAATAAATCATGCCGATTACCTTTGAAATAGTAAGTGACAAATGTGCTGAAAATAAATCTTGCTGATTACCTTTGAAATAGTAACCAACGAATATGCATAAAAATAAATCCTGCCGATTACCTTTGAAATGGTAACCGATGAATGTGCTGAAAATAAATCATGTTGATTACCTTTGAAATGGTAACTGACGAATTTTCAGAAAATAAATCTTGCCGATTACCTTTGAAATAGTAACCGACGAATATGCATGAAAAATAAATCATGCCGATTACCTTTGAAATAGTAACCGACGAATGTGCTGAAAATAAATCCTGCCTATTACCTTTGAAATGGTAATCGACGAATGTGCAGAAAATAAATCATGCCGATTAGCTTTGAAATAGTAACCGACGAATATGCATGAAAAAAAAATCCTGCCGATTACCTTTGAAATGGTAACCGACGAATGTGCTGAAAATAAATCATGTTGATTACCTTTGAAATGGTAACCGACGAATTTGTAGAAAATAAATCCTGCCGATTACCTTTGAAATAGTAACCGACGAATATGCATGAAAAATAAATCATGCCGATTACCTTTGAAAGTGTAACCGACGAATGTGCTGAAAATAAATCATGTCTATTACATTTGAAATGGTAACCGACGAATGTGCAGAAAATAAATCCTGTCGATTACCTTTCAAATCGTAACCGACGAATGTGCAGAAAATAATTCCTGCTGATTACCTTTGAAATAGTAACCGACGAATGTGCATGAAAATAAATCTTGCCGATTACCTTTGAAATAGTAAACGACGAATATGCATGAAAATAAATCCTGCCGATTACCTTTGAAATGGTAACCGACGAATGTGCGGAAAATAAATCATGCCGATTACCTTTGAAATGGTAACGGAGGAATGTGCAGAAAATAAATCCTGCCGATTACCTTTGAAATCGTAACCGACGAATGTGCATGAAAAATAAATCATGCCGATTACCTTTGAAATAGTAATCGATGAATGTGCTGAAAATAAATACTGCCTATTACCTTTGAAATCGTAACCGACGAATGTGCATGAAAAATAAATCATGCCGATTACCTTTGAAATAGTAAGTGACAAATGTGCTGAAAATAAATCTTGCTGATTACCTTTGAAATAGTAACCAACGAATATGCATAAAAATAAATCCTGCCGATTACCTTTGAAATGGTAACCGACGAATGTGCTGAAAATAAATCATGTTGATTACCTTTGAAATGGTAACCGACGAATTTTCAGAAAATAAATCTTGCCGATTACCTTTGAAATAGTAACCGACGAATATGCATGAAAAATAAATCATGCCGATTACCTTTGAAATAGTAACCGACGAATGTGCTGAAAATAAATCCTGCCTATTACCTTTGAAATGGTAATCGACGAATGTGCAGAAAATAAATCCTGTCGATTACCTTTCAAATCATAACCGACGAATGTGCAGAAAATAATTCCTGTTGATTACCTTTGAAATAGTAACCGACGAATGTGCATGAAAATAAATCTTGCCGATTACCTTTGAAATAGTAAACGACGAATATGCATGAAAATAAATCCTGCCGATTACCTTTGAAATGGTAACCGACGAATGTGCGGAAAATAAATCATGCCGATTACCTTTGAAATGGTAACGGAGGAATGTGCAGAAAATAAATCCTGTCGATTACCTTTGAAATTGTAACCAACGAATATACAAGAAAATAAATCCTGCCGATTACCTTTGAAATGGTAACCGACGAATGTGCTGAAAATAAATCATGCTGATTACCTTTGAAATGGTAACGGAGGAATGTGCAGAAAATAAATCTTGCCGATTACCTTTGAAATGGTAACTGACGAATGTGCATAAAAATATATCTTGCCGATTACCTTTGAAATAGTAACCGACGAATATGCATGAAAAAAAAATCCTGTCGATTGCCTTTGAAATGGTAACCGACGAATGTGCTGAAAATAAATCATGCCGATTACCTTTGAAATAGTAAGCGACGAATGTGCTGAAAATAAATCATGTTGATTACCTTTGAAATGGTAACCGGCGAATTTTCAGAAAATAAATCTTTCCGATTACCTTTGAAATAGTAACCGACGAATATGCATGAAAAATAAATCATGCCGATTACCTTTGAAATAGTAACCGACGAATGTGCTGAAAATAAATCCTGCCTATTACCTTTGAAATGGTAATCGACGAATGTGCAGAAAATAAATCCTGCCGATTAGCTTTGAAATAGTAACCGACGAATATGCATGAAAAAAAATCCTGTCGATTACCTTTGAAATGATAACCGACGAATGTGCTGAAAATAAATCATGTTGATTACCTTTGAAATGGTAACCGACGAATTTGTAGAAAATAAATCCTGCCGATTACCTTTGAAATAGTAACCGATGAATATGCATGAAAAATAAATCATGCCGATTACCTTTGAAAGTGTAACCGACGAATGTGCTGAAAATAAATCATGCCTATTACCTTTGAAATGGTAACCGACGAATGTGCAGAAAATAAATCCTGTCGATTACCTTTCAAATCGTAACCGACGAATGTGCAGAAAATAATTCCTGCTGATTACCTTTGAAATAGTAACCGACGAATGTGCATGAAAATAAATCTTGCCGATTACCTTTGAAATAGTAAACGACGAATATGCATGAAAATAAATCCTGCCGATTACCTTTGAAATGGTAACCGACGAATGTGCTGAAAATAAATCATGTTGATTACCTTTGAAATGGTAACCGACGAATTTTCAGAAAATAAATCTTGCCGATTACCTTTGAAATAGTAACCGACGAATATGCATGAAAAATAAATCATGCCGATTGCCTTTGAAATAGTAATCGATGAATGTGCTGAAAATAAATCCTGCCTATTACCTTTGAAATCGTAACCGACGAATGTGCATGAAAAATAAATCATGCCGATTACCTTTGAAATAGTAAGCGACAAATATGCTGAAAATAAATCTTGCTGATTACCTTTGAAATAGTAACCAACGAATATGCATAAAAATAAATCCTGTCGATTACCTTTGAAATGGTAACCGACGAATGTGCTGAAAATAAATCATGCTGATTACCTTTGAAATAGTAAGCGACAAATGTGCTGAAAATAAATCTTGCTGATTACCTTTGAAATAGTAACCAACGAATATGCATAAAAATAAATCCTGTCGATTACCTTTGAAATGGTAACCGACGAATGTCCTGAAAACAAATCATGCCGATTACCTTTGAAATAGTAAGCGACGAATGTGCTGAAAATAAATCATGTTGATTACCTTTGAAATGGTAACCAACGAATTTGTAGAAAATAAATCCTTCCGATTACCTTTGAAATAGTAACCGACGAATATGCATGAAAAATAAATCATGCCGATTACCTTTGAAAGTGTAACCGACGAATGTGCTGAAAATAAATCATGCCTATTACCTTTGAAATGGTAACCGACGAATGTGCAGAAGATAAATCCTGTTGATTACCTTTTAAATCGTAACCGACGAATGTGCAAGAAAATAAATCTTGCCGATTACCTTTGAAATAGTAAACGACGAATATGCATGAAAATAAATCCTGCCGATTACCTTTGAAATGGTAACCGACGAATGTGCGGAAAATTAATCATGCCGATTACCTTTGAAATGGTCACGGAGGAATGTGCAGAAAATAAATCTTGTCGATTACCTTTGAAATGGTCACCGACGAATGTGCTAAAAATAAATCCTGCCGATTACCTTTGAAATCGTAACCGACGAATGTGCATGAAAAATAAATCATGCCGATTACCTTTGAAATAGTAACCGACGAATGTGCTGAAAATAAATCATGTTGATTACCTTTGAAATGGTAACCGACGAATTTGTAGAAAATAAATCCTGTCGATTACCTTTGAAATAGTAACCGACGAATATGCATGAAAAATAAATCATGCCGATTACCTTTGAAAGTGTAACCGACGAATGTGCTGAAAATAAATCATGCCTATTACCTTTGAAATGGTAACCGACGAATGTGCAGAAAATAAATCCTGTCGATTACCTTTCAAATCGTAACCGACGAATGTGCAAGAAAATAAATCTTGCCGATTACCTTTGAAATAGTAATTGACGAATATGCATGAAAATAAATCCTGCCGATTACCTTTGAAATGGTAACCGACGAATGTGCGGAAAATTAATCATGCCGATTACCTTTGAAATGGTAACGGAGGAATGTGCAGAAAATAAATCTTGTCGATTACCTTTGAAATGGTCACCAACGAATGTGCTAAAAATAAATCCTGCCTATTACCTTTGAAATGGTAATCGACGAATGTGCAGAAAATAAATCCTGTCGATTACCTTTCAAATCATAACCGACGAATGTGCAGAAAATAATTCCTGTTGATTACCTTTGAAATAGTAACCGACGAATGTGCATGAAAATAAATCTTGCCGATTACCTTTGAAATAGTAAACGACGAATATGCATGAAAATAAATCCTGCCGATTACCTTTGAAATGGTAACCGACGAATGTGCGGAAAATAAATCATGCCGATTACCTTTGAAATGGTAACGGAGGAATGTGCAGAAAATAAATCCTGTCGATTACCTTTGAAATTGTAACCAACGAATATACAAGAAAATAAATCCTGCCGATTACCTTTGAAATGGTAACCGACGAATGTGCTGAAAATAAATCATGCTGATTACCTTTGAAATGGTAACGGAGGAATGTGCAGAAAATAAATCTTGCCGATTACCTTTGAAATGGTAACTGACGAATGTGCATAAAAATATATCTTGCCGATTACCTTTGAAATAGTAACCGACGAATATGCATGAAAAAAAAATCCTGTCGATTGCCTTTGAAATGGTAACCGACGAATGTGCTGAAAATAAATCATGCCGATTACCTTTGAAATAGTAAGCGACGAATGTGCTGAAAATAAATCATGTTGAATACCTTTGAAATGGTAACCGACGAATGTGCAGAAAATAAATCCTGCCTATTACCTTTGAAATCGTAACCGACGAATGTGCATGAAAAATAAATCATGCCGATTACCTTTGAAATAGTAATCGATGAATGTGCTGAAAATAAATACTGCCTATTACCTTTGAAATCGTAACCGACGAATGTGCATGAAAAATAAATCATGCCGATTACCTTTGAAATAGTAAGTGACAAATGTGCTGAAAATAAATCTTGCTGATTACCTTTGAAATAGTAACCAACGAATATGCATAAAAATAAATCCTGCCGATTACCTTTGAAATGGTAACCGACGAATGTGCTGAAAATAAATCATGTTGATTACCTTTGAAATGGTAACCGGCGAATTTTCAGAAAATAAATCTTTCCGATTACCTTTGAAATAGTAACCGACGAATATGCATGAAAAATAAATCATGCCGATTACCTTTGAAATAGTAACCGACGAATGTGCTGAAAATAAATCCTGCCTATTACCTTTGAAATGGTAATCGACGAATGTGCAGAAAATAAATCCTGCCGATTAGCTTTGAAATAGTAACCGACGAATATGCATGAAAAAAAATCCTGTCGATTACCTTTGAAATGATAACCGACGAATGTGCTGAAAATAAATCATGTTGATTACCTTTGAAATGGTAACCGACGAATTTGTAGAAAATAAATCCTGCCGATTACCTTTGAAATAGTAACCGATGAATATGCATGAAAAATAAATCATGCCGATTACCTTTGAAAGTGTAACCGACGAATGTGCTGAAAATAAATCATGCCTATTACCTTTGAAATGGTAACCGACGAATGTGCAGAAAATAAATCCTGTCGATTACCTTTCAAATCGTAACCGACGAATGTGCAGAAAATAATTCCTGCTGATTACCTTTGAAATAGTAACCGACGAATGTGCATGAAAATAAATCTTGCCGATTACCTTTGAAATAGTAAACGACGAATATGCATGAAAATAAATCCTGCCGATTACCTTTGAAATGGTAACCGACGAATGTGCTGAAAATAAATCATGTTGATTACCTTTGAAATGGTAACCGACGAATTTTCAGAAAATAAATCTTGCCGATTACCTTTGAAATAGTAACCGACGAATATGCATGAAAAATAAATCATGCCGATTGCCTTTGAAATAGTAATCGATGAATGTGCTGAAAATAAATCCTGCCTATTACCTTTGAAATCGTAACCGACGAATGTGCATGAAAAATAAATCATGCCGATTACCTTTGAAATAGTAAGCGACAAATATGCTGAAAATAAATCTTGCTGATTACCTTTGAAATAGTAACCAACGAATATGCATAAAAATAAATCCTGTCGATTACCTTTGAAATGGTAACCGACGAATGTGCTGAAAATAAATCATGCTGATTACCTTTGAAATAGTAAGCGACAAATGTGCTGAAAATAAATCTTGCTGATTACCTTTGAAATAGTAACCAACGAATATGCATAAAAATAAATCCTGTCGATTACCTTTGAAATGGTAACCGACGAATGTCCTGAAAACAAATCATGCCGATTACCTTTGAAATAGTAAGCGACGAATGTGCTGAAAATAAATCATGTTGATTACCTTTGAAATGGTAACCAACGAATTTGTAGAAAATAAATCCTTCCGATTACCTTTGAAATAGTAACCGACGAATATGCATGAAAAATAAATCATGCCGATTACCTTTGAAAGTGTAACCGACGAATGTGCTGAAAATAAATCATGCCTATTACCTTTGAAATGGTAACCGACGAATGTGCAGAAGATAAATCCTGTTGATTACCTTTTAAATCGTAACCGACGAATGTGCAAGAAAATAAATCTTGCCGATTACCTTTGAAATAGTAAACGACGAATATGCATGAAAATAAATCCTGCCGATTACCTTTGAAATGGTAACCGACGAATGTGCGGAAAATTAATCATGCCGATTACCTTTGAAATGGTCACGGAGGAATGTGCAGAAAATAAATCTTGTCGATTACCTTTGAAATGGTCACCGACGAATGTGCTAAAAATAAATCCTGCCGATTACCTTTGAAATCGTAACCGACGAATGTGCATGAAAAATAAATCATGCCGATTACCTTTGAAATAGTAACCGACGAATGTGCTGAAAATAAATCATGTTGATTACCTTTGAAATGGTAACCGACGAATTTGTAGAAAATAAATCCTGTCGATTACCTTTGAAATAGTAACCGACGAATATGCATGAAAAATAAATCATGCCGATTACCTTTGAAAGTGTAACCGACGAATGTGCTGAAAATAAATCATGCCTATTACCTTTGAAATGGTAACCGACGAATGTGCAGAAAATAAATCCTGTCGATTACCTTTCAAATCGTAACCGACGAATGTGCAAGAAAATAAATCTTGCCGATTACCTTTGAAATAGTAATTGACGAATATGCATGAAAATAAATCCTGCCGATTACCTTTGAAATGGTAACCGACGAATGTGCGGAAAATTAATCATGCCGATTACCATTGAAATGGTAACGGAGGAATGTGCAGAAAATAAATCTTGTCGATTACCTTTGAAATGGTCACCAACGAATGTGCTAAAAATAAATCCTGCCGATTACCTTTGAAATCGTAACCGACGAATGTGCATGAAAAATAAATCATGCCGATTGCCTTTGAAATAGTAATCGATGAATGTGCTGAAAATAAATCCTGCCTATTACCTTTGAAATCGTAACCGACGAATGTGCATGAAAAATAAATCATGCCGATTACCTTTGAAATAGTAAGCGACAAATATGCTGAAAATAAATCTTGCTGATTACCTTTGAAATAGTAACCAACGAATATGCATAAAAATAAATCCTGTCGATTACCTTTGAAATGGTAACCGACGAATGTGCTGAAAATAAATCATGCTGATTACCTTTGAAATAGTAAGCGACAAATGTGCTGAAAATAAATCTTGCTGATTACCTTTGAAATAGTAACCAACGAATATGCATAAAAATAAATCCTGTCGATTACCTTTGAAATGGTAACCGACGAATGTCCAGAAAACAAATCATGCCGATTACCTTTGAAATAGTAAGCGACGAATGTGCTGAAAATAAATCATGTTGATTACCTTTGAAATGGTAACCAACGAATTTGTAGAAAATAAATCCTGCCGATTACCTTTGAAATAGTAACCGACGAATATGCATGAAAAATAAATCATGCCGATTACCTTTGAAAGTGTAACCGACGAATGTGCAGAAGATAAATCCTGTCGATTACCTTTTAAATCGTAACCGACGAATGTGCAAGAAAATAAATCTTGCCGATTACCTTTGAAATAGTAAACGACGAATATGCATGAAAATAAATCCTGCCGATTACCTTTGAAATGGTAACCGACGAATGTGCGGAAAATTAATCATGCCGATTACCTTTGAAATGGTAACGGAGGAATGTGCAGAAAATAAATCTTGTCGATTACCTTTGAAATGGTCACCGACGAATGTGCTAAAAATAAATCCTGCCGATTACCTTTGAAATCGTAACCGACGAATGTGCATGAAAAATAAATCATGCCGATTACCTTTGAAATAGTAACCGACGAATGTGCTGAAAATAAATCATGTTGATTACCTTTGAAATGGTAACCGACGAATTTGTAGAAAATAAATCCTGTCGATTACCTTTGAAATAGTAACCGACGAATATGCATGAAAAATAAATCATGCCGATTACCTTTGAAAGTGTAACCGACGAATGTGCTGAAAATAAATCATGCCTATTACCTTTGAAATGGTAACCGACGAATGTGCAGAAAATAAATCCTGTCGATTACCTTTCAAATCGTAACCGACGAATGTGCAAGAAAATAAATCTTGCCGATTACCTTTGAAATAGTAAACGACGAATATGCATGAAAATAAATCCTGCCGATTACCTTTGAAATCGTAACCGACGAATGTGCATGAAAAATAAATCATGCCGATTACCTTTGAAATAGTAATCGATGAATGTGCTAAAAATAAATCCTGCCTATTACCTTTGAAATCGTAACCGACGAATGTGCATGAAAAATAAATCATGCCGATTACCTTTGAAATAGTAAGCGACAAATGTGCTGAAAATAAATCTTGCTGATTACCTTTGAAATAGTAACCAACGAATATGCATAAAAATAAATCCTGTCGATTACCTTTGAAATGGTAACCGACGAATGTGCTGAAAATAAATCATGCTGATTACCTTTGAAATGGTAACCGACGAATGTGCAGAAAATAAATCATGTCGATTACCTTTGAAATAGTAACCGACGAATGTGCAGAAAATAAATCCTGCCGATTACCTTTGAAATGGTAACCGACGAATGTGCTGAAAATAAATCCAGCCGATTACCTTTGAAATGGTAACTGACGAATGTGCTGAAAATAAATCTTGCCGATTACCTTTGAACTGGTAACTGACGAATGTGCATAAAAATATATCTTGCCGATTACCTTTGAAATAGTAACCGACGAATATGCATGAAAAAAAAATCCTGCCGATTACCTTTGAAATGGTAACCGACGAATGTCCTGAAAATAAATCATGCTGATTACCTTTGAAATAGTAAGCGACGAATGTGCTGAAAATAAATCATGTTGATTACCTTTGAAATGGTAACCGACGAATGTGCAGAAAATAAATCCTGCCGATTACCTTTGAAATAGTAAATGATGAATATGCAAGAAAATAAATCCTGCCGATTACCTTTGAAATGGTAACCGACGAATGTGCTGAAAATAAATCCTGCCGATTGCCTTTGAAATGGTAACCGACGAATGTGCAGAAAATAAATCTTGCCGATTACCTTTGAAATGGTAACTGACGAATGTGCATAAAAATATATCTTGCCGATTACCTTTGAAATAGTAACCGACGAATATGCATGAAAAAAAAATCCTGTCGATTACCTTTGAAATGGTAACCGACGAATGTCCTGAAAATAAATCATGCCGATTACCTTTGAAATAATAAGCGACGAATGTGCTGAAAATAAATCATGTTGATTACCTTTGAAATGGTAACCGACGAATTTGTAGAAAATAAATCCTGCCGATTACCTTTGAAATAGTAACCGACGAATATGCATGAAAAATAAATCATGCCGATTACCTTTGAAAGTGTAACCGACGAATGTGCTGAAAATAAATCATGCCTATTACCTTTGAAATGGTAACCGACGAATGTGCAGAAAATAAATCCTGTCGATTACCTTTCAAATCGTAACCAACGAATGTGCAAGAAAATAAATCTTGCCGATTACCTTTGAAATAGTAAACGACGAATATGCATGAAAATAAATCCTGCCGATTACCTTTGAAATGGTAACCGACGAATGTGCGGAAAATTAATCATGCCGATTACCTTTGAAATGGTAACGGAGGAATGTGCAGAAATAAATCTTGTCGATTACCTTTGAAATGGTCACCGACGAATGTGCTAAAAATAAATCCTGCCGATTACCTTTGAAATCGTAACCGACGAATGTGCATGAAAAATAAATCATGCCGATTACCTTTGAAATAGTAACCGACGAATGTGCTGAAAATAAATCATGTTGATTACCTTTGAAATGGTAACCGACGAATTTGTAGAAAATAAATCCTGCCGATTACCTTTGAAATAGTAACCGACGAATATGCATGAAAAATAAATCATGCCGATTACCTTTGAAAGTGTAACTGACGAATGTGGTGAAAATAAATCATGCCTATTACCTTTGAAATGGTAACCGACGAATGTGCAAAAAATAAATCCTGTCGATTACCTTTCAAATCGTAACCGACGAATGTGCAAGAAAAAAAATCTTGCCGATTACCTTTGAAATAGTAACCGACGAATATGCATGAAAAAAAAATCCTGCCGATTACCTTTGAAATGGTAACCGACGAATGTCCTGAAAATAAATCATGCTGATTACCTTTGAAATAGTAAGCGACGAATGTGCTGAAAATAAATCATGTTGATTACCTTTGAAATGGTAACCGACGAATGTGCAGAAAATAAATCCTGCCGATTACCTTTGAAATAGTAAATGATGAATATGCAAGAAAATAAATCTTGCCGATTACCTTTGAAATGGTAACCGACGAATGTGCTGAAAATAAATCCTGCCGATTGCCTTTGAAATGGTAACCGACGAATGTGCAGAAAATA
Source organism: Medicago lupulina (assembly GCA_958299785.1). Taxonomy (NCBI): domain Eukaryota; kingdom Viridiplantae; phylum Streptophyta; class Magnoliopsida; order Fabales; family Fabaceae; genus Medicago; species Medicago lupulina. The sequence continues at coordinate 1,246,780 of CATQJP010000005.1, forward strand.
AATCTTGCCGATTACCTTTGAAATGGTAACTGACGAATGTGCATAAAAATATATCTTGCCGATTACCTTTGAAATAGTAACCGACGAATATGCATGAAAAAAAAATCCTGTCGATTACCTTTGAAATGGTAACCGACGAATGTCCTGAAAATAAATCATGCCGATTACCTTTGAAATAATAAGCGACGAATGTGCTGAAAATAAATCATGTTGATTACCTTTGAAATGGTAACCGACGAATTTGTAGAAAATAAATCCTGCCGATTACCTTTGAAATAGTAACCGACGAATATGCATGAAAAATAAATCATGCCGATTACCTTTGAAAGTGTAACCGACGAATGTGCTGAAAATAAATCATGCCTATTACCTTTGAAATGGTAACCGACGAATGTGCAGAAAATAAATCCTGTCGATTACCTTTCAAATCGTAACCGACGAATGTGCAAGAAAATAAATCTTGCCGATTACCTTTGAAATAGTAAACGACGAATATGCATGAAAATAAATCCTGCCGATTACCTTTGAAATGGTAACCGACGAATGTGCGGAAAATTAATCATGCCGATTACCTTTGAAATGGTAACGGAGGAATGTGCAGAAAATAAATCTTGTCGATTACCTTTGAAATGGTCACCGACGAATGTGCTAAAAATAAATCCTGCCGATTACCTTTGAAATCGTAACCGACGAATGTGCATGAAAAATAAATCATGCCGATTACCTTTGAAATAGTAACCGACGAATGTGCTGAAAATAAATCATGTTGATTACCTTTGAAATGGTAACCGACGAATTTGTAGAAAATAAATCCTGCCGATTACCTTTGAAATAGTAACCGACGAATATGCATGAAAAATAAATCATGCCGATTACCTTTGAAAGTGTAACCGACGAATGTGCTGAAAATAAATCATGCCTATTACCTTTGAAATGGTAACCGACGAATGTGCAGAAAATAAATCCTGTCGATTACCTTTCAAATCGTAACCGACGAATGTGCAAGAAAATAAATCTTGCCGATTACCTTTGAAATAGTAAACGACGAATATGCATGAAAATAAATCCTGCCGATTACCTTTGAAATCGTAACCGACGAATGTGCATGAAAAATAAATCATGCCGATTACCTTTGAAATTGTAATCGATGAATGTGCTGAAAATAAATCCTGCCTATTACCTTTGAAATCGTAACCGACGAATGTGCATGAAAAATAAATCATGCCGATTACCTTTGAAATAGTAAGCGACAAATGTGCTGAAAATAAATCTTGCTGATTACCTTTGAAATAGTAACCAACGAATATGCATAAAAATAAATCCTGTCGATTACCTTTGAAATGGTAACCGACGAATGTGCTGAAAATAAATCATGCTGATTACCTTTGAAATGGTAACCGACGAATGTGCAGAAAATAAATCCTGTCGATTACCTTTGAAATGGTAACCGACGAATGTGCTGAAAATAAATCCTGCCGATTACCTTTGAAATGGTAACCGACGAATGTGCTGAAAATAAATCTTGCCGATTACCTTTGAACTGGTAACTGACGAATGTGCATAAAAATATATCTTATCGATTACCTTTGAAATAGTAACCGACGAATATGCATGAAAAAAAAATCCTGCCGATTACCTTTGAAATGGTAACCGACGAATGTGCTGAAAATAAATCCTGTCGATTGCCTTTGAAATGGTAACCGACGAATGTGCAGAAAATAAATCTTGCCGATTACCTTTGAAATGGTAACTGACGAATGTGCATAAAAATATATCTTGCCGATTACCTTTAAAATAGTAACCGACGAATATGCATGAAAAAAAAATCCTGTCGATTACCTTTGAAATGGTAACCGACGAATGTCCTGAAAATAAATCATGCCGATTACCTTTGAAATAGTAAGCGACGAATGTGCTGAAAATAAATCATGTTGATTACCTTTGAAATGGTAACCGACGAATTTGTAGAAAATAAATCCTGCCGATTACCTTTGAAATAGTAACCGACGAATATGCATGAAAAATAAATCATGCCGATTACCTTTGAAAGTGTAACCGACGAATGTGCTGAAAATAAATCATGCCGATTACCTTTGAAATAATAAGCGACGAATGTGCTGAAAATAAATCATGTTGATTACCTTTGAAATGGTAACCGACGAATTTGTAGAAAATAAATCCTGCCGATTACCTTTGAAATAGTAACCGACGAATATGCATGAAAAATAAATCATGCCGATTACCTTTGAAAGTGTAACCGACGAATGTGCTGAAAATAAATCATGCCTATTACCTTTGAAATGGTAACCGACGAATGTGCAGAAAATAAATCCTGTCGATTACCTTTCAAATCGTAACCGACGAATGTGCAAGAAAATAAATCTTGCCGATTACCTTCGAAATAGTAAACGACGAATATGCATGAAAATAAATCCTGCCGATTACCTTTGAAATGGTAACCGACGAATGTGCGGAAAATTAATCATGCCGATTACCTTTGAAATGGTAACGGAGGAATGTGCAGAAAATAAATCTTGTCGATTACCTTTGAAATGGTCACCGACGAATGTGCTAAAAATAAATCCTGCCGATTACCTTTGAAATCGTAACCGACGAATGTGCATGAAAAATAAATCATGCCGATTACCTTTGAAATAGTAACCGACGAATGTGCTGAAAATAAATCATGTTGATTACCTTTGAAATGGTAACCGACGAATTTGTAGAAAATAAATCCTGCCGATTACCTTTGAAATAGTAACCGACGAATATGCATGAAAAATAAATCATGCCGATTACCTTTGAAAGTGTAACCGACGAATGTGCTGAAAATAAATCATGCCTATTACCTTTGAAATGGTAACCGACGAATGTGCAGAAAATAAATCCTGTCGATTACCTTTCAAATCGTAACCGACGAATGTGCAAGAAAATAAATCTTGCCGATTACCTTTGAAATAGTAAACGACGAATATGCATGAAAATAAATCCTGCCGATTACCTTTGAAATCGTAACCGACGAATGTGCATGAAAAATAAATCATGCCGATTACCTTTGAAATTGTAATCGATGAATGTGCTGAAAATAAATCCTGCCTATTACCTTTGAAATCGTAACCGACGAATGTGCATGAAAAATAAATCATGCCGATTACCTTTGAAATAGTAAGCGACAAATGTGCTGAAAATAAATCTTGCTGATTACCTTTGAAATAGTAACCAACGAATATGCATAAAAATAAATCCTGTCGATTACCTTTGAAATGGTAACCGACGAATGTGCTGAAAATAAATCATGCTGATTACCTTTGAAATGGTAACCGACGAATGTGCAGAAAATAAATCATGTCGATTACCTTTGAAATAGTAACCGACGAATGTGCAGAAAATAAATCCTGTCGATTACCTTTGAAATGGTAACCGACGAATGTGCTGAAAATAAATCCTGCCGATTACCTTTGAAATGGTAACCGACGAATGTGCTGAAAATAAATCTTGCCGATTACCTTTGAACTGGTAACTGACGAATGTGCATAAAAATATATCTTATCGATTACCTTTGAAATAGTAACCGACGAATATGCATGAAAAAAAAATCCTGCCGATTACCTTTGAAATGGTAACCGACGAATGTCCTGAAAATAAATCATGCCGATTACCTTTGAAATAGTAAGCGACGAATGTGCTGAAAATAAATCATGTTGATTACCTTTGAAATGGTAACCGACGAATTTGTAGAAAATAAATCCTGCCGATTACCTTTGAAATAGTAACCGGCGAATATGCATGAAAAATAAATCATGCCGATTACCTTTGAAAGTGTAACCGACGAATGTGCTGAAAATAAATCATGCCGATTACCTTTGAAATAATAAGCGACGAATGTGCTGAAAATAAATCATGTTGATTACCTTTGAAATGGTAACCGACGAATTTGTAGAAAATAAATCCTGCCGATTACCTTTGAAATAGTAACCGACGAATATGCATGAAAAATAAATCATGCCGATTACCTTTGAAAGTGTAACCGACGAATGTGCTGAAAATAAATCATGCCTATTACCTTTGAAATGGTAACCGACGAATGTGCAGAAAATAAATCCTATCGATTACCTTTCAAATCGTAACCGACGAATGTGCAAGAAAATAAATCTTGCCGATTACCTTCGAAATAGTAAACGACGAATATGCATGAAAATAAATCCTGCCGATTACCTTTGAAATGGTAACCGACGAATGTGCGGAAAATTAATCATGCCGATTACCTTTGAAATGGTAACGGAGGAATGTGCAGAAAATAAATCTTGTCGATTACCTTTGAAATGGTCACCGACGAATGTGCTAAAAATAAATCCTGCCGATTACCTTTGAAATCGTAACCGACGAATGTGCATGAAAAATAAATCATGCCGATTACCTTTGAAATAGTAACCGACGAATGTGCTGAAAATAAATCATGTTGATTACCTTTGAAATGGTAACCGACGAATTTGTAGAAAATAAATCTTGCCGATTACCTTTGAAATAGTAACCGACGAATATGCATGAAAAATAAATCATGCCGATTACCTTTGAAAGTGTAACCGACGAATGTGCTGAAAATAAATCATGCCTATTACCTTTGAAATGGTAACCGACGAATGTGCAGAAAATAAATCCTGTCGATTACCTTTCAAATCGTAACCGACGAATGTGCAAGAAAATAAATCTTGCCGATTACCTTTGAAATAGTAAACGACGAATATGCATGAAAATAAATCCTGCCGATTACCTTTGAAATCGTGACCGACGAATGTGCATGAAAAATAAATCATGCCGATTACCTTTGAAATTGTAATCGATGAATGTGCTGAAAATAAATCCTGCCTATTACCTTTGAAATCGTAACCGACGAATGTGCATGAAAAATAAATCATGCCGATTACCTTTGAAATAGTAAGCGACAAATGTGCTGAAAATAAATCTTGCTGATTACCTTTGAAATAGTAACCAACGAATATGCATAAAAATAAATCCTGTCGATTACCTTTGAAATGGTAACCGACGAATGTGCTGAAAATAAATCATGCTGATTACCTTTGAAATGGTAACCGACGAATGTGCAGAAAATAAATCATGTCGATTACCTTTGAAATAGTAACCGACGAATGTGCAGAAAATAAATCCTGTCGATTACCTTTGAAATGGTAACCGACGAATGTGCTGAAAATAAATCCTGCCGATTACCTTTGAAATGGTAACCGACGAATGTGCTGAAAATAAATCTTGCCGATTACCTTTGAACTGGTAACTGACGAATGTGCATAAAAATATATCTTATCGATTACCTTTGAAATAGTAACCGACGAATATGCATGAAAAAAAAATCCTGCCGATTACCATTGAAATGGTAACCGACGAATGTCCTGAAAATAAATCATGCTGATTACCTTTGAAATAGTAAGCGACGAATGTGCTGAAAATAAATCATGTTGATTACCTTTGAAATGGTAACCGACGAATGTGCAGAAAATAAATCCTGCCGATTACCTTTGAAATAGTAAATGATGAATATGCAAGAAAATAAATCCTGCCGATTACCTTTGAAATGGTAACTGACGAATGTGCTGAAAATAAATCCTGTCGATTGCCTTTGAAATGGTAACCGACGAATGTGCAGAAAATAAATCTTGCCGATTACCTTTGAAATGGTAACTGACGAATGTGCATAAAAATATATCTTGCCGATTACCTTTGAAATAGTAACCGACGAATATGCATGAAAAATAAATCATGCCGATTACCTTTGAAAGTGTAACCGACGAATGTGCTGAAAATAAATCATGCCTATTACCTTTGAAATGGTAACCGACGAATGTGCAGAAAATAAATCCTGTCGATTACCTTTCAAATCGTAACCGATGAATGTGCAAGAAAATAAATCTTGCCGATTACCTTTGAAATAGTAAACGACGAATATGCATGAAAATAAATCCTGCCGATTACCTTTGAAATGGTAACCGACGAATGTGCGGAAAATTAATCATGCCGATTACCTTTGAAATGGTAACGGAGGAATGTGCAGAAAATAAATCTTGTCGATTACCTTTGAAATGGTCACCGACGAATGTGCTAAAAATAAATCCTGCCGATTACCTTTGAAATCGTAACCGACGAATGTGCATGAAAAATAAATCATGCCGATTACCTTTGAAATAGTAACCGACGAATGTGCTGAAAATAAATCATGTTGATTACCTTTGTAATGGTAACCGACTAATTTGTAGAAAATAAATCCTGCCGATTACCTTTGAAATAGTAACCGACGAATATGCATGAAAAATAAATCATGCCGATTACCTTTGAAAGTGTAACCGACGAATGTGCTGAAAATAAATCATGCCTATTACCTTTGAAATGGTAACCGACGAATGTGCAGAAAATAAATCCTGTCGATTACCTTTCAAATCGTAACCGACGAATGTGCAGATAATAATTCCTGCTGATTACCTTTGAAATAGTAACCGACGAATGTGCATGAAAATAAATCTTGCCGATTACCTTTGAAATAGTAAACGACGAATATGCATGAAAATAAATCCTGCCGATTACCTTTGAAATCGTAACCGACGAATGTGCATGAAAAATAAATCATGCCGATTACCTTTGAAATAGTAATCGATGAATGTGCTGAAAATAAATACTGCCTATTACCTTTGAAATCGTAACCGACGAATGTGCATGAAAACTAAATCATGCCGATTACCTTTGAAATAGTAAGTGACAAATGTGCTGAAAATAAATCTTGCTGATTACCTTTGAAATAGTAACCAACGAATATGCATAAAAATAAATCCTGCCGTTTACCTTTGAAATGGTAACCGACGAATGTGCTGAAAATAAATCATGTTGATTACCTTTGAAATGGTAACCGACGAATTTTCAGAAAATAAATCTTGTCGATTACCTTTGAAATAGTAACCGACGAATGTGCTGAAAATAAATCCTGCCTATTACCTTTGAAATGGTAATCGACGAATGTGCAGAAAATAAATCCTGCCGATTAGCTTTGAAATAGTAACCGACGAATGTGCATGAAAAATAAATCATGCCGATTACCTTTGAAAGTGTAACCGACGAATGTGCTGAAAATAAATCATGCCTATTACCTTTGAAATGGTAACCGACGAATATGCATGAAAAAAAAATCCTGTCGATCACCTTTGAAATGGTAACCGACGAATGTGCTGAAAATAAATCATGCCGATTACCTTTGAAATAGTAAGCGACGAATGTGCTGAAAATAAATCATGTTGAATACCTTTGAAATGGTAACCGACGAATGTGCAGAAAATAAATCCTGCCTATTACCTTTGAAATCGTAACCGACGAATGTGCATGAAAAATAAATCATGCCGATTACCTTTGAAATAATAAGCGACGAATGTGCTGAAAATAAATCATGTTGATTACCTTTGAAATAGTAACCAACGAATATGCATAAAAATAAATCCTGCCGATTACCTTTGAAATGGTAACCGACGAATGTGCTGCAAATAAATCATGTTGATTACCTTTGAAATGGTAACCGACGAATTTGTAGAAAATAAATCCTGCCGATTACCTTTGAAATAGTAACCGACGAATATGCAAGAAAAATAAATCATGCCGATTACCTTTGAAAGTGTAACCGACGAATGTGCTGAAAATAAATCATGCCTATTACCTTTGAAATGGTAACCGACGAATGTGCAGAAAATAAATCCTGTCGATTACCTTTGAAATCGTAACCGACGAATGTGCATGAAAAATAAATCATGCCGATTACCTTTGAAATAGTAAGTGACAAATGTGCTGAAAATAAATCTTGCTGATTACCTTTGAAATGGTAACCGACGAATTTTCAGAAAATAAATCTTGTCGATTACCTTTGAAATAGTAACCGACGAATGTGCTGAAAATAAATCCTGCCTATTACCTTTGAAATGGTAATCGACGAATGTGCAGAAAATAAATCCTGCCGATTAGCTTTGAAATAGTAACCGACGAATGTGCATGAAAAATAAATCATGCCGATTACCTTTGAAAGTGTAACCGACGAATGTGCTGAAAATAAATCATGCCTATTACCTTTGAAATGGTAACCGACGAATATGCATGAAAAAAAAATCCTATCGATTACCTTTGAAATGGTAACCGACGAATGTGCTGAAAATAAATCATGCCGATTACCTTTGAAATAGTAAGCGACGAATGTGCTGAAAATAAATCATGTTGAATACCTTTGAAATGGTAACCGACGAATGTGCAGAAAATAAATCCTGCCTATTACCTTTGAAATCGTAACCGACGAATGTGCATGAAAAATAAATCATGCCGATTACCTTTGAAATAATAAGCGACGAATGTGCTGAAAATAAATCATGTTGATTACCTTTGAAATAGTAACCAACGAATATGCATAAAAATAAATCCTGCCGATTACCTTTGAAATGGTAACCGACGAATGTGCTGCAAATAAATCATGTTGATTACCTTTGAAATGGTAACCGACGAATTTGTAGAAAATAAATCCTGCCGATTACCTTTGAAATAGTAACCGACGAATATGCAAGAAAAATAAATCATGCCGATTACCTTTGAAAGTGTAACCGACGAATGTGCTGAAAATAAATCATGCCTATTACCTTTGAAATGGTAACCGACGAATGTGCAGAAAATAAATCCTGTCGATTACCTTTCCAATCGTAACCGACGAATGTGCAGAAAATAATTCCCGCTGATTACCTTTGAAATAGTAACCGACGAATGTGCATGAAAATAAATCTTGCCGATTACCTTTGAAATAGTAAGCGATGAATGTGCTGAAAATAAATACTGCCTATTACCTTTGAAATCGTAACCGACTAATGTGCATGAAAAATAAATCATGCCGATTACCTTTGAAATAGTAAGTGACAAATGTGCTGAAAATAAATCTTGCTGATTACCTTTGAAATAGTAACCAACGAATATGCATAAAAATAAATCCTGCCGATTACCTTTGAAATGGTAACCGACGAATGTGCTGAAAATAAATCATGTTGATTACCTTTGAAATGGTAACCGACGAATTTTCAGAAAATAAATCTTGTCAATTACCTTTGAAATAGTAACCGACGAATATGCATGAAAAATAAATCATGCCGATTACCTTTGAAATAGTAACCGACGAATGTGCTGAAAATAAATCCTGCCTATTACCTTTGAAATGGTAATCGACGAATGTGCAGAAAATAAATCCTGCCGTATAGCTTTGAAATAGTAACCGACGAATATGCATGAAAAAAAAATCCTGCCGATTACCTTTGAAATCGTAACCGATGAATGTGCTGAAAATAAATCATGTTGATTAACTTTGAAATGGTAACCGACGAATTTGTAGAAAATAAATCCTGCCGATTACCTTTGAAATAGTAACCGACGAATATGCATGAAAAATAAATCATGCCGATTACCTTTGAAAGTGTAACCGATGAATGTGCTGAAAATAAATCATGCCTATTACCTTTGAAATGGTAACCGACGAATATGCATGAAAAAAAAATCCTGTCGATTACCTTTGAAATGGTAACCGACGAATGTGCTGAAAATAAATCATGCCGATTACCTTTGAAATAGTAAGCGACGAATGTGCTGAAAATAAATCATGTTGAATACCTTTGAAATGGTAACCGACGAATGTGCAGAAAATAAATCCTGCCTATTACCTTTGAAATCGTAACCGACGAATGTGCATGAAAAATAAATCATGCCGATTACCTTTGAAATAATAAGCGACGAATGTGCTGAAAATAAATCATGTTGATTACCTTTGAAATAGTAACCAACGAATATGCATAAAAATAAATCCTGCCGATTTTCTTTGAAATGGTAACCGACGAATGTGCTGCAAATAAATCATGTTGATTACTTTTGAAATGGTAACCGACGAATTTGTAGAAAATAAATCCTGCCGATTACCTTTGAAATAGTAACCGACGAATATGCAAGAAAAATAAATCATGCCGATTACCTTTGAAAGTGTAACCGACGAATGTGCTGAAAATAAATCATGCCTATTACCTTTGAAATGGTAACCGACGAATGTGCAGAAAATAAATCCTGTCGATTACCTTTCAAATCGTAACCGACGAATGTGCAGAAAATAATTCCCGCTGATTACCTTTGAAATAGTAACCGACGAATATGCATGAAAAAAAAATCCTGCCGATTACCTTTGAAATCGTAACCGATGAATGTGCTGAAAATAAATCATGTTGATTAACTTTGAAATGGTAACCGACGAATTTGTAGAAAATAAATCCTGCCGATTACCTTTGAAATAGTAACCGACGAATATGCATGAAAAATAAATCATGCCGATTACCTTTGAAAGTGTAACCGATGAATGTGCTGAAAATAAATCATGCCTATTACCTTTGAAATGGTAACCGACGAATATGCATGAAAAAAAAATCCTGTCGATTACCTTTGAAATGGTAACCGACGAATGTGCTGAAAATAAATCATGCCGATTACCTTTGAAATAGTAAGCGACGAATGTGCTGAAAATAAATCATGTTGAATACCTTTGAAATGGTAACCGACGAATGTGCAGAAAATAAATCCTGCCTATTACCTTTGAAATCGTAACCGACGAATGTGCATGAAAAATAAATCATGCCGATTACCTTTGAAATAATAAGCGACGAATGTGCTGAAAATAAATCATGTTGATTACCTTTGAAATAGTAACCAACGAATATGCATAAAAATAAATCCTGCCGATTACCTTTGAAATGGTAACCGACGAATGTGCTGCAAATAAATCATGTTGATTACTTTTGAAATGGTAACCGACGAATTTGTAGAAAATAAATCCTGCCGATTACCTTTGAAATAGTAACCGACGAATATGCAAGAAAAATAAATCATGCCGATTACCTTTGAAAGTGTAACCGACGAATGTGCTGAAAATAAATCATGCCTATTACCTTTGAAATGGTAACCGACGAATGTGCAGAAAATAAATCCTGTCGATTACCTTTCAAATCGTAACCGACGAATGTGCAGAAAATAATTCCCGCTGATTACCTTTGAAATAGTAACCGACGAATGTGCATGAAAATAAATCTTGCCGATTACCTTTGAAATAGTAAGCGATGAATGTGCTGAAAATAAATACTGCCTATTACCTTTGAAATCGTAACCGACTAATGTGCATGAAAAATAAATCATGCCGATTACCTTTGAAATAGTAAGTGACAAATGTGCTGAAAATAAATCTTGCTGATTACCTTTGAAATAGTAACCAACGAATATGCATAAAAATAAATCCTGCCGATTACCTTTGAAATGGTAACCGACGAATGTGCTGAAAATAAATCATGTTGATTACCTTTGAAATGGTAACCGACGAATTTTCAGAAAATAAATCTTGTCGATTACCTTTGAAATAGTAACCGACGAATATGCATGAAAAATAAATCATGCCGATTACCTTTGAAATAGTAACCGACGAATGTGCTGAAAATAAATCCTGCCTATTACCTTTGAAATGGTAATCGACGAATGTGCAGAAAATAAATCCTGCCGATTAGCTTTGAAATAGTAACCGACGAATATGCATGAAAAAAAAATCCTGCCGATTACCTTTGAAATCGTAACCGATGAATGTGCTGAAAATAAATCATGTTGATTAACTTTGAAATGGTAACCGACGAATTTGTAGAAAATAAATCCTGCCGATTACCTTTGAAATAGTAACCGACGAATATGCATGAAAAATAAATCATGCCGATTACCTTTGAAAGTGTAACCGATGAATGTGCTGAAAATAAATCATGCCTATTACCTTTGAAATGGTAACCGACGAATATGCATGAAAAAAAAATCCTGTCGATTACCTTTGAAATGGTAACCGACGAATGTGCTGAAAATAAATCATGCCGATTACCTTTGAAATAGTAAGCGACGAATGTGCTGAAAATAAATCATGTTGAATACCTTTGAAATGGTAACCGACGAATGTGCAGAAAATAAATCCTGCCTATTACCTTTGAAATCGTAACCGACGAATGTGCATGAAAAATAAATCATGCCGATTACCTTTGAAATAATAAGCGACGAATGTGCTGAAAATAAATCATGTTGATTACCTTTGAAATGGTAACCGACGAATTTGTAGAAAATAAATCCTGCCGATTACCTTTGAAATAGTAACCGACGAATATGCAAGAAAAATAAATCATGCCGATGACCTTTATAAGTGTAACCGACGAATGTGCTGAAAATAAATCATGCCTATTACCTTTGAAATGGAAACCGACGAATGTGCAGAAAATAAATCCTTTCGATTACCTTTCAAATCGTAACCGACGAATGTGCAGAAAATAATTCCTGCTGATTACCTTTGAAATAGTAACCGACGAATGTGCATGAAAATAAATCTTGCCGATTACCTTTGAAATAGTAAACGACGAATATGCATGAAAATAAATCCTGCCGATTACCTTTGAAATGGTATCCGACGAATGTGCGGAAAATAAATCATGCCGATTACCTTTGAAATGGTAACGGAGGAATGTGCAGAAAATAAATCCTGTCGATTACCTTTGAAATTGTAACTAACGAATATACAAGAAAATAAATCATGCCGATTACCTTTGAAATGGTAACCGACGAATGTGCTGAAAATAAATCATGCTGATTACCTTTGAAATGGTAACGGAGGAATGTGCAGAAAATAAATCTTGCCGATTACCTTTGAAATGGTAACTGACGAATGTGCATAAAAATATATCTTGCCGATTACCTTTGAAATAGTAACCGACAAATATGCATGAAAAAAAAATCCTGTCGATTAATTTTGAAATGGTAACCGACGAATGTGCTGAAAATAAATCATGCCGATTACCTTTGAAATAGTAAGCGACGAATGTGCTGAAAATAAATCATGTTGAATACCTTTGAAATGGTAACCGACGAATGTGCAGAAAATAAATCCTGCCTATTACCTTTGAAATCGTAACCGACGAATGTGCATGAAAAATAAATCATGCCGATTACCTTTGAAATAATAAGCGACGAATGTGCTGAAAATAAATCATGTTGATTACCTTTGAAATAGTAACCAACGAATATGCATAAAAATAAATCCTGCCGATTACCGTTGAAATGGTAACCGACGAATTTGCAGAAAATAAATCCTGCCGATTACCTTTGAAATAGTAACCGACGAATATGCATGAAAAATAAATCATGCTGATTACCTTTGAAATAGTAACCGACGAATGTGCTGAAAATAAATCATGCCTATTACCTTTGAAATGGTAACCGACGAATGTGCATGAAAATAAATCTTGTCGATTACCTTTGAAATAGTAACCGAAGAATATGCTTGAAAAATAAATCCTGTCGATTACCTTTGAAATGGTCACCGACGAATGTGCTAAAAATAAATCCTGCCGATTACCTTTGAAATCATAACCGACGAATGTGCATGAAAAATAAATCATGCCGATTACCTTTGAAATGGTAACCGACGAATGTGCAGAAAATAAATCCTGTCGATTACCTTTCAAATCGTAACCGACGAATGTGCAAGAAAATAAATCTTGCCGATTACCTTTGAAATAGTAAACGACGAATATGCATGAAAATAAATCCTGCCGATTACCTTTGAAATGGTAACCGACGAATGTGCGGAAAATTAATCATGCCGATTACCTTTGAAATGGTAACGGAGGAATGTGCAGAAAATAAATCTTGTCGATTACCTTTGAAATGGTCACCGACGAATGTGCTAAAAATAAATCCTGCCGATTACCTTTGAAATCGTAACCGACGAATGTGCATGAAAAATAAATCATGCCGATTACCTTTGAAATAGTAACCGACGAATGTGCTGAAAATAAATCATGTTGATTACCTTTGAAATGGTAACCGACGAATTTGTAGAAAATAAATCCTGCCGATTACCTTTGAAATAGTAACCGACGAATATGCATGAAAAATAAATCATGCCGATTACCTTTGAAATGGTAATGGAGGAATGTGCAGAAAATAAATCTTGTCGATTACCTTTGAAATGGTCACCGACGAATGTGCTAAAAATAAATCCTGCCGATTACCTTTGAAATCGTAACCGACGAATGTGCATGAAAAATAAATCATGCCGATTACCTTTGAAATAGTAACCGACGAATGTGCTGAAAATAAATCATGTTGATTACCTTTGAAATAGTAACCAACGAATATGCATAAAAATAAATCCTGCCGATTACCTTTGAAATGGTAACCGACGAATGTGCTGCAAATAAATCATGTTGATTACCTTTGAAATGGTAACCGACGAATTTGTAGAAAATAAATCCTGCCGATTACCTTTGAAATCATAACCGACGAATGTGCATGAAAAATAAATCATGCCGATTACCTTTGAAATTGTAACCGACGAATGTGCAGAAAATAAATCCTGTCGATTACCTTTCAAATCGTAACCGACGAATGTGCAAGAAAATAAATCTTGCCGATTACCTTTGAAATAGTAAACGACGAATATGCATGAAAATAAATCCTGCCGATTACCTTTGAAATGGTAACCGACGAATGTGCGGAAAATTAATCATGCCGATTACCTTTGAAATGGTAACGGAGGAATGTGCAGAAAATAAATCTTGTCGATTACCTTTGAAATGGTCACCGACGAATGTGCTAAAAATAAATCCTGCCGATTACCTTTGAAATCGTAACCGACGAATGTGCATGAAAAATAAATCATGCCGATTACCTTTGAAATAGTAACCGACGAATGTGCTGAAAATAAATCATGTTGATTACCTTTGAAATGGTAACCGACGAATTTGTAGAAAATAAATCCTGCCGATTACCTTTGAAATAGTAACCGACGAATATGCATGAAAAATAAATCATGCCGATTACCTTTGAAATGGTAATGGAGGAATGTGCAGAAAATAAATCTTGTCGATTACCTTTGAAATGGTCACCGACGAATGTGCTAAAAATAAATCCTGCCGATTACCTTTGAAATCGTAACCGACGAATGTGCATGAAAAATAAATCATGCCGATTACCTTTGAAATAGTAACCGACGAATGTGCTGAAAATAAATCATGTTGATTACCTTTGAAATGGTAACCGACGAATTTGTAGAAAATAAATCCTGCCGATTACCTTTGAAATAGTAACCGACGAATATGCATGAAAAATAAATCATGCCGATTACCTTTGAAAGTGTAACCGACCAATGTGCTGAAAATAAATCATGCCTATTACCTTTGAAATGGTAACCGACGAATGTGCAGAAAATAAATCCTGTCGATTACCTTTCAAATCGTAACCGATGAATGTGCAAGAAAATAAATCTTGCCGATTACCTTTGAAATAGTAAACGACGAATATGCATGAAAATAAATCCTGCCGATTACCTTTGAAATAGTAACCGACGAATGTGCGGAAAATAAATCATGCCGATTACCTTTGAAATGGTAACCGACGAATGTGCAGAAAATAAATCCTGTCGATTACCTTTCAAATCGTAACCGATGAATGTGCAAGAAAATAAATCTTGCCGATTACCTTTGAAATAGTAAACGACGAATATGCATGAAAATAAATCCTGCCGATTACCTTTGAAATCATAACCGACGAATGTGCATGAAAAATAAATCATGCCGATTACCTTTGAAATAGTAATCGATGAATGTGCTGAAAATAAATACTGCCTATTACCTTTGAAATCGTAACCGACGAATGTGCATGAAAAATAAATCATGCCGATTACCTTTGAAATAGTAAGTGACAAATGTGCTGAAAATAAATCTTGCTGATTACCTTTGAAATAGTAACCAACGAATATGCATAAAAATAAATCCTGCCGATCACCTTTGAAATGGTAACCGACGAATGTGCTGAAAATAAATCATGTTGATTACCTTTGAAATGGTAACCGATGAATTTTCAGAAAATAAATCTTGTCGATTACCTTTGAAATAGTAACCGACGAATATGCATGAAAAATAAATCATGCCGATTACCTTTGAAATAGTAACCGACGAATGTGCTGAAAATAAATCCTGCATATTACCTTTGAAATGTTAATCGACGAATGTGCAGAAAATAAATCCTGCCGATTAGCTTTGAAATAGTAACCGACGAATATGCATGAAAAAAAAATCCTGCCGATTACCTTTGAAATGGTAACCGACGAATGTGCTGAAAATAAATCATGTTGATTACCTTTGAAATGGTAACCGACGAATTTGTAGAAAATAAATCCTGCCGATTACCTTTGAAATAGTAACCGACGAATATGCATGAAAAATAAATCATGCCGATTACCTTTGAAAGTGTAACCGACGAATGTGCTGAAAATAAATCATGCCTATTACCTTTGAAATGGTAACCGACGAATATGCATGAAAAAAAAATCCTGTCGATTACCTTTGAAATGGTAACCGACGAATGTGCTGAAAATAAATCATGCCGATTACCTTTGAAATAGTAAGCGACGAATGTGCTGAAAATAAATCATGTTGAATACCTTTGAAATGGTAACCGACGAATGTGCAGAAAATAAATCCTGCCTATTACCTTTGAAATCGTAACCGACGAATGTGCATGAAAAATAAATCATGCCGATTACCTTTGAAATAATAAGCGACGAATGTGCTGAAAATAAATCATGTTGATTACCTTTGAAATAGTAACCAACGAATATGCATAAAAATAAATCCTGCCGATTACCTTTGAAATGGTAACCGACAAATGTGCTGCAAATAAATCATGTTGATTACCTTTGAAATGGTAACCGACGAATTTGTAGAAAATAAATCCTGCCGATTACCTTTGAAATAGTAACCGACGAATATTCAAGAAAAATAAAACATGCCGATTACCTTTGAAAGTGTAACCGACGAATGTGCTGAAAATAAATCATGCCTATTACCTTTGAAATGGTAACCGACGAATGTGCAGAAAATAAATCCTGTCGATTACCTTTCAAATCGTAACCGATGAATGTGCAAGAAAATAAATCTTGCCGATTACCTTTGAAATAGTAAACGACGAATATGCATGAAAATAAATCCTGCCGATTACCTTTGAAATAGTAACCGACGAATGTGCGGAAAATAAATCATGCCGATTACCTTTGAAATGGTAACCGACGAATGTGCAGAAAATAAATCCTGTCGATTACCTTTCAAATCGTAACCGATGAATGTGCAAGAAAATAAATCTTGCCGATTACCTTTGAAATAGTAAACGACGAATATGCATGAAAATAAATCCTGCCGATTACCTTTGAAATCATAACCGACGAATGTGCATGAAAAATAAATCATGCCGATTACCTTTGAAATAGTAATCGATGAATGTGCTGAAAATAAATACTGCCTATTACCTTTGAAATCGTAACCGACGAATGTGCATGAAAAATAAATCATGCCGATTACCTTTGAAATAGTAAGTGACAAATGTGCTGAAAATAAATCTTGCTGATTACCTTTGAAATAGTAACCAACGAATATGCATAAAAATAAATCCTGCCGATCACCTTTGAAATGGTAACCGACGAATGTGCTGAAAATAAATCATGTTGATTACCTTTGAAATGGTAACCGATGAATTTTCAGAAAATAAATCTTGTCGATTACCTTTGAAATAGTAACCGACGAATATGCATGAAAAATAAATCATGCCGATTACCTTTGAAATAGTAACCGACGAATGTGCTGAAAATAAATCCTGCATATTACCTTTGAAATGTTAATCGACGAATGTGCAGAAAATAAATCCTGCCGATTAGCTTTGAAATAGTAACCGACGAATATGCATGAAAAAAAAATCCTGCCGATTACCTTTGAAATGGTAACCGACGAATGTGCTGAAAATAAATCATGTTGATTACCTTTGAAATGGTAACCGACGAATTTGTAGAAAATAAATCCTGCCGATTACCTTTGAAATAGTAACCGACGAATATGCATGAAAAATAAATCATGCCGATTACCTTTGAAAGTGTAACCGACGAATGTGCTGAAAATAAATCATGCCTATTACCTTTGAAATGGTAACCGACGAATATGCATGAAAAAAAAATCCTGTCGATTACCTTTGAAATGGTAACCGACGAATGTGCTGAAAATAAATCATGCCGATTACCTTTGAAATAGTAAGCGACGAATGTGCTGAAAATAAATCATGTTGAATACCTTTGAAATGGTAACCGACGAATGTGCAGAAAATAAATCCTGCCTATTACCTTTGAAATCGTAACCGACGAATGTGCATGAAAAATAAATCATGCCGATTACCTTTGAAATAATAAGCGACGAATGTGCTGAAAATAAATCATGTTGATTACCTTTGAAATAGTAACCAACGAATATGCATAAAAATAAATCCTGCCGATTACCTTTGAAATGGTAACCGACAAATGTGCTGCAAATAAATCATGTTGATTACCTTTGAAATGGTAACCGACGAATTTGTAGAAAATAAATCCTGCCGATTACCTTTGAAATAGTAACCGACGAATATTCAAGAAAAATAAAACATGCCGATTACCTTTGAAAGT
The DNA here is from genome assembly GCA_958299785.1 of Medicago lupulina. Taxonomy (NCBI): domain Eukaryota; kingdom Viridiplantae; phylum Streptophyta; class Magnoliopsida; order Fabales; family Fabaceae; genus Medicago; species Medicago lupulina. The sequence goes on from CATQJP010000005.1 coordinate 1,265,381, forward strand.
GTAACCGACGAATGTGCTGAAAATAAATCATGCCTATTACCTTTGAAATGGTAACCGACGAATGTGCAGAAAATAAATCCTGTCGATTACCTTTCAAATCGTAACCGACGAATGTGCAGAAAATAATTCCTGCTGATTACCTCTGAAATAGTAACCGACGAATGTGCATGAAAATAAATCTTGCCGATTACCTTTGAAATAGTAAACGACGAATATGCATGAAAATAAATCCTGCCGATTACCTTTGAAATGGTAACCGACGAATGTGCGGAAAATAAATCATGCCGATTACCTTTGAAATGGTAACGGAGGAATGTGCAGAAAATAAATCCTGTCGATTACCTTTGAAATTGTAACCAACGAATATACAAGAAAATAAATCCTGCCGATTAGCTTTGAAATGGTAACCGACGAATGTGCTGAAAATAAATCATGCTGATTACCTTTGAAATGGTAATGGAGGAATGTGCAGAAAATAAATCTTGCCGATTACCTTTGAAATGGTAACTGACGAATGTGCATAAAAATATATCTTGCCGATTACCTTTGAAATAGTAACCGACGAATATGCATGAAAAAAAAATCCTGTCGATTACCTTTGAAATGGTAACCGACGAATGTGCTGAAAATAAATCATGCCGATTACCTTTGAAATAGTAAGCAACGAATGTGCTGAAAATAAATCATGTTGAATACCTTTGAAATGGTAACGGAGTAATGTGCAGAAAATAAATCTTGTCGATTACCTTTGAAATGGTAACCGACGAATGTGCTGCAAATAAATCATGTTGATTACCTTTGAAATGGTAACCGACGAATTTGTAGAAAATAAATCCTGCCGATTACCTTTGAAATTGTAACCGACGAATATTCAAGAAAAATAAAACATGCCGATTACCTTTGAAAGTGTAACCGACGAATGTGCTGAAAATAAATCATGCCTATTACCTTTGAAATGGTAACCGACGAATGTGCAGAAAATAAATCCTGTCGATTACCTTTCAAATCGTAACCGACGAATGTGCAGAAAATAATTCCTGCTGATTACCTCTGAAATAGTAACCGACGAATGTGCATGAAAATAAATCTTGCCGATTACCTTTGAAATAGTAAACGACGAATATGCATGAAAATAAATCCTGCCGATTACCTTTGAAATGGTAACCGACGAATGTGCGGAAAATAAATCATGCCGATTACCTTTGAAATGGTAACGGAGGAATGTGCAGAAAATAAATCCTGTCGATTACCTTTGAAATTGTAACCAACGAATATACAAGAAAATAAATCCTGCCGATTACCTTTGAAATGGTAACCGACGAATGTGCTGAAAATAAATCATGCTGATTACCTTTGAAATGGTAACGGAGGAATGTGCAGAAAATAAATCTTGCCGATTACCTTTGAAATGGTAACTGACGAATGTGCATAAAAATATATCTTGCCGATTACCTTTGAAATAGTAACCGACGAATATGCATGAAAAAAAAATCCTGTCGATTACCTTTGAAATGGTAACCGACGAATGTGCTGAAAATAAATCATGCCGATTACCTTTGAAATAGTAAGCGACGAATGTGCTGAAAATAAATCATGTTGAATACCTTTGAAATGGTAACGGAGTAATGTGCAGAAAATAAATCTTGTCGATTACCTTTGAAATGGTCACCGACGAATGTTGTAAAAATAAATCCTGCCGATTACCTTTGAAATCGCAACCGACGAATGTGCATGAAAAATAAATCATGCCGATTACCTTTGAAATAGTAATCGATGAATGTGCTGAAAATAAATACTGCCTATTACCTTTGAAATCGTAACCGACTAATGTGCATGAAAAATAAATCATGCCGATTACCTTTGAAATAGTAAGTGACAAATGTGCTGAAAATAAATCTTGCTGATTACCTTTGAAATAGTAACCAACGAATATGCATAAAAATAAATCCTGCCGATTACCTTTGAAATGGTAACCGACGAATCTGCTGAAAATAAATCATGTTGATTACCTTTGAAATGGTAACCGACGAATTTTCAGAAAATAAATCTTGTCGATTACCTTTGAAATAGTAACCGACGAATATGCATGAAAAATAAATCATGCCGATTACCTTTGAAAGTGTAACCGATGAATGTGCTGAAAATAAATCATGCCTATTACCTTTGAAATGGTAACCGACGAATATGCATGAAAAAAAAATCCTGTCGATTACCTTTGAAATGGTAACCGACGAATGTGCTGAAAATAAATCATGCCGATTACCTTTGAAATAATAAGCGACGAATGTGCTGAAAATAAATCATGTTGAATACCTTTGAAATGGTAACCGACGAATGTGCAGAAAATAAATCCTGCCTATTACCTTTGAAATCGTAACCGACGAATGTGCATGAAAAATAAATCATGCCGATTACCTTTGAAATAATAAGCGACGAATGTGCTGAAAATAAATCATGTTGATTACCTTTGAAATAGTAACCAACGAATATGCATAAAAATAAATCCTGCCGATTACCTTTGAAATGGTAACCGACGAATGTGCTGCAAATAAATCATGTTGATTACCTTTGAAATGGTAACCGACGAATTTGTAGAAAATAAATCCTGCCGATTACCTTTGAAATAGTAACCGATGAATATTCAAGAAAAATAAAACATGCCGATTACCTTTGAAAGTGTAACCGACGAATGTGCTGAAAATAAATCATGCCTATTACCTTTGAAATGGTAACCGACGAATGTGCAGAAAATAAATCCTGTCGATTACCTTTCAAATCGTAACCGACGAATGTGCAGAAAATAATTCCTGTTGATTACCTCTGAAATTGTAACCGACGAATGTGCATGAAAATAAATCTTGCCGATTACCTTTGAAATAGTAAACGACGAATATGCATGAAAATAAATCCTGCCGATTACCTTTGAAATGGTAACCGACGAATGTGCGGAAAATAAATCATGCCGATTACCTTTGAAATGGTAACGGAGGAATGTGCAGAAAATAAATCCTGTCGATTACCTTTGAAATTGTAACCAACGAATATACAAGAAAATAAATCCTGCCGATTACCTTTGAAATGGTAACCGACGAATGTGCTGAAAATAAATCATGCTGATTACCTTTGAAATGGTAACGGAGGAATGTGCAGAAAATAAATCTTGCCGATTACCTTTGAAATGGTAACTGACGAATGTGCATAAAAATATATCTTGCCGATTACCTTTGAAATAGTAACCGACGAATATGCATTAAAAAAAAATCCTGTCGATTACCTTTGAAATGGTAACCGACGAATGTGCTGAAAATAAATCATGCCGATTACCTTTGAAATAGTAAGCGACGAATGTGCTGAAAATAAATCATGTTGAATACCTTTGAAATGGTAACGGAGTAATGTGCAGAAAATAAATCTTGTCGATTACCTTTGAAATGGTCACCGACGAATGTGCTAAAAATAAATCCTGTCGATTACCTTTGAAATCGTAACCGACGAATGTGCATGAAAAATAAATCATGCCGATTACCTTTGAAATAGTAATCGATGAATGTGCTGAAAATAAATACTGCCTATTACCTTTGAAATCGTAACCGACTAATGTGCATGAAAAATAAATCATGCCGATTACCTTTGAAATAGTAAGTGACAAATGTGCTGAAAATAAATCTTGCTGATTACCTTTGAAATAGTAACCAACGAATATGCATAAAAATAAATCCTGCCGATTACCTTTGAAATGGTAACCGACGAATGTGCTGAAAATAAATCATGTTGATTACCTTTGAAATGGTAACCGACGAATTTTCAGAAAATAAATCTTGTCGATTACCTTTGAAATAGTAACCGACGAATATGCATGAAAAATAAATCATGCCGATTACCTTTGAAAGTGTAACCGACGAATGTGCTGAAAATAAATCATGCCTATTACCTTTGAAATGGTAACCGACGAATATGCATGAAAAAAAAATCCTGTCGATTACCTTTGAAATGGTAACCGACGAATGTGCTGAAAATAAATCATGCCGATTACCTTTGAAATAATAAGCGACGAATGTGCTGAAAATAAATCATGTTGAATACCTTTGAAATGGTAACCGACGAATGTGCAGAAAATAAATCCTGCCTATTACCTTTGAAATCGTAACCGACGAATGTGCATGAAAAATAAATCATGCCGATTACCTTTGAAATAATAAGCGACGAATGTGCTGAAAATAAATCATGTTGAATACCTTTGAAATGGTAACGGAGTAATGTGCAGAAAATAAATCTTGTCGATTACCTTTGAAATGGTCACCGACGAATGTGCTAAAAATAAATCCTGCCGATTACCTTTGAAATCGCAACCGACGAATGTGCATGAAAAATAAATCATGCCGATTACCTTTGAAATAGTAATCGATGAATGTGCTGAAAATAAATACTGCCTATTACCTTTGAAATCGTAACCGACTAATGTGCATGAAAAATAAATCATGCCGATTACCTTTGAAATAGTAAGTGACAAATGTGCTGAAAATAAATCTTGCTGATTACCTTTGAAATAGTAACCAACGAATATGCATAAAAATAAATCCTGCCGATTACCTTTGAAATGGTAACCGACGAATCTGCTGAAAATAAATCATGTTGATTACCTTTGAAATGGTAACCGACGAATTTTCAGAAAATAAATCTTGTCGATTACCTTTGAAATAGTAACCGACGAATATGCATGAAAAATAAATCATGCCGATTACCTTTGAAAGTGTAACCGATGAATGTGCTGAAAATAAATCATGCCTATTACCTTTGAAATGGTAACCGACGAATATGCATGAAAAAAAAATCCTGTCGATTACCTTTGAAATGGTAACCGACGAATGTGCTGAAAATAAATCATGCCGATTACCTTTGAAATAATAAGCGACGAATGTGCTGAAAATAAATCATGTTGAATACCTTTGAAATGGTAACCGACGAATGTGCAGAAAATAAATCCTGCCTATTACCTTTGAAATCGTAACCGACGAATGTGCATGAAAAATAAATCATGCCGATTACCTTTGAAATAATAAGCGACGAATGTGCTGAAAATAAATCATGTTGATTACCTTTGAAATAGTAACCAACGAATATGCATAAAAATAAATCCTGCCGATTACCTTTGAAATGGTAACCGACGAATGTGCTGCAAATAAATCATGTTGATTACCTTTGAAATGGTAACCGACGAATTTGTAGAAAATAAATCCTGCCGATTACCTTTGAAATAGTAACCGATGAATATTCAAGAAAAATAAAACATGCCGATTACCTTTGAAAGTGTAACCGACGAATGTGCTGAAAATAAATCATGCCTATTACCTTTGAAATGGTAACCGACGAATGTGCAGAAAATAAATCCTGTCGATTACCTTTCAAATCGTAACCGACGAATGTGCAGAAAATAATTCCTGTTGATTACCTCTGAAATTGTAACCGACGAATGTGCATGAAAATAAATCTTGCCGATTACCTTTGAAATAGTAAACGACGAATATGCATGAAAATAAATCCTGCCGATTACCTTTGAAATGGTAACCGACGAATGTGCGGAAAATAAATCATGCCGATTACCTTTGAAATGGTAACGGAGGAATGTGCAGAAAATAAATCCTGTCGATTACCTTTGAAATTGTAACCAACGAATATACAAGAAAATAAATCCTGCCGATTACCTTTGAAATGGTAACCGACGAATGTGCTGAAAATAAATCATGCTGATTACCTTTGAAATGGTAACGGAGGAATGTGCAGAAAATAAATCTTGCCGATTACCTTTGAAATGGTAACTGACGAATGTGCATAAAAATATATCTTGCCGATTACCTTTGAAATAGTAACCGACGAATATGCATTAAAAAAAAATCCTGTCGATTACCTTTGAAATGGTAACCGACGAATGTGCTGAAAATAAATCATGCCGATTACCTTTGATATAGTAAGCGACGAATGTGCTGAAAATAAATCATGTTGAATACCTTTGAAATGGTAACGGAGTAATGTGCAGAAAATAAATCTTGTCGATTACCTTTGAAATGGTCACCGACGAATGTGCTAAAAATAAATCCTGTCGATTACCTTTGAAATCGTAACCGACGAATGTGCATGAAAAATAAATCATGCCGATTACCTTTGAAATAGTAATCGATGAATGTGCTGAAAATAAATACTGCCTATTACCTTTGAAATCGTAACCGACTAATGTGCATGAAAAATAAATCATGCCGATTACCTTTGAAATAGTAAGTGACAAATGTGCTGAAAATAAATCTTGCTGATTACCTTTGAAATAGTAACCAACGAATATGCATAAAAATAAATCCTGCCGATTACCTTTGAAATGGTAACCGACGAATGTGCTGAAAATAAATCATGTTGATTACCTTTGAAATGGTAACCGACGAATTTTCAGAAAATAAATCTTGTCGATTACCTTTGAAATAGTAACCGACGAATATGCATGAAAAATAAATCATGCCGATTACCTTTGAAAGTGTAACCGACGAATGTGCTGAAAATAAATCATGCCTATTACCTTTGAAATGGTAACCGACGAATATGCATGAAAAAAAAATCCTGTCGATTACCTTTCAAATCGTAACCGACGAATGTGCAGAAAATAATTCCTGTTGATTACCTCTGAAATTGTAACCGACGAATGTGCATGAAAATAAATCTTGCCGATTACCTTTGAAATAGTAAACGACGAATATGCATGAAAATAAATCCTGCCGATTACCTTTGAAATGGTAACCGACGAATGTGCGGAAAATAAATCATGCCGATTACCTTTGAAATGGTAACGGAGGAATGTGCAGAAAATAAATCCTGTCGATTACCTTTGAAATTGTAACCAACGAATATACAAGAAAATAAATCCTGCCGATTACCTTTGAAATGGTAACCGACGATTGTGCTGAAAATAAATCATGCTGATTACCTTTGAAATGGTAACGGAGGAATGTGCAGAAAATAAATCTTGCCGATTACCTTTGAAATGGTAACTGACGAATGTGCATAAAAATATATCTTGCCGATTACCTTTGAAATAGTAACCGACGAATATGCATTAAAAAAAAATCCTGTCGATTACCTTTGAAATGGTAACCGACGAATGTGCTGAAAATAAATCATGCCGATTACCTTTGAAATAGTAAGCGACGAATGTGCTGAAAATAAATCATGTTGAATACCTTTGAAATGGTAACGGAGTAATGTGCAGAAAATAAATCTTGTCGATTACCTTTGAAATGGTCACCGACGAATGTGCTAAAAATAAATCCTGTCGATTACCTTTGAAATCGTAACCGACGAATGTGCATGAAAATAAATCATGCCGATTACCTTTGAAATAGTAATCGATGAATGTGCTGAAAATAAATACTGCCTATTACCTTTGAAATCGTAACCGACTAATGTGCATGAAAAATAAATCATGCCGATTACCTTTGAAATAGTAAGTGACAAATGTGCTGAAAATAAATCTTGCTGATTACCTTTGAAATAGTAACCAACGAATATGCATAAAAATAAATCCTGCCGATTACCTTTGAAATGGTAACCGACGAATGTGCTGAAAATAAATCATGTTGATTACCTTTGAAATGGTAACCGACGAATTTTCAGAAAATAAATCTTGTCGATTACCTTTGAAATAGTAACCGACGAATATGCATGAAAAATAAATCATGCCGATTACCTTTGAAAGTGTAACCGACGAATGTGCTGAAAATAAATCATGCCTATTACCTTTGAAATGGTAACCGACGAATATGCATGAAAAAAAAATCCTGTCGATTACCTTTGAAATGGTAACCGACGAATGTGCTGAAAATAAATCATGCCGATTACCTTTGAAATAATAAGCGACGAATGTGCTGAAAATAAATCATGTTGAATACCTTTGAAATGGTAACCGACGAATGTGCAGAAAATAAATCCTGCCTATTACCTTTGAAATCGTAACCGACGAATGTGCATGAAAAATAAATCATGCCGATTACCTTTGAAATAATAAGCGACGAATGTGCTGAAAATAAATCATGTTGATTACCTTTGAAATAGTAACCAACGAATATGCATAAAAATAAATCCTGCCGATTACCTTTGAAATGGTAACCGACGAATGTGCTGCAAATAAATCATGTTGATTACCTTTGAAATGGTAACCGACGAATTTGTAGAAAATAAATCCTGCCGATTACCTTTGAAATAGTAACCGACGAATATTCAAGAAAAATAAAACATGCCGATTACCTTTGAAAGTGTAACCGACGAATGTGCTGAAAATAAATCATGCCTATTACCTTTGAAATGGTAACCGACGAATGTGCAGAAAATAAATCCTGTCGATTACCTTTCAAATCGTAACCGACGAATGTGCAGAAAATAATTCCTGTTGATTACCTCTGAAATAGTAACCGACGAATGTGCATGAAAATAAATCTTGCCGATTACCTTTGAAATAGTAAACGACGAATATGCATGAAAATAAATCCTGCCGATTACCTTTGAAATGGTAACCGACGAATGTGCGGAAAATAAATCATGCCGATTACCTTTGAAATGGTAACGGAGGAATGTGCAGAAAATAAATCCTGTCGATTACCTTTGAAATTGTAACCAACGAATATACAAGAAAATAAATCCTGCCGATTACCTTTGAAATGGTAACCGACGAATGTGCTGAAAATAAATCATGCTGATTACCTTTGAAATGGTAACGGAGGAATGTGCAGAAAATAAATCTTGCCGATTACCTTTGAAATGGTAACTGACGAATGTGCATAAAAATATATCTTGCCGATTACCTTTGAAATAGTAACCGACGAATATGCATGAAAAAAAAATCCTGTCGATTACCTTTGAAATGGTAACCGACGAATGTGCTGAAAATAAATCATGCCGATTACCATTGAAATAGTAAGCGACGAATGTGCTGAAAATAAATCATGTTGAATACCTTTGAAATGGTAACGGAGTAATGTGCAGAAAATAAATCTTGTCGATTACCTTTGAAATGGTCACCGACGAATGTGCTAAAAATAAATCCTGCCGATTACCTTTGAAATCGTAACCGACGAATGTGCATGAAAAATAAATCATGCCGATTACCTTTGAAATAGTAATCGATGAATGTGCTGAAAATATATACTGCCTATTACCTTTGAAATCGTAACCGACTAATGTGCATGAAAAATAAATCATGCCGATTACCTTTGAAATAGTAAGTGACAAATGTGCTGAAAATAAATCTTGCTGATTACCTTTGAAATAGTAACCAACGAATATGCATAAAAATAAATCCTGCCGATTACCTTTGAAATGGTAACCGACGAATGTGCTGAAAATAAATCATGTTGATTACCTTTGAAATGGTAACCGACGAATTTTCAGAAAATAAATCTTGTCGATTACCTTTGAAATAGTAACCGACGAATATGCATGAAAAATAAATCATGTCGATTACCTTTGAAATAGTAACCGACGAATGTGCTGAAAATAAATCCTGCCTATTACCTTTGAAATGGTAATCGACGAATGTGCAGAAAATAAATCCTGCCGATTAGCTTTGAAATAGTAACCGACGAATATGCATGAAAAAAAAATCCTGCCGATTACCTTTGAAATGGTAACCGACGAATGTGCTGAAAATAAATCATGTTGATTACCTTTGAAATGGTAACCGACGAATTTGTAGAAAATAAATCCTGCCGATTACCTTTGAAATAGTAACCGACGAATATGCATGAAAAATAAATCATGCCGATTACCTTTGAAAGTGTAACCGATGAATGTGCTGAAAATAAATCATGCCTATTACCTTTGAAATGGTAACCGACGAATATGCATGAAAAAAAAATCCTGTCGATTACCTTTGAAATGGTAACCGACGAATGTGCTGAAAATAAATCATGTTGATTACCTTTGAAATGGTAACCGACGAATTTTCAGAAAATAAATCTTGTCGATTACCTTTGAAATAGTAACCGACGAATATGCATGAAAAATAAATCATGTCGATTACCTTTGAAATAGTAACCGACGAATGTGCTGAAAATAAATCCTGCCTATTACCTTTGAAATGGTAATCGACGAATGTGCAGAAAATAAATCCTGCCGATTAGCTTTGAAATAGTAACCGACGAATATGCATGAAAAAAAAATCCTGCCGATTACCTTTGAAATGGTAACCGACGAATGTGCTGAAAATAAATCATGTTGATTACCTTTGAAATGGTAACCGACGAATTTGTAGAAAATAAATCCTGCCGATTACCTTTGAAATAGTAACCGACGAATATGCATGAAAAATAAATCATGCCGATTACCTTTGAAAGTGTAACCGATGAATGTGCTGAAAATAAATCATGCCTATTACCTTTGAAATGGTAACCGACGAATATGCATGAAAAAAAAATCCTGTCGATTACCTTTGAAATGGTAACCGACGAATGTGCTGAAAATAAATCATGCCGATTACCTTTGAAATAGTAAGCGACGAATGTGCTGAAAATAAATCATGTTGAATACCTTTGAAATGGTAACCGACGAATGTGCAGAAAATAAATCCTGCCTATTACCTTTGAAATCGTAACCGACGAATGTGCATGAAAAATAAATCATGCCGATTACCTTTGAAATAATAAGCGACGAATGTGCTGAAAATAAATCATGTTGATTACCTTTGAAATAGTAACCAACGAATATGCATAAAAATAAATCCTGCCGATTACCTTTGAAATGGTAACCGACGAATGTGCTGCAAATAAATCATGTTGATTACCTTTGAAATGGTAACCGACGAATTTGTAGAAAATAAATCCTGCCGATTACCTTTGAAATAGTAACCGACGAATATGCAAGAAAAATAAATCATGCCGATTACCTTTGAAAGTGTAACCGACGAATGTGCTGAAAATAAATCATGCCTATTACCTTTGAAATGGTAACCGACGAATGTGCAGAAAATAAATCCTGTCGATTACCTTTCAAATCGTAACCGACGAATGTGCAGAAAATAATTCCTGCTGATTACCTTTGAAATAGTAACCGACGAATGTGCATGAAAATAAATCTTGCCGATTACCTTTGAAATAGTAAACGACGAATATGCATGAAAATAAATCCTGCCGATTACCTTTGAAATGGTAACCGACGAATGTGCGGAAAATAAATCATGCCGATTACCTTTGAAATGGTAACGGAGGAATGTGCAGAAAATAAATCCTGTCGATTACCTTTGAAATTGTAACCAACGAATATACAAGAAAATAAATCCTGCCGATTACCTTTGAAATGGTAACCGACGAATGTGCTGAAAATAAATCATGCTGATTACCTTTGAAATGGTAACGGAGGAATGTGCAGAAAATAAATCTTGCCGATTACCTTTGAAATGGTAACTGACGAATGTGCATAAAAATATATCTTGCCGATTACCTTTGAAATAGTAACCGACGAATATGCATGAAAAAAAAATCCTGTCGATTAATTTTGAAATGGTAACCGACGAATGTGCTGAAAATAAATCATGTTGATTACCTTTGAAATAGTAAGCGACGAATGTGCTGAAAATAAATCATGTTGAATACCTTTGAAATGGTAACCGACGAATGTGCAGAAAATAAATCCTGCCTATTACCTTTGAAATCGTAACCGACGAATGTGCATGAAAAATAAATCATGCCGATTACCTTTGAAATAATAAGCGACGAATGTGCTGAAAATAAATCATGTTGATTACCTTTGAAATAGTAACCAACGAATATGCATAAAAATAAATCCTGCCGATTACCTTTGAAATGGTAACCGACGAATGTGCTGCAAATAAATCATGTTGATTACCTTTGAAATGGTAACCAACGAATTTGCAGAAAATAAATCTTGCCGATTACCTTTGAAATAGTAACCGACGAATATGCATGAAAAATAAATCATGCCGATTACCTTTGAAATAGTAACCGACGAATGTGCTGAAAATAAATCATGCCTATTACCTTTGAAATGGTAACCGACGAATGTGCATGAAAATAAATCTTGCCGATTACCTTTGAAATAGTAACCGAAGAATATGCTTGAAAAATAAATCCTGTCGATTACCTTTGAAATGGTCACCGACGAATGTGCTAAAAATAAATCCTGCCGATTACCTTTGAAATCATAACCGACGAATGTGCATGAAAAATAAATCATGCCGATTACCTTTGAAATGGTAACCGACGAATGTGCAGAAAATAAATCCTGTCGATTACCTTTCAAATCGTAACCGACGAATGTGCAAGAAAATAAATCTTGCCGATTACCTTTGAAATAGTAAACGACGAATATGCATGAAAATAAATCCTGCCGATTACCTTTGAAATGGTAACCGACGAATGTGCGGAAAATTAATCATGCCGATTACCTTTGAAATGGTAACGGAGGAATGTGCAGAAAATAAATCTTGTCGATTACCTTTGAAATGGTCACCGACGAATGTGCTAAAAATAAATCCTGCCGATTACCTTTGAAATCGTAACTGACGAATGTGCATGAAAAATAAATCATGCCGATTACCTTTGAAATAGTAACCGACGAATGTGCTGAAAATAAATCATGTTGATTACCTTTGAAATGGTAACCGACGAATTTGTAGAAAATAAATCCTGCCGATTACCTTTGAAATAGTAACCGACGAATATGCATGAAAAATAAATCATGCCGATTACCTTTGAAAGTGTAACCGACGAATGTGCTGAAAATAAATCATGCCTATTACCTTTGAAATGGTAACCGACGAATGTGCAGAAAATAAATCCTGTCGATTACCTTTCAAATCGTAACCGATGAATGTGCAAGAAAATAAATCTTGCCGATTACCTTTGAAATAGTAAACGACGAATATGCATGAAAATAAATCCTGCCGATTACCTTTGAAATCGTAACCGACGAATGTGCATGAAAAATAAATCATGCCGATTACCTTTGAAATAGTAATCGATGAATGTGCTGAAAATAAATACTGCCTATTACCTTTGAAATTGTAACCGACGAATGTGCATGAAAAATAAATCATGCCGATTACCTTTTAAATAGTAAGTGACAAATGTGCTGAAAATAAATCTTGCTGATTACCTTTGAAATAGTAACCAACGAATATGCATAAAAATAAATCCTGCCGATTACCTTTGAAATGGTAACCGACGAATGTGCTGAAAATAAATCATGCTGATTACCTTTGAAATGGTAACGGAGGAATGTGCAGAAAATAAATCTTGCCGATTACCTTTGAAATGGTAACTGACGAATGTGCATAAAAATATATCTTGCCGATTACCTTTGAAATAGTAACCGACGAATATGCATGAAAAAAAAATCCTGTCGATTACCTTTGAAATGGTAACCGACGAATGTGCTGAAAATAAATCATGCCGATTACCTTTGAAATAGTAAGCGACGAATGTGCTGAAAATAAATCATGTTGAATACCTTTGAAATGGTAACGGAGTAATGTGCAGAAAATAAATCTTGTCGATTACCTTTGAAATGGTCACCGACGAATGTGCTAAAAATAAATCCTGCCGATTACCTTTGAAATCGTAACCGACGAATGTGCATGAAAAATAAATCATGCCGATTACCTTTGAAATAGTAATCGATGAATGTGCTGAAAATATATACTGCCTATTACCTTTGAAATCGTAACCGACTAATGTGCATGAAAAATAAATCATGCCGATTACCTTTGAAATAGTAAGTGACAAATGTGCTGAAAATAAATCTTGCTGATTACCTTTGAAATAGTAACCAACGAATATGCATAAAAATAAATCCTGCCGATTACCTTTGAAATGGTAACCGACGAATGTGCTGAAAATAAATCATGTTGATTACCTTTGAAATGGTAACCGACGAATTTTCAGAAAATAAATCTTGTCGATTACCTTTGAAATAGTAACCGACGAATATGCATGAAAAATAAATCATGCCGATTACCTTTGAAATAGTAACCGACGAATGTGCTGAAAATAAATCCTGCCTATTACCTTTGAAATGGTAATCGACGAATGTGCAGAAAATAAATCCTGCCGATTAGCTTTGAAATAGTAACCGACGAATATGCATGAAAAAAAAATCCTGCCGATTACCTTTGAAATGGTAACCGACGAATGTGCTGAAAATAAATCATGTTGATTACCTTTGAAATGGTAACCGACGAATTTGTAGAAAATAAATCCTGCCGATTACCTTTGAAATAGTAACCGACGAATATGCATGAAAAATAAATCATGCCGATTACCTTTGAAAGTGTAACCGATGAATGTGCTGAAAATAAATCATGCCTATTACCTTTGAAATGGTAACCGACGAATATGCATGAAAAAAAAATCCTGTCGATTACCTTTGAAATGGTAACCGACGAATGTGCTGAAAATAAATCATGCCGATTACCTTTGAAATAGTAAGCGACGAATGTGCTGAAAATAAATCATGTTGAATACCTTTGAAATGGTAACCGACGAATGTGCAGAAAATAAATCCTGCCTATTACCTTTGAAATCGTAACCGACGAATGTGCATGAAAAATAAATCATGCCGATTACCTTTGAAATAATAAGCGACGAATGTGCTGAAAATAAATCATGTTGATTACCTTTGAAATAGTAACCAACGAATATGCATAAAAATAAATCCTGCCGATTACCTTTGAAATGGTAACCGACGAATGTGCTGCAAATAAATCATGTTGATTACCTTTGAAATGGTAACCGACGAATTTGTAGAAAATAAATCCTGCCGATTACCTTTGAAATAGTAACCGACGAATATGCAAGAAAAATAAATCATGCCGATTACCTTTGAAAGTGTAACCGACGAATGTGCTGAAAATAAATCATGCCTATTACCTTTGAAATGGTAACCGACGAATGTGCAGAAAATAAATCCTGTCGATTACCTTTCAAATCGTAACCGACGAATGTGCAGAAAATAATTCCTGCTGATTACCTTTGAAATAGTAACCGACGAATGTGCATGAAAATAAATCTTGCCGATTACCTTTGAAATAGTAAACGACGAATATGCATGAAAATAAATCCTGCCGATTACCTTTGAAATGGTAACCGACGAATGTGCGGAAAATAAATCATGCCGATTACCTTTGAAATTGTAACGGAGGAATGTGCAGAAAATAAATCCTGTCGATTACCTTTGAAATTGTAACCAACGAATATACAAGAAAATAAATCCTGCCGATTACCTTTGAAATGGTAACCGACGAATGTGCTGAAAATAAATCATGCTGATTACCTTTGAAATGGTAACGGAGGAATGTGCAGAAAATAAATCTTGCCGATTACCTTTGAAATGGTAACTGACGAATGTGCATAAAAATATATCTTGCCGATTACCTTTGAAATAGTAACCGACGAATATGCATGAAAAAAAAATCCTGTCGATTAATTTTGAAATGGTAACCGACGAATGTGCTGAAAATAAATCATGTCGATTACCTTTGAAATAGTAAGCGACGAATGTGCTGAAAATAAATCATGTTGAATACCTTTGAAATGGTAACCGACGAATGTGCAGAAAATAAATCCTGCCTATTACCTTTGAAATCGTAACCGACGAATGTGCATGAAAAATAAATCATGCCGATTACCTTTGAAATAATAAGCGACGAATGTGCTGAAAATAAATCATGTTGATTACCTTTGAAATAGTAACCAACGAATATGCATAAAAATAAATCCTGCCGATTACCTTTGAAATGGTAACCGACGAATGTGCTGCAAATAAATCATGTTGATTACCTTTGAAATGGTAACCAACGAATTTGCAGAAAATAAATCTTGCCGATTACCTTTGAAATAGTAACCGACGAATATGCATGAAAAATAAATCATGCCGATTACCTTTGAAATAGTAACCGACGAATGTGCTGAAAATAAATCATGCCTATTACCTTTGAAATGGTAACCGACGAATGTGCATGAAAATAAATCTTGCCGATTACCTTTGAAATAGTAACCGAAGAATATGCTTGAAAAATAAATCCTGTCGATTACCTTTGAAATGGTCACCGACGAATGTGCTAAAAATAAATCCTGCCGATTACCTTTGAAATCATAACCGACGAATGTGCATGAAAAATAAATCATGCCGATTACCTTTGAAATGGTAACCGACGAATGTGCAGAAAATAAATCCTGTCGATTACCTTTCAAATCGTAACCGACGAATGTGCAAGAAAATAAATCTTGCCGATTACCTTTGAAATAGTAAACGACGAATATGCATGAAAATAAATCCTGCCGATTACCTTTGAAATGGTAACCGACGAATGTGCGGAAAATTAATCATGCCGATTACCTTTGAAATGGTAACGGAGGAATGTGCAGAAAATAAATCTTGTCGATTACCTTTGAAATGGTCACCGACGAATGTGCTAAAAATAAATCCTGCCGATTACCTTTGAAATCGTAACTGACGAATGTGCATGAAAAATAAATCATGCCGATTACCTTTGAAATAGTAACCGACGAATGTGCTGAAAATAAATCATGTTGATTACCTTTGAAATGGTAACCGACGAATTTGTAGAAAATAAATCCTGCCGATTACCTTTGAAATAGTAACCGACGAATATGCATGAAAAATAAATCATGCCGATTACCTTTGAAAGTGTAACCGACGAATGTGCTGAAAATAAATCATGCCTATTACCTTTGAAATGGTAACCGACGAATGTGCAGAAAATAAATCCTGTCGATTACCTTTCAAATCGTAACCGATGAATGTGCAAGAAAATAAATCTTGCCGATTACCTTTGAAATAGTAAACGACGAATATGCATGAAAATAAATCCTGCCGATTACCTTTGAAATCGTAACCGACGAATGTGCATGAAAAATAAATCATGCCGATTACCTTTGAAATAGTAATCGATGAATGTGCTGAAAATAAATACTGCCTATTACCTTTGAAATTGTAACCGACGAATGTGCATGAAAAATAAATCATGCCGATTACCTTTTAAATAGTAAGTGACAAATGTGCTGAAAATAAATCTTGCTGATTACCTTTGAAATAGTAACCAACGAATATGCATAAAAATAAATCCTGCCGATTACCTTTGAAATGGTAACCGACGAATGTGCTGAAAATAAATCATGTTGATTACCTTTGAAATGGTAACCGATGAATTTTCAGAAAATAAATCTTGTCGATTACCTTTGAAATAGCAACCGACGAATATGCATGAAAAATAAATCATGCCGATTACCTTTGAAATAGTAACCAACGAATGTGCTGAAAATAAATCCTGCCTATTACCTTTGAAATGGTAATCGACGAATGTGCAGAAAATAAATCCTGCCGATTAGCTTTGAAATAGTAACCGACGAATATGCATGAAAAAAAAATCCTGCCGATTACCTTTGAAATGGTAACCGACGAATGTGCTGAAAATAAATCATGTTGATTACCTTTGAAATGGTAACCGACGAATTTGTAGAAAATAAATCCTGCCGATTACCTTTGAAATAGTAACCGACGAATATGCATGAAAAATAAATCATGCCGATTACCTTTGAAAGTGTAACCGACGAATGTGCTGAAAATAAATCATGCCTATTACCTTTGAAATGGTAACCGACGAATATGCATGAAAAAAAAATCCTGTCGATTACCTTTGAAATGGTAACCGACGAATGTGCTGAAAATAAATCATGCCGATTACCTTTGAAATAGTAAGCGACGAATGTGCTGAAAATAAATCATGTTGAATACCTTTGAAATGGTAACCGACAAATGTGCAGAAAATAAATCCTGCCTATTACCTTTGAAATCGTAACCGACGAATGTGCATGAAAAATAAATCATGCCGATTACCTTTGAAATAATAAACGACGAATGTGCTGAAAATAAATCATGTTGATTACCTTTGAAATAGTAACCAACGAATATGCATAAAAATAAATCCTGCCGATTACCTTTGAAATGGTAACCGACGAATGTGCTGCAAATAAATCATGTTGATTACCTTTGAATTGGTAACCGACGAATTTGTAGAAAATAAATCCTGCCGATTACCTTTGAAATAGTAACCGACGAATATTCAAGAAAAATAAAACATGCCGATTACCTTTGAAAGTGTAACCGACGAATGTGCTGAAAATAAATCATGCCTATTACCTTTGAAATGGTAACCGACGAATGTGCAGAAAATAAATCCTGTCGATTACCTTTCAAATCGTAACCGACGAATGTGCAGAAAATAATTCCTGCTGATTACCTTTGAAATAGTAACCGACGAATGTGCATGAAAATAAATCTTGCTGATTACCTTTGAAATAGTAAACGACGAATATGCATGAAAATAAATCCTGCCGATTACCTTTGAAATGGTAACCGACGAATGTGCGGAAAATAAATCATGCCGATTACCTTTGAAATGGTAACGGAGGAATGTGCAGAAAATAAATCCTGTTGATTACCTTTGAAATTGTAACCAACGAATATACAAGAAAATAAATCCTGCCGATTACCTTTGAAATGGTAACCGACGAATGTGCTGAAAATAAATCATGCTGATTACCTTTGAAATGGTAACGGAGGAATGTGCAGAAAATAAATCTTGCCGATTACCTTTGAAATGGTAACTGACGAATGTGCATAAAAATATATCTTGCCGATTACCTTTGAAATAGTAACCGACGAATATGCATGAAAAAAAAATCCTGTCGATTACCTTTGAAATGGTAACCGACGAATGTGCTGAAAATAAATCATGCCGATTACCTTTGAAATAGTAAGCGACGAATGTGCTGAAAATAAATCATGTTGAATACCTTTGAAATGGTAACGGAGGAATGTGCAGAAAATAAATCTTGTCGATTACCTTTGAAATGGTCACCGACGAATGTGCTAAAAATAAATCCTGCCGATTACCTTTGAAATCGTAACCGACGAATGTGCATGAAAAATAAATCATGCCGATTACCTTTGAAATAGTAATCGATGAATGTGCTGAAAATAAATACTGCCTATTACCTTTGAAATCGTAACCGACTAATGTGCATGAAAAATAAATCATGCCGATTACCTTTGAAATAGTAAGTGACAAATGTGCTGAAAATAAATCTTGCTGATTACCTTTGAAATAGTAACCAACGAATATGCATAAAAATAAATCCTGCCGATTACCTTTGAAATGGTAACCGACGAATGTGCTGAAAATAAATCATGTTGATTACCTTTGAAATGGTAACCGACGAATTTTCAGAAAATAAATCTTGTCGATTACCTTTGAAATAGTAACCGACGAATATGCATGAAAAATAAATCATGCCGATTACCTTTGAAATAGTAACCGACGAATGTGCTGAAAATAAATCCTGCCTATTACCTTTGAAATGGTAATCGACGAATGTGCAGAAAATAAATCCTGCCGATTAGCTTTGAAATAGTAACCGACGAATATGCATGAAAAAAAAATCCTGCCGATTACCTTTGAAATGGTAACCGACGAATGTGCTGAAAATAAATCATGTTGATTACCTTTGAAATGGTAACCGACGAATTTGTAGAAAATAAATCCTGCCGATTACCTTTGAAATAGTAACCGACGAATATGCATGAAAAATAAATCATGCCGATTACCTTTGAAAGTGTAACCCACGAATGTGCTGAAAATAAATCATGCCTATTACCTTTGAAATGGTAACCGACGAATATGCATGAAAAAAAAATCCTGTCGATTACCTTTGAAATGGTAACCGACGAATGTGCTGAAAATAAATCATGCCGATTACCTTTGAAATAGTAAGCGACGAATGTGCTGAAAATAAATCATGTTGAATACCTTTGAAATGGTAACCGACGAATGTGCAGAAAATAAATCCTGCCTATTACCTTTGAAATCGTAACCGACGAATGTGCATGAAAAATAAATCATGCCGATTACCTTTGAAATAATAAACGACGAATGTGCTGAAAATAAATCATGTTGATTACCTTTGAAATAGTAACCAACGAATATGCATAAAAATAAATCCTGCCGATTACCTTTGAAATGGTAACCGACGAATGTGCTGCAAATAAATCATGTTGATTACCTTTGAATTGGTAACCGACGAATTTGTAGAAAATAAATCCTGCCGATTACCTTTGAAATAGTAACCGACGAATATTCAAGAAAAATAAAACATGCCGATTACCTTTGAAAGTGTAACCGACGAATGTGCTGAAAATAAATCATGCCTATTACCTTTGAAATGGTAACCGACGAATGTGCAGAAAATAAATCCTGTCGATTACCTTTCAAATCGTAACCGACGAATGTGCAGAAAATAATTCCTGCTGATTACCTTTGAAATAGTAACCGACGAATGTGCATGAAAATAAATCTTGCCGATTACCTTTGAAATAGTAAACGACGAATATGCATGAAAATAAATCCTGCCGATTACCTTTGAAATGGTAACCGACGAATGTGCGGAAAATAAATCATGCCGATTACCTTTGAAATGGTAACGGAGGAATGTGCAGAAAATAAATCCTGTTGATTACCTTTGAAATTGTAACCAACGAATATACAAGAAAATAAATCCTGCCGATTACCTTTGAAATGGTAACCGACGAATGTGCTGAAAATAAATCATGCTGATTACCTTTGAAATGGTAACGGAGGAATGTGCAGAAAATAAATCTTGCCGATTACCTTTGAAATGGTAACTGACGAATGTGCATAAAAATATATCTTGCCGATTACCTTTGAAATAGTAACCGACGAATATGCATGAAAAAAAAATCCTGTCGATTACCTTTGAAATGGTAACCGACGAATGTGCTGAAAATAAATCATGCCGATTACCTTTGAAATAGTAAGCGACGAATGTGCTGAAAATAAATCATGTTGAATACCTTTGAAATGGTAACGGAGGAATGTGCAGAAAATAAATCTTGTCGATTACCTTTGAAATGGTCACCGACGAATGTGCTAAAAATAAATCCTGCCGATTACCTTTGAAATCGTAACCGACGAATGTGCATGAAAAATAAATCATGCCGATTACCTTTGAAATAGTAATCGATGAATGTGCTGAAAATAAATACTGCCTATTACCTTTGAAATCGTAACCGACTAATGTGCATGAAAAATAAATCATGCCGATTACCTTTGAAATAGTAAGTGACAAATGTGCTGAAAATAAATCTTGCTGATTACCTTTGAAATAGTAACCAACGAATATGCATAAAAATAAATCCTGCCGATTACCTTTGAAATGGTAACCGACGAATGTGCTGAAAATAAATCATGTTGATTACCTTTGAAATGGTAACCGACGAATTTTCAGAAAATAAATCTTGTCGATTACCTTTGAAATAGTAACCGACGAATATGCATGAAAAATAAATCATGCCGATTACCTTTGAAATAGTAACCGACGAATGTGCTGAAAATAAATCCTGCCTATTACCTTTGAAATGGTAATCGACGAATGTGCAGAAAATAAATCCTGCCGATTAGCTTTGAAATAGTAACCGACGAATATGCATGAAAAAAAAATCCTGCCGATTACCTTTGAAATGGTAACCGACGAATGTGCTGAAAATAAATCATGTTGATTACCTTTGAAATGGTAACCGACGAATTTGTAGAAAATAAATCCTGCCGATTACCTTTGAAATAGTAACCGACGAATATGCATGAAAAATAAATCATGCCGATTACCTTTGAAAGTGTAACCCACGAATGTGCTGAAAATAAATCATGCCTATTACCTTTGAAATGGTAACCGACGAATATGCATGAAAAAAAAATCCTGTCGATTACCTTTGAAATGGTAACCGACGAATGTGCTGAAAATAAATCATGCCGATTACCTTTGAAATAGTAAGCGACGAATGTGCTGAAAATAAATCATGTTGAATACCTTTGAAATGGTAACCGACGAATGTGCAGAAAATAAATCCTGCCTATTACCTTTGAAATCGTAACCGACGAATGTGCATGAAAAATAAATCATGCCGATTACCTTTGAAATAATAAACGACGAATGTGCTGAAAATAAATCATGTTGATTACCTTTGAAATAGTAACCAACGAATATGCATAAAAATAAATCCTGCCGATTACCTTTGAAATGGTAACCGACGAATGTGCTGCAAATAAATCATGTTGATTACCTTTGAATTGGTAACCGACGAATTTGTAGAAAATAAATCCTGCCGATTACCTTTGAAATAGTAACCGACGAATATTCAAGAAAAATAAAACATGCCGATTACCTTTGAAAGTGTAACCGACGAATGTGCTGAAAATAAATCATGCCTATTACCTTTGAAATGGTAACCGACGAATGTGCAGAAAATAAATCCTGTCGATTACCTTTCAAATCGTAACCGACGAATGTGCAGAAAATAATTCCTGCTGATTACCTTTGAAATAGTAACCGACGAATGTGCATGAAAATAAATCTTGCCGATTACCTTTGAAATAGTAAACGACGAATATGCATGAAAATAAATCCTGCCGATTACCTTTGAAATGGTAACCGACGAATGTGCGGAAAATAAATCATGCCGATTACCTTTGAAATGGTAACGGAGGAATGTGCAGAAAATAAATCCTGTTGATTACCTTTGAAATTGTAACCAACGAATATACAAGAAAATAAATCCTGCCGATTACCTTTGAAATGGTAACCGACGAATGTGCTGAAAATAAATCATGCTGATTACCTTTGAAATGGTAACGGAGGAATGTGCAGAAAATAAATCTTGCCGATTACCTTTGAAATGGTAACTGACGAATGTGCATAAAAATATATCTTGCCGATTACCTTTGAAATAGTAACCGACGAATATGCATGAAAAAAAAATCCTGTCGATTACCTTTGAAATGGTAACCGACGAATGTGCTGAAAATAAATCATGCCGATTACCTTTGAAATAGTAAGCGACGAATGTGCTGAAAATAAATCATGTTGAATACCTTTGAAATGGTAACGGAGGAATGTGCAGAAAATAAATCTTGTCGATTACCTTTGAAATGGTCACCGACGAATGTGCTAAAAATAAATCCTGCCGATTACCTTTGAAATCGTAACCGACGAATGTGCATGAAAAATAAATCATGCCGATTACCTTTGAAATAGTAATCGATGAATGTGCTGAAAATAAATACTGCCTATTACCTTTGAAATCGTAACCGACTAATGTGCATGAAAAATAAATCATGCCGATTACCTTTGAAATAGTAAGTGACAAATGTGCTGAAAATAAATCTTGCTGATTACCTTTGAAATAGTAACCAACGAATATGCATAAAAATAAATCCTGCCGATTACCTTTGAAATGGTAACCGACGAATGTGCTGAAAATAAATCATGTTGATTACCTTTGAAATGGTAACCGACGAATTTTCAGAAAATAAATCTTGTCGATTACCTTTGAAATAGTAATCGACGAATATGCATGAAAAATAAATCATGCCGATTACCTTTGAAATAGTAACCGACGAATGTGCTGAAAATAAATCCTGCCTATTACCTTTGAATTGGTAACCGACGAATTTGTAGAAAATAAATCCTGCCGATTACCTTTGAAATAGTAACCGACGAATATTCAAGAAAAATAAAACATGCCGATTACCTTTGAAAGTGTAACCGACGAATGTGCTGAAAATAAATCATGCCTATTACCTTTGAAATGGTAACCGACGAATGTGCAGAAAATAAATCCTGTCGATTACCTTTCAAATCGTAACCGACGAATGTGCAGAAAATAATTCCTGCTGATTACCTTTGAAATAGTAACCGACGAATGTGCGGAAAATAAATCATGCCGATTACCTTTGAAATGGTAACGGAGGAATGTGCAGAAAATAAATCCTGTTGATTACCTTTGAAATTGTAACCAACGAATATACAAGAAAATAAATCCTGCCGATTACCTTTGAAATGGTAACCGACGAATGTGCTGAAAATAAATCATGCCGATTACCTTTGAAATAGTAAGCGACGAATGTGCTGAAAATAAATCATGCCGATTACCTTTGAAATAGTAAGCACATTCAATACCTTTGAAATGGTAACGGAGGAATGTGCAGAAAATAAATCTTGTCGATTACCTTTGAAATGGTCACCGACGAATGTGCTAAAAATAAATCCTGCCGATTACCTTTGAAATCGTAACCGACGAATGTGCATGAAAAATAAATCATGCCGATTACCTTTGAAATAGTAATCGATGAATGTGCTGAAAATAAATACTGCCTATTACCTTTGAAATCGTAACCGACTAATGTGCATGAAAAATAAATCATGCCGATTACCTTTGAAATAGTAAGTGACAAATGTGCTGAAAATAAATCTTGCTGATTACCTTTGAAATAGTAACCAACGAATATGCATAAAAATAAATCCTGCCGATTACCTTTGAAATGGTAACCGACGAATGTGCTGAAAATAAATCATGTTGATTACCTTTGAAATGGTAACCGACGAATTTTCAGAAAATAAATCTTGTCGATTACCTTTGAAATAGTAACCGACGAATATGCATGAAAAATAAATCATGCCGATTACCTTTGAAATAGTAACCGACGAATGTGCTGAAAATAAATCCTGCCTATTACCTTTGAAATGGTAATCGACGAATGTGCAGAAAATAAATCCTGCCGATTAGCTTTGAAATAGTAACCGACGAATATGCATGAAAAAAAAATCCTGCCGATTACCTTTGAAATGGTAACCGACGAATGTGCTGAAAATAAATCATGTTGATTACCTTTGAAATGGTAACCGACGAATTTGTAGAAAATAAATCCTGCCGATTACCTTTGAAATAGTAACCGACGAATATGCATGAAAAATAAATCATGCCGATTACCTTTGAAAGTGTAACCGACGAATGTGCTGAAAATAAATCATGCCTATTACCTTTGAAATGGTAACCGACGAATATGCATGAAAAAAAAATCCTGTCGATTACCTTTGAAATGGTAACCGACGAATGTGCTGAAAATAAATCATGCCGATTACCTTTGAAATAGTAAGCGACGAATGTGCTGAAAATAAATCATGTTGAATACCTTTGAAATGGTAACCGACGAATGTGCAGAAAATAAATCCTGCCTATTACCTTTGAAATCGTAACCGACGAATGTGCATGAAAAATAAATCATGCCGATTACCTTTGAAATAATAAACGACGAATGTGCTGAAAATAAATCATGTTGATTACCTTTGAAATAGTAACCAACGAATATGCATAAAAATAAATCCTGCCGATTACCTTTGAAATGGTAACCGACGAATGTGCTGCAAATAAATCATGTTGATTACCTTTGAATTGGTAACCGACGAATTTGTAGAAAATAAATCCTGCCGATTACCTTTGAAATAGTAACCGACGAATATTCAAGAAAAATAAAACATGCCGATTACCTTTGAAAGTGTAACCGACGAATGTGCTGAAAATAAATCATGCCTATTACCTTTGAAATGGTAACCGACGAATGTGCAGAAAATAAATCCTGTCGATTACCTTTCAAATCGTAACCGACGAATGTGCAGAAAATAATTCCTGCTGATTACCTTTGAAATAGTAACCGACGAATGTGCATGAAAATAAATCTTGCCGATTACCTTTGAAATAGTAAACGACGAATATGCATGAAAATAAATCTTGCCGATTACCTTTGAAATGGTAACCGACGAATGTGCGGAAAATAAATCATGCCGATTACCTTTGAAATGGTAACGGAGGAATGTGCAGAAAATAAATCCTGTTGATTACCTTTGAAATTGTAACCAACGAATATACAAGAAAATAAATCCTGCCGATTACCTTTGAAATGGTAACCGACGAATGTGCTGAAAATAAATCATGCTGATTACCTTTGAAATGGTAACGGAGGAATGTGCAGAAAATAAATCTTGCCGATTACCTTTGAAATGGTAACTGACGAATGTGCATAAAAATATATCTTGCCGATTACCTTTGAAATAGTAACCGACGAATATGCATGAAAAAAAAATCCTGTCGATTACCTTTGAAATGGTAACCGACGAATGTGCTGAAAATAAATCATGCCGATTACCTTTGAAATAGTAAGCGACGAATGTGCTGAAAATAAATCATGTTGAATACCTTTGAAATGGTAACGGAGGAATGTGCAGAAAATAAATCTTGTCGATTACCTTTGAAATGGTCACCGACGAATGTGCTAAAAATAAATCCTGCCGATTACCTTTGAAATCGTAACCGACGAATGTGCATGAAAAATAAATCATGCCGATTACCTTTGAAATAGTAATCGATGAATGTGCTGAAAATAAATACTGCCTATTACCTTTGAAATCGTAACCGACTAATGTGCATGAAAAATAAATCATGCCGATTACCTTTGAAATAGTAAGTGACAAATGTGCTGAAAATAAATCTTGCTGATTACCTTTGAAATAGTAACCAACGAATATGCATAAAAATAAATCCTGCCGATTACCTTTGAAATGGTAACCGACGAATGTGCTGAAAATAAATCATGTTGATTACCTTTGAAATGGTAACCGACGAATTTTCAGAAAATAAATCTTGTCGATTACCTTTGAAATAGTAACCGACGAATATGCATGAAAAATAAATCATGCCGATTACCTTTGAAATAGTAACCGACGAATGTGCTGAAAATAAATCCTGCCTATTACCTTTGAAATGGTAATCGACGAATGTGCAGAAAATAAATCCTGCCGATTAGCTTTGAAATAGTAACCGACGAATATGCATGAAAAAAAAATCCTGCCGATTACCTTTGAAATGGTAACCGATGAATGTGCTGAAAATAAATCATGTTGATTAACTTTGAAATGGTAACCGACGAATTTGTAGAAAATAAATCCTGCCGATTACCTTTGAAATAGTAACCGACGAATATGCATGAAAAATAAATCATGCCGATTACCTTTGAAAGTGTAACCGATGAATGTGCTGAAAATAAATCATGCCTATTACCTTTGAAATGGTAACCGACGAATATGCATGAAAAAAAAATCCTGTCGATTACCTTTGAAATGGTAACCGACGAATGTGCTGAAAATAAATTATGCCGATTACCTTTGAAATAGTAAGCGACGAATGTGCTGAAAATAAATCATGTTGAATACCTTTGAAATGGTAACCGACGAATGTGCAGAAAATAAATCCTGCCTATTACCTTTGAAATCGTAACCGACGAATGTGCATGAAAAATAAATCATGCCGATTACCTTTGAAATAATAAGCGACGAATGTGCTGAAAATAAATCATGTTGATTACCTTTGAAATAGTAACCAACGAATATGCATAAAAATAAATCCTGCCGATTACCTTTGAAATGGTAACCGACGAATGTGCTGCAAATAAATCATGTTGATTACCTTTGAAATGGTAACCGACGAATTTGTAGAAAATAAATCCTGCCGATTACCTTTGAAATAGTAACCGACGAATATGCAAGAAAAATAAATCATGCCGATTACCTTTGAAAGTGTAACCGACGAATGTGCTGAAAATAAATCATGCCTATTACCTTTGAAATGGTAACCGACGAATGTGCAGAAAATAAATCCTGTCGATTACCTTTCAAATCGTAACCGACGAATGTGCAGAAAATAATTCCTGCTGATTACCTTTGAAATAGTAACCGACGAATGTGCATGAAAATAAATCTTGCCGATTACCTTTGAAATAGTAACCGACGAATATGCAAGAAAAATAAATCATGCCGATTACCTTTGAAAGTGTAACCGACGAATGTGCTGAAAATAAATCATGCCTATTACCTTTGAAATGGTAACCGACGAATGTGCAGAAAATAAATCCTGTCGATTACCTTTCAAATCGTAACCGACGAATGTGCAGAAAATAATTCCTGCTGATTACCTTTGAAATAGTAACCGACGAATGTGCATGAAAATAAATCTTGCCGATTACCTTTGAAATAGTAAGCGACGAATGTGCTGAAAATAAATCATGTTGAATACCTTTGAAATGGTAACCGACGAATGTGCAGAAAATAAATCCTGCCTATTACCTTTGAAATCGTAACCGACGAATGTGCATGAAAAATAAATCATGCCGATTACCTTTGAAATAATAAGCGACGAATGTGCTGAAAATAAATCATGTTGATTACCTTTGAAATAGTAACCAACGAATATGCATAAAAATAAATCCTGCCGATTACCTTTGAAATAGTAAGCGACGAATGTGCTGAAAATAAATCATGTTGAATACCTTTGAAATGGTAACCGACGAATGTGCAGAAAATAAATCCTGCCTATTACCTTTGAAATCGTAACCGACGAATGTGCATGAAAAATAAATCATGCCGATTACCTTTGAAATAATAAGCGACGAATGTGCTGAAAATAAATCATGTTGATTACCTTTGAAATAGTAACCAACGAATATGCATAAAAATAAATCCTGCCGATTACCTTTGAAATGGTAACCGACGAATGTGCTGCAAATAAATCATGTTGATTACCTTTGAAATGGTAACCGACGAATTTGCAGAAAATAAATCTTGCCGATTACCTTTGAAATAGTAACCGACGAATATGCATGAAAAATAAATCATGCCGATTACCTTTGAAATAGTAACCGACGAATGTGCTGAAAATAAATCATGCCTATTACCTTTGAAATGGTAACCGACGAATGTGCATGAAAATAAATCTTGCCGATTACCTTTGAAATAGTAACCGAAGAATATGCTTGAAAAATAAATCCTGTCGATTACCTTTGAAATGGTCACCGACGAATGTGCTAAAAATAAATCCTGCCGATTACCTTTGAAATCATAACCGACGAATGTGCATGAAAAATAAATCATGCCGATTACCTCTGAAATAGTAATCGATGAATTTGCTGAAAATAAATACTGCCTATTACCTTTGAAATCGTAACCGACGAATGTGCATGAAAAATAAATCATGCCGATTACCTTTGAAATAGTAAAGGACAAATGTGCTGAAAATAAATCTTGCTGATTACCTTTCAAATAGTAACCAACGAATATGCATAAAAATAAATCTTGCCGATTACCTTTGAAATGGTAACCGACGAATGTGCTGAAAATAAATCATGTTGATTACCTTTGAAATGGTAACTGACGAATTTTCAGAAAATAAATCTTGCCGATTACCTTTGAAATAGTAACCGACGAATATGCATGAAAAATAAATCATGCCGATTACCTTTGAAATAGTAACCGACGAATGTGCTGAAAATAAATCCTGCCTATTACCTTTGAAATGGTAATCGACGAATGTGCAGAAAATAAATCCTGCCGATTAGCTTTGAAATAGTAACCGACGAATATGCATGAAAAAAAAATCCTGCCGATTACCTTTGAAATGGTAACCGACGAATGTGCTGAAAATAAATCATGTTGATTACCTTTGAAATGGTAACCGACGAATTTGTAGAAAATAAATCCTGCCGATTACCTTTGAAATAGTAACGGACGAATATGCATGAAAAATAAATCATGCCGATTACCTTTGAAAGTGTAACCGACGAATGTGCAGAAAATAATTCCTGTCGATTACCTTTCAAATCGTAACCGACGAATGTGCAGAAAATAATTCCTGCTGATTACCTTTGAAATAGTAACCGACGAATGTGCATGAAAATAAATCTTGCCGATTACCTTTGAAATAGTAAACGACGAATATGCATGAAAATAAATCCTGCCGATTACGTTTGAAATGGTAACGAAGGAATGTGCAGAAAATAAATCCTGTCGATTACCTTTGAAATTGTAACCAACGAATATACAAGAAAATAAATCCTGCCGATTACATTTGAAATGCTAACCGACGAATGTGCTGAAAATAAATCATGCCGATTACCTTTGAAATGGTAACCGACGAATGTGCAGAAAATAAATCCTGCCTATTACCTTTGAAATCGTAACCGACGAATGTGCATGAAAAATAAATCATGCCGATTACCTTTGAAATAGTAAGCGACGAATGTGCTGAAAATAAATCATGTTGATTACCTTTGAAATAGTAACCAATGAATATGCATAAAAATAAATCCTGCCGATTACCTTTGAAATGGTAACCGACGAATGTGCTGCAAATAAATCATGTTGATTACCTTTGAAATGGTAACCGACGAATTTGCAGAAAATAAATCCTGCCGATTACCTTTGAAATAGTAACCGACGAATATGCATGAAAAATAAATCATGCCGATTACCTTCGAAATAGTAACCGACGAATGTGCTGAAAATAAATCATGCCTATTACCTTTGAAATGGTAACGGAGGAATGTGTAGAAAATAAATCCTGTCGATTACCTTTGAAATTGTAACCAACGAATATACAAGAAAATAAATCCTGCCTAATACCTTTGAAATCGTAACCGACGAATGTGCATGAAAAATAAATCATGCCGATTACCTTTGAAATAGTAAGCGACAAATGTGCTGAAAATAAATCTTGCTGATTACCTTTGACATAGTAACCAACGAATATGCATAAAATTAAATCCTGCCGATTACCTTTGAAATGGTAACCGACGAATGTGCATGAAAATAAATCATGCTGATTACCTTTGAAATGGTAACCGACGAATGTGCAGAAAATAAATCCTGCCGATTACCTTTGAAATAGTAACCGACGAATGTGCATGAAAATAAATCTAGCCGATTAACTTTGATATAGTAAATGACGAATATGCAAGAAAATAAATCCTGCCGATTACCTTTGAAATGGTAACCGACGAATGTGCAGAAAATAAATCTTGCCGATTACCTTTGAAATGGTAACTAACAAATGTGCATAAAAATATATCTTGCCGATTACCTTTGAAATAGTAACCGACGAATATGCATGAAAATAATAACCGACGAATGTGCTGAAAATAAATCATGCCGATTACCTTTGAAATAGTAAGCGACGAATGTGCTGAAAATAAATCATGATGATTACTTTTGAAATGGTAACCGACGAATGTGCAGAAAATAAATCCTGCCGATTACCTTTGAAATAGTAACTGACGAATATGCATGAAAAATAAATCATGCCGATTACCTTTGAAATAGTAAGCGACGAATGTGCTGAAAATAAATCATGTTGATTACCTTTGAAATAGTAACCAACAAATATGCATAAAAATAAATCCTGCCGAATACCTTTGAAATGGTAACCGACGAATGTGCTGCAAATAAATCATGTTGATTACCTTTGAAATGGTAACCGACGAATTTGCAGAAAATAAATCCTGCCGATTACCTTTGAAATAGTAACCGATGAATGTGCGGAAAATAAATCATGCCTATTACCTTTGAAATGGTAACCGACGAATATGCATGAAAAAAAAATCCTGTCGATTACCTTTGAAACGGTAACCGACGAATGTGCTGAAAATAAATCATGCCGATTACCTTTGAAATAGTAAGCGACGAATGTGCTGAAAATAAATCATGTTGAATACCTTTGAAATGGTAACCGACGAATGTGCAGAAAATAAATCCTGCCTATTACCTTTGAAATCGTAACCGACGAATGTGCATGAAAAATAAATCATGCCGATTACCTTTGAAATAATAAGCGACGAATGTGCTGAAAATAAATCATGTTGATTACCTTTGAAATAGTAACCAACGAATATGCATAAAAATAAATCCTGCCGATTACCTTTGAAATGGTAACCGACGAATGTGCTGCAAATAAATCATGTTGATTACCTTTGAAATGGTAACCGACGAATTTGTAGAAAATAAATCCTGCCGATTACCTTTGAAATAGTAACCGACGAATATGCAAGAAAAATAAATCATGCCGATTACCTTTGAAAGTGTAACCGACGAATGTGCTGAAAATAAATCATGCCTATTACCTTTGAAATGGTAACCAACGAATGTGCAGAAAATAAATCTTGTCGATTACCTTTCAAATCGTAACCGACGAATGTGCAGAAAATAATTCCTGCTGATTACCTTTGAAATAGTAACCGACGAATGTGCATGAAAATAAATCTTGCCGATTACCTTTGAAATAGTAAACGACGAATATGCATGAAAATAAATCCTGCCGATTACCTTTGAAATGGTAACCGACGAATGTGCGGAAAATAAATCATGCCGATTACCTTTGAAATGGTAACGGAGGAATGTGCAGAAAATAAATCCTGTCGATTAACTTTGAAATTGTAACCAACGAATATACAAGAAAATAAATCCTGCCGATTACCTTTGAAATGGTAACCGACGAATGTGCTGAAAATAAATCATGCTGATTACCTTTGAAATGGTAACGGAGGAATGTGCAGAAAATCAATCTTGCCGATTACCTTTGAAATGGTAACTGACGAATGTGCATAAAAATATATCTTGCCGATTACCTTTGAAATAGTAACCGACGAATATGCATGAAAAAAAAATCCTGTCGATTAATTTTGAAATGGTAACCGACGAATGTGCTGAAAATAAATCATGCCGATTACCTTTGAAATAGTAAGCGACGAATGTGCTGAAAATAAATCATGTTGAATACCTTTGAAATGGTAACCGACGAATGTGCAGAAAATAAATCCTGCCTATTACCTTTGAAATCGTAACCGACGAATGTGCATGAAAAATAAATCATGCCGATTACCTTTGAAATAATAAGCGACGAATGTGCTGAAAATAAATCATGTTGATTACCTTTGAAATAGTAACCAACGAATATGCATAAAAATAAATCCTGCCGATTACCTTTGAAATAGTAAGCGACGAATGTGCTGAAAATAAATCATGTTGAATACCTTTGAAATGGTAACCGACGAATGTGCAGAAAATAAATCCTGCCTATTACCTTTGAAATCGTAACCGACGAATGTGCATGAAAAATAAATCATGCCGATTACCTTTGAAATAATAAGCGACGAATGTGCTGAAAATAAATCATGTTGATTACCTTTGAAATAGTAACCAACGAATATGCATAAAAATAAATCCTGCCGATTACCTTTGAAATGGTAACCGACGAATGTGCTGCAAATAAATCATGTTGATTACCTTTGAAATGGTAACCGACGAATTTGCAGAAAATAAATCTTGCCGATTACCTTTGAAATAGTAACCGACGAATATGCATGAAAAATAAATCATGCCGATTACCTTTGAAATAGTAACCGACGAATGTGCTGAAAATAAATCATGCCTATTACCTTTGAAATGGTAACCGACGAATGTGCATGAAAATAAATCTTGCCGATTACCTTTGAAATAGTAACCGAAGAATATGCTTGAAAAATAAATCCTGTCGATTACCTTTGAAATGGTCACCGACGAATGTGCTAAAAATAAATCCTGCCGATTACCTTTGAAATCATAACCGACGAATGTGCATGAAAAATAAATCATGCCGATTACCTCTGAAATAGTAATCGATGAATTTGCTGAAAATAAATACTGCCTATTACCTTTGAAATCGTAACCGACGAATGTGCATGAAAAATAAATCATGCCGATTACCTTTGAAATAGTAAAGGACAAATGTGCTGAAAATAAATCTTGCTGATTACCTTTCAAATAGTAACCAACGAATATGCATAAAAATAAATCTTGCCGATTACCTTTGAAATGGTAACCGACGAATGTGCTGAAAATAAATCATGTTGATTACCTTTGAAATGGTAACTGACGAATTTTCAGAAAATAAATCTTGCCGATTACCTTTGAAATAGTAACCGACGAATATGCATGAAAAATAAATCATGCCGATTACCTTTGAAATAGTAACCGACGAATGTGCTGAAAATAAATCCTGCCTATTACCTTTGAAATGGTAATCGACGAATGTGCAGAAAATAAATCCTGCCGATTAGCTTTGAAATAGTAACCGACGAATATGCATGAAAAAAAAATCCTGCCGATTACCTTTGAAATGGTAACCGACGAATGTGCTGAAAATAAATCATGTTGATTACCTTTGAAATGGTAACCGACGAATTTGTAGAAAATAAATCCTGCCGATTACCTTTGAAATAGTAACCGACGAATATGCATGAAAAATAAATCATGCCGATTACCTTTGAAAGTGTAACCGACGAATGTGCAGAAAATAATTCCTGTCGATTACCTTTCAAATCGTAACCGACGAATGTGCAGAAAATAATTCCTGCTGATTACCTTTGAAATAGTAACCGACGAATGTGCATGAAAATAAATCTTGCCGATTACCTTTGAAATAGTAAACGACGAATATGCATGAAAATAAATCCTGCCGATTACGTTTGAAATGGTAACGAAGGAATGTGCAGAAAATAAATCCTGTCGATTACCTTTGAAATTGTAACCAACGAATATACAAGAAAATAAATCCTGCCGATTACATTTGAAATGCAAACCGACGAATGTGCTGAAAATAAATCATGCCGATTACCTTTGAAATGGTAACCGACGAATGTGCAGAAAATAAATCCTGCCTATTACCTTTGAAATCGTAACCGACGAATGTGCATGAAAAATAAATCATGCCGATTACCTTTGAAATAGTAAGCGACGAATGTGCTGAAAATAAATCATGTTGATTACCTTTGAAATAGTAACCAATGAATATGCATAAAAATAAATCCTGCCGATTACCTTTGAAATGGTAACCGACGAATGTGCTGCAAATAAATCATGTTGATTACCTTTGAAATGGTAACCGACGAATTTGCAGAAAATAAATCCTGCCGATTACCTTTGAAATAGTAACCGACGAATATGCATGAAAAATAAATCATGCCGATTACCTTCGAAATAGTAACCGACGAATGTGCTGAAAATAAATCATGCCTATTACCTTTGAAATGGTAACGGAGGAATGTGTAGAAAATAAATCCTGTCGATTACCTTTGAAATTGTAACCAACGAATATACAAGAAAATAAATCCTGCCTAATACCTTTGAAATCGTAACCGACGAATGTGCATGAAAAATAAATCATGCCGATTACCTTTGAAATAGTAAGCGACAAATGTGCTGAAAATAAATCTTGCTGATTACCTTTGACATAGTAACCAACGAATATGCATAAAATTAAATCCTGCCGATTACCTTTGAAATGGTAACCGACGAATGTGCATGAAAATAAATCATGCTGATTACCTTTGAAATGGTAACCGACGAATGTGCAGAAAATAAATCCTGCCGATTACCTTTGAAATAGTAACCGACGAATGTGCATGAAAATAAATCTAGCCGATTAACTTTGATATAGTAAATGACGAATATGCAAGAAAATAAATCCTGCTGATTACCTTTGAAATGGTAACCGACGAATGTGCAGAAAATAAATCTTGCCGATTACCTTTGAAATGGTAACTAACAAATGTGCATAAAAATATATCTTGCCGATTTCCTTTGAAATAGTAACCGACGAATATGCATGAAAAAAATAACCGACGAATGTGCTGAAAATAAATCATGTCGATTACCTTTGAAATAGTAAGCGACGAATGTGCTGAAAATAAATCATGATGATTACTTTTGAAATGGTAACCGACGAATGTGCAGAAAATAAATCCTGCCGATTACCTTTGAAATAGTAACTGACGAATATGCATGAAAAATAAATCATGCCGATTACCTTTGAAATAGTAAGCGACGAATGTGCTGAAAATAAATCTTGTTGATTACCTTTGAAATAGTAACCAACAAATATGCATAAAAATAAATCCTGCCGAATACCTTTGAAATGGTAACCGACGAATGTGCTGCAAATAAATCATGTTGATTACCTTTGAAATGGTAACCGACGAATTTGCAGAAAATAAATCCTGCCGATTACCTTTGAAATAGTAACCGATGAATGTGCGGAAAATAAATCATGCCTATTACCTTTGAAATGGTAACCGACGAATATGCATGAAAAAAAAATCCTGTCGATTACCTTTGAAATGGTAACCGACGAATGTGCTGAAAATAAATCATGCCGATTACCTTTGAAATAGTAAGCGACGAATGTGCTGAAAATAAATCATGTTGAATACCTTTGAAATGGTAACCGACGAATGTGCAGAAAATAAATCCTGCCTATTACCTTTGAAATCGTAACCGACGAATGTGCATGAAAAATAAATCATGCCGATTACCTTTGAAATAATAAGCGACGAATGTGCTGAAAATAAATCATGTTGATTACCTTTGAAATAGTAACCAACGAATATGCATAAAAATAAATCCTGCCGATTACCTTTGAAATGGTAACCGACGAATGTGCTGCAAATAAATCATGTTGATTACCTTTGAAATGGTAACCGACGAATTTGTAGAAAATAAATCCTGCCGATTACCTTTGAAATAGTAACCGACGAATATGCAAGAAAAATAAATCATGCCGATTACCTTTGAAAGTGTAACCGACGAATGTGCTGAAAATAAATCATGCCTATTACCTTTGAAATGGTAACCAACGAATGTGCAGAAAATAAATCTTGTCGATTACCTTTCAAATCGTAACCGACGAATGTGCAGAAAATAATTCCTGCTGATTACCTTTGAAATAGTAACCGACGAATGTGCATGAAAATAAATCTTGCCGATTACCTTTGAAATAGTAAACGACGAATATGCATGAAAATAAATCCTGCCGATTACCTTTGAAATGGTAACCGACGAATGTGCGGAAAATAAATCATGCCGATTACCTTTGAAATGGTAACGGAGGAATGTGCAGAAAATAAATCCTGTCGATTAACTTTGAAATTGTAACCAACGAATATACAAGAAAATAAATCCTGCCGATTACCTTTGAAATGGTAACCGACGAATGTGCTGAAAATAAATCATGCTGATTACCTTTGAAATGGTAACGGAGGAATGTGCAGAAAATCAATCTTGCCGATTACCTTTGAAATGGTAACTGACGAATGTGCTGAAAATAAATCATGCCGATTACCTTTGAAATAGTAACCGACGAATATGCATGAAAAATAAATCATGCCGATTACCTTTGAAATAGTAACCGACGAATGTGCTGAAAATAAATCATGCCTATTACCTTTGAAATGGTAACCGACGAATGTGCATGAAAATAAATCTTGCCGATTACCTTTGAAATAGTAACCGAAGAATATGCTTGAAAAATAAATCCTGTCGATTACCTTTGAAATGGTCACCGACGAATGTGCTAAAAATAAATCCTGCCGATTACCTTTGAAATCATAACCGACGAATGTGCATGAAAAATAAATCATGCCGATTACCTTTGAAATAGTAATCGATGAATTTGCTGAAAATAAATACTGCCTATTACCTTTGAAATCGTAACCGACGAAGGTGCATGAAAAATAAATCATGCCGATTACCTTTGAAATAGTAAGGGACAAATGTGCTGAAAATAAATCTTGCTGATTACCTTTCAAATAGTAACCAACGAATATGCATAAAAATAAATCTTGCCGATTACCTTTGAAATGGTAACCGACGAATGTGCTGAAAATAAATCATGTTGATTACCTTTGAAATGGTAACTGACGAATTTTTAGAAAATAAATCTTGCCGATTACCTTTGAAATAGTAACCGACGAATATGCATGAAAAATAAATCATGCCGATTACCTTTGAAATAGTAACCGACGAATGTGCTGAAAATAAATCCTGCCTATTACCTTTGAAATGGTAATCGACGAATGTGCAGAAAATAAATCCTGCCGATTAGCTTTGAAATAGTAACCGACGAATATGCATGAAAAAAAAATCCTGCCGATTACCTTTGAAATGGTAACCGACGAATGTGCTGAAAATAAATCATGTTGATTACCTTTGAAATGGTAACCGACGAATTTGTAGAAAATAAATCCTGCCGATTACCTTTGAAATAGTAACCGACGAATATGCATGAAAAATAAATCATGCCGATTACCTTTGAAAGTGTAACCGACGAATGTGCAGAAAATAATTCCTGTCGATTACCTTTCAAATCGTAACCGACGAATGTGCAGAAAATAATTCCTGCTGATTACCTTTGAAATAGTAACCGACGAATGTGCATGAAAATAAATCTTGCCGATTACCTTTGAAATAGTAAACGACGAATATGCATGAAAATAAATCCTGTCGATTACGTTTGAAATGGTAACGAAGGAATGTGCAGAAAATAAATCCTGTCGATTACCTTTGAAATTGTAACCAACGAATATACAAGAAAATAAATCCTGCCGATTACCTTTGAAATAGTAACCGACGAATATGCATGAAAAATAAATCATGCCGATTACCTTTGATAGTGTAACCGACGAATGTGCAGAAAATAATTCCTGTCGATTACCTTTCAAATCGTAACCGACGAATGCGCAGAAAATAATTCCTGCTGATTACCTTTGAAATAGTAACCGACGAATGTGCATGAAAATAAATCTTGCCGATTACCTTTGAAATAGTAAACGACGAATATGCATGAAAATAAATCCTGCCGATTACGTTTGAAATGGTAACGAAGGAATGTGCAGAAAATAAATCCTGTCGATTACCTTTGAAATTGTAACCAACGAATATACAAGAAAATAAATCCTGCCGATTACATTTGAAATGGTAACCGACGAATGTGCTGAAAATAAATCATGCCGATTACCTTTGAAATGGTAACGGAGGAATGTGCAGAAAATAAATCTTGCCGATTACCTTTGAAATTGTAACTGACGAATGTGCATAAAAATATATCTTGTCGATTACCTTTGAAATAGTAACCAACGAATATGCATGAAAAAAAAATCCTGTCGATTACCTTTTAAATGGTAACCGACGATTGTGCTGAAAATAAATCATGCCGATTACCTTTGAAATAGTAAGCGACGAATGTGCTGAAAATAAATCATGTTGATTACATTTGAAATGGTAACCGACGAATGTGCAGAAAATAAATCCTGCCTATTACCTTTGAAATCGTAACCGACGAATGTGCATGAAAAATAAATCATGCCGATTACCTTTGAAATAGTAAGCGACGAATGTGCTGAAAATAAATCATGTTGATTACCTTTGAAATAGTAACCAATGAATATGCATAAAAATAAATCCTGCCGATTACCTTTGAAATGGTAACCGACGAATGTGCTGCAAATAAATCATGTTGATTACCTTTGAAATGGTAACCGACGAATTTGCAGAAAATAAATCCTGCCGATTACCTTTGAAATAGTAACCGACGAATATGCATGAAAAATAAATCATGCCGATTACCTTCGAAATAGTAACCGACGAATGTGCTGAAAATAAATCATGCCTATTACCTTTGAAATGGTAACGGAGGAATGTGTAGAAAATAAATCCTGTCGATTACCTTTGAAATTGTAACCAACGAATATACAAGAAAATAAATCCTGCCTAATACCTTTGAAATCGTAACCGACGAATGTGCATGAAAAATAAATCATGCCGATTACCTTTGAAATAGTAAGCGACAAATGTGCTGAAAATAAATCTTGCTGATTACCTTTGAAATAGTAACCAACGAATATGCATAAAATTAAATCCTGCCGATTACCTTTGAAATGGTAACCGACGAATGTGCATGAAAATAAATCATGCTGATTACCTTTGAAATGGTAACCGACGAATGTGCAGAAAATAAATCCTGCCGATTACCTTTGAAATAGTAACCGACGAATGTGCATGAAAATAAATCTAGCCGATTAACTTTGATATAGTAAATGACGAATATGCAAGAAAATAAATCCTGCCGATTACCTTTGAAATGGTAACCGACGAATGTGCAGAAAATAAATCTTGCCGATTACCTTTGAAATGGTAACTAACGAATGTGCATAAAAATATATCTTGCCGATTACCTTTGAAATAGTAACCGACGAATATGCATGAAAAAAATAACCGACGAATGTGCTGAAAATAAATCATGCCGATTACCTTTGAAATAGTAACCGACGAATGTGCTGCAAATAAATCATGTTGATTACCTTTGAAATGGTAACCGACGAATTTGCAGAAAATAAATCCTGCCGATTACCTTTGAAATAGTAACCGACGAATATGCATGTAAAATAAATCATGCCGATTACCTTTGAAATAGTAACCGACGAATGTGCTGAAAATAAATCATGCCTATTACCTTTGAAATGGTAACGGAGGAATGTGTAGAAAATAAATCCTGTCGATTACCTTTGAAATTGTAACCAACGAATATACAAGAAAATAAATCCTGCTGATTACCTTTGAAATGGTAACCGACGAATGTGCATGAAAATAAATCTTGCCGATTACCTTTGAAATAGTAACCGAAGAATATGCTTGAAAAGTAAATCTTGTCGATTACCTTTGAAATGGTCACCGACGAATGTGTTGAAAATAAATCCTGCTGATTACCTTTGAAATCGTAACCGACAAATGTGCATGAAAAATAAATCATGCCGATTAGCTTTGAAATACTAATCGATGAATGTGCTGAAAATAATTCCTGCCTATTACCTTTGAAATCGTAACCGACGAATGTCCATGAAAAATAAATCTTGTCGATTACCTTTGAAATAGTAAGTGACAAATGTGCTGAAAATAAATCTTGCTGATTACCTTTGAAATAGTATCCAAGGAATATGCATAAAAATAAATCCTGCCGATTACCTTTGAAATGGTAACCGACGAATGTGCTGAAAATAAATCATGTTGATTACCTTTGAAATGGTAACCGACGAATTTGCAGAAAATAAATCTTGCCGATTACCTTTGAAATAGTAACCGACGAATATGCATGAAAAATAAATCATGCCGATTACCTTTGAAATAGTAACCGACGAATGTGCTGAAAATAAATCCTGCCTATTACCTTTGAAATGGTAACCGACGAATGTGCAGAAAATAAATCCTGCCGATTAGCTTTCAAATAGTAATCGACGAATATGCATGAAAAATAAATCATGCCGATTACCTTTGAAATAGTAACCGACGAATGTGCTGAAAATAAATCATGCCTATTACCTTTGAAATGGTAACCTACGAATGTGCAGAAAATAAATCCTGTCGATTACCTTTCAAATCGTAACCGACGAATGTGCAGAAAATAAATCCTGCTGATTACCTTTGAAATAGTAACCGACGAATGTGCATGAAAATAAATCTTGCCGATTACCTTTGAAATAGAAAACGACGAATATGCAAGAAAATAAATCCTGCCGATTACCTTTGAAATGGTAACCGACGAATGTGCTGAAAATAAATCATGCCGATTACTTTTGAAATGGTAACGGAGGAATGTGCAGAAAATAAATCCTGTCGATTACCTTTGAAATTGTAACCAACAAATATACAAGAAAATAAATCCTGCTGATTACCTTTGAAATGGTAACCGACGAATGTGCTGAAAATAAATCATGCCGATTACCTTTGAAATGGTAACGGAGGAATGTGCAGAAAATAAATCTTGTCGATTACCTTTGAAATTGTAACCAACGAATATACAAGAAAATAAATCCAGCCGATTACCTTTGAAATAGTAACCGACGAATGTGCATGAAAATAAATCTTGCCGATTACCTTTGAAATAGTAACCGACGAATATGCATAAAAAATAAATCCTGTCGATTACGTTTGAAATGGTCACCGACGAATGTGCTGAAAATAAATCTTGCCGATTACCTTTGAAATCGTAACCGACGAATGTGCATGAAAAAAAAAATCATGCCGATTACCTTTGAAATAGAAACCGATGGATGTGCTGAAAATAAATCATGCCGATTACCTTTCAAATCGTAACCGACGAATGTGCAGAAAATAAATCCTGCTGATTACCTTTGAAATAGTAACCGACGAATGTGCATGAAAATAAATCTTGCCGATTACCTTTGAAATAGTAAATGACGAATATGCAAGAAAATAAATCCTGCCGATTACCTTTGAAATGGTAACCGACGAATGTGCTGAAAATAAATCATGTTGATTACCTTTGAAATGGTAACCGACGAATTTGCAGAAAATAAATCCTGCCGATTACCTTTGAAATAGTAACCGACGAATATGCATGAAAAATAAATCATGCCGATTACCTTTGAAATAGTAACCGACGAATGTGGTGAAAATAAATCCTGCCTATTACCTTTGAAATGGTAACCGACGAATGTGCAGAAAATAAATCCTGCCGATTACCTTTCAAATTGTACCCGACGAATGTGCAGAAAATAAATCCTGCTGATTACCTTTGAAATAGTAACCGACGAATGTGCATGAAAAAAAATCTCTCCGATTACCTTTGAAATAGTAAACGACGAATATGCAAGAAAATAAATCCTGCCGATTACCTTTGAAATGGTAACCGACGAATGTGCTGAAAATAAATTATGCTGATTACCTTTGTAATGGTAACCGACGAATGTGCAGAAAATAAATCCTGCCGATTACCTTTGAAATAGTAACCGACGAATATGCATGAAAAATAAATCATGCCGATTACCTTTGAAATAGAAACCGATGGATGTGCTGAAAATAAATCATGCCGATTACCTTTCAAATCGTAACCGACGAATGTGCAGAAAATAAATCCTGCTGATTACCTTTGAAATAGTAACCGACGAATGTGCATGAAAATAAATCTTGCCGATTACCTTTGAAATAGTAAATGACGAATATGCAAGAAAATAAATCCTGCCGATTACCTTTGAAATGGTAACCGACGAATGTGCTGAAAATAAATCATGTTGATTACCTTTGAAATGGTAACCGACGAATTTGCAGAAAATAAATCCTGCCGATTACCTTTGAAATAGTAACCGACGAAT
This sequence comes from Medicago lupulina, assembly GCA_958299785.1. Taxonomy (NCBI): domain Eukaryota; kingdom Viridiplantae; phylum Streptophyta; class Magnoliopsida; order Fabales; family Fabaceae; genus Medicago; species Medicago lupulina. The sequence continues at coordinate 1,308,156 of CATQJP010000005.1, forward strand.
ATGCATGAAAAATAAATCATGCCGATTACCTTTGAAATAGTAACCGACGAATGTGGTGAAAATAAATCCTGCCTATTACCTTTGAAATGGTAACCGACGAATGTGCAGAAAATAAATCCTGCCGATTACCTTTCAAATTGTACCCGACGAATGTGCAGAAAATAAATCCTGCTGATTACCTTTGAAATAGTAACCGACGAATGTGCATGAAAAAAAATCTCTCCGATTACCTTTGAAATAGTAAACGACGAATATGCAAGAAAATAAATCCTGCCGATTACCTTTGAAATGGTAACCGACGAATGTGCTGAAAATAAATTATGCTGATTACCTTTGTAATGGTAACCGACGAATGTGCAGAAAATAAATCCTGCCGATTACCTTTGAAATAGTAACCGACGAATATGCATGAAAAATAAATCATGCTGATTACCTTTGAAATAGTAACCGATGAATGTGCTGAGAATAAATCCTGCCTATTACCTTTGAAATGGTAACCGACGAATGTGCAGAAAATAAATCCTGCCGATTACCTTTCAAATAGTAACCGACGAATATGCATGAAAAATAAATCATGCTGATTACCTTTGAAATAGTAACCGATGAATGTGCTGAGAATAAATCCTGCCTATTACCTTTGAAATGGTAACCGACGAATGTGCAGAAAATAAATCCTGCTGATTACCTTTGAAATAGTAACCGACGAATGTGCATGAAAATAAATCTTGCCAATTACCTTTGAAAAAGTAAACGACGAATATGCAAGAAAATAAATCCTGCCGATTAACTTTCAAATGGTAACCGACGAATGTGCTGAAAATAAATCCTGCCGATTACCTTTGAAATGGTAACCGACGAACATTTATGAAAAGTAAATCCTTCCGATTACCTTTGAAATAGTAAGCGACGAATGTGCTGAAAATAAATCTTGTTGATTACCTTTGAAATAGTAACCAACGAATATGCATAAAAATAAATCCTGCCGATTACCTTTGAAATGGTAAGTGACGAATGTGCTGAAAATAAATCATGCTGATTACCTTTGAAATAGTAACCGACGAATGTGCTGAAAATAAATCATGCCGATTACCTTTGAAATAGTAAGCGACGAATGTGCTGAAAATAAATCATGTTGATTACCTTTGAAATAGTAACCAACGAATATGCATAAAAATAAATCCTGCCGATTACCTTTGAAAAGGTAAGTGACGAATGTGCTGAAAATAAATCATGCTGATTACCTTTGAAATAGTAACCGACGAATGTGCAGAAAATAAATCCTGCCGATTACCTTTGAAATAGTAACCGACGAATCTGCATGAAAAATAAATCATGCCGATTACCTTTGAAATATTAACCGACGAATGTGCAGAAAATAAATCCTGCCGATTACCTTTCAAATCGTAACCGACGAATGTGCAGAAAATAAATCCTGCTGATTACCTTTGAAATAGTAACCGACGAATGTGCATGAAAATAAATCTTGCCGATTACCTTTGAAATAATAAATGACGAATATGCAAGAAAATAAATCCTGCCGATTACCTTTGAAATGGTAACCGACGAATGTGCTGAAAATAAATCCTACCGATTACCTTTGAAATGGTAACCGACGAATGTGCAGAAAATAAATCTTGCCGATTACCTTTGAAATGTTAACTGACGAATGTGCATAAAAATATATCTTGCCGATTACCTTTGAAATAGTAACCGACGAATATGCATGAAAAAAAAATCCTGCCGATTACCTTTGAAATGGTAACCGACGAATGTGTTGAAAATAAATCATGCCGATTACCTTTGAAATAGTAAGCGACGAATGTGCTGAAAATAAATCATGTTGATTACCTTTGAAATGGTAACCGACGAATGTGCAGAAAATAAATCCTGCCGATTACCTTTGAAATAGTAACTGACGAATATGCATGAAAAATAAATCATGCCGATTACCTTTGAAATAGTAAGCGACGAATGTGCTGAAAATAAATCATGTTGATTACCTTTGAAATAGTAACCAACGAATATGCATAAAAATAAATCCTGCCGATTACCTTTGAAATGGTAACCGACGAATGTGCTGCAAATAAATCATGTTGATTACCTTTGAAATGGTAACCGACGAATTTGCAGAAAATAAATCCTGCCGATTACCTTTGAAATAGTAACCGACGAATATGCATGAAAAATAAATCATGCCGATTACCTTTGAAATAGTAACCGACGAATGTGCTGAAAATAAATCATGCCTATTACCTTTGAAATGGTAACGGAGGAATGTGCAGAAAATAAATCTTGTCGATTACCTTTGAAATTGTAACCAACGAATATACAAGAAAATAAATCCTGCCGATTACCTTTGAAATGGTAACCGACGAATGTGCATGAAAATAAATCTTGCCGATTACCTTTGAAATAGTAACCGACGAATGTGCATGAAAATAAATCTTGCCGATTACCTTTGAAATAGTAACCGACGAATATGCATAAAAAATAAATCCTGTCGATTACGTTTGAAATGGTCACCGACGAATGTGCTGAAAATAAATCTTGCCGATTACCTTTGAAATCGTAACCGACGAATGTGCATGAAAAAAAAATCATGCCGATTACCTTTGAAATAGAAACCGATGGATGTGCTGAAAATAAATCATGTCGATTACCTTTCAAATCGTAACCGACGAATGTGCAGAAAATAAATCCTGCTGATTACCTTTGAAATAGTAACCGACGAATGTGCATGAAAATAAATCTTGCCAATTACCTTTGAAAAAGTAAACGACGAATATGCAAGAAAATAAATCCTGCCGATTAACTTTCAAATGGTAACCGACGAATGTGCTGAAAATAAATCCTGCCGATTACCTTTGAAATGGTAACCGACGAACATTTATGAAAAGTAAATCCTTCCGATTACCTTTGAAATAGTAAGCGACGAATGTGCTGAAAATAAATCTTGTTGATTACCTTTGAAATAGTAACCAACGAATATGCATAAAAATAAATCCTGCCGATTACCTTTGAAATGGTAAGTGACGAATGTGCTGAAAATAAATCATGCTGATTACCTTTGAAATAGTAACCGACGAATGTGCTGAAAATAAATCATGCCGATTACCTTTGAAATAGTAAGCGACGAATGTGCTAAAAATAAATCATGTTGATTACCTTTGAAATAGTAACCAACGAATATGCATTAAAATAAATCCTGCCGATTACCTTTGAAAAGGTAAGTGACGAATGTGCTGAAAATAAATCATGCTGATTACCTTTGAAATAGTAACCGACGAATGTGCAGAAAATAAATCCTGTCGATTACCTTTGAAATAGTAACCGACGAATCTGCATGAAAAATAAATCATGCCGATTACCTTTGAAATAGTAACCGACGAATGTGCAGAAAATAAATCCTGCCGATTACCTTTCAAATCGTAACCGACGAATGTGCAGAAAATAAATCCTGCTGATTACCTTTGAAATAGTAACCGACGAATGTGCATGAAAATAAATCTTGCCGATTACCTTTGAAATAATAAATGACGAATATGCAAGAAAATAAATCCTGCCGATTACCTTTGAAATGGTAACCGACGAATGTGCTGAAAATAAATCCTACCGATTACCTTTGAAATGGTAACCGACGAATGTGCAGAAAATAAATCTTGCCGATTACCTTTGAAATGTTAACTGACGAATGTGCATAAAAATATATCTTGCCGATTACCTTTGAAATAGTAACCGACGAATATGCATGAAAAAAAAAATCTTGCCGATTACCTTTGAAATGGTAACCGACGAATGTGTTGAAAATAAATCATGCCGATTACCTTTGAAATAGTAAGCGACGAATGTGCTGAAAATAAATCATGTTGATTACCTTTGAAATGGTAACCGACGAATGTGCAGAAAATAAATCCTGCCGATTACCTTTGAAATAGTAACTGACGAATATGCATGAAAAATAAATCATGCCGATTACCTTTGAAATAGTAACCGACGAATGTGCTGAAAATAAATCATGCCTATTACCTTTGAAATGGTAACGGAGGAATGTGCAGAAAATAAATCTTGTCGATTACCTTTGAAATTGTAACCAACGAATATACAAGAAAATAAATCCTGCCGATTACCTTTGAAATGGTAACCGACGAATGTGCATGAAAATAAATCTTGCCGATTACCTTTGAAATAGTAACCGACGAATGTGCATGAAAATAAATCTTGCCGATTACCTTTGAAATAGTAACCGACGAATATGCATAAAAAATAAATCCTGTCGATTACGTTTGAAATGGTCACCGACGAATGTGCTGAAAATAAATCTTGCCGATTACCTTTGAAATCGTAACCGACGAATGTGCATGAAAAAAAAATCATGCCGATTACCTTTGAAATAGAAACCGATGGATGTGCTGAAAATAAATCATGCCGATTACCTTTCAAATCGTAACCGACGAATGTGCAGAAAATAAATCCTGCTGATTACCTTTGAAATAGTAACCGACGAATGTGCATGAAAATAAATCTTGCCGATTACCTTTGAAATAGTAAATGACGAATATGCAAGAAAATAAATCCTGCCGATTACCTTTGAAATGGTAACCGACGAATGTGCTGAAAATAAATCATGTTGATTACCTTTGAAATGGTAACCGACGAATTTGCAGAAAATAAATCCTGCCGATTACCTTTGAAATAGTAACCGACGAATATGCTTGAAAAATAAATCATGCCGATTACCTTTGAAATAGTAACCGACGAATGTGGTGAAAATAAATCCTGCCGATTACCTTTGAAATGGTAACCGACGAATGTGCTGAAAATAAATCCTACCGATTACCTTTGAAATGGTAACCGACGAATGTGCAGAAAATAAATCTTGCCGATTACCTTTGAAATGTTAACTGACGAATGTGCATAAAAATATATCTTGCCGATTACCTTTGAAATAGTAACCGACGAATATGCATGAAAAAAAAATCTTGCCGATTACCTTTGAAATGGTAACCGACGAATGTGTTGAAAATAAATCATGCCGATTACCTTTGAAATAGTAAGCGACGAATGTGCTGAAAATAAATCATGTTGATTACCTTTGAAATGGTAACCGACGAATGTGCAGAAAATAAATCCTGCCGATTACCTTTGAAATAGTAACTGACGAATATGCATGAAAAATAAATCATGCCGATTACCTTTGAAATAGTAACCGACGAATGTGCTGAAAATAAATCATGCCTATTACCTTTGAAATGGTAACGGAGGAATGTGCAGAAAATAAATCTTGTCGATTACCTTTGAAATTGTAACCAACGAATATACAAGAAAATAAATCCTGCCGATTACCTTTGAAATGGTAACCGACGAATGTGCATGAAAATAAATCTTGCCGATTACCTTTGAAATAGTAACCGACGAATGTGCATGAAAATAAATCTTGCCGATTACCTTTGAAATAGTAACCGACGAATATGCATAAAAAATAAATCCTGTCGATTACGTTTGAAATGGTCACCGACGAATGTGCTGAAAATAAATCTTGCCGATTACCTTTGAAATCGTAACCGACGAATGTGCATGAAAAAAAAATCATGCCGATTACCTTTGAAATAGAAACCGATGGATGTGCTGAAAATAAATCATGCCGATTACCTTTCAAATCGTAACCGACGAATGTGCAGAAAATAAATCCTGCTGATTACCTTTGAAATAGTAACCGACGAATGTGCATGAAAATAAATCTTGCCGATTACCTTTGAAATAGTAAATGACGAATATGCAAGAAAATAAATCCTGCCGATTACCTTTGAAATGGTAACCGACGAATGTGCTGAAAATAAATCATGTTGATTACCTTTGAAATGGTAACCGACGAATTTGCAGAAAATAAATCCTGCCGATTACCTTTGAAATAGTAACCGACGAATATGCTTGAAAAATAAATCATGCCGATTACCTTTGAAATAGTAACCGACGAATGTGGTGAAAATAAATCCTGCCTATTACCTTTGAAATGGTAACCGACGAATGTGCAGAAAATAAATCCTGCCGATTACCTTTCAAATTGTACCCGACGAATGTGCAGAAAATAAATCCTGCTGATTACCTTTGAAATAGTAACCGACGAATGTGCATGAAAAAAAATCTCTCCGATTACCTTTGAAATAGTAAACGACGAATATGCAAGAAAATAAATCCTGCCGATTACCTTTGAAATGGTAACCGACGAATGTGCTGAAAATAAATTATGCTGATTACCTTTGTAATGGTAACCGACGAATGTGCAGAAAATAAATCCTGCCGATTACCTTTGAAATAGTAACCGACGAATATGCATGAAAAATAAATCATGCTGATTACCTTTGAAATAGTAACCGATGAATGTGCTGAGAATAAATCCTGCCTATTACCTTTGAAATGGTAACCGACGAATGTGCAGAAAATAAATCCTGCCGATTACCTTTCAAATCGTAACCGACGAATGTGCAGAAAATAAATCCTGCTGATTACCTTTGAAATAGTAACCGACGAATGTGCATGAAAATAAATCTTGCCGATTACCTTTGAAAAAGTAAACGACGAATATGCAAGAAAATAAATCCTGCCGATTAACTTTCAAATGGTAACCGACGAACATTTATGAAAAGTAAATCCTTCCGATTACCTTTGAAATAGTAAGCGACGAATGTGCTGAAAATAAATCTTGTTGATTACCTTTGAAATAGTAACCAACGAATATGCATAAAAATAAATCCTGCCGATTACCTTTGAAATGGTAAGTGACGAATGTGCTGAAAATAAATCATGCTGATTACCTTTGAAATAGTAACCGACGAATGTGTTGAAAATAAATCATGCCGATTACCTTTGAAATAGTAAGCGACGAATGTGCTGAAAATAAATCATGTTGATTACCTTTGAAATAGTAACCAACGAATATGCATAAAAATAAATCCTGCCGATTACCTTTGAAAAGGTAAGTGACGAATGTGCTGAAAATAAATCATGCTGATTACCTTTGAAATAGTAACCGACGAATGTGCAGAAAATAAATCCTGCCGATTACCTTTGAAATAGTAACCGACGAATCTGCATGAAAAATAAATCATGCCGATTACCTTTGAAATAGTAACCGACGAATGTGCAGAAAATAAATCCTGCCGATTACCTTTCAAATCGTAACCGACGAATGTGCAGAAAATAAATCCTGCTGATTACCTTTGAAATAGTAACCGACGAATGTGCATGAAAATAAATCTTGCCGATTACCTTTGAAATAACAAATGACGAATATGCAAGAAAATAAATCCTGCCGATTACCTTTGAAATGGTAACCGACGAATGTGCTGAAAATAAATCCTACCGATTACCTTTGAAATGGTAACCGACGAATGTGCAGAAAATAAATCTTGCCGATTACCTTTGAAATGTTAACTGACGAATGTGCATAAAAATATATCTTGCCGATTACCTTTGAAATAGTAACCGACGAATATTCATGAAAAAAAAATCCTGCCGATTACCTTTGAAATGGTAACCGACGAATGTGTTGAAAATAAATCATGCCGATTACCTTTGAAATAGTAAGCGACGAATGTGCTGAAAATAAATCATGTTGATTACCTTTGAAATGGTAACCGACGAATGTGCAGAAAATAAATCCTGCCGATTACCTTTGAAATAGTAACTGACGAATATGCATGAAAAATAAATCATGCCGATTACCTTTGAAATAGTAAGCGACGAATGTGCTGAAAATAAATCATGTTGATTACCTTTGAAATAGTAACCAACGAATATGCATAAAAATAAATCCTGCCGATTACCTTTGAAATGGTAACCGACGAATGTGCTGCAAATAAATCATGTTGATTACCTTTGAAATGGTAACCGACGAATTTGCAGAAAATAAATCCTGCCGATTACCTTTGAAATAGTAACCGACGAATATGCATGAAAAATAAATCATGCCGATTACCTTTGAAATAGTAACCGACGAATGTGCTGAAAATAAATCATGCCTATTACCTTTGAAATGGTAACGGAGGAATGTGCAGAAAATAAATCCTGTCGATTACCTTTGAAATTGTAACCAACGAATATACAAGAAAATAAATCCTGCCGATTACCTTTGAAATGGTAACCGACGAATGTGCATGAAAATAAATCTTGCCGATTACCTTTGAAATAGTAACCGAAGAATATGCTTGAAAAATAAATCCTGTCGATTACCTTTGAAATAGTAACCGACGAATGTGCTAAAAATAAATTCTGCCGATTACCTTTGAAATCGTAACCGACGAATGTGCATGAAAAATAAATCATGCCGATTACCTTTGAAATAGTAACCGACGAATGTGCAGAAAATAAATCCTGCCGATTACCTTTCAAATCGTAACCGACGAATGTGCAGAAAATAAATCCTGCTGATTACCTTTGAAATAGTAACCGACGAATGTGCATGAAAATAAATCTTGCCGATTACCTTCGAAATAGTAAATGACGAATATGCAAGAAAATAAATCCTGCCGATTACCTTTGAAATGGTAACCGACGAATGTGCTGAAAATAAATCCTACCGATTACCTTTGAAATGGTAACCGACGAATGTGCAGAAAATAAATCTTGCCGATTACCTTTGAAATGGTAACTGACGAATGTGCCTAAAAATATATCTTGCCGATTACCTTTGAAATAGTAACCGACGAATATGCATGAAAAAAAAATCCTTCCGATTACCTTTGAAATGGTAACCGACGAATGTTGTAACGCCCTCTTTAATTATTTAATTATTTTATTAGATGTTATGATATATGTTTATATATTATATGATTTTGATGATTATGTGACGTATTTGTGACGTATTTGTGACGTGTGAAGTATTATTATTTTATTGATTAATAAAATAATATATGTGATGTTTATATGAATATTTAATTAGTAAATAAATAGATGTGGTGGAAAAAGATAGAATTTTAAGAGATGGGGTTATATTTATAATTAAGAAGAGTTGTGTGGGTTAAGAAGGAATTAATTAAGTTGTGAGGGAGTATATAAGAGAAGTAGGTTAAGAAAGGAAACATTTTTGAGAACGCGTATCAGACTTTTGGTTGGAGAGAAAGAACGGTTGAACAAGGAGGAAGCTAGGCTGCGATTTTCTGCATAATTTTTCCAGGTAAGGGTGAGCCTAACTCCATTAATATTGACTGTAAATCATCTGTCTTGATTAGCTTAGAGATTGGGAAAAATTGAGAGAAGTTTTGAGAATTAGGGTTATGATGATTTTGATGAATTGGATGTGAGAATGTGTTGCATTGCTGTAGAAATGTGTTACAGAACCTAGATTATCCCCTAGGACAACATTGTTGATGAATTAGAGGCTTAACATGAGAGTTTTGGGATGAATTGGTGTGGATTGGACTGAAACCGTAGTGATTCTGAGATCGCTCGCCTGTGGCGAGCAGATCACTCGCCGTGGCGAGTAACCCTTGGTTGCTCGCGAGGCGAGCAGTATAGCTCGCCGTGGCGAGCTTGACCCTTAAATTTAGGATTTTTGCCAAACTTTAGATGGTTTTAAGTGCCCTCATATTTATAGAGATGACCTGTGAAGTTGGTTTGGTCAAATTGGATTTAGGGAGCTTAAAAATGAGGATTTTGTGGAAAAATGTCAAAAAGGCCGAAGCACCCGGTATTTCTCGCCTCCAGCTCGCCCCCAACTCGTCTTTGGCGAGTGAGCTGATGTGAGTGCTCGCCTGTGGCGAGCAGATGTACTTGCCGTGGCGAGTTAGATGGTTCAGGACTGATTGTTCCGTTTTGCGATCTGTTTCGTACGGGACTTTGGGAGGGGACCTTGGGGTAGTATTGGAGAGGTTTTATATCCTTAGATGTGTTCTGTAAAGAAGATTGCTGATGGTTCTTTTATGACGTGAATAATTGATGTATTGTTGATAGTAAGTGATGTTTAAATATGATGATACGTGATTATGATGATGTTACGTGTTGCGATGTATATGTATAATGAGTTGATGTTCTGCCATGTATTATTATAACTGCATGTGTCAGTCTATAACTTGTAAATGACGTTTGAGACGGTGTATAAGTTGTTAAGCGACGAGTCCATGCATTTGCATATTTACGAGACGGTGGAGCTTTATGCTCAAAGCGACGGTGGAGCATTTGCTCAAAGCGACGGTGAAGCATATTAATGCTATACATATATGGTACCACATGCATGATGTTGAGACGTTAGGTGTTGCATTTAGTCGAGTCAATTGTGACATATATGAGATGAGGTGTTGAGACGTTTATGTTTGATATGATGTTGTTATGATGTTGTGATGATGATGTTTAAGTTGATGCTATGATGTGCTATACTGTATATATGATGAATTGGACATATGATTTGTTAATCTTGACTTATGATTTATATATTAATATTATTGTTGTGAATCTCACCCCTTCTGCTGGAATTGCCGCCTTGTGGGCAAGTGCAGGTACCCAGTCTTAGATGCGTTGATGCGAGGATGTGTGAAGTTAGGGTTGCTCTGATATGTAACGGGATGGGGTCTTTTGTAGAGTCTGTTCCTTATGTATCATGTTTGTTTAAGTGTTGACTTTCAGTGATGTTGAGAATAAAAATGTTTTGAGACGTTTAATGGCTTTTAAGCCAAGACTATTTATGAGATGAGACTTTAAGAATTCCGCTGCTTAATTGAATATTTTTTGTAATTTGATAAATTATTATCGAAGTTGATTTTAAAGAAGAAAATGTGACACTCCTTTGTGATGAGTACTCTGATATATGATTTATTTAATGAAATTTTTAAGACGGGAAATTGGGGTGTTACAAATGTGCTGAAAATAAATCATGCCGATTACCTTTGAAATAGTAAGCGACGAATGTGCTGAAAATAAATCATGTTGATTACCTTTGAAATGGTAACCGACGAATGTGCAGAAAATAAATCCTGCCGATTACCTTTGAAATTGTAACCGACGAATATGCATGAAAAATAAATCATGCCGATTACCTTTGAAATAGTAAGCGACGAATGTGCTGAAAATAAATCATGTTGATTACCTTTGAAATAGTAACCAACGAATATACAAGAAAACAAATCTTGCTGATTACCTTTGAAATGGTAACCGACGAATGTGCATGAAAATAAATCTTGCCGATTACCTTTGAAATAGTAACCGAAGAATATGCTTGAAAAATAAATCCTGTCGATTACCTTTGAAATGGTCACCGACGAATGTGCTAAAAATAAATTCTGCCGATTACCTTTGAAATCGTAACCGACGAATGTGCATGAAAAGTAAATCATGCCGATTACCTTTGAAATAGTAATCGATGAATGTGCTGAAAATAAATCTTGCCTATTACCTTTGAAATCGTAACCGACGAATGTGCATGAAAATAAATCATGCCGATTACCTTTGAAATAGTAAGTGACAAATGTGCTGAAAATAAATCTTGTTGATTACCTTTGAAATAGTAACCAACGAATATGCATAAAAATAAATCCTGCCGATTACCTTTGAAATGGTAACCGACGAATGTGCTGAAAATAAATCATGTTGATTACCTTTGAAATGGTAACCGACGAATTTGCAGAAAATAAATCTTGCCGATTACCTTTGAAATAGTAACCAACGAATATGCATGAAAAATAAATCATGTCGATTACCTTTGAAATAGTAAGCGACGAATGTGCTGAAAATAAATCATGTTGATTACCTTTGAAATAGTAACCAACGAATATGCATAAAAATAAATCCTGCCGATTACCTTTGAAATGGTAACCGACGAATGTGCTGCAAATAAATCATGTTGATTACCTTTGAAATGGTAACCGACGAATTTGCAGAAAATAAATCCTGCCGATTACCTTTGAAATAGTAACCGACGAATATGCATGAAAAATAAATCATGCCGATTACCTTTGAAATAGTAACCGACGAATGTGCTGAAAATAAGTCATGCCTATTACCTTTGAAATGGTAACGGAGGAATGTGCAGAAAATAAATCGTGTCAATTACCTTTGAAATTGTAACCGACGAATATAAAAGAAAATAAATCCTGCCGATTACCTTTGAAATGGTAACCGACGAATGTGCATGAAAATAAATCTTGCAGATTACCTTTGAAATAGTAACCGAAGAATATGCTTGAAAAATAAATCCTGTCGATTACCTTTGAAATGGTCACCGACGAATGTGCTAAAAATAAATCCTGCCGATTACCTTTGAAATCGTAACCGACGAATGTGCATGAAAAATAAATCATGCCGATTACCTTTGAAATAGTAATCGATGAATGTGCTGAAAATAAATCCTGCCTATTACCTTTGAAATCGTAACCGACGAATGTGCACGAAAAATAAATCATGCCGATTACCTTTGAAATAGTAAGTGACAAATGTGCTGAAAATAAATCTTGTTGATTACCTTTGAAATAGTAACCAACGAATATGCATAAAAATAAATCCTGCCGATTACCTTTGAAATGGTAACCGACGAATGTGCTGAAAATAAATCATGTTGATTACCTTTGAAATGGTAACCGACGAATTTGCAGAAAATAAATCTTGCCGATTACCTTTGAAATAGTAACCAACGAATATGCATGAAAAATAAATCATGTCGATTACCTTTGAAATAGTAAGCGACGAATGTGCTGAAAATAAATCATGTTGATTACCTTTGAAATAGTAACCAATGAATATGCATAAAAATAAATCCTGCCGATTACCTTTGAAATGGTAACCGACGAATGTGCTGCAAATAAATCATGTTGATTACCTTTGAAATGGTAACCGACGAATTTGCAGAAAATAAATCCTGCCGATTACCTTTGAAATAGTAACCGACGAATATGCATGAAAAATAAATCATGCCGATTACCTTTGAAATAGTAACCGACGAATGTGCTGAAAATAAGTCATGCCTATTACCTTTGAAATGGTAACGGAGGAATGTGCAGAAAATAAATCGTGTCAATTACCTTTGAAATTGTAACCGACGAATATAAAAGAAAATAAATCCTACCGATTACCTTTGAAATGGTAACCGACGAATGTGCATGAAAATAAATCTTGCAGATTACCTTTGAAATAGTAACCGAAGAATATGCTTGAAAAATAAATCCTGTCGATTACCTTTGAAATGGTCACCGACGAATGTGCTAAAAATAAATCCTGCCGATTACCTTTGAAATCGTAACCGACGAATGTGCATGAAAAATAAATCATGCCGATTACCTTTGAAATAGTAATCGATGAATGTGCTGAAAATAAATCCTGCCTATTACCTTTGAAATCGTAACCGACGAATGTGCACGAAAAATAAATCATGCCGATTACCTTTGAAATAGTAAGTGACAAATGTGCTGAAAATAAATCTTGTTGATTACCTTTGAAATAGTAACCAACGAATATGCATAAAAATAAATCCTGCCGATTACCTTTGAAATGGTAACCGACGAATGTGCTGAAAATAAATCATGTTGATTACCTTTGAAATGGTAACCGACAAATTTGCAGAAAATTAATCTTGCCGATTACCTTTGAAATAGTAACCGACGAATATGCATGAAAAATAAATCCTGCCGATTACCTTTGAAATAGTAAGCGACGAATGTGCTGAAAATAAATCATGTTGATTACCTTTGAAATGGTAACCGACGAATGTGCTGAAAATAAATCATGCCGATTACCTTTGAAATAGTAGGCGACGAATGTGCTGAAAATAAATCATGTTGATTACCTTTGAAATGGTAACCGACGAATGTGCAGAAAATAAATCCTGCCGATTACCTTTGAAATAGTAACCGACGAATATGCATGAAAAATAAATCATGCCGATTACCTTTGAAATAGTAAGCGACGAATGTGCTGAAAATAAATCATGTTGATTACCTTTGAAATAGTAACCAACGAATATACAAGAAAATAAATCCTGCCGATTACCTTTGAAATGGTAATCGACGAATGTGCATGAAAATAAATCTTGCCGATTACCTTTGAAATAGTAACCGAAGAATATGCTTGAAAAATAAATCATGTCGATTACCTTTGAAATGGTCACCGACGAATGTGCTAAAAATAAATTCTGCCGATTACCTTTGAAATCGTAACCGACGAATGTGCATGAAAAGTAAATCATGCCGATTACCTTTGAAATAGTAATCGATGAATGTGCTGAAAATAAATCTTGCCTATTACCTTTGAAATCTTAACCGACGAATGTGCATGAAAATAAATCATGCCGATTACCTTTGAAATAGTAAGTGACAAATGTGCTGAAAATAAATCTTGTTGATTACCTTTGAAATAGTAACCAACGAATATGCATAAAAATAAATCCTGCCGATTACCTTTGAAATGGTAACCGACGAATGTGCTGAAAATAAATCATGTTGATTACCTTTGAAATGGTAACCGACGAATTTGCAGAAAATAAATCTTGCCGATTACCTTTGAAATAGTAACCAACGAATATGCATGAAAAATAAATCATGTCGATTACCTTTGAAATAGTAAGCGACGAATGTGCTGAAAATAAATCATGTTGATTACCTTTGAAATAGTAACCAACGAATATGCATAAAAATAAATCCTGCCGATTACCTTTGAAATGGTAACCGACGAATGTGCTGCAAATAAATCATGTTGATTACCTTTGAAATGGTAACCGACGAATTTGCAGAAAATAAATCCTGCCGATTACCTTTGAAATAGTAACCGACGAATATGCATGAAAAATAAATCATGCCGATTACCTTTGAAATAGTAACCGACGAATGTGCTGAAAATAAGTCATGCCTATTACCTTTGAAATGGAAACGGAGGAATGTGCAGAAAATAAATCGTGTCAATTACCTTTGAAATTGTAACCGACGAATATAAAAGAAAATAAATCCTGCCGATTACCTTTGAAATGGTAACCGACGAATGTGCATGAAAATAAATCTTGCAGATTACCTTTGAAATAGTAACCGAAGAATATGCTTGAAAAATAAATCCTGTCGATTACCTTTGAAATGGTCACCGACGAATGTGCTAAAAATAAATCCTGCCGATTACCTTTGAAATCGTAACCGACGAATGTGCATGAAAAATAAATCATGCCGATTACCTTTGAAATAGTAATCGATGAATGTGCTGAAAATAAATCCTGCCTATTACCTTTGAAATCGTAACCGACGAATGTGCACGAAAAATAAATCATGCCGATTACCTTTGAAATAGTAAGTGACAAATGTGCTGAAAATAAATCTTGTTGATTACCTTTGAAATAGTAACCAACGAATATGCATAAAAATAAATCCTGCCGATTACCTTTGAAATGGTAACCGACGAATGTGCTGAAAATAAATCATGTTGATTACCTTTGAAATGGTAACCGACAAATTTGCAGAAAATTAATCTTGCCGATTACCTTTGAAATAGTAACCGACGAATATGCATGAAAAATAAATCCTGCCGATTACCTTTGAAATAGTAAGCGACGAATGTGCTGAAAATAAATCATGTTGATTACCTTTGAAATGGTAACCGACGAATGTGCTGAAAATAAATCATGCCGATTACCTTTGAAATAGTAGGCGACGAATGTGCTGAAAATAAATCATGTTGATTACCTTTGAAATGGTAACCGACGAATGTGCAGAAAATAAATCCTGCCGATTACCTTTGAAATAGTAACCGACGAATATGCATGAAAAATAAATCATGCCGATTACCTTTGAAATAGTAAGCGACGAATGTGCTGAAAATAAATCATGTTGATTACCTTTGAAATAGTAACCAACGAATATACAAGAAAATAAATCCTGCCGATTACCTTTGAAATGGTAATCGACGAATGTGCATGAAAATAAATCTTGCCGATTACCTTTGAAATAGTAACCGAAGAATATGCTTGAAAAATAAATCATGTCGATTACCTTTGAAATGGTCACCGACGAATGTGCTAAAAATAAATTCTGCCGATTACCTTTGAAATCGTAACCGACGAATGTGCATGAAAAGTAAATCATGCCGATTACCTTTGAAATAGTAATCGATGAATGTGCTGAAAATAAATCTTGCCTATTACCTTTGAAATCTTAACCGACGAATGTGCATGAAAATAAATCATGCCGATTACCTTTGAAATAGTAAGTGACAAATGTGCTGAAAATAAATCTTGTTGATTACCTTTGAAATAGTAACCAACGAATATGCATAAAAATAAATCCTGCCGATTACCTTTGAAATGGTAACCGACGAATGTGCTGAAAATAAATCATGTTGATTACCTTTGAAATGGTAACCGACGAATTTGCAGAAAATAAATCTTGCCGATTACCTTTGAAATAGTAACCAACGAATATGCATGAAAAATAAATCATGTCGATTACCTTTGAAATAGTAAGCGACGAATGTGCTGAAAATAAATCATGTTGATTACCTTTGAAATAGTAACCAACGAATATGCATAAAAATAAATCCTGCCGATTACCTTTGAAATGGTAACCGACGAATGTGCTGCAAATAAATCATGTTGATTACCTTTGAAATGGTAACCGACGAATTTGCAGAAAATAAATCCTGCCGATTACCTTTGAAATAGTAACCGACGAATATGCATGAAAAATAAATCATGCCGATTACCTTTGAAATAGTAACCGACGAATGTGCTGAAAATAAGTCATGCCTATTACCTTTGAAATGGAAACGGAGGAATGTGCAGAAAATAAATCGTGTCAATTACCTTTGAAATTGTAACCGACGAATATAAAAGAAAATAAATCCTGCCGATTACCTTTGAAATGGTAACCGACGAATGTGCATGAAAATAAATCTTGCAGATTACCTTTGAAATAGTAACCGAAGAATATGCTTGAAAAATAAATCCTGTCGATTACCTTTGAAATGGTCACCGACGAATGTGCTAAAAATAAATCCTGCCGATTACCTTTGAAATCGTAACCGACGAATGTGCATGAAAAATAAATCATGCCGATTACCTTTGAAATAGTAATCGATGAATGTGCTGAAAATAAATCCTGCCTATTACCTTTGAAATCGTAACCGACGAATGTGCACGAAAAATAAATCATGCCGATTACCTTTGAAATAGTAAGTGACAAATGTGCTGAAAATAAATCTTGTTGATTACCTTTGAAATAGTAACCAACGAATATGCATAAAAATAAATCCTGCCGATTACCTTTGAAATGGTAACCGACGAATGTGCTGAAAATAAATCATGTTGATTACCTTTGAAATGGTAACCGACAAATTTGCAGAAAATTAATCTTGCCGATTACCTTTGAAATAGTAACCGACGAATATGCATGAAAAATAAATCCTGCCGATTACCTTTGAAATAGTAAGCGACGAATGTGCTGAAAATAAATCATGTTGATTACCTTTGAAATGGTAACCGACGAATGTGCAGAAAATAAATCCTGCCTATTACCTTTGAAATCGTAACCGACGAATGTGCACGAAAAATAAATCATGCCGATTACCTTTGAAATAGTAAGTGACAAATGTGCTGAAAATAAATCTTGTTGATTACCTTTGAAATAGTAACCAACGAATATGCATAAAAATAAATCCTGCCGATTACCTTTGAAATGGTAACCGACGAATGTGCTGAAAATAAATCATGTTGATTACCTTTGAAATGGTAACCGACAAATTTGCAGAAAATTAATCTTGCCGATTACCTTTGAAATAGTAACCGACGAATATGCATGAAAAATAAATCATGCCGATTACCTTTGAAATAGTAAGCGACGAATGTGCTGAAAATAAATCATGTTGATAACCTTTGAAATAGTAACGAACGAATATGCATAAAAATAAATCCTGCCGATTACCTTTGAAATGGTAACCGACGAATGTGCTGAAAATAAATCATGTTGATTACCTTTGAAATGGTAACCGACGAATTTGTAGAAAATAAATCCTGCCGATTACCTTTGAAATAGTAACCGACGAATATGCATGAAAAATAAATCATGTCGATTACCTTTGAAGTAGTAACCGACGAATGTGCGGAAAATAAATCATGCCTATTACCTTTGAAATGGTAACCGACGAATGTGCAGAAAATAAATCCTGTCGATTACCTTTGAAATAGTAACCGACAAATGTGCATGAAAATAAATCTTGCCGATTACCTTTGAAATAGTAAACGACGAATATGCAAGAAAATAAATCCTGCCGATTACCTTTGAAATGGTAACCGAGGAATGTGCTGAAATTAAATCATGCCGATTACCTTTGAAATGGTAACAGATCATCAATTATGTCATAGATATCTTCCATTACTACTCTAGGATCAACCCTCTAAGTCCTACGCAAAACAGATCCCTCACTGCAAGGTTATGGCAGTCTGAAAACGCACTACTCGCCGTGGCGAGTTGATCTGCTCGCCCTCGCGAGCTCAACTAGGGGTTACTCGCCTTTGGCGAGTTGGGGGCGAACTGGAAGCGAGCAATACTGGGTGCTCTCGTCCTTTTTCACATTCTTCAACCAAAAACGTCGGTTATAAGTTCCCTAGGTCCAATTTGTAACACCCCGTTTTCCCAGCATAAAAATTTCTCAAAATAATAATCAGAGTTTCACAACTTAAACGGAATGCTACATTTCTTAAAAATCACAATGCAATAAATAATAATTTATCCTTCAAAATATTTCAATCAAATCTTAAATCACTTCGCAGCGGAATTTATTTCAAAAATCTTAAAAACAACTTTGGCACGAAGGCCTCTACGTAAAATCTCATCAAATTCTTTAATATCATGTTCATAAAATCTCATAGTTAAATACGTAAAGAATAGAAAACATAAGCAAAGTTCCCCATCCCGTTACGTATCAAAGCACCTAGACACGTGAGGAGTCCACTCACATCAACAGCTAGTCCTGGAAATCTGCACTTGCCCACAAGGCGGCAATTCCAACAGAAGGGGTGAGATTCACAAACAATATAATAAACAAATAATCCAACAATTAAGTTTAACAACAATTAACATATAAGCACGTCTCAAATATTTATCTCATAACATCTTAAGCAACATCAAGAATATCATCACTAAACATCTTAAACATCATCAAAGAATCATCATCACAAAACATCTTAAACAACTCGACTCGACAATGCAACTCGACTATGCAACTCGACTATGCAACTCTAACATCTTAAACATCTTAGACATCTTATATGCATGTGGTACCATATATAAGCATTAATATGCTTCACCGTCGCTTTGAGCAAATGCTCCACCGTTGTAACGCCCTACTTTTAATATTTAATATTCTATTAATTTATTGTATTTTTAGTGTATTATTATTTGATTTATAATATATATTTTGATGAAAGATGCTAATATGTGTTATTTGGTGTAAAAATATATTTGTTATTTGGTGTAGAAATATTGTGTTATTTGTTATAGAAATATGTTTGTTATGTAGAGATATATTTGTTATAGAAATATGTTTGTTATGTAGAGATATATTTGTTATAAAAATATATTTGTTAATTGGTTTGAAAATATATTTGTTATTTTGTGTGGATATATATATGTTATCTAGTATAGAAATATATTTATTATTTGGTGTATTATTATTATTAATAAGATAGAGGAGAAGAGATATATAAATAGGAGGAAAAAGGTATTATTTGGTTTAAAAGGGAATTAAGTGAGTTTAATAGAAATTAAATGAGAGTTAAAAGAATATGGGGAGTTACTTTTTAGTAAAAATAAGAGTTTAAGATTTGGTTGTTATGAAATTTTAGGAAGATTAAGGGTTAAGTGGAAATAAAATAAATTGTTTAAGAGTTATATAAATAGAGAATTAGGTTAAGAAAAAAGAAGAAAACGTTTTCAAGTGCAATTGAGAAAAGGTGAGTTTTGAGGGAGTTTTGAGAAGGACCAAGAGGAAGCTAGGAAGAAGAGGAAAGGGATCGAATTTGCTGTAGAATTTTCTTGCGTTGCTGAATTAAGGTAAGGGTGAGATTCCTTTCAATAATATATATGTTAATTTGTTTTTTGATGGATGAATATGTTCTAGGGTTAGGTTTATGATAAATGTGATGATTTATGTCGGTTCATGCATAATTGTATGTTGTTTTGACTCCTTTGCTGCATATATGATCTGTAAACAAGATTTCAAATACATTGGGGTGATTAAGGGATTAAAAATGGGATTTTTGGGTGGAAAATGTCACTTTTCCCGAGAGCTGCACAGTGACAGCATCTCCTGTTTCATGTTCTTGCGCCTTTTTCACATGTTTCTGTTTTGAACTGGGTTTTGGTGTAAACATGAACGTTGTAGATAATTGTGTTAGATTTTTAATGGCTTTGGTTTGACTTCAAAATCATTCTTAGAACTTAAGTTATGGTCAAAATACTACACGTAGGTCACAGTAATTTTCAGTTTCTGTACCCGAATTTGAAATAAAAACTGGTATTGATCGGCACAGAATTGGCCTTAGTTGTAAACGCGAAAGTTGTAACACCCCGTTCCCCAAAACGACGTAATAATAATATTACTAATAATCATAATCAGAGTTATTCAACAAACAACGGAGTATTACACTACTTTTTCAAAATTATTTAAATAGAATATAAAAACTATTTAAAACCATCAACAATTTCATCATATTAAAATTCTGCAGCGGAAAATCTTTAATTGGAAATCATATTCATCAACTACATCATATCCTTGGCACAAAGGCCATCAACATAGTAAAATTATTCAACAAATAAATCTCAACAACATCTTCTTCAAAGAAATGATACATAAAGGAATACAAGAAAGATAACGTTTCCCATCCCTACTATGTATCAGAGCCCTAGACGCAAGAGCCAACATCCCTAGTCTTCGCTACCTGCACTTGCCCACAAGGCGGCAATTCCAGCAGAAGGGGTGAGTTCACAAATCAAAAGTAATATACAAGTATATGAATCATCAAAGTAAATTGAAAACAACAACATCATCAATATCATCTCAACTTATAATTTAAATTCATCTTGATTAATATCAGCAACAACAACAACAACACTTGTGGCGACATCTCACCAACAACAATCCCAAAAGGACCACTCACACCTACAACTAATGCAAGACTCCATCAACATCTAATGCATTATGCATGTGGTACCATACTACGCGCGTTGAATGCTAAGCATTCCAGGGCAATAAGCCCCCAACAATTTGGATGGTTAAAGCATCCCAGGGCAATAAGCCCCCAACAGGTGAACGATAAAGCGTTCCAGGGCAATAAGCCCCCAACAGGTGAATGATAAACATTCCAGGGCAATAAGCCCCCAACAAATGCATATGAGTATGAATGACTCTATGGTGTATATCTGCATACAACCCAACATCTTAATGGAGCATATCAGCATGCAACCAACAACAACAACAACTTAGGATACCCTCCCCAACTGGACAATACCACTCAACATCAACAAGGCAACTCAACTTAGCAAGTATAATTATTTGCACATAAGCATACATAATTCCATCTTAATCATCTTCATAATATAGTTTTTTACCATCTAAACAATTCTTAATAAATCTAATAAACATCTTAGAAAGCTTAGGTTTGGGTTTAGAATACCTTAGAAAAATCACATTTTGGGTCGCACAGGACCCAGCTCGCTTAAGCGAGCAGCTTCTCGCTTGAGCGAGTCAAATCACGTAAGTTGGGTTTTTCCTCGCTTACGGCTCGCTTCTGGTTCGCTTAAGCGAACAGGTTAAATACACAATCCTGGGCAAAAATTAGCGTCTCTCGCTTAAGCGACGGGAATCTCGCTTAAGCGACGCAAATGACGAAAGTTTGGTTTTCACTCGCTCCTGGTTCGCTCATGGCTCGCTTAAGCGAGCGGCTAAAATTTCAGACTGGTCGTTGCAAAGAGTTTCTCGCTTGAGCGAAGGGTATCTCGCTTGAGCGAGTGCTCGTCTGGGCAGAATTATAACCTACGATTTCTAACTCCATTTTCATCCAAAAACCCAATTTTAATCCCCCAAACACCCAAAATGGTTTAGAAACAATGTTTATGGGTTTAAGGCACAACATAACGTCATAACATATCACAACAACACCATTAACAGCACTATTCATCAAGAAATGAGCAATTCATCATGTTCATAAACCTAGTTCCAAAACTACCAATTTCAATCCAAATTCATGAAATCATATACATATATATTAACAATTGAATCATAAACCCACCCTTACCTTAATTCAGCAAATTTCTACAGCAAAATGATCAGGTTCTCTCTTCCTAGCTCTTCCCTCTTGGTTCTTCTCTTTTCTCCCAAAACTCTTGTTTTTCTTTGTTTTACTGATACGTGCAATTGTTTGTCTGACTCTCTATTTCCTTACCAACCAAAACATAACCCTTTTCTTTCCCTTAACTCCCTCTTAATTCTCTTAATTAAAATGTAACCCCCTCCTTAATACTACTAATTCTAATTAATTCCCTTTTTCTAAAATAAACATTATTTCTCCTATATTATCAAATAACACAAATAATTATATAGCAAATATTAACACATCAAATATTCACATAAATTATATGAAATACATAAAACATATATAAATTAACCAAAAATAGTAAAATAACAACTAGGGCGTTACAACTCTCCCCAACAAAGAGAATTTCGTCCTCGAAATAATACCTTAAGCAACAAACAACTCAGGATAGGATTCTTGCATCTTGCTCTCCAATTCCCAAGTCAAACTCTCACCGGTTACACCGCCCCAAACAACTCTTACTAGAGGTATCTCCTTGCCTCTTAACTGCTTCACCTTGCGATCATCAATCCTCAAAGGCGAAGTCTCAATAGTGAGGTTATCCCTAACTTGCACATCATCTCTAGGAATAACATGCGAAGGATCAGCTACATACTTCCTCAACTGCGACACATGAAACACATCATGCAAGTTCGATAGATGGGGTGGCAATCCGATCCGATACGCCATGGTTCCAATTCTCTCAGAAATCTGATAAGGACCAATGAACTTTGGAGTCAACTTCTTCGACTTCAATGCACGTCCTACACCCGTCATCGGAGTAACCCTCAAAAACACATGCTCACCCTCTTGAAACTCAAGGGCTTTCCTCCTTTTGTCATGATAACTCTTCTGACGATCTTGAGATGCTTTCATCTTTTCTCTTATCATCTTGACCTTTTCCGTAGTCTGCTGCACTAACTCAGGTCCTAACACAATACTTTCACCCGACTCAAACCAACATAGAGGAGTTCTACACCTTCGTCCATACAAAGCTTCGAACGGTGCCATACCGATACTCGAATGGTAACTATTGTTATAAGTGAATTCTATCAACGGTACGTGGCTGTCCCAAGCTCCACCTTGCTCGAGTACACACACTCTCAACAAATCTTCTAAGGATTGGATAGTCCTCTCCGACTGACCATCTGTCTGCGGATGATAAGCCGAACTCAGCCTCAATTTCGAACCCAAAGCATCCTGTAACCTCTTCCAAAACCTTGAAGTAAACCTCGGATCTCTATCCGATACAATACTAGATGGAACACCATGCAATTTCACAATATCACGGATATAGATCTCCGCCAACTGAGCTACCGGATAAGTAATGTTGATCGGAATAAAGTGCGCCGACTTCGTCAACCTGTCAACCACGACCCAAATGGCATCATGCCCTCTTGGAGTATTCGGTAAACTCGTTACAAAGTCCATAGAAATGCTATCCCACTTCCACTCAGGTACATCTAACGGAGTCAACAGCCCTGCAGGCTTCTGGTGCTCAACCTTGGACTTCTGGCAAGTCAAACATGCATACACGAACTGAGCAACATCTCTCTTCAAACCGGACCACCAAAATAATTTCTTCAAGTCATGATACATTTTAGTAGCTCCAGGATGAATACTCAAACTACTCTTATGACTTTCTTCTAAGATCAACCTTTTTAAACCTTCATCATCAGGAATACAAATTCTTCCCCTAAACCTCAACACACCTTGGTCATCGACCTTGAAGTCACCATCTACATTCTGATCATTAGCAGTCATCAAATCAACCAACTTAACATCAATCTTCTAGGCCTCTTTGATACTATTCAAGAAATCACTATTAATCTTTAACATGCCCAACTTCACACTCTGAAGCGACCTTTCACAAACAAGACTCAAGTCCCTAAATTGTTCAAGTAACTCGAACTCTTTCACCATCATAGCAGACATATGTAACGTCTTTCTGCTCAACGCATCAGCAACCACATTAGCTTTACCAGGATGGTAATTCAAGCCAAAATCATAGTCCTTAAGTAACTCAAGCCACCTTCTCTGCCTCATGTTCAACTCCTTTTGATCAAACAGGTACTTTAAACTCTTATGATCACTAAACACCTCGAATCTGGAACCATACAAATAATGCCTCCAAATTTTCAACACAAACACTACGGCTGCCAACTCTAGATCATGTGTAGGATAATTCTTCTCATGCACTCTCAGCTGTCTAGAAGCATACGCGACCACCTTGCCATCTTGCATCAAAACACCACCTAATCCCAGCAAAAGGTTCTTCTGGCTTTGGCAAAATTAAAATAGGAGCAGTCGTCAATCTTTGCTTCAACTCATTGAAACTACTCTCACAATGAGCATCCCACACAAATGCTTTACCTTTACAAGTCAATTGCGTCAAAGGAAGTGCCAACTTCGAAAATCCTTCAATAAATCTGCGGTAATAACCAGCCAACCCAAGAAAACTTCTTACCTCAGTAACTGACTTTGGTGTCTCCCACTGCGACACAGCATCAACCTTCGAAGGGTCCACAGCAATACCATTACCAGAAATGATGTGGCCAAGAAAACTTACTTCATGCAACCAGAATTCACACTTGGATAGCTTGGCATACAACTTCTTCTCTTTCAGCACCTGCAAAACAACCTTCAAATGCTCTGCATGCTCAACTTCAGTCTTAGAATAAATCAATATATCATCAATAAAAACCACAACAAATTGATCTAGATATTCATGAAAAATTCTGTTCATGTATTCCACAAACACACCAGGTGCATTCGTCACACCAAAAGGCATCACCTTATATTCATAATGACCATACCGCGTCCTAAACGCCGTCTTTTGCATATCCTCATCCTTCACCTTTATCTGATGGTATCCTGACCTCAAGTCAATTTTGCTGAACACACGGGCACCCACTAGTTGATCCATCAAGTCATCGATCCTCGGTAGTGGATACCTATTCTTAATCGTCACTTTATTCAACTGACGGTAATCAATGCACAACCGCATGCTACCATCCTTCTTCTTAACCAACAACACCGGCGCTCCCCATGGTGAAACACTCGGTCTCACGAACTTCTTATCAAGCAAGTCTTCTAACTGTTTCTTTAACTCAGCTAACTCCAAAGCTGACATACGGTAAGGAGCCATCGGCACAGGCTTCGTACCCGGCACCAGGTCTATCGAAAATTCCACCTCCCTCTCTGGTGGCACATCTGGAATCTCATCAGGGAAAACTTCCGGAAACTCTTTCACAACAGGCAAACCATCAATTACGGCTTGGTTCTCCACCGACAAGAACGCCAACAAGGAAAACATTAACACGCCATCTTGTTCTAACCGCTTCATCTCTTTAGTGGATAAAAATTCTGTTCCACTCTCTTCTTCAGCAGAAGAAAACCGCACCGTCTTCGTAAAACAATTGATCAGGACGTGATTGTATTCTAACCAATTCATTCCCAATATTACATCCATTCCCTCCAACGGCAAACAAACAAGATCCACCTCAAAATCTCTACCAAATACAGACAACGGACAACTTAAACAAACAAGGGAAGTAATCACTGAACCCTTAGCTGGAGTTTCAACAACCATCTCCCCATTCATATCGGACATAATCAAACCCAATCTTTGTGCACAGTCAAAAGCAATGAAACAATGCGTAGCACCAGTATCTATAATAGCAATTAAAGGAGTACCATTAAAGAAACAAGTACCTCTGATAAGTCGATCCTCCTGATCAGTCTGAGTACCGGTCAAAGCAAAAACTCTACCACTGATCTGCGCCTTCTTAGGCTTAGTACACTGAGAACCGATGTGACCTTCCTCATTACAGTTGAAGCAAACAATATCCCCACGTTTGCATTCGGTGACAGTGTGGCCCTTCTTTCCGCATCTGAAGCACTTCTTCTCATCACGGTTGCAAGCATTGCTCTTGTGGCCTTTAACACCACACTTATAACAAACCACTTCAGCAGGAGCATCTCTACGTGCAGGTCTCCTCTCATCATGCATTCTCTGTTTTCCCTTATCAGCTGGGGCACTATAAGGCTTCGGGCGACTCTGCTGCCCCTTTCCTTTGCGGTCATTCATCACCTTGTAGTGAGCTTTAGTGTCCTCTTCATATATCCTACAACTGCTCACCAACTCAGAAAAGTCTCTGATCTTCTGATAGCCAATGGCCCGCTTGATATCAGCTCGCAGACCATTTTCAAACTTAATACATTTGGAGAACTCAGCAGTCTTCGCAGCATAGTGTGGATAAAACTTGGCAAGCTCCACGAACTTAGCAGCATACTCTGTGATAGACATGTCCCCTTGCTTCAGCTCAAGGAATTCTATTTCTTTTCTACCACGGACATCCTCCGGGAAATACCTCCTCAAGAACTCCCGCCTAAACACAGCCCATGTAATCACAGCGCCTTCATTCTCTAACACCGGTTGAACACTCACCCACCAGTCATCAGCTTCCTCGGCCAACATATGGGTGCCAAACCGCACCATCTGAGCGTCGGTACACTGCATCACCCGGAAAATCCTCTCGACCTCCTTCAGCCAGGTCTGTGCTCCATCAGGGTCGTACCTTCCCTTAAAGGTTGGTGGATGATTCCTCAAGAAAGTCTCAAGCATCCTTACACCTTCACCAGCACCACCAGCACCTTGCTGTTGTCCAACAACTTGGGCCATTGCTTGCAAAGCAGCAGCAAGAGCAGCATCATTCCTTCCAGCCATCTCGATAGTTCTACATAACAACAAGAATTAGAATAACAAAGACAGTTTAAACCTGTCACGCAACTCTACATGGCTCGACACGACTCTACTAATGGTCTGACGGACCGACTTGCTCTGATACCAATTGTAACACCCCGTTCCCCAAAACGACGTAATAATAATATTACTAATAATCATAATCAGAGTTATTCAACAAACAACGGAGTATTACACTACTTTTTCAAAATTATTTAAATAGAATATAAAAACTATTTAAAACCATCAACAATTTCATCATATTAAAATTCTGCAGCGAAAAATCTTTAATTGGAAATCATATTCATCAACTACATCATATCCTTGGCACAAAGGCCATCAACATAGTAAAATTATTCAACAAATAAATCTCAACAACATCTTCTTCAAAGAAATGATACATAAAGGAATACAAGAAAGATAACGTTTCCCATCCCTACTATGTATCAGAGCCCTAGACGCAAGAGCCAACATCCCTAGTCTTCGCTACCTGCACTTGCCCACAAGGCGGCAATTCCAGCAGAAGGGGTGAGTTCACAAATCAAAAGTAATATACAAGTATATGAATCATCAAAGTAAATTGAAAACAACAACATCATCAATATCATCTCAACTTATAATTTAAATTCATCTTGATTAATATCAGCAACAACAACAACAACACTTGTGGCGACATCTCACCAACAACAATCCCAAAAGGACCACTCACACCTACAACTAATGCAAGACTCCATCAACATCTAATGCATTATGCATGTGGTACCATACTACACGCGTTGAATGCTAAGCATTCCAGGGCAATAAGCCCCCAACAATTTGGATGGTTAAAGCATCCCAGGGCAATAAGCCCCCAACAGGTGAACGATAAAGCGTTCCAGGGCAATAAGCCCCCAACAGGTGAATGATAAACATTCCAGGGCAATAAGCCCCCAACAAATGCATATGAGTATGAATGACTCTATGGTGTATATCTGCATACAACCCAACATCTTAATGGAGCATATCAGCATGCAACCAACAACAACAACAACTTAGGATACCCTCCCCAACTGGACAATACCACTCAACATCAACAAGGCAACTCAACTTAGCAAGTATAATTATTTGCACATAAGCATACATAATTCCATCTTAATCATCTTCATAATATAGTTTTTTACCATCTAAACAATTCTTAATAAATCTAATAAACATCTTAGAAAGCTTAGGTTTGGGTTTAGAATACCTTAGAAAAATCACATTTTGGGTCGCACAGGACCCAGCTCGCTTAAGCGAGCAGCTTCTCGCTTGAGCGAGTCAAATCACGTAAGTTGGGTTTTTCCTCGCTTACGGCTCGCTTCTGGTTCGCTTAAGCGAACAGGTTAAATACACAATCCTGGGCAAAAATTAGCGTCTCTCGCTTAAGCGACGGGAATCTCGCTTAAGCGACGCAAATGACGAAAGTTTGGTTTTCACTCGCTCCTGGTTTGCTCATGGCTCGCTTAAGCGAGCGGCTAAAATTTCAGACTGGTCGTTGCAAAGAGTTTCTCGCTTGAGCGAAGGGTATCTCGCTTGAGCGAAGGGTATCTCGCTTGAGCGAGTGCTCGTCTGGGCAGAATTATAACCTACGATTTCTAACTCCATTTTCATCCAAAAACCCAATTTTAATCCCCCAAACACCCAAAATGGTTTAGAAACAATGTTTATGGGTTTAAGGCACAACATAACGTCAGAACATATCACAACAACACCATTAACAGCACTATTCATCAAGAAATGAGCAATTCATCATGTTCATAAACCTAGTTCCAAAACTACCAATTTCAATCCAAATTCATGAAATCATATACATATATATTAACAATTGAATCATAAACCCACCCTTACCTTAATTCAGCAAATTTCTACAGCAAAATGATCAGGTTCTCTCTTCCTAGCTCTTCCCTCTTGGTTCTTCTCTTTTCTCCCAAAACTCTTGTTTTTCTTTGTTTTACTGATACGTGCAATTGTTTGTCTGACTCTCTATTTCCTTACCAACCAAAACATAACCCTTTTCTTTCCCTTAACTCCCTCTTAATTCTCTTAATTAAAATGTAACCCCCTCCTTAATACTACTAATTCTAATTAATTCCCTTTTTCTAAAATAAACATTATTTCTCCTATATTATCAAATAACACAAATAATTATATAGCAAATATTAACACATCAAATATTCACATAAATTATATGAAATACATAAAACATATATAAATTAACCAAAAATAGTAAAATCACAACTAGGGCGTTACAAAAGTTGTAGATAGTTGAATTATCTTTCCAATGGCGTTGGTTTGACACAAAAATACCTTGCGAATAATTTTATATGAATTTATGAAGTTATGTGACGAATTAAGAATATTGTGGAGAGAAGTCCTTGTCAACGTCAAGGTTTGGGAGGGAGTCTTAAAGAGTTTAGGCACAATTATTATTGTTATCGAAGTCAGTGTTAAGTTGTTTAACTTATTTAAGTTATAAGTGTGAGTCCATTGCATATGCATCAAAGTGGCGATGGAGCTTTTGCTCAAAGTGGCGATGGAGCTTTTGCTCAAAGTGGCGGTGAAGCATATTAATGCTTAAAATAATGGTACCACATGCATGATGTCTAAGTGTAGAGTTGCATTGTCGAGTCGTGTCGTTTGTGATGTTGTTTAAGTGATGATGTGAAGATGATTTTGTGATGTTGTTAAAGTGAATAAATGTGATGAATTGTGATGTGTTTATGTTAAATACTATCTATTTACGATGTGATTGAAGTGATGATTTTATGTGGTTTGTCATTAATTATTGAATTATATGATATATATTATTGATTGTGTTTCTCACCCCTTCTGTTGGAATTGCCGCCTTGTGGGCAAGTGCAGGTAATCAAGCTTAGGTGCGTATATGTGAGGAATCCGTTGTGTGTGGTGTCTTAGGATGCTCTGATACGTAACGGGATGGGACTTTGTCGTTGTTTCTATTCTTTTACGTATTTTCTATGAACTATTTATGACTTTAAAATGGTTGTTGCACCTTTTGAGACGTTGATGTGGCCTTGTGCCAAGATTTACTTAAAAGAATATTTTGAGTTTATAATTCCGCTGCTACATTGAATATTTTGATGAAGAATAAAATATTATTCATTGTTGTT
The DNA here is from genome assembly GCA_958299785.1 of Medicago lupulina. NCBI lineage: Eukaryota > Viridiplantae > Streptophyta > Magnoliopsida > Fabales > Fabaceae > Medicago > Medicago lupulina. The sequence goes on from CATQJP010000005.1 coordinate 1,338,352, forward strand.
TAGTGATTTTTATGAAATGTGACATCCTGAATATGGGTTTAACTCTGATAATATATGGAAATTTTTATGTTGGGATTTCGGGGTGTTACAACCGTCGCTTTGAGCAAAAGCTCCACCGTCTCAAATTATGCAAATGCATGGACTCGACTCTTTACATCTTAAACAAGTAAGCACAACTTCTCATATGACTCCAACAAAGTCGACAACATCTCACATCATAGACCGACTCATGCAGCTTTAATTAAATAATAACAGCAACATGGCAGGAAATCATCAATCATATAACAACATCAAAAATTCATCATTTAGGCATCACATATATTACAATATAGTTCACATAATGCACATATGATTCATAATCATTATCAACAACATCAAATCATAACATTAACTTTATAAGTATAGCACATTATGCACTCATCATTCATAATTCATAAGCAATAACATTCTTCAAAAGTAATCAAGTATGATTAAATAAGACATAAGTCAAATACTCATAAAACACCTCAACTAAATCCCTAATACCTAAGTTTGAAGTTTGGAAACCAACCCTAAGTCTTTGGACTAACTTGGGATTAGTTATGCTAAGTTTTCTTAAAGTTTTCTCAAGACCTACTTGGACTATTTTCATCATAACTCAAGATTCACAAAACATTTTTGAGTAAATCTGAAGCCATTAAAAAGCTAACTCAATTATCTACAACTTTTGTGAAGACATCAAAAGCTAATTATGAACAGAAAAGTCCCAGTTTTTATTTTAGTTTTTCGGTTACAGAAAATCGAAAAGAGAACGAGCCTGTTGACCCCTTTGTAGTATTTTAATCACATCTAGAGTTCTAAAAGCTTAAATTGAGTCACTCCAAAGGCTAGTGAAAGCTAACATCTATATCTACAACTTTCATGAAGACACCTAAACCCAGTTCGGAACTTAAACTTGTCAAACTGAGACAACAATTAACGTGTTTTGCACAGCGACAGCAAAATCGCAGTTCAGTTGCGGTTTCGCCTTGGGGAAACCTTTTCTACTCCGTTTTCGATCCAATACCCTCAAAACATGACCTTAAACATCACCCTATGATTATCCTATCATTAGAACATTAATTATTCATTAACCTACTAGATTATCCACTCTTTTTAAGACTAGAAACTCAATTCGAAACCTAAACTAGTTTTCATTAATTCTCACCTTTCAACTTCATCTTTTAATTCATTCACCTTAACCTAGTTTTTAATTCTCTCAAAAACTCATCCATCTCTTGTTAATCATAATTGAATTGAATTACAGTTTAATATAATGAAAGCTAGGCTCACCCTTACCTTAATTTGGTCTCCTGAATCAAGTTGCGTTCTTCTTAGGTTTTTCTTCTCTCCTTCGCGCCTCCTCTCTTTTTCTCTAGGTTTCTCCAAAAGTTATATCACGTACTAAATAATTCTAACCCTAATTCTCTTATTAATATTCTCTTACTCATCTTATCTTATTTCTACTCCTTCCCTCAAATTCTCTAAAATTATGTAACAACCCATATTTAATTAAATATATTATATTATAAATCAAATAAGATAATACTAAAAATACATAAAAGCACACATCATCAAAATATATATTATATTATATCATCATATCTTATTATTTCTAAAACAAATATATTTCTACACTAGATAATATATGTAACACCCCGCTTCCCAAATCAACGTTTAATAAATATATTATCAGAGTAAACATCAAATACGGGTATGTCACACTACTTTTCAAAATTTATTTAAATAGAATATAAAACTATTCAAATACCAACAAAGCATCTTTATAAAATTCTGCAGCGGAAATCTTTAATTTAAATTCATCATCAGTCAATAACAACAATATCCTTGGCACAAAGGCCTCAACAATTAAAATATTATTTAATCATCATAATTTCTTCAACAACTTATTTAAAATAATGATACATAAAGGAATGAAATAACACGACAATGTTTCCCATCCCGTTACGTATCAGAGCCCTAGGACACTTGAGCCGACATCCTACTAGTCTTCATTACCTGCACTTGCCCACAAGGCGGCAATTCCAACAGAAGGGGTGAGATTCTCAAACAATAAATAATAGAAGTATAACTTATCAATGAATCTAACACCTTAAATATCAAAAAAGTAATTCAATATACATCATTTACAATAAATCAACAACATCAACATCACCTTCAACTCAACTAACAACAACGACAACGACTCACCAACAACGACTCCGACAATGCACTGACGACAACAACAAATGCAATATGCATGTGGTACCATTTTACGCGCGTTGAATGACAAGCATTCCAGGGCATGAGCCCTCAACAATTGGATGGTTAAAGCATCCCAGGGCATAAGCCCTCAACGGGTGAATGGCTAGCATTCCAGGGCATGAGCCCTCAACGGTTGAATGATAAACATTCCAGGGCATGAGCCCCCAACAATGCATATGAGTATAAAATGAACTCAATGGTGTATATCAGCATACAACCAACAACGACAACAACAGCTACTATGACAACAACAACTGTGCCTAAATCATTTAAGACACACTCCCCAACTTGGACGACAACAACAACAACTCAACTAAATGCATATACGAGGCATGACTTACATTTCAACAACTCAATCAATGATACCCAACATTTGAAACTAAGTTCAATAGCATATAATAGACATATACAATTACACCAACAACCATGTTATTATTGCCAACCAAATTTAATCAACCAAGTAATCAAACATAGAAACTCACTTCAGATACAGGGCTACTCGCCTCGGCGAGTACATCTGCTCGCCATGGCGAGCTCAAAGAATGGGCTACTCGCCTTAGGCGAGCTAGGGGCGAGCTGGGAGCGAGTAGAACTGGGAGCTCTCGGCCTTTTTGACATTTTTCTCACCAAAACTTCATTTTTAAGCTCACTAATCATCTTTTTAATCTGAAAATTGTCCCAGTCATCTCTAAAAATATTAAGGTACACAAAACTATCCATCCCACGCCCTATAACAATATTTCAAAAATCAGATCTTTCTAAGGCCCTACTCGCCGTGGCGAGTGGTTTTGCTCGCGAGGCGGCTAAGAACATTGCTCACTCGCCTTGGCGAGTCATGCTGCTCGCCGCGGCGAGCGATGAATGTCAGCACGGGCAGAATGCAGTTTTCACCCCAAAACCCCATTTTTCTCAATTTCCAACCCCAAAACAATCTACAGATGTATAATAAGGTTCTGCCTATAACCTGATTGCATTCTAACGTCATTACAGTACAATCTACACCATTATCCCCCCATAATCACACTCCAACCCTAAATCCCAATTTTTATAATTTTTCCACAATTTCATGCTAAATTCAAAATCAAAGATATACAATCTATTACTATTGAAAGATAATCTCACCCTTACCTGATTTCAGCGAATTCTACAGCAAAAATGGATGGATTTCTCTCTTTCTAGTTCTTCCCTTGGCTTCTTCTCTCTTTCTCCCAAAAAGCTTATGTTTTTCTCTGGTACGTGAAAATGTGCTACAGACTTCTATTTTTCTTTTTCCCCCAAAACATAACTTCTCTTTTCTCTTAACTCCCTCCTAAATTTCATTTAATTCTCATTAACCCCCCTCCTTAACTCTAATAATTCTAAATAACTATTATTTTCCTTAATTCAAAAATAATATTGTCATACCCCAAATTTTGACCAGTGTCCTCCGTTTGATTTTCATTTTGTGCGTTTTTAAAACTCGTTTCATTCGTCTTTAATCCTTTTATTCGCATCTTTACCTGCATTTTAACCGTGCTTTAACGCTTGTCGCGTTCGTAATTTAATCTTTAATTTAATTTGCATTTTTAAACTCTCCGCGCTCACTTTTTTTTATTTCTCATTTTTATTCGCTTTTGAAAAATTTTATTCGCCGAGTAATTTCGTAGTCTCAGACGAAATTTCGGCAGAGAGGTATTTTAAAATACCTCATTTTGGTTCCGAAGGGACAATTTTGTTTTTTACTTTTATTTTTAATTAGTTTTTAAGTTTTCTTTTTATTTATTTATTAATTTTCGTTTTTATTTATTGTTTATTTATTGTTATTTTTACTTTTTTAGTATTTGTTGTTTAATGTTTATTTTTTATGTCATTTTAAAGTTAAAAGTTTGTTCTTATCACTTTGTCCATGTGTCCTTTGCTCATTGGTCCTTTGTCCAACTTTCTCTCCAAGTTTCTATGCCTTGCTGTCCTCTTTGGTATCAGAGACCCTTAGGGGTATTTTGGTATTTTGTCCGTATCAGAGAAACCCTGATTTGACAGTCTATAAATAGACTGTCATTTATTGCACTGTACACCAATGATTGCCTTTCCTTACTGACAGCCGCATAATTCATTCACAAACCCTAATTCTTCCCACCAATTCACATTTCCAGATCAAAAACAACAAAAAAATTAGAAAAAAAGATGAACAACACATGAACATGAACAATTAAATTCCAGCAAGCCTCTCATACCAAAACCGAACCACCCCTTTCATTTCTTTCCATTCGGATTCGAACTTAAACAACACAATCACCACAAACACAGTTGTCTAATACCACAAGTAACGTTTTCGAGCCAAAACAAGGGGGAAAAGAAGTAAGTAGAACCGAAGTTTTACAGATCTAAAGGAAATCGAAGTTTTCCATCATTCTCATCACTGTTTTCTTACCTCCGAATCAAATAGGTACAGTTTTCTTCATTCTTATTCGTTTTTGTGTACAAAATTTCCGTATCTTTAACTTTAGATCTAGGCCAAACCGCTAAGATTCTGCAAAAACCAACTTCGGATCCGAACTCAGCATGAAAAAGGATTTGTAAAACTCAAAAAAATTTCGAAAAAAAATAAAAAATATAGCGCCGGCGGCGGCGCCACCACCCTAAGGTGGCTGGCCACCGCGCCGGCGAAAGATTGCTGGTCGGAGAAGAAGATGAGTTTGCAGAGCTTCTCTCTCTAAGTTTAACCTTAGAGAGAGAAGGGGTGAGGGAGAATGATTAAAAAAACCGGATCCTTGCTTTTATAGATTCCTTTTGAACCGGTTTTTTTTCTTTCTCTTTGGTGAATCGGACCGGCCTCCTCTAAACCGTTAGATCTACGATCTAACGGCTGTGTTTTATTCTGATTCTATTTCCTTACTGATCTATATGCGCGTCTGTTTATCTTTATTGTTGTATGCTGCTTTTTGCAACCGTCGGATCGCAGATCTGACGGTCCCTGTTTACTGGCTTGGTTATTTCTCTTATGATTTAATTCTGATGGCTGTGATCTTAGCTTCTGAGATCAAATCTGAGCCCCTGGATCAATCAGACGGCTCAGATTATACCAGAAATTGTGAGCCATGATACTTTGGTCTTTTAGGCCTATTTTTTTATTTATTAGTTTTCTTTCACTATATTTTCACTATCTTCACACCATTTTTTACCACTTATGCATTGTGTTTTTACTCAAACTTTCTTCTCTTTTACCTCTAAAAAACCATAAAAATATTTTCTACCTCTTGTTACTTGTTTTTATGTCTTATCATCATTGTTTATTTATTTGGTTGTTATTTTTGCCGTATTGTTTCATCATCATTCACACCTTCATGCATTATTTTTGTTCCTTGGCATTTTATATCTTTATCATTATTTTTAGTGTGTATTTAGGATTCAATGTAATTTAATTCTTTACATTTTATTTTATTTTTTTTCGTCATTTATTTTTATGCAAGATATTAGAATGTACCTAGGTCCTATGTAAATATCCAAATAATAAAAATGCACCGACACATACACCGACACAATCACACACTTTATTTATCGTTTTATGTCATAACCGCGACTAAGGTGAAAAAACGAACTAGTGACAAATTAGGATTAAAAACTTGACTATAATTACCTTAAAAATGAACAACTAGTAATTTTTTAGGTTTGAGCTTTATTTACTTTTTACGCTTTTCGTTACGCTTTACGCTTAGTTTTTACCGTTAGTAAAAATCATTTTCTCAAAAAAATCAAATAGTCAATAACACCAAAAATATTTTCTTAATAAACCTTGGTTTGCAAAATCAAGTGATCCTTTTTCCTTTGTTTTCTTAATTAAATTTTAATGAACCTTTAAATCTCTTAAACTTTTTCTTTAACTAAAATTAAACAACCTCATATCTTTTCCATTCTCATGCCTTGAGGCCTCTCATCTCTTCTTAAAAACCTCTTTTTTTCAAAAAACCTTAAAATTAATCCCACACACAAAAATAATTTTCGAGAGAGAACTACTTGATTTTGATCCCATCCTTTCGGGTAAGTAGGCAAAAGGCATATGTCTTTCCAAATCAATAAAAACAACAAAAACATGCATCTTCTCCCTCCATTCTTTCACTTAGACTATTAGGCAATATTTTTTTACAAATAATTAAGCAAATAATTAGCATAAGATAATCTAGGTAAGAGGTTCCTTCGGAGTACCGAAGTCGTTTAGGGTGCTTAACACCTTCCCTAATCGAAACCAACCCCCGGACCTTAATCTCTTTAAGGGTTTTTTACTCGTTTTTTCCTTCCCGCGGATAAAAATTGAGAGTTCAAAGATTGACGGTTCAAAGCCAATTAATGGATTGACACCCGAAAATCACGAGCACAGAAATGGCGACTTCACTGGGGACATTAATTTCCTAAGTGGGTTAATCCTATCTTACCTTTCTTTTCTTATGCTTATTATTTGCTTATACCTTGTAATTATGTGCCTTTTTTTCATCTTTGAACGTGAGTGGTGAGATAAGTCCTACACCCGGGCTTGAGTGAAATATAAGATAGGACGGGGTACGATTATAGTGCCATACCAGGAGCGGTCCTGTGCTATGTGTGCATGTAATGTAACCCCACTCAACGGAGGATTCTTAAAGTAATATGACGTCGTCATGAGCAGTCGTGATTGGCTCTATTATTTTCAAAATCCGTCGAACGTTGAGAACCTTTAGATCACCCTTAACCCATCTCGGCCTTTTTAGGATGTAGTGTGGTGACTAAACCAAGAGCAGTCTTGAATTTAGTTCATACACAATGCTACACTCAAACTAGACCTCTTTGTGAATGCTATTTGACTAGGAGCAGTCCTGAGCACCGATACATTCACAAAGGAGGTTGTAATTTGAGAACCTTGGTAGAACCTTGTTACAAGTGCAATTGAAACCTTAGTTCTTACCAAATGGCGTGTTGACTTAACCTTGCTATGTCACCTTTGTTTTTTCTTCTTAGCATAAATCATGCATACATGCATTTCGTTCACATTTTTATATATATCGAAGGACTTAAAGGAAAAACTTTTTGTAAACATTGTAGATGAGTTCCACCAGGAGTATCAAGCAGTACAGTTTCAAGAATCCGGATTTGACAAGACTGAGGGAGTTGTGTACTCTCGTGAAAGATCCAAGTGATTTCCGACACCGGCATGGGAAGTTGCTCGACCTCCTCAAGGTGAAGATTGAGAAAGGGATTCTAGAGACTTTGGTTCAATTTTACGACCCGGTTTGTCATTGCTTTACTTTCCCGGACTACCAGCTTGTTCCTACTCTCGAAGAATATTCTTTTTGGGTTGGTCTACCAATTTTGGAAAGAGAACCTTTCAATGGTCTTGAGTTTGCCCCTAAAAATGCCGATCTTGCAAAATCCCTCCATCTCAAACCCTCTGACTTAGTCCACCCTCATTATACCATCAAGAATGGCTTCCAAGGTTTAACTGCAAAATTCCTCTATGAAAAAGCCGCCACCTTTGCTAGAGACCAGAAAACCGATGCTTTTGTGTCCGTCCTCGCCTTGCTCATATATGGCCTCTTCTTATTTCCCAACATGGACAACTTTGTCGACATCAATGCCATCAAAATCTTCCTCACAAAAAACCCTGTCCCTACCCTACTTGCAGAAACCTATCATTCCATCCACTACCGAACCCTCAAGGAGGGCGGACTTATTCTCTGTTGCGCACCTTTACTTCACCGTTGGTTTACCTCCCATTTACCCAGTTTGGTTTTTTCCAAAACAAATTCCGAAAGGTCTTCTTGGTCGCAGAGAATCATGCCTCTTACCCCAGTTGACATTGTTTGGGTCCACGCATCTGCTAATTCCGAGAGAATCATCGACAGTTGTGGAGAGTTTCCTAATGTGCCTCTCGTTGGAGCTTATGGAGGGATAACCTATCACCCTGCTCTCGCTATGCGCCAGTTTGGATATCCTACGAATGGAAAACCCATTAACTTGTCTTTCTCCGGGGAATTCTACCTTAACTCCAAAGATCCCACCAATCTGAGAAGACGGTTTGTAGAAGCTTGGCGCAGTGTCCGTAAGCTTGACAGCCTCCACCTAGGGAAGAAGATGAGTTTTGTTCACGAGTCGTATACTCAATGGGTTATCGACCGAGCTATGACCTTTGGAATACCCTATGCCTTACCAAGACTTCTATCCTCAACTACCCCAGAAATACCTCTCCCTTTGCCACCCAGTACCATGGAAGAATACCGGGGCCGTCTACACAAAGCAAACCTTGAGAGCGCTGCTTGGCGATTGAAGTACCAGACCTCTGAAAGTGAGAAAGACACCATAATGGGGATCTTAGAGCAAACATCTTGGCAACTCCAGGAAAAAGAGCGAGAGAATGCTGAGTTGAAAGACCTCCTTAGGAGAAAAGATGCCATAATTGATCGGATGCCTGGAAGTAGGAGGAGGCGCAGGGAGTTCTTCGCCGGTGCAATTTCAGACTCGGATGAGTAGCATGTTCCAGAGACCTTTTGAGGGTGTTCTAGCTGTTACGTTTTGTGTGGTCTTTTATGTTTAGCTTCTATTCATGTACCTTTGAGTCCATCCCTTGGCTCCGTTGTTTAGAAAGGGAATTATCTTGTAATGTTTAGTTCATCTATGGTAAAATCCAACTGCAGTGTTTACAAAAGTTCTAGTTATAAGTCCTTCGATATGAAAAAACATACACATAAAATTGCACTTGCATACAGCATATCATGCATTTTTCTTTTTTCTCGCATTCATAAAGAGCGTCGAAACATGGTCTCATGATCTGTTCTTGTCCACAGAGGAAAGTGGCCCCTCAAAAGAAGCACCCGACTACTCGTGTTCACTTCACCCGTGCTTTCAATAGGAAGAGAATGGCAGCGACGAATCAAGAGAACATGGAACTCCGGGAAGAGGTTGGAAACCTCAAAGAAGGGTTGGAAAAACTAACAACCATGATGAACACTCTTCTGGCTTCTCAAGCTACTCAGGCTCAGGCTGCTCAAGCTTAGGCCGCTCAAGCTCAGGCCGCACAGGAGTTAGCTGCTCAGGCTCTGGCTGCCCAGAATCAGGCTGCTCTAGCCCTGGCTGCCCAGAACCAAGAGGCATTGGCCGGTCAGAATCAAGCTACCCATGCCCAAGCAACTGTATTGCATGCTTCCGGTACACCGTCACCTTCTTTTGCCGTTGCTTCTGGAGGTAATGCCCGAGCAGTTTTGACAGGATGCTCCGCAGGGGAGGCATCAAACAACGAAGGTTTTCGCTACCCTGGTCCTCCTGGTTTCTCACCACCACCTCATCACTAGATGTCTCTGGCATACCCTTGGGGCATGCCGTTCGGAACTAATGAAGCTGCTCGTACAGGGGCTACGGAAGCCCAGGTTTCTCATGGCCAAAGGGCAACTCCTCATTTCTCAATTGGTCACCCGACTCAGCATGCTACTGCGATCCCGTTGGTCCATACTAATCAGCATGAAGAAGGGCATATCTACCATTCTGACAGTGTGGTAGGGGATGATCGAGCAGGTAATTTTGAAGAGAGGGTCGACGCCAGGTTTGAGGCGATGCAGAAAGAGTTGAAGACTATGAAAGGTAAAGAGGTTTTCGGGCAAAGCATGCAAGATCTATGTCTGGTCCCAGATGTTGTGATTCCTCCTAAGTTTAAAGTGCCAGACTTTGAGAAGTACAAGGGGGATACTTGTCCAGAGAATCATTTGATTATGTATGCGAGAAAGATGACAGCACACAGAGATAACGAGCCGTTGCTCATCCATTGCTTTCAAGAGAGTTTGTCAGGTCCTGCTGCAGTGTGGTACATGAACTTAAGAGGGGTTTCTACATTCTCAGAACTAGCTGATGCTTTCATCCAGCAGTACAAGTACAACTCTTATTTGGCCCCCAACAGAAGAGAACTCCAGGCCATGTCTCAGGGAGACAAGGAGACATTCAAAGAATACGCTCAACGCTTTATTCAGAAGTCGGCACAGGTCCGCCCAGCCTTAGAAGAGAGGGAAGTGAATGAATTGTTCTTTGAAACCTTGAGTCCTTTTTATTCAGAGAAGATGTTTGCTGTTGCTACGCAGAAGTTCACCGACATTGTAGATACAGGAATGCGGCTCGAAGAGTGGGTCCGAAAAGGACGTTTCACCAAAGAGAGTGGTTCGTCAGGTTCTGCAACAGGTGGTTCATCAAGCGGTGCCTCTAACAGTGCTAAGAAGTATGGAAATGGATACCCTAAGAAGAATGCACAAGAAGTCAGTATGGTGGCCCATGGGGGATCTCAACCAGTCTATCCATCCTACCCACTCATTGCCAATATCCAACAACCTGCCCTAGCCCCACAAACACCAAACCACCAGCCACAAAGGCCACCCCCGTACTACCCTCCACTATATCAACAACCCTACCCCCAAAATCCCCAGCAATTTTTCCCACAGCCATACTATCCGCAACCGCAACAACCGCAACCACAACAACCACGCCCTCAAGCCCCTCAACAACACAACCGCCCTCGCCGAACATATTTTCCCCCTATACCTATGCCCTACAGAGACTTACTACCCTCCGTGCTTGCCAAAGGCTTAGCCCAAACCAGACAGCCACCCCGTGTACCCAATCCTTTACCAAATTGGTATCGTGCTGACAGAACCTGTGATTTCCACCAAGGGGCTCCAGGCCACGACATCGAGAATTGTTACGCCTTCAAGGAAACTGTGCAAAAGTTGATTGAAAGTGGTGATCTATCCTTTACTGATGTTCCTCCAAATGCCCAACATAATCCACTGCCTCCCCATGGGCCCGCAGTTAATATGGTTGATTGCTATCAAAAGGATGGTCGTATACTCAAAGTACAAGACATCAAGACTCCTTTGGTACCAATCCATGCAAAGATGTGTGAGGCTGATCTTTTCAGTCATGACCACGCTGCCTGCAATGAATGTTCCGTCAATCCCCGAGGGTGTCTTTTGGTCCGAAGTGATATTCAAAGTCTGATGGATGCACAAATACTCGTTGTAGAAAGGGAAGACAAGAGTGTCTGTGTAGTTACTCCAGTTTTCAAAAACCAAAGGTGCCCAGAAGTATCCTGCAAGCCAGCCAGCACTCCGCTAGTGATTTATGTGCCCAAACCATACTCTTCTCCGCAGGCTGTCCCATATGACTATGGCACTAACAAAGAGGCATCCTCGTTGCCTACAGCATCGGTGGATAACATTGCCGAAAGCAGTAAGATCCTGAGAAGCGGACGAGTGCTCCCTTTAGCTGTCCGTGAAAAGAGCAGTGAACCTGCACAGGGACGAGATCTTGGTAAAGGAAAGGTCAGTGGCCCGCTAAAAGATGTGGTGTATGAGGACAGCGATGAGATTTTGAAATTGATTAAAAGGAGCGAGTATAAAGTGGTAGACCAGCTTCTGTAGACCCCGTCTAAAATCTCAATTTTGTCTTTGCTTTTAAATTCAGATGCTCACAGGGAGGCCCTGCTGAAGGTATTGGATCAGGCCTATGTCGACCATGAAGTGACTTTGGGGCAGTTCGAGCATATAGTTGGAAATGTAACCGCTTGTAACAACCTGGGGTTTAGTGATGAAGAGCTTCCAGCTGAAGGAAAGCGTCATAATTTGGCCTTGCATATTTCCGTCAAATGCAAATCGGATGCTATCTCCAATGTGCTAATCGATATTGGCTCCTCCCTGAATGTGATGCCGCTGGCCACACTGGAAAAACTCTCGTATCCTGGTATTCAGCTTCGAGCTACGTCTGTATCCGTCAGAGCTTTTGATGGATCAAGGAAAACTGTGCTGGGAGATGTAGACCTGCCCATCTCTGTAGGCCCTCAGGAGTTTAAGGTAACCTTTCAAGTGATGGATATACCGGCCTCTTATAGCTGTTTGCTCGGCCGACCTTGGATCCATGAGGCTGGGGCTGTAACATCCACTCTGCATCAAAAGTTGAAGTTTGTCAGCAATGGAAAATTGATAATTGTAAATGGAGAATCCGCTTTGTTAGTGAGTCACTTGTCGGCTTTCTCGTACATCGGTGGTGGGGAGGTGGAAGAATCATCTATTCAAGGTTTTTCTGCGGAAGGCACTGTTAGAAAAGGTGAAACGTGTATGGCTTCTCTAAAAGATGCCCAACGGGTGGTTCAGGAAGGAAAGACTGCAAGATGGGGACAGTTGGTTCAGCTCCCGGAGAATCAGAAAAAGGAAGGATTGGGTTTTGATGCTCGTAAAGCAAAGGGGACTAGCTCTACTGAAGGTACATTTCACAGTGCAGGATTTATCAATGCTCCCTCAGAAGTTAATGTGATCATAAGGGACCCGCCTCAACAGGAAGCGCCCGCATTTGTCATACCAGGAGGAACATGCTGCAATTGGATTGCTGTCGACATTCCTTCTGCGACTCCGCTATCTAAGTAATTTGTTTGACTTTTGTTTTTCCTTTTCTTTAAGAAAACTCCTTTCGTTCTGCCCAAAACGAAAGTGAAATTTTGTAGGGCTTGGTTCCTGTTTCTTTTATCAACATTTATTAATGAAAATCGTCGTTTTTCTCACGACTTTTTGCTTTACTGTTTATTTTTATTGCTTTTCTCGGAAAAATGGCAACACAAAAAAAAACCAAAAAAACATTCTCTTTTATTTTTATTTTTTATCAAAACCAAAGGTTTGCATTACTTTCCATTTCACTAAAATCAATCATAAAACATGTGCAGACTGAACATATCTGAGCCCGTTGAACATGATAGCCCTATGCTCCCTCCCAACTTTGAGTTCCCCGTTTACGAAGCTATGGTGGAGGAGGATGAAGAGATTCCTGATGAAATCAGATGGATGTTGGAACAAGAAAGGAAAGCTATTCAGCCCCATCAGGAAGAGATAGAACTTGTCAACCTGGGTACTGAGGAAGACAAGAAAGAGATCAAGATTGGAGCGTCACTGGATGCAAATATTAAGAAAAGAGTAATTGAGCATCTCAGAGAGTTTGCAGATGTGTTTGCATGGTCATACAAAGACATGCCAGGTTTAGATCCTGAAGTGGTGGAGCATCGGTTGCCTTTGAAGCCTGAGTGTCCTCCGGTTAAGCAGAAATTAAGAAGATCACATCCTGACATGGCACTCAAAATCAAGGAAGAAGTGCGTAAACAGATTGATGCAGGTTTCTTGGTTACATCAGAATACCCCCAGTGGTTGGCTAATATAGTTCCTGTTCCAAAGAAGGATGGTAAGGTCAGAATGTGTGTTGACTACCGCGATTTGAATAAGGCCAGTCCCAAGGATGATTTCCCTTTACCTCACATTGATGTATTGGTCGACAGTACTGCCAAATGCAAAGTCTTCTCCTTCATGGACAGTTTCTCGGGATATAATCAGATAAAGATGGCTCCGGAAGATAGAGAGAAGACATCTTTTATTACACCTTGGGGTGCATTCTGTTATCTGGTAATGCCGTTTGGGTTGATAAATGCTGGTGCCACCTACCAGAGAGGCATGACCAAGATCTTTCATGATATGATGCACAAAGAAATTGAAGTTTATGTGGATGATATGATCGTCAAGTCTGGTACAGAGGAAGAACATGTTGAGTATTTGTTGAAGATGTTCCAACGTTTGAGAAAGTATAAACTCCGTCTGAACCCCAATAAATGCACATTTGGTGTTAGATCTGGAAAGCTGCTGGGTTTCATCGTGAGCCAGAAGGGTATTGAAGTTGATCCCGATAAAGTCAGAGCTATCAGAGAAATGCCTGCTCCGAAAACAGAGAAACAAGTCAGAGGATTTCTGGGAAGGTTGAACTACATCTCTAGATTCATTTCTCACATGACTGCCACGTGTGGGCCGATATTCAAGTTGCTCCGCAAGAATCAGGGGATTATCTGGACAGAAGAGTGTCAGGAGGCATTTGATAAGATCAAAGAGTATTTGTTAGAACCACCAATTCTTGTTCCCCCAGTGGAAGGAAGACCGTTAATCATGTACTTAACCGTGTTAGAAGATTCCATGGGCTGTGTGCTGGGGCAACAAGATGAGACTGGCAAGAAAGAGCACGCAATCTATTACTTAAGCAAGAAGTTTACTGATTGCGAATCTCGCTATTCGATGTTAGAAAAGACTTGTTGCGCTTTAGCCTGGGCTGCCAAGCGACTTCGTCATTACATGGTCAATCACACTACTTGGTTGATATCTAAAATGGATCCGATCAAATATATTTTTGAGAAACCCGCTTTAACAGGAAGGATTGCTCGGTGGCAGATGTTATTGTCCGAATATGACATTGTTTACCGCACTCAGAAAGCTATCAAGGGAAGTATTCTGGCCGACCATTTGGCCCATCAACCAGTTGACGATTACCAGCAAATCAAGTTTGATTTCCCTGATGAAGAGATCATGTATTTGAAGATGAAAGATTGTGATAAACCGTTGTTTGGTGAAGGTCCTGATCCCGAGTCGGAATGGGGAATGATTTTCGATGGTGCAGTGAATGTTTATGGCAACGGAATAGGGGCAGCCCTCATCACTCCTAAAGGCACTCACATCCCGTTTACTGCAAGGCTACAGTTCGAGTGTACGAACAACATCGCAGAGTATGAGGCTTGTATCTTGGGAATTGAAGAAGCAATTGATATGAGGATCAAGAAAATTGACATATATGGAGATTCAGCTCTAGTGATTAATCAGATCAAAGGGAAATGGGAAACACACCATGCTGGCTTGATCCCATACAGAGATTACGCAAGACGGTTGTTGACCTTCTTCAACAAGGTTGAACTACATCACCTTCCCTGAGAAGAAAATCGGATGGCCGATGCTTTGGCTACTTTATCATCAATGATCAAAGTTAGTCATCCCAATCGTGTACCAACAATCAGCATTCGGTTCCTTGAAAGACCTGCTTATGTGTTCGCAGCCGAGGTAGTTTCTGATGACAAGCCGTGGTTTCATGATATCAAGGTTTTCCTTCAAACTCAAGAGTATCCGCCAGGAGCATCCCGCAAAGACAAGAAGACCTTGAGAAGGTTGTCTAGTAGTTTCTTTCTGAATGGTGATGTGCTGTATAAAAGGAATTTTGATGCGGTCTTGCTTAGATGTGTGGATCGACGTGAAGCAGATTTACTGATGCATGAAATACATGAAGGCTCGTTCGGAACTCATTCTAGTGGGTACGCAATGGCTAAGAAAGCGTTGAGAGCAGGCTATTACTGGATAACAATGCAAGCTGATTGTTATAACCATGCTAAGAAGTGCCACAAATGCCAGATATATGCGGATAAGATCCATATACCGCCATCAATGCTCAATGTCATCTCTTCTCCGTGGCCCTTTTCTATGTTGGGCATCGATATGATTGGTCGGATTGAACCAAAAGCTTCCAACGGACATCGTTTCATACTTGTGGCTATTGATTACTTCACCAAGTGGGTTGAAGCAGCCTCTTACGCTAATGTCACTAAGCAAGTAGTGGTCCGTTTCATCAAGAATAATATCATCAGTCGCTATGGGGTCCCCAACAAGATCATCACCGATGATGGTACAAATCTGAACAACAATATGATGAAGGAACTGTGCAGTGAGTTCAAGATTGAGCACCATAACTCCTCTCCTTACCGACCTCAGATGAACGGTGCAGTTGAAGCAGCAAATAAGAATATAAAGAAGATTGTGCAGAAGATGGTGGTCACTTACAAAGATTGGCATGAGATGTTGCCTTATGCTTTGTACGGATATCGTACTTCTATACGCACTTCAACAGGGGCAACCCCGTTTTCTTTGGTTTATGGTATGGAAGCTGTACTCCCGGTAGAGGTTGAGATCCCGTCATTAAGAGTTCTGATGGAAGCGGAATTGACAGAAGCCGAATGGTGCCAGAACAGATATGACCAATTGAACATGATTGAAGAAAAGCGCATGGCAGCTCTATGTCACGGACAGCTGTATCAGTCAAGAATGAAACAAGCATTTGACAAGAGGGTGCGTCCCCGTGAATTCAAAGAAGGTGATCTTGTGGTGAAGAGTATTAAGTCTTTTCAGCCAGACCCCAGAGGCAAATGGACGCCTAACTATGAAGGTCCCTATGTAGTCAAGAGAGCGTTCTCCGGTGGTGCTCTAATTCTTACAACTATGGACGGTGATGAACTTCCTCGTCCTGTGAATTCAGATGCAGTCAAGAAATATTTTGTCTAAATAAATTTAGCTCGGCAGGTCGAAAACCCGAAAGGGCGGCTTGAACCAAAAATGAGCAGCTCGGCAGGTCGAAAACCCGAAAGGGCGGCTTGAACCAAAAATGAGCACCTCGGTGGACTGAAAACCCGAAAGGGCGGTCCAGGCAAAAGTTAGGGAAAAAAAAAAGAAAAAAAAAGGACAAAGTAACTGCGTCGATCCAAGAATTAAAGCATCAGTTGTGTGTGGGGCATCTTCAGCTGTTAGTAAAACTCCAAAGCAAAGCGTCGAAACGGTGGAACTCAAAGTTATTAGGGAATGTAGTGGTTATTCATGTTCAATGTATCTTCCCAATTAATTGCCATTTTCCAAATTTTTGTAATCCGTGGAGCCATGCCTTTGGACTGGTTATCACTCTCTTAAATCAAATTGAGCCAGAGCCCGGTTATTTGGAATTCTTATTTACTTTCATGTGCAATCTTTCTCTCATTGATTAAATGTTGATATTCGAAGCAAGAACCAAAAAAAAAAACTTCTTTTGTTTTCTTTTTGAAAAAAAACCAAAATGTCAAACATTTTACTTTAGATTAGTGTATCGTGGAAGTTTGTTGCCCGTGATCTCAGAAGCAGTTTGCTCTACGAAGAAGTATAATCATTGCTAAAAAAAAAAAAAAAAAAAAAAGAGAGCTCGCTAGGTCGAAAACCCGTGAGGGCGATCTAAGCCAAAATTGAGCACCCCGGTGGACTGAAAACCCGAAAGGGCGGTCCAGGCAAAAATTAGGGGCATAAAAAAGAAAGTACATTCCCGGTGGATTGAAAACCCGAGAGGACGGTCCAGGCAAAAGTTAGGGATACAAAAAAAAAAGAAGAAAAAGAAGCAATGGTTATAAAAGCGGGGTTTGTTCTGAAAGTAACTGATTTCAGTTCAAAAATGGCGACTCCGGGTCCCTTTTGTCATGTATCTGGCACTCTGACAGAGATTATATTTAGAGCGGCATATTACCAGCATTCCCTCAGTTTTGTCTTTGGCTTTGATCAAGTTTAGTCGACTCAGCAAAGTGGTGTGGCGTTTAGTCCTAGATGTATCCCTTGGAAAGGAATATATTCAGAAGCTGGTGGAGTGATTATGAGTTGACGTCGGGCCACTTTCCTCTTTAACCTGCCCAACCTTGTCCTTTACTTTTACCTTTCACTATTAAAATCTCATATATTCATGCATTCATGCATCTGCATTTCATCTTTAAATCCATATAGGTGTGCATTTTATCGTTTCATGCCTAATCAAAGTGTTGACCAATCGTTTAATTCAAGTGGCAGGTGTCACCCTTCAATCAGTTTTCCGAGTGTTTCTATATTTGTTTTCTTTTACCTTATCAGACTATATCCGTTAGGTTCATCACTTGCATATTTAGTTTCTGCATGGTCATCAATGGCTATTTCAAAAAGTAATCGGCACAACAGATCATCTACATGTTCGCCGTTTACTTTTTCAAAGAAAGCAATCACCAAAAAGTTTTTTTCGTAAACCTTCGGCTACTTTTTCCAAAGTAGTCGACACTTGCTTTATTTTCTGCAAACCTTCGGTTATTTTTTCAAAGGTAATCGACAAATGCTTTACTTTCTACAAAAATGCTTTACTTTTTCGCAATTGCTTTATTTTCTTGCTAAATGCTTTATTTCCCGTAAAATGTTTTATTTCTTGCAAAATGCTTTATTTTCTGCAAAAGATGCTTTATTTTTTCGCAATTGCTTTACTTCATGCAAAAAATTACCTTATTTTCGCAAAAATACTGTAATTCCTGCAAAATGCTTTAATTTCTGCAAAGGTACTTTAATTTCTGTTAAATTGCTTTATTCCCTGCAAATTGCTTTATTTCTTGTAACATGCTTTATTTCCTGTAAATTGCTTTATTTCCTGCAACATGCTTTATTTCCTGTAAATTGCTTTATTTTAACGTACTTTATTTCCGGCAAATACTTCATTTCTGGCAATACACTTTGTTTGTTGCAAATGCTTTATTTTCTTGCGACATGCTTTATTTTCTTGCAACATGCTTTATTTTCTGCAAATGCTTTATTTCTTGCAACATGCTTTATTTTCTTGCAACATGCTTTATTTTCTGCAAATGCTTTATTTCTTGCAACAGGCTTTATTTGCAAATTCTATTTGCATGCACGGTGATATTGTGGCAATTCAAAGGTAATAGGTAACGCCTTCCTCCCCAGTGCTATCTTTTAACTTGTCATTTCAACTGGTCAAATTTGGTGTATTCGATATTTAAGTCTCTTCGACCCGTTGATTCAAAAAATTTTGTCTTTTTTAAATCTCCGTGACAAAGAAACTTAAATAGGGGCATCTGTCATACCCCAAATTTTGACCAGTGTCCTCCGTTTGATTTTCATTTTGTGCGTTTTTAAAACTCGTTTCATTCGTCTTTAATCCTTTTATTCGCATCTTTACCTGCATTTTAACCGTGCTTTAACGCTTGTCGCGTTCGTAATTTAATCTTTAATTTAATTTGCATTTTTAAACTCTCCGCGCTCACTTTTTTTTATTTCTCATTTTTATTCGCTTTTGAAAAATTTTATTCGCCGAGTAATTTCGTAGTCTCAGACGAAATTTCGGCAGAGAGGTATTTTAAAATACCTCATTTTGGTTCCGAAGGGACAATTTTGTTTTTTACTTTTATTTTTAATTAGTTTTTAAGTTTTCTTTTTATTTATTTATTAATTTTCGTTTTTATTTATTGTTTATTTATTGTTATTTTTACTTTTTTAGTATTTGTTGTTTAATGTTTATTTTTTATGTCATTTTAAAGTTAAAAGTTTGTTCTTATCACTTTGTCCATGTGTCCTTTGCTCATTGGTCCTTTGTCCAACTTTCTCTCCAAGTTTCTATGCCTTGCTGTCCTCTTTGGTATCAGAGACCCTTAGGGGTATTTTGGTATTTTGTCCGTATCAGAGAAACCCTGATTTGACAGTCTATAAATAGACTGTCATTTATTGCACTGTACACCAATGATTGCCTTTCCTTACTGACAGCCGCATAATTCATTCACAAACCCTAATTCTTCCCACCAATTCACATTTCCAGATCAAAAACAACAAAAAAATTAGAAAAAAAGATGAACAACACATGAACATGAACAATTAAATTCCAGCAAGCCTCTCATACCAAAACCGAACCACCCCTTTCATTTCTTTCCATTCGGATTCGAACTTAAACAACACAATCACCACAAACACAGTTGTCTAATACCACAAGTAACGTTTTCGAGCCAAAACAAGGGGGAAAAGAAGTAAGTAGAACCGAAGTTTTACAGATCTAAAGGAAATCGAAGTTTTCCATCATTCTCATCACTGTTTTATTACCTCCGAAAGATTGCTGGTCGGAGAAGAAGATGAGTTTGCAGAGCTTCTCTCTCTAAGTTTAACCTTAGAGAGAGAAGGGGTGAGGGAGAATGATTAAAAAAACCGGATCCTTGCTTTTATAGATTCCTTTTGAACCGGTTTTTTTTCTTTCTCTTTGGTGAACCGGACCGGCCTCCTCTAAACCGTTAGATCTATGATCTAACGGCTGTGTTTTATTCTGATTCTATTTCCTTACTGATCTATATGCGCGTCTGTTTATCTTTATTGCTGTATGCTGCTTTTTGCAACCGTCGGATCGCAGATCTGACGGTCCCTGTTTACTGGCTTGGTTATTTCTCTTATGATTTAATTCTGATGGCTGTGATCTTAGCTTCTGAGATCAAATCTGAGCCCCTGGATCAATCAGACGGCTCAGATTATACCAGAAATTGTGAGCCATGATACTTTGGTCTTTTAGGCCTATTTTTTTATTTATTAGTTTTCTTTCACTATATTTTCACTATCTTCACACCATTTTTTACCACTTATGCATTGTGTTTTTACTCAAACTTTCTTCTCTTTTACCTCTAAAAAACCATAAAAATATTTTCTACCTCTTGTTACTTGTTTTTATGTCTTATCATCATTGTTTATTTATTTGGTTGTTATTTTTGCCGTATTGTTTCATCATCATTCACACCTTCATGCATTATTTTTGTTCCTTGGCATTTTATATCTTTATCATTATTTTTAGTGTGTATTTAGGATTCAATGTAATTTAATTCTTTACATTTTATTTTATTTTTTTCGTCATTTATTTTTATGCAAGATATTAGAATGTACCTAGGTCCTATGTAAATATCCAAATAATAAAAATGCACCGACACATACACCGACACAATCACACACTTTATTTATCGTTTTATGTCATAACCGCGACTAAGGTGAAAAAACGAACTAGTGACAAATTAGGATTAAAAACTTGACTATAATTACCTTAAAAATGAACAACTAGTAATTTTTTAGGTTTGAGCTTTATTTACTTTTTACGCTTTTCGTTACGCTTTACGCTTAGTTTTTACCGTTAGTAAAAATCATTTTCTCAAAAAAATCAAATAGTCAATAACACCAAAAATATTTTCTTAATAAACCTTGGTTTGCAAAATCAAGTGATCCTTTTTCCTTTGTTTTCTTAATTAAATTTTAATGAACCTTTAAATCTCTTAAACTTTTTCTTTAACTAAAATTAAACAACCTCATATCTTTTCCATTCTCATGCCTTGAGGCCTCTCATCTCTTCTTAAAAACCTCTTTTTTTCAAAAAACCTTAAAATTAATCCCACACACAAAAATAATTTTCGAGAGAGAACTACTTGATTTTGATCCCATCCTTTCGGGTAAGTAGGCAAAAGGCATATGTCTTTCCAAATCAATAAAAACAACAAAAACATGCATCTTCTCCCTCCATTCTTTCACTTAGACTATTAGGCAATATTTTTTTACAAATAATTAAGCAAATAATTAGCATAAGATAATCTAGGTAAGAGGTTCCTTCGGAGTACCGAAGTCGTTTAGGGTGCTTAACACCTTCCCTAATCGAAACCAACCCCCGGACCTTAATCTCTTTAAGGGTTTTTTACTCGTTTTTTCCTTCCCGCGGATAAAAATTGAGAGTTCAAAGATTGACGGTTCAAAGCCAATTAATGGATTGACACCCGAAAATCACGAGCACAGAAATGGCGACTTCACTGGGGACATTAATTTCCTAAGTGGGTTAATCCTATCTTACCTTTCTTTTCTTATGCTTATTATTTGCTTATACCTTGTAATTATGTGCCTTTTTTTCATCTTTGAACGTGAGTGGTGAGATAAGTCCTACACCCGGGCTTGAGTGAAATATAAGATAGGACGGGGTACGATTATAGTGCCATACCAGGAGCGGTCCTGTGCTATGTGTGCATGTAATGTAACCCCACTCAACGGAGGATTCTTAAAGTAATATGACGTCGTCATGAGCAGTCGTGATTGGCTCTATTATTTTCAAAATCCGTCGAACGTTGAGAACCTTTAGATCACCCTTAACCCATCTCGGCCTTTTTAGGATGTAGTGTGGTGACTAAACCAAGAGCAGTCTTGAATTTAGTTCATACACAATGCTTCACCAAAGGGTATTTCCTTGCCTCTCAACTGCTTCACCTTACGATCCTCAATCCTCAAAGGTAAAGTCTCCACGGTAAGGTTATCCCTAACTTGCACATCATCTCTAGGAATAACATGCGAAGGATCTACTACATACTTCCTTAGCTGCGACACATGAAACACATCATGCAAGTTTGAAAGATGTAATCTTATATACATCATATCACTCAAAACATCACAGAAACATGTAATCAACAACAGATTCATCAACATCTTTGCAATTTCACATACTTTTCAAAAACCTAACCAAACAACCATTCAATTCAATTTTCAGAATCATGTATATGTATTATAATCGAATGCTAGCCTCACCCTTACCTGATTAGATGAACAACACAAGCTACAACAATAATCAAGCTCCTCTTGGCTAATTCCCCTTGTTCTTGATCTCTCTCCCTTTTTCTCCCAAAAGCTCTCTTTCTTTTTACTAAACGTGAAAAATAATGCTCCGACGTTTCCTTCCTACTCTTTTCTTAACCCCCTATTCATTTTCTATTATTTCCCTTAACTCCCTCCTTAATACATTTTAACTCACAATAACTCCCAACATTTTAAATAAATACTATTTTCTTACTTATTTTTATTAAATAGTAAAAACAACCATATATTCACATAATCAAATAAATACCATATAATAAAATACACCTCTCCACATAATCACATATTTCAACCAAAGATCATATAAAGCACCCAAAATTAATTAAAAATAAACAATTAAAACTAGAGTGTTACAGGAACAAAGTCTGCGAATATTGTTGTTAT
Source organism: Medicago lupulina (assembly GCA_958299785.1). Lineage (NCBI taxonomy): Eukaryota > Viridiplantae > Streptophyta > Magnoliopsida > Fabales > Fabaceae > Medicago > Medicago lupulina. Next base: position 1,361,085 of record CATQJP010000005.1, read on the forward strand.
TCTTGTCTTGTATAGGAGACACAACGCAGAGATGGTGGTTGCAGAGGCATGCGCAGACTTAGTGGTTGTACACTTCGTACACAGTACTTTGTCAACGCTCTTCGGCCTCTGGTGAAATAGCTTCCGATGAACTTGCTTTTGGAGAACTAGCTTCTAATGACGTCATCTTCAGGAGCGCTTTCTTCATACGCACTATGCTTCTGATGATATCTTTTCCAGGAGCGCTTTCAATCAGATGTTCTTCAAGCTTCAATTTAAATTCCTTTGCTCTTTAATTCATTCAGTCAGAACCTCTTATGAATAAATCTTTGATAATGGTCCTGTACACTTGAATAAACTTTTAGCATATCCAATTGATAATTTTAATACCTTGTTACCATCAAAACTTAAGTGGTATAATTGCAAAACACCCTTTGTTCCAACAAAACAGTATTCAAAATACATCATTAACGGGTTCATAAATAAGCTGCTGAAAAAATTAAATAATTAAAGATAAGTAAAACCTGTTGAATGATGGATACTTTAAACAAAGAAGAATGAAGCCACGGAAATAGTGAACACTTCTTTAATTGAAGTTTCGTAATCATGCGCAGCAACAAGGCAATAATGGAATTGAAATAAGACGTAGCAACAACGAGGAATGAATTCGAAAACGGCAGCGGTGAACAGTAACGATTACCAATTAGAATTGAAACAAGTGCAGGAAAACTAAAGTATTGGAACCTAAGGGATTACGTAGCACCTTATAGGACAATCACATGAATTTGGATAAATAATAATAAATAGGAATATGGCAATTGAAATTTGATAGAGTAATTGGCAATGGAATTAAAACGGCAAAGGAACAAAATACTACTGAAACGTAAATTACACAAGCACGTAAATATGAAAAATAAGAGGTTTCTAAACTGTTGAATGTCTCTCTAAAGCTTGGTGTCCTTCAACTGAGTTCTTCAGGTGTATTTATAAACAAAAATCTCCTCTGAAGTGCTTCTGATCATGTCTCAAGTAGTGGAGAAAATGAAGGAAGTGGAAAAGACTGATACTGAAACTGTGGAACGTGGGATCAGAATTGGTCTGACTTTTACTTCCCACTGACTTCTAACTTTTTAACCTTGTTTTTTCCTTTTTTACCCTTTCTTTCCTTTTTCGCCAAATTTCCTCATTTTGATGTGTGGAGACCTTTAACCGATAAATATCTGAAATAGACACACAATACCAGCATAACATTTCTAAAATTTATAAAATCAAAATCAAAAAAATGTGTAAGACGAGTCAAAATAATAGTGCATTTTACGTGTTATCAGCATGCTAGAAAGGGAAGATTGTGAAATCATCTTTTAAATCTAAAGTTATTGTCTCAACCTCCAGACCTTTAGAACTACTTCATATTGATCTATTTGGACCATTGAACACTGCATCCTTATATGGAAGTAAATATGGAATAGTCATTGTTGATGATTACAGCAGATGGACTTGGGTAAAATTTCTGAGAAGTAAAGACAATGCATATGATCTATTCAGTAACTTCTGCACTCAAATACAGTCTGAAAGAGAAATGAAAATTTTGAAAGTCGGAAGTGATCATGGTGGAGAATTTGAAAATGAGCCATTTGAAGCTTTTTGTGAAAACCATGGAATTGTCCATGAATTCTCTTCTCCTAGAACTCCATAACAATATGGGGTTGTAGAGAGAAAGAATAGAACTTTACAAGAAATGGCAAGAACCATGATTCATGAAAATAATTTGGCTAAACATGTATGGACAGAAGCAGTGAATACAACATGTTATGTTCAAAATAGGATTTATATTAGACCTATCTTGGAGAAAAATGCATATGAACTCTTTAAGGGAAGAAGACCCAATATATCTTTCTTTCATCAATTTGGATGTACCTGTTACATTCTAAATAACAAGCTCTACCTAAAGAAATTTGATGCCAAGGCCCAAAGAGAAATCTTTTTAGGTTACTCTGAAAGGTCAAAGGCATACATAGTGTATAATTCAGAGACACTCTGTGTTGAAGAATCTATGCACGTTAAATTTTATGACAAAGAGCCTGGAAGTGAAACTCCAGAGCAAGATGAAGATTTTACAGATATACAGGTTACTGAAGACACTTCAGAACCTGGTTAGATTGAAGAATCTGAATATAATCCAGAAGCTGAACCAACTTCAGAAACTCAAGATAAAGTAGCTTCAGATGAAGCTCAAGATGGCTCTCAACAAGAAAATCAATCCAAGAATACATTCAAGTACAAGTCTTCACATCCTAAGGATCAAATCATTGGAAACAAAGACGGTCCTAGAAGAACAAGATCATATTTCAAACAAGAAGAGTCTATGATAGGATCGTTATCAGTGACTGAACCTGCTACAGTTGATGAAGCACTTTCAGATGATGGATGGATATTAGCTATGCCAGAAGAGCTCAATCAGTTTCAAAAGAAATGATGTATGGGATCTGGTACCCAAACCTCAACAAAAGAACATTATTGGAACAAAATGGGTATTCAGAAACAAGCTCAATGAACAACGTGAAGTAATCAGAAACAAAGCTAGACTTGTTGCACAAGGTTATAGTCAACAAGAAGGCATTGATTACGCTGAAACATTTGCTCCATTTGCAAGATTGGAAGCAATCAGGTTACTTCTATCCTATGTTGTTAATCATGGCATAATATTATATCAAATGGATGTCAAGAGTGCATTTCTTAATTGAGTCATGGAAGAAGAAGTGTTTGTCAAGCAACCTCCTGGTTTTGAGGATCTTAAGCATCCTGGCCATGTTTATAAGCTTAAGAAATCACTATATGGCTTGAAACAAGCTCCCAGAGCTTGGTATGATAGACTAAGTAATTTCCTGATTAAAAATGATTTTCAAAGTGGTCAAGTTGACATAACACTCTTCAGAACGACTCTTGAGAAAGACATTCTTGTTGTGCAGATATATGTTGATGATATAATATTTGGTTATACTAATACATCTCTTTGCAAGGAATTTTCTAAGTTAATGCAGGATGAATTTGAAATGACCATGATGGGAGAATTGAAGCTCTTCCTTGGTATTCAAATTAATCAATGTAAAGATGGAGTATATGTTCATCAGACAAAGTATACAAAGGAGCTTCTGAAGAAGTTCAAGCTGGAAGATTGTAAAGTGATGAACACTCCAATGCATCCAACCTGGACCTTAAGCAAAGAAGATACTAGATCAAAGGTAGATCAGAAGATGTATAGAGGTATGATTGTTTCTTTGTTATACCTCACTGCATCTAGGCCAGATATTTTATTCAGTGTATGCTTGTGTGCAAGATTACAGTCAGATCCTAGAGAATCTCATTTAACAGCTGTTAAGAGAATCTTCAGGTTTCTGAAAGGAACAACAAATCTTGGACTCCGTTACAGAAAATCCTTAGATTATAATTTGGTTGGATTCTGTGATGCTGACTATGTTGGTGACAGGATTGAAAGAAAATCAACCAGTGGTAATTGTCAGTTCTTGGGAGAGAATCTGATATCCTGGGCTAGCAAAAAACAAGCAACTATTGTTATGTCTACAACAGAAGCAGAATACATCTTAGCTGCAGGTTGTTGTACACAACTACGTTGGGTGAAACATCAGTTGGAAGATGATCAGATTAATGCTAACAATATTCCCATTTTCTGTGATAATACTGTTGCAATTTGTTTGTCAAAGAATCCAATTCTACATTCATGAGCCAAGCATATTGAAATCAAACACCATTTTATTAGAGATTATGTTCAAAAAGGAATTTTGGATATACAATTCATTGATACTGAACATTAGTGGGCTGATATATTCACTAAATCTTTAACTGTTGAAAGATTTTATTTTATTAAGAAAAATTTGAACATGCACTTTGTGTCTGATTAAATTAGCTTGCTCCTGAACAAGAAGTTTGGTCCTGAAGTTACTTTAGAAGCTATGGTCCATCAGAAGCTCTTAACTGAGAATCTGAGGAAAATGTGCTTCTAAAGATGACATCAGCATCTTAACTTCAGAACCTGGAATTTGTGCTCCTGAATAGCAGAGTTAGTGGAAACGTTGGAGTTACTCTTTGGTAACACCTGTCCCACTAACTTGGCAGCTCATCTGAAGTTATCTAACGTGGCTTAATGGTATTGGTGTATAACATAAGAGGGAAATGATGATTTTAAGCTTTGAATGTACTACTGTCTCGCGCCCCCAATTGTCATTACTGTTGTGTTTGTTTGTACCCTTTGAATTGCAATCGTTTTACTCAAATCACTTAGACAAAACACACACTACTCACTTCACAACCTACACTTTCTATTTTCACATTGATTCTCTGCGAAGTAAAAGTTCATCTTCTTCAATCAAATCGCAAGAACCCTAAAACTTCATTCTCATCAATGGCGTCTTTAAGCTCAGTTCCAGAATCAACCATGCAAGAAACAGTTCAAGGAACTTCCACTCAAGAAGCTCCTGCTTATGAAATTAAAGGAAGAACCATGACTTTAGAAGAGTGGGATTTAATAGTTCAAGTTGAGAGTCCGGTGGACTTCACATCTCTTTTGTATTATGGCTGCAACATCAGAGAGTACTATGAGGCTCAGGACCTCATTAGTTATTTCGACATGTTGAATGGTCCAACTTAGTTGAATCTTATAAGGCACTTTTAGGTAAGAGCTCATGTTTAAGATCGTAATGTTGCTCAATTGGAAATGGATGAAAAGGTGCTTATTGATCCTACTTTGGATGGTAAATCTAGAGAAGAAATGGGTTTGGAGCCCTTTACATGTACTGAGATTAGGTCAAGCATCATGGGTATTCTTGTCTTCATCTTCTTGGAAGAAAATGTGTTTAACATTACCTCTTGAGAGTTTTGATGATAACAAGGTATTAAAAATTGTCAATTGGATATGCTAATATTTGATCAAGTGTACAAGACCATAGACAAAAAATTTGTATCTACTTAAAAGCCTAGGTACTAGAAGAACAAATGAGAGCAATGGAATCAACAAGAAGGAAGCTTTATACATCTGAAGAAAAGTGCTCCTGAAGTCAAGTGATGACTTCGTTAGAAGCAAACTCATCAGAAGCACCCCATCAGAAGCTAAAGATCATCAGAAGATGAAAGAATCAAAGCTTCAAAGTGTTGAAGCAAAAATCTTTTTGATGAATGTTTTAATGATAACAAACCTTGTGGAATAAATCATAATTTTATGAATGGTGATCTACTGATGTTTGCACTTGAGTTTTTGTTAAAAGATCAGGAATCACATAAGTGGATGAGCTAGAAGCCACTCACGTCAATAAGTGCATTATATCTACTCAACAATGGAAGAATGAGTATATCATCAGTTGAAACACCAATATCATATCTCCATGAAGATTCATAGCTCAAGAATCATGATGGAAGAACATGAATCATGATGGAAGAACTTACATCGCAAGCTATACAAGAATGTGCTTGATGTTATGTGACAAAACTCACATTGAGTGTTATGTTATATGATTTGAAGATCATCCATGGGTAAACATGATAAAAGGAAATATGCATACAAGTTAGGAAGATTCTCAGAACCTCCTCAAAGTATCACACTTCCAAAGCTTCTGAAGATAAGAAGTTCAGAGTTCAGAATGTTCATATGAATGGAGTTCATAATAATCATGAACATTAACCTTGAATATATCCAGAAACAATAAAGGATTACTTCATGGATAAACAAGAATATTTAAAGTCATCAGTTTCATGCAATGATGAACTAGATGCAAAGAAATATTCTCTTGGACTTCAAAGAAAGAATCATCTTGTTTGTCAAAACAAATGATCTCTCATTTATATGCTTCAAGTAGTTTTTGAAGGAAATAAATAAACAACCTTCATAGGTTTCAAAGTGTTGAAGAACATCAAAATGTTCAGCACAAAGTACAACCGTCAAAAAGAAAGGAACCCAGAAGAAACATTCTGAAGTTCATATGTTTGAACCTAGAAGAAGTTCAGAAGGTTGTTCAGAAGGTTGCTCAGAAGGTTCATTAGAGCAAACCCATAAATCATTGTCCACACCAAGAACATGCAAGAACAGATGTGACATGAACATATCTTATGCAAACAATGATTTTGACTTTGGATCAAGAAATCATTAAAGACATATATGGTGATTAAAGGATTAATGGACTTTGATAGTTCTTGGTATTTGTGCGTTCTTTAGTGATTAACCAAGAAACAAACAAAGTTTAAATCATACCAAGATACAAGAAATCAAAGAACATTTGCATTCATGAACTAACTCTGAGTTCAGAAAGTTAGTTCAGAATGTTGATCAGTGAGTTGATCAGAACGTTCTGATGGAAGTTCAGAAGCTTAAACAGAGTTCAGAAGCTGGACAGAGTTCAGAAGCTTGAACAGAGTTCAGAAGCTTGATAGAGTTCAGAAGCTTGGACAGGGTTCAGAAGCCTGGACAGAGTTCAGAAGCTTGTTCATGATGAACATCAAGAACCAAACCCAGAATCTCAAGAACATTATTGAAGACATGCAAGCTACAACGTGACATAGATAAATGTCCAGGAAAGTACGTTTGCATGGATCAATCAAGCAATAAAGGCATTTACAAGAATACTGTCAATAGGATATTCAATGTTCATCTAAGACTATGAACATTGAAGCACTAGGAATATTCCAATGAGAATATTATCCTAGATGATGCATTCACTGCACTTTAGTTATGTTTTCACTATTAGGATTGATTACATCAAGTACAAGTCTTACAAATCATCCTAAGTGAAAACAGATGGAACATTCTGATGATCAGAATGTTCAGGCTCTGCACATGCTTACTTTATGAACAGTACAGTAGGTGAAAAGCAAAAAGCAAAAGCAAAGCAAATCTATCCTGATCAATCAGAGATAGACACGCATGGGAGTTGGTACTGTACAAGGACAACACAATCTCTCAAAGCACGGGCATGAAGATGCAGAATCCACTAACTCAATCCTGCACCAAGTCCCAAGGCAGATCTGGGAAATGAACTTTCTGAAGTATGATGAAAAGTCCATACTTTGGCTATTGCCCAGAAATTCATGTGAAAAGCATATGACACGCCCAGAACTTCATATGTTCATTCATACATGATGAACCCAGATGAAGATCATGATGAACCCAGATGAAGATCATCATGAACACAACAACATTATGATGTTCATCAGAGATCAGAATGTTCACCCAGATTTTCAAGTTAAAGCTTGTGGGACCCAAGACACATGGCATAACACCATTGGACACCCTACAACGGCTGTACGAGTCCCATGGCTCTATAAATAGAGATCAAGGCCTTGGCAAAACTTGCACCATTTCAAAGCATACGAGAAAACAACATTGATTTTGTTTGAAGCTCTTGCAATTGAAATTGATCAATCACTAAATGCTTTCTTAGTGCACATTAATACTCTTTGTTATCTCCCTCTCTTTTGAAGATAACTTCTTTCTCTTCTTCCTCCTCTGTTTGATTCTCAAACATTCACATCTCTTACAAATTGTAACAAAGTCTCATCTAGCTTTAGGGGTACTAAAGTGTTAGTTTTGAGCAAAGGTGCAAAAGTCTAAGTAGGTAACTTAGCAAGAAGGTGCAAGCCTGCTGAGGCTTAGAGAATACAGAATTGTAATTGTCCAGGTGAACAAAGATTGTAAGGTGCAGGATTTGAGAGGTTATCTCAAGCATCATAGTGGAAACTCTCACAAGATTGTGAGGAGAGGACTAGCCCACATTGGGTGAACCTCTATAAATCTCCGTGTGTTCTTTCTCTTTCCTATACTCTTTAATTTCAGTATACACAACACACACCAGCACATTTACTTTGTTAATTAGTTTTTGTGTATGAACTTCAGAACGTTCTGAAGTCAGAGAGTTAACTTAACCATTCCAAGTAAACAACTTGAGAATCACTTTTAAGTTTCAGGATAATTTTTAAAGGGTCACAATTCAAACACCCCCCCCCCCTTCCTTGTGACTATTTTATTCACTTCAATTGGTATCAGAGCCTGCCTCTGTAACGCCCTCTTTATTTATTTAATTATTTTATTAGAGGAATATAGTATATTATTATATATTATATGATTTTTGGTGATTATGCGATGTTTTTGTGATGTTGTGACGTGATGCTTATTTTATTGTTTAATAAAATAAGATATGTGATGTTTATATATATTTATATGAAAAATAGAGATTTGTTATAAAAATATATAATTTTGAGAGATAGGGTTATATTATAAATAGAAAGAGTTATGAGGGTTGAGTTAGAATAAGATAAGTTGGGAGGGAGTATTTAAGGAAATTAGGTTAAGGAAATAATCAGTATACGCGTTACAGACTTTTGGAAAAAGGGAGGAACACGTGAAGAGTGAAGAGACCTAGGAGCTATGATTTCTGCAATTTTTCCAGGTAAGGGTGAGCCTAACTTCAGTAATATTAAGTGTAAATCATCTGTTTATGAATAGCTAAGAGATTTGGGGGAATTGGAGAGAGTTTCATGAATTAGGGTTATGATGAATTTGATGTGAGATGGATGTGAATTGGTGTAGAAACGTGTTACAGTGAGAAGGTTATGATGAATTATGATAGGATTCATAACCTATCACAAACACAAGTGAGAAGGTAAATGAAAAATGTTCATTTTGAAAAAGAACTCAACATTCTTAACCTGTATATTTTTTTTAAAAGAAACATGAGAATAATCCTCATTTCAAAAAGACATTTTATCCTAAATTAGAATGAGCTCAAAAGGTTGAGATTGGTAAAATATAGTTTTCTTATTTCAACAAATCTGATCATCTTGAATCAGAATGTGGTCATAAGAAAGAATCTCTCAAGTAGAGAAACACTAACCTTCAAGGAACCAAAGTAATACGGGTACCAAAAGTTTTACCAATTTGTGATGCAGGAATGTCTTCTAAGTTTCTACGAAAAGTTTGATTCATGGACAAATTATGTTCAAGAAATATGAGGAGATCAAAATGATGAAGATTCAGAAACTTCTCAAGATGATGTTGAGTTGTTCTAGAACAATGGAACAATTTAAAATGAGTTCAAGTCAAAGAACCAAAACTTCATTTATTTGCACACCTCTAAGAAACTATCATTTGTCATCACCTAAACGTGAACCACAACCTATCCTAGATTACACCAAACCTGATCATGATTCCACAAATCTTCAAGATGTCCCTAAAATCATCCATAACATGATTAGGCACACTTTACTTCCTAGATGTGGAACCGTTGGTGCTATAACATATACTGATTTATGTATCATGTACCATCTCATGACCAAAACAAAACTCAACCTCTGTTTCATAATACTTCAATACATGATTGATTCTTGTTTGGATGTCAAACAAAAAGTTGTTGAGCTGTCATATGGGATGCATATGACTCCCATCTTTAAGGTTGCACAAGTATCCCTACAAGGTGAAGAATGTGAATACACCTTCATGAGGTTCACAACCAAAACCTTAGGACAACTTCACATCACCACTTCAAACATGCCAACTCCTCTAACAAGAGAAACATCTGGATCTGTGAAAAGACATGCAGATCAGAAAGTTAAGAAAACTAGGAAGAAAATAAGAGTTGAGAAGGTTAGAAACCTATCCAGCATACAGAAGTAAGAAGAAGTTGGATCTCCTGAAAGTATGAAAGATGATGAAGCTCATTCTCCTCCAGCTCTGGAGTTGTTTCAACAAGTTGCTGAGCTTGCAAGAAAAGCAGTTTAGAATGTTGCTGGTGAAAATGAAGAACAACTTTAGAAGGAAGATGAAGTTGTTGAAAAAAAAATTGTGCAAGATGAGGTTGTAACTCAAATGGACGATGACTCATATGGTTGTTGCAATCACTGAAGAAGATAGTCAGAAGATTGACTCAGCTGGTGATGCATCTCTTCAAAAAGAAGTTGAGAATGTTGCTGAAAAAGAACATCAGAAGGTTGACACACCTCAGAAAGCTGAAGAAAACCCTCTTGACCAAAATCAGAGAGTTGAAGAAAATACTGAGCAGGTTGCTCAAGAAGTTGATGAAGATATTCAAGAAGTTGCAAAAATCTTAGCTTGTAAGATGATGAGTGGAGAAAATGCTCAATCACAAGAAGATAAGCAAATGAAATTCTCAACTGGTTTTGATCTCAACATAGATGATCTAAACCCAGACTTCAACACTGATGTGTTTCAAGATGCTCAGAAAACAGTTCAGATTGTTCAAGAAAAATCTGAAACTGATGATCAGAATGTTCAAGTGTCTAGGATCAAAATGTTCAAGAAAATGCTCCTGATGCTGAAGCTACTCAATCCAAAAAGTTGAAAGCTTCAAAGTTCATCCCTCTGTTTTCAAGCAAGGTAGAAATGATCGGCCTTGAGAAAATTGGGAAACAAGAGTTATTAATCAAACAAGACTAGAGAATGTTGGATCAAACAACAAGGAGAAATACAAGTTCTTCAATATCAAGTATCTACCTAAGATTCTAAATGTAACGCCCACTTTCGTTTAATTATTTATTTAAATCAAGTTTAGGTGATTATATTATATTTATATAATATATATGTGTTTTGATATGTTTTGATGATTTTGTGATAAGATATAATTTTAAGGATAAGATTAAGGGACTTATTTTATTATTAAATAAAATAAGATTTGAAAATAAAATAAAATATTTAGTTGTGGGTTAGTTTTGGATTTAAGAGAATTATGTGGGAGAAAGAGTAAATAAGATAAGATTTGTTGGGAGTATAAATAGGGAAGCTAGGTTTAGAAAGTCAGTAACGCGTTTCAGACTTTTGGAGAAAAGAGCAAAAAAAAAAAAAACGCACGTGAAGGGAGAAGAGAAGGAGAGAGCTGCGATTTCTTCAATTCCAGGTAAGGGTGAGACTAATGACTTGATAATGTTAATTAGCATAGTTCTGATGATCAATTAACAAGAATTAGGATTGAATTGGGAGAATGAGAAAACTAGGTCAAATCCCTAGAATTGATGAATTGAACGGTATAATTTGTTTATTTGATGTAGGAATGGATTACATAACCTAGAATAGGATTAATGGTGTTATTTCAGTCGGATTTGGGGTCTAATATGGTGAAAAATAGGATTTGGGGTGAAAAAGTTCGTAAACTCGTAACCTGTTCTGACACCGTTCCGTCGGGCAGGACATATCCCGCCATGGCGACAAACTGTTCATCGCCCGCCAGGCGAGATTTTGCTCGCCATGGCGACAGACCTGTAATTTCCCCGCCAGGCAGGATTTTGCTCGCCATGGCGACAGAGACCTGTAATTTCCCCGCCAGGCGGGATTTCCTCCGCCATGGCGACAGAGACCTGTAATCTCCCCGCCAGGCAGGATTTCCTCCGCCATGGCGACAGAGACCTGTAATCTCTCGCCTGGCCAGCATCTGAGCTCGCCACGGCGACATGTGCTGTGACAGAATGTCACATTCCCTATGCTATTGCGATCTGTTTCGCACAAGACTTTGAGAGGGGATCCCTAAGGGATAGTGAGACCTAATGGTAATGTTGAGAGTAATCCGTATAGTTGAATAAGATATATTCATGATATTGAATAAGAATTAAAGTATTATACCTTATGCAAATATGCTAAAGTTTATGTTGCTTTGAATTGTAATTGATATAATGATATCATTCTGCTCTTGATATTTGAATTATGCTGCTGATGTTATTAAACTGAATTTGTACGATATATATATGTATATATGATGATAAGTTATTGTTTAGCTCCAATTTCTTGGATGCATATTGATGAAGTGATTAAGGTAAGTTGTTGATTTGATTTGAGTCCATGCATTAGCATACATTGAGCTTAGTCCTCACCATGATAGGAGCTTTGTCCTCCGCACGTTTATTAGGAGCTTTGTCCTCCGCACGTTTTAAAGTATATTAATACTTATGATGAAGTTTGGTACCACATGCATATAAGGAGTCTAAGAGCATTGTTGCATTGTTGTGTCTAAATGATGCATTATTGATGAAGATTGATTATGTGACTACGTGCTAATTGTTATTTAATTATGCAAAAGTGTTAAAAATGTCTTGATGTTAATTATTATTCTAAATTATGTTGATTAATATTATTTTGTTATGAAATCTCACCCCTTCTGCTGGAATTGCCGCCTTGTGGGCAAGTGCAGGTGATCGTGCTTAGTGTGCAGTTGCTTCGTGAGTGGCCTTGCCTCACTATGTCGTCTAGGTCGCTCTGATACGTAATGGGATGGGGTTGTTTTATAAGCATGCTTCATTCTTTTACGTGAATCTTTATGATATTTTGCAAATAATGGAACTAACTCTTTTGAGATATTTTTATGGGGCCTGCGTGCCAAACGTTTATGATTTATAAGTATTTTTCCGCTGCAATATTTTGAAGTTATTTAGTTAATTTATTATTTAACTATTTTTCGGATTATGTTATATGTGATATCCCGTTATTGTTGTGTACTCTGGTAAATGTTTTTAAGAAATTTTTATGTTGGGAAAACGGGGTGTTACAATTGGTATCAGAGCAAGTCGGTCTGTCCGGCCAATTAGAGAGTCTTGTTGAGTCTTAGTAATATTTGTATTACTAATCTTATGTTGCTACTACTGCTTGTTGTAGAATATCAGAATGGCTGGGAGGAACGATACCGCGTTAGCTGCTGCTCTTCAAGCTGTTGCCCAAGCTGTGGGACAACAACCTAACGCGAATGCTGGCGTGAATGCTGAGACGAGGATGTTGGAGACTTTCATGAGGAATCATCCTCCAACTTTTAAGGGAAGGTATGACCCTGATGGAGCCCAGACGTGGCTTAAGGAGATTGAGAGGATCTTCAGAGTGATGCAGTGTACTGAAGTTCAGCAAGTGCGCTTTGGTACTCACCAGCTGTCCGAGGAAGTTGATGATTGGTGGGTTAGCGTGTTACCTAACCTCGAACATGATGGAGCTGTTGTGACTTGGGCTGTTTTCAGGAGAGAGTTCCTGAGGAGATACTTTCCGGAAGATGTTCGCGGGAAGAAAGAGATCGAATTCCTTGAGCTGAAGCAAGGAAATATGTCAGTGACTGAGTATGCTGCCAAGTTCGTGGAGTTGGCAAAGTTCTACCCGCACTAAGCTGCCGAGACTGCTGAGTTTTCAAAGTGTATAAAGTTCAAGAACGGTTTGAGGGCTGATATTAAGAGGGCTATTGGGTACCAACAGATTAGAGTGTTTCCGGATTTGGTAAACAGCTGCAGGATATACGAGGAAGATACCAAGGCTCACTACAAGGTAGTGAATGACCGTAAAGCTAAGGGCCAGCAGAGTCGTCCTAAGCCTTACAGTGCCCCTGCTGATAAAGGGAAACAGAGGATGGTTGCTGATAGGCAGCCTGCAAAGAAGAGTACTCCTACAGAGATTGTGTGCTACAACTGTGGTGAGAAAGGCCACAAGAGCAATGTCTGTCCTGAAGAGGTCAAGAAGTGTGTCCGGTGTGGCAAGAAGGGTCACGTTGTAGCTGATTGCAAGCGTAATGATATTGTATGCTTCAACTGTAACGAAGAGGGTCATATTGGTTCCTAGTGCAAACAGCCAAAGAGGGCGCCTACTACGGGTCGAGTTTTTGCCCTGACTGGTACTCAGACAGACAGTGATGATCGTTTGATCAGAGGTACTTGCTATATTAATAATACTCCTTTAGTTGCTATTATTGATACTGGTGCTACACATTGCTTTATTGCTTTAGACTGTTTCTGCCTTGGGTCTTGTTATGTCTGATATGAATGGAGAGATGGTTGTCGAAACTCCAGCTAAAGGTTCGGTGACTACTTCTCTCGTATGTTTGAATTGTCCTTTGTCTGTGTTTGGTCGCGATTTTGAAATGGATTTAGTTTGTCTACCTTTAAGCGGTATGGATGTAATTCTGGGTATGAATTGGTTAGAGTACAACCACGTTCTTATCAATTGTTTTTGCAAGACGGTGCATTTCTCGTCCGCTGAAGAGGAAAGTGGTGCTGAGTTCTTATCTACTAAGCAGCTGAAGCAACTAGAACGTGATGGTATGTTGATGTTTTCGTTGATGGCTTCCTTATCTTTAGAGAATCAAGCGGTGATCGATAAATTACAAGTGGTATGCGATTTTCCTGAAGTTTTTCCAGATGAAATTCCTGATGTGCCTCCAGAGAGGGAAGTTGAATTTTCTATTGATCTTGTTCCTGGAACGAAGCCGGTGTCGATGGCACCTTATCGTATGTCTGCTTCCGAGTTAGCTGAGTTGAAGAAACAGTTGGAAGATTTGCTCGAGAAGAAATTTGTTAGACCAAGTGTTTCACCTTGGGGAGCGCCAGTGTTGCTAGTGAAGAAGAAAGATGGTAGTATGAGGCTATGTATTGACTATAGGCAGTTGAACAAGGTAACTATCAAGAATAGGTATCCACTTCCGAGAATTGATGATTTGATGGATCAGCTAGTGGGTGCACGTGTTTTCAGCAAGATTGATTTGAGGTCAGGTTATCACCAGATTAAAGTAAAAGATGAAGATATGCAGAAGACAGCTTTCAGAACGCGTTATGGTCACTATGAGTACAAGGTTATGCCTTTTGGAGTTACTAATGCACCGGGAGTGTTTATGGAGTATATGAATCGCATCTTCCATGCATTTTTGGATCGGTTTGTAGTTGTGTTTATTGATGATATTCTGATTTACTCCAAGACTGAGGAAGAGCATGCTGAACATTTGAAGATTGTCTTGCAAGTGTTAAAAGAGAAGAAACTTTATGCTAAATTGTCTAAGTGTGAGTTCTGGTTGAAGGAAGTAAGTTTTCTGGGCCATGTTATTTCTGGTGATGGTATTGCAGTGGATCCGTCTAAAATTGAAGCCGTATCGCAATGGGAGACCCCGAAGTCAGTTACCGAGAATAGAAGCTTCTTGGGTTTAGCTGGTTACTATAGAAGGTTTATTGAAGGATTTTCTAAGTTAGCTCTTCCGCTAACACAGTTGACTTGTAAAGGTAAAGCTTTTGTTTGGGATGTTCATTGTGAGAACAGTTTCAACGAATTGAAGAAGCGTTTGACGACTGCTCTAGTTCTGATTTTGCCGAAGTCCAATGAACCTTTTGTTGTGTATTGTGATGCGTCCAAGTTGGTTTTAGGAGGTGTACTTATGCAAGAAGGTAAAGTGGTAGCTTATGCTTCAAGACAGTTGAGGATTCATGAGAAGAATTACGCAACGCATGATCTGGAATTAGCGGCTGTGGTCTTTGTGTTGAAAATGTGGAGACATTACTTGTATGGTGCGAGGTTTGAAGTGTTTAGTGATCACAAGAGCTTAAAGTATCTGTTCGACCAGAAGGAATTGAATATGAGGCAGAGAAGATGGCTTGAATTGTTGAAGGATTTTGACTTTGGGTTGAATTATCATCCGGGTAAAGCTAATGTGGTAGCAGATGCCTTGAGTAGGAAGACCTTGCATATGTCCTCTTTGATGGTTAGAGAGTTCGAATTGCTGGAACAGTTTAGAGACTTGAGTTTAGTCTGTGAAAGGACACCTCAGAGTGTAAAGCTGGGGATGCTGAAGATTGATAGTGACTTCGTGATGAGTATCAAAGAGGCACAGAAAGAAGACGTCAAGTTTGTGGACTTATTAGTTGCTAGTAATCAGACTGAAGATAGTGATTTTCAAGTCGATGATCAAGGAGTGTTGAGATTCTGAGGTACGATTTGCATTCCCGACAACGAGGAAATTAAGAAGATGATTCTTGAAGAGAGTCATAGAAGTAGCTTGAGTATTCATCCGGGAGCTACGAAGATGTATCATGATTTGAAGAAGTTGTTTTGGTGGTCTGGATTGAAGCGAGATGTGGCACAGTTTGTTTATTCCTGTTTAGTGTGTCAGAAGTCAAAGATTGAGCATCAGAAATCGGCTGGCATGATGGTATCTTTAGATGTGCCAGAGTGGAAATGGGATAGTATATCCATGGATTTTGTGACGAGTTTGCCGAATACTCCTAGAGGGAACGACGCAATTTGGGTTATTGTCGATAGATTGACGAAGTCGGCTCATTTTCTACCGATTAATATTAGTTTTCCTGTTGCCCAGTTGGCAGAGATTTATATCAAGGAGATTGTGAGGTTGCATGGTGTTCCTTCGAGCATTGTACCCGATAGAGATCCAAGATTTACTTCTAGATTTTGGAAAAGTTTGCAAGAGGCTTTGGGTTCTAAGTTGAGATTGAGTTCGGCGTATCATCCGCAGACAGATGGTCAGTCGGAGAGGACAATTCAGTCGTTAGAGGATTTGTTGAGGGTTTGTGTTCTTGAGCAAGGAGGAACTTGGGATAGTCATCTTCCGTTAATCGAGTTGACATACAATAATAGTCATCATTCTAGTATTGGGATGGCACCTTTTGAAGCTTTATATGGTCGGAGATGCAGAACTCCGTTGTGTTGGTTTAAGTCAGGTGAAAGAGTAGTCTTAGGACCGGAGATTGTTCAGCAAACCATTGAGAAAGTTAAGATGATTCAAGAGAAGATGAAAGCGTCGCAGAGTCGACAAAAGAGTTACCATGATAAGCGAAGGAAAGATCTTGAGTTTCAGGAAGGAGACCACGTGTTTTTGAGAGTCACCCCTGTGACTGGTGTTGGACCTGCTTTGAAGTCAAAGAAGTTGACTCCGAGATTCATTGGTCCGTATCAGATATCGGAAAGAGTTGGGACGGTGGCGTATCGAGTTGGATTACCACCGCATCTTTCGAATTTGCATGATGTTTTCCACGTGTCGCAGCTTCGGAAGTGTGTTCCGGATCCATCTCATATGATTCAGAGTGATGATGTGCAAGTTAGAGACAACCTTACGGTGGAGACTTTACCGGTAAGGATTGATGATCGGAAAGTGAAGACGTTGAGAGGCAAGGATATACCTCTCGTTAGAGTCGTTTGGTCGGGAGCGACTGGTGAAAGCTTGACGTGGGAGCTTGAGAGTAAGATGCTGGAGTCTTATCCAGAGTTATTCGCTTGAGGTAAATTTTCGAGGACGAAAATCTTTTAAGTGGGAGAGAGTTGTAACGCCCACTTTCGTTTAATTATTTATTTAAATCAAGTTTAGGTGATTATATTATATTTATATAATATATATGTGTTTTGATATGTTTTGATGATTTTGTGATAAGATATAATTTTAAGGATAAGATTAAGGGACTTATTTTATTATTAAATAAAATAAGATTTGAAAATAAAATAAAATATTTAGTTGTGGGTTAGTTTTGGATTTAAGAGAATTATGTGGGAGAAAGAGTAAATAAGATAAGATTTGTTGGGAGTATAAATAGGGAAGCTAGGTTTAGAAAGTCAGTAACGCGTTTCAGACTTTTGGAGAAAAGAGAAAAAAAAAAAAAAACGCACGTGAAGGGAGAAGAGAAGGAGAGAGCTGCGATTTCTTCAATTCCAGGTAAGGGTGAGACTAATGACTTGATAATGTTAATTAGCATAGTTCTGATGATCAATTAACAAGAATTAGGATTGAATTGGGAGAATGAGAAAACTAGGTCAAATCCCTAGAATTGATGAATTGAACGGTATAATTTGTTTATTTGATGTAGGAATGGATTACATAACCTAGAATAGGATTAATGGTGTTATTTCAGTCGGATTTGGGGTCTAATATGGTGAAAAATAGGATTTGGGGTGAAAAAGTTCGTAAACTCGTAATGTAACGCCCTCTCTAATTATTTGATTATTTTAATGAGTTTAGAATATACTTATATGATTTGTGTGATTTATATGATTTATTTTGATGAGTGATATTTTGATATGTTATATGTTGGTATTTATTAGTATAATATATATACTATTTGATTTAGAAATATAAATGTTATTTGTTGTAGAAATATATATGATTTGTTATGGAAATATATGTCATTTGTTATAGAAGTATAAATGATTTGTTATGGAAATATATATATTGGGATAGAATATTAAGATTGAGATTTAAGAGAAAAATAAGTAGGTTAAGATTTTTATAAAAAGAGAGAAAGTGAGTTTTTGAGAGAAGAAGAGGAGAAAACCTAGAACCAAGAGAAGAGGCTAGAAGAAGAGAGAAGAACGCAGCTTAATTCAGGAATCATAATCTAAGGTAAGGGTGGGATTCCTTCAATAATATGTATATATAATTTTGATTGTTGATGAAATTGTGTTCTAGGTTTAGGGTTTAGAAAGTTTATGATAATTGATATGATGTGATGAATTGTGTTGTTTAATGCATGTTTCTGTGTTGTTTTGATTGTTATGTTGTATATAGAACCTGTAAACATTGTTCTCTATCAAATTTGGGATTTGGGTAGATGAAATTTGGGTTTTTGAGTGAAAAATAGAGTTTTCCCGAGAGCTACCTTTGACAGCATACCCTGTTTCATGTTGTTGCGTCTTTTGCATCAGTTTCTGTTTCGAACTAGCTTTCGGTGTAAACACGAAAGTTGTAGGTATGAATGTTAGCTTTCTAATGCCGTTGGTCTGACATCAAAATAATTTATAGAACTTGAATTATGGTCAAATTACTGAACGTAGGTCACAGTGAATTTTTATGAATTTCAGCACAACTTTGTCCGAATTTGAAATGAAAACTGGTATTGATTGGTACATAATTGGCTTTAGGTGTAAACATGAAAGTTGTAGATAATTAAGTTAGCTTTCTAATGGCACTGGTTTGACTCAAAGAGGATTTGTAGATTTTGAATTATGATGAAAATAGTCCAAGTAGGTCTTCAGAAATATTTTAGAAAACTTAGCTTAACTAATCCCAAGTTAGTCCAAAACTTATGGTTGGTTTCCCAACTTCAAACTTAAGTATTAGAGGTTTAATTAAGGTGTTTTATGAGTAGTTGGCTTAGGTCTTATTGATCGAACTTGATTTGCTTTTCAAGAATGTTTTGGACTTTGATATGAATGTAATTGAGTAATGTATATGTTGTTATTGTTGTTGATATGTTGGAATATATATGTGTATATATGTACAATTATATACGGTGTATCGTTGTTCCCGTTGTTGATGTTGTTGAGTCGTGTTGTCCAAGTTGGGGAGTGTGTCATAAGTATTAGGCACAGTTGTTGATGTCGTAGTTAGTTGTTTGGACTGTTTGTTGTTTTTGCGATCTGATTTCGCATGGGACTTGAGAGGGACCCTTGGGGTAGTGTTGAGATGTTTTATACCCTTAGATGGGTTACGTAAAGATGATTGCTGATGGTTCTTTTATGTTGTGAATAATTGATGAATTGTTGATAGTAAGTGATGTTTAAATATGATGATTATGTGATTGTGATGATGTTACGTGTTGTGATGTATATGATTGATGAGATGATATTCTGCCATGTAACTATTATACTTGCATGTGTCAGTTTTGCATTATGAATGATGTTTGAGACGGTGTATTAAGTTGTTAAATGACGAGTCCATGCATTTGCATATTTATGAGACGGTGGAGCTTTATGCTCAAAGCGACGGTGGAGCTTTATGCTCAAAGCGACGGTGGAGCTTTATGCTCAAAGCGACGGTGGAGCATTTGCTCAAAGCGACGGTGAAGCATATTAATGCTATAAATATATGGTACCACATGCATGATGTCAAGATGTTAGAGTTGCATTTAGTTGAGTCAGATTGTGACATATATGAGATGATGTTTTGAGACGTTGATGCTTATGATGTTGTTATGATGATGCTTATGATGTTGTTATGATGATGCTTATGATGTTGTTATGATGATGCTTATGATGTGCTATGATGTATATGTATGAGTTGGATTTATGATTGTTAATCTTGACGTTTGATTTATATATTAATATTATTGTTGTGAATCTCACCCCTTCTGCTGGAATTGCCGCCTCGTGGGCAAGTGCAGGTAGCGAAGGCTAGATAGGAGTTGGCTCTCGTGTCGTAGGCTCTGATACGTAACGGGATGGGGGTTTTGATGTTTAATTCTTTCATTCATTTATGTATCATTTTATTTGAAGGACATGTTGTTGGAGATTTTATCTTTATGAAATAAATTGTAGTATGATGAGGCCTTTGTGCCAAGGATGATGACATAGTTGTTGATTGATTCTTAAATAAATATTCCGCTGCAGATTTTTAATAAAATGAGGTGTTGAATTAAATAGTTTTTATAATCTATTTAAACTGAATTTTGAAAAGTAGATGTAATACTCCGTTGTTGTTGAAAACTCTGATAATTATACATGTTTACGTTGTTTTGGGAAAACGGGGTGTTACACGTAACCTGTTCTGACACCGTTCCGCCGGGCAGGACATATCCCGCCATGGCGACAAACTGTTCATCGCCCGCCAGGCGAGATTTTGCTCGCCATGGCGACAGACCTGTAATTTCCCCGCCAGGCAGGATTTTGCTCGCCATGGCGACAGAGACCTGTAATTTCCCCGCCAGGCGGGATTTCCTCCGCCATGGCGACAGAGACCTGTAATCTCTCGCCTGGCCAGCATCTGAGCTCGCCACGGCGACATGTGCTGTGACAGAATGTCACATTCCCTATGCTATTGCGATCTGTTTCGCACAAGACTTTGAGAGGGGATCCCTAAGGGATAGTGAGACCTAATGGTAATGTTGAGAGTAATCCGTATAGTTGAATAAGATATATTCATGATATTGAGTAAGAATTAAAGTATTATACCTTATGCAAATATGCTAAAGTTTATGTTGCTTTGAATTGTAATTGATATAATGATATCATTCTGCTCTTGATATTTGAATTATGCTGCTGATGTTATTAAACTGAATTTGTACGATATATATATGTATATATGATGATAAGTTATTGTTTAGCTCCAATTTCTTGGATGCATATTGATGAAGTGATTAAGGTAAGTTGTTGATTTGATTTGAGTCCATGCATTAGCATACATTGAGCTTAGTCCTCACCATGATAGGAGCTTTGTCCTCCGCACGTTTATTAGGAGCTTTGTCCTCCGCACGTTTTAAAGTATATTAATACTTATGATGAAGTTTGGTACCACATGCATATAAGGAGTCTAAGAGCATTGTTGCATTGTTGTGTCTAAATGATGCATTATTGATGAAGATTGATTATGTGACTATGTGCTAATTGTTATTTAATTATGCAAAAGTGTTAAGAATGTCTTGATGTTAATTATTATTCTAAATTATGTTGATTAATATTATTTTGTTATGAAATCTCACCCCTTCTGCTGGAATTGCCGCCTTGTGGGCAAGTGCAGGTGATCGTGCTTAGTGTGCAGTTGCTTCGTGAGTGGCCTTGCCTCACTATGTCGTCTAGGTCGCTCTGATACGTAACGGGATGGGGTTGTTTTATAAGCATGCTTCATTCTTTTACGTGAATCTTTATGATATTTTGCAAATAATGGAACTAACTCTTTTGAGATATTTTTATGGGGTCTGCGTGCCAAACGTTTATGATTTATAAGTATTTTTCCGCTGCAATATTTTGAAGTTATTTAGTTAATTTATTATTTAACTATTTTTCGGATTATGTTATATGTGATATCCCGTTATTGTTGTGTACTCTGATAAATGTTTTTAAGAAATTTTTATGTTGGGAAAACGGGGTGTTACACTAAACAATCTCTGCATTCACTCGATACAATGAGTGGAAGTGTTTGAGAATGTCATTAATGTTGATCATGTATCATATATCATGTTCTCAACAGATTGTGTTTCAATCTATACTACCTCAAAAGCAAAGCAAATCTATCCTGATCAATCAGAGATAGACACGCATGGGAGTTGGTACTGTACAAGGACAACACAATCTCTCAAAGCACGGGCATGAAGATGCAGAATCCACTAACTCAATCCTGCACCAAGTCCCAAGGCAGATCTGGGAAATGAACTTTCTGAAGTATGATGAAAAGTCCATACTTTGGCTATTGCCCAGAAATTCATGTGAAAAGCATATGACACGCCCAGAACTTCATATGTTCATTCATACATGACGAACCCAGATGAAGATCATGATGAACCCAGATGAAGATCATCATGAACACAACAACATTATGATGTTCATCAGAGATCAGAATGTTCACCCAGATTTTCAAGTTAAAGCTTGTGGGACCCAAGACACATGGCATAACACCATTGGACACCCTACAACGGCTGTATGAGTCCCATGGCTCTATAAATAGAGATCAAGGCCTTAGCAAAACTTGCACAATTGCAAAGCATACAAGAAAACAACATTGATTTTGTTTGAAGCCCTTGCAATTGAAATTGATCAATCACGAAATGCTTTCTTAGTGCACATCAATACTCTTTGTTATCTCCCTCTCTTTTGAAGATAACTTCTTTCTCTTCTTCCTCCTCTGTTTGATTCTCAAACATTCACATCTCTTACAAATTATAACAAAGTCTCATCTAGCTTTAGGGGTACTAAAGTGTTAGTTTTGAGCAAAGGTGCAAAAGTCTAAGTAGGTAACTTAGCAAGAAGGTGCAAGCCTGCTGAGGCTTAGAGAATACAGAATTGTAATTGTTCAGGTGAACAAAGATTGTAAGGTGCAGGATTTGAGAGGTTATCTCAAGCATCATAGTGGAAACTTTCACAAGATTGTGAGGAGAGGACTAGCCCACATTGGGTGAACCTCTATAAATCTCTGTGTGTTCTTTCTCTTTCCTATACTCTTTAATTTCAGTATACACAACACACACCAGCACATTTACTTTGTTAATTAGTTTTTGTGTATGAACTTCAGAACGTTCTGAAGTCAGAGAGTTAACTTAACCATTCCAAGTAAACAACTTGAGAATCACTTTTAAGTTTCAGGATAATTTTTAAAGGGTCACAATTCAAACTCCCCCTTCCTTGTGACTATTTTATTCACTTCACAAAGGTTATTCAAAGGTTTTTAATCACGCCTAGCATTGCAGAAGTCCAGATGAGTAAAGCAACGGTTATTTCAAATGAATTTGAAGGCATTGGAGGCTTTTTCTTTGAAGAGCGTTGACAAAGTACAATTGTACGAAGTGTAGAACCACTACCTCCACTACTTAGTTTGTGTTTGTGCTACAGGACAAGAATAACAGCTACGCCTGCAACAATGTTCCTTCAGACTTGGAATGGATTTGAAATTGATCATTCATAGGACAATAACCATATCAGGCAAAAGATGATTGGTGATTGATCAAAGCTTCAAACGACTCTTTTTTATGTGCTGGCAATTCACAACGTCTCTTTCACACCTCTATATAAAGGATTCAAGACTTAGAGAATTGCAAGAGACTCAACAACAATTTAAAAGTGCTGAAGTCAAGTGCTCCTGAAGTCAAGTGATGACGTCGTCAGAAGCAAGTTCATCAGAAGCACCCCATCAGAAGCTGAAGATCATCAGAAGATGAAAGAATCAAAGCTTCAAAGGTTGTTCAAAGGTTTTTAATCACGCCTAGCATTGCAGAAGACCAGAAGAGTAAAGCAACGATTTTTTCAAATGAACTTGAAGGCATTGGAGGCTTGTTCTTTGAAGAGCGTTGACAAAGTAAAATTGTACAAAGTGTACAACCACTACCTCCATTACTCAATTTGTGTCTTTGCTACAGGACAAGAATAACAACTACGCCTGCAACATTGTTCCTTCACACTTGGAATGGATTTGAAATTGATCCTTCATAGGACAATAACTGTAACGCCCTAGTTATTATTTAATTATTTTTGATTGATTTTAAGTCTTTTATATGATTTTAAATGATTTATGTGATTATTTGGTGTATTGTTATTTTATTATATAAATGTTTTTATTATTTGATAGAAATAAGTGAGGAATAATATTTATTTGAAATTTTGGGGTTTATGAGAATTAATAGAAATCATTGGAGTTTGGGGGGGGGGGGGGGGGTTACTTTTTAATTAGAGGAATTAAAGGGAGTTATTAGTAGTTAGGAGGAGTTAAGAAAATAATAGGGAGTTAGGAAAGAGAGTCAGAAACATTTTTCACGTACAAAGAAAAACAAGAGTTTTGGGAGAAAGGGGAGAAGAGCCAAGGTAGCCTAGTGAAGAACCAGAGAGATTGTAGAGCTTTGTTGATCTGAAATTCAGGTAAGGGTGAGACTATCTCTCAATCATAGTATTGTTATAATTCTGATTTTGATTTAACATGATGATTAGTTGGAATTGAGGGGTTTGAGTTAGGTTTTTGGAGAAAATACAAATTGTTGAAAAATGAGTTGAATTGCTGTTTTTGATGTTGTTTTTTTGTTCTTTGTAATGCATTATTGTATGTTGAACCTGTAACCATCTGTTAGAACACGTTTTGGGTAATCAGGGGTTAAAAATTGGGTTTTTGGATGAGATAGGGTTAGAAAATCTGAGAGCTTTTTCACTACCCAGATGAATGGTCGCTTAAGCGAGCAACCCGTCGCTTAAGCGAGCATTCAAACTTTGTGCCCAGAATTTGCAATAGACCGCACGCTTAAGCGAAGCACAAGCATACCACAAGCGTGCAAAACCTGAAGCTACGTGATTTAGGTCACTCAAGCGTACCGTAAGCGAACAACAAGCGTGCAGAAACTGACCTTACGTGATTTTGGTCGCTCAAGCGACCTGGGCTTTTGTCAGCCACTTTTGATCTTCGTTTCGTGCATTAGGGGACCCGTCTGAGCATTCCAAAATGTTTATTTTATATTGTATAACCTCTGTATTTGCACTAAACCTTATAAAAACTTCTTGTTATATGAATTGGATTGATTTATGAGGATTGCGTCATGTGATGAATTTTGCCGTGTAAATTGTTGTGTCACATTTGACCAAGTAGGGAAGTATGACATAGTTGATTATGTATATTAGTAGTTGTCGTTTGTT